>CM062813.1:1078571462-1079904795 GCA_031772625.1 Pinus tabuliformis
ATGTAACCGATAACCATCCTTCTAATGAACAACCTTCCACTTCATCTCCCCCCAAGGAAACAGTGGAAAAGTCTCCAAATATTATATTAGAAAACCCAACAAAAAATGCTCCAAACCTTGAAAAAGAAGAAAACACTGCTGCCAAAGTTTCAAACGCTCCAACAAATAAAGCAACTTTGTCTTTTAATCTGGGGGCAGAGGTGGCCAAGCTCAAAATCTCAGTTCCTTTTGTGAATCTATTTGATGATCAACCTAAGTTAATTTTTGGCCTAGATGTAAATGGGAAACCAATGGAAGGAGGGGTACCACCCTTCTATATCAGCCTCAACATTCATGAAAAAATCCTACATAACGCCATGCTTGACTCCCGTGCTTCACATAATCTCATGCCCAAGTCTGTTATGGAGAAACTTAACTTAGACATCACTAGGCCTTATAGAGATTTATTTTCCTTTGATTCAAGTCTGCTTAGGTGCTTAGGGCTTATAAAAGATTTGTGTGTTTCTATGGTTCAGTACCCTGCCAAAACTATACTCATGGATATTGTTGTTGTTGATATACCACCCAAGTATGGCACGACGTTATCTAGATCCTAGGGTGCTAAACTCCAAGTATCTCTGCAATTGGATATGTCTTATGCTACCATTTCAGCCTTTGGACATCCCAAGAAATTGTATAGAGAAACTTTGATGAAGTATGTAGTGAGTGGTCAAGAAAAGCCTCAAAACTTTCCTATATATTCAGTACATTTTGACATGGATTCTTTTATTCTTTACAATGCTGAAACTAGTCGAGAAGATACTTCAAGTGGCATAATAGCAAAACCAAAAGAAATTGCAATATTAAAGGGAAATCAAAATATCCAAATTCATGAAACATCAGATAACAAAGAAAATATAGATACCTTGGTCAAGAATGATTCCACTACCCCAGATGAAAATTATGAACATGAAATCTTATAGCATTTGGAATTTGATGGTTCGGTAAACACGCTAGGTGCAAGAGCAGGCATATGGATTTATAACTTAGAAAATGATCATGCAGAAGGTCATGCCTATAGGTTAAACTTCAAATAGACAAACAATATGGTAGAATATGAAGCGCTCTTGTTAGGTATTAAACTGGTTAAAGGATTAGGAGGTATAAGGGTATCAATTATGGGAGATTCTTAATTGATAGTTAAACAAATTAATGGTGTTTACTTGACTAGAGATCCTAGACTAGGATTTTATAAAAGTACAGTTGTAGAAATCCTTAACAATTTTTTAGAAACCAAGCTTGTTGCTATCCCCAGAAAACATAACATGCAAGCTCACAGTTTGGCTATGTTTGCTAGTACTTATAAGTTTCCCTTTCAGCCCAACCATCAGTACACTGCTGAGGTTAGGCACATACCAACTATTACTGATAACTTAAAGAACTTGCAAGTATTTGAAAATGATAAACAGATTAATTTTTTTTTAACTTTAGATAACGAATTTGTAAATACCAACATACACACTGACATAACAATAGATTTTGATTTCTCTAATGAAGTAGAAATTAACAAACTAGAAAAAAATCAAATAGACAGACTTCATCCTACAGAATTCACTAAATCAGATATTCGAGATTTAAAACAAATGGAAATTGATGATGAAATTGAAGTCATAAACCTCAAAGATAATTTCTTACCCAAGGGATTAACTCCTTTGGAGGACTTATTCGACTCCAATGATATTCCTAAAAAACCTAAAATGGAACCTTTGAAATCAGACATTGAGGAATGTAATATAGGATCTGAAGAGAATCCCAAACTAATAAAACTATCCAAATCATTACCTCGCAATGAAAAACTGAAATATATTGAACTTATGAAGGAATTCCAGGATGTTTTTTCCTGGAGTTATGAGGACTTAAAATCCTATGATACTAGAATTATACAACACACTATCCCTTTAAAAGAAGATCAGAAGCCCTTTAGATAGAAGCTTAGAAGAATTAACCTTGTTTTACTACCTTCTATCGAAAAGGAAATCAAACGAATGTATGGAGCTAAGATCATTGCACCCATTAGGTCTTCAGATTGGGTATCCAATATTGTCCCTACAAGAAAGAAAACTGGAGAAATAAGACTATGTGTGGATCTTAGGAATTTAAACAAAGTTTCACTCAAAGATAACTATCCCTTACCTAAAATTGATCACGTATTGCAAAGGGTAGTAGTTTTCAAAAGGATATCACTATTAGATGGCTTCTCTGGTTACAACCAAATACTAGTCCATCCAGATGATCAAGAAAATACTGTTGTCACTACCGCATGGGTACCTTTATGTATGTTAAAATGCCTTTTGGACTGAAAAATGCAGGGGTTACCTTTCAAAGAGCAATGGATATTGCCTTTTCTAAGGAAATCCATGATTTCCTAGTTATATACCTTGATGATATCACAGTGTTTTCCAAATCAGATCAACAACACCTGGATCATCTTAGGCAGGTCTTTATTAAATGCAGGAAATATGGCATCTCTCTGAATCCAAAAAAGTCTTTATTTGGTTTGGAAGAAGGCAAATTACTAGGCCACATTATCTCTAAAGATGGGATCCGGATTGACCTAGACAGGATTGAAGTTATTTTACAAATACCCCACCCCAGAAACATCAAAGAAGTTCAAGCATTTTTAGGAAAAATAAACTTTTAAGAAGATTTATATCTAACCTAGCTGAACTAATTAGACTATTAAATAACGTGTTGAAGAAAGATTCAGATATTAAATGGACCATGGAGGCTAAAAATTCATTCGAAGATATAAAATTAGCCTTGACTCGAACACCAGTCCTCATAAGTCCAATGTTTGACAGAGAATTTATCATTTTTTCCTTTGCATCAGAACATACCATTGTTGTCGTTTTACTACAGAAGAATGATCAGGGATTTGAACAACCAATAGCCTTCTTTAGTAAATCTCTAAGGGATGCACCATTAAAGTATACCATAATGGAAAAACAGGCTTTTGCTTTGGTAAAAGCTATCAAATATTTCAGAGTCTATATCTTGTACTCTCACATAGTAGCTTATGTTCCCAATGCTGTAGTCAAAGACATTCTTACACAGAATGGAGTTGATGGCAAAAGGGGAAAGTGGATAGCTACCATATTAGAGTATGACATAGAGATTAAACCTAAAAAATTAATCAAAGGTTAGGGGTTGGCCAAACTTATGATTGAAGAAAATTCCCTAGATATAAACTTCATTGCAGAACTAGATAACGAAGAGGAGATGGTGACTCCACAGTTCAACGAGGCCTTTTGAGATTCACCTTGGTATGCTGATATAATCTACATTCTACAAAATTTACAAGCTCCTCCAGGGTTGTCCAGAACCAAGAGCGGGTTTTTGAAAATGAAATCTTTGAAATTCTGCATAATTGATGATACTTTATTTTGGAAAAATCATGAAGGAATTCTATTGAATTGTTTATTAAAGGAAGAATCTAACAAAGTACTCCAAGAATTTCATGCAGGCAATTGTGAAGGACACCTCTATTGGAAGACAACAGCTGATAAAATCCTCAGAGCTGGATTTTACTGGAAAACCTTGTTTTCTGATGTAAACAAGTTTGTAACCTCTTGCCACAAGTTTCAGATCTTTGAAGGGAAAAGAAAACTTCTACCTTTACCTTTGAAACTCATTTCTACTAAAAAACCCTTTCAACAGTGGGGTCTAGACTTCATTGGTGAAATTCACCCCCCTTATTCTGCTCAACATAGGTGGATCTTAACTGCCAAAGATTACTTTACAAAATGGATAGAAGCCATTCCCTCTAGACAAGCCACTGATACTATCATCATAGGTTTTCTGGAGGCCAATATTCTGTCTAGATTTGGTTGTCCCAACAAAATTATCATAGACAATGCTGCAGCCTTTAAATCAAAGAGGATGACTGATTTCTGCCATAAATACCATATAACCCTTGGTCACTCTATAGCTTACTATCCCCAAGGGAATGGACTTGCAAAATCCTCCAACAAAAGCCTAATGAATATTATTAAAAAATTGTTGGAAGACAATAAGAAAACATGGAACAAGAAACTGATCAATGCTTTGTGGGCAGACAGAATTACAACTAAGAAATCTATTGGTACCAGTCCCTATCAGTTAGTCTATGGGATGGAAGCAGTTTTCCCTTCATCATTAGGAATCCTAGTGATGAAACTACTCCAGGAATCCCAAGTTGAGCCAAATGATATTCAGAGGAGAATCAATCAGACCATTCATTTGCAGCAAACCAAGGAGGAAGTATACATCAGAGCCCAAGTACTGCAGGAAAAACTCAAGAAAGTTTTCAATAAAAGAACCAAGGCGGAAGACTTCTATCTTGGTGATAAAGTTTTGAAGTGGGACTCCAGAAGAGAAGACAAAGGGAAACATGGGAAGTTTGATTTCCTATGGAAAGGTCCATACATTATATATGCCTTTAGAGGTAATAATGCTTACTTTCTCAAAGAATTGAATGGTGCAGAGGTAGAAGGAGGACCAGTCAATGGTCGAATGTTGAAGCACTATATTGATCCAAGTTACTAATTTTACTAGTTTCAATTGTACATACTATATCCTTCAGAAAGTTTAGTTTGGATTGGATGGTAAAGTTTTGGAGTTGAAGCCCGAAGAGAAGGCCCTAAGCTTCAAAAGTGTCACTATCATAAATATCAATAAAGCAGCAAAATTAAGGAAAAATTGCAGAATAAAATCACAGTCTTTCAGAAGGCCATTGATCTATAGTTCTTGACTTTCCACCAGGGAAAGCCATCCCCAAGTGGAGCCACCATTATGTTCCTATACCAATAGGTGTCATAATTTATGATTGACTTAGTTTATCTATGTAATATGTACATACCTTTGCTTTCTGCAAATGTTTTCCATAAAGAGGGTATGTCGTAAAAAAAAAATAAAAGGACAAAAAGAATAAAAAGGTCAAAAAAGATGAAAGAATATGAACCCCAAAAACAAAAAGACCGTGAAAGTGTGCAAGCCCAAATGCCAGTACTATTTACTTTTCTGCATAATAATGATTGTGTGAAACTTGTTATTCATGCCACAATCCATGGTAATCAAATAGTTTAATCTTGGTTATTCCATGTTTTGAACTTCATGTTTATAGATAGAGAATGAAAATCTGACCAAACTGTTTAACCTTGGCAGATAATTAGATTAGGTAGAGTGAATAAAAGGAGCTCAATTGTTTAATCTGAGCCCTTGGATGTAATAAGGTTAGACTTAGTTAGAATACCATTGTAAAAGAAAAGAAAAATGTTTTGATAAGGGTTTGCCAGCTTAAGTGCACCCTAATAAAAAGTAGAAAAAATGGTAGGATGACTAGATGGGTAAGTAGTTGAATGGTTGCAGAATTGTGATGATTGTTTAGATAAGATCATATCATTTACTTTCATCATCAAGTTGCTAAAGTATGGATAACAAGAAAAAAGTTACAAATTCAAGTGTTTAATTCCCTCATTCATTTTACACCTTATTTCACTAATTTACCACAAATAACGATCAAAATACCTAAAACCTTAAGTTAAAGGGGATCATAGCATTTCTCTGACTTCTAGAGGGATCGGACCCTCGACCCAATAACTTATAAGGTCTAAGTACTAAAACCCCTTCATCAACATTCACCCCCTCCATGATTCCTTCATTTCCCTCAAAAAACCCCTTTTCCTAAGGTAAAATCACTATTTGCCTAGGAAAAGTAATCACCCCCATATAAAAACCCACAAATATACTTAAAGCCTAAGTTGTGATGTTCGAATGCGAAAATGTCAATATATTTCAAAAAACATTTTACTTAGCACATCTTTCATTTCCTTTTCCATTTCATATTAACATCTAACATTAGTTTATTATATTTAACTCCTTGAAAATACACCCCTTTTTCCCGTATATATTATTAAAATTTCATGTGTTAATATCTCGCCCAAATGGTTTGAAATATAAACCTTAATAATGAAACAATTAAATGGATTGATTAATCGATAGATTAATTAATCTATTTGTGTTTAATTAAGACCTATAACCCTCTGCCGCATTAAAAAGGAATTAATTAATCAACTTGTGATTAATTAATAACTGTCCTCCAATCAAATCATCCCCGACATCATTAAATATCCTTAATCCGCAATTATTATCTCGTTGGGCCCCTCCATTAACTCCCGATCAAATCACTGCCCCAATCACCGTACGATCTGACCCCTTCAGATCTAACGACTAACGCTCATATCGGGCGGCCTCCGATGCCGAACTTTACCTGCCCGATGTGAGTAGTTTTACTGTTCACCTCGCTGCTACGTGTTGCCTGATGAATGGCATCGGGCGAACCTCTCCCAATACCGCCAAGCCCTCAAAAGTGGTGCAATAGATTCCGCTTACCACCTCCACTTACCACCCTCACTAAATGACAAAATGTCACCTCTGTTAGTTGGCATCAACTGTCACTTTCCCATTATACCCGCCAAAAGAATTGACTTTGCAAATAAAACCAAAAATGCTCATTATTTTTGTTTTACCAAGAAAAGAACCTCATGTTCCCCATGCACACGTAGAGTACGTTCGAATTATCAACCTGTTTCCAACCATCAACCTCCAGAAGCCATTGAACTCCAGATTACCGTTGCAGACCCTTGCGCTCCCTATGAATAGTACACCAGTTCCATTTATCCCTTCATACAACCATAACCAAGTATTTACCCATTTTCAACAGAGAAACCCTGTCTTTCATACTAAACCTGAACTAAATTGTTGTAGAAATTAAGTAATTTAGTGAAATGAAGTTGTTTGATAGTCTTGAGACTCTCTGAGACAACCAATTTTTCCATAGTTCCCTAAAATTCTCTGCCCTCATCCTTGAATCCACAAGAACCAAGGATGGATTCCCCAGTTGCCTCAAATATCATACTAGTTACCACTCCGCACAGAGATTTGGGCCATCTTCCCCTGGCTGACAAAGATTTTCAGATAAAGGAGCTCACCTTTAATGAAACCCCTTTGAAATTGCACTGCAAATACTAAGATAACTACTTGAACCATGCAGATAAGATAGGTCTCTCGGAATCAAACCTACCCAAGTATCAATTTCCAAATGTTCATGTCTTCCTGAAAATCATTCACTACTGCCATGCAAACTATGACCCTATTATGAGAGCTATAATGTCCCCAGACCAGAAAATCCTATTCACCATTACATCTGAATCCGTAAATGAGATGTTACAGTTGCAGCCCGGTCAAAACCTCACCCCCCTTTCTATTGTTGATTTGCTTGAAAGATCCTCTAAGCTATCTAGTTCTAGAAGTACCCAAATCCTCCAGACTTTCATTGTTGAAGAAAAGTACATGCCAAAAGACCCCACTCCTTATGTGTCAGTCATCTTTTCTGACCTGGGAAAAGATATCACCACAATGATAACATGTATTTTAGGTTTTTCTACTAATCAGTATGTAGATGAGATGACTTTTTCCTACATGTCTATTTTTACTTAAGAGGGTTCTCCAGCTGTCCAAACAATACAACGTAGGGGATTGATACTTGTACCAAAACCATACTGAAATCAGGATTTATGGGTGTGAGCTGCCTCCTTACAAATTACCTAGATATCTCCCCATGCGATTATTTTCTCTGGAGTACTACAGGCAAATGATCAATTCTTATGAGATTCACTTTGTCAAAATAAAGAAGAAGGCCCAGCTAAGAATAAATGATCATCTAGGCCCATTTATTGCAATAATAGAGAAGAAGGAAAGGAGGCCGATCAAATCCTCCAAAGATTGAAATTAAAATAGAGTTTCATCTGGGCCTGTGACCCTCATAGCTTAATTTGTAGCAGAAGGCAGAAACATAAGCTATCTCCTTATATCCACCATAGGATCCCAGAAATTGAACAATATGCCAATCAATATGAATGGGTGGAAGGCACTCTAATAGATCAAGATAGCACACAAGTGGAAGTTGACAATGTTTTGGTTGATTTAGAAAGAAGGCTTGATGAAGACTCATTTGTACAGGTTCCAGGAGAAGCTTCATCACAAAGGCAGTCACAGGAACCCAGTACATAGCCATCAGAACAAGAAGAAGATTCAGAGCAACAAAAGTCCTCAGAACAGGCAGAGCCATCAAAACGACATGAGAATTCAGGACAACAAGAAGAATTCGAGCAGCGTGAAATCTCAGAGGAGCTTGCTCGACTTGAACAAATCATGAGCAACCCTCATGTTTTGTAGACTCCTCTCAATGAAGAAAGAAATCTTAAAAGAGACAGAGAAGAGGCCACTCCTTCTAGCATGCCTATTGATCAAACCTTTGCTAAAAGGCAAAGGTTAAACCCCTATGCAGAAGAAGAGTATACTGAGGAGACCACAGGCAACACAATGGCAGAAAGGACAGATAGTATGCAGACTATTCCAACTGGTGGGACACCATCTACTTCACATATATAGGCATTGGAAAGATAGCAAAGCATAAAGGTGTCTTCTTTTAGGGCTCCCTCTGAACAGAGCCTGGACATTAAAGGAAAGTATAAAGAGATTAAAGTAAGGAATGAGAAACTAAAAGCTCAAACCTATGCTCACTACCTCAAAATGGCTCCAACTAACCAGACCAGGCTTATGTCAGCTTTTGACATAAAGGAAGGAAAAATGCAGATGAGCTTCCTCAAGCCAACTGTGCAATAGCCAAGATCCATGGCTGATTATTTAAAGACTGATTTTGAAGTTTTGGCAAAGGATATCCATCCTATTGACCAAATAGAACTGCACAAACAAACTGGTGAGATGGTCTATTCCACCTTGACTAATAAGGCCATAAAATCACATCAATTGCAAAACTTATTGCACAACACCACGACATAGCTGCAATTGGAAAAGGCATCCTCTCAGGCTAAAGAAACCAGGATAAAAACTCTAGAAGACTTGGTGATAGAATTGGGACATGATCCCAAAGATGTCAAAGCAGCTGAAAAATTGATTAAAAAGAAAAATGATGATCTAGCTACACTGAAGAAGCAGCTCAAGATCCCTCCTCTCCACCATCCTCAAATTGTAGAAGTCATAGAGAGACAAAAGGAGGGAGAACTTATGGAACTATTCCTTAAGTTAAATGATTAGTTAAAAGAAACTGAGAAGGAATTGGAGAATGCTATATAGTCTAAGCAGAGTGAGCTGGCCACCACTCCTCAGACTGTCATACCCATAGTTTCTACAGCAGTACCCTCCACTCTGGCAGCTTCTTTGGCACCAACACTTCCACCAGTGACAACATTTCTAGTAGCAGGGACTACTTCAACTATAGGTACATCAACCAGTGCAGGGAAAACAACAGAAAAAATAGATGAAGTGATCAAAGCCATGGAACAAATGAGTATCCAGGCTACAAAACTGAAAAAGCTCAAGGAACAAATGTCAAGTTTGGAAACAAACTATGAGCTAGCACGAATTCAAAATAAAGAAGAAGAAAGAAAAAAAAAAGGATGGAGGAAAGAATCAGAGTCCCAAAGAAGGATTTGACATTAGAAAGACCATTGAGAGATATGAAAGATATTCTGTGGGCCAATGTCATTGATTCCATCAATGATATTTGGCCTTCAATTCAGGTTATTTTTGAACGGACAGAATTGATCAAGCTATGGAATCTATACAGAAAACTAAAGAATAACTTGGAGATAAGCCTGAAGAGGCAAATCAGATGATTGATTTCTTGAATAGCAGGAACAGGTACCAGCTAGACAAGTTAGAGATTAAGGATAGAACAACCACTATTATTGAAATAAATAAAGTTCTTAATAAAAGGAACTTAATTCTTAATCTAGAGAAAAGGTGTCAAAGTATTCAGGAGCACATAAATAGCTTCATGTTGAAATATGGCATTTTGAGAGAAAAAGGCCTTCCTAGCCCATTGGTTATCCATGACAAGTTAATGACACGGGAAGACTACATTGATAGATTGCACAAATGGTCCAAGAGCCAAGCAAATTCTTCAAGAGTGAAAGCATTACCTATAAGAAAGGTACTTTATGATGGCATGGAAAATCTATTTTACATAGAACATGAAGTAGAACATCTATTCACTAGCAAATTCAATTTTTCTAAGTACACAGAAGCTGATGAAGTATACAGGAAGATGATCAGGATGAAATTACTGGATAACGAATGGTGGAACAGTTTGACTGATTTGTTAGAGTCGGTCTGGTCAGCCCTCCATCAGAGATCAAAACTCTTTGCGCATTTCAATTTTAGGTGTCCCACTCCATTCACTCAGCTGCATTTCGCTAGGAACATGCCATGATCTGACGGAGAAAGTCATGCTAGTCATTTTCCCTCATCTCTGGCTCCTGCTGGCTCAGGTCTTTGTCCATAACCACCGAAGTTCATGACAGTCAAGGTCTGGTCCTTTACAGGACAGACTCATTTTCTATGTTTGGGTCTAGGAATTCATCAATTTGGTCTTTGAAACATGTCCAGAACAAGCCATGCAGGCCAGAGGGAGGCCTTATATAGCTATGGTTCAGAAAGCTTCATCCTCACCTGGAGAGACTTCGACTCTTCTTCAAAAATCTGTTTTGAAGAAAAGTCAAACAAGGTCATTTATGACAAAATGTTCCAAAAATCACCAGTTGACTTTTCAGATGCAGTTATGTTTTACATGGCCAAATGCTCTGTCATACAGTCCTTGCAAAGAGGTGCCGAAAATTTCATCGTTTGAGCCAAAATGTCAAAGGAAAAGTGAAAATCAGTTTGTTTAAAAGTCAATGAAAAAGTGCAAAACACAACATTAGGAAAATGGGTTTTCAAAGAGGCAAAATTCAAACCCATCTCCTCCAAGGCTATAAATACATGTTTTGACCCAAACCAAAAGCATTGTGCTCTTGCAAGCTTTGGAGAGACATTGCAAAAGTGAGAAAGCGAAATTGTGAGCGTTTGAGTGAGGGAGAGTTGGATTTCGAGGGCGTGGCGCATACACCAAGGAGTTCGGCGCACACGCAACCAGCCGATGGTGGGAAATTTACAAGGGTAGGACGCACACCCAGTGCACAGCGCACTGGGCTTGGCGCGCTATACACACAGCTAGGGGCATAAAAAATTGCCAAACCACTTCAAGTCTTGGTGAAGGCTATAATAACAAGAGGTAGGCCCTGTGGACACCTCTTCTCCATCAATTTTGTCATTGATATGGTGTTTATGAGATGTTTAAATGTCACCCAAAAGCATAAGGTCAACCATAAAAAAAAATCACCAAGAAAACGATGGCTGGGGTTGCAAAAATGTGATGATAGCACCAAGGTTTCACTCCACTCCCCCTGTCCCCTCACCTATCATCTTTCTTATCTCCCCTTGACCATTTTTCCTAATAACCCCACCCTAAAACCACTACATAACCCTTTCCCTATCCCTGCAAGCAATTCATGGTGAAATTCTGAGCACGCGGCAGACACACTGTTGGCATTATGGTTCAAGTGTTGTCCTTGATGGCAACTCACTCAGTGGATGGTACAGGTGCTCAAAGGTTAGTACAGGTGATGGCAACTCAATCAGAAGACAGATCTCAGTACAGCATGGCAAGAAAGCTCATACACGCTCTTTCGTTAAGCCCAAGTCGCGTGTACACGCAAGTTAGATTCAGAAAAAGCGCGTGTATGTGGAAAGGTTCCTTTGGTTCATGGTGGTTAGACCTTGGAAGTTGTGCCTATGATTTCGGACCATTATGTCTCGACGGGCGTGTCGATCCCTAGTTTTAAAGTTGATGGTATTGTGTTACTATGGTTTTGGCTCTTGGTATTGAGAAAGGCCTAAGGCTATATAAGGAGAAGAAGATCATTATGCAAACATCTTTTTCGACAAGGCATGAATATCTAAGAGAGAAAGAGATCTGATATGCAGGTTCTGAGTTGGTTGATCTGAGCTAAGGAGAGATCTCATCGGGTGATGGTGAACTAGATCTAAGGAGAGATCGGGATCAAATGGTTTGAAATGCACTATCATGTTGATTATGCGTATTTCTAGATCTGCATATTGTCGCAATGTTACGTTCTGAGTCTAACTAATATCTGGTACAGCTGCAAGTTGAGAAAGTTTATTTTTAGATCTGTACGCAGGTTGGCTTCGGTAAAAGCGCGTGTATACGCGGTTTCTGCTCATTAAAGTAGCGTATATCTTTTGAAGCTTGATTTGGGTTTACAGTGGGATCTGACTGTTATTACAGAGTTCTGTAGTCTGCTCTGTGTTCTGGTAACTGGTGATTGACAGGGTTCAGTGGTTCAGTGATTCAAAGTTGGTTGTTTTATGCTTCAATGATCTGTTGTGAAAATTGAATGAATTGTGGTCTTCAGATTGTAATGTTGTGCTTCAGGAATATCCAAGTCTGAAAATGTATGAAAAGTGATACCTGGAAGAAGTAAGATTGTAGGTCAGCACCTACATACTAGTATTTTGGCTAGTACAAAAGAAAAGGGGGTTGGAGCTCCCTTCCAAGGAAGTTTGGAGAACGAGAGAAGGTTGAAGCCTTCTGCAGGTTGTAGCCTGCGTACTGGTATAAGGCTGCACCAGTACAAAAGATTGTAAACTGAAGTTTCATATTAAGAAAGATAGAGACAACTTGCAGCAGGTGGTTTTCACCCACATTGGGTTTCCACCTTATATCTTGGTGTTCATGTGTGTGGCTTTTTATCTGTTCTGTTATACTGCACATGTTTACTGTTAATATGATGAATAATGTCCTGATGCACTTAATTGAAGAATAAGCCAACTAAATTGTGAGTTTTCTGCTTATACGCTGTTTTACTTCGTCACAGTAGCGTGTACACGCTGGTTCACTTAGCTGAAGTAGCGTATATGTTTTGGGCATTTGAAAAGTTTGATTAATCTGATAATACTGATTCACCCCCCCCTCTCAGTATTATTTCCAACAATTGGTATCAGAGCAGGTCCTTCAGAGAAGCTTGATCGCTTGAAGGAAGATCATTCATCATGAGCAACTACGAGAAAGAAGCATCAATCAGGCCACCGGTTTTTGATGGAACAAATTTCAATTATTGGAAGGTAAGAGTTACTGCATATCTTCAATCTCTTGGTACAGAAGTTTGGGACATTGTAGAAAAAGGTTATGCTTTTCCTTCATCTACTCCTACAGATCCAGATGGAAAAAAGGCATATGAAACAAATGCAAAAGCAGTTGCTACCCTATTAGGAAGTATATCTCAAACAGAATTCATGAAGGTCATGCACTTCAAATCAGCAAAAGAAATATGGGACAAAATGATCACTAGCTATGAAGGAGATGAACAGGTAAAGGAAGCTAAACTTCAAACACTCAGGATTCAATATGAGACTCTCAGGATGTATAATGATGAAAGTGTGGCTAATTATTTTCTCCGGGTAGATGAGATTGTTAATTGTATGAAAAACTTGGGTGAAGAAATAAGAGAAACTATAGTAGTTCAAAAGGTTCTAAGATCTTTATCCCCCAAGTTTGAATCTAAAGTATCTGCAATAGAAGAAAAAGAAAATCTCCGTGTTCTCACTATGTCTCAGCTACATGGAATTCTAACCGCTTATGAAATGAGAAAGGGAGGTCCATCTGACAGAAGGGAAGCTGCTTTTAAGGCATCAGGAAAAGAAGATTACTATGAAGCAAGCCATGTTCCAGAAGAAGAGGAAGAAGAATCAAATTTTGTCAGAAATCTTCAAAGGGGTTCTGGAAGGTTCAGAGGTAAGCTCCCTTTCAAATGTTTTGCTTGTGGGAAAGTAGGTCATTATGCTGCAAAATGTCCTTATAAGGATAAAGGAAAAGAACCTGCTAGATGGAACAAGAAACAAAGTGCAAATAGGAAAAGCTACTACACCCATGAAGACAGTGATGGCTTATCAAACAGTGATGAAGATGAACAAGGTAATAAATATAAGCTGTTAATGGCATTTGAAGATGATGATTATGAGGATGCTATAGATGTGGATAATCTCTATAATGAAATCACTAGACTCAAGAGAAGCATAGAAGAAAGGAATGTGATTATTGATACTTTGCAATTTCAAATTGATGAAAAGGAAAAACATCTTGAAAAACTAGAAGGTGAAATTGTTGGTCTCAGAAAAGAAATTGAGAAAACAAAAACTATTAATCTTAAATTTGTCAAAGGATCTGAAACCTTGGATGAGATTATTAGTGTGCAGCGGTCTCCTCTAAACAAAACAGGTTTGGGCTATAATGGAGAAACCTCTCAAGCATCCACCTCAAAAAGTTATCTTGATGCAGCAAAAGGAAATGAGCGGAAGAACAATGAAGATAATCAGGTAAAGCAGGGACGAGTTACAAACAGAAACTATCAGGGACAATCCTCCTTAAGGATGAACAAAAGCTACAACCAACCACAGGTAAAATCTTCTCAGTTTGGCTCAAGAATAGATGAAAATAGAAATTACAATCAGTTGGCTGGTAGATTCAATAACCGCAGAAGCTTCTTCAATGGACAATGCTTTTCTTGCCACAACTTTGGTCACAGAGCAGCTCAATGTGTTGCATATAAAACAATCATGACTAGGGAAGCTCAAAAACAAAGAAGTATGACAGGGATTACAAAAAGGACCTATAACAACTTTTCGGTGCTTGAAAATGAAGTTGAATGTTCTATTTGCAATAATTTTGGTCATAAAGACTCTGAATGCAGGAGCAGGTTTCAGGAGAAAAAGGAACAAGCCACAAGCACCAAAACATGGAGAATAAAGGAACCTCAAACAGAAAGATGTGGGATAGCATTTTATGCAGAAGGACAGGAAAATCTATGGTACATTGACAGTGGATGTTCGAAACATATGACAGGTGATAAAGAAAAACTTGAATCTTATTCTACTTTAGAAAAGGGAAAGAAAGTCTCTTTTGGAAATGATACTCCTGCTACTATAAAAGGAAAAGGTATTGCTCCTTTAAAAGAAAAGGTCAAGGCTGGAAATGTTTTGTATGTTGATGGATTGAAACATAATCTTCTAAGTGTCAGCCAGATGTGTGATCAAAAAACAGAGGTTATTTTCAGATCGAATGGATGTCTTGTTCGTGATCTTGATACAGGTAAAACAGTTCTCAAAGGCAAAAGAACTCCAAATAATCTGTACATATTTGAAGAAGAACAACAACAATGCTATCTTAGCAAGGATGAAGAGCACTGGTTATGGCATCGAAGGTTGGGACATCTAAGCTTCTCACAAATAAGGAAAGCATGCAAATATCAGGCAGTTCGCGATCTTCCAGATATCAAAATTCCAGACAACACCATATGCAAATCTTGTCAGTTTGGAAAACAGACCAGAACTAACTTTCCAGAGAAGGAAGGGTCAGCTAGCTTGCCTCTTGAGCTAGTCCATACAGATGTATGTGGTCCATTTAGGAAAAGGTCACCTCGAGGAGAAGAATATCTGATATTATTCATTGATGATTTCTCAAGGTTTGTTTGGTTAGGGCTTATGAAGCACAAAGATGAAGCATTCAAAAAATTCAAATCCTTCAAAGCATTGGCCGAAAATGAATCAGGACACAAAATCAAGTGCCTCAGATCTGACAGAGGTGGGGAGTTCACATCAAATGAATTTTTTGATTTCTGCGATGAACATGGGATAAGAAGAGAATTCTCTACAGCTAGAACTCCTCAGCAAAATGGGGTTGTGGAAAGAATGAACAGAACTATCCAACAAATGGCTCGTGCTATGCTCGATGAATCAGGTACTCCTGCAACCTTCTGGGGAGAAGCCGCACATGCTGCTGTTATCATTCTTAACAAAACAAATGTCCGAGTAAATAGCACTCAAACACCTCATGAGCTTTGGAGTGGTAAAACTCCTTCCGTGAAGCATTTCAAAATCTTTGGGAGCAAATGTTATATTAAGAACACTGATGAGCAACTTGGCAAACTTGAACCTAGAGCAGATGAGGGCATTCTTCTTGGTTATTCTCCACATAGCAAAGCATACAAGTGCTACAATAAAAGACTTGGCAGAATTGTTGACAGTATTGATATAGTGGTTGATGAGAAGGGATATATTCCTAGGCAAGTTCATCATGAAGAAGATGAAGGTTACTCTCAAAGGCGAAATGATGAAGAAGAAGAACCTCAAGAAGGAGAAGAATCTCAAGAAGAACCAGAGGAGCAGACAAGAATATAAGAGAAGACTCCATCCAGATATGTCCAAAAGAATCATCCAGAAACTCAGATTGTGGGGCAGAAAGAAGCAGGAGTACAAACAAGAAGGACACTTGCAGAAGCTTCAAGCTACTTGGCTCTACTTTCCTCCATTGAACCACAAAATGTGAAAGAAGCATGCAAAGATGAATGTTGGGTCAAAGCAATGGATGAAGAACTTGAGCAAATCGAAAGGAACAACACTTGGGAATTGGTTCCTAGACCAAAAGATAAGAATGTAATAGGAACAAAATGGGTCTTCAAGAATAAGTTAAATGAAAATGGAGAAGTAATTAGAAACAAGGACAGACTTGTTTGTAAAGGGTATGCACAGCAAGAAGGAATAGATTTTGAAGAGACCTTTGCTCCTGTGGCAAGACTAGAGGCCATCCGAATGTTCCTTGCTCTCTCAAGCTTTCAAAACTTCAAGGTATTTCAAATGGACGTGAAATCAGCCTTCCTGAATGGAGACTTAAAAGAAGAAGTATATATTGAGCAGCCAGATGGGTTCATTCTTGGGAATGATCCAAACCTTGTATGCAGACTGAAAAAGGCTCTTTATGGGCTCAAACAAGCCCCAAGGGCTTGGTACTATCGGTTGGACAAATATCTTCACCAACAAGGCTTTTCAAAAGGATCAGCAGATAGCAATCTCTATATAAAAATTGAAAATAACAAATTGCTAATTCTTGTTGTTTATGTAGATGATATTATTTTTGGCAGCAATGAAGAGACTATGAGTCAAAACTTTGCCTTGGTTATGCAGAAAGAATTCGAAATGTCACTTCTTGGAGAATTGACATATTTTCTTGGATTGCAAATCCAACAAAATGAAGGAGGTATCTTCTTGTCTCAAACCAAATACCTCAAGCAGATCTTGAAGAAGTATGGCATGGAAGAGTCAAAACCAGTATGTACACCCATGGTTACAGGATGCAGCCTCAGTGCAAATGATGAATCAGCAGCAGTCCACCAACCCACTTATAGATCCATGATTGGGAGTTTGCTTTATTTGACAGGTACTCGACCAGATATTACACATGCAGTAGGAATGGTTGGAAGATTTCAAGCCAACCCAAAGGAAACTCATCTTCAGGCAGTCAAAAGAATCTTCAAATATCTTCAAGGGACCCAAAACTATGGCTTATGGTATCCTAGAAATACTGATCTCACTCTTCATGCTTACACAGATGCAGATTGGGCTGGAAGTGTGGATGATAGGAAAAGCACAAGTGGAGGTGCTTTCTTCATGGGTTCCAGATTAGTATCTTGGTTCAGCAAGAAACAAAGTTCGATTGCCTTATCTACAGCTGAAGCAGAATATGTAGCTGCAGCATCTTGTTGTACACAACTTCTTTGGATGATGCAGACCTTGCAGGACTTTCAAATCACTTGCACTCCACCTGTCTCTATCTTATGTGATAATACAAGTGCAATCAGCATTTCAAAGAATCCAGTCATGCACTCAAAGACCAAGCACATACCAATCAAGTACCATTTTCTTCGGGAACAAGTGCTTGAACAGAAGGTCAAGTTGGAGTATGTTCCTTCTAAGGAACAAGTTGCTGATATTCTCACAAAACCACTGCCCAGGGAAACTTTTGAATATCTCAGACAAAAGCTGGGAGTAGTTAATGCTTCATCCTGTTGTTGAAATTTGTTTGTTCTACAGAAAAGTTGGTATACGCAGGTTACGGGAGTAATAGGAGCGTATACACGCGGATTCATGGTGGGAAAGTCGCGTGTATGCTGGACGCTTGTTGCAGAAAGAATATCCGCGTACATACGCTGTTTTATACAGGAGAAAACGCGTATGTAAAGTTCTGAACAGCAAGGGAAAACTCTGAAGTTCTGAACAGTAATAGGAATGTCAGAATTATTCAGGCACAGTTTCAGGGAGTGCAACAGGCACAGGTTCAGGGGGAGCAGCTCAAAAGTCTCATAAAGCATTGTTGGCATTCAGATGTTTTTGGTTGTTGGTTTCAGGAGAAGGAGCTCAGAAAGAAATTCTAGTTGCTGATCTAACAAGATGTTTATCAGATGCTGCTGATGTCTTTCCTAAGTCTTGGTCTAGATCTGTTGTCTCTATGTCATGTATCTCTCTTGTCTCTTTTATGGTGTCAAGGTCATGTAACGGCCTTTGTTGGTTTCCCCACTATGCCTGGGATGAATGATGAAATGTTCATGTATTATCATGGTTAGGTGGATGAGTCAATATTGATGTATCCCCACTTGGTTGGGTGGATGAGTCATTTTTTTTGTATATCCTCACTTAGTTGAGAAATGGATGTATGTATGAGTCTTTGGTGATAGGAAGGTCTTTTATGATGTATAGAGTCATGTTCTTCTTGAAGAACATCTTTTGCAGATCTTGCCTACAGCCAAGGGGAGCATGAACAGCACTTGGTGAGCAGGATGGATAGATTGGTACTCTTTGGCATTCACAAAGGGGGAGCACACTTGGAGATTTCAGCATGTACTCAGGGGGAGTATGGACAGCAGTATGGACAGCAGAAGGATTACCAAGGAAGAGAATATCTTGGTCCTCCCTTTGCCCTTGATGTCAAAGGGGGAGAGTGACACTTGGTGTGGTGTGTGGTGGTTGCCATCAAGTCCAAAGGGGGAGATTGTTGGCATTATGGTTCAAGTGTTGTCCTTGATGGCAACTCACTCAGTGGATGGTACAGGTGCTCAAAGGTTAGTACAGGTGATGGCAACTCAATCAGAAGACAGATCTCAGTACAGCATGGCAAGAAAGCTCATACACGCTCTTTCGTTAAGCCCAAGTCGCGTGTACACGCAAGTTAGATTCAGAAAAAGCGCGTGTATGTGGAAAGGTTCCTTTGGTTCATGGTGGTTAGACCTTGGAAGTTGTGCCTATGATTTCGGACCATTATGTCTCGACGGGCGTGTCGATCCCTAGTTTTAAAGTTGATGGTATTGTGTTACTATGGTTTTGGCTCTTGGTATTGAGAAAGGCCTAAGGCTATATAAGGAGAAGAAGATCATTAGGCAAACATCTTTTTCGACAAGGCATGAATATCTAAGAGAGAAAGAGATCTGATATGCAGGTTCTGAGTTGGTTGATCTGAGCTAAGGAGAGATCTCATCGGGTGATGGTGAACTAGATCTAAGGAGAGATCAGGATCAAATGGTTTGAAATGCACTATCATGTTGATTATGCGTATTTCTAGATCTGCATATTGTCGCAATGTTACGTTCTGAGTCTAACTAATATCTGGTACAGCTGCAAGTTGAGAAAGTTTATTTTTAGATCTGTACGCAGGTTGGCTTCGGTAAAAGCGCGTGTATACGCGGTTTCTGCTCATTAAAGTAGCGTATATCTTTTGAAGCTTGATTTGGGTTTACAGTGGGATCTGACTGTTATTACAGAGTTCTGTAGTCTGCTCTGTGTTCTGGTAACTGGTGATTGACAGGGTTCAGTGGTTCAGTGATTCAAAGTTGGTTGTTTTATGCTTCAATGATCTGTTGTGAAAATTGAATGAATTGTGGTCTTCAGATTGTAATGTTGTGCTTCAGGAATATCCAAGTCTGAAAATGTATGAAAAGTGATACCTGGAAGAAGTAAGATTGTAGGTCAGCACCTACATACTAGTATTTTGGCTAGTACAAAAGAAAAGGGGGTTGGAGCTCCCTTCCAAGGAAGTTTGGAGAACGAGAGAAGGTTGAAGCCTTCTGCAGGTTGTAGCCTGCGTACTGGTATAAGGCTGCACCAGTACAAAAGATTGTAAACTGAAGTTTCATATTAAGAAAGATAGAGACAACTTGCAGCAGGTGGTTTTCACCCACATTGGGTTTCCACCTTATATCTTGGTGTTCATGTGTGTGGCTTTTTATCTGTTCTGTTATACTGCACATGTTTACTGTTAATATGATGAATAATGTCCTGATGCACTTAATTGAAGAATAAGCCAACTAAATTGTGAGTTTTCTGCTTATACGCTGTTTTACTTCGTCACAGTAGCGTGTACACGCTGGTTCACTTAGCTGAAGTAGCGTATATGTTTTGGGCATTTGAAAAGTTTGATTAATCTGATAATACTGATTCACCCCCCCCTCTCAGTATTATTTCCAACACACACAAGGAGGCGCGGCGCACTAGGAGCCGGTTCACAGTGTAAAAATGCCACTGGCGCGGCGCACTCAGAGCACGCGGCACACTGGGCAGTGCGCGTGGTGCACAAAGATATAAGCCCAGAAAACCACCAATTTGCCTAAAAATTTTGTGAATGCCTATCAAACTTGAGAGGTAGACCAACTACCTTCACTCTTGGCATTAAACTTGAGAAGAATACCATGATTTTGATGAGTATAAATCTAATGCCAAAATTTTAGTAAAGCAAACAAAGGGGGAACAAAGAAATCATTGATCCTAGGGTTTATGCTACAGTGACAAGGTTGCCAATATGTTTCAAACCCTACCCCATCAACCCTACCCAAACTACTCCCAAATCCATGTTAAATCTCTCCCTTTAAACCCCTATCCTTATTTCATCATTCCAATCTTAATACTCCCTGTTTTATTGTCCCCTTGGTGGCAGATTTTCAGGACAACTACCAACTTCATTGGAATTCAAGGGTAACATAAAATTCAGGGTACAAACAGCAATAATGGCATCAGAAGTTTCATCAGAGTATGAGGAGGAGACCCACAGTGACACAGCTTCGGGAGAAAGGGCCCAAAGGAGACATCACCGGAGTGGCAGACATCTTAGAGACGAGCCAAACACACTCACCGAGTTGCAGGCATGCCCTCTTGCTATGTCTTGTTTCTAGCACTTAGCATGTTTCGAATTTTGTCAGAGGGTGGAGAATGTCAGAGTTCATCATGAGTTGGCCCGACTTTTTGCACTTCACCTACATGGAGGACAGTCTATCTTGGCTGGGGTCACTTTCACATTGACACCCGAGACCATATCAGTGGCAACAGGCATACCAAACATTGGAGAGCAGTGGCACAAGAAAAAGAAGGTAGAGAGACATCATTATTAGCCTTACATCAAAGATAGTTGTTTGAGCCACCTCACGAGAGTTTTTCCATTCAGATTTCTGAAAGATGAGTATGCCCCGGTTATGAAATTGATCACGAAGTACTTCAGTTGCGAGGGGAGGTTTTCTCGCCTTTATGCCTATCACATCAGGTTTCTCATGCACTTTACCAGGGTGCGGATGATGAACCTACCATTTTTCATCTGCGAGAACATAGAGAGGATGAGGAATTTCATGCAGCACAAGACCCCTCGACAGCAACGCAATAGTGTGTATCACTTTGCCCTTATCTGGATTTTGGTGGACCATCAGTTGGAATTGCAGGGTATTTCTTGGGAGGACTTCATCTCCCATGACTTCTTCAGCACTCCATAGGTGGTTTCAGAGGTAGAGCACAAGATAGGTGGTCCTTCTCATCAGCATGAGCACCATGAGACCACTATGGTGCCAGTTTTCATCACATATCAGAGAGGCTATCCAAAAGGCACCAGACCTTTCTTTGCAGTAGCAAAGCGAGTGTTATCTCCACCCAAGGTGGAAGGGGCCTCGCTTCCTCCATCAGCATCACAGGAACAGGATAGAGGCAAGGAGCCAATGCAGGATGAGGGGCCTTCAGGTGAGCCATCAGGTGAACGAGAGACCGAATTCGTTCTCCTCCAGGATGATGAGACAGATGCAGAACCAACAAATGTAGAGCTTATAGAGATCACCCATCAGCAGCAATCAGAGATTGAAGACTTTTCCATTGATTTAGAAAGGGCCAAGTGGAACATGGGGTACCTGGAGCAAAGAAACAAGCATATTGAGGACCAACAAACGATTATGGAGCTTCAAAACATTCGTGACCATCGCCAAGCTGCTCAAAGGAGAAGAGTTCAGCCCACATCACTGGAACAAGTGATCAATGAGGATCGGGAGGCCTATCTCGAGATCAGTAACATGCAGTTGGAGAGGATGATGGACAAAGCCGATCAGAAGCTTGGTCTACTGAGACACATGACTTTCCGTTACAGGGTGCGATACATGAGTGCACAAGCCTGGATAAGGAACTTGAAAGCAAAATTGAGGAAAGCAACAAGAAGGGAAAAATGGGAAAAAGAGCAAGATAGGCTTAGAATCTTGGCTGAGGCTTCCTTGCCTCAACATGGTACCCCATAGAGAAACTCCAGCCCAAATTTCAAGAAATTTGGGGAATTTTTGGTCACATGGAAATTTTTTTGGGTAAAAAACAGGGATTTTCTCCGTGTGCGCCGCGCCACTGGCGCAACCCTAAAATTCTAGGGCTCCAATTGAGAAATGGCTTGCAGATTTGGATTCAAAATTGAAAATTATGACTACTGGTGTCTGGGCAAGAGATTTGGGCAAGATCTGGGTCTCCTAAAGGTCAAAAAACACCCAAAAATGGCCTCTCTGCCACTTTTTTGACACATAAAAAGCAGTCTTTGGAGAATGGAGATTTGGAGGGGCAAATGAGCACCAAATTTGAAAATTTTAGTTGGGTTAGAAAGTAGATAGGATAGGCTTTCCAACAAGCCCACTTGGACACATTTTGGACACCTACAAGTGCCCAAAAACAGGCCCCAAATTAGCACGATGCACAGAGAAAATGGCACGACGCACAAAGGAAAAAATTGCCAGTTTGCTTTCGTTTCGCGAAATTTCGGTTCGCGACTTCTCCAAGTGGGCCTGCTCATCTACACTTCAGTTTTTTGGCACCAAAGGTGGCATTTAAAGAGTTTTCTCTCCAGATTGGCTTCTATCCAAGTGGCGAAGGAAGGAAAATGGTCACCCAAGCCAAATGTCATGTTTGTGGTGCTGCACCTGTAGCGGATGGTTGGCTCTTCATCTCCATTTTGTAATGATTCGAGTAACTCCCCAACCCCTGGGTGTTCTATCTCTTCCTCACACATTCTATATATTGTATGAAAGTTATTTGCAAAGGGTTGGTTAGCTTGTAACTTCTTGGAGACTGTGGGAAAGAAACTTTGTTTCTTCACTGTGTATTTTTGATAGAGAATTAATGAAAGGCAGTGGCTCTGTTTCATGAGATTCTTGTGGTTGTGAGTGTAGCAAATGTGTCTCTTATGTTTTCATATGTATTCTGTTATGTTTCACAATTTGATTAATGTTCATTTCCAGTGAAATTTTCTGAGTGAGATTAGGTAGAATTCAATTTTATTGCTCTGCCTGTGGGAAAATTTCATGTTCAGTGTTATTCTTCTGTTGAAAAGGATTCATGTCACTATGCCCTTTTCACTTTCTTTAGCAATCTCTTCATGCTGCGGCACCTTGTTATAGGGAAACGTATCCGACTCGGATGACCCTAACCCACTCTAAGGGTGACAGTTCCTTAGCAACAACTGTAAGACAAACTACTTAAGGTTTACTTCTTTATGAAAGCAAAAGAGAATGGAGGAAGCACTAACCGTTGCCTTGCACTTAATGTCAAATCCAAACTCTTCTCTTTGGCCGCTTGCTCCTAGCTCTTTGTCCTTCTGCTCGCCCAGCTACAATGAGATCCTGCAAAACAACAAAGAAGGAAACTACAAGAGGCATGCAATCATAACTGGTTTATGGATTAGTGTAAACCAAACATGTAATCATCACAATATATAATTGAAACAAGAGCACATAGAAGAACCTCAATAGCTTTTATTAATGCAGAAGAAAAGGTTCTGAGAGTATTACAACCATTGCAGGCTCCAACCCAGCAACACCTCCCAGCAGAAAGAATTGCTCTTCTTCACCTCTCTCAAACAATCACCCAATAACTCAAGAATGAAACCAACAGCATATCATTACTTTGCACAAAATTCCAGCCTCCTGAGCTCATAGGAGAGAGCTCAATATATAGATGAATTGAGAAAGGATGAGTCAGCTTGCAACTGATGTGTAGCTGCCTTGTGTCCTCTCTCTCTTCAGTTAATCTTTAGTTGATCTTCAGTTCTTGAGTCCACTTGGTGAACCTTGCTTCCACTTGGAGAAACAAAGCCTCTGACTCATCACAAGGCGAAATACCTGATCCAAGTGTCATTTTTGGAAGATTCCAAAGCAATGACTCACTGTGCCACATGTCCAAACTCGCCCAACGTAGGTGGGCTTTGTTCTACCTGCTTTGCAACGCAGGTACACCATGGAGCAGTTGTGTTTCAGCGCAGAAGCCTAGTGGAGCACCTGCTTTGATTTCAGGATTGCTTGTTTTTGAGTGTTTTTAGGTGGAGAACTGATCTGAGAGCTGTTGGTTTGCTGACCTTGTTCCTCTAGGGGTAGGAACATCATGTTTAGGGAACTTTGGATCCCTTGGATTATTGACAATTCATGCTTGTTGCTGTAAGGCACAAAATTGTCTATAACAGATGCCCCCTAAAGTATGAGGTCGTTTATCGGGTGAAATGCTTTATTGAGAGGATCCGAAGTTCATTCAATCTGCTGAGAAGTGTCCTGTAATAAGATACAATACAATACATTATTTTTCATACATTTTTCATGATCTGGCTGAGGCGGGCATTCCCATGCTCAGCTTTATAAATACATTTTGGTACATAGAACAGACGATCGTCTGATATAGACTGATAATTCTCTGCCAACATTATCATCCTTTGAGAAGGATGATCATCTGTTGTAATGATGTACATATCAAATGTATTTATGTCCTGAATATATATCGCAGCCCGGATGGATGAAACTAGATCCGGGGTCTTCAATCTCTTCCGATCTTCACTCGATGTACAAGTCGATCCATGTGAGAATTTCTTGAAGTCGAACATGGAAAGACATCGCTTGATTACCGGTCAATGATGTAAACCGTTAACAAGCGCGAGAGGAATCACCGATAAGGATGATGACCCTCAAGGTACGGCAGTACAATCCACATGGTGGGAATAAAGGACTTGGCGTCGACCACCATGCAAAATCTTCTGGTCGAAGGTCATTGATGTATACCTGTCGCCGGAAGTGAGAAACTTGCCATTGAGGCATGCAAGCTTCAAAGTACTGAGGGGGGTGTTCCTAGATCAACTCCTTGGATAATGAGCTGATGTCGACAAGGAGCGATCCGTCAAAGGAGGGCCTTAATGAATCCCACATCAGTGACACGGAACGGAGCTAGTGATTGTGATGAGGTGAAAACAAACTGTGATGTATGATTCAGGGTGGCGGTCATGAAGTGGATGAAGGATAATGTATGGCAGTGGGTGGAACATGGTTGACTCTTTACAGAACCACATCTCTTGAACATATAATGACACTAATGCGATGGATTGGTAGCATTACCCCAATTGTGGATGGTGTGGCGAGGACCATGATTCTGCGACCGGTGAATGAAACAACCCAACCCGATGCGGTACGGAGGACAAAGTGTCATGTTCAAGAGCGACTTGCTACCATTAATGCTGTGAGGTTCTCCCAATTTTTCCCCAGTCATTGCTGACCAGTACCTCTTTATTTTTGTCAAGCTTGAGGAGGATAACATATCCTTGTTCTATAACCTGCCCTTCGGGCAAGCCCATCGCTATGTTTTAACGATCCTAGCGATAGGGAAACTCGTTCTCGTCTAAAGACAAGTTTATCGCTATTTAATCATTTTAACGAGTCTAACGACAAAGAAAACTCGGTTCTTTTCATTTTTAGAGAGTCTGAAAAGGTACGAAAAGTTAACTCCACAATTCTTTTTTCGTCTTCTAATCCCTTAAGTCCGAAAAAGTATAAAACAATACAGAAGGGATGAATTTTCGATTGATTTAACGAGCCGAAAAAAACAAGCGCTCGATCTTTTTGTGCAATAATCCCTCAGGTCCAAAAAGATTAAAATCTAGAGGAGGGATAGCTTTCCGGTCGCTTTAACGAGCTGGAAGGCCAAAACTCGGCAAAATTTTCATATTTTATGAGTCAGTGAAAAGAGCTCAAAGAAGACTCGTCTTTTGAGGAACGAGTGATGAACAGGGATAGCAGCAGATTCCAGGTACAGGTTGGAATTCTCCAATCACGGCAGTGTCACAAGGATGGCTAAGTGAAATCACTCTTCGCAGCTGTTCCTCAAAATGGGTAAACACACATATGGAGGTGAACGATTGGCCAAATGAACGGATGGAGGTGATGGCATATAAACACGACCAAGGGTTTTTTAATATGGCTTTCAAAGGTTACATTTCTCGAGGTTGTTTACCGGTTCATTTTTCTGGGTGAGCTTGAACTGTTAGGGAAAGATTGCTCACAATTTATGTTTATTTTTTAACGAGCATGAACTCAACACAAAAACTGCTCGATTCTTGCGTTTATTTTTTAACGAGCATGAACACTGCTAAAACTGCTCGATTTATACCAGTCTTAATACAAGGAATGCTTTAGGTGAGGTAATCTTATTTAAGGAGCGATACCTCACTAATTACTCCAATTTGGCAGGTTTTAACTTTTGCCCTTCATCCTTTCTTTATGCAAGCTGGAAACAGCTAATCCTACGAGTTTAACGGGTTAGACCTACAGGTTTAAAGGGAGGACCTAAAAATTTAAAAAATAAATAGTCGTCTCGTGCTTGCACTCCAAAAGGTTTGCATGCCCCCAAGTATAAAGTATAATTTCTAGAGACTGCCCTCTTACTTATTATCCAAAAAATGGTTTTGTTTTCTGCCACAAACTAAACTCTCTTTTCGACGATGTCTATCATTAGGTTGCTAAGGATGGTGACTACTTGTTACAGCAATTTCCTCTCTTTCTTTGAAGACTGCCCCTACTTCTCCTTTAAAACATGTTGTTTTAATGGGTGAGGCTTGAAATTCAAAGATGGTGCCTTCTTGCTGTCACAAATAGACCCCCTCCTTAGGAGAGCCCACTTCTTTAGACAAAGGGAGCGATTCTTCCGCTTCAACATAACTTTGACAAAAGAATTTTATCCTAGAACAACCCTCTCTTCCTCTGCCGGACGGGGTACGGACTAGTCCATCCTTCTGCGGAAATTAACTTTATACCTAAGGTTTTCTCTGCCCGAGGCAGGCCAGGGTGCATGCTCCCTGGGTCCCCATTCTTTTCTTCTCGAATTACTCGCATTCATCGGGAAGTAGAACCGGGGGAGGTGGCATTCCTTGAGTGAATAAACCGTTAAGGGATGGTATTTGACTATTTGCAATGCGTGATCCTGGAAATGAAAGTTGGTCTATGAGCTTGACCATTCTTCCTTCGTGCGGAAAACACATGACTCTAAAGAGCGAGGACACTATTACCTCCATGCAATATATATATAGTCTCGTCCAAGGAGTAAGTTATATGCCAAGGGTCCCTGGACGACCATGATGTTCATGCGAATTGTCTTCCCTTTCAATGTAACTGGAACATTGGGGAGAATCCCTAACGGGTGACTGGTTCCTTTATCAAAACCTGATAGATTTCTCATCTCAGGTAAAAGCGCCGGGCAACCCAGTGCTTTCCAAGCAACAGAGGAAAGGATACTCACAGATGCCCCTTCATCAATGATAGTTCCAGCCATCACCATTCTGTAGATTTGGACTATGATTCTGAATGGGATACTGGCTGGTAACCGGGGTCTGCCTAGTTGATTCCAATCAAAGGATACAACTAGGTTGCTTGGTGGTGGGACCGAATATACGGCCGGATACGACTCTGACGATGTTCCTTCCTGCGATAAAGGAGTGGGCGCATTGCCCTGATGCTCATCAGAGTCTGTGTTGATGAAAAGAATATGGACGGTGTCATCCTTATCCTCTTCAGTGAGGGTGTCATTTGAAGATGGGTCTTCAATGACGGAGTCATTGGACGATGATACCTCTGAAGGAAGAACCGGGTCAACTGCTGTTTCGACCCTTAGACTTTTGTCTGGTCTGGATTCAGCAGGTTCATTCTCAATGACCGACACTTCAGCTGACCACTTGAGCAGGTCAGCTGGATTTTCAACTATCGAGGGATTAGGCGCGAGTTTTTGGTATCCAGGAGGAAGTCGTAACGGTGAAACCAGGCGATCTTCCAAAACTTTCTTTGCCTCATCTAAGAATGGACATCGGTGGATGGCATGCTCGCCTTCACACAATGTACAGGGTGATCTTGGTCTCCCTCTTCGTCCTTCACTCTCGCTAGTTGACGGACTGCAATCAACATGACTACCAGAGGTTGATGCTACCGGATTGTGCAACCTTGGGGACCAGTCCCTTAGTATCCGGGGAATACAAGGACAATCACGATGGAAGTGGGTCCCTTTGCAAATGACACATGTCGATTTAGGCCCGGTCGGTGCAGTGTGTGGGTTTTTGTCAGCTGTCTTTTGCTTGCCCCCAGTTGCCTTCGCCATAGGCTCCTTCTGCTTCTTTTCTCTCTTCTTCTTTTCCTTCTTCTCCATGGGAGGCTGACTTTTGCCGGCTCTACCTTGTGAAGATGAAGGATGAGAGGAAGAATTGTAAGAAGTGGAAGGCTGGTGGGTAGCTCTAGGTTGGTCTGACTGTTGATTCGACTGCTCAGGATTAGTGGCGATCTGGACTACATTAGTTGAAAAGAGCCATACAGGTAGGCCAATTGTCAATCCTGGAAGTGACAATGTTGCCATATGAGGCGCACCAACATCTCCCCAAGAGGAGAAGGGATTTGGACTTCCTCCAAGGTTGCTTCCTTGGTTGGTGGGCTCCATACTTTTCAACTGGAAGATCAACGTGGGAATAACAGGTGATTATGTTCCGCTTAAAATAAATTTTATTAACGACGCTTTTAGACACAAACTTGCTTTTTCATGTTTTAAGAGTCGAGAAAAAGCTAAAGATGACTCTAGTCGCCTTCGATGTTTTAACGAGCCCGAAGTGACAAATGCTCGGATGGACTTTTTCAGTTATAGAGTTTGAAAAAGGCCAAAAGAAACTGCTCTGGAGTTCTAGGCAGAGGGTGTGCCAAACTTTTCGCGAAACCACAGAATACGTTTTACGGTACGGGTGGTCGATCTTCGTGAATGCTGTGTTCACTGCATCGCGATCAGTAGGGCGGTCGACACGGCTTCCTATGGATAAAGGATAATTGCCTATAGGGGTCTCCCAATATATACGCGACGGTACGTGGGAGCACAAGTCCGTATTAGTGCCACCGACTCTCAGGAGGAATCACCCACCTTCGTAGAGATCGACAGTCACTATGTTTAACGACGCCGGAACACGTCTCTACCTAGACCTCTAGATGTTTGCGTTATGTTACAAAGCGTTGTTATGTAAATTGGATTTATTTTAATGTTGATCTTGCTTAACAGTTTGCCTTTAAGGATCACCACGAGATGTATATGACAAATTCCTGAATGCAATCTAAGATGAGAAGCAAACTTTTCAATCTTTCAACTTTGAAAACCTTAACTACTGAGGGAAAAGAAAGGCAAATCTTTTCACACAGATCATAGAGCACACACTTAATGCAAATTTTTCCTAAATCGTCAAGCACACGGTCAAATGCAAAATGCACAATGCATGTATTTTCTTTTCCCTTTCTTAATGTGGATGGATACAAAAAGAAAGTGGTTATATAACTTTGATTTCGATTTAAAGCGAAAGTAAACAAGTTTGTCCAACAATCAAAAGACACCTTAAGATTCACTTGCTTAATCACTGGAAATACATGAAATCAAACCATGCTAACGAAAGTAAAATGACTAACCAGCTATGGACAACAAACAAGCTAACTCTTTAGACCAGCAAAATGCCTAACACAGGTTCAGATCTAAGAGGCCAAAAGCATGACTAGTTTACTCTTCGTTATGGGAAATTGTAAATGAGTAAGAAATACAAAGAACAAGTACAATTTCGTTATATAACAGAGGCAGAATGATGGCAAGTAATATTGGTTTCAAAACAAGTACAAGACTGACACTTAGCAGCAAATCTAAGTGAAAACAGGCAAGAGAAAGGAGGAAACCCCAAATGCACTAGGCAAATTTGGGCCAACGCAGGCTCTGCACAGCCAAACTGGCTCTCAGCGCAGGTAGCCCCTTCGGGACCTGCGTTGCAAAGCAGGTAGCCTGTGTACTACCTGCTTTGGAAAACGAGAATTGCGTTTTCACAGTTTCCGGGTCATAATTTTCTCAAAAATGCACGGTTTTTGCTCAAATCAGAGACATTCAGTCAAGCACACTCAAAGGGATGATCAAGAAGGTGCAAAGCTATCACTAAGAGCTTACAAGGATCTTTGTAGATCAGCTCTTCAAATCATGAACTTGCTCAGAAATGAGCCAGAGTAGCTGCCCCTCTACTTCGCTTTTGATATAGTCAAAAGCTTTTCGATTTGGTACTCTTTGGTTCAGGAAATGAATAGCAAAAATACTACAAACACAATCAAATGGATACGATCCCCAGTGGAGTCGCCAGTTTGTTGTAGGGAAAAGTATCCGACTCGGATGACCCTAACCAACTCTAAGGGTGACAGTTCCTTAGCAACAACTGTAAGACAAACTACTTAAGGTTTACTTCTTTATGAAAGCAAAAGAGAATGGAGGAAGCACTAACCGTTGCCTTGCGCTTAATGTTGAATCCAAACTCTTCTCTTTGGCCGCTTGCTCCTAGCTCTTTGTCCTTCTGCTCGCCCAGCTACAATGAGATCCTGCAAAACAACAAAGAAGGAAACTACAAGAGGCATGCAATCATAACTGGTTTATGGATTAGTGTAAACCAAACATGCAATCATCACAATATATAATTGAAACAAGAGCACATAGAAGAACCTCAATAGCTTTTATTAATGGAGAAGAAAAGGTTCTGAGAGTATTACAACCATTGCAGGCTCCAACCCAGCAACACCTCCCAGCAGAAAGAATTGCTCTTCTTCACCTCTCTCAAACAATCACCCAATAACTCAAGAATGAAACCAACAGCATATCATTACTTTGCACAAAATTCCAGCCTCCTGAGCTCATAGGAGAGAGCTCAATATATAGATGAATTGAGAAAGGATGAGTCAGCTTGCAACTGATGTGTAGCTGCCTTGTGTCCTCTCTCTCTTCAGTTAATCTTTAGTTGATCTTCAGTTCTTGAGTCCACTTGGTGAACCTTGCTTCCACTTGGAGAAACAAAGCCTCTGACTCATCACAAGGCGAAATACCTGATCCAAGTGTTATTTTTGGAAGATTCCAAAGCAATGGCTCACTGTGCCACATGTCCAAACTCGCCCAATGCAGGTGGGCTTTGTTCTACCTGCTTTGCAACACAGGTACACCATGGAGCAGTTGTGTTTCAGCGCAGAAGCCTAGTGGAGCACCTGCTTTGATTTCAGGATTGCTTGTTTTTGAGTGTTTTCAGGTGGAGAACTGATCTGAGAGCTGTTGGTTTACTGACCTTGTTCCTCTAGGGGTAGGAACATCATGTTTAGGGAACTTTGGATCCCTTGGATTATTGACAATTCATGCTTGTTGCTGTAAGGCACAAAATTGTCTATAACACACCTCTAACTAAATTGTTACATTTTCCGCCTACCTTGCCTCACGGAATAATCTGTGCCTTTGTATTAAATTCTCTGTTCTTTGCTGAGTGTCGGTCCCATAACATCCCAGAAGATCGGTCATTCATGAAAATTGTTTCCAGAATCCCTATTCACTTACTAGCCTAAGGTAAATATTTCATTGTAATTCATCTCAGGCCGTTTTCGACTATCCATTCACTGAGCGTGACACGGAGAGAGCCCTCTCCTGCTCTTGTAGGGCTAGCTACTAGACTGAGCGTGGTTTGTGGTTACCTTAATTTTTGCCTTCCTTCAGCCTAAGGTAGATTTAGGTGCTAACATAGTGGTGACTCCACTGGGGACTAAGTTGAAATCAAATCCCCTTGTTTCATAATAATTCTTAGCTTCCGGATGATGAGCTTAGGATTGGAAAGGCTGAGTAAGTTGGTTGTGTCCTATGATATTTCTCAATAGCACGTTGGCTTCGAGACGATATACCAGAGCAAATCCAGACCCGGATCCTCTTCATATTTACGAAAATCCCAATTTGATTCCAAGACTCCTTCGTCAAGAAATCACCATAACTCCCGTGTTCAAGTCCCATTCATGTCCCGACATTTTTTAGTATCTTGAAGAGCTTGAGTTTGACGAACGGTTTGAGATATCATTGTTTTAGTCTAAATCCAAAAGGGTTGTTGATTATACTGTCCCCAATCCCCAATTTCTTGTGGACCTCGAAACAGAAAGAGCTAATCAGTTAATTGATAATTATATTGCAACACAGCCCCAAACTCCAATTGCTAACCCCTTGCAAACTGTGCACACTCCTCCAACACCTCCAAGGCCAAATCCACCGAGAGTGATGGTTGCCCGTTTCTCACCCCTTGTTCTGCCCCAAGTTCTAGATGATATTCCAATGGATTATCAAAGTAAAATCTTGTTTTTTGATGGCACTCCTAACATTATTACTGCTCAGCAACATGCAGACAAAATGGCAGACTTCTATGAACTCCATGAGATCGATGAGGAGAATGTGGCAATGAGACTCTTTGTACAGACATTTGCAGGTGACGTGAGGAAATGGTTTAGAGGTTTTCCAGCAGCAAGTATAACTACCATGGTTGAACTACAAAGACAATTTTGGAACCGGTGGGAGGTGAAAAAGAATCCTCTTCAAATTCTAGCTGAATATGAACAAATCAAACGAAACGTTGGTGAGTCGGTCCAAGACTATTTTCTTAGATTTAATGCAGTCTATAACGAAATTCCAGATCATATAAAGCCACCTGTGGGACTATCAATGATGAATTTTACAGATGGTTTTGATGCTGACATGGCATACCAATTAAGAGAAAGAGAACTGGCCACAATGGAAGACATGCAGAAAATTGCTGTCAGCGTTGAGGCAAATCTGCTGTCCAAAAGAGCTAGAGCGAAAGAAGAGAAGAAAACCATTGTGAAAGAAGAATCTTATTCAATGGATCAACTTCTCAAAAAGGTAGAGCAGATGCTTGAAAGGGTAAAAGTTGACAAGCCAGAGCCACAAGTTAGGAATCCTAACTTTCGTGGCCAACAACAGCCACAATATAGAATAAGACAGAGGGATCAGCGAAATCTAGAGCAGACAACTCAACAACTGGTACAAACACCTTTGCAGTAGAATTTTGTGCATGGACCGGAGTTAGATGAGGACGGGAATGTAATAGGCGAAGAAAACCATCTCTTTACTCCAGATGAGCTGCCTACTTACATTACCGAAGAGGAAGAATGTGCAGTGAATTCAGCTGCACACCAAGACACTGATTTTATTCTAGCTAGTGACACTGTGTTGGAAGACGAATCAGAAGAATATCAAAGGGGGTATATGAATGCTTTATCCCTACAACAGCAGCGATATTCACTTAGAAACAGAGATGTGCCGGCCAAACCAATTCAGAAAAAGAAGGAGGTTGAAACAGCAAAAAATGATTCATCAGCTACACAAAGAAAGGGAAAGGAGGCGGTTGGTCCGGAGAGCAGCAAATCAAAATCAGCAGAACCGTCACAGCAGCAAGCTACATCAAAGGAAAAGGAAAGGAAAGATATCCCAGTCAAAGAGGTAGAAAAGACTCCCGCTTTTAGCTTAGAGAATGAGATTTCTAAGTTAAAGGTATCCATCCCCTTGACTGAAATAATGAAGAACAACAGTTATAGAGGATAGATTTCTAAGATGTTGAATTTGGACCCAATGTCCGACATGGTAAATGTAGAAGATGATCAGCCTGAAATGATTTTTGGACCAGCAACGAATGGTGAGTCTCCTGATAGTGATGTGCCACCCTTCTATATCAGTTTACGGTTGCATGATTTTGTGTTACACAATGCCATGTTCGATTCCGGAGCTTCTCACAATCTCATGCCCAAGGCTATCATGGATAAGCTTGGTCTAGACATCACCCGGCAATATCATGATCTCTATTCATTCGATTCCAGCAGAGTAAGACGTATAGGACTCATCAAAGACTTGGTTGTGAGTTTGGATCAGCTTCCTATGAAAAATGTTTTGATGGATGTGGTGGTAACAGATATTCCTCCAAGGTTTGGCATGCTTCTTTCCAGGTCTTGGGTAGCGAAATTGAAAGGGACACTACAACTGGATTTCTCCTATGCAACAATCCCGATGTTTGGACAAATGAGGAAGTTATATTGGGAACAAAAAATGAAATATATGATCACAAGCAAGGAGAAACCTATAAATCATCCTATTAACTATGTACATACAGATTTAGAGTCTTTTGTTTTGTTTTCAGATAGTTTAAATGAGATAGATAGCCAAATAGAAGAAGCAGATGAAATTCTGGAAATAATAGAAAATTTCAGAGAAATTTTGAAGAGAGAAAGACAAGAAAGGCAAGAAAATGTTGGGCAATCAGTTGAAAGTAATGGACAACAAGCAGACAAGGCATGACAAACAGATTTCCAGCACTTACAAGAGGAAGAAGAAGGCCCAAAGGAGACATCACCGAAGTGGCAGACATCGTAGAGACGAGCCAAACACACTCACCGAGTTGCAGGCATGCCCTCTTGCTATGTCTTGTTTCCAGCACTTAGCATGTTTCGAATTTTGTCAGAGGGTGGCGAATGTCAGAGTTCATCATGAGTTGGCCCAAATTTTTGCACTTCACCTACATGGAGGACAGTCTATCTTGGCTAGGGTCACTTTCACATTGACACCCGAGACCATATCAGTGGCAACAGGCATACCAAACATTGGAGAGCAGCGACACAAAAAAAAGAAGGTAGAGAGACATCATTATGAGCCTTACATCAAAGGTAGCTGTTTGAGCCACCTCACAAGAGTTTTTCCATTCAGATTTATGAAAGATGAGTATGCCCCACTCATAAAATTGATCATGAAGTACTTCAGTTATGAGGGGAAGTTTTCTTGCCTTTAGGCCTATCACATCAGGTTGCTCATGCACTTTACTAGGGTGCGGATGATGAACCTACCATTTTTCATCTGCGGGAACATAGAGAGGATGAGGAATTTCATGCAGCACAAGACCCCTCGATAGCAGCGCAACAGTGCGTATCACTTTGCCCTTATCCGGATTTTGGTGGACCATCAGTTGGAATTGCATGGTATTGCTTGGGAGGACTTCATCTCCCATGACTTATTCAGCTCTCCACAGGTGGTCCTTCTCATCAGCATGAGCACCATGAGACCACTACGGTGTCAGATTTCATCACATATCAGAGAGGCTATCCGAAAGGCACCATACCTTTGTTTGCAGCACCAAAGAGAGTGTTATCTCCACCCAAGGTGGAAGGGGCCTCGCTTCCTCCATCAACATCATAGGAATAGGACAGAGGCAAGGAGCCAATGCAGGATGAGGGGCCTTCAAGTGAGCCATCAGGTGAATGAGAGACTGAATTCTTTCTCCTCCAGGATGATGAGACAAATGTAGAACCAACAAATGCAGAGCTTATAGAGATCATCCGTGAGCAGCAATCATAGATTGAAGACTTGTCCATTGATTTAGAAAGGGCCAAGTGGAACATGAGGTACCTGGAGTAGAGAAACAAGTAGTTTGAGGACAAACAAATGATTATGGAGCTTCGAAACATTTGTGAGCATCGCCAAGCTGCTCAAAGGAGAAGAGTTCAGCCCACATCACTGGAACAAGCGATCAATGAGGATCGGGAGGCCTATCTCGAGATCAGTAACATGCAATTGGAGAGGATGCTGGACAAAGTCGATCAGAACCTTGGTCTACTGAGACACATGACTTTCTGTTACAGGGTGTCAAACATGAGTGCACAAGCCCGGATAAGGAACTTGAAAGCAAAATTGAGGAAAGCAACAAGAAGGGCAAAACGGGCAAAAGAGAAAGATAGGCTTAGAATCTTGGTTGAGGCTTCCTTGGCTCAGCATGGTACCCCATAGAGAAAATCCAGCCCAAATTTCAAGAAATTTGGGGAATTTTTGGTCACATGGAAATTTTTTGGGTAAAAAACAGGGATTTTCTCCCTGTGCGACATGCCACTGGCGCGACCCTAAAATTGTAGGGCTCCAATTGAGAAATGGCTTGAAACTTTGGATTCAGCATTGAATATTATGACTACTGGTGTCTGGGCAAGAGATTTGGGCAAGATCTGGGTCTCCTAAAGGTCAAAAAACACCCAAAAATGGCCTCTCTGCCACTTTTGTGACACACAGAAAGAAGTCTTGGGAGAATGGAGATTTGGAGGGGCAAACAAGCACCAAATTTGAAAATTATAGTTGGGTTAGAAAGTAGACAAGACAGGATTTCCAGCAAGCCCACTAGGGCACATTTTGGACACCTGCAAGTGCCCCAAAACAAGCCCCAAAGTAGCACGATGCACAGAGAAAATGGTGCGGCGCACAGAGGAAAAAATTGCCAGTTTGCTTCCATTTCACGAAATTTTGGTTCGCGACTTCTCCAAGTGGGCCCGCTCATCTACAGTTTAGTTTTTTGGCACCAAAGGTGGCATTTAAAGAGTTTTTTCTCCAGATTGGCTTCTATCCAAGTGGCCAAGGAAGGCAAACAGTTACCCAAGCCAAATGTCATGTTTGTGGCGCTGCACCTATAGCTGATGGTTGACTCTTCATCTCCATTTTGTAATGATTCGAGTAACTCCCCAACCCCTGGGTGTTCTATCTGTTCCTCACACATTCTATATATTGTATGAAAGTTATTTGCAAAGGGTTGGTTGGCTTGTAACTTCTAGGTGATTGTGGGAAAGAAACTTTGTTTCTTCACTATGTATTTTTGACAGAGAATTAATGAAAGGCAGCGGCTCTGTTTCATGAGATTCTTGTGGTTGTGAGTGTAGCAAATGTGTCTCTTATGTTTTCATATGTATTCTGTTATGTTTCATAATTTGATTCATGTTCATTTCCAATGAAATTTTTTGAGTGAGATTAGGTAGAATTCAATTTTATTGCTCTGCCTGTGGGAAAATTTCATGTTCAGTGTTATTATTCTGTTGAAAAGGATTCATGTCACTATGCCCTTTTCACTTTCTTCAGCAATCTCTTCATGCCGCGGTACCTCTAACTAAATTGTTACATTTTCCGCCTACCTTTCCTCACGGAATAATCTGTTCCTTTGTACTAAATTCTCTATTCTTTGCTGAGCGCCGGTCCCATAACATCCCAGAAGCTCGGTCATTCATGAAAATTGTTTCCAGAATCCCTATTCACTTACTAGCCTAAGGTAAATATTTCATTGTAAGTCATCTCAGACAGTTTTCGACTATCCATTCACTGAGCGTGACACGGAGAGAGCCCTCTGTTATAGACATTTTTGTGCCTTACAGCATGAAGCATGAAATGTCCATAATCTAAGGGATCCAAAGTCCCTAAACATGTTTTTCCTACCCTTAGAGGAACAAGGTCAGCAAACCACAGCAATTCAAATCAGTTCTCCACTGAAAATTACTCAAAAACAAGTCAATTCTGGATCATGTCAACTGCTCCACTGAGCATCTGCGTTGAATGTCAACTGCTCCATGGTCTACCTGCATTGAATGTCAACTCCAACAAAGGCTACCTGCGCTGAGCGAGTTTTGACATGTGGAGGTCTCATTCCTCAATGTGTCAGTGCCCAGGAAGCTTCCAAAGTGACACTTGGACCAGGGAATTCGCCTAGTGATGAGTAAGAGGTTCTAAAACTCCAAGTGGAAGCAAGGATCTCCAATTGGACTCAAGAACTGAAGAAGAACTGGAGTAGGAGAGGACACTAGTCATACATCAGGCTGACTCATCTTCTCTCCAAAACTCTATATAAGTATCTCTCTCCCATGAGATCTGGAGGCTGGAATTTCGTGCAAAGAATTGCTGTTGGTTTTAGTATAGAATTATTGAGGTGATTTGCTTTGAAGGAGGTGAAGAGGAGATTTCTTTCCGCCGGGAAGGTGATGCTGGATTGGGCCTCTTATGGTTGTATCACTTCCTGAACCTTACTTTCTTCCATTAATAAAGCATTTGAGGTTCTTCTATATGCATGTGTTTCAATGATGTATTGTTGTACTTGTGTATTTGATTTATTCTAATCCTTGAATCAATTATGAATGTATGCTTCTTGTAGTTTCCCTCTCTTGTCATTTTGCAGGATCTTGATGTAGCTGGGCCCGTGAGAGAGCAAGGAGCTGGGAGCAAGCAGCAAGGAGAGAAGATTGAATCAACCATTAGCGGAAGACATCAGTTAGTGGATCTCTTTCTTCCCCCTTTTACATCTCATAAAGAAGTAATCTTAGATAGCTTTGCTTTGATTGTTGCTAAGGGACTATCACCCTTAGAGTGGGATAGGGTCATTCCGTATTGGATACTTTTCCCAAGAACAAATTGGCGACTCCGCTGGGGATCGTATCTTGTTGGTTGTTTGTGTTTCTTGCTATTAATTTTATAAACACAAGGAGTACCGAATCGAACTGCATTTGGATCTTTCCAATGCAAAGTAGAGGGCAGCTACTCTAGCTCAGTTTCTGGGCATGTTTATGATTTGAAGAGCTAATCCACAAGGACTCTGAATAGCTCTTAGTGATAGTCTTCATCTTCCTTTGAATCATCCTCTAGTGTGTACTTGATTGATAGCCTTGATTTGGCCAAAAACTGTTGATTTTTGAGCAATCTGTGACCCAGAACCTGAGAGAAACGAGAGTTTCTTCTTCAGCGCAACTGCTGTGAAGGCAGTCTGCATTTCAACGCAGGTCCCGTGAAGGCTACCTATGCTGAATGTCAAACTAACAGTGTTGAGGTTGCGCTGAACCAGTTAGGCCTTGTGCAACTGGGGTTCTCTGCTTTCTGTTGCCTGGTTTTCAGTCTTGTTTTTGCAGTCTGTTACCAGTCAATGTACCTACCTGGAACCACCTTTCTTTGCCACTATTCCACCTCCGTTGTATAAAGAAACTGTATTTTTTCTTTTTGTATTTATTACATCATTTGCAGTTTCCCATAAAGAAAGTGAACCAGTCTTGCTGTGGCCTCTTAGATCTAGACCTGTTGTAAGTGTCATTTTGATCCTAAGAGTTAGTTTGTTTGCTGTTCATAGCTGATTGAGCTTTTTCTTTCGTCAAATGGTTTGAATTTATGTATTTCTAGTGTTGAAACAAGTAAATCTTAAGGTGTCTTTTGATTTTGGACAAAAGCTTGTTTGCTTTCACTTGAAATTGAATTCAAAGTTATACAACAGCTTTCTTTTTGTAATACATCAACATTAAGAAAGAGAAAAGAAATACCTGCATTATGCATGTGCATTTTGACAGCTTGCATGTTGATTTAGGAAAAAGTGCATCAGTGTGTGCTCTATGATCTGTGTGAAAAGATGATGTCTTTCTTTTCCCTCAGTAGTTAAGATTTTCATAAGTTGAAAAGATTGAAAAAGCTTGCTTCTCATCTTTAGACTGCATTTAGGAGTTGTACCATACATCTCGTGGTGATCCATAAAGGCAAACTGCTAAACAAGATCAACCTAAAATAAATTAAATTTACATAACAATGCTTTGAAACATAACGCAAACACATAGAGGTCTAAGCTAGAGACGTGTTCTGGCGTCGTTAAACGTGATATCTTAGCGTTGAGTGGTTGGGTGATTCCTCCACGGTGAAGCGATAAGTATCAATACGGACTTGTGCTCCCACGTACCGTCGTGTATATATTGGGAGACCCCTATAGGAATAAAGCCTATATCCATAGGAAGCCGTGTCGGCCGCCCTACTGATCGCAATGCAGTGAACACAGCATTCACGAAGATCGACCACCCGTACCGTAAAACGTATTCTGTGGTTTTGCGAAAAGTTTGGCACACCCTCTGCCTAGAACTCCAGAGAAGTTTCTTTTGGCCTTTTTCAAACTCTATAACTGAAAAATTCCATCCGAGCATTTTTCACTTCGGGCTCGTTAAAACATCGAAGGAGACTAGAGTCATCTTTAGCTTTTTCTCGACTCTTAAAAAGTGAAAAATCAAGTTGTGTCTAAAGCGTCGTTATAAAATTTATTTTAAAACGGAACATAATCACCTCCTATTCCTGTGTTGATCTTTAGGTTGAGAACATGGAACACACCAACCAAGGAATTCCCCATGATGGAAATCCTAGTCCCTTCTCCTCTTGGGGAGAAGTTGGTGCGCCCCACATGGCCACATTGTCGCTTCCAGGACTGACAATTGGCCTGCCAGTCTGGCTATTCTCAACCAGTGTAGTTCAGAACACCACGGTTCCTGAACAGTCGAGTCAATAGTTAGATCGGTCTAGAGCTGCCCTCTAGCCTTCTACTTCCTATAACTCTTCATCCAATCCTTCCTCTTCACAAGGTAGAGCCGGCAAAAGCCAAGCTCCTAAGGAGAAGAAGGAGAAGAAGAAGAGAGAGAAGAAGAAGAAGGAGCCTAAGGCGACTGGGGGCAAGCAAAAGACATCTGACAAAAATCCACACACAGCACAGACCGAGCCTAAGTCGCCATGTGTCATATGTAGAGGAGACCACTTCCATAGAGATTGTCCCTGTATTCCCCGGATACTAAGGGACTGGTCCCCTCGTTTGCACAGTTCGGGAGCATCAACCTCTAATAGCCATGTTGAATGCTTACCGTCAACCAGCGAAAGTGAAGGTTCAAGACAAAGAGGGGGAGCAAGATCCCCCTGCAGACTGTGTGAAGGCGATCACGGCATCCACCGTTGTCCCTTCTTAGACGAAGCGAAGAGAGTTTTGGAAGATCGTCTGGTGTCACCGTTACAACTTCCTCCTGGATACAAAAAACTCGTGCCAAGTCCTTCGTTGGTTGAAAATACAGCTGGCCCACTCAAGTGGTCAGCTGAAGCGTCAGTCATTGAAAATGAACCTACTGAATCCAGACCGGACGAAAGTCCAAAGGTCGAAACGGCAGTTGACCCGGTTCTCCCTTCAGAAGTTTCATCTTCAAATGACACCGTCATTGAAGATTCATCTTCAAATGACACCCTCACTGAAGAGAATAAGGATGACACCATCCAGATTCTTTTCATCAACACCGAATTTGATGAGCATCAGGGCAATGCGCCCATTCCTTTATCGCAGGAAGGAACATCGTCAAGGTCATATCCGGTGGTGTATTCGGTCCCACCACCAAGCAACGTGGTTGTGTCCTTTGATTGGAACCAACTAGGCAGACCCCGGTTACCAGCCAGTATACCATTCAGAATTATAGTCCAAATATACAGAATGGTAATGGCTGGAACTATCATTGATGAAGGGGCATCTGTGAGTATCCTTTCCTCTATTGCTTGGAAAGCACTGGATTCCCCGGCGCTTTTGCCTAAGATAAGAAATCTCTCGGGTTTTGATAAAGGAACCAGTCGACCATTAGGGATCCTCCCCAATGTGCCCATTACATTGAAAGGGAAGGCCATTCAAATGAACGTGATGGTCGTCCAAGGACCCTTGGATTATAACCTACTCCTCGGACGAGACTATATATATTGCATGGGAGCAGTAGTCTCCTCACTCTTTAGAGTAATGTGTTTTCCACACGAAGGAAGAATGGTCAAGCTCGTAGACCAACTTTCATTTCCGGGATCACGCATCGCAAATAGTCACATACCAACCCTGAATGGTCTATTCAATCAAGAAATGTCTCCACCCCCGGTTCTTCTTCCTGATGAGTGCGAGTGATTCGGGAAAATAGGACTGGAACCCAGGGGGCATGCATCCTGGTCTGCTTCGGGCAAAAAAAACCCTGGGTATAAGGTAGAATTTCCGCGGGAGAATATGACTAGTCTGTACCCCGTCCGAAGGAAGGAAGAGGGGTTGTTCTGGAATAAGATTCTTTTGTCAAAGTTATGTGAGTGAGATAATCTGTTTTTCACCCACCTTTGTCTATTTCAGTAGACATTGCCGAAGAAATGTTTTGTTTGAAAGATTAACGAGACAATCTTCGGGTAACCTGAAAGAGGTATGCTTTTGGTAAGACAAATGTTTTGTCTTTGAGGAGTGTTCTTCTCTTGTCGCAAGTAGCTGTTCTCTTGTCGCAAGTAGCTGTTCTCTTGCGATCTTGCAAAGATTCATCAAAGTTAGACTAGCGAGGAAAAACAAGTAGCTGCTCTCTTGTGATCTCGTATAGTCCCAGTAAAACTAGACTAGCAAGGAGACAAGTAGCTGTGAACACCCAAAGAAAAGAAGATGTGGAAACCGGAGGGATAACCTTGAAATTGTACTTTATACCTGGGGGCATGCAAACCTTTTGGAATGCAAGCAAGGGCGGCTATTGATTTTTTTAAATTTTTAGGTCCTCCCTTTAAACCTGTAGGTCTAACCCTTTAAACTCGTAGGATTAGTCGTTACCAAACTTGCATAAAGAAAGGATGTGGAGCAAAGCGTAGAGAGATGAAGCTCCTTAAAAAATAGCGATCTCTAGGAGACATTCTTATCCTATGACTGGTATAAACGAGCAGTTTTAGCAAAGTTCATGCTCGTTAAAAAATAAATGCAAATTGAGCAGTTTTAGCACGAGTTCATGCTCATTAAAAAATAAATGCACCTGTGAGCAAGCTTCCCCTAGAGTTCAAGCTCATCCAGAAAAAATGAACCAGTAAACAACCATTTGAGACCGTAGATTCATCAGCCATAAAAGCCTTGGTCGTGTTTGCACCGTCACCTCCACTTTTCATTTGGCTGATCATTCACCTCCACTTGATTGTTTACCTATTTTGAGGAACAGCTGCAAAGAGTGATTTCACCTAGCCATCCTTGTGACATCGCCGTGATTGGAAAATTCCAACCTGTACCTGGAATCTGCTGCTATCCCTGTTTATCACTCGTTCCTCAAAATACGAGTCTTCTTTGAGCTCTTTTCATCTGACTCGTAAAATATGAAAAGTTTGTCGAGTTTTGGCCTTCTAGCTCGTTAAAGCGACCGGAAGAGCTATCCCTCTTCTAGATTTTAATCTTTTTGGATGTGAGAGATTATTGCACAAAAAGATCGAGCGCTTGTCTAGTTCGGCTCATTTAAACTATCGAACATTCATCCCTTCTGTATTGTTTTATACTTTTTCCGACTTAAGGGATTAGATGACGAAAAAGGACCTTTGGAGTTAACTTTACGTACCTTTTCAGACTCTCTAAAAATGAAAAGGACCGAGTTGTCTTTGTTGCTAGACTCATTAAATGCATTAAATAGCGACAAACTTGTCTTTAGACGAGAACGAGTTTCCCTAGGCTCGTTAAAACATAGCGATGGGCTTGCCCGAAGGGCAGGTTATAGAACAAGCATATGTTATCCTCCTCAAGCTTGAAAAAAATAAAGAGGTACTGGTCAGAAATGATTGGGGAAAAATTGGGAGAATCTCAAAGCTTTAATGTTAGCAAGTCGCTCTTGAACATGACACTTTTCCTCCGTACCACATCGGGTTGGGTTGTTTCATTCACCGGTCTCATCGCCATGGTCTCGCCATACCATCCACATTTGGGGTAATGCTACCGATCCATCGCATCAGTGTCGTTATATGTTCAAGAGATGTTGTTCAGAAAGAGTGAACCATGTCCCATCCACTGCCATACATCATCTTTCATCCTTTCATGACCACCACCCTGAATCATATTTCACAGATTGTTTTCACCTTCATCGCAATCATTAGCTCCGTTCTGTGTCACTAATGTGGGATTCATTAAGGCCCTCCTTTGACGGATCACTTCTCGTCGACATCAGCTCATTATCCAAGAAGTTGATCTAGGAACACCCCCCTCAGTACTTTGAAGCTTGCATGCCTCAATGGCAAGTTTCTCACTTCCGGCGACAGGTATACATCAATGACCTTCGACCGAAAGATTTTGCGTGGTGTTTGATGCCAAGTCCTCTATTCACACCACGTAAATTGTACTGCAGTACCTTGAGGGTCATCATCATTATCGGTGATTCCTCTCGTGCTTGTTAACAATTTACATTATTGACTGGTAATCAAGCGATGTCTTTCCATGTTCGACTCCAAGAAATTCTCACATGGATCGACTTGTACTTAGAGTGAAGATCGGACGAGTTTGAAGACCCCGGATCTAGTTTCATCCATCCGGGCTGCGACATATATTCAGGAAATAAAGACATTGACATGTGCAGCAGATGATCATCCTACTCAAAGGATGATAATTTCATCAGAAAATTATCAGTCTACCTTCAGACGATTGTCTGTTCTATGTACAGAAAAATGTATTTATAAAGCTGAGCATGGGAATGCCCGCCTCAGCTAGATCATGAAAGCAGTATGAAAAATAATGTATTGTATTGTATCTAATTACAGGTCACCTCCTAGCGATTGAATGAACTTCGGATCCTCCTGATAAAGCATTTCACCCGATAAACGACCTCATACTTTAGGGGGCAACTGTTATAGACATTTTTGTGCCTTACAGCATGAAGCATGAAATGTCCATAATCTAAGGGATCCAAAGTCCCTAAACATGTTGTTCCTACCCTTAGAGGAACAAGGTCAGCAAACCACAGCAATTCAAATCAGTTCTCCACTGAAAATTACTCAAAAACAAGTCAATTCTGGATCATGTCAACTGCTCCACTGAGCATCTGCGCTGAATGTCAACTGCTCCATGGTCTACCTGCGTTGAATGTCAAATCCAACAAAGGCTACCTGCGCTGAGCGAGTTTTGACATGTGGAGGTCTCATTCCTCAATGTGTCAGTGCCCAGGAAGCTTCCAAAGTGACACTTGGATCAGGGAATTCGCCTAGTGATGAGTAAGAGGTTCTAAATCTCCAAGTGGAAGCAAGGATCTCCAAGTGGACTCAAGAACTGAAGAAGAACTGGAGTAGGAGAGGACACTAGTCACACATTAGGCTGACTCATCTTCTCTCCAAAACTCTATATAAGGATCTCTCTCCCATGAGATCTAGAGGCTGGAATTTTGTGCAAAGAATTGCTGTTGGTTTTAGTATAGAATTATTGAGGTGATTTGCTTTGAAGGAGGTGAAGAGGAGATTTCTTTCCGCCGGGAAGGTGATGCTGGATTGGGCCTCTTATGGTTGTATCACTTCCTGAACCTTACTTTCTTCCATTAATAAAGCATTTGAGGTTCTTCTATATGCATGTGTTTCAATGATGTATTGTTGTACTTGTGTATTTGATTTATTCTAATCCTTGAATCAATTATGAATGTATGCTTCTTGTAGTTTCCCTCTCTTGTCATTTTGCAGGATCTTGGTGTAGCTGGGCCCGTGAGAGAGCAAGGAGTTGGGAGCAAGCAGCAAGGAGAGAAGATTGGATCAACCATTAGCGGAAGACATCAGTTATTGGATCTCTTTCTTCCCCCTTTTACATCTCATAAAGAAGTAATCTTATATAGCTTTGCTTTGATTGTTGCTAAGGAACTATCACCCTTAGAGTGGGATAGGGTCATTCTGTATTGGATACTTTTCCCAACAACACCCTCTTCTGCTCTGGTAGGGCTAGCTACCAGACTGAGTGTGGTTTGTGGTTACCCTAATTTTTGCCTTCCTTCAGCCTAAGGCAGATTTAGGTGCTAACATGATTTACTATAAGTTTACTGTAGTTAATCTGTGGAGTAAAAGATGTTTACCATGATAAATTTGGTAATACTGGATGAAAGGATGAAACAACATAGGTAAAGAATATCAACACTGGTAAAGAGTATCAGTAGGTGAAGATAAGATTGAAGCTCAACACATAAATACCAAGGCAACTGCAAGAGCCTAATCCGAGTTCCAATATCTAGCACACTCACAAATAAAAGGACAACAAACAAATTGTTTTCCATCTGTCTCTATTTTCGTGTGGAAGATAACTTTTGTTTCCTAGAATAAATATCATATAGTCACGAGATATTTTCTATTAATATTTGTATAAATACTTCAAAAAATGAAGTAATTAGGGGGGATTAGAAAGCATTTCTGTATATTTTTGTTTTGAACTAAAGGAGTTGTTGTAATCAAGGCTGGACTGGTTTACTGGATTAAATAAAGCTGAGGACATTTCACTCGATTCATGTGCACTGCAGGAAACAAATAAGTATCACTTCTCCGAGTTTGAATATTGTTTTCCTTTATGTTATGAAATATCATATGTGTTTCTTATAATTCTTAAAAGCAAACAAGGAGTAATATCATCAGAATTAGCTTAAGTGCTCTCTGTTTTAATTGTTTGCTTATTTAATTTTTTTTACTAAATTGCTTAAGTTTGGGAATTCTTAATTGCTCTCTTAATTCTGTAATTTATTCCCTCTATTGGCCCTTAGTACAGGATTCTTAATTTCCATTACTATTTTCCAAACCTCCCTTCTTGATCTTAATCCCTGTTAAGGATTCTTCATTGCCCTTGGCCCTGGTTAAGATTTTCATCCATTGAAACCTTTCAGATTTGTCCTTGCTATGCTAGCTTGCCTTGTGAACTCTTACCTCAGTGATTAATCAAATCCTGATAAACCTTTCCTACTTGACTCCATAGCCCAATGGCCTAAATACCTGCTCTACCCATCTGTTTCCTTAATTCCACCAAACAAATCAAAACAAATTCCTTAAGCATTAATAACTAGCCTAATATCATATCAAAACAACGCTAAATCATAAAGAGAGAGCCCTCTCTGAGTGTAGATTGGCTAGGATCTATACTTAAAAGATTGGTTTGTAGTTACCTCGGATCCTTTCCTTCTTTTAAATAACTTCTAAGGAAAATCAGAGTGATAACAGGTCGAACTTGAGATGTTTCCTTGGTTTTTTGAGTAGATTTAGGAGGGAATATAGAGATATTTATTAGTCAATTCGCTCCTTTGACCTCTGGATGGTCATTAGGATCCACTAACGCTATTCCTGAACTAACAACTAGAGTTAGTAGGGTCACTAATTCTCGCTTAGGATGACAGAGAAGCTTTATAAAGCATGTTGTCAGTGTTTAGCCAGTGTTAGTGTGGAAACAAGGATTGTGATATTGGTCTTTTCTTAAGCTATCATGTTTTTCCCCTCTGAGATAATGAGGGGGTCATTTTGTTGTATAACATGGGCCTGTTGATGCCCCGAAAATCGTTGCAACAACATTGGGGAAACCACCCGGTCCGGACCTTAGTGCAGCTCCTTTTCCGTTTGGAATAGTGGCTCCGACTGGGGATAATGGGACCAGTTTCCAAAGAATTATAAGTAAACGGGATGGATGAGTGACTTATGATATAGGATGGCGATAAGCGAACAACTAAAACTATCGGCGAAATATACTAACTATAATCTAATCCCGGGACTTATCAATTTCTAAAGCGTAGCGTTTGATAATCTGTGCTTTAAGGCATGCATATAGATGACTCTAACGCTGAAGCATAGATGTTTAAACCATTTAAGATTGCTCTGCATAATTAGTTATGCAGAGTGATAATAGCGAATTACTACACTTTGTCATTCATATCATTGCTACATGCATGATTAAAAGAGAGAGCATATCACAAAACATCCAATAGTGGAACGAAATGAAGATTTGCTGTTATAGCGCATACATGTATTCAACAATAGCAAAAATAATAACACAGCAATTCATATAAGAGGAAAGAACACAGATGCAGATAAAAGTACCATGTAAGCTGCTTAACAATCCAGTATATCAATCGCTATGTCGCAGTCCTTCCTTCAAACCAGAAAGCATTCCAAACAAGAGACAATCGTGCGCAATTGTATAAAACAGCCTTCTAGTTAAATTAAGAACCATCGGTCGAGTTTCACAAAAGAATATAGGCTGAAGCACAGTAGTGCAAACTTCAACCTTTAAGTCTATTACAAAATTTTACGACCCTTTCCAAAACAATGAAAGGGTCTATAAATACTAAGCTAATCTAAATATCTAAGAAACTGAAAAGCTATTAAATTGGCATCAATAAATATTTCTTCCATCTTCCTTGGCGATCTGGCAGTCGGCGGCAATGCTTCATTAGGTGGCCTCTTTGCCTTTAAACCTTAGCTGACATATCTCCAGCATTGGCTCTACTTCTGGTGGAGTGTTGAGACGCGAAGTGAGCTTGGCATCATATGTGGCATCCTGAATGTCGGGGATCAGGCATCCGAGGGCATCTGTTAAACACTTGAGAGCCGACCTTTGAGTTTGTGGCTTCATTAGAAAGAGCCAATATGCCTCGGAGGTTAAAGTATTTACTCCAGCGATTAACCTTCCCTGTTCTTCCAAGTCATGATAACTTGTTTGTTCAATCATGTTTGCTGTTGTTATGCTTCCAGGTGTGCACTGGGAGATCATGTTTTCCAAATAAAGTGTGTCGTTGACTAGATCGATCATATTGCTGGCAATCATTTTACACCTTGATGCTGCCCTTTCCGCTTTCATCACCTGAGTGTTCCATTCCGTGAAGAGTATGTCCTTGTACGTTTCATAGATTCGGGGCAAATTCGCCGCTTTCCCCTCATCAGAATCTTGCCACTCAAGATATTCGGATATGGTTTCTTCGGCCTGATCTAGCTCATTTCTTGCTTTCTCTATCTGCTAACATACTGCTGTAGATATTTCGCATAATGGCTCAGCCTCAGTAAGTTGTCGGCATAAGAGTCTGATCTGAGATATTAATGCGCTATTTATTTGAGCTGCCTCTACTCTGAAATCCTTCACATTCTGGGTGCCCTCGATATCTTCGAGCTGTGCTGATAGTTGAGCTATTCGCTCATCTTTTGATTTCATCATCAGCTCATTTTCCGTTTTCAACTGTGACAATGCCTCCGACAATTCTTTCTGCTTTTGGATTGCGCTCTGGTCTATCCTCTGCTTTTCGGCCTGCAGTTGCTGGGTTAATACATTGTTTTCTTGCTGTTGTGCCAGCAACTGCTCTTCTACCTGCGCTGCCTTGTTTTTCGCCTCGGTTACTTCTGCCTGTAATGCATAAATCTCCTGGTCCTTAGTCTTCAATAGAAGACTTACCTCCGATGCCTTGTCAATAGTCGCTGCAGAATAAGCTCCCGCAAACTGCGACAGCTTTGTTAGATCATCGGAGGGGTCCAATTCCTCCTTCCAGACTACATTGCCCGTGACTGTTTGCTCAGGAAAGATAGAAGGTTGATCAAGCCTTCGTCTCTTCTTAGAGCGCTTAACAACGGCTTTATGCTTTGGGCTGTAGAAAACATCCAGGGGAGGAATTTCTTCCACCTGGAGAACAATTTGATCGGAAGGGTCTTTAGTAATTACCTCGACATCCTTTGAAATGGGTGGGCCGCTGGTTCCGCTTAGAACCTGAGAAGAAGTGGTATCTGGTGCATCGCTTGTTTTAGAGGTGTTTGTGTCTTTGGAGCCTTCCTTACCACTGATAATGGAATCGAATTGGTTCCATTGTTTAATCAATTCAGGATCAATGGAGGTCTGTTTATGTTGCTCTGTGTGGGATTTGCTCCACTCTTTTTCTTGTTCTAACCTCCGCTGCTCCTCTAACTCTTTTCTTTGTTTCTCTTCTTGCTCCCTTTTCTGCCTATCTGCCAATTCTTTCTTTTGTTTCTCCTCTTCTCCCTTCTTCCTCTGTTCCTCTATCTCTTTCTGCTTTCTCTGTTCTTGATCCTTCTGCGCCTTCTTCTGCCTGTCAGCTTGCTCTTTTCTTTGCTTTTCTGCTCGCAGCTTCTCTTGCCTTTCCTCCTGTTGTTTCTTTTGTTCCTTAGTTGTAACGGGAGGTTGGCTCGTCTGTTGCCGACCAGGCTCGCTTGAGGAAGAGGCTGGGGTTGTGGATAATAAATCTAGAGGCAGAGTTTGCAACCTCTGCTCTCTAATTTTATTGAACTCGGTTAACGTCTCATCATTGTATCTCATTCTAGCAAGCTCTTTGGCATGGCCTATTGTATCAGCGGCGATGAACATGTCATCAAACATATCCTCTTGATGGTCAACTTTTGTTAATTTGGCCTGTTCTAGGGCAGTGTAGGCAGTTTTCTTTGGATCATAGAGTCTGCTTGGGATAGTGGCTAGGGATAAAGCTTGCATCTTTATTGCCTCTTTTTCTGCATGCTTGAGATTATACAGAGCAAAAATGCCAATTCTTAAGGGAAAAGAGGGCCAGCCCCTCTTCTTTTCTTCCTTGAGAGTTTGTGTGACACTCTCGGCCATAATCTGGTAGGAGATTTCTCGGGCCAACAATTTGTCTGGGACATATAAAGGGAGAACATGCGGCCTGGCCTAGCTCCCAAAAACTCTGATATAGGTGAAATTTTCTTCCCCGAACCAACTTGCTACAGCTGGTAAGTCAAAAGAAGCTTCATAGGAAATTCTTGGGATGGGTTTGTCATAGATGGAATAGTAAATGGGCACCATGAAACCATTGCAAATTTGATACAAATGGTCCTTGTAAGAGGACTTCCACAATTTCTGATGGTACAAATGAATGGGTGAAGGGTCTTGGGTGGTCCACCTCCAACCGAGGATAGGAAACTCAGAATTAAAGCACAAGGTATCCATAATGTAAGCAGTATAATAAAATGGTGGGATTTTCCTTTCGGTGACTACGGATTTAGCTCTAAAGTCACGAACAGCTACGATGAACTTATCGGAAAGAATGGTGGCCCAATCCATGATTATACTATTAACAGCTGCTTCCATTAGGGGAACCATTTCAATGTTGAAATTAGCAGAGTCATGTAACCCCCATAGTCTACACATCATAATCCCGCATAGCAATAGGGAGAAGCCAAAGAATCGACAGAGTACTTACCCGAACTTTCGTGCTTGTGTTTGGCCGGATTCTGCCTCCAATCCCGGATGGGTTCAGATGGTACTTTATTTTCGGCTGCAAATTTCTCCACGAAGGCTCTGTTATAGATTTGCTCTGGTTCGGGCAAATGATACATTTGCCTTAGGTTATCAGGCTTGAACGACCCGAAAATCCTTCCATCTCTTGTGTGAAACGTTCTATCAGTGATTGGAATTTCCTTGATTTCCCAACGCACCACATCAGTGTAGGGAAGGATCTGCTCTCTCGCTGCTATCCTGTGCACAAAGGAGTCGGCCAAGTCTTTGAGAGTAGCATCGGACTTCCTTAGTACATCCACACTAGCCTCTGTTACTGTCACTTTCGGTTGCTCAGCCTCTAATAGATTATATGTGCCATGCCATGAAGTCCTAGTGAGACCAGTGCACGTAGTGTCTGAAATTAGGCCTTTCTTCTTATCTGTGGCAGCTTGTCCTGCAACAGATGTAGCAGCGGAGCCCGCAGTCCTCTTGGATTTCTTCCCCATCATGCTCAGGCTTCTCTCAACAGATGAATTCTACACAAATGCAAGAGAAATCGTAACAAGGAAATAACAATGACAATTCATAACGGGAAAGATATATCATTTGAAGCGTGGTGAGATTAATTCTCAAAAGTGGCTGCGGATCCAATCACTGATAAGATATTGCAGATGCATTAATGGTGATTTAAGGCCTGCTACCCATTAAATGACTATTACACCGTTATCCGGCTGAATGACCCCCTTAAGCGTGCAACAGATATTTTGGTGGTTAAACGCAAGTGTTCGTTAATCGAAGGGGCAAAGTTTTAAATACGCATGCATTACCTTTATCCCTGCATTTAACGGCATTTTGAAATTTGCGCTTTATCAACCGGATTTCAACATAACTTTAAGGCTTCAAGCGATGACTTTTTGAAAATGCCGATTGCCGATGAGCGATATCGCATCGCATCGGCGAATAGATGGTACACAATTATTAGAAAAAGATCCTGCCAAGTTGTTGTGGGGAAAAGTATCCGACTCGGTATGACTCTATCCCTACTCTAAGGGTGATAGTTCCTTAGCAACAACTAAAAGTAAAGCTTTGATATTTTCCTTTATGAAAGTACAGAGAAGGAAGAAAAGATTGACCAACCGATATCTTTCGCTTTTGTCGATCCTGTCTTCTCTCGTTGCCTCTCGTTCCCAACTCCTTGCTCCTTTTGCCGGCCCAGCTACACAAAGATCCTGCAAAAACAAGAGAGGGAAACTACAAGAAACATGTACTCATAACTGATGCGTGGATTAGAGTGAATCAGATATACAAGTAAATACAATACATCAATGCAATACAAGTATATAGGAGAACATTCAAAGCTTTATTGATAGAAGTAAAAGGTTCTGAGAAGGTTACAACCATAAATGGCTCCAATCCAGCAGCACCTCCCCAGCAGCAAGAAATCTCCTCTTCCCCTCTATAAAAGCAATCACCCAATAGCTCTAACTGTAAACCAACAGCACTTCCTTGCTTTGCCCAAAATTCCAGCCTCCTGAGCTCATAGGAGAGAGCTCAATATATAGATGAATTGAGAAAGGATGATTCAGCTTGCAACTGATGTGTAGCTGCCTTGTGTCCTCCCTCTCTTCAGTTAATCTTTAGTTAGTCTTCAGTTCTTGAGTCCACTTGGTGAACCTTGCTTCCACTTGGAGAAACAAAGCCTCTGACTCATCACAAGGCGAAATACCTGATCCAAGTGTCATTTTTGGAAGTTTCCAAGGTAATGACTCACTGTGCCACATGTCCAATCTCGCCCAGCGCAGGTAGCCTTCATTGATTTTGACTTTCAGCGCAGGTACAAGGAGGAGCAGTTGACTTCCAGCACAGATGCTCAGTGGAGCAGCTGACATGATCCAAAAATAGCCTGTTTTTGAGTGTTTTCAGGTGGAGAACTGATAGGGAGTGCTGTGGTTTGCTGACCTTGTTCCTCTAGGGGTAAGAACAACATGTTTAGGGACTGAGGATCCCTGTAATTATTGACATTTCATGCTCCGTGCTGCGAGGCACAAAAATGTCTATAACAGTTGCCCCCTAAAGTATGAGGTCGTTTATCGGGTGAAATGCTTTATCCAGAGGGTCCGAAGTTCATTCAAGTGCCGAGAGGTGCCCTGTAATACAATACAATACAATACATTATTTTTCATTCTGCTTTCATGATCTAGCTGAGGCGGGCATTCCCATGCTCAGCTTTATAAATACATTTTGGTACATAGAACAGACGATCGTCTGACGGTAGACTGATAATTCTCTGCTGAAATTATCATCCTTTGAATAGGATGATCATCTGCTGCAATGATGTACATGACAAATGCTTTTATATTTCCTGAATATATATCGCAGCCCGGATGGATGAAATTAGATCCGGGGTCTTCAAACTCGTTCGATCTTCACTCTAAGTACAAGTCGATCCATGTGAGAATTTCGCTGAAGTCGAACATGGAAAGACATCGCTTGATTACCGGTCAATGATGAAAACCATTAACAAGCGCGAGAGGAATCACCGATAATGATAATGACCCTCAAGGTACTCCAGTACAATTCACGTGGCGTGAATAAAGGACTTGGCGTCGAACGCCACGCAAAATCTTCTGGTCAAAGGTCATTGATGTATACCTGTCGCCGGAAGTGAGAAACTTGCCATTGAGGCATGCAAGCTTCAAAGTACTGATGGGGTTGTTCCTAGATCAACTTCTTGGATAATGAGCTGAAGTCGACAAGAAGCGATCCGTCAAAGGAGGGCCTTAATGAATCCCACATCAATGACACGGAACGGAGCTAATGATTTCAATGGAGGTGAAAACAAACTGTGACATATGATTCAGGGTGGCGATCATGAATGGATGAAGGATAATGTATGGCAGTGGATGGGACACGGTTGACACTTTCAGAATGACCTCTCTTGAACATATAACGACACTGATGCGATGGATCGGTAGCATTACCCCAAAATGTGGATGGTTTGGCGAAGACCATGGTGATGAGACCGGTGAATGAGACAACCCAACCCGATGTGGTACGGAAGAAAAGTGTCATGTTCAAGAGCGACTTGCTACCATTAAGCTCTGATGTTCTCCCAATTTTTCCCCAGTCATTTCTGACCAGTACCTCTTTATTTTTGTCAAGCTTGAGGAGGATAACATATGCTTGTTCTATAACCTGCCCTTCGGGCAAGCCCATCGCTATGATTTAACGAGCTTAGCGATAGGGAAACTCGTTCTCGTCTAAAGACAAGTTTGTTGCTATTTAATCATTTTAACGAGTCTAACGACAAAGAAAACTCGGCCCTTTTCATTTTTAGAGAGTCTGAAAAGGTACAGAAAGTTAACTCCATAATTCCTTTTTCGTCATCTAATCCCTTAAGTCCGAAAAAGTATAAAACAATACAGAAGGGATGGGTGTTCGGTACTTTTAACGAGCCGAACAAGACAAGCGCTCGATCTTTTTGTGTAATAATCCCTCAGGTCCAAAAAGATTAAAATCTAGAGGAGGGATAGCTCTTTCGGTCGTTTAACGAGCTGGAAGGCCAAAACTCGGCAAACTTTTCATATTTTACGAGTCAGGAGAAAAGAGCTCAAAGAAGACTCATCTTTTGAGGAACGAGTGATAAACAGGGATAGCAGCAGATTCCAGGTACAGGTTGGAATTTTCCAATCACGGCAGTGTCACAAGGATGGCTAGGTGAAATCACTCTTCGCAGATGTTCCTCAAAATGGGTAAACACACAAATGGAAGTGAATGATCGGCCAAATGAAAAGTGGAGGTGACGGTGCACAAACACGACCAAGGCTTTTATGGCTGATGAATTTTACGATCACAGTGGTTATTTACCGAGATGGGTTCATTTTTTAATGAGCTTGAATGCGCCAAAACACTGCTCAATGCTTATGTTTATTTTTTAACGAGCATGAATTCCGCGTTAAAACTGCTCGGATCTTGCGTTTATTTTTTAACGAGCATGAACTATGTGCTAAAACTGCTCGATATACCAGTCAGAAAATCAGAAATGCCTCCTGTGAGATAGCTATTTTTTAAGGAGCTTTATCTCACGAAGCTATGCTCCAAATTTGGCAAGTTTTTCTTTTGCCCCACAGGCTTTCTTCATGCAAGGTCGGAATCGGCTAATCCTACGAGTTTAAAGGGTTAGACCTACAGGTTTAAAGGGAGGACCTAAAAATTTAAAAAATAAATAGTCGTCCCTCGCTCACATTCCAAAAGGTTTGCATGCCCCCAGGTATAGGATAGAATTTCAGGCTGCCCCTCCTCTCCCCCACTTCTGCTTTTCTTTGGGTGTTCACAGTTACTTGTCATCTTGCTAATCTAATGTTAACAATACTAGTCTTCTCGTTATTTTAAGGGGTCTTACGCGGTACTCAGGCTTCCCGTCGGCCCAACTTTTAACGAACAGCTGTTCATGACAAGAGAAGAACACTTCTCAAAGACAAAACATTGGTGTTATTGAAGGAGGCTTGCCTCTTTCTTATTATCCAAAGATGGTTCTATCTGCTGCCGCAAATCAATCTCTTTCTTCGGCGATGTCTATCATTAGGTTACTCAAAGATGGTTACCCTATGTCACAACAATAGAATCTCTTTCTTTGGAGGCTGCCCCTACTTATCCTTCAAAACATTTGTTTTAATGGGTGAGGCTTGCTTTCCCCAAAGATGGTTACTACTTGTCGCAATAAGGGAATTCCTACTTGGGCATTGCCCACATCTTTAGACAAAGGTGAATGACATGCTTGTCAAACACATAACTTTAACAAAAGAATACTATTCCAGAACAACCCCTCTTCCATCCACGGACGGGGTACGGACTAGTCATATTCTTCTGCGGAAATTCTACCTTATACCCAGGGTTTCTTCTGCCCGAAGCAGACCAGGGTGCATGCCCCCTGGGTTCCAGTCTTTCTTTCCGAATCACTCGCACTCATCGGGAAGGAGGACTGGGGGTGGAGGCGAATCTTGAGTGAACAGACCATTTAGGATTGGTATTTGACTATTTGCTATGCGAGATCCCGGAAATGAAAGTTGGTCTACGAGCTTGACCATCCTTCCTTCTTGTGGAAAACACATTACTCTAAAGAGTGAGGAGACTATCGCTCCCATGCAATAAATATAGTCACGTCCAAGGAGTAGGTTATAATCCAAGGGTCCTTGGACGACCATCACGTTCAAATTAACGGTCTTCCCTTTCAATGTAATAGGCACATTGGGGAGGATTCCTAATGGTCGACTGGTTCCTTTATCAAAACCTGAGAGATTTCTTAACTCAGGCAAAAGCGCCGGGGAACCCAGTGCTTTCCAAGCAACAGAGGAAAGGATACTCACAGACGCCCCTTCATCAATGATAGTACCAGCCATAATCATTCTATAGATCTGGACAATGATTCTGAATGGTATATTGGCTGGTAACTGGGGTCTACCTAGTTGATTCCAATCAAAGGATACAACCAGGTTGCTTGGTGGTGGGACCGAATATACGGCCGGGTATGACCCTGATGATGTTCCTTCCTGCGATAAAGGAATGGGCGCATTGCCCTGACGCTCATCAGAGTCGGTGCTAATGAAAAGAACCTGGATGGTGTCATCCTTATTCTCTTCAGTGAGGGTGTCGCTTGAAGATGACTCTTCGGCGACGGTGTCATTCGAAGATGAAACTTCTGAAGGTAGAACCGGGTCAACTGCCGTATCGACCTTTGGACTTTCGTCCGGTCTGGATTCAGTAGGTTCATTTTCAGTGACCGACACTTCAGCTGACCACTTGAGCGGGTCAACTGGATTTTCAACTATCGAGGGATTAGGCGCGAGTTTTTGGTATCCAGGAGGAAGTCGTAACGGTGAAACCGGGCGATCTTCCAAAAATCTCTTTGCCTCATCTAAGAATGGACATCGGTGGATGGCATGCTTGCCTTCACACAACATACAGGGTGATCTTGGTCTCCCTCTTCGTCCTTCACTCTCGCTAGTTGACGGACTGCAATCAACATGACTACCAGAGGTTGATGCTACCGGATTGTGCAACCTTGGGGACCAGTCCCTTAGTATCCAGGGAATACAAGGACAATCACGATGGAAGTGGGTCCCTTTGCAAATTACACATGGCGATTTAGGCCCGGTCGGTGCAGTGTGTGGGTTTTTGTCAGCTGTCTTTTGTTTGCCCCCAGTCGCCTTCGCCATAGGCTCCTTTTGCTTCTTTTCTTTCTTCTTCTTTTCCTTCTTCTCCATGGGAGGCTGACTTTTGCCGGCTCTACCTCGTGAAGATGAAGGATGAGAGGAAGAATTGTAAGAAGTGGAAGGCTGGTGGGTAACTCTAGATTGGTCTGACTGTTGATTCGACTGCTCAGGATTAGGGGCGATATGGACTACATTAGTTGAAAAGAGCCATACAGGTAGGCCAATTGTCAATCCTGGAAGTGACAATGTTGCCATATGAGGCGCACCAACATCTCCCCAAGAGGAGAAGGGATTTGGACTTCCTCCAAGGTTGTTTCCTTGGTTGGTGGGCTCCATACTTTTCAACTGGAAGATCAACGTGGGAATAATAGGTGATTATGTTCCGCTTAAAATAAATTTTATTAACGACGCTTTTAGACACAAACTTGCTTTTTCATGTTTTAAGAGTCGAGAAAAAGCTAAAGATGACTCTAGTCGCCTTCGATGTATTAACGAGCCCGAAGTGACAAATGCTCGGTTGGACCTTTTCAGTTATAGAGTTTGAAAAGGGCCAAAAGAAACTGCTCTGGAGATCTAGGTAGAGGGTGTGCCAAACCTTTCGCGAAACCACAGAATACGTTTTACGGTACGGGTGGTCGATCTTCGTGAATGCTGTGTTCACTACATCGCGATCAGTAGGGCGGCCGACACGGTTTCCTATGGATAAAGGATAATTGCCTATAGGGGTCTCCCAATATATACGCGACGGTACGTGGGATCACAAGTCCGTATTAGTGCCACCGACTCTCAGGAGGAATCACCCACCTTCGTAGAGATCGACAGTCACTATGTTTAACGACGCCGGAACACGTCTCTACCTAGACCTCTAGATGTTTGCGTTATGTTACAAAGCGTTGTTATGTAAATTGGATTTATTTTAATGTTGATCTTGCTTAACAGTTTTCCTTTGAGGATCACCACGAGATGTATATATACAACTTCCTAAATGCAATCTAAGATGAGAAGCAAAACTTTTCAATCTTTCAACTTTGAAAACCTTAATCTACTGAGGGAAAAGAAAGACATCAACTTTTCACACAGATCATAGAACACACACTAAAATGCAAATTTTCCTAAATCGTCAAGCACATAGTCAATGCAAAATGCACAATGCATGTATTTTCTTTTCTTTTTCCTTAATGTTGATGTAAGACAAAAAGGAAACTGTTGTATAACTTCGAATCTAATTTCAAGCGAAAGTAAACAAGCTTGTCCAAAATCAAAAGACACCTTAAGATCGACTTGTTTCGACACTGGAAATGTATAGATTCAAACCATAAAATGAAAAACAAACTAACTCAAACAGCCATGAATAGTAACAAAACTAGCTCTTAAGATCACAAAGACACTTTTACAGTTCGAAATCTAAGAGGTCACAGCTATACTGGTTTGCTTTTCACAATGGGAAACTGTAACTGAAACAAGAAATACTGAAAGAACAATCACAGTTTCATCACACAACTGAGGCGGAATAATGTCAAGGAAAGTTGGTTTACAGCAAGTACAAATGACAAGCAATCAGCAGCAAAATAACAGTGAAAACAGGGCCAAGACTCAGTGGGAAACCTCAGGAAGACATAGCCTAACTGGTTCAGCGCAGGCTCTGGTCTGTCAAACTGACTCTTAGCGCAGTTCCCGAAGGGAGTAACTGCGCTGAAATGTAGACTGCCTGTGGACAGCCTGCACTGAGACACGAGAGTTGCGTTTACAAGGATTTCCGGGTCATAAAAAGCTCAAAAATTCACTGTTTTTGCTGAAATAAAAAGCTATAGGTCAAGTACAAGCTAAGGGATGATCAAGAGGATGAAAAGCTATCACAAAGAGCACAAAAGGATCTTTGTAGATCAGCTCTTCAAATCATGAACTTGCTCAGAAATGAGCCAGAGTAGCTGTCCCTCTACTTCGCTTTTGATATAGTCAAAAGCTTTTCGATTCGGTACTCTTTGGTTCAGGAAATGAATAGCAAAGATACTACAAACACAATCAAATGGATACGCTCCCCAGCGAAGTCGCCAGTTTGTTGTGGGGAAAAGTATCCGACTCGGTATGACTCTATCCCTACTCTAAGGGTGATAGTTCCTTAGCAACAACTGAAAGTAAAGCTTTGATATTTTCCTTTATGAAAGTACAGAGAAGGAAGAAAAGATTGACCAACCGATATCTTTCGCTTTTGTCGATCCTGTCTTCTCTCGTTGCCTCTCGTTCCCAGCTCCTTGCTCCTTTTGCCGGCCCAGCTACACAAAGATCCTGCAAAAACAAGAGAGGGAAACTACAAGAAACATGTACTCATAACTGATGCATGGATTAGAGTGAATCAGATATACAAGTAAATACAATACATCAATGCAATACAAGTATATAGGAGAACATTCAAAGCTTTATTGATAGAAGTAAAAGGTTCTGAGAAGGTTACAACCATAAATGGCTCCAATCCAGCAGCACCTCCCCAGCAGCAAGAAATCTCCTCTTCCCCTCTATAAAAGCAATCACCCAATAGCTCTAACTCTAAACCAACAACACTTCCTTACTTTGCCCAAAATTCCAGCCTGCTGAGCTCATAGGAGAGAGCTCAATATATAGATGAATTGAGAAAGGATGAGTCAGCTTGCAACTGATGTGTAGCTGCCTTGTGTCCTCCCTCTCTTAAGTTAATCTTTAGTTAGTCTTCAATTCTTGAGTCGACTTGGTGAACCTTGCTTCCACTTGGAGAAACAAAGCCTCTGACTCATCACAAGGCGAAATACCTGATCCAAGTGTCATTTTTGGAAGTTTCCAAGGTAATGACTCACTGTGCCACATGTCCAATCTCGCCCAGCGCAGGTAGCCTTCATTGATTTTGACTTTCAGCGCAGGTACAAGGAGGAGCAGTTGACTTCCAGCGCAGATGCTCAGTGGAGCAGCTGACATGATCCAAAAATAGCCTGTTTTTGAGTGTTTTCAGGTGGAGAACTGATAGGGAGTGCTGTGGTTTGCTGACCTTGTTCCTCTAGGGGTAAGAACAACATGTTTAGGGACTGAGGATCCCTGTAATTATTGACATTTCATGCTCCGTGCTGCGAGGCACAAAAATGTCTATAACACAAGTGCCGATTGCGACATTGCATCGGACTAGCGCGTGGAAACATAACAAAGTGCATATAAAGTGATTTGCCGATTTCCGATTGCGATATCGCATCGCATCGAGGGTAAGGCCCAAGCGCCTTATCAAAGTGCATGGGATTCTGCCGACGGCCGATAGCGATATCGCATCGGGTCGGGGTTTATAACTTAAAGCGTTTTTCCCACAAGAGGCAGCACCGATAGCCGATCTCCGATATCGCATCGCGTCGGGGCGTGAGTTATGTGCCCTTATTAGGTGTGCATGTAATATCGCCGATCGCCGACAGCGATATCGCATCGGCGGAGAACAAGGTGTCATTCTAATGCATTTCTCATGTCATTGCGATATGCGATCTTGCGATCGCTTTATCGCAATAACAAAAGATAGGTTTATTATTGGAACACTATTATTCAAAAAGGCTTAAATACATAAACTCATTTGATTGTCATACCCTTTTGAACACAAAAGCATTGATGCCAATTAAATTTTAAAAGGGACCCATTCCATATGTTAATTTTTTGTGAATGAAAATGTTATGAAATGGCGGGTTGTTGTAGAGCACAACAATTAGCGATTTGCTGGAAGAACCAGTTATCTCTGAAACTAATACAAACACTTAAGCTTTTTCAAAATAGAAACTCAATCAGAAGGGGAAACTTCTAATATAACTGGATATTCATGCGTTCTGACCAAAGTGAACTTATTCTGTTAACTTCTTCCCATTTAGTTTCAAGAAAATAAATACATTCTAAGTTTTTAAAATAGGCCTTTATTGGTTTATAATGATAAAACAAAAAACTTTTCCCAAATCAGCTTTTATAATTAACCCCTCTGTCATAGGTAGAGCCTCTGTTGCCAGCAAACGTTTATAGTCTCGACAGGGATACCTTTTAACCATAGTATTGTCCACTTTTCCATTCACATAAGAGTGTGATTAATAGAATGAATCCAAAATATGTTCTCATATTTTATTTTTCATCTGTTATTGATAAGATAAAAAGCCATTGTCCTGGTTTGGTGGCCAGCTGTTGACAATGCCATTCACTGGTAATAATTTAACTGAGCAAGATGGCTCGTGATGAGACCTCTTGTCTTGAAATTTCAAGCCATTACCCTGTTTTGGTAGGCAGTATTGGTAATGTCAATCAACCTATTTTCCTATGAACATGGTAAGCAGGCTTGTAATAAGACCTCTTATCTTTAATCTTTTATATTTTAGAATTACACTTTGAGTAACCATAAACTTTAGTGAATGGGGTGAACAATCTTCTCCTTAAGAGCAAATGGATGACAGGTGAAGAGTTGAAGATACTGAAAATGGATTAGTTTCTATCTTAAAATGGATAACCTTTGGAGACCAGTTTTGAAAACAGAAAATGATTCACAGAATTTTTACCTCTTGAGAAGAGTCATCAAAAGTTAGATTGTAGTTTCAGAACACAAGGATATCTAATTTCCTAAAAATTATTCCTTTTGATTGAGGGTTCTGCTATCTAAAAGCAAATATTCATATTATTTTCGTGAGACAGCTACTTGAAACACAGCAAAAGTGGTTGAAGGGAAAATACCCCTAGGGTCCTTTGGGCTAAGACTCTACCAGACTGAAAATTGCTTATTCAAAGAAACACACACACACAGCCATCATTTTACTTTTAAGCAAATGCTAACGTTAAGGGCACTTACCTAAGGTCCTACGTTCGAGAAGACCTTAAGGGTCCAAACCCTTCTTGGAGTTCCCGTCTTCTTTCTTTGACCTGCAAGACAAACAAATCAAGGAACACAACAGTACAAGTGCAAATACTTATATATAAATCATCTTCATGCTATAAAGTTAGTTATAAAAAATCTTTATGTAACCACTTTCATAAGAATTCAACACAAGAATCTCATAAGCATAAAGAAAGATTATTCGGGAACAAAGACGTGTTTCTTTATATATAAAGGCAAATAAAGTACATATATCGGAAAGATATCACCTGAACACCTTCAGCAGGCTCCAAGCAAGCTTCCTCCCGGATTCGTTCCAGCCTCAAGCCTCCCAACAAGAGCTCCTTCCAAGTCTTACTCAATGATGATGTCAAGGATGAATGATCACCAATACACATGGAAACAAGGGTTTCCTATGCAAAATGGGGGAAGTGCAGAATGCACCAAGGACTTCAGACCTGGTCTAAGGGAAAAATCTCAGCATAATAATCTTGCTCTCCTTTCTCTCTCCCCTTGGCCTTCCCTTTGATGTCTTTTTATACCCTCTCCAAAGTAGTTTTTTAGTTAGGAGTTGGTTGGGAACAGTTGGGCCACGGGCACTAACAGGTGATCCAGCAGGTAAACCCGCGATCACCGCCCGAAAAAGAGGAAATTATATTTTTTTTAAGTGTTTTAATAGATACACGCGGGTTGGGTATGACAGACCCGCGTGTACACGCGTTTAACACAGGGCAAAGTCGCGTATAGGGAATAAAACACTGTTTTTTAAATTTTTGGACCAGGTCTGGAAGGAGGGGTTGCTCTAGGCCATAAGTGCAGCATCACAAACCATAAGAGTGAGATTTGGAGCTATAACAAAAAGGTCAATGGAGATACTCTACAATTTTATTTCCTACCGATCCTACAAACTACGCAAATCTACAAAGAGGAGAAGGGATTACCTTCTCAATTAAAGAATTTCTTCAGGATCAGGCCATTAACAGGGAGAGAATCTCTCAACCCTGATAAGTCTTGCAATATAAAGGTTGAATGGCCTATCTTCTCACAGATCTGAAATGGTCCAAGCCACATTTTCTGAAATTTGGTATGCTTACCTTTATCTTCATGGACCTTGTCCCATTTGAGAACTAAGTCACCCACTTGAAGCTGTTTGGAACTGGATGATGCTAAGTCAAAGGATGCTTTGATGATTTGTTGATGTTTGGCATGAGTGATTCTGGCTTTTTCCCTTTCTTCTTCTAATTTGAGAATTTGATCATGTCTAAGTTGGATAGAAGAAGAAGGAGTCTCTTCAATGTACTGTACTAGGGCTAAAGATGGAAGAACAAGATTCGTAGGCAATACGGCTTCTTTTCCATACACCAGATTGAAAGGAGAGGTTCCTATAGAAGCCTTTTGTGTTATTCTATCAGCCCATAATGCAAAGACTAAAGATTTGTGCCAGTTTCTATGATTCTGTTCAACAGTTCGCTTAATGATTTTGATGAGATTCTTATTAGTAGATTCGGCTAAACCATTTCCCTGGGGATAATAATTAGCAGAATACTTCAGTTTAAACCCCCTCTTAATAGCGAAATCATATATAGCGTTTCCTGAGAAATAGGAAGCATTATCAAAAACGAGAGCGTTTGGAACACCAAACCTGGTAATGATGAATTGGTCTATGAACTCGATGATTGCCTCTGAATTCGCTGCCTTCAAAGGAATAGCCTCTACCCATTTAGTGAAATAATCGGTAGCAGTGAGGATATACCTATGTTGTTTGGAAGATGGTGGAGTAATTTCCCCGATGATATCTAATCCCCATTGTTCAAATGGCTGTTCAATGTTGACAGGTTGCAGAGGGAAAGCTGATTTCCGTTGTCTTCCACTAGATGTTTGGCAATTAAGGAATTTCCTTACATACTCATGGAAATCTCTAAATAGAGTGGGCCAATAATATCCAGCATGAATAATCTTGTGAGCTATTGTGTCAGCTCCAAAATGTCCTCCAGCTGGTCCATCATGTAGCTCCTGTAAAACCTTTTGAGCTTCAGGTTTCTCAAGACATCTTAACAGGATAGAATCATAATTTTGTTTAAAAAGCACATCGTCAATGAGAGTGAAATTCTTTGCTTTTAACCTAATGGCCCTTTTATTTTTGTAAGATAAATTCGGAGGAGCATAACCGTTCTTCAAATAAAATATTAAATCTGCATATTGAGATTCAGAATCAGTGACACTTATCTGATTGATTGATTCAGTCTGATCCATATCGCTTAATTCAGGGATGTTTGATGCTCCTGCCAATATCCTGCAAAAACCTTGGCCCCTAACAATCTTTGCTGGCTTTATTTCTAAGTCATACTCTTGAAGCGCTGTAACCCAATTGGCCCTTCTTTCACCCAGTTCTTTCTGAATTAATAGTTGCCTTACCGCTGGGAAAGGGACTATAACTTTTGTGTGAGTTTTCAAAAGGAAGGGTCTGTAATGTTTGACTGCTTTGAACACAGCAAAGGCTTGTTTCTCCACATCGGAATAATTCAATTCGGCACCTTGAAGATTTGAGCTAAAAAATGATATGGGTGCTTCTAAGTTGTTATCATTCAGTTGTGTGAGTACTGCAGCATATGAATAGTTGGATGAATAGTTGGATGCAATAGTATACAATGTAAAATGATTAGAAAAATTTGGAGTATTCAAAGCTGGGGCATTGATTATTGATTGTTTGATAACATCAAAAGCTTGCTTTTATTCTGATCCCCATTTGAAGACTGAATTCTTCTTGATCATTGTCTGAAGTGGTAATACAATTTGAGAAAAATCTGGAACAAATCGTTTGACAAAATTAATCTGACCCAAAAATGACTGCATTGATTTTTTATTATGTGGGAAAGGGATTTCAGAAATTTCCTTAATCCGATCACGATCAATATAAATGCCATCTTTGGATACTATAAAGCCTAAGAGTTTTCCTTGATCAAGAGCAAAGAAAGACTTCTTTGGGTTCAGAGAAATACCATATCTTTTGCATCGCTGAAAGATTTGATTTAAGTCATGCAAATGATTATATCTCTTCTTAGAATACACGGTAATATCTTCTAGATAGACGACTACTGATTGATTAATCAACCCTTTAAAGGCTATATCCATGGCTCTCTGGAATGTCGCTCCGGCATTTATGAGTCCAAAAGGCATTTTCTGATATGCATAGGTTCCCCATTTTGTTCTGAATGTAGTTTTAAGCTGGTCATCACGATGAACTAGAACTTGATTGTACCTTGAAAAACCATCTAGAAAGGACATCAATTCAGAGCCTGCCACTGATTGGAGAATTTGCTCCATAGTAGGCAATGGGAAATTGTCTTTTAAGCTTGCTTTATTCAAGTTCCTGAAATCAATACAGATTCGAATGTCACCATTTTTCTTTCTGACTGGCACCATATTAGAGACCCAGTTTGAATGTCGGACCGGGAAAATAATCTTGGCTTTCAAGAGCTTGTTAAGCTCCGACTTAATCTGGCTCTCCAAATTTGGATGTATTTTTCTTAACTTTTGCTGGATCAGTTTCTGATCAGGAAGCATAGGAATGGTATGCTAGATAATAGATGTATCATATGTCTTTAAGTAACTTCCTATCTGCCAATTCTTTCTTTTGTTTCTCCTCTTCTCCCTTCTTCCTCTGTTCCTCTATCTCTTTCTGCTTTCTCTGTTCTTGATCCTTCTGCGCCTTCTTCTGCCTGTCAGCTTGCTCTTTTCTTTGCTTTTCTGCTCGCAGCTTCTCTTGCCTTTCCTCCTATTGTTTCTTTTGTTCCTTAGTTGTAACGGGAGGTTGGCTCGTCTGTTGCCGACCAGGCTCGCTTGAGGAAGACACTGGGGTTGTGGATAATAAATCTAGAGGCAGAGTTTGCAACCTCTGCTCTCTAAGTTTATTGAACTCGGTTAACGTCTCATCATTGTATCTCATTCTAGCAAGCTCTTTGGCATGGCCTATTGTATCAGCGGCGATGAACATGTCATCAAACATATCCTCTTGATGGTCAACTTTTGTTAATTTGGCCTATTCTAGGGCAGTGTAGGCAGTTTTCTTTGGATCATAGAGTCTGCTTGGGATAGTGGCTAGGGATAAAGCTTGCATCTTTATTGCCTCTTTTTCTGCATGCTTGAGATTATGCAGAGTAAAAACACCAATTCTCAAGGGAAAAGAGGGCCAACCCCTCTTCTTTTCTTCCTTGAGAGTTTGTGTGACACTCTCGGCCATAATCTGGTAGGAGATTTCTCGGGCCAACAATTTGTCTGGGACATATAAAGGGAGAACATGCGGCCTGGCCTAGCTCCCAAAAACTCTGATATAGGTGAAATGTTCTTCCCCGAACCAACTTGCTACAGCTGGTAAGTCAAAAGAAGCTTCATAGGAAATTCTTGGGATGGGTTTGTCATAGATGGAATAGTAAATGGGCACCATGAAACCATTGCAAATTTGATACAAATGGTCCTTGTAAGAGGACTTCCACAATTTCTGATGGTACAAATGAATGGGTGAAGGGTCTTGGGTGGTCCACCTCCAACCGAGGATAGGAAACTCAGAATTAAAGCACAAGGTATCCATAATGTAAGCAGTATAATAAAATGGTGGGATTTTCCTTTCGGTGACTACGGATTTAGCTCTAAAGTCACGAACAGCTACGACCAACTTATCAGAAAGAATGGTGGCCCAATCCATGATTATACTATTAACAGCTGCTTCCATTAGGGGAACCATTTCAATGTTGAAATTAGCAGAGTCATGTAACCCCCATAGTATACACATCATAATCCCCGCATAGCAATAGGGAGAAGCCAAAGAATCGACAGAGTACTTACCCGAACGTTCGTGCTTGTGTTTGGCCGGATTCTGCCTCCAATCCCGGATGGGTTCAGATGGTACTTCATTTTCGGCTGCAAATTTCTCCACGAAGGCTCTGTTATAGATTTGCTCTGGTTCGAGCAAATGATACATTTGCCTTAGGTTATCAGGCTTGAACGACCCGAAAATCCTTCCATCTCTTGTGTGAAACGTTCTATCAGTGATTAGAATTTCCTCGATTGCCCAGCGCACCACATCAGTGTAGGGAAGGACCTGCTCTTTGGCTGCTATCCTGTGCACAAAGGAGTCGGCCAAGTCTTTGAGAGTAGCATCGGACTTCCTTAGTACATCCACACTTGCCTCTGTTACTGTCACTTTCGGTTGCTCAGCCTCTAATAGATTATATGTGCCCTGCCATGAAGTCCTAGTGAGACCAGTGCACGTAGTGTCTGAAATTAGGCCTTTCTTCTTATCTGTGGCAGCTTGTCCTGCAACAGATGTAGCAGCGGAGCCCGCAGTCCTCTTGGATTTCTTCCCCATCATGCTCAGGCTTCTCTCAACAGATGAATTCTACACAAATGCAAGAGAAATCGTAACAAGGAAATAACAATGACAATTCATAACGGCAAAGATATATCATTTGAAGCGTGGTGAGATTAATTCTCAAAAGTGGCTGCGGATCCAATCACTGATAAGATATTGCAGATGCATTAATGGTGATTTAAGGCCTGCTACCCATTAAATGACTATTACACCGTTATACGGCTGAATGACCCCCTTAAGCGTGCAACAGATATTTTGGTGGTTAAACGCAAGTGTTCGTTAATCGAAGGGGCAAAGTTTTAAATACGCATGCATTACCTTTATCCCTACATTTAACGGCATTTTGAAATTTGCGCTTTATCAACCGGATTTCAATATAACTTTAAGGCTTCAAGCGATGACTTTTTGAAAATGCCAATTGCCGATGAGCGATATCGCATCGCATCGGCGAATAGATGGTACACAATTATTAGAAAAAGATCCTGCCGAGTGCCGATTGCGACATTGCATCGGACTAGCGCGTGGAAACATAACAAAGTGCATATAAAGTGATTTGCCGATTTCCGATTGCGATATCGCATCGTATCGAGGGTAAGGCCCGAGCGCCTTATCAAAGTGCATGGGATTCTGCCGACGGCCGATAGCGATATCGCATCGGGTCGGGGTTTATAACTTAAAGCGTTTTTCCCACAAGAGGCAGCACCGATAGCCGATCGCCGATATCGCGTCGCGTCGGGGCGTGAGTTATGTGCCCTTATTAGGTGTGCATGTAATATCGCCGATCGCCGACAGCGATATCGCATCGGCGGAGAACAAGGTGTCATTCTAATGCATTTCTCATGTCATTGCGATATGCGATCTTGCGATCGCTTTATCACAATAACAAAAGATAGGTTTATTATTGGAACACTATTATTCAAAAAGGCTTAAATACATAAACTCATTTGATTGTCATACCCTTTTGAACACAAAAGCATTGATGCCAATTAAATTTTAAAAGGGACCCATTCCATATGTTAATTTTTTGTGAATGAAAATGTTATGAAATGGCGGGTTGTTGTAGAGCACAACAATTGGCGATTTGTTGGAAGAACCAGTTATCTCTGAAACTAATACAAACACTTAAGCTTTTTCAAAATAGAAACTCAATCAGAAGGGGAAACTTCTAATATAACTGGATATTCATGCGTTCTGACCAAAGTGAACTTATTCTGTTAACTTCTTCCCATTTAGTTTCAAGAAAATAAATACATTCTAAGTTTTTAAAATAGGCCTTTATTGGTTTATAATGATAAAACAGAAAACTTTTCCCAAATCAGCTTTTATAATTAACCCCTCTGTCATAGGTAGAGCCTCTGTTGCCAGCAAACGTTTATAGTCTCGACAGGGATACCTTTTAACCATAGTATTGTCCACTTTTCCATTCACATAAGAGTGTGATTAATAGAATGAATCCAAAATATGTTCTCATATTTTATTTTTCATCTGTTATTGATAAGATAAAAAGCCATTGTCCTGGTTTGGTGGCCAGCTGTTGACAATGCCATTCACTGGTAATAATTTAACTGAGCAAGATGGCTCGTGATGAGACCTCTTGTCTTGAAATTTCAAGCCATTACCCTGTTTTGGTAGGCAGTATTGGTAATGTCAGTCAACCTATTTTCCTATGAACATGGTAAGCAGGCTTGTAATAAGACCTCTTATCTTTAATCTTTTATATTTTAGAATTACACTTTGAGTAACCATAAACTTTAGTGAATGGGGTGAGCAATCTTCTCCTTAAGAGAAAATGGATGACAGGTGAAGAGTTGAAGATACTGAAAATGGATTAGTTTCTATCTTAAAATGGATAACCTTTGGAGACCAGTTTTGAAAACAGAAAATGATTCACAGAATTTTTACCTCTTGAGAAGAGTCATCAAAAGTTAGATTGTAGTTTCAAAACACAAGGATATCTAATTTCCTAAAAATTATTCCTTTTGATTGAGGGTTCTACTATCTAAAAGAAAATATTCATATTATTTTTGTGAGACAGCTACTTCAAACACAACAAAAGGTCAATGGAGATACTCTACAGTTTTATTTCCTACCTGTTGTGGGGAAAAGTATCCGACTTGGTATGACTCTATCCCTACTCTAAGGGTGATAGTTCCTTAGCAACAACTGAAAGTAAAGCTTTGATATTTTCCTTTATAAAAGTACAGAGAAGGAAGAAAAGATTGACCAACCGATATCTTTCGCTTTTGTCGATCCTGTCTTCTCTCGTTGCCTCTCGTTCCCAGCTCCTTGCTCCTTTTGCCGGCCCAACTACACAAAGATCCTGCAAAAACAAGAGAGGGAAACTACAAGAAACATGTACTCATAACTGATGCGTGGATTAGAGTGAATCAGATATACAAGTAAATACAATACATCAATGCAATACAAGTATATAGGAGAACATTCAAAGCTTTATTGATAGAAGTAAAAGGTTCTGAGAAGGTTACAACCATAAATGGCTCCAATCCAGCAGCACCTCCCCAGCAGCAAGAAATCTCCTCTTCCCCTCTATAAAAGAAATCACCCAATAGCTCTAACTGTAAACCAACAGCACTTCCTTGCTTTGCCCAAAATTCCAGCCTCCTGAGCTCATAGGAGAGAGCTCAATATATAGATGAATTGAGAAAGGATGAGTCAGCTTGCAACTGATGTGTAGCTGCCTTGTGTCCTCTCTCTCTTCAGTTAATCTTTAGTTAGTCTTCAGTTCTTGAGTCCACTTGGTGAACCTTGCTTCCACTTGGAGAAACAAAGCCTCTGACTCATCACAAGGCGAAATACCTGATCCAAGTGTCATTTTTGGAAGTTTCCAAGGTAATGACTCACTGTGCCACATGTCCAATCTCGCCCAGCGCAGGTAGCCTTCATTGATTTTGACTTTCAGCGCAGGTACAAGGAGGAGCAGTTGACTTCCAGCGCAGATGCTCAGTGGAGCAGCTGACATGATCCAAAAATAGCCTGTTTTTGAGTGTTTTCAGGTGGAGAACTGATAGGGAGTGCTGTGGTTTGCTGACCTTGGTCCTCTAGGGGTAAGAACAACATGTTTAGGGACTGAGGATCCCTGTAATTATTGACATTTCATGCTCCGTGCTGCGAGGCACAAAAATGTCTATAACAGTTGCCCCCTAAAGTATGAGGTCATTTATCGGGTGAAATGCTTTATCCAGAGGGTCCGAAGTTCATTCAAGTGCCGAGAGGTGCCCTGTAATACAATACAATACAATACATTATTTTTCATTCTGCTTTCATGATCTAGCTGAGGCGGGCATTCCCATGCTCAGCTTTATAAATACATTTTGGTACATAGAACAGACGATCGTCTGGCGGTAGACTGATAATTCTCTGCTGAAATTATCATCCTTTGAATAGGATGATCATCTGCTGCAATGATGTACATGACAAATGCTTTTATATTTCCTGAATATATATCGCAGCCCGGATGGATGAAACTAGATCCGGGGTCTTCAAACTCGTTCGATCTTCACTCTAAGTACAAGTCGATCCATGTGAGAATTTCGCTGAAGTCGAACATGGAAAGACATCGCTTGATTACCGGTCAATGATGAAAACCGTTAACAAGCGCGAGAGGAATCACCGATAATGATAATGACCCTCAAGGTACTCCAGTACAATTCACGTGGCGTGAATAAAGGACTTGGCGTCGAACGCCACGCAAAATCTTCTGGTCGAAGGTCATTGATGTATACCTGTCGCCGGAAGTGAGAAACTTGCCATTGAGGCATGCAAGCTTCAGAGTACTGATGGGGTTGTTCCTAGATCAACTTCTTGGATAATGAGCTGAAGTCGACAAGAAGCGATCCGTCAAAGGAGGGCCTTAATGAATCCCACATCAATGACACGGAACGGAGCTAATGATTTCAATGGAGGTGAAAACAAACTGTGACATATGATTCAGGGTGGCGATCATGAATGGATGAAGGATAATGTATGGCAGTGGATGGGACACGGTTGACACTTTCAGAATGACCTCTCTTGAACATATAACGACACTGATGCGATGGATCGGTAGCATTACCCCAAAATGTGGATGGTTTGGCGAAGACCATGGTGATGAGACCGGTGAATGAGACAACCCAACCCGATGTGGTACGGAAGAAAAGTGTCATGTTCAAGAGCGACTTGCTACCATTAAGCTCTGATGTTCTCCCAATTTTTCCCCAGTCATTTCTGACCAGTACCTCTTTATTTTTGTCAAGCTTGAGGAGGATAACATATGCTTGTTCTATAACCTGCCCTTCGGGCAAGCCCATCGCTATGATTTAATGAGCTTAGCGATAGGGAAACTCGTTCTCGTCTAAAGACAAGTTTGTCGCTATTTAATCATTTTAACGAGTCTAACGACAAAGAAAACTCGGCCCTTTTCATTTTTAGAGAGTCTGAAAAGGTACAGAAAGTTAACTCTATAATTCCTTTTTCGTCATCTAATCCCTTAAGTCCGAAAAAGTATAAAACAATACAGAAGGGATGGGTGTTCGGTACTTTTAACGAGCCGAACAAGACAAGCGCTCGATCTTTTTGTGCAATAATCCCTCAGGTCCAAAAAGATTAAAATCTAGAGGAGGGATAGCTCTTCCGGTCGTTTAACGAGCTGGAAGGCCAAAACTCGGCAAACTTTTCATATTTTACGAGTCAGTAGAAAAGAGCTCAAAGAAGACTCGTCTTTTGAGGAACGAGTGATAAACAGGGATAGCAGCAGATTCCAGGTACAGGTTGGAATTTTCCAATCACGGCAGTGTCACAAGGATGGCTAGGTGAAATCACTCTTCGCAGATGTTCCTCAAAATGGGTAAACACACAAATGGAAGTGAATGATCGGCCAAATGAAAAGTGGAGGTGACGGTGCACAAACACGACCAAGGCTTTTATGGCTGATGAATTTTACGATCACAGTGGTTATTTACCGAGATGGGTTCATTTTTTAATGAGCTTGAATGCACCAAAACACTACTCAATGCTTATGTTTATTTTTTAACGAGCATGAATTCCGCGTTAAAACTACTCGGATCTTGCGTTTATTTTTTAACAAGCATGAACTATGTGTTAAAACGGCTCGATATACCAGTCATAAAATCAGAAATGCCTCCTGTGAGATAGCTATTTTTTAAGGAGCTTTATCTCACGAAGCTATGCTCCAAATTTGGCAAGTTTTTCTTTTGCCCCACAGGCTTTCTTCATGCAAGGTCGGAATCGGCTAATCCTACGAGTTTAAAGGGTTAGACCTACAGGTTTAAAGGGAGGACCTAAAAATTTAAAAAATAAATAGTCGTCCCTCGCTCACATTCCAAAAGGTTTGCATGCCCCCAGGTATAGGATAGAATTTCAGGCTGCCCCTCCTCTCCCCCACTTCTGCTTTTCTTTGGGTGTTCACAGTTACTTGTCATCTTGCTAATCTAATGTTAACGATACTAGTCTTCTCGTTATTTTAAGGGGTCTTACGCGGTACTCAGGCTTCCCGTCGGCCCAACTTTTAACGAACAGCTATTCGTGACAAGAGAAGAACACTTCTCAAAGACAAAACATTGGTGTTATTGAAGGAGGCTTGCCTCTTTCTTATTATCCAAAGACGGTTCTATCTGCTGCCGCAAATCAATCTCTTTCTTCGGCAATGTCTATCATTAGGTTACTCAAAGATGGTTACCCTATGTCACAACAATAGAATCTCTTTCTTTGGAGGCTGCCCCTACTTATCCTTCAAAACATTTGTTTTAATGGGTGAGGCTTGCTTTCCCCAAAGATGGTTACTACTTGTCGCAATAAGGGAATTCCTACTTGGGCATTGCCCACTTCTTTAGACAAAGGTGAATGACATGCTTGTCAAACACATAACTTTAACAAAAGAATACTATTCCAGAACAACCCCTCTTCCATCCACGGATGGGGTACGGACTAGTCATATTTTTCTGCGGAAATTCTACCTTATACCCAGGGTTTCTTCTGCCCGAAGCAGACCAGGGTGCATGCCCCCTGGGTTCCAGTCTTTCTTTCCGAATCACTCGTACTCATCGGGAAGGAGGACTGGGGGTGGAGGCGAATCTTGAGTGAACAGACCATTTAGGATTGGTATTTGACTATTTGCTATGCGAGATCCCGGAAATGAAAGTTGGTCTACGAGCTTGACCATCCTTCCTTCGTGTGGAAAACACATTACTCTAAAGAGTGAGGAGACTATCGCTCCCATGCAATAAATATAGTCACGTCCAAGGAGTAGGTTATAATCCAAGGGTCCTTGGACAACCATCACGTTCAAATTAACGGTCTTCCCTTTCAATGTAATAGGCACATTGGGGAGGATTCCTAATGGTCGACTGGTTCCTTTATCAAAACCTGAGAGATTTCTTAACTCAGGTAAAAGCGCCGAGGAACCCAGTGCTTTCCAAGCAACAGAGGAAAGGATACTCACAGATGCCCCTTCATCAATGATAGTACCAGCCATAATCATTCTATAGATCTGGACAATGATTCTGAATGGTATACTGGCTGGTAACTGGGGTCTGCCTAGTTGATTCCAATCAAAGGATACAACCAGGTTGCTTGGTGCTGGGACCGAATATACGGCCGGGTATGACCCTGATGATGTTCCTTCCCGCGATAAAGGAATGGGCGCATTGCCCTGACGCTCATCAGAGTCGGTGCTGATGAAAAGAACCTGGATAGTGTCATCCTTATTCTCTTCAGTGAGGGTGTCGCTTGAAGATGACTCTTCGGCGACAGTGTCATTCGAAGATGAAACTTCTGAAGGTAGAACCGGGTCAACTGCCGTATCGACCTTTGGACTTTCGTCCGGTCTAGATTCAGTAGGTTCATTTTCAGTGACCGACACTTCAGCTGACCACTTGAGCGGGTCAACTGGATTTTCAACTATCGAGGGATTAGGCGCGAGTTTTTGGTATCCAGGAGGAAGTCGTAACGGTGAAACCGGGCGATCTTCCAAAACTCTCTTTGCCTCATCTAAGAATGGACATCGGTGGATGGCATGCTTGCCTTCACACAACATACAGGGTGATCTTGGTCTCCCTCTTCGTCCTTCACTCTCGCTAGTTGACGGACTGCAATCAACATGACTACCAGAGGTTGATGCTACCGGATTGTGCAACCTTGGGGACCAGTCCCTTAGTATCCGGGGAATACAAGGACAATCACGATGGAAGTGGGTCCCTTTGCAAATGACACATGGCGATTTAGGCCCGGTCGGTGCAGTGTGTGGGTTTTTGTCAGCTGTCTTTTGTTTGCCCCCAGTCGCCTTCGCCATAGGCTCCTTCTGCTTCTTTTCTTTCTTCTTCTTTTCCTTCTTCTCCATGGGAGGCTGACTTTTGCCGGCTCTACCTCATGAAGATGAAGGATGAGAGGAAGAATTGTAAGAAGTGGAAGGCTGGTGGGTAACTCTAGATTGGTCTGACTGTTGATTCGACTGCTCAGGATTAGTGGCGATCTGGACTACATTAGTTGAAAAGAGCCATACAGGTAGGCCAATTGTCAATCCTGGAAGTGACAATGTTGCCATATGAGGCGCACCAACATCTCCCCAAGAGGAGAAGGGATTTGGACTTCCTCCAAGGTTGTTTCCTTGGTTGGTGGGCTCCATACTTTTCAACTGGAAGATCAACGTGGGAATAATAGGTGATTATGTTCCGCTTAAAATAAATTTTATTAACGACGCTTTTAGACACAAACTTGCTTTTTCATGTTTTAAGAGTCGAGAAAAAGCTAAATATGACTCTAGTCGCCTTCGATGTATTAACGAGCCCGAAGTGACAAATGCTCAGTTGGACCTTTTCAGTTATAGAGTTTGAAAAAGGCCAAAAGAAACTGCTCTGGAGATCTAGGTAGAGGGTGTGCCAAACCTTTCGCGAAACCACAGAATACGTTTTACGATACGGGTGGTCGATCTTCGTGAATGCTGTGTTCACTGCATCGCGATCAGTAGGGCGGCCGACACGGTTTCCTATGGATAAAGGATAATTTCCTATAGGGGTCTCCCAATATATACGCGACGGTACGTGGGAGCACAAGTCCGTATTAGTGCCACCGACTCTCAGGAGGAATCACCCACATTCGTAGAGATCGACAGTCACTATGTTTAACGACGCTGGAACACGTCTCTACCTAGACCTCTAGATGTTTGCGTTATGTTACAAAGCATTGTTATGTAAATTGGGTTTATTTTAATGTTGATCTTGCTTAACAGTTTGCCTTTGAGGATCACCACGATATGTATATATACAACTTCCTAAATCCAATCTAAGATGAGAAGCAAAACTTTTCAATCTTTCAACTTTGAAAACCTTAATCTACTGAGGGAAAAGAAAGACATCAACTTTTCACACAGATCATAGAACACACACTAAAATGCAAATTTTCCTAAATCGTCAAGCACACAGTCAAATGCAAAATGCATAATGCATGTATTTTCTTTTCTTTTTCCTTAATGTTGATGTAAGACAAAAAGGAAACTGTTGTATAACTTCGAATCTAATTTCAAGCGAAAGTAAACAAGCTTGTCCAAAATCAAAAGACACCTTAAGATCGACTTGTTTCGACACTGGAAATGTATAGATTCAAACCATAAAATGAAAAACAAACTAACTCAAACAGCCATGAACAGTAACAAAACTAGCTCTTAAGATCACAAAGACACTTTTACAGTTCGAGATCTAAGAGGTCACAGCTATACTGGTTTGCTTTTCACAATGGGAAACTGTAACTGAAACAAGAAATACTGAAAGAACAATCACAGTTTCATCACACAACTGAGGTGGAATAATGTCAAGGAAAGTTGGTTTACAGCAAGTACAAATGACAAGCAATCAGCAGCAAAATAACAGTGAAAACAGGGCCAAGACTCAGTGGGAAACCTCAGGAAGACATAGCCTAACTGGTTCAGCGCAGGCTCTGGTCTGTCAAACTGACTCTCAGTGCAGTTCCCGAAGGGAGTACCTGCGCTGAAATGCAGACTGCCTGTGGACAGCCTGCACTGAGACACGAGAGTTGCGTTTACAAGGATTTCCGGGTCATAAAAAGCTCAAAAATTCATTGTTTTTGGTGAAATAAAAAGCTATAGGTAAAGTACAAGCTAAGGGATGATCAAGAGGATGAAAAGCTATCACAAAGAGCACAAAAGGATCTTTGTAGATCAGCTCTTCAAATCATGAACTTGCTCAGAAATGAGCCAGAGTAGTTGTCCCTCTACTTCGCTTTTGATATAGTCAAAAGCTTTTCGATTCAGTACTCTTTGGTTCAGGAAATGAATAGCAAAGATACTACAAACACAATCAAACGGATACGCTCCCCAGCGGAGTCGCCAGTTTGTTGTGGGGAAAAGTATCCGACTCGGTATGACTCTATCCCTACTCTAAGGGTGATAGTTCCTTAGCAACAACTGAAAGTAAATCTTTGATATTTTCCTTTATGAAAGTACAGAGAAGGAAGAAAAGATTGACCAACCGATATCTTTCGCTTTTGTCGATCCTGTCTTCTCTCGTTGCCTCTCGTTCCCAGCTCCTTGCTCCTTTTGCCGGCCCAGCTACACAAAGATCCTGCAAAAACAAGAGAGGGAAACTACAAGAAACATGTACTCATAACTGATGCGTGGATTAGAGTGAATCAAATATACAAGTAAATACAATACATCAATGCAATACAAGTATATAGGGGAACATTCAAAGCTTTATTGATAGAAGTAAAAGGTTCTGAGAAGGTTACAACCATAAATGGCTCCAATCCAGCAGCACCTCCCCAGCAGCAAGAAATCTCCTCTTCCCCTCTATAAAAGCAATCACCCAATAGCTCTAACTGTAAACCAACAGCACTTCCTTGCTTTGCCCAAAATCCCAGCCTCCTGAGCTCATAGGAGAGAGCTCAATATATAGATGAATTGAGAAAGGATGAGTCAGCTTGCAACTGATGTGTAGCTGCCTTGTGTCCTCTCTCTCTTCAGTTAATCTTTAGTTAGTCTTCAGTTCTTGAGTCCACTTGGTGAACCTTGCTTCCACTTGGAGAAACAAAGCCTCTGACTCATCACAAGGCGAAATACCTGATCCAAGTGTCATTTTTGGAAGTTTCCAAGGTAATGACTCACTGTGCCACATGTCCAATCTCGCCCAGCGCAGGTAGCCTTCATTGATTTTGACTTTCAGCGCGGGTACAAGGAGGAGCAGTTGACTTCCAGCGCAGATGCTCAGTGGAGCAGCTGCCATGATCCAAAAATAGCCTGTTTTTGAGTGTTTTCAGGTGGAGAACTGATAGGGAGTGCTGTGGTTTGCTGACCTTGTTCCTCTAGGGGTAAGAACAACATGTTTAGGGACTGAGGATCCCTGTAATTATTGACATTTCATGCTCCGTGCTGCGAGGCACAAAAATGTCTATAACACTACCGATCCTACAAACTACGCAAATCTACAAAGAGGAGAAGGGATTACCTTCTCAATTAAAGAATTTCTTCAGGATCAGGCCATTAACAGGGAGAGAATCTCTCAACCCTGATAAGTCTTGCAATATAAAGGTTGAATGGCCTATCTTCTCACAGATCTGAAATGGTCCAAGCCACATTTTCTGAAATTTGGTATGCTTACCTTTATCTTCATGGGCCTTGTCCCATTTGAGAACTAAGTCACCCACTTGAAGCTGTTTGGAACTGGATGATGCTAAGTCAAAGGATGCTTTGATGATTTGTTGATGTTTGGCATGAGTGATTCTGGCTTTTTCCCTTTCTTCTTCTAATTTGAGAATTTGGTCATGTCTAAGTTGGATAGAAGAAGAAGGAGTCTCTTCAATGTACTGTACTAGGGCTAAAGATGGAAGAACAAGATTCGTAGGCAATACGGCTTCTTTTCCATACACTAGATTGAAAGGAGAGGTTCCTATAGAAGCCTTTTGTGTTATTCTATCAGCCCATAATGCAAAGACTAAAGATTTGTGCCAGTTTCTATGATTCTGTTCAACAGTTCGCTTAATGATTTTGATGAGATTCTTATTAGTAGATTCGGCTAAACCATTTCCCTGGGGATAATAATTAGCAGAATACTTCAGTTTAAACCCCCTCTTAATAGCGAAATCATATATAGCGTTTCCTGAGAAATAGGAAGCATTATCAAAAACGAGAGCGTTTGGAACACCAAACCTGGTAATGATGAATTGGTCTATGAACTCGATGATTGCCTCTGAATTCGCTGCCTTCAAAGGAATAGCCTCTACCCATTTAGTGAAATAATCGGTAGCAGTGAGGATATACCTATGTTGTTTGGAAGATGGTGGAGTGATTTCCCCGATGATATCTAATCCCCATTGTTCAAATGGTTGTTCAATGTTGACAGGTTGCAGAGGGAAAGCTGATTTCCATTGTCTTCCACTAGATGTTTGGCAATTAAGGAATTTCCTTACATACTCGTGGAAATCTCTAAATAGAGTGGGCCAATAATATCCAGCATGAATAATCTTGTGAGCTGTTGTGTCAGCTCCAAAATGTCCTCCAACTGGTCCATCATGTAGCTCCTGCAAAACCTTTTGAGCTTCAGGTTTCTCAAGACATCTTAACAGGATAGAATCATAATTTTGTTTAAAAAGAACATCATCAATGAGAATGAAATTATTTGCTTTTAACCTAATGGCCCTTTTATTTTTGTAAGATAAATTCGGAGGAGCATAACCGTTCTTCAAATAAAATATTAAATCTGCATATTGAGATTCAGAATCAGTGACACTTATATGATTGATTGATTCAGTCTGATCCATATCGCTTAATTCAGGGATGTTTGATGCTCCTGCCAATATCCTTCAAAAACCTTGGCCCCTAACAATCTTTGCTGGCTTTATTTCTAAGTCATACTCTTGAAGCGCTGTAACCCAATTGGCCCTTCTTTCACCCAGTTCTTTCTGAATTAATAGTTGCCTTACCGCTGGGAAAGGGACTATAACTTTTGTGCGAGTTTTCAAAAGGAAGGGTCTGTAATGTTTGACTGCTTTGAACACAGCAAAGGCTTGTTTCTCCACATCGGAATAATTCAATTCGGCACCTTGATGATTTGAGCTAAAAAATGATATGGGTGCTTCTAAGTTGTTGTCATTCAGTTGTGTGAGTACTGCAGCATATGAATAGTTGGATGCAATAGTATACAATGTAAAATGATTAGAAAAATTTGGAGTATTCAAAGCTGGGGCATTGATTATTGATTGTTTGATAACATCAAAAGCTTGCTTTTCTTCTGATCCCCATTTGAAGACTGAATTCTTCTTGATCATTGTCTGAAGTGGTAATACAATTTGACAAAAATCTGGAACAAATCGTTTGACAAAATTAATCTGACCCAAAAATGACTGCATTGATTTTTTATTATGTGGGAAAGGGATTTCAGAAATTTCCTTAATCCGATCAGGATCAATATAAATGCCATCTTTGGATACTATAAAGCCTAAGAGTTTTCCTTGATCAAGAGCAAAGAAAGACTTCTTTGGGTTCAGAGAAATACCATATCTTTTGCATCGCTGAAAGATTTGATTTAAGTCATGCAAATGATTATATCTCTTCTTAGAATACACGGTAATATCGTCTAGATAGACGACTACTGATCGATTAATCAACCCTTTAAAGGCTATATCCATGGCTCTCTGGAATGTCGCTCCGGCATTTATGAGTCCAAAAGGCATTTTCTGATATGCATAGGTTCCCCATTTTGTTATGAATGTAGTTTTAAGCTGGTCATCACGATGAACTAGAACTTGATTGTACCTTGAAAAACCATCTAGAAAGGACATCAATTCAGAGCCTGCCACTGATTGGAGAATTTGCTCCATAGTAGGCAATGGGAAATTGTCTTTTAAGCTTGCTTTATTCAAGTTCCTGAAATCAATACAGATTCGAATGTCGCCATTTTTCTTTCTGACTGGCACCATATTAGAGACCCAGTTTGAATGTCAGACCGGAAAAATAATCTTGGCTTTCAAGAGCTTGTTAAGCTCCGACTTAATCTGGCTCTCCAAATTTGGATGTATTTTTCTTAACTTTTGCTGGATCGGTTTCTGATCAGGAAGCATCGGAATGGTATGCTGGATAATAGATGTATCATATGTCTTTAAGTCATCATATTTCCACGCAAAGACCTGTTTGTTTTTTCTTAACAGATTAATAAATGCTTCCTTTTCTTCCTGGGAAAGTCATATTCCTAAGTTGATGTTTTGAGGAGCATCATTGGTGCCTAGATTTATTAATTCAAACCTAAGGGTAGAACTTTGAAGCTTTGCATTAATTACAGGTTTAAACCTGTCTTTGATATCATAAAGATCTTCTAGCTTTACCACTGGTTTAGGAATCGAATTTTCTTGGGGTGTTTCTTTCATTTGGGAATCATGATCATCTTCCTCAATAACTTGATTATCATAAGACTTCTTAGAAGTTAAAAATTGAAAAATATCATCATCATGATTAAATACTCTCCAATTAGTGACATTGTCAGGAATTGAAGGCCTAAAAAGTAATTCTACAGAAAATCTATCAGGGCTGTAGTCTTCAGAAGGTAGAAGCTTAGAAGCTACATTGGCTAGTAAATCTGCAGCTGAATTTTGAGATCGAGGTATGGAGGAAATGTTGAATGCCAAAAAGTGTGAGGTAAGCTCTTGGACTAGCGATTGGTAATGTTTAAGGTGAGTCGAAAGGCAATGAATTGCATTTCTAACTTGCTTGACAATGATTTCCGAATCGCCGAATACTTTTAGATATCGCACCTCAAGGCCGATTGCTTTATATAATCCCTAGATTAAAGCTTCATATTCGGCTGTATTATTAGTGCACTCAAATTCTAACCTACAAGACAGCATTGTCTTTTCTCCTTGCGGACTAACCAAAATGCAACCTGCTCCTGAGCCTTCAGTGGACTTAGAGCCATCAAAATATAAAGACCAAAATAAAGGAGTATTAACAAAAATATCTACATTTTTCTCAGCATCATTAAAACATCTGGACTTATCAGTTTGTGAAAAAATTTGGATTTGAGATGTAAAATGATTGACTGAAAAAGGAGATGGTTGGGCAACAAAGTTTCCAAAGAATGATTCTGACGAATAGTTCCCCAAAATGTTGTTGTTGAATGCCACAGGTTGGTTTTCTTGCTCAAATTCAGTAACTGTGTGGGTCATATGCTTCTCTCGATCGATCCTTATTTGATTTGGCTTTCCCTTGTAGGGAAGCCACATATGTGACCAATCTGTGGAAATATACCCATGCAGTTTTTCGGACCAATATCTGCTCAAAATTAAACCATAAAATTCAGGTATGTCGGCAATTAAAATGTCAATTCTCTGTACAACCCTAGAGTCGGAAGACAACCTGATGGTTACAGAATTAATTTCTCCCACAACCTGCACTTTAGTCCTATCCAACTGTACAATATGAGTGGCAGACTTCTGGGGTTCAATGTTCAGCTTAGAGCAAACTGAAGCTGGCATTATATTGGATGAAGCCCCTGAATCAATTAAACAGTTGTGTAGGTTTCTATTATAAATCTCATAAGTCAGCAGGAAGGGTGGAGTGTGAGAATTTGATTTATCTCCAATTAGAACTGAATCGGTAGCTTCAACCATACCTGCAGGAGGCTGGCCTGAATCGTTGGCAGCTCTTGCACTGGGAAGGGGAGTAGAGGGAACAACATTCAATTCTTTAAGAAGTAATTTTTGTTGATGCTTTAATTTGCTAAGCTCAAACATAGTTATATTTGCCTTAGTTTTCTTCATGTCATCAACAATGCTATACTCCATTGAATCAGATATCACTAATGTCTTGGATGTTGAAGGAGAATTAGAAGTTGAAGGCTGGTTTTGGGGAGCTACTACAGGTGACTTCTTAGGGGGGACTTTTTCCTTTGCTGTAGCAGCACCTGCGCTCCTCTTCTTTGAAGTTGCCTGGGCAGGTTCAGAAGTACTTTTACTTCTTGTAGTAACCGGAAAGGCTTCTTCTTCATTCTCGGTATCGGAGCTTGGGAGTATAAAATCCCACATTCCATGGCATTCAGCTACTTCTTCTTCATCATCAGTTTGTGAAGTTGTTTCCTCTTCCTCTTCTTCTTGCTTTGAATCTGCGTTAGATATAACATTGGGCAGCTTTGATTCAGTTTTCTTATAAGTTCTAAATGGTCTTTTGTTTGAGGTTTCGGCCACCTGCTTCTTTATCTCAACCATTTCGTTAGACAATGTTTTAAGGACCTTTTGCAAACCTTCCATGTCATACGGGTCCTTTGGGGTTTTCTTCTTGGAATCTTCTTTAAACGAGACTTTTTTAGCTTTTCTATCTTCCAGAGCAGCTTTATTTTCTAGAGCATTGATGCGCTTTTCAACAGCAAGTGCTTCTCTCATGTTTTCAGCTAAGGTAGGTTTTCCAGCCCTGTGTACAAAAATAGCTATGTTGGCAGGTAGGGCAGTAATATACCATTCGCTTCGGATTTGTTCACTTGGTTTAGAAGCGGTAGGGATTTTATTCAGGAGTTTATTAAATCTAGCATTAAACTCCTTTATTGGTTCCATGTGCTCTATCCTTAGATTGGAGAGGTCGTTTATTAAAGTAGCTAAGGACCTATCATCTCCATACTTGGTAAGAAACTGCTCTTGGCATGTGTTCCAACTGGTAATTGAACCAGAAGGTAAGGAAAAATACCAGGATCCTGCTGATCCTTGTAAGGTATATGGGAAGAGTCTTACAACAACATCTTGCTCTGTCACTCCTTTTAAGTTAACTGCTAACATAAAATTGTTAATGTGTTCTTCAGCTTGGGTTCCGTCATCTAGATTAAATTTAGGCAGCCATTTTTCAGGAGCATCTGGTAGATCATGCAATGGTCCAGGCATGTTGACTGCACCTGGCCTAGTCCATGGGTCTGCCATTATGATAGCAACAGTGGTTGACACTACTGTTGGAATTCCAGATGTTTGGGGAGGTAAAGAAGTCGAGGAGTAGGTAGGTTGGGATGTTGAGGGTCCTAATCCCTGATGAACAACAATATGTAATGGAGGAGTGGATGGTTGACTTTGCAGATGGGGAGATGAAATGGAGGATGTGGAATAAAGTTCTCCACTATCAGATCCTTCAGTATTTTTCTTTGGCTTTTTCCTTTTGGGTAAAGGAAACTCAGTGGGTTCAATACCGAGTTTTTCGCTCTGAATTCTGGTGAGAGGATGTGATAAATCTAACTGCGAAGTCACACTGCTTTGTGATACCTCAGATTTCTGTGGCGAAATCAAGAAGCTCTGAAGTTTATGGATCAGAGACTGAACTTCAGGAGACTCAAGACTTAATTGTTCTGGGGTATGATGGGATTGAGCAGTGGTAGTTGATTCCTCTTCTTCTTGATTATGGGCTGGCGAACCAGCATGCAATTGAGAAGGACGAGGAGATTTGGAGGGAGAATTACTCTTAGAATGACTTGCCGGTTTGGGTTTGCTTGCCATTCACAGTCAAGCCCTCCTTCTAGCACCAAAAATGTTGATGCCCTAAAAATCGTTGCAACAACATTGGGGAAAACACCCGGTCCGGACCTTAGTGCAGCTCCTTTTCCGTTTGGAATAGTGGCTCCGACTGGGGATAATGGGACCAGGTTCCCAAGAATTATAAGTAAACGGGATGGATGACTGACTTATGATATAGGATGGTGATAAGCAAACAACTAAAACTATCGGCGAAATATACTAACTATAATCTAATCCCGGGACTTATCAATTTCTAAAGCGTAGCGTTTGATAATCTGGGCTTTAAGGCAGGCATATAGATGACTCTAACACTGAAGCATAGATGTTTAAACCATTTAAGATTGCTCTGCATAATTAGTTATGCACAGCGATAATAGCGAATTACTACACTTTGTCATTTATATCATTGCTACATGCATGATTAAAAGAGAGAGAGCATATCACAAAACATCCAATAGTGGAACGAAATGAATATTTGCTGTTATAGCGCATACATGTATTCAACAATAGAAAAAATAATAACATAGCAATTCATATAAGAGGAAAGAACACAGATGCAGATAAAAGTACCATGTAAGCTGCTTAACAATCCAGTATATCAATTGCTATGTCGCAGTCCTTCCTTCAAACCGGAAAGCATTCCAAACAAGAGACAATCGTGCGCAATTGTATAAAACAACCTTCTAGTTAAATTAAGAACCATCGGTCGAGTTTCACAAAAGAATATAGGCTGAAGCACAGTAGTGCAAAATTCAACCTTTAAGTCTATTACAAAATTTTACGACCCTTTCCCAAACAATGAAAGGGTCTATAAATACTAAGCTAATCTAAATATCTAAGAAACTTAAAAGCTATTAAATTGGCATCAATAAATATTTCTTCCATCTTCCTTGGCGATTTGGCAGTCGGTGGCAATGCTTCATTAAGTGGCCTCTTTGCCTTTAAACCTTAGCTGACATATCGCCAGCATTGGCTCTACTTCTGGTGGAGTGTTGAGACGCGAAGTGAGCTTGGCATCATATGTGGCATCCTGAATGTCGGGGATCAGGCATCCGAGGGCATCTGCTAAACACTTGAGAGCCGACCTTTGAGTGTGTGGCTTGATTAGAAAGAGCCAATATGCCTCGGAGGTTAAAGTATTTACTCCGGCGATTAACCTTCCCTATTCTTCCAAGTCATGATAACTTGTTTGTTCAATCATGTTTGCTGTTGTTATGCTTCCAGGTGTGCACTGGGAGATCATGTTTGCCAAATAAAGTGTGTCGTTGACTAGATCGATCATATTGCTGGCAATCATTTTACACCTTGAGGCTGCCCTTTCCGCTTTCATCACCTGAGTGTTCCATTCCGTGAAGAGTATGTCCTTGTACGTTTCATAGATTCTGGGCAAATTCGCCGCTTTCCCCTCATCAGAATCTTGCCACTCAAGATATTCGAATATGGTTTCTTCGGCCTGATCTAGCTCATTTCTTGCTTTCTCTATCTGCTGACATACTGCTGTAGATATTTCGCATAATGGCTCAGCCTCAGTAAGTTGTCGGCATAAGAGTCTGATCTGAGATATTAATGCGCTATTTATTTGAGCTGCCTCTGCTCTGAAATCCTTCACATTCTGGGTGCCCTTGATATCTTCGAGTTGTGCTGATAGTTGAGCTATTCGCTCATCTTTTGATTTCATCATCAGCTCATTTGCCGTTTTCAACTATGACAATGCCTCCGACAATTCTTTCTGCTTCTGGATTGTGCTCTGGTCTATCCTCTGCTTTTCGGCCTGCAGTTGTTGGGTTAATACATTGTTTTCTTGCTGTTGTGCCAGCAACTGCTCTTCTACCTGTGCTGCCTTGTTTTTCGCCTCGGTTACTTCTGCCTGTAATGCATAAATCTCCTGGTCCTTAGTCTTCAATAGAAGACTTACCTCCGATGCCTTGTCAATAGTCGCTGCAGAATAAGCTCCCGCAAACTGCGACAGCTTTGTTAGATCATCGGAGGGGTCCAATTCCTCCTTCCAGACTACATTGCCCGTGACTGTTTGCTCAGGAAATATAGAAGGATGATCAAGCCTTCGTCTCTTCTTAGAGCGCTTAACAACGGCTTTATGCTTTGGGCTATAGAAAACATCCAGGGGAGGAATTTCTTCCACCTGGAGAACAATTTGATCGGAAGGGTCTTTAGTAATTACCTCGACATCCTTTGAAATGGGTGGGCCGCTAGTTCCGCTTAGAACCTGAGAAGAAGTGGTATCTGGTGCATCGCTTGTTTTAGAGGTGTCTGTGTCTTTGGAGCCTTCCTTACCACTGATAATGGAATCGAATTGGTTCCATTGTTTAATAAATTCAGGATCAATGGAGGTCTGTTTATGTTGCTCTGTGTGGGATTTGCTCCGCTCTTTTTCTTGTTCTAACCTCTGCTGCTCCTCTAACTCTTTTCTTTGTTTCTCTTCTTGCTCCCTTTTCTGCCTATCTGCCAATTCTTTCTTTTGTTTCTCCTCTTCTCCCTTCTTCCTCTGTTCCTCTATCTCTTTCTGCTTTCTCTGTTCTTGATCCTTCTGCGCCTTCTTCTGCCTGTCAGCTTGCTCTTTTCTTTGATTTTCTGCTCGCAGCTTCTCTTGCCTTTCCTCCTGTTGTTTCTTTTGTTCCTTAGTTGTAACGGGAGGTTGGCTCGTCTGTTGCCGACCAGGCTCGCTTGAGGAAGACGCTGGGGTTGTGGATAATAAATCTAGAGGCAGAGTTTGCAACCTCTGCTCTCTAAGTTTATTGAACTTGGTTAACGTCTCATCATTGTATCTCATTCTAGCAAGCTCTTTGGCATGGCCTATTGTATCAGCGGCGATGAACATGTCATCAAACATATCCTCTTGATGGTCAACTTCTGTTAATTTGGCCTGTTCTAGGGCAGTGTAGGCAGTTTTCTTTGGATCATAGAGTCTGCTTGGGATAGTGGCTAGGGATAAAGCTTGCATCTTTATTGCCTCTTTTTCTGCATGCTTGAGATTATGCAGAGCAAAAATACCAATTCTTAAGGGAAAAGAGGGCCAGCCCCTCTTCTTTTCTTCCTTGAGAGTTTGTGTGACACTCTCGGCCATAATCTGGTAGGAGATTTCTCGGGCCAACAATTTGTCTGGGACATATAAAGGGAGAACATGCGGCCTGGCCTGGCTCCCAAAAACTCTGATATAGGTGAAATGTTCTTCCCCGAACCAACTTGCTACAGCTGGTAAGTCAAAAGAAGCTTCATAGGAAATTCTTGGGATGGGTTTGTCATAGATGGAATAGTAAATGGGCACCATGAAACCATTGCAAATTTGATACAAATGGTCCTTGTAAGAGGACTTCCACAATTTCTGATGGTACAAATGAATGGGTGAAGGGTCTTGGGTGGTCCACCTCCAACCGAGGATAGGAAACTCAGAATTAAAGCACAAGGTATCCATAATGTAAGCAGTATAATAAAATGGTGGGATTTTCCTTTCGGTGACTACGGATTTAGTTCTAAAGTCACGAACAGCTACGACCAACTTATCAGAAAGAATGGTGGCCCAATCCATGATTATACTATTAACAGCTGCTTCCATTAGGGGAACCATTTCAATGTTGAAATTAGCAGAGTCATGTAACCCCCATAGTCTACACATCATAATCCCCGCATAGCAATAGGGAGAAGCCAAAGAATCGACAGAGTACTTACCCAAACGTTCGTGCTTGTGTTTGGCCGGATTCTGCCTCCAATCCCGGATGGGTTCAGATGGTACTTCATTTTCGGCTGCAAATTTCTCCACGAAGGCTCTGTTATAGATTTGCTCTGGTTCGGGAAAATGATACATTTGCCTTAGGTTATCAGGCTTGAACGACCCAAAAATCCTTCCATCTCTTGTGTGAAACGTTCTATCAGTGATTGGAATTTCCTCAATTGCCCAGCGCACCACATCAGTGTAGGGAAGGACCTGCTCTCTGGCTGCTATCCTGTGCACAAAGGAGTCGGCCAAGTCTTTGAGAGTAGCATCGGACTTCCTTAGTACATCCACACTAGCCTCTGTTACTGTCACTTTCAGTTGCTCAGCCTCTAATAGATTATATGTGCCCTGCCATGAAGTCCTAGTGAGACCAGTGCACGTAGTGTCTGAAATTAGGCCTTTCTTCTTATCTGTGGCAGCTTGTCCTGTAACAGATGTAGCAGCGGAGCCCGCAGTCCTCTTGGATTTCTTCCCCATCATGCTCAGGATTCTCTCAACAGATGAATTCTACACAAATGCAAGAGAAATCGTAACAAGGAAATAACAATGACAATTCATAACGGGAAAGATATATCATTTGAAGCGTGGTGAGATTAATTCTCAAAAGTGGCTGCGGATCCAATCACTGATAAGATATTGCAGATGCATTAATGGTGATTTAAGGCCTGCTACCCATTAAATGACTATTACAACGTTATCCGGCTGAATGACCCCCTTAAGCATGCAACAGATATTTTGGTGGTTAAACGCAAGTGTTCGTTAATCGAAGGGGCAAAGTTTTAAATACGCATGCATTACCTTTATCCCTGCATTTAACGGCATTTTGAAATTTGCGCTTTATCAACCGGATTTCAATATAACTTTAAGGCTTCAAGCGATGACTTTTTGAAAATGCCAATCGCCGATGAGCGATATCGCATCGCATCGGGGAATAGATGGTACACAAATATTAGAAAAAGATCCTGCCGAGTGCTGATTCCGACATCGCATCAGACTAGCGCGTGGAAACATAACAAAGTGCATATAAAGTGATTTGCCGATTTCCGATTGCGATATCGCATCGCATCGGGGGTAAGGCCCGAGCGCCTTATGAAAGTGCATGAGATTCTGCCGACGGCCGATAGCGATATCGCATCGGGTCGGGGTTTATAACTTAAAGCGTTTTTCCCACAAGAGGCAGCGCCGATAGCCGATCGCCGATATCGCGTCGCGCCGGGGCGTGAGTTATGTGCCCTTATTAGGTGTGCATGTAATATCGCCGATCGCCAACAGTGATATCGCATCGGCGGAGAACAAGGTGTCATTCTAATGCATTTCTCATGTCATTGCGATATGCGATCTTGCGATCGCTTTATCGCAATAACAAAAGATAGGTTTATTATTGGAACACTATTATTCAAAAAGGCTTAAATACATAAACTCATTTGATTGTCATACCCTTTTGAACACAAAAGCATTGATGCCAATTAAATTTTAAAAGGGACCCATTCCATATGTTAATTTTTTGTGAATGAAAATGTTATGAAATGGGGGGTTGTTGTAGAGCACAACAATTGGCGATTTGCTAGAAGAACCAGTTATCTCTGAAACTAATACAAACACTTAAGCTTTTTCAAAATAGAAACTCAATCAGAAGGGGAAACTTCTAATATAACTGGATATTCATGCGTTCTGACCAAAGTGAACTTATTCTGTTAACTTCTTCCCATTTAGTTTCAAGAAAATAAATACATTCTAAGTTTTTAAAATAGGCCTTTATTGGTTTATAATGATAAAACAGAAAACTTTTCCCAAATCAGCTTTTATAATTAACCCCTCTGTCATAGGTAGAGCCTCTGTTGCCAGCAAACGTTTATAGTCTCGACAGGGATACCTTTTAACCATAGTATTGTCCACTTTTCCATTCACATAAGAGTGTGATTAACAGAATGAATCCAAAATATGTTCTCATATTTTATTTTTCATCTATTATTGATAAGATAAAAAGCCATTGTCCTGGTTTGGTGGCCAGCTGTTGACAATGCCATTCACTGGTAATAATTTAACTGAGCAAGATGGCTCGTGATGAGACCTCTTGTCTTGAAATTTCAAGCCATTACCCTGTTTTGGTAGGCAGTATTGGTAATGTCAGTCAACCTATTTTCCTATGAACATGGTAAGCAGGCTTGTAATAAGACCTCTTATCTTTAATCTTTTATATTTTAGAATTACACTCTGAGTAACCATAAACTTTAGTGAATGGGGTGAACAATCTTCTCCTTAAGAGCAATTGGATGACAGGTGAAGAGTTGAAGATACTGAAAATGGATTAGTTTCTATCTTAAAATGGATAACCTTTGGAGACCAGTTTTGAAAACAGAAAATGATTCACAGAATTTTTACCTCTTGAGAAGAGTCATCAAAAGTTAGATTGTAGTTTCAGAACACAAGGATATCTAATTTCCTAAAAATTATTCCTTTTGATTGAGGGTTCTACTATCTAAAAGAAAATATTCATATTATTTTTGTGAGACGGCTACTTCAAACACAGCAAAAGGTCAATGGAGATACTCTACAGTTTTATTTCCTACCGATCCTACAAACTACGCAAATCTACAAAGAGGAGAAGGGATTACCTTCTCAATTAAAGAATTTCTTCAGGATCAGGCCATTAACAGGGAGAGAATCTCTCAACCCTGATAAGTCTTGCAATATAAAGGTTGAATGGCCTATCTTCTCACAGATCTGAAATGGTCCAAGCCACATTTTCTGAAATTTGGTATGCTTACCTTTATCTTCATGGGTCTTGTCCCATTTGAGAACTAAGTCACCCACTTGAAGCTGTTTGGAACCGGATGATGCTAAGTCAAAGGATGCTTTGATGATTTGTTGATGTTTGGCATGAGTGATTCTGGCTTTTTCCCTTTCTTCTTCTAATTTGAGAATTTGGTCATGTCTAAGTTGGATAGAAGAAGAAGGAGTCTCTTCAATGTACTGTACTAGGGCTAAATATGGAAGAACAAGATTCGTAGGCAATACGGCTTCTTTTCCATACACCAGATTGAAAGGAGAGGTTCCTATAGAAGCCTTTTGTGTTATTCTATCAGCCCATAATGCAAAGACTAAAGATTTGTGCCAGTTTCTATGATTCTGTTCAACAGTTCGCTTAATGATTTTGATGAGATTCTTATTAGTAGATTCGGCTAAACCATTTCCTTGGGGATAATAATTAGCAGAATACTTCAGTTTAAATGCCCTCTTAATAGCGAAATCATATATAGCGTTTCCTGAGAAATAGGAAGCATTATAAAAAACGAGAGCGTTTGGAACACCAAACCTGGTAATGATGAATTGGTTTATGAACTCGATGATTGCCTCTGAATTCGCTGCCTTCAAAGGAATAGCCTCTACCCATTTAGTGAAATAATCGGTAGCAGTGAGGATATACCTATGTTGTTTGGAAGATGGTGGAGTAATTTCCCCGATGATATCTAATCCCCATTGTTCAAATGGCTGTTCAATGTTGACAGGTTGCAGAGGGAAAGTTGATTTCTGTTGTCTTCCACTAGATGTTTGGCAATTAAGGCATTTCCTTACATACTCGTGGCAATCTCTAAATAGAGTGGGCCAATAATATCCAGCATGAATAATCTTGTGAGCTGTTGTGTCAGCTCCAAAATGTCCTCCAGCTGGTCCATCATGTAGCTCCTGCAAAACCTTTTGAGCTTCAGGTTTCTCAAGACATCTTAACAGGATAGAATCATAATTTTGTTTAAAAAGCACATCATCAATGAGAGTGAAATTCTTTGCTTTTAACCTAATGGCCCTTTTATTTTTGTAAGATAAATTCGGAGGAGCATAACTGTTCTTCAAATAAAATATTAAATCTGCATATTGAGATTCAGAATCAGTGACACTTAGCTGATTGATTGATTCAGTCTGATCCATATCGCTTGATTCAGGGATGTTTGATGCTCCTGCCAATATCCTGCAAAAACCTTGGCCCCTAACAACCTTTGCTGGCTTTATTTCTAAGTCATACTCTTGAAGCGCTGTAACCCAATTGGCCCTTCTTTCACCCAGTTCTTTCTGAATTAATAGTTGCCTTACCGCTGGGAAAGGGACTATAACTTTTGTGTGAGTTTTCAAAAGGAAGGGTCTGTAATGTTTGACTGCTTTGAACACAGCAAAGGCTTGTTTCTCCACATCAGAATAATTCAATTCGGCACCTTGAAGATTTGAGCTAAAAAATGATATGGGTGCTTCTAAGTTGTTATCATTCAGTTGTGTGAGTACTGCAGCATATGAAGAGTTGGATGCAATAGTATACAATGTAAAATGATTAGAAAAATTTGGAGTATTCAAAGCTGGGGCATTGATTATTGATTGTTTGATAACATCAAAAGCTTGCTTTTCTTCTGATCCCCATTTGAAGACTGAATTCTTCTTGATCATTGTCTGAAGTGGTAATACAATTTGACAAAAATCTGGAACAAATCGTTTGACAAAATTAATCTGACCCAAAAATGACTGCATTGATTTTTTATTATGTGGGAAAGGGATTTCAGAAATTTCCTTAATCCGATCAGGATCAATATAAATGCCATCTTTGGATACTATAAAGCCTAAGAGTTTTCCTTGATCAAGAGCAAAGAAAGACTTCTCTGGGTTCAGAGAAATACCATATCTTTTGCATCGCTGAAAGATTTGATTTAAGTCATGCAAATGATTATATCTCTTCTTAGAATACACGGTAATATCGTCTAGATAGACAACTACTGATCAATTAATCAACCCTTTAAAGGCTATATCCATGGCTCTCTGGATTGTCGCTCCGGCATTTATGAGTCCAAAAGGCATTTTCTGATATGCATAGGTTCCCCATTTTGTTCTGAATGTAGTTTTAAGCTGGTCATCAGGATGAACTAGTACTTGATTGTACCCTGAAAAACCATCTAGAAAGGACATCAATTCAGAGCCTGCCACTGATTGGAGAATTTGCTCCATAGTAGGCAATGGGAAATTGTCTTTTAAGCTTGCTTTATTCAAGTTCCTGAAATCAATACAGATTCGAATGTCGCCATTTTTCTTTCTGACTGGCACCATATTAGAGACCCAGTTTGAATGTCGGACCGGAAAAATAATCTTGGCTTTCAAGAGCTTGTTAAGCTCCGACTTAATCTGGCTCTCCAAATTTGGATGTATTTTTCTTAACTTTTGCTGGATTGGTTTCTGATCAGGAAGCATAGGAATGGTATGCTGGATAATAGATGTATCATATGTCTTTAAGTCATCATATTTCCATGCAAAGACCTGTTTGTTTTTTCTTAACAGTTTAATAAATGCTTCCTTTTCTTCCTGGGAAAGTCCTATTCCTAAGTTGATGTTTTGAGGAGCATCGTTGGTGCCTAGATTTATTAATTCAAACCTAAGGGTAGAACTTTGAAGCTTTGCATTAATTACAGGTTTAAACCTGTCTTTGATATCATAAAGATCTTCTAGCTTTACCACTGGTTTAGGGATCGAATTTTCTTGGGGCGTTTCTTTCATTTGGGAATCATGATCATCTTCCTCAATAACTTGATTATCATAAGACTTCTCAGAAGTTAAAAATTGCAAAATATCATCATCATGATAACAATGGATTACATCAACAACTGCACAAGTCTTGCAACTCGAAAATAGAGTAAAGTTTTACAATCAAAAGTCTGAATCCTACTGAGGTCCTAGGCCTCTCTACTTATACGACTGAAGTCTATAATGAATTTCTTAAAATTAGGAAGGCTCGGCTCCCAAACTCAAGATAATTGGTGCTTTGACTTTCACTTGCTCGGTTGCCTTCTAGTCCTCATGATTTGGCTGGTTGCACTCTGAGCTGATGAAGGAATATTCAAATGGAGGGGTAGTAAATGACGAGGATTTACCTCCTATAATTCCTCTCCCTTGTCCCATTTGAGTTTTGACCAAGGTCTTTGCCAAAATTCCTTGCTTTTATCCTTTAATCCTGGGTTAAATGCACATTAGACCACAAAGCAAAATATCCAACTCTAACTCGTCTCATAAACAAAATATAATCAAAAGTATGCAATAAATTGTGAGAATAGTTTGTTTGACTAAGCCAGGAGTTGAATTAAGGCCCATATAAATACACAATGATGAGGCTCATCATAGTGCATAGGGTGAGTCGAGTCTATAATCATCTGGAAGTATTAATAAAGAAAAGTTTCTATTATTTCTGTGCATTGATTTCCTGTTTATGCATCTGTTATATCGGATATGAATTTCACTTCTAATGCTTATATGATGCGCGAATGAGTATAACTGTATTGGTTAAGTGAATGCAAGTAAGACATCTATCTAAGTGAAGCTAACTAAGATCAGTAAATAAGATAAGTAAGATACTTAGTCTAATTTTGGAAATAGCGCAGCTCGCTGCCTTAGCAGCATGAAAGGACTTCAGCCCCTGGTTAGCGATGCATGGAAGTTGAGTTTAACAGATCGCAAAGGTACTGAAAGTTAGGACAGAGTGTGAAGTGCCCTCCATGAATGCAAGTATAGTTGGAATAAACCGACATCACAACCATCTCAATGGTGCAAAAACTTGGTTCCAGCATCCCCCCATACTGCTTCGGGTGAGACTTCAGTCCGCACTCTACGCGTTGATCAAAGGGCCAGTAGTGTAGGGATTTGTTTGGCTAACTAACTATGAACCTGGGTCAGGCCCCCAGAAGCCAACAAATGGTTCCGTTGCCAAGACCGGAATTTGCATGAGAAATGTGTGATGTCATATCATTGGAATACAACTAAGAAAGAAACCGAGGTCTAGTTTGATAGAAAGATTCACTAGTTCGTGGTTTAGGAGAACAGAAACCCATGACTGTCAAAAGAAGAGTGGCTAGACAACTACCTTTATATAGAGATCCATGAAATATTTCTCACTTCCTTCCCTACTGAGCTATACGAGTGGATTACGAAGCTCACAGATAGCCAAGGAAGGTGGAAACTTGACAATCCTATTGTGTGGACACCAGAGCTACTGCGAAGGTTGGAAGCATTAGAAGATAAGATCATGCACACAATCGATCATTGGCTCGATTATATTATAAGAGGATTTGTTACCGAGTTCACGGTTGACACCTCAGTTAGCTATAGCAAGGCAGAAAGACGCTTTCTCAAAGGACCGCGAGGTAAGTATGTAAAGTCTTTGAATACTTGGATTAAAATATTGTTGTGTGAAAACCAGGTTACGCAGTTACCTTGATGTTCAGGGCTATGCGAAGTAGAAAGATTTACAAGAATGAAGGAAATAAGGGTCAAGAAAACAACCCCTTGATTTCACCTCCGTGAGGGGACGAGGAAGAGCTCGCGAAGATATCTTCGTGAAGTTCTATTCATCTAATAAGACAAATAATTCCACAAATACCACCCCTACCCACACCACCACCAGCTACATCGCCATCACCTCCATCTTCACCTGTACCATCTCCACCACCACCGCAATTTAGTATGGAAAACACAGTGAAGTTGCTTGTGTTCAAAGGTTTGGGAAATGAGGATCCGGAACAATTTTGGTTTGTTGTAAGGGTTGTATGGGAAGCACAAGGTGTTACAGATGACCATATAAAGAAACTGATGTTGGTTAGCACCCTGCAGGATCACGCGCTGACCTGGTATATTAAGTACTCCAACGATAACCTGAATGTGAGAGTTGCGGATATCCAAACAATGCTAAATAGAGAATTTAGCAGGCCTAAATCTAAAGCACAGTTGATTATGGGATTCAAAGAGATCACGATGCTACCAGGTGAGATGCCTTGGGAACTAGATCAGAGGCTAAAATGTACGATCTGTGAAGCCAATATGAATATGACAGATGGACAACATCGCGAGTGGTTTGTAGCTTCACTACTACCACACTTAAGGAGTGTGTTGTTGCAACAGAAGATAGCAACTCAGGCAGAGGCCTTAGAGATTGCTATGAGACTACATGATACCCCGATGAAAGATCCTAACCTAGGAGTTCAGCAGATCCAGGTGCAGCTGATGAATCTATGCCTTGAGATGCAGAGTCTAAAACAGGATAGGACGGTTCGACCAGAGGTGCGCGAACAAGTGTGGTGCGTGAAATGCAAGAGTCAGGGTCATGACAAAGACCATTGCCCGGTCTTTACAAATTACCTTGCAGGAGGAGGACCGATGCCTTTAAGGCCAGAAGCTCAATAAGGACATAGCGCGACTCCTATTTTGTGGTGCACTATCTGTCAAATAGCCAAAAAACATGCCATGGATAACTGCCACTTGTTACAGAAGTATACGCAAACTTCACAACAATTGTTCTGCAACTTTTGTAGGTCGGTGGGACATGACAAGCGTACTTGCAGAAGCTATGAATTGATGATGGATAGAACTCCCACCTACAGGGTTCAGGCCAAAATATGACCCCTTGACCAGAATGCAGGAATGGCATGGACAAGATTTCAGGGGCGCGAATGAGGCCAAGGTAGAGGAGGACCTAGTAGAGACCGCAGATAGTTGATTTGCTACAATTGCAGAGGGCCAGGACACTATGCCCACGATTGCACTAATCCAACATGCCCGTCATGAAAGTATTGCACGTTGTTTGATCATGAGACAGAAGATTTTCCTATGATGATAGCTAGGATATGCAACAAAGGAGCACTACTGCCTCCCTTGACTTAGAACCTGTAGATGATGAGGTCTGAGCTGCACGAGGAAGATCAGAACGTAAACACTGTGCTCCGAAGTGGAATCGCGATGGGAGATGACAAATGGAAACAACTAGAAGATAGTACTTGGGTTTGCAAAGCCCCAGTGAAAGAAGCTGAGTTTGATTTGGAGCGCGCTCAGGAAACCTTCATGGAAGCTAAGAAGAGCTTCGCTGAGGCCTCCACTTCAGGAAGCAAAGATAAACCAGAGCCAAAGACGACCCATCCATGCTCATAACTTTCTTGGAAACCTGTATGAAGTTACTGCGTGACAGTAAGGTTGTGAAAGGGTTACAGGAGCTCATCAACAGATGTGCTGGGACCACGCTAGGTGAACCACACGTAGCCCACAAGATTAGAAAACATAAGACAAGAACAGGATGAGAAATGAGACTTACTGCACAGATCAAAGAATATGAAATGGATCAATTCATTTTGGATTTAGGATTAGATGTGAATGTTTTACTCAAACAGACATGGAAGCTAATGGGGCGACCTACATTGCAATGGTCTCCAATTTAGCTAAGGATGGCGAATCAACAGAAAATAATACCCATGGGGCAGTTGCAGGGAAGAACAGTGGATATTGAGGGAGCGAGCGCGCTGGAAGATTTTGAAGTCATAGAGATTGTTGATGACAGCAATCCCTACCCCGCACTCTTGGGAATTGGCTGGGCCACTGATATGAACAGGGTAATTAATCTGAAGAAGAAAAAAATGATTTTTGATAAGAAGTCACTGCGCATAATTATACCCCTGGACCCTACTAAAGGATCGCGCTATACGGAGCCGGTCCGCGACTATGAAAGTGATGATGATCTAGACTGTATCTATAAGATAACATCATGAGACCAAGATTCGGTGAATCCCACCACGGATGGGCGGATTACATGGGAGCGCAAAATCTCTTGCACTTTGAATTCTAATGAAGAAATAAAAGAATGGTAGAATCGGTTACATGAGGTAACTACCTGAATTTCAATATGATGACTAAGTCGTTGCACTGCATGTCAATAGAAGTAAGAGATATACCTACTTATGATGGTCTAAATGAGGTAGATACCTTCTTGGATGCATTTGAAAGGGAGGTGCTAGAAAAGCAATGCTTCTAGGCCTTGGACTGGGTAGTGTGCACTACGCTTGCGAGATGGTGGGGTACGCACAAAGGGAGTTTTGATGATTGGAGCAAATGTAGGAGAATGATGAAAGTATGATTTGGGAAGCCTAATATGCCACTGAAAAGCAAGTATGATGCACAGGATGACCCAAGCACGCATCTGGCCTGGTGGACGCAGACCTATGGATAAAAGCCACAACCTGAGTGGGTGCACCTATTCTGACATACGCTAGATGTTATACCAATGAACTGGTATATAGAAACAAAGCTCTACCATGGGACAGGTGAATGGGATATCTTGTATGAAGGATTCATGATGACCTTCAGTTTTGAGGATGGGTGGGACAGTATTGATGAAGCACTACAAGAGGTAAAAGCAGCCATCTTTAGGATACCACAGGAGCCTTTAAACCTGAGTCAGCCGGAATGGGCTACTCAGCAGAGTCGCGTGCTGGAATGTTATAATGTAACTGCTGAAGAGGAGGATGAGGATCCACAGAATATTAACAACCCAGAAACAGAAGGCCACCGTGACGTTCAAGGACCACAGATTGAGAACCTTGATATAACTGCGCCGGTGAGGACTAGACAGGTGAACATTGGTATGGAGGAAGAACCCAAATTTTCAAAGATCAAAGACTACTAGGTCAACGTGGTGATGGATAAGATCACTGAGTTACTCCACGAGTATGAGGACTTATTCCTAACCAAGGTTATAGATTTGAAAGGAATAATCAGAGATCTAGGATTGATGAAGATCACGTTAAAGCGCAACACGAAGCCAATTAAGCAGAGGCCTTACTACTTGTTGGACCTTAGAATTACTCTCTCTTTGACAACTTTTATCACTTCTTTCTATTGTTTTTCCATGAAAGACAGATCCCCATCACTGATAAATGATAGATTTTGTCTCAAGGAAGACATTAAATGATTAACATGTTATACTTTTATGTTTTTTCTATTTGAAATAAGTTTTTGCAAATTAGCTATGGAACGTATCCCATTCTGTAGCTAACCGTGTGTTCCATAGCTACTTCCATGGTTGAACAGGTTACAGGTGTCAAGAGAGGAAACCGACCACATGGGCATATCTAGAATGGTCACAACATGGATCCTATCCTAGTCACCCAGCCCAGACTGACAAAAAAGCCAGCTCAAAGGTGGAGTCAAATGAAGAAACTCGAGAGCAATAGGACTCTGTATCCACTCTTCGTGGCTAATAATAAATCCGATAGTTTTGTTGTAGCATTAACTCGAACCAGCCACCGGTGATAATAGTTTCATGCAAACATCTTGCTGACTTAAAGTCACCTGTAGCTGATCAACTGTTTACGCAAATCCGTTGTAGTACATGGAGACCACATGTAGCTTAATTCTCTCAAAAGACAGTTAGGAATGTTTCTTTAAATATCAGTTCTACAGAACTAAGAAGGAGTTCAAATTTCTATATGTATTAAGCTCAGACTTACATCTCTATAATTTTGAAATTTATTTTCCTATTAATAATATGAAGTCGTGTTTGACCAAGTGATCATTTGAAAGAGTATCTTCAGCTAGTTAGCAGCTCAACTCAGTCAGTTGTAGAGGGCCCCTGCATTGAAGGAGGTTTTTCTTTTGTTATTTTGTTTACTGTTCAGTTTAGTTTCATTATTTACTTTTAGCAGTAATTGTAGTTTAGGTTGATTTCCTGTAGTTTGTTTTATTTTAATTCTGTTCAGTAGCATAATGTTAGAATTTGATGGTGCAGTCTTGTTTCTCCTATCTATTTCATAAATGAAACTTGTTTTGTTTTAATAGGGTAAGGTGGAAAAATAACAAGGATGCATTGTTGATTAGTTTACTTACTTTTTGTTTCATTTGTTATTTATTTCCTAGTTCAGATTGCCAATACACTGTGTGGATAAATGTTTTTGTTCACCATTTCATGCTGATATCCATCCTAAACTAAATGGTTAAACATTCATTTCACATAAGGATTGTAATCAATTAGTTACTCTCTGCATATTTGATTTAGTTCTTTAAAACTATAAAGTACAGTAAGTTGCTTGTTTGCCATCTCAAGAAAGTTATCTTTCAAAATTGGAGGCTTGGACAACTAAAAGTTCTTTAGTCAGTTTCATTCTCTGTAATTATTTCAATTTTCCTTACAAAATCACCTCTCAATTTTTGACTTAGGATTAAATGAAAAAATAGGATAGATGCTCTATTTTTCCTTCCTTTAACTTAGATTTTGATTAGTTCACCTTTAGGAAATTTAGAGTCAGTTTCTCATCATTTAGACTATACATCATTAGGAATCAAGGAAACCCCCAAAACAAAACAATATAAAAATACAAAACAATGAAGTAGGAAGGGTTAACTAGCACATACAGTGCACTATACTTCATCAGCTTACAAGCCTCGGTTGATAATTTATGCAAAGTAATTTATGAAACTAAATTGACTAAACATTTTGGCGTCGTTGTCGGGGAAGTGTAGCTAGGTAACTTTATCTCTTACATTAAAAAAAAATGATACGCATAGAGAAAGACACTCTAAGTGTAGATTTATAACTAGAGGCAGGAGTTCAATTCCTACAACACCACCTACTCCACCAAGAACAAGAAAAGATACACCTCCATCCCAAACTCATACTCCCAGTCATAGAACTCATGAAATTCTAGGGGCATAAATCCAATCAAAAGAATCTCCTACTTCATCTACCAAGTGAGTCCTAGAGGAGAAAATTCTTGAATCTACAATAGCAAGAGTAGCCTTTTTCACCTCCACAAGGGAGCACATTTTAGCTGAAGAATTAGGAATATATGGTGAGGAAGAAGTAGAACCTCTCTCCCATATCCCATTAATAGGAGAACCAGAGGAGGAGAAAGTAACCTTACAGGTTGAACCCTATACTGAACATGAAGAAACTATAATGGTAGAAGAAGGAGAAGATGGAGAATTCACAATGTTTGGAGGAGGGGGTAGAGGAAGAGGTAGAGAAAATAATGGAGGAGGCAAAGGAAATAATGGAGTAGTCAGAGGAAATAGGGAAATAGATAATTCTTTTGGATTCCCTATAGTGGATGAAGAAAGAAATTCCACAATGAAAAATATCTCACCTTCTATCCTCCCAAAATTCCATGGGTTAAAAAGTGAGGATCCTGAAACATTTTTATTTGAGTTTGAATTCTTGTGCAAAACCTATGATTATCTAGAAGACTCTCAAAAACTTAAGTTGTTCCCTTCAACACTGAAAGGAGTTTCTTTGAAGTGGTTCATGGGGTTAGTCACTCAGTCCATTAGAACATGGAATGACATGAAAAAAACATTTTTGGATAGGTGTTTGGATTGTTGTATGCCTACCAATCACAAAGATGAAGTGTTCAAAATGATGCAAAGAGAGGATGAAAACTTAGAGGATTTGATTGAGAGATTCAACTATAATTTGAAAAGAATAAAGATGGAAAATTTAGATGAAGATACCTTAAAAGCTCTTTTATTAAAAGCCATTAGAGATGAGTGGATAGATATCCTTAACATGATGGGGAAGGGAGATATCAATCAACTCCCATTAAGTGATATAGGAGAATTATGTGTTCATCTCTCAAGAGGGAAATCCAAAATTGGGAAAGGTCCAAGAGATCCTTCACTTGTTAGAGTAAATAAGTCTGCAACTGGATCAGTGAGTAGGGCAAAAATTGGTAATATTCTTGATGAATTCAAAACAGATATCCTAGGGAGTCTCAGTGAGCAAATAGACACCCCTAAGTTGCAAAACAAGCAGAAAACTGAGGCTGATGCTTTAGCTATTTTCTGTCCAAAATGCAGAAAAAAAACATGCTCTAAGAGAATGCCCTTTAGATGCAAAAATTATAGAAAATTGTATGATTTGCTTAGAGAATCATGAAACCAAGGGTTGTCCTTCGATTCCAGGCCTTAAGGCTATTTTTTAAGAAGAAACAATTCCAAATTCAGCAGAACCTCTTTGCTTTGTATCTAGAAAACCTTGGCAGGGGCCACAAAATCATGGATTTAACAATCAAATGTATCTTCAGCCCCCACCAAATTGGAATTCTTGGTAGCATCCTTGGCCTCAACCTCAATCTCATTCTCAACCTTGGCCTCAACCTCAATCTCAATCACAACCATGGGCACAAGGAGTACAAAATCCTTATGGGAGATTTTCTCAATATTACCAATATCCTCCATCATATCAGAATTATCCCCCCCCACACATTCCACAACAAAATCAGCAGCCACAACTTCAAAATCAGAACCCTCAACTTTCTTTACCATTTCCACAACAAATTCCACAACAAAACCAAAATCCTCAATGCTTACTGCCATTTCAACAGAAACCAAATCAGCTACCTACCCAACCGTTACCAAACCCCAACACTAAAAATCCTTAGAGTGCTTACATGGTGGAAGGACAACAATTTCCAACTTATATGATCACTCCTCTAGATCTTAATGATGTTCAACTGAGATCTGGTCGGATATTAGAAAAGGAAAGACCTTCTGTAGTTATTCAGGAACAAGACAATTCTAAGGAAGATTCTCTACAGCCCAATAAAATTTTTGAGGGAACATCTCTCCAAAACCAAAATACTGAAAATGAAAAATAGAAAGAACCAGTGAACTCAACTCCTATCATTGAGCAACCAGTGTCTACTTCTGAACCTCCTTTTCCTAAAAGACTACAAGTTGACAGAGGAGTAGAAAAGCAGAACATGTTGCCCAATTATGATTTTCTAGATGAATTGAAAAATGTTTGTATCAAAATTCATTTGTTACAAGCCATTAAGGAGATTCCAATTCTAGCTAAAACAATAAAGGAGTTGAGCATAAAGAAACCAGGAAGAAAAGCAAAAGAAACAAAAATAATTCACCGGGTAGGAAAAATAACAGATATAATGATGGGAAAAATTGTCATACAAAAATATGTAGATCCAGGAAGTCCAATTGTGAAAACACATATCAATGCAGTTGAAATTCCAAATACATTGATTGATTTAGGGGTAGCAATAAACATCATGAGAAAACAAACCATGGAACAGCTCAAGCTTCCTAATATTCTTTACACACCTACATTACTGCAATTAGCAGACAAATCTGTAATCAAACCAGATGGAGTGTTAGAAGATATTTCATTATCCTTAGATTCTTTGGAATATCCTGTTGATTTACGATCTTAACCCCCAAGAACAATCTATGAGGACATCCACTCATATTAGGAAGACCTTGGCTGGCCACAGTTGATGCTTTCATTAGTTGTAGATCTGGTGATATGTATATTTTTTATGGGAATTCAACAAAGAAATTCACTCTATATCCTCCAGCAAGAACAATAACAGAAATAGATGACAAAGAATGGATTGATGATGAAAATGACATTCAGCCTCTCTTTACTATTTTAGATATTAGTGAAGATAGCCAAATCTTAAATACAATGGAAAATTTTGAATCATCTCAAGAATATGAACATGATCAATTTCAAGAAAAATCCAATATTGAATATTTTTCATCTAGGCAGATGTATCTTTATTCTATGGAAGAATTTGGTAGCTCTATAATTGAAATCTTTCCAGGGAGAACATTGAGCATAAACAATAACTTGGAGAAATTACAACAGGAAAATCTAATCAAGACATTATAACAACATTTTGTTGCATATGCATGGGAATATACTGACATGAAAGGAATTAGTCCTAAGACTTATATTCATCACATCTATATTTAGGAAAATTGCAGACCTATTAGACAACCTCAGAGAAGAATGAATCCAAATCTTAGGGAAATTGTGAAAGAAAAGCTACAAAAACTGTTGAATGTAAACTTCATTTACCCAATTTTAGATAGCCAATGGGTTTTCCCTTTAGTGATTGTTCCTAAAAAGAATGGCAAATGGAGGGTGTGCATTGATTACCAAGAATTGAATAAAGCTACCCTTAAATATAATTTTCCTTTTCCCTTTATAGATCAAGTGTTAGATACATTAGCAGGTAAGAAGTATTTCTCATTCTTGGATGGTTTTAGTGGTTATAATCAGATTTAGGTGGCACCTGAAGATCAAGATAAAACCACATTTACTTGTCCATGGGGAACTTATTCCTACCGAGTACTTCCTTTTAGGTTATGTAATGCACCCGCAACATTCCAAAGAGCAGTGCTAGGAATTTTTTTTGATCTAATACATGATTGTGTAGAGGTATATATGGATGATTTTACAGCCTATGGGAATACATTTGAAGAAGCTTTGGAAAATTTGGAAAGAGTTCTTAAAATATATAAGGAAACAGACCTTTCACTAAGCCATGAAAAATGTTTTATGATGTTTATAGAAGGTATTGTTTTAGGGCATCACATTTCAGGAGATGTGATTAAAGTTGATAAATCTAAAGTAGAAGTCATCTCTAAATTATCAATTCCAAATTACCAAAAGGAAGTTCGAATTTTTCTAGGATTCATATGATATTATAGATGATTTATATAAAATTTCACTAAAATAGTATCCCCACTCTTCAAGTTACTCACAAAGGATTGTGAATTCACTTGGAATCCTGACTACCAATTAGCATTTGAGACTTTAAAAACAAAAATTTCTGAAGCACCCATCTTGAGAGGTCCAAATTGGAAACTACCTTTTCACATTTCAACATATGCTTCAGATACAGCTCTGGGAGCTGTAGTAGGACAAAAAGACTTGATTCCATATGCCATCTACTATACAATTAAGAATTTGACTCCCACTGAGTTGAACTATACTGTAACTAAAAAGGAATTTTTAGCTATTGTTCATGAAATCAACAAGTTCAGACATTATATAACAGGGTATGAAACCTTTGTTCATACAGATCACTCTACAATTAGATATTTAATGAATAAACCTATTACTAATGGCAGAGTTACAATATGGCTTTTACTCTTGCAAGAATTCAATATTACTGTGCTAGATAGACCTGGAAAACAAAACATAGTTGTTGATTTCTTGTCCAGAATTCAGAATATCAAAGATGACACTCCGGTTGAAGATAAGTTTCCTTATGAATATCTTTTTGCAGTGACTACTCAAACTCCTTGGTTTGTAGATATTGCTAATTACTTAGTCACAGGGAAATTGCCTTCACATTTGTTTCCTAGAGAAAAAAGAAAAATCATTCAGATAAGTGCAAGATACTCATGGATCACTAATGAATTGTATAAAACAGGCCCAGATCTTATGATCAAAAGATGTGTTAGGGAAGATGAAATGCCTGAGATTCTTAAGGCATGTCATGATGAGCCGTGTGGTGGACACTTTGCTGACAAGAGGACAGCCTATAAAATCCTTTCTTTCAGATATTATTGGCCATCCATCTTCAAAGATGCCAAAGAATATGTCAGGAGGTGTGACAACTGCCAGAGGGTAGGGACACCTGCTCCTTCAAATGAAATGCCACGACAAATTCAAGTACATATTGAACCTTTTGAAAAATGGGCCTTAGATTTTGTTGGGCCAATTAGTCCTTCATCTAAGAAAAATAAATATATATTGGTATGTACTAATTATGTCACTAAATGGGTAGAGGCCAAAGCATTACCTTTTGCTAATGAAAAATCTATAGTTAAATTTATTTTTGAGGACATCTTCACTCGTTTTGGTGTTCCAAGAGAAATTGTGATAGATCAGGGATCTCAATTTACATCTAAAATGGTGAAGGATCTTGTGGAAAATTACAAGATCAAACATAGGAAATCTACTCCCAATCATCCACAAGCAAATGGTCAAGTTGAATTTACAAATAAGGTGATTGAAGGAATTCTCACTAAGACTGTGCATCTACATAGAAGAGATTGGGCAAAAAGGCTTCCTGAAGCCTTATGGGCCTATAGAACTACATGGAGGAACACAACAGGACATACACCCTATGAACTTGTTTATGGGAAACAAGCCCTGTTCCCTATAGAGTTTCAAATTAAAACTTTCAAGATGGCAGTCCAATTGGGATTGGATTTATCAGAGGCACAGAAACATAGATTGGAGCAACTCAATTAACTTGATGAAATCAAGCAAGATGCAGTCCAAAGAACCAATATAGTCCAATAGTAGAGGGCTAAATGGCATGATAAATATATTGAGGAGAAGAAATTTCAAGCAGGAGATTCGGAACTATTGTTTGATTCAAAGTTCAAAGATTTTCAAGGGAAGTTTCAAACTCATTGGCTTGGGCCATATGAGATTGAAAATGTCTTTAACAATGGAGCGGTGAGAATAAGAACAATAGATGAGGAAAAGGTACCTCTTCTTGTGAATGGTCATCGGTTGAAGATATATCAAAAACCAGTTTCAAGAGAGGAGTTCATTAGGATTTTCCAGGATAACTCTAAAATGAAGCTAGTGAAGAAGAATCCTTCTTCTCCACTAACTTAGTCTTTATTTTTCCCAAGAAATGACTGATAAAAAATAATAATAATAAATTGTATAAGGTTGAAAACCAATCATTGATTGTCATACTTATATAGAAAATACAGGGTGAAAATCAGAGATTTTTGACATCCTATATTTTCCATTTCCTTTCTGTAATAAGTAGTGACAAAAAGCTACATTTATTTGCAGTATAGAGTTTGCAATTTCATAGTCTCATTCCATCTCATTCAGTTTTCATTCTATTTTATAGTTCCACTTCATCTCACTTTCATTTTTCATTTACATTTTATTTTTACAATTTTACTCCATTTCACCCTATTTTTCATTTTATCTTACATCTCATTCGATCTCACTGTCATAACTCATTTCCATTTTATTTCTACATCCATATTTCATTGGTCATATTTCATTTTTCCTTCTTTTCACATTTTGCAGTTGGTTCCATTCCGCAACTAATCTAATTCTACAGCTACAACTTACTTATCAGCTCTGGCACAATTGTACATCTTACAAATAAATCATGAATGTAGGGAAATTGAAGAATAAAGTTTTGGAGATCAACCATGCTCAAAGTACCTACGGATCGACACCAAAAGAATTATCAAGAAAAAGGTTAAGTTCTAAGGTAAAATGCAAATTTATTTCAAACAGCAAGTCATAAACATAAGTTATGTATAATATGAATGATCATATGTCTCCTTAACAAGTCATCATTTGATTTGACTACCACTTCTCCGCCACATCTTCCACATTTGATAACCAACGGTCTATAATGATTTCCTCATTCCACAGCTCCACTACAGTCTCCATACTCTATACCTAAAACGGTCTCTAATAACTCCATCTGCTAACGGTCACAACCATGATATGACCAAAGTATTCACGTCTCTCCAAACCCTCATTGTCTACTTATTCCACACAAACTCATAGTTCTTTTTCACCATACCCGCAGTCAGTCCATTTCATAGACCAGGAGAGTAATTCTGAAGGTTAGAAAATTCTACGAAACAGAGACCATGGGACTCATTGTCAGGGCAAAGCCCATAGGGGAAAAGTTTATGTAAGGGTACCCACAACTCAAGGAGATGCTGCATAAGATCGGATGGCTCAAATTCATTGAAAAATTCGATGGATATCACAAGGAGATCACAAAATCTTTTGCTAGATCATTCGATGGTACAGAAGTAGAGATTAGAGACATTGAGTTTGCAGTAACAGAATATTACATAGCAAAGGCTATAGATCAGCCAAGACTTGGTGAGGTATGGTTCAAAAACAAAGAATTTCACAGTGAATCTTGGAAGGTAATCCTCAGGAACCCAGGTATGGATGTCATTGTGTTTAGAAAAGGAATTCCTATTTCAGCACTCAAAGATAAATGGAGAAGCAAGCTTTTGATATTACAAAATTTTATTACCTATGAGGGAAGATTCATATGTATGTATGTTTATCATATAATTTTATTGATGAACTTTCTAGAAAATGGAAACATCAACCTCCCTTTCTTCCTTCTAAACAGTCTAAGGAGGATGGATTCAAATGTACAAAAGAAAATAGAATACCTAGAAACAACCATGTACCATCATGGGTTGGTCAAAATACTGGTTGAGTATCATCTGAAAAGAATAAGAGATACATGGAAAAACTTTCTGATAAGAAACCATTTCCAAGAGGCACCAAAATCTCCTGAAAAAGATAGTATCAGAAAGAGTAGAAGAGAGAAGACTAATCCAACCATTCAAAGAAACCCTGAGCCCTCAGTAAAGAAAAATGATGAAGAGCCAATCTCTGAAAAATTAACAAAGATCAGAGAGAAAATCAAGCAGAAGAAGAAGATGAAAAAGAAAGCTGGTGGGATTACTCAGAACAAACCTGAATCTCCATTACAAGAAGATGATGAACAACCAATCTCTGAAAGGTTGACAGAGATTAGGAAACAAATCAAGAGGAAGGAAAAGATAGGAAAGGAAAAAAAGGGTATAAAGGAGGAGAATATAAAACCCATACAACTTAGCAGGAGCTCTAGGCTCTGATGGATGGTAAAGAAGGTATCATCAAAGGAAACAGAGTTCATAAATCTAGAAGAAGAAACCCCATTCTCCCACTTGTTGTTTTCTTTCCACAGGGGGCCACAGGAGAGCTTAGTCATTTTTCCAGCCCTGAAATGCCCATTGTTTCTCTACACCAGGAGAACTTCTCAAAGCTCACAGATTTTGTCAATGCATCTACAATATTCTTCAAAGTTTCCATCTTTACCAGCAACACCTTTTTGTCTTCTATCATATCCCTCACAAAGTGATATTGAACATCAATGTGCTCTGTATTTGAATGATAAGCAGGGTTCTTTGCGAACAAAATTGCACTTTGGCTATCACAGTCTATCCTTATAGCTCCCTGTACTAACCCCATACTTGCACACAATCTTTGCAACCAAACTGCTTCCTTTCTTGCATGAGTGGCTACCATGTATTTTGCCTCTGTAGTTGATAGTGCCACTACAAATTGTTTCTTACTCATCCAACTAATTTCACCTCCAAATAGGTTAAACAAATACCCACTTGTAGATCTTCTCTTATCCAAATCTCTAGCCCAGTCTACATCAACAAAGCCACAAATATCCAAAACTTTATCCAATCCTGGTCTTCCTTGGTAGCACAAACCATAATCACTAGTGCCACGCAAATACCTGAAAACCTGCTTCACTGTTGTCCAATGCTCCTTCCCTGTTTTTCACATAAACCTGCTCAATACACCCATTGCATGTGCAATGTCTGGTCTAGTATATATGATTGCATACATCAGGCTACCGACTGCGCTTGCATATGAAACATAGGACATATCTTCTTCCTCTTCTTGTGTCTTGGGACACTGTTCAGCAGATAAATTTACACCTACAGGAATAGGAACCTTCATCAGTTTACTATCCTGCGTATTAAACCTCTATAGTATTGTCTCGACATACTTCCTCTGGTTTAACTAGAGCTTCCTCTTTGCCCAATATCTTTTAATTTCCATGCCCAAAATATAGTTTGTAGCACCAAGATCTTTCATGTTGAATTTGGAGGACAATTGTGTCTTCAAATCCTAGATAATTTCTTTGTCATTTCCAACCAACAACATATCATCCACATACAAGACCAGATAAATAACACGGTCACCAATTAATTTAAAATACACATAGTGATCTGCTTGGTTCTGGTGAAGCTAAGTCCCAGTATAAATGTATCAAATTTCTGATACCACATCCTTGGTGACTATTTTAACCCATACAGAGACTTCTTTAACTTTCATACTAGTTCTTTCTTACCCTTCACCATAAAGCCTTCAGGTTGCTTCATGTAGATATCCTCTTCTAGATCCCCATGAAGAAATGTTGTCTTCACATCCATCTATTCTACCTCAAAATCAAAAGCAGCAACAACAGATAAAAGTAATGTAATAGAAGTTACCTTGGCAAAAGGAGAAAAAATATCACCAAAATCAATTCCCGACACCTGGGAATAACCTTTTGCTACCAACCGAGCTTTGTATTTATACACCTTTCCTTCTGCATTTGTCTTCTTCTTGAACATCCATTTGTTGCCAATGGGTTTCCTTCCAGCTGAAAACTCCACCAGATCCCAAGCCTCATTTTTGTGCAAAGATGCCATTTCATCAACCAAATCCTCTTTCCAAAGTTTTTCATCCTCTGAATCTACTGCTTCCTTCACAGTTTTGGGATCATCATTAGTAATAGATAAAGAAAAATTGGAATAGAAAGCATATGGATTATACCTTTCTGGCTTCCTCGTTTCTCGAACTGATCTTCTTGCACCCGTAGTTTGTGGCTCTTCAGCGTCTGATTCCTCCTCTACTGTAGAGTCTGATTCTTCCTCCTTTAGCTCAAACTCTATCTTCTCAGATTCCTTTGGTTGGAATTCATGTTTAATAACATCTTTCACCTCTCTAACAGCACATCTCGGTTGTACACAACCTTCCTTGTTGCTGGGTTCCAAAGCTTATAACCCTTTAAACTATCCTTATACCCAATAAAGATGCACTTTTCATATTTACTATCCAACTTGGTTCATTTCTCCTTTGGAACATGTACATATGCATCACATCCAAATACCCTTAGATGTGAAAGAGAGGGTTTCTTACCAGTCCATACCTCTTGTGGAGTCTTATCCTCAAACACTGATGAAGGTGATCTGTTGACTAGGTAACATGATATCTCCTTCGCCTCTTCCCAAAATTCTTGTCCTAACTCGACACCACTGAGCATGCTTCTTTCCCTTTCCATCAACGTCTTGTTCATTCTTTCTGCAACTCCATTTCGTTGAGGTGTATATGGAGTAGTCTTCTTCCATGCTATACCACACTTCTTACAGAATTCTTCAAATTCCTTACTGCAAAACTCTCCACCGTTATCTGTCCTCAACACCTTTATTTTCTTCTCTGTCTGGTTTCCATCAGAGCCTTAAATTCTTTAAACCTATCAAAGACTTCAGATTTCTTCTTAAGGAAATATATCCGTGTATTCCTTAAGAAGTTTCTATAAATGATACATAGTACATAGACTTACCCAGTGATGGAACCTTCACAGGTCCAAACACATCGCTATGCACAAGCTCTAATATATGTTTTTCCCTCTTATCACCAAAGGGGAAAATCACCTGATTCTGCTTCCCATATACACAATTTTCACAGGAATCAAAATCCAAAGAGCTATTACTCATAACTTCTACCTTACCTTTACCATGAAGTATTCGAAGGCCCTTCTCTCCAATATGTCCAAGCCTTTGATGCCACAACATGGTCTTCTCTCCAAAGACCACTAGATTTTCTGCTCCACTTTTAGGAACCACAGAATTGTTGCACCCAACAACAACAATGCTACCTTGCAGCTTGTACATAGTTCTAGTCTAAACTCCCCGCATCAATACCAGTGTTCCTCGAACCATCCTGCAAGTATCCTTCTCGAACACTATTTTTACACCTGCATCATCCAACTTGCTTACAGAAATCAGATTTCTGGCCAATGTAGGAATATGCAGAACACCTGGAAGTGTTCTAACCCTTCCACCTTGCAACTTCAACTTTACTTTTCCATGACCAATGATTCTAGCCTTCCTATCATACCCTAAGAAGACATCACCACCATCGTATTTCTCATACTCGTAGAACAACTCTCTATGGGGAGTGAAGTGAAAGGATGCACCTGAGTCAATCAACCATGCCTCATGATCCACATGTGTACTTGAAGAAGCCAAGTACACATCCCCACCTTCATCTAAGGTGGTTTTCTCCTCTATAGAAGGAGCATCATCAGATCCCTTTCCTTTATCAGGAGCTTTAGATTTATAGTCCCTTTTGTAGTGCCCTTCCTTTCCGCATTTCCAGCACACCAGCTTTATAGGTTTTCCTAGAGATTTAAATCTCCCTCTAGATTTAGATCTCCCACTCAATGACTTATTTTTGTTTCTGTTCTGGGACCGTCCTCATACAAACAAGGCATCACCATTCTGGCTCTCCATATTTTTCCAACTCATCTCCTCCGTTACCAAGAATGAGACTATTTCATCAAACTGCAAGGCAGTTGCATTGCTACCTATTACAATAACCAAACTATCCCATGAATCTGGTAGAGAACACAACAAATTAATGCACTTATCTTCATCTAAAATTTTAATATCAACAGATAATAACTGACTTACCACTGTATTAAATGCGTTCATATGCTCTGTCATCGAGTCTCCATCTTTCATCCTCAGGTTATACAACTTTTTCCGTAGGAATAGTTTATTCACCGAAGACTTAGATTGGTACAAAGTCCCTAACTTGTCCAACAAATCCTTCACCGTAGCTTCCCCTGATACATTCAACAATACTGAATCTAAGACACATAATCGTATTATGCTCTTAGCCTTCCGATCCAACTTCTTCCATTCTTCATCGGACACTCCCGTTGGTTTAGTACCTGGATCTACCGCGATCTACTAATCTTTATCCACCAACAGATCCTCCATCTTGAGTTTCCACAACTCAAAACTCTGACCATTAAATTTCTCGATCTATATCATTCCACTACTCACCATCTTCTTTCACCACTAGAATCGATCCCGCAAATCTCCCACGGAATAGGTTCTACCACAGGCTCGAGCGAAACCCCTCAGCAACAAAGGCGTCCCCTTGAAGCCAAAACAGCTTCGATACCAAATGTAGGTTTTAATCTCGTATAGAAATTACCTTCATACGAATTCTAAAACATAGAAAATAAATAATGAGAGAGCATAACACATAAAACACATATACACAGAGATTTTCCCCTGGATCCCAAAACCAGGACTACCAGCTTGATTTTTCATTATATTCCTTTCAAGGTTACAATACTTATTTATACATGCTGAAGCATCCAATACCATGGACCAAAAACCATAGGTACATCTGCCCAACCTAATATAGGGTCCAAATTTTTTTTCATGAGGCACCGCCTCAGACCCCGTAGAGGGGGGCTACCTGGCCCCCTCAAACCCCCCGGATAGGCGGGCTGCCGCCCCCCCTGTGACCCCCCCGCTACGCAATTGGTGCAACGAAGGGGGGGCTCTGCCCCCCCTCTAACCCCCCAGTTCACTATGTAGGTTAATCATGGAAATAATATAACATAACCCAACAAAAGAAGGCATCATCAAAGGAAGTAGAGTTCATAAATCTAGAAGAAGAAACCCCAGTAGCAGCTCCTGAAAATGTTTCATTTACATACAGTCCTCAAAACTCTCCTAGACAGTATTTTGAAGGCAGCCCCAGCAAAGGATCCCTAGGTATAGACCCAGTACAAAAACAAATTTATGATTACATAGAATCACTCGACAATAAAAGTGCCTCAATGGATCCAGGATCCTCAGCGAATCCATAACAACCTGTCAATCCACAAGAACCTCTGTCTGACTCTCTCAAATAGTAAATCTATGAGTTAGAGATATTGAACAGGCATATCAAGAAAGAAAATGAATCCCTGAAGGAACAAAGCAAATTGGATAAAGCCATTCATGATAATACAATATTGCACCTAGGGCTATGGTACAAGAAGAATAGGAAGATGAAGGGGAAGAATAGAAACTTGAACAAAACAATCATCAACCTCAAATAAAAACTTCTCATGAAGAAACCCAGGATGGCAGTCACTTCAAAAAGGAGCAAGGAAAGAAAGTTAGATGTACTGGCAGAGGTATCTCAGCATATGCAATAGGAAAGAAGAGTTCATAGTTTTGGCAAAATTGCATGGGGACATTCAATGATTTTGCAGTGGGGGTATGTTGGACCTCAGAATTACTCTCTCTTTGACAACTTTTCTCACTTGTTTCTCTTGTTTTTTCATGAAAGATAGATCCCCATCACTCATAAATGATATATTTTGTCTCAAGGAAGACATCAAATGATTGACATGTTATACTTTTATGTTTTTTCTATTTGAAATAAGTTTTTGCAAATTAGCTATGGAACATAGCCCATTCTGCAACTAATTGTGTGTTCCATAGCTACTTCCATGGTTGAACAGGTAGCAGGTGTCAAGCGAGGAAACCAACCACATGAGCATCTCTGGAATGGTCACAATATGGATCCTATCCTAGTCACCCAGCCTAGACTGACAAAAAAGTCATCTCAAGACCATAATCAAAGGTGGAGTCAAATGAAGAAACCCGAGAGAAATAAGACTCTGTGTCCACTCTTTGTGGTTAATTAATAAATCAGACAGTTTTGTTGTAGCATTAACTCGAACCAGCCACCGGTGATAATAGTTTCATGCAACCATCTTGCTGACTTAAAGTCACTTGTAACTGATCAACCGTTTATGTAGATCTGTTGTAATATGTGGAGACCACCTGTAGCTTAATTCTCTCAAAAGACAGTTAGGAATGTTTCTTTAAATATCAGTTGTACAGAACTGAGAAGGAGTTCGAATTTCTATATGTATTAAGCTCAGACTTACATCTCTGTAATTTTGAAACTTATTTTCCTGTTAATAATATGAAGCCATGTTTGACCAAGTGATCATTTGAAAGAGTATCTTCAACTAGTTAGCAGCTCAACTCAGTTAGTTGCAGAGGGCCCCTGCACTGAAGGAGGTTTTTATTTTGTTATTTTGTTTACTGTTCAGTTTAGTTTCATTATTTACTTTTAGCAGTAATTGTAGTTTAGGTTGATTTCCTGTAGTTTGTTTTATTTTAATTCTGTTCAGTAGCATAATGTTAGAATTCGATGTTGCTGTCTTGTTTCTCCTATCTATTTCATAAATGAAACTTGTTTTGTTTTAACAAGGTAAGGTGGAAGAGTAACAAGGATGCATTGTTGATTAGTTTACTCACTGTATGTTTCCTCTGTTATTTATTTCCTAGTTCAGATTGCCAATGCATTGTGTGGATAAATGTTTTTGGTCACCATTTCAAGCTGATATCCATCCTAAACTAAATAGTTAAGCATTCATTTCACACAAGGATTGTAATCAATTAGTTACTCTCTGCATATTTGATTTAGTTATTTAAAACTATAAAGTACAATAAGTTGCTTGTTTTCCATCTCAAGAAATTTATCTTTCAAAATTGGAGGCTTGGACAACTAAAAGTGCTTTAGTCAGTTTCATTCTCTGTAATTATTTCAATTTGCTTTACAAATTCACCTCTTAATTTTTGACTTAGGATTAAATGAAAAAATAGGATAGATGCTCTATTTTTCCTTCCTTTAACTTAGATTTTGATTAGTTCACCTTTAGGAAATTTAGACTCAGTTTCTCATAATTCAGACTGTACATCATTAGGAATCAAGGAAACCTCCCCCCAAAAAATATAAAAATACAAAACAATGAAGTAAGAAGGGTTAACTAGCACATACAGTGCCATACACTTCATCAGATTACGAGCCTCAATTGATCATTTATGCAAAGGAATTTAGGAAACTAAATTGACTAAACGTCGCTTAAATCCGAAATACAAGGAGAAGGTCTACATAGAACAAGACAAAATGCTTGTAGCAGGTATCATTGAACCTGTGGAAGAATCCAATTGGGTAAGCCCAATAGTGGTGCAAGAGAAGAAGAAGAAGGATGAGTTAAGGATATGCGTGGATCTTAGAAAATTGAATGATGCTTGTGTGCATGATCCATTCCCAACTCTGTTCACGGATGAAGTGTTGGACAATGTAGGTGGTCGGGAAGCATATTATTTCACTGATGGGTTCTTGGGGTACCACCATATCAAAATTGTGCCAGAGGATAGGAGCAAGACAACCTTCGAGATGGAGTGGGGTTGATTTCAATATACTGTGATGTTGTTTGGGTTGAAGAATGCGTCGGCCATCTTTCCGCGCGTGGTTGTTACAACATTTAAGGAATATATTCATAAGTTCTTGGAGGTCTATTTTGATGACTGGACTGTATTTGGGTTGGTTAAGCGCCATGTAGTGAGCTTGTGCTTGATGCTGGACACCTGTCGAAGATACCAAATCATGCTTAACCTCAAGAAGTGTCTGTTTCTCGTTCCTTTTGGGAACCTACTAGGGCATGTGGTTTGTTGACAAGGGCTGATGGTAGACCCCACGAAGATCCTGGTGATTCTGAACTTGGAGGTGCCAAGAAGTGTGAAATAGTTGTGCCTACTCTTAGACATATGGGATATTACAAAAATTTTATCAAAGGCTATGCCCAGATCACCGCACCGATGGAAAAATTGTTGAAGAAGGATGTCATGTTCTGTTGGAACAATGGTTGTCAGAAAAGCCTGGATATATTGAAAGAAAAAAATGGTTATTGCGCCGATTCTTATCTTCCTGAACTGGAAGAAAGAGTTTCATGTACATGTTGATGCGTCGTGTATAGCGCCGGGGGCAGTACTAGCATAGGATGGAGGAGAAGGCTTGGACCACCCTATTGCGTTCGCAAGTCATAGATTATCGAAAGCAGAAAATAATTATTCCACCATTGAACGAGAGGGACTAGCTATGGTGTATGCACTCCAGAAGTATCAGCACTACTTGCTAGGAGGCCACTTTAAGATGTATACGGATCACTCCGCACTGAAGTACTTGGTCAATAAGCCTATGTTGGGGGGGCACATCTTCAAATGGCTTTTATTTTTCCAAGAATACAATTTTGAAGTCATTGTGAAGCTTGAACGATTGAACGCGGGACCAAATCACCTGTTGCGCATCGAGATAGGGGATGAATCTAGTATTTTGGAGGAAGGATTACCTGACGCGTAGCTCTTTGTTGTGCGCATAGCGGATGGACATTTTGAAGATATAATACACTTTCTAACAACTGGAACTGTGCCGGAAGGATACTCTGTCCAACAAAAGAAGGAATTAGTGGTGTGCGCGACAGATTTCTCTGTCATTGCTTTGTGTCTATACAAGATGGGGAATGATGAAATACTATGAAGGTATGTACTTGAATTTGAATGAAGTAGCAATTGAATGTGGGACCAAATCACCTATCATGCATCGGGACAGGGGATGAACCTAGTAGTTTGGAGGAAGGATTACCTGACGCGCAGCTCTTTGTTCTGTGCATAACGGATGGACATTTTGAAGATATAATACACTTTCTAACAATTGGAACTGTGCCAGAAGGATACTCTGTCCAACAAAAGAAGGACTTAGTGGTGCACGTGAAAAATTTCTCTGTCATTGCTGGGTGTCTATACAAGATGGGGAATGATGAAATGCTTCAAAGGTATGTACTTGAATTTTAATGAAGTAGCATCCTCGTGGATGCTAATGGGGATGTCGCAGGAGGACATTACATAGGGAGAACAATCGCGTAGAAGATTCTACGTGTAGGGTTGTGGTGGCCAACCCTTCTTCAGGATCCAAAATCATATTGCAAATTGTACGATGTATGTCAAAGAATAGGCAAACCATTGTAGAGGGAAAAGATGCATTTGAATCCACAAATGGCATTGCAACCTTTCAAAAATGGGCAATATATTTTGTAGGACCCATCAAACCTCAAGGAAAGATACACGCGAGGTATATTATCTTGCGACGGAGTATCTGAATCGTTAGGCAGAAGCGCAGCCTGTGAAGGATTGTACAGGCATGACAGCCGTGAAGTTTCTATTTGAACATGTACTGACGTGATTTGGATGTCAAAGGATCTTGATGAACGATCACAATACACACTTCCTGAACGAGATGATCAGTGTACTAATGGAGGAATTTCAGGTGTATCATCAAAAGAGCACACCTTATCACCCACAAGCTAACGGGACGGTAGAAGAGTCCAACAAAGTGCTTGAAAACGTACTGACCAAGGTATGCAATGCGCAGTGAAGTGACTGGGACCTACGCATACCTGTAGTGTTATGGGCTTATCAAACGACATGCAAGAAGCTGACGGGATAGACACCTTTTAGACTTGTCTATGGAGTGGAAGCCATAATGCTTATGGAATACATTGTGCCTAGTCTATGCATAGTAACTCTCATAGATATGATAGATCACAGAGCCCTAGAGGAGAGGCTCGCGCAGCTGGATGAGCTCGAAGGAGAACGATTTTTGGCTAGATTTCACCAGTAGGTCCAAAACCAATGTGAAAAGGAATGGCACGACCGACACATCAAGCTATGCACATTCAAGTTAAATGATTTGGTTTTGTTGTATGATAGTAAGTTTTATAAATTCCCTGGAAAGTTCAGAATGCACTGGTTAGGGCCGTATATTATTAAGGAAATTACTGATGGAGGTGCGGTGCAGCTGGTTAATTTGGATGGAGATCCATTCCCAGGAAAGGTCAATGGCAGTAGAATGAATCCATACACTAGCGATCCATCGATGTGACTATATGAAGGTGGCACAGTCTTAGAGCTCCAGGCAGCTGAAAGGAGGTGCAGGACTATAAAATACTCTACCTAGGAACTGCGCGATGTTAGGACTGCGCGTAGTAGCGAAGTGTCACAAGGTCTGCGATAGTGCGAGGACGGTTCTGCTGGTGCGAGGGTCAGTCGGAAAGTGACCGTTAAAGTCACTATTCATGATTTGATGCTTGGTTTGATGCCAAATGGAGCAGGAAGCAAGCATTTAAGGCGAACTTTATGGGCTATATTCTTAAAAATCTGCCACCAATCTAGCATTAATGGACTTAATTTGGGGGGAACAGTCGAATTCAAATTCAAAAGGCATTATAAATTACAAGTGGTTGTCCAGCGAACAACACTTTCCATTTTTAGAACTGAGTTGTTGTGCTATTAACTGTGTATGGACCTTTCGAGATTTGAGGCTTTGAGAGCAATTTCAGTGTTTGAAACACTACCGAAGGAGATGCAGGACCTCCATGGACACAAAAGTAGTGAAAACCAAGGGAGCCACACAGGAAATTGCGGAAGTGGAAGCCCCAGAGAGTGCCAGAATTAGAGTTGCGGTCCCTAAATCACCGTGAACACCAAGACCCAAGAAGGATAAACAGGCCATGATACCGGTGCACGTTTCGCCCCAAAATCCACTGAGGACCAAGTTCACATCAGAGGAAAAGAGGAAGGCCATTAACCTATAGGCCGATGAGGAGAAAGAGTTTGAAGAAATCCTGGTGGAGGAGGAGGATGTAGATATGGAAGTCGAAACCCAGGGTGCGGAACCTATCACCAGGCTACTGGAATATGTTCCTCCATGAAAGGGTAAAGCCAAGGTTCTAAAGGATATAGATGAGAGCAAGAGCTCTCTACAATCCTCGCTGCTCCCTTACAATATTATTTTTGAGGGACCGCACTTGGGACGGGTTCCTGTGTTGAAATTTGAAGATTGGGACCTCGCAAACCATGAGAAGTTCCCACATTTAGTGACTACGAAGCTAATGTGCCAAAAGATATATACGCTAGCTGGAATGATTGAATTGGAGCCATGCAAATGGCTCAGAGGTGTTGAGAAAGCAGGGTTGCTAAACCTGCTTTGGGTGTCGCATTACCACCGCGCCCCAATGACCATTTTTGTCATCAGGAAAATTCTCTGCTTGGTGCTTGATGGGTGCTTGTGGCTGGAGAAGCCCATCCCCATCACAGACCATATAATTCACCAGATTACATGGCTCCCTTACTCAAGGGAGGATCCTACAAACATTTCAGAGGGAAAAAGTGACAAGTTGGCCGTTGCGGAGTTAATGAAAAAGAAGTTTAAGTTGGAGAAGAAGAAGCGAGGGTATGCCATCTCTAGCATCAACAACCTTGTATTCAAGGTCGTGACATAGATATTGGCAGGGAAGGTGATGCAGAAGTGCCATATGGATGAGGTGCCTACACCAGTGGTTGCACTAATGGCGCAATGTGCAAAAGTGGTCTAGTTCAACTCGGTGAACTATCTATGCAGTGAGTTCCTTGCGAACTACCGTTAGGCATAGCAACAAGGAAAAACGTTTCATTATGCATGGCTCCTGTTATCGATCGCACTGGTGGCATGGGAACTTCCTGAAGATAACCAGTTCCCTTTAGTTGTGTCAGACCTTCTAGAGGCATTGAAGTATGCTTTGTTGTGGGAAACTAGGGACGCACAGCAAATGAGAGAGAGCAAGCTATTTTGGGTGCTAATGGAGATGAACATCAGGATGGGGATCAATTGCAAGCTGTGGTTATCGCCCATAGTCTACAACAATTTGTAGATATTTACAAAGTTCAAAGAAGACTTCCACCATGTCTTCATTAGGGTGCAGAAGGACCCTATAAAGATGTGGAATGAGTTACCATACTTGGTGACCGACGATGTAATCTTTATGGTCCTTTAGTCTTGGCTGCCAGAGTGGCTCGCTCTCGCTTACTCCATGGTGGAGGCAGAGAGGTCCGCCGCACAGTGGAAGAAGGAAGAAACAAAACTTCAAATGGTGCAGCTGGCAGAAAAGTGCAGGAAAGAAGAAGCAACGGCTAAGGCCCAGGTGGTGTGCGACACTGCGAAGTTGGAAGAGTAGCAAAAAACAACAGACAAAGAGCACGTAGGACAGAAGTCACCTTCACCCAAACCCAAGATAGACATAGAACAAGGTGGCGCGGACCCGTAGGCGAAGTCCACCCAACTCAAACATCTGCAAACATGAGAGCAGGTAGGGCTGCAAAAGAAAGCAAAGGCCTCGAAGACATCTTTCAACCCTATCACCCTCACTGAAGGGGATCTGCATGAAATCAACGAAACGGTGATGGATATCACCATAGAGGCCCTCCAGCAGTTTGAGGAACAACACCAATTAGTATTGGGGGCTCTCCAGGCAAAAATACAAGAGTTGTAGGTGCTCACTCCACAAGCTAGCATAGCGTCCACTAGCCTCGCAGTCAACACCTCAGCTGCCGAGGAAATGTTGCGCGCTAGGACGAGCAAGACAATAGTGCTACCAGATGGAGTATTCATTACAGAGAATGAGGCCGAGAAGCCTATGGGAAGCAGTTTGAAAGGGGTCAGATTAAACATGGCTATACTCCCTTGGGAGATGCTCTATCTTTTGTAGGATGGAGTCACCGCAAAACTTCAGGCCAGGGAGAGTCACACTCTATAGGTAATGAGCGAGCAACACATCAACATTAAGCAGTTAAGATTGCAGCACAACGAGGGATTAGAGCAGAACAAACAGATAATGCAAGTTGTGGAGGAAGCTTGCAAAATGGTCTTGGAGTTGGCCATTCAGGCATAGGAACCGGTGGAGGTACGCGTCCGTAAGTTAGCCACAGGGGTGCATGACGCAAGAGTAGAAATGGCTAGGGTTCAGCTGGAGCTGAACCTGTAGATCGCAGAACTAGAGTTGAAGGCTCAACCTTCAACTCCGCCGAAGGTTAAGGAACAGTGTACCACCACGGTTACGGTAGCAATGGCAGTGGTTGACAATGCAGTGACAGACTGCATGAAGTTGTTCAAGCAATCATTTGAGGTCCTAATCATCCTACAAGAGGACCCAAACATAGAGTGCCTAGAGACAAAGGGATGTGAGCTACAATAGAAATACGATGAGGTAAAAGGGATTGCACAGACAGTTTCCCTTACGCAGAGGCTTGTAAGGATGTAGCAGGCAAAGGTGCTCAAGGAGTAGGTAGATGCCGCTCAGAACAAAGAAGGTATCTTGAAAGCGCACCTACAACCATGGATCGATGAGCCGTATAAAATTGCAACATCCATTGAAGAAAACCTCACACAATTTCAAGCAACTCAGGAGAGGATTCACAACAGCAGTAAAATAGTAGCGATCACCAAACAGCGCATCGAGAAAGTCCAGCAGGTAGCCGCTCAGTATGATGCTGAACTTGCAATGATTCAAACAGAGTTGGGAGGTCTTCGCGATATTCACACCTGCAGAGTGACTCAAGGGCTAGTCATGATGTTTGTGTTGGGGGACTGTTGGGCGCGGTATCCTCCAAGGGCAATTTTGGGGCTTAGAGCCCAGATTTTGGTCCAATTTTGTAATTCCAATGTAAAGACTCCACATTTTGTGGGCGTAGAGCATGTAATTGTTAAAGAGTCGTGGGGTTGTCCACCCTTATTTTAATAATGTAATGTCGGTTGTACAAGATCTACTAAATAGAGCGAAGCTCTAAGTAGTTAAAAAAACAACACAATGTCTAAGGAATGAAGATGTATGTGAGATAGCTCTAAAGTGTAAGTCTAAGTTTTGGGTCATAGCATAGGTAGAGGCTCTACAAATGAGTGCGCAGAGGCCTAGAAGTTCGTAGCTGAGTGCGCGGACCCCTACAGCTGAGTGCACAGGGTGAGTTGAGTCTGTAATCAACTGGAAGTATTAATAAAGAGAAGTTTCTATCATTTCTGTGTATTTATTTCCTGTTTATGCATCTGTTATATCGGGTATGAATTTCACTTTTAATTCTTATATGATGCACAAATGAGTATAATTGTATTGGTTAAGTGAACACAAGTAATACATTTGTCTATGCGAAGCTAACTAAGATCTATTAATAAGATAAGTAAGATAGTTGGTCTAATTTGGGAAATAGCGTAGCTCGCTGCCTTAACAGTGCGAAAGGACTTCAACCCTTGGTTAGGGCTACGTAGAAGCTGAGTGTAATAGATCATGAAGGTACTGAAGGTTAGGGTAGAGCATGAAGAGCCCTGCACAAAGGCAGGTATAGTTAGAATAAATCGACATCACAACCATTTCAAGGGTGCAGAAACTTGGTTCCAGCATCCCCCCATACTGCTTCGGGTGAGACCTCAGTCCACGCTCCATGGGCTGATGCCGAAATGGCTAGTAGTGTAGGGATTTGTTTGGCTAACTAACTCTGAACCTCGGTCAGGCCTCCATAATCCAACAAAAGATGAGAACTAGAACTTCAATAAAACAAAATTATGTATTTCATGTAGAAAAATAAGATTCAAGTGGTGTAAATGATATGGACGTTTTATATTATTGTGAATTGAATTTATCTACTGACTTCAAACCAAATTACTTTAAAGAATTGGTTTCTCATTATGAGTTGAGATATGTTATGTATAAGGAGGAGGATTATTTCATCAATAATGGGACATGGAAGTTGGTGAATCCTCCATTTGTAACAAAATTAATTGGCTACAAGTCATTGGTATACAATAGTAAGTATCGATTAGATGGCTCACTTGACAAGAAAAAGGAAAGGCTTGTGGTAAAAAGGATATATAAAGGAAAAATCATTGATTATGGGGATACTTTTTCCCTTACAAAAAAATAGGCTATCATTCATGTTTTGTTGGCTCTAGAAGCTTATAATAGGTGGAAGATTTTGTTAGAGTCGGTATTGTCATCCCTCCGTCAGAGATCAAATCCTCTTGTTACATTTCATATTAGGTGTCCCACCCAGTCATTTGCATTCCATTAGGCACATAGATCATTTGATGGTAGTGGCATTCCTCCAGTTTCCCTCATGTTATCTACCTGCTGGCACATATTTGCTCATAAGAAAACATATACAGTCTCCTTTTTATCCTGAAAATTGCAAAGATTGTCTTTAGGGTTTCATGGTCAATTAGGTCTAGGGTTTCATTAGGGTTTCTTCAAAAAATGTGTCAAAATGTCCAATAATTACCAGCAGGCCATGAGGAGGTTGCAACATCAATAAATTTCATCACCAAGTGTTCGAAAATGTGTTTTTCCTCAAAACTCTGTTTTGAGGAAAAAAACAAAGTATTTAGCTTTTATTGTAAAAAATCATGAAAATTTTGTTTCCCTCATTGTAAATTCCTTCATTTGCACTCTGGTTTCTTTCCTTAGCCCAAAAGCTCCAACACCTGCAAAAACAAGCAAAGCTCAGGCCATTTAGTTCATCACAAAGCCAAAAAGGTGAAAAAGGTCCAAAAAACAGGGTTTGAAATAAAGTCATTTGCAAAACATTATGAAAGTGAGTTTGGCAAAATTAAATTTGAAGAGCTCATGCATAAATCATTTCTCCAAGTGTCTGAAGTTCATTTCTATTCCAAGAGCAAAGAGAACCAAAGCAAGACAGTTTGGGTGAGTGAGTGTGAAGTTTGGGTAAAAAACTGTTGTAAGTTTCTGGCACGGTGCATTGGACAGGAGGTGCGGCACACTCACCGGGTGAGGTGCATTGGGCCTCAGGATCCAGTGTAAAATAACGTGGGCACAACGCATATGGAGGGCGCAGAGTATTGGGCTGGATGCACGGCGCATATAGCTAGAGGGCCCGAAAATCGCCAGAACGACCTCCAATCGCCAAAAATCACACGGATTTGCCAGGTAGAGCCTCCATCATTGTGTTTCATCCAAGTTTGTGCTTATATTATGGTGGTTGATGAATGGTAATGATTTTAAAAAAAAAACAAAACATCAAACCCTACCATTTGAAATTCCAAGAAACTTGCTGCCTAGGGTTTGATTTTGCTACCAAGTCTATCATCCCTCCATCACTTCCTTATCCCATTTTTCCCTTGATTTCATTGTTCCCTAAGTTCCCCTACCCCCTAAAATCTCTAATCCCCTATTTCAAGTTCCCTTTCCCAAAACCCTAAATGTAAAACCCCAAACCCTAATCCTATACAAAAACTCCCAAAACATCCCATATTTCCCTAACCAAATCTCTCCCAATAGTCCCTAAATTCCCATTATTTTTCCCTCCCCTTACAGTCCCTAGTTTTTATGTTTTCCCTTGGTGGAAGAGGTCAAACAATCATCAAAGGCATTCCAACACAGTTTGACACATCAGCACCTATTTCTCCAAGGCAATTTGTCTACCAACAGCTATGGAATCTGATCCTTCATATGATTATGAAGAGGAGACCCAAAGTGACTCACCCACGGAGGGACATGCACCCAGGAGGCCTCATAGAGGTGGCAGACATATCAAAGAATAACCAACCACTCTTGCCAAGTTACAAGCCTACCCTCTTTCCATCTTTTGTTTCCAGCGTCAGTCATGTTATGAATTTTGCAAGAAGGTTGCTAATATTCAGTTTCATCACGAGTTGGCCCGCTTATTTGTGTTGCATTTACATGGTGATCAAGCCACTCTTGCTGGTGTCACTTTCACATTAACACCAGAAACCATTTCATTGGCAACCGGCATACCAAACATTGGAGAACCATGGAACAAGAGGCAAAAAATTGACCGGCAGCACTATGAACCATACATCAAACCCATTTTTTTGAGACAGCTCAAGAGAGTGTTTCCTTTTCGGTTCCTCAAGGATGAATATGCTCCTTTAATGAAACTCATCATGAAGTATTTCACCTGTGAGGGCCGGTTCTCCCGCTTGTATGCTTATCACATCAGGCTACTGATGCATTTTACTCGGGTACGGATGATGAACATTCCTTATTTCATATGCTGAAACATAGAGAAGATGACCACTCTTGTGCAGCACAAGACCCCTCAGCAACAGTTCAACAATATTTATCATTTTGCTCTCATCAAAATTGTGGTCGTTCATCAGTTTGGTTTACAAGGCATCACTTGGGATGACTTCATCTCTCGTGAGTTTTTCAGAGCTTCACAAGGACCATCAGAGGCTAGGCATGAGATAGGTGGACCTTCTTATCAGCATGAGGGCCATGAGACCGCTAGTATGCCGGTGTTCATCTCCTATTAGAGAGGCACCAGACGGTTATTTGCAGTAGCAAAGCGAGTGTTATCTCCACCTGCGGTGGAAGGGGCCTCACTTCCTTCATCAACACAGTAGGTTCAAGACTGAGGCAAGAGGCCACTACAGGAAGAAGGACCATCAAGTGAGTGGGAGACTGATTTCATCCTCATTGAGGGTGATGATACTGACATGGGCCCACAAAGTGCAAACCTTAGAGAGATCATTAAGGAGCAGTAGGCGGACATTTATGCCTTTTCTACCAATTTGGATAGAGCCCAATGGACTATACAGTACTTGGAGCAGAGGAATAAGCTGCTTGAGGATCAGCAGGTGGTGATGGAGTTGCAAAACATTCGGCAAAACCGCCAAGCTTCCCGAAGGAGGAGGGTGGAGTTCACTTCATTGGAGCAAGAGATCAATGCAGATAGGGAGTCATGGCTTGAAAGAGCCAATATCCACTTGGAGAGACAACTAGAGAAGGCAATAAATGAGAAAAATATGCTTAGAAACTTGTCATATCATTACTTGTCCTGGAACTTGGTCTGCCAAGCGAGAATCAGGAATTTGAAAGCAAAGTTGAAGAGAGCATCAAGGAGGCAAAAAGAGGATGAAGGACTTCAGATCTTGGCTGACGATTCCTTGGCCCATCACAGCACTTGATAGGGAAGACTCAACCAAAATTTCAAGAAATTTGGAGCAATTTTTGAATTTTTGCAAATTTTTGGCACAAAAAACAGGTTTTTCTGCCCTATGCGTCGTGCCACATGGCGCTCGATTTTTATAAAGGCCTCCAAATCTCAAAAACTGAGCATTTTTGGATTTTTCATGCAAAATAACACTTTTCTACTGATGGCCAAGAAATTTGGGCAGGTTTTGAGCCCTCAAAAGCTCAAAAAACACTCAAAAAATGACCTCACTGCCCCTATTTTGACACACAAGAAGCCGTGTTGGGAGAATGGACTTTTGAGGGGGAAAATGGAGGCCAAATTGAAAAATTCCACTTGGGTTGGAAATTAGACAGGCAGACCTTTCTAACACGCACACCTGGAGCCCATTTGGACATCAGGAAGGCCTCCAAAAGTGGGTCCAAACAGTCGCTATGCATAGAGAATCAGGCGCAGCGCATAGAGGAAAAATTGCCAGTTTTACCAAGGTTTGCTCTGTTTTTCACCCAGCTTCGCCTAGTTTGACTTTTTCACTTTCCTAATGGAAAATTTATGATGTAATTTGATGAAAATTGATGGATTATGATGTAAATATGTTGGATTTTCACTTTTATAGGTAGATTCATCAGTGTAGAGGTTGTTTGAAACTGAATGAATTAGTTCCCCTATTTCTAGAGGCATGATGTTATGTTGCCTAGTTTCTAGTTCTCAGTTTAGAATCAGTTGGATCAGCCCCTAAACTTGTGATCTCGACCCCTAGAGGAAAGGATGAGCTATGTTTTTATATATTATGTTATTTTTCAGTCATTAGCATGGTTGGACTATTGAGAAAGCCTTGAGCTTCATTGTACATTCATTTTCAGTATTTTGGCTAAGGAATTGAGACTAGGATTTGCAGCACTCTTTGGGATTCATGTGGAAATTTGTCTTGGTATAGTGCTTCTCTTTGTGATTGTGAATTTGTTTATGTGATTGCATTATCTATCTTATTTCTTCTGAACTAAACAAACAAGAGTGTAAGTAGAATTCATTGAAAGTGCAATGCTCTACTTGATGTTTGCTTTAGTTATTTGATGTTTTCAGCTGTTTGGGGAGGATTCATGATTTCCTTTGCCCTCTTCAACACCTCACCTTTCTTTTCCTTCCATCTCACTAAAATTTAAGTGCCAAAATGATTGCCTACCTCGCCCCATTGAGATCTCTGCAGAACTGAGCCTCAATCCCCACACCCCAAAATCTGCCTTTCCCTCTGAGCCAGCAAAACTCCATTTTATCAAAACAAACTCTCTTGCACTCATACCTAGCCTAAGATCAGAAGATATTTCAGTCACCTCAAGCCCCCATAGATCATAATTTGTTGAGATCGACCCGAAGAGAGCCCTCTCCTAACCTGGTAGGGCTAGCTACTAGGTTGAGCGTCGTTTGATGTTGGCCCTGGATCCTACCTTTTTAGCTTAAGGTAAATCTAGGCTCTAACAGATTCATCAGTGATCACATGGATGTGAAGAAAATTTTCTTTAATGGAAATTTGAATCAAAATGTCTACATGTATCACCTAGAAGGATTTGTTGTAAAGAGTCAAGAACATAAGGTATGAAAACAACTAGCATATGTATGCAAATTTTACATGAGAAATGAGTATATTTATATGGGTTTTGATAAGGAAGCAACATATACAATTTAGTTATGCCAAAAATTTGAAGACATTACTTTAAAAACACTTATTTTCAAAAGTATACAAAGGACATAAATGACTAAAAATGGAGGAAGAAAAGTCCTAAGATCCTACATGTGATGGAAGAAAACCTTAGGAGACAAAAGCACTAAGATATCCTCAATGGAGTCACCAATTATGTTACATAATTGTCTATCATATAATGAGGCTAAAAGTCACAATAATAACAAAAATGAGAGAAAACAATCTTGATCCCAAAGTAGCAAGACATCCATGTAACTACCAAGTTGGTTATGGAGTGCTTACCAAAAGCATTGAAGGCTAAAGAATATCCTAGCTGGAAGGTCCTCTCTCTAGTTTCCTTATCCAAATTCCTCCTTGCAAAATTACGCACAAAAGAAAACAAGATGAAAGTAAAATAGATACATAAAATAAACCTTAACTACTATAACTAATTAGGATTATGAAATTAGCTTCCTACTAATTCTTTATGAATAAACATGATAATATGCATGAAATATACTATATTGGGAGATGTAAAGAAGATAATTCTCTATTTATTAAATTGAACAACAATACATAGAATGAGTTTACCTAATACTTGCTACCAACACTACCTAGATCCTCCATCTGGGTTTCTCTTCCTGAGCCACTGAAGGTTTGTTTCTCCTCATGGTCCCAACTAAAAAATATTAGAGAAAGTGGAGTCTCTTTCTCCAAATGTTATGGAATGGGAAAGGAATTTGGAAACAATGGTTTCCCAAGAGGGGATATCCTTAAAACCTCAAGGATGGATTGCTTTCAAATTGAAACATAAGTTTGTTAATATAATGGTGTTTCCCATTCTCCTTCACCTTAAGCCTCTACTTATATCGATATGTGATGGTTGGATTAGTTATCCACAACAATAGGAGATGAATAACTTGGAAAATACACATAAACCATAACTCAAAATGTGTTTTTTAGTGCAGACTTATATTCTTTTGGTGTATTTTAGAAGCATGTGCTTGTTTTCATTGGGAAGTTTGTGTGTGCATGTGAGTTTCTTGAAGGAAACCCACATGTGTGTACATCAATTTATATAATAAAGGTAATTTATATATGGAAAGCATGTTTTTTTGAAGAGTTTGAAGGAGAATTGAAATCCACAATTACAAGGGATTTAGGGATTAGGGCTAATGAATGCATCTTAAGCACACGGATGGAAAAAGATGCTATAACAATTCAACTATATAATAGCTACTCGATAACAGTAAGCTAGAATGTTGAACAAATTTCGACTTCATGAATTTTGTTGAGAGTATTACTTGCAAAACCCTATGAATGTGTTATATCTGATTGGAAATTTGGATTTCCAATAGTACCTAGAAACATGTCCTTTAAGCTTTGTAATTTTCCCATACTATCCATCATAATAGTTAGTATTTCAAGGGATTCGTTTGTCCAAATAAAACCCACACATATGAGCTCATTATATTCTATAGTGCTCATAATTTTCCTCCTCAATAGACTCTTGCTGACCAATTCTCTTGCTCAGTTCAAGAAAACTACTACCCATCGATTTTTGTAAGTTCATCCCTTCCATAAAAAAAATTTTAACTCAAACTATTTCTAGTCAACATCTCCAATAACATTATTCCATAGATATAAACATCACCTTTTTCATGACATTTCCACCCAATCCATATTTTGCATTGAGATATTCTCATCGTAAGGTTTGTGATTTACTAATATTGATTAAAGGAAGGAAACATTGTTTAGTATGCTATCTAGTTAATATAATATCGTAGAAGTTTTTTTGATATGCTATTTAGTTCAAATAATACATGGAGTAAAGTAGTCATTGGATATTTGAGTGAATGTATTGTAGTGAGCATTGAATCCTTAGAATTTGTAAAACATATAATAGTGATGCCAAATGCTATTAAATATGTTGTTGTATATTTTCCTAGAATCAAATCACGAGGTTTTAGATCACAAGAGAACACTTACATGAAACAATGGTGATAGAGATATGTCATTCCTTTCATAATAACTATTGGTGTATTCAACCTTTGAAACAAACTCAATCCACTTTCTTCCTCACCATCAATATATAACCACTTCTCTAGGCTTCTGTTTGGCATTAATGGGAATATCAAAGATTTAATTTGGAAGTTTGAATAAGAGGTTATGATTTTAATCATATTTTTGTGCCCGAATTCACCCAAAACTTTGCATTCCTTATTAAAACCCTTTTGAGCCCCCTCATTTTTTAAATTAATAGCCTTGATAGAAACTTGTACCATCATTCTAAATTCCTTTGTACATTTTCTTGAAATGACCAACCCCTAACAAGTTGGCCCCAATAAATTTAGTTTTCACAATGAATATCTCTCCATGGGGAATTCTTCAATGCCCCATGGTGAAGGATGCCTTAATGTCTATTTGAATATGTCTCTTGTGATTTTCAATCTGTAAGATTCGTAGAATCAAACAAAATACAATAATCTCTACAACAATAATAATAGGCATGATAACTCTTTTTTATATGTGAATCACTTTTATGTTTGTGAATATATCATGGTGACATAACTACCTAAGTGTCGAACCGTAAAAAGGGTCTTTTTCACCTCTATTTACCACACATTAACTTATTAATCCGGGAATGATTTGTTATCTCAAAGAGTGTACTCAGTTTAAAGCGGTCATTTGTCAGAGTAATTCTATTAGCATAGTGCTCAAGAAAATACAAGAGTAAACGGATGCTTGAAATAAGATCTACTTACAGCAAAGCACTTTAAGACTTAAATCATGCATTCAGAAGACTAAGTAAATTATCAGTCAAGGGTACAGTAACAATAACTCATCCCTCTGTAAACTGATGTAACTAAAGACAATCAAGGAACAGATCATCAACCTGGGAACTAGACAATGAATGGCAATGCTCACTACAGTTTTAGATCATTCAACGCAGTGGCAATGCAAATAACAGGAAATGGAACAACAATTAGGAAATGGAACAGCAACTAGTCTTGATAACAGTGAAACATTACTCTAAGGAAATATAGGCAGCAATTGTATCCTACAAAAATCAGAGAGCAATCCTTACTTCTAAGAATAAATCGGACAGCAAATGTAAATAGAATGGCAACCAATTAGCAATAAAATATAGAACAGCACTTAGAGCCAATTGTGAATATACAGTAAACCGAAATAAATAACACACACAACACACCTTGATATTGAGAGAAACATTAATCTGGCTCCGATACCACAAATATTAATCTATGTTATAAAGGATAACGATCGCAATTCGTAATGGAACAATAATTTCAATTGAACAACAATCATAATTAAGTATAAACCATAGATGAATACAGTAATACCAACTTAAGAATGTTATAGCCCGGTTACTCTGTAATTGAACAGCAATAGCATTCTGTAAAGAACAGTAATGTTACATCAATGACTTAAAGGAACAACAATGCGTTACAAAGTCAGAATGAACAAAACAACATTCCTGTTACAGAGAGCGATATTGCAAATATAACAGAGCTGTGATCTAAAATAACAAAACACACCAGATTACCGAACAAAGCTGATAATGAAAACCACACACGAATTAAAGATAATGGTACAGGAGCAAGTGTTACACTAGGGCTGGGCCCTTAGCCTCTAGTGTTATAGACATTTTTGTGCCTTACAGCTATAAGCATGAAATGTCCATAATCCAAGGGATCCAAAGTCCCTAAACATGTTGTTCTAACCCCTAGAGGAACAAGGCTAACAAACCACAGCAATTCACAGAAGTTCTCCACCAGAAACTGCTCAGAAACAAGTCAATTCAGGATCAATTCAGAGGCTCCACTAGCTACCTGAGTTGAAATGCAGAGGCTACACTGGCTAGTTGCATTGCAATGCAGGTGGAAGCACTACCAGGGTGCGCTCAGCGGGAAATGACAAATGGCAGGGTCCTTTGTGCGAGGTGTAAAGACTGTGGAAGCTTCCAGAATCTTCCTCCATGACACTTGCCTTGCTGAGTTTGTTGTTGGGAAAAGTGTCCAATACGGAATGCCCCTATCCCACTCTAAGGAGTGATAGTGCCTTAGCAACAAACAATACAAAACTATCTGAGTATTCTTCTTTACGAAATGAAAATAGAGGAGAAGGATGTAACTAACCGATGTCTTCCGCTAGTTTGTAGATCCGATCTCACTCCCTTCTGCTTGCTTCCCACTGCTTGTTCCTTCACTAGCCCAGCTACACCAAGTTTCCTGCAAAATCACAAGAGAGTGAAACTACAAAAATCATACATTCATAACTAGTTTAGGATTAGAATAAACTAAATATGCAAATACAACAAAACATCATTGATATACATGCATATAGGAGAAACTCAAATGGTTTTATTGATGAAGAAATAAAGTTCAGGAAGAGATACAACCAAGTGAGGCCCAATCCAGCATCACCTTCCCAGCAAAAGGAATCTCTTCTTCACCTCCTTCAAAGCAAATCACCCAATAGCTCTAGTCTCAAACCAACAACAATTCTTTGGAATAACAAAATTCCAGCCTCTAGATCTCATGGAGGAGAGATCCATATATAGATTTGTGGAGAGAGGATGAGTCAGCTTGAGATCTGACTAGTGTCCTCTCCCTCTATCAGTTATTGATTCCACTTGGAGGTTCTTGCTTCCACTTGGAGATTTGGAACCTCTTACTCATCACCAGTCGAATTCCCTGAGGCAAGTGTCATTTTGGAAGCTTCCTGGGTTCTGACACCTTGAGAAATGAACTTGCCACATGTCCTCTCTCGCTCAGCGCAGGTAGCCAGTGTTGCCTTTGACATTCAGTGCAGGTAGCCAGTGTTGGCTTTGACATTCAGCGCAGACAGCTAGTGGAGCCACTGAAATGATCCCGAATTGACTTGTTTTTGAGCAGTTTCTGGTGGAGAACTTCTGTGAATTGCTGTGGTTTGTTAGCCTTGTTCCTCTAGGGGTAGGAACAACATGTTTAGGGACTTTGGATCCCTTAGATTATGGACATTTCATGCTCAATGCTGTAAGGCACAAAAATGTCTATAACAGTTGCCCCCTAAAGTATGAGGCCGTTTATCGGGTGAAATGCTTTATCAGGAGGATCCGAAGTTCATCCAATGCTGGGAGGAGACCTGTAATAAGATACAATACAATACATTATTTTTCATACTGCTTTCATGATATAGCTGAGGCGGGCATTCCCATGCTCAGCTTTATAAATTCATTTTTCTATACATAGAACAGACAATCGTCTGATGGTAGACTGATAATTTTTGATGAAATTATCATCCTTTGGATATGATGATTATCTGCTGCAATGATGTACATGTCAATGTCTTTATCTTTCCTGAATATATATCGCAGCTCGGATGGATGAAACTAGATCCGGGGTCTTCAATCTCGTCCGATCTTCACTCTAAGTACAAGTCGATCCATGTGAGAATTTCTCTGAAGTCGAACATGGAAAGACATCGCTTAATTACTAGTCAATGATGTAAACTGTTAACAAGCACGAGAGGAATCATCGATAATGATAATGACCCTCAAGGTACTGCAGTACAATTCACGTGGTGTGAATAAAGGACTTGGCGTCGAACACCACGCAAAATCTTTCGGTCAAAGGTCATTGATGTATACCTGTCACCAGAAGTGAGAAACTTGCCATTGAGGCATGCAAGCTTCAAAGTACTGAAGGGGTTGTTCCTAGATCAACTTCTTGGATAATGAGCTGATGTCGACAAGAAGTAATCCGTCAAAGGAGGGCCTTAATGTATCCCACATCAGTGACACGGAACGGAGCTAATGATTTTGATGGAGGTGAAAACAATCTGAGGCATATGATTCAGGGTGGCGGTCATGAAAGGATGAAGGATAATGTATGGCGGTGGATGGGACACGGTTGACTCTTTCTGAACGACTTCTCTTGAACATATGGCGACACTGATGCGATGGATCGGTAGCATTACCCCAAATATGGATGGTATGGCGAGACCATGGTGATGTGACCGGTGAATGGAACAACCCAACCCGATTGTGGTACGGAGGAAAAGTGTCATGTTCAAGAGTGACTTGCTACCATCAAAGTTTCTTTGAGTTTCTCCCAATTTTTCCCCAGTCATTGCTGACCAGTACCTCTTTATTTTTGTCAAGCTTGAGGAGGATAACATATGCTTGTTCTATAACCTGCCCTTCGGGCAAGCCCATCGCTATGTTTTAACGAGCCTAGCGATAGTGAAACTCGTTCTCGTCTAAAGACAAGTTTGTCGCTATTTAATGCTTTTAACGAGTCTAACGACAAAGATAACTCGGTCCTTTTCAATTTTAGAGAGTCTGAAAAGGTACGTAAAGATAACTCCAAAGTTCCTTTTTCGTCATCTAATCCCTTAAGTCCGAAAAAGTATAAAACAATACAGAAGGGATGAATTTTCGATAGTTTTAACGAGCCGAACTAAACAAGCGCTTGATCTTTTTGTGTAATAATCCCTCAGGTCCAAAAAGATTAAAATCTAGAGGAGGGATAGCTCTTCCGGTCGCTTTAACGAGCTGGAAGGCCAAAACTCGGCAACCTTTTCATATTTTACGAGTCAGTTGAAAAGAGCTTAAAGAAGACTCGTCTTTTGAGGAACGAGTGATAAACAAGGTAGCAGCTGATTCCAGGTACAGGTTGGAATTTTCCAATCACGGCAGTGTCACAATAATGGCTAGGTGAAATCACTCTTCACAGCTGTTCCTCAAAATGGGTAAACAATCAGATGGAGGTGAATGATCAGCCAAATGAAAAGTGGAGGTGACGGTGCAAACACGACCAAGGCTTTTATGGCTGATAAATTTACGATCGCAATGGTTATTTACCGGATAGTTCATTTTTTAACGAGCTTAAACACGAATTGAAACACTTGCTCGATCTTATGTTTATTTTTTAATGAGCATGAACTATGCGCTAAAAATGCTCGGATCTTGCGTTTATTTTTTAACGAGCATGAACTGTGTGCTAAAACTGCTCGATATAAGTTTGCATGCCCCCAGCATAATAACGCAAATCACGGTGCATGCCCCCCAAGCTTCATTGCATTCAACTTGGTGGTTGGAATGAAGGTTTACCTTTGAGAAAGGGGATTTGTTTCATTTTTTAATGAGGTTGACACAGTAAAAGAACTATCCTCATGACTCCTTGTTTCATTTTGTAACGAGGTTGACGCGAGATAAGAACCGTCCTCGGAGCCCACTGTATTTACAGTATTTCTATTAGGGCGATGATCCACACTGACAAAATGTTTAGGAATCTTCCGAATCCATTAGATATAGAAGATTTCATATTGTAGGTTTCCACTGTGGCCACTTCCGCCAGATTACTTGCAGGCGGTAGGGAAAAAGTACCCATTAAGGCAGGGTCTTTTAGGAGACCTACTCCAATATTTTGAAGCGAATGATTGCTTCCATGGATCATTGGAATGCTTCCCGTAACTTGTGAACTGTCGGGGAATAAAGTTTGTTGGTCGATGACTGTAATTCCTCCTTGAAATGGAAATGCAATCTTCCTGAAGTAGGTCGACACAACTGCGGCCATGGCATATATCCAGGGCCTTCCCAGTAGGATGTTGTAATCGAGGTTTCTGTCGATTACTTCAACATCAACTTCTACTGTTTTGCCCCCCAGTTCAACTTGCAAGTTACTTAAAATACCGTATGGAGTGTATGATCGTCCATCAAATGCTTTTAATATCGTTGACAATTTCGACAAGGGTGGTGAGCCTAAATTTTTCCAGCAACTCATCGACATAAGACATGTAGATGCCCCCTCATCAATAATTGTTCGATGAACAGTTTTGTTGAGGGCTTTCACTTGAATAAGGAAAGCTAGTTGAGCTGGTAACTGAGGGTCATATCCTTTATGATTAAAGGCCACAATATTGGAATCCATTGGGTCAATCCCACCTATTGCTGATAATAAAGCTTGCTCTTGGGAGAGGCAATTTTGCGATACCTCAAGTGTTGACATAGCGGACGACGATTGGGTCAGGTCCTCTATTATATTATAGTTCTGTGCTGTTTTCGCACGAGGATTAAATGTCGATTTGTGTACTACTCCCTTTGGCGACTTTATCATTTGTTCAGGAATGATGGGTGGCACAACTTTGGTCAAAGTTGTCGTCGAACTACTAGGTTGTTCATTAGCCTTGTTATTCGACAGCTGTGGATTCCCGTAATCTTTATTCCTTGTCAAAGCATCATTTTGCTGCTTTGAGATAGACAACATAAGCACTTGGGATCGGGAAGCATTTTGACTAGCAACCAGTTTGGTTCCCGGGTTTGGAAACGGATCAGTCAATACTGCTGAGGTTTTTGAACTCTTAAAGAGTTTCTTAACTTCAGGTATATGTGGACAATATCTCGTCCAATGATCATCATCGCATATATGACACCCCGCAGGTGATTTCCTTTTTCTCCCTTTCTTTTTCTTCTTGCCCCCTGATTGCTTCAGTTGTTTGCCCTTGTCGGTCGACATGGCATTTACTTCCAAGGCAAGAAGTTCTTCATTTGCATTTTGATCTGAAATCTTACGGGCTTTCTTGGAAGTAGCCTTTGTCGATTTCGCGTTTGTCGTGCCAATCACGCCATCGCCGGCGTGAGAGTCATTGTTTGATTTAGGAGGAGGAGGAATTGAGAATTCCGGTCTAGGGGCGTCAGGTATTTTGTCGTAGAGCGTGCTAGACTGGGTATAGACCAAGTCCAGATATTGGGCACGAGCAATAACTTGCTCTTCCGTTACGACTCCCCCCTTTGCCACATCTTCTGTGATGGTAGGAAGTAATGACTTGATAAACCATTCAGCTAATAGCTGATCGGGGACGTATGTTTTTACCATCCTACGACGACATCGCCATTCATGTATATGATCAGATATGTGGGTGGCGGTCGTCTGTTTGAAGTTTGTAAGGAGTTCTATTCCCGTTTCATACCTTATCGGTAATTGAAAATGGGTTAAAAAGGTTGTGGCTAAGGTACTGAAGTTGTCGAACGAAGCTCTAGGCAATTCAATGTACCATTTTGCCGCTGGACCCGTTAACATCCTCTGAAAGAGGCAAAGTCTTATCGAATCATCATTCAAGGTGTTTGATGAACACCACAGATGAAATGTCATCACATGATTCAACGGATCTTCACCCGGATTTCCATTAAATTTAGGAATATCTGACGGAAGTTTATGCGGAATTGCTGGCCACCAAGGGGCATAAGCAATTGGATCATTCGTCAGCCGGTTTAGATCTGGTAATTCTAGAGTTGCTACAAAGGGCAACTGTTGATTCAGGTTAGGCGAAGCATAACCAGGATAAGATGGGATCGCCTGAGCAATGGGTCTTTGCAAACCAGCATAATGCTGGCAACTTTGACAAGGTTGATGGGCATAACCATTATAGTATGGTTGCCCATTACTTACAAAGACTTGTTGCTCAGGTCCTTGATATGATTGCTGGAATGGCGGTTGTTGAGATTGAACCAGCTCTAGTTGCTGGACCGTTTGATGTTGACCAATACTGGATGATTGACCAAGATGAGGAGTCACAGTACTTGTTTGAGCCTGAGTCGCTCCAGATAAGGAGGTACTAACCTGAGGTTGTGATTGAGTCGTTGAGACAAGAGGCTGTTGTATTGCAACCTGAGAAACTTGAGATTGACATACAACAGGTGGAGCTTGTACTTGCGACGCATTCACTATAGCAGGTATGGTGGGAATATTCGACACAGGGTGTACTGGTTGCATTGAATATACAACCCCTGGTTGTTGAGGCAGTATTGGTACCCAAACGTTGGATGTAATTCCGGTTTGACCTGAACCTTGTTGTAAACTCCCATATGGTTGTTCTCTAGGAGGGAATAATGAAAGAGCATACTGCCCTCCATATGCTGGAAATCCAGTACTTAAAGGGTAAATTGGCCTTTGAAGACACATTGGATCAATTTGGTGAGTTTCAACATAAGAAATACCAGATGATAATCTGGATGAAGAAATAGGAACTAACCATGTCATCGTCTCTGATTGGACCCCGGCTTGTTGTTGATAACTTGCCAGGACAGATGGTATACTGGCGTACATTGTTGGAGTAGCAGCAGGAGGTTCTGCTGCTGCTGTGTCGGATGACACAGTCCTAGATGTCAACGGTTGTTCAGACATATCTAGTCTATCCAAAAGATTTCTTAGCGATTCCACAAGAACTTGTGATGAAGGGAGACTAACTTTGAATATCAACGAGGGAAAGGTGATGATTATTCCGTTTAAAATAAATTTTAATGACGCTTTAGACAAAACTTGCTTTTTCAGTTTTAAAGAGTCGAGAAAAAGCTAAAGATGACTCTAGTTGCCTTTGATGTTTTAACGAGCCCGAAGTGACAAATGCTCGGATGGAATTTTTCCGTTATAGAGTCTGAAAAAGGCCAAAAGGAACTGCTCTGGAGTTCTAGGTAGAGGGTGTGCCAAACTTTTCGCAAAACCGCAGAATACTTTTTAAGGTACGGGCGGTCGATCTTCCTGAATGCTGTGTTCAGTGCATTGCGATCAGTAGGGCGGCCGACACGGCTTCCTATGGATAAAGGCTTTATTCCTATAGGGGTCTCCCAATATATACGCGACGGTACGTGGGAGCACAATCCGTACTGATACTTATCGCTTCACCGTGGAGGAATCACCCAACCACTCGATGGTAAGATATCAGGCTTTATGGAACACGTCTCTAGCCTAGACCTCTATGTTGTGCATTATGTTACAAAGCGTTGTTAAGTTCATTCAATTTATTTTAGGTTGATCGTTTTTAGAAGTTTGCCTTTTTGGATCACCACGAGATGTATGATACAACTCCTAAATGCAGTCTAAAGATGATAAGAAAGCTTTTTATATCTTTTCAACAGATGAAAATCCTAGCTACAAGGGGAAAAGAAAGACATCATCTTTTCTCACAGAGCATAGAGCACACAGTAATGCACTTTTTCCTAAATCAACATGCAAACTGTCAAAATGCAAATGCACAAATGCATGTATTTCTTTTCTCTTTCTTAATATTGATGTTTATATAAAGAAAGATGTCGTATAACTTTGAATTCGATTTCAAGTGAAAACATAAACAAGTTCCTTTTTCAAAATCAAAAGATACCTTATGATTTACTTGTTTTGACACTAGAAATGCATAAATTCAAACCAAACGACGAGAGTAAAAGCTAAATCAACTGTGAACATCAAACAAACTCACTCCTAAGATCAAAACGACACTTATGACAGGTCTAGATCTAAGGGCCACAGTAAGACTAGTTTACTTTCGTAATGGGAAACTGCAAATGATGTAAGAAATACACAAAGAACAAATACAGTTTCTTTATACAACTGAGGCGGAATTGAGGCAAAGAAAGGTGGTTTCAGATAGGAACACTGACTGATAACAGGCTGCAAAAAACAGGGATAAAACTGAGCAAAAGGACACAGGGAACCACAGCTGCACAAGGCAAAGACTGTTCAGTGCGGAGTCGCCAATTTGTTATTGGGAAAAGTATCCAATACGGAATGCCCCTATCCCACTCTAAGGAGTGATAGTGCCTTAGCAACAAACAATACAAAACTATCTGAGTATTCTTCTTTATGAAATGCAAATAGAGGAGAAGGATGTAACTAACCGATGTCTTCCGCTAGTTTGTAGATCCGATCTCACTCCCTTCTGCTTGCTTCCCGCTGCTTGTTCCTTCACTGGCCCAGCTCCACCAAGTTTCCTGCAAAATCACAAGAGAGGGAAACTACAGAAAGCATACATTCATAACTAGTTTAGGATTAGAATAAACTAAATATGCAAATACAACAAAACATCATTGATATACATGCATATAGGAGAAACTCAAATGGTTTTATTGATGAAGAAATAAAGTTCAGGAAGAGATACAAGCAAGTGAGGCCCAATCCAGCATCACCTTCCCAGCAAAAGGAATCTCTTCTTCACCTCCTTCAAAGCAAATCACCCAATAGCTCTAGTCTCAAACCAACAGCAATTCTTTGCAATAACAAAATTCCAGCCTCTAGATCTCATGGAGGAGAGATCCATATATATATGTTTGGAGAGAGGATGAGTCAGCTTGAGATCTGACTAGTGTCCTCTCCCTCTATCAGTTCTTGATTCCACTTGGAGGTTCTTGCTTCCACTTGGAGATTTGGAACCTCTTACTCATCACCAGTCGAATTCCCTGAGGCAAGTGTCATTTTGGAAGCTTCCTGGGTTCTGACACCTTGAGAAATGAACTTGCCACATGTCCTCTCTCGCTCAGCGCAGGTAGCCAGTGTTGCCTTTGACATTCAGTGTAGGTAGCCAGTGTTGGCTTTGACATTCAGTGCAGACAGCTAGTGGAGCCACTGAAATGATCCCGAATTGACTTGTTTTTGAGCAGTTTCTGGTGGAGAACTTCTGTGAATTGCTGTGGTTTGTTAGCCTTGTTCCTCTAGGGGTAGGAACAACATGTTTAGGGACTTTGGATCCCTTAGATTATGGACATTTCATGCTCAATGCTGTAAGGCACAAAAATGTCTATAACAGAGTTCGACTAGATGATGAGTAAGAGGCTCTTAGTCTCCAAGTGGAAGCAAGAACTGACAGAGAGAGAGGACACTAGTCAGATCTCAAGCTTACTCATCCTCTCTCCAAACATCTATATATAGATCTCTACTCCATGAGATCTAGGAGGCTGGAATTTGGTTATTGCAAATAATTGTTGTTGGTTTGAGATTGGAATCATTGGGTGCTTAATGCTTTGAAGGGAGGTGAAGAAAGGATTTCATTCGCTGGGAGGTAGATGCTGGATTGGAACTCTCTTGGTTGTATATCCTCCTGAACCTTGTTATTTCATCAATAAAGCTATCTTGGTTTCTCCTATATGTTGATGTGTCTTTGATGTATGATTGCATTAGTATGTTTAGTTTATTTCTAATCCTGAACTAGTTATGAATATGAATCTATGTCTTTGTGTAGTGTTCCCTTCTTGTGATCTTGCAGGAACCTGTTGAAGCTGGGCGAGCGAGAAGGAAAGTAGTTGGGAACTCTCAAAGAGAAGAGAAACCAGATCGAGGGACAAACGGAAGACACCGGTTAGTCCATCCATCTCTCTTCATTCTTATTTCATAAAGGAAGAATACTAGAATAGTTGTCTCTGTTTGTTGCTAAGGCACTGTCACACCTTAGGTGGATAGGATCGTCCTGCATAGGCATTTTTCCCCACAACAAATTGGCGACTCCGCTGGGGATATCTATTTAGTCATTTTATTTGTGTTTCTATCATTGTTTGTTTCATAGACTCAAGAGCAGCAATCGAACTGCATCTGCTATTCTCAGATGCAAAGTAGAGAGCTGCTGCTTTGATCTAATCACTAGATTTGTCTATGATCTGGACAATGGACTCACAAATGATTTGATGATCCTTTGTGATAGATCTTAGCCCTCCTTCAAATCATCCCTTTGATTGTACCTTGCTTGTTGCTTTTATTTGGCTTGAAACCGTAGATTAATCAGCAAACCGTGACCCAGAACCCAAAGAAGAACTCTCGTTTCTGCTCCAGCACAGGCTCTGTGAAGAGACTCTGCATTTCAACGCAGTTCCCGTGAAGGCTACCTGCGTTGCAATTCAGTTTCTCTGTTATACAGGTGCGCTGATCCAGCTTAGGCCTTGTGCAGCTGGGGTTCTCTGCTCTGTTTTGCCTTGTTTTGATCTCTGATTTTTGCAGCCTGTAACCAGCATAGGTACCTGTCTGATAACCCCTTTTCTCTGCCTTAATTCCGCCTCTTTTTGTACAAAAAGACTGTGAGTGTTTTTATGTGTTTGTGGCATCATTTACAGTTTTCCTTTGCAAGAGTGAAATAGTCGACCTGTAGCCCTTGATTCAGATCTGTTGTTTGATCTTAGGAGAGAGTTCATTGGCTGATTGACAGTTGATTATACGTTTACTTTTGCTTTTGGTTTGAGTTTGTCTTTTTTAAGTGTCGAAACAAGTGTTCATTTCGAAAAATCGTAAAGTGTTGTATTCTCTTCTACCCTTTTTGATTTTGAAAAAGTAAAGTTGTTTGTATTTGTCATTTAAAAGCAAATTCAAAGTTGTACAAAAAGCTTTCTTTTTAGGCATCAATATTAAGAAAGCGGAAAACAAACACTTGCATTGTGCATTTGCATCTTGATAGTTTGCATGCTTGATTTAGGAAAAGTGCATTTAGAGTGTGCTGATTACTCTCTGAGAAAATATGGTGTCTTTCTTTTCCCTTTGTAGCTAGGATTTTCATTGTTGAAAAAAAGATAAAATTTGCTTATCATCTTTTAGATTGCATTTAGGAAGTTGTATCTACATCTCGTGGTGAACCTCAAAAGGCAAACTTCTAAGAAAGATCAACATAAAATAAACTGAATGAACTTAATAACGCTTTGTAACATAACGCACAACATAGAGGTGTAGGCTAGAGACGTGTTCCGGCGTCGTAAAACCTGGTATCTGTTGGCCTCGCTGATGGTTGGGTGATTCCTCCTGAGGGACCAAAAGTGCCAGTACGGATTGTGCTCCCACGTACCGTCACGTATATATTGGGAGACCCCTATAGGCTTAAAACCTTTATCCTTAGGAAGTCATGTCGACCGCCCTACTGATCGCAATGCACCGAACACAGCATTCGGGAAGATTGACTGCCATACCGTAAAACGTATTCTGCAGTTTTGTGATTGGTTTGGCACACCCTCTACCTAGATCTCCAGAGCAGTTCCTTTTGGCCTTTTTCAGACTCTATAACGGAAAAAGTCCATCCGAGCATTTGTCACTTCGGGCTCGTTAAAACATCGAAGGCGACTAGAGTCATCTTTTGTTTTTTCTCGACTCTTTAAAATTGAAAAAACAAGTTGTGTCTAAAGCGTCATTAAAATTTATTTTAACTAAGTAATAAATCACCCTTATTCCCGCGTTGATCTTTCAGTTGAGAAAATGGAGCCCTCCAACCAAGGAATTCCCCTTGGTGGAAGTCCTAGTCCCTTCTCCTCTTGGGGAGATGTTGGAGCACCCCATATGGCCACATTGTCGCTTCCAGGACTGACAATCAGCTTGCCTGTCTGGCTCTTCTCAACTAATGTTGTTCAAAACACCACTATTCCTGAACAATCGAATCAGCAGTTAGACCAGTCCAGAGCTGCCCACCAGCCTTCCACTTCCTCTAACTCTTCCTCTCCTCCTTCCTCTTCGCATGATGGAGCTGGAAAAACCAAAAGCCAAGCTCCTAAGGAGAAGAAGGAGAAGAAGAAGAAAGAGAAGAAGAAGAAGGAGCCAAAGGCGACTGGGGGCAAATGAATGGCATCTAACGAAAATCCACACACTGCACTGACCAGGCCTAAATCGCCATGTGTCAAACGCAAGGGAGACCACTTTCACAGAGATTGTCCTTGTATCCCTCAGATACTAAGGGACTGGTCTCCCCGCTTGCACAATTCGGTGGCGTCAACCTCTGATAGCCATGTTGACAGCACACCGTCAACTAGTGAAAGTGAAGCCACAGGACAGAGAGGGAAAGCTAGATTTCCCTGCAAACTGTGTGAAGGCGACCATGCCATCCACCGTTGTCCCTTCTTAGACGAGGCTAAAAGAGTTTTGGAAGATCGCCCGATTTTACTAGCGCGACTTCCTCCTGGATATCAAAAACTCCTGCCAAGTCCTTCACCAGTTGAGAACCCGGCTGGCACGCTCAGGTGGTCAGCCGAAGCACCTATCATTGAGGGTGAACCATCTGAATCCATACCTGACAAAAGTCAAAAGGTCGAGGCGGAAGTTGACCCGGTCTTGCCTTCAAAGGTTCTATCTTCGAATGATACCATCGCAGAGGAGAATAAAGACGACACCGTCCAAATTCTCTTCATCAACACAGACTCCGACGAACAAGGGGGCAATTTGCCCATTCCTTTATCGCAGGAAGGAAGTTCGTCAGAGCGATATCCGGTCGTTTATTCGGTCCCACCACCAAGCAACCTAGTTGTATCCTTCGACTGGAACCAACTAGGCAGACCCCGGTTGCCAGCAAGCATACCATTCAGAATTCTCGTTCAAATATACAGAATGGTAATGGCTGACACCATCATTGATGAGGGGGCATCTGTGAGTATCCTTTCCTCTATTGCTTGGAAAGCGCTTGGTTCGCCAGTGCTTTTTGCCTGAAATGAGAAATCTGACAGGCTTCGATAAAGGAACCAGTCGACCTTTAGGGATCCTCCCCAATGTGCCTATCACATTGAAAGGGAAGACCGTTCAAATGAATGTGATGGTCGTTCAAGGACCCTTGGATTATAACCTACTCCTTGGACGGGACTATATATATTGCATGGGAGCCATCGTCTCCTCACTCTTTAGAGTAATGTGTTTTCCGCATGAAGGGAGAATGGTCAAGCTCGTGGACCAGCTTTCATTCCCCGGATCACGCATCGCAAATAGTCATATACCATCCCTAAATGGTCTCTTCACTCAAGAAATGTCTCAACCCACGGTCCGTCCTCCCGATGAGCGCGAGTAATCCGGAAGGATATGACTGGAACCCAGGGAGCATGCATCCTGGTCTGCTTCGGCAGGAAAACTTTGGGTATGGAGTAGGTTTCCGCGGGAGAATATGACTAGTTTGTACCCCATCCGTGGTTGGAAGAGGGGTTATTCTAGAATAGGATTCTTTTTTCAAAGTCATGTGAGTTGGCGGGCATCGTCACTCACCTCTGTTTATGTCGGTAAACATCGCCGAAGAAGTGTTTTGTTTGAAAGATTAATGGAACAATATTTGGGTGACCTGAAAGAGGTAGGTCTCTCTCGGTAAAACAATTGTTTTGGCGGAAGATGAAGTATGGGTAACCTTGAAACTCTATTTTATACCTGGGGGCATGCAAACCTTTTGGAGTGCAAGCAAAGAGCGGTTATTTATCTATTTTTTGGATTAGTCGTTTCCTAACTTGCATGAAGAAAGGATGCAGAGCAAAACTTTGTAAGATGAAGCTCCATAAAAAATAGAATCTTAATGAGACATTCTTATCATATGACTGGATTAATCGAGCAGTTTTAGCACACAGTTCATGCTCGTTAAAAAATAAACGCAAGAATCGAGCAGTTTTAGCACACAGTTCATGCTCGTTAAAAAATAAACATAAGATCAAGCAAATGTTTCCACCCACGTTTTAAGCTCGTTAAAAAATGAACTATTCCGGTAAATAACCACCGTGAATGTAGCACCATCAGCCATTAAATCCTTGGTCGTGTTTTCCCATCACCTCCACTTTTCCATTGGCCGATCATTCACCTCCATATGATTGTTTACCCATTTTGAGGAACAGCTGCGAAGAGTGATTTCACTAGCCATCCTTGTGACACTGCCGTGATTTGGAAATTCCAATCCTTCCCCGGAATCAGCTGCTACCCCTTTTTACCACTCGTTCCTCAAAAGACGAGTCTTCTTTAAGCTCTTTTCATCTGACTCGTAAAATATGAAAAGATTGCCGAGTTTTGGCCTTCCAGCTCATTAAAGTTACCGGAAGAGCTATCCCTCCTCTATATTTTAATCTTTTTGGACCTGAGGGATTATTGCACAAAAAGATCGAGCGCTTGTTTTATTTGGCTCGTTAAAGAGATCAAAAATTCATCCCTTCTGTATTGTTTTATACTTTTTCAGACTTAAGGGATTAGATGACGAAAAAGGACTTTTAGAGTTAACTTTATGTACCTTTTCAGACTCTCTAAAAATGAAAAGGACCGAGTTATCCTTGTCATTAGACTCGTTAAATGCATGAAATAGCAACAAACTTGTCTTTAGACGAGAACGAGTTTCACCATCGCTAGGCTCGTTAAAACATAGCGATGGGCTTTCCCGAAGGGAAAGTTATATAACAAGCATATGTTATCCTCCTCAAGCTTGAAAAAAATAAAGAGGTACTGGTCAGTAATGACTGGGGAAAAATTGGGAGAAACTCAAAGAAACTTTGATGGTAGCAAGTCGCTCTTGAACATGACACTTTTCCTCCGTACCACAATCGGGTTGGGTTGTTTCATTCACCGGCCACATCACCATGGTCTTGCCATACCATCCATATTTGGGGTAATGCTACCGATCCATCGCATAAGTGTCACCATATGTTCAAGAGAAGTCGTTCAGAGAAGTCACCTTTGTCCCATCCACTACCATACATTATACTCTTTCATGACCGCCACCTTGAATCATATGTCGTCAGATCGTTTTCACCTCCATCAAAATCATTAGCTCCGTTCCGTGTCATCGATGTGGGATTCATTAAGGCCCTCCTTTGACGGATCGCTTCTTGTCGACATCAGCTCATTATCCAAGAAGTTGATCTAGGAACAACCCCTTCAGTGCTTTGAAGCTTGCATGCCTCAATGGCAAGTTTCTCACTTCCGGCGACAGGTATACATCAATGACCTTCGACCGAAAGATTTTGCGTGGTGTTCGATTCCAAGTCCTCTATTCACACCACGTGAATTGTACTGCAGTACCTTGAGGGTCATCATTATTATCGGTGATTCCTCTCGCGCTTGTTAACAGTTTACATCAATGACTGGTAATCAAGCGATGTCTTTCCATGTTCGACTTCAGAGCAATTCTCACATGGATCAACTTGTACTTAGAGTGAAGATCGGACGAGATTGAAGACCCCGGATCTAGTTTCATCCATCCGGGCTGCAATATATATTCAGAAAATAAAGACATGGAAATGTACATCTTTGCAGCACAGATAATAATCCTACCAAAAGGATGATGGCTCTATCAGAATCATCAGTCTATCATCAGACGATTGTCTGTTATATGTACATGAAAATGAATTTATAAAGCTGAGCATGGGAATGCTCGCCTCAGCTAGATCATGAAAAAAGTATGAAAATAATGTATTGTATTGTATTGTATTACAGGTCTCCTCCCAGCATTGAAAGAACTTCGGATCCTCCTAATAAAGCATTTCACCCGATAAACGGCCTCATACTTTAGGGGGCAATTGTTATAGACATTTTTGTGCCTTACAGCTATAAGCATGAAATGTCCATAATCCAAGGGATCCAAAGTCCCTAAACATGTTGTTCCTACCCCTAGAGGAACAAGGCTAACAAACCACAATAATTCACAGAAGTTCTCCACCAGAAACTGCTCAAAAACAAGTCAATTCAGGATCAATTCAGAGGCTCCACTAGCTGCCTGCGTTGAAATGCAGAGGCTACACTGGCTAGTTGCATTGCAACGCAGGTGGAAGCACTACCAGGGTGCGCTGAGCGGGAAATGACAAATGGCAGGGTCCTTTGTGCGAGGTGTAAAGACTGTGGAAGCTTCCAGAATCTTCCTCCATGACACTTGCCTTGTTGAGTTCGACTAGGTGATGAGTAAGAGGCTCTTAGTCTCCAAGTGGAAGCAAGAACTGACAGAGAGAGAGGACACTAGTCAGATCTCAAGCTGACTCATCCTCTCTCCAAACATCTATATATAGATCTCTACTCCATGAGATCTAGGAGGCTGGAATTTGGTTATTGCAAAGAATTGTTGTTGGTTTGAGATTGGAATCATTGGGTGCTTAATGCTTTGAAGGGAGGTGAAGAAAGGATTTCATTCGCTGGGAGGTAGATGCTGGATTGGAACTCTCTTGGTTGTATCTCCTCCTGAACCTTGTTATTTCATCAATAAAGCTATATTGGTTTCTCCTATATGCTGATGTGTCTTTGATGTATGATTGCATTAGTATGTTTAATTTATTTCTAATCCTGAACTAGTTATGAATATGAATCTATGTCTTTGTGTAGTGTTCCCTTCTTGTGATCTTGCAGGAACCTGTTGAAGCTGGGCGAGCGAGAAGGCAAGTAGCTGGGAACTCTCAAAGAGAAGAGAAACCAGATCGAGGGACAAACGGAAGACACCGGTTAGTCCATCCATCTCTCTTCATTCTTATTTCATAAAGGAAGAATACTAGAATAGCTGCTCTGTTTGTTGCTAAGGCACTGTCACACCTTAGGTGGATAGGATCGTCCTACATAGGCATTTTTCCCCACAACATCTAGGGATACACTGCTTGAGATTATTCCAGGATCAAAGATGGAACAACAACCAGATTTATATTAAAGCATCCAAACAAAGTTACAGTGGATCACTTCTCAATGAGAGTCGATGATCAAAGTTTTAAATACAAAGAGAAATTACATAAGAGTAACAACAACCGTCCCCTAGGCTAGCAGTGTTGCCCCTTTTTATAACAGTCGAGCGGAGATATCAATGATGCAAAAATAGTTAAGATTGTGATCCCTCAGGATCAAAGGATCCTGAGGGATTCGCCAAACTGTTAATTCCAGTGATCCCTTTGTTCTCTTGTGCCGATTCGATAACTCCTTTTCCTTTCCTTGGCTGATACACTTCAGTTTGGATCGCCTTGTTTGCATATGGTTTCCTGCCACAAGGACAGAATTAACTCTGCCCTGACTTTTTCCTTGGGACGGTAATCTTTCGTTTTTCCATTTTTCTGCATAAGAAAATGGCGATTATTAGTTGTTTTGCGTTACATACAAATCTCATAGATTTTTCCATAATTTCTTATTATTTACCTAGTTCATGATGCAAAGGGATTATGAGTTTTTAAAGAAAATATGACAAAATAATCAATAAAACATACCTTGTTCAGTACTCCACACACCCCCCTGCTTACCCTTTTTCATGCCCTCATGAAAACATTGTAGTTGACATGTAAGGCAGTGAGGGAGTAGGCCAAAGATGGGATCTCATGTGGTGGTCTACAACCATGATGCCTAACTAGGTGTTCAAAAAGATGGCTTGTCTGGCCCTCAGGCATCTCATACAGGGCTTGGTACCCAGGTGCAGGGTGCCAAATAATCAGACTCCTGAACCTATATCCTAACCAAGATGGCCCTGCCCTCAAGATAAGTTCACCATAGAGGCTCAAGCGATCAGTGGCTAAATTAAAGTTTTCATAATTAAATGGTTCCTTGAGTTGGATATTCGAATTAGAGGTCTGATAGCGAAATTTAGCAGCTGCAATGGCAAGGTCCTTGATGGTAAAGAAGTACTATATCCCTTGCCGATTGATCGTTGTATGAATGGGTCCTAATGCTTCAATCACGCCCGGAGTCCTCATGAGACTCCTGTGTTTATTCCATAATTGTATTGGATCTCTAGGCTCAGCTCTTACCCATAAGTCTAATCCGTTTTCTTATCTTTGGAAGTCATTATAGGCTTTAAGCCATTTGATTTGATTAACTCCAAATGAAACAAATGCCTGCAGTTGGATATCCCCAACAAAAGGGCCGGGGTTCTGTTCTGTCTCTTGATTTAACACGAGGTTATGCAGATAGAATTCACACAGTAGTCTTTGAACCTTTACTCCATAGTGCTTACAACAATTTAGAAAATCATCAATAGTATTAATTTGTATGGGGGCTCCTGCTTTGACAGCCTTAATTTTCAATTGCAAATATCGTTCCATTAGAAACAAGGCATAATTCTTAGCAGGGGCTCTACATGCTAGGACGTTAGTGTAAAAAGATCATAAGGTATCCATCTGCTTGATAACTATATCTAACCTATGAGTTACCTTTGCAACTTTCTCTTCTTCCTTTCGCCATCCTTCAAAAGCCTGGCTTTCGGATAGATTGACATTCCCTAGCTGTTGTTGTAATTCTTCATACTTTTCTCGAGAAACCATTTATTCTGTGAGTTTTTATACTGCTTGTTGAGCTTGCATCAAACCCTCTCATAGGGTTACTATCCTCGGATCACTATCCCACATAGTAGTGGCAAGTGGAAGATTTACTTGAATCTTCTTATTGCGTCGCCTCGCATTTATAGTCTGCATTTCTTCAGAGGATTGTGCCTCTGTCTGAACTTCTTTGTCACAGGCCGATATATCATATGTGTTATAGGCGTTTTTGGGCACTGCAACCCCAAGAATAAAATGTCCATAAACCAAGGGCTCCTAAGTCCCTAAAAGTGTTATTCTAACCCCTAAAGGAACAAGGTCAACTGATTACAGCTTCTCCCAGAAGTTCTCCATGAAAAACTGCTCAGAACTGGTCAAAACATGATCATTTCAGCTGCTCCATAGGAAAAGTGCATTGAATTTCAAAAACCCCTTCTATGGGGTGCGTTGGGTGAGAAGTGACAAATGGCAGTGTCAATCCGCGAGGTGGATAGGCATGGAATCTTCCAGAAACTTCTCCTGTGACACTTGCCTCTCTGAATTCGACCAAGGATGAGTAAGAGATCATCAATCTCCAAGTGGAAGCAAGAACTATTAGAGGGAAGACACTAATCAAATCACAAGCTGACTCATCTCCCTTACAAATATCTATATATGGATCCCTCATCCCAGAGATCCAGAGGCTGGAATTTTGCATCTTGTAAGGAATTGTTGTTGGTTTCTTGAGACAACATCATAGTGTTGGGTGATCTAAGCTTTGTATGAGGTGAAGAAGGGCTTACTTGCTGAGAGGATGATGCTGGGTCAGAACAACTGGTTGTAACTCCCTTGGCTCTTTCTTGATTATCAATAAAAGCTATTCAAGTTTTCCTCCATACTCTTGTGTCATTTATGTTTTATGCATTTGTATGGTCAATTTACATCTGATCCTAGATTGTTTATGATTATAGATCCATGTTCTGGTATAGTGTTATGCTACTTTGATCCTACAGGTACTCTGTGAAGCTGGGCATACAAGGAAGCAAGTAGTGAAGGACTATCAGGAGAGAGAGGTATCGAACTAGGAGATAAGCGCAAGACAGAGATTGGTATCCTTTGTTCTTCTCTCATCTATATTTCATAAAGGAAAAACAAAAGTAGCTTTACTTTGTTTGTTTCTAAGGTAGCTACCACACCTTAGTGGGATAAGCAATTCTGTGTAGACACTTTTCCCTGTAACAAAATGGCGACTCCACTGGGGAGCGACTAGGTTGTTTGTTTATCTTCCTTGTTGTTTATTTTATAAACTTACAGACAGAGCCTGAATTCGAGCCAGGTAGCTTTCGAACTGCATTTTCTATGCAAATTCAAAGTAGATAAATGCCGCTTCAGACAATCTCCAGGATTTGTTTATGAATTAAAAAACTGATTTACAAACTCTCTAATTTCCCCTGTGGTAGCTCCAGTAACCTCCTTAGATCTACCCCTGATTTTTGGTTTACTGATTACCATTTGCTCAGCCAAAACCCCTGAACTGAACTGCAAACTGTGACCCGGAACCCAAGAAAAGTGTCGTCTCTGGCCCAGTGTAGGCTCTGTTCTATGAATCTGAAATTCAGCGCACTTCCCGAGTGTAGTAGGTGCGCTGCATTTCAAGTTCACTGTGTTACAGGTGCACTGATCAGACTAGGCATTGTTCCTTAGTTTTGGTTCCTGTGTTCACTCTTTTCAGTTCTATTCATGAGTTTTGCTGTTTGTAATCAGTATATCTCTGTTTGAAACCCCTTTCCTTGCTGATATTCCGCCTCCATTGTGCAAAAGAACTGTAAATGTTTTTGTGTATTTGTTGAGTCATTTTCAGTTCTCCTTTGCATAAAGGTAACGTAATTGTGCTGTCGTTTCTTCATTTGAAAGTGTCGCAAGTGTCGTTTTCAGTCATAGGAGAGAGTTTGGTTGCTCTTGATAGTCGATTAACCTGTTACTATTGTATTTGGTCTGAATTTGTAGTTTTTCTAGTGTCAAAAGCAAGTATTCATTTCCGAATCATAAAGTGTTGTGATTGTCTTCATTTTTTATTTTGAAAAGAAACTTGTTAGTAATTGTGACTTGAAAAGTAATTCAGATTTGTGCATTAGCTTTCTTTTTATCATTCACATATTGAGAAAGCTGAAAACAAATACATGCATGTGCATTTGCATTTAGACTGTTTGATTGGTTTGATTTAGGACAGTGCATTTAGTGTGTGCTCTTTGCTCTTTGTGAAAGAATACTGTCTCTCTTTCCTTAGTAGCTAGGATTTTCATTGCACAAAGAAGATAAAAGACTGTTTATCATCTTAGATTGCATTTTAGGAATTGTACATCTACATCTCGCGGTGAACCTGAAAGGCAAATTTCTTAAGCAAGATCAACTATAAAATAAATTTAATGAATCTAACAACGCTTTGGAACCTAACGCACAACATCTAGAAGTCTAGGCTAGAGACGTATTCTGGTGTCGTAAAGCCTGGTAACTGTTGTTCTCACTAATGGTTGGGTGATTCCTCCACTTTGATACAATAAGTGCCAGTACGGACTTGTGCTCCCACGTACTGTCGAGTATATTTTGGGAGACCACAATAGGCTTAATCCTTTATCCATAGGAAGCCGTGTCTACCACCCTATCGATCGCAATGCACTGAACACAGCACTCGGGAAGATTAACTGCCGTACCGTAAAAAGTATTCCGCAGTTTTGCGATTGGTTCGGTAATCCCTCTGCCTAGATTTCCAGAGCAGTCCCTTTCGTTCCTTTTCAAACTCCTTAACGGAAAAGGTCCATCTGAGCACTTGTCACTTCAGGCTCATTAAAAATCGAAGGCAACTAGAGTCATCTTTTGTTTTTTCTCGACTCTTTAAAATTGAAAAAACAAGTTGTGTCAAAGCGTCTAAAATTTATTTTAAACGGAATAATCATCACCCTTTCCTACGTTGATCTTAGGTTGAGAAAATGGAATCCACCAACCAAGGAATTCCCCTTGGAGGAAATCCTAGTCCCTTCTCCTCTTGGGGAGATTTTGGTGCACCCCATATGGCCACATTGTCGCTTCCAGGATTGACAATCGGCTTGCCTGTATGGCTCTTCTCAACCTCTGTGGTTCAGAACTCCGCAATTCCTGAACAATCGAGTCAGCGACTAGACGATTCCAGAGTTACCCACCAACCTTCTACTTCCTCCAATTCTTCCTCTCCTCCTTCCTCTTCACTTGATGGGGCTGGCAAAGCCAAAAATCAAGTACCTGAGAAGAAGAAGGAAAAGAAGAAGAAAGAGAAGAAGAAGAAGGAGCCAAAAGCGAAAGGGGGCAACCAAGCGCCGTCTAGCAAAAATCCACACACTGCACCAACCAGGCCTAAGTCGCCATGTGTCATTTGCAAAGGAGACCACTATCATCGAGATTGTCCCTGCATCCCTCGGATCTTAAGGGACTGGTCTCCTTGTTTGCACAACCCGGTGTCGTCAACCTCTGATGATCATGTTGAAAACACATCGTCGACTAGTGAAAGTGAAGCCCCGGGACAAAAAGGAAAATATAGATTTCCTTGTAAATTGTGCGAAGGCAATCATGCCATCCACAGTTGTCCCTTCTTAGATGAGGCTAAAAGAGTTTTGGACGATCGTCTGGTTTCACCGTTACGACTCCCTCCTGGATATAAAAAACTCTTGCCGAGTCCGTCACTAGTTGAAAATCCGGTTGACCCGCTCAGGTGGTCAGCCGAAGCATCTATCATTGAAGACAAACCATCTGAACCCATACCAGACGAAAGTCAAAAGGTCGAGGCGGTAGTTGACCCGGTCTTGCCTTCAGAGGTTCCATCTTCAGATGATACAGTCACAGAAGAGAATAAGGATGACACCGTCAAAATTCCTTTTGTAAGCACAGACTCCGATGAACATGGGGGCAATTTACCCATTCCTTTACCGCAGGAAGGAAGTTTGTCAGAGTCGTACCCGACCGTCTATTCGTTCCCACCTCCAAGCAACCTAGTTGTTTCCTTCGACTAGAATCAACTAGGCAGACCCCGTTTACCGGCTAGTGTACCATTCCGAATTATTGCTCAAATATATAGAATAGTTATGGCTGGTACCATCATGGAAGAAGGGGCTTCTGTGGGTATCCTTTCCTCGACTGCTTGGAAAGCGCTTGGTTCACCATCGCTTTTGCCTGAGATGAGAAATCTAACAGGATTTGACAAAGGAACCAGTCGACCGTTAGGGATTGTTAGGCCCCTATACTACTAGTGTAACCCCTTATTGTTATTAGTATAACCCACTTATTATATTGATGTACCCATGTAGTGCCCATATTGTTACTATTATGCCACATAGAAGCCCACCATTGTTACTGTTGTGCCCTACAATATTATTGTTATGTAGGCTTTGATTGTATTGGGACCACTTAGACTCCTATATATAGAAAGGAGGTATTTTCATTTGTATCATCCAAGAATTGTTCATTTATGTAATGTAAAGGAGGTTGCCCCCTCGTAGAGGCTGAATTCTAAGGCGTGGATCTCTCTTTTCTATCTTTTTGTGAGCTGGTTCCATAACATTTGGTATCAGAGCTTTGGATTCTAGGGTTTCGCTGCTCCAAACAGGTCATCGTGGCATTTTCGCTATAACTTTTTTTATGTGACGTTTCCGAAGTCGCAAAAAAACCCCATTTGAGAAGAATTGGCGCTGAACCTTGGGTCCGAATTTCAGATCTTTTCGCGCGATATTGTCGGAGATATGATCTGCGGAAGTTGGTCTTTTTGCAGACTCCTGAATTACACTCAAAACAGGTGACCTGGGGAAAATCGTCATAACTTGCTTTCTGAGCATCGGATTGAAATTTCGTAAGAAGGTACAGAAAGAGAACGGACTGTAGTTTCTGTTTATATATTTTTCAGAGCCAAAGGTTGAAACATTGACACGTGGCACTTCATACAAGTTTGCTCTACTGAACCAGTCTATAATCAGGTCACTTCGGGAGATTGTCCATAACGTTTTCTTGGAGAATCCAATTTGGATCAGACTTGTGGCATTGGAAAGAGGACACAGAGGGCTACTACAGGTCACAACTTCAGAACTTAAAGATTTGAAAGTACAGAGTTACAGTCGTTTCAAGGTAGACCTCCTAAAATCAAGAAAAAGCAAGATGAGGAAGTTTGATGGCAAGGATCCGGTAAATTGGATACTTCAGATGGAGCAATATTTTGATATACATGGTGTACAACTGTTACAAAAGGTATGTATTGCATCTTCATATTTAGAGCCAGATCAATTTTTATGGTACAAAGGGCTTTGTTCTCGTAAAAAACTTGTTACGTGGTCAATTTTCACGGAGGAAATGATAGCACATTATGAGGATATAAAGAGCAACACCTTCTTTAGAGCAACAACACAACAATTGGAAAGAGTAAAAGGGATTTGTGACATAATGGAAAGCAAAATTATGGAAACCAGGAAGCATACCCCTCACAACTATAAAGATGGAAGTGTTGTTTCTCTCAGCCTTCCACAACCTACAAGGGTTACACCACAACAATTGGAAGAAAAAAGAGAAAAAGGGCTTTGTTACAATTGTGATAGCAAATGCACTAAAGGTCATAGGTGTGCTGAGAATAAATTATTTTACATAGAATATGAAGAGGAGGAAGAAAAGGATCAAGAAACATCAAAAGAAGAGGATATACGTCAAGACACCACCCCAGAGAAAGAAGAAATGAATCAGGCCATATCTTGTAAAGCCTTGGCAAGAATTACCACTCCTCAAACTCTCAAGATAGAAGGACATATCAAGAAGAAAAAGGTGCAAGAAGTGAAAGATCACATCGAGAAAGAAGAAATGAATCCAACCATATCTTGTAATTCAATGGATGAAATTACCACTCCTCAAACTATCAAGATAGAAGGACACATCAAGAAGAAAAATGTTCAAGAAGTGAAAGATCACATCGAGCATCAAGAAATGAATCCGACCATATCTTGTAAAGGACTGGAAGAAATTACCACTCCTCAAAAGATAGAAGGACATATCAAGAAGAAAAAGGTTCAAGTAGAGAAAGATCATATCGAGCATCAACAGCAAGTTCTCCAACGTTTAAAGGATAACGCCACTTCGGTGCAAAATCAAATGAAACAACAGGTAGATCAACATCGTAGTGAAAAATGTTTTGATGTGAGTGATTGGGTATTTTTGCTGATACATCTCAGGCAAGATATTTATGAGAAGGAAATTTTGGCAATACTACATGCACTTAAAAAATGGCGACCTTACCGAATGGGAAGACGCTTCAAGGATGAGGATGTGGAAGCATTGTTTTGTGCTATTTATATTATCCAACCAAATTGGATAAACGAAGCAACGGATGAATGGAAGAAGAACGAAGAAGTATGGCGACTTATTCAAAAGTTGCAAAAGATCCCAATTCAAGCAATATTGCCAAAAATTGAAGAGGAAGGAAAAATCATATTGGAACCTGGAGCAGTCATAGAAACAAGAACCCGACAGCTACGAAATCGATCAATTTCAAAGTATCTCATCAAGTGGAAGAACTTACCCGCTGAATATTCCACATGGGAGGACAAGAATTTTATATAGAAGCATCAAGAACTACTCAAGCGTTGAGGACAACGCTTTTTGAAGGAGAGGGGCATGTTAGGCCCCTATACTACTAGTGTAACCCCTTATTGTTATTAGTATAACCCACTTATTATATTGATGTACCCATGTAGTGCCCATATTGTTACTATTATGCCACATAGAAGCCCACCATAGTTACTGTTGTGCCCTACAATATTATTGTTATGTAGGCTTTGATTGTATTGGGACCACTTAGACTCCTATATATAGAAAGGAGGTATTTTCATTTGTATCATCCAAGAATTGTTCATTTATGTAATGTAAAGGAGGTTGCCCCCTCGAAGAGGCTGAATTCTAAGGCGTTGATCTCTTTTTTCTATCTTTTCTTGAGCTGGTTTCATAACAGGGATCCTTTACTAATGTGCCCATAACATTGAGAGGGAAAACCATTCATATGAACGTAATGGTAGTCCAAGGACCCCTGGATTATAATCTACTCCTTGGACGAGACTATATTTATTGCATGGGAGCCATTGTCTCATCACTCTTTAGAGTAATGTATTTTCCGCACGAAGGAAGAGTGGTCAAGCTCGTATACCAGCTTTCATTTCCCAGATCACGCATAGAAAATAGTCATATACCATCCCTAAATGGTATTTTCACATAAGGAATGTCTCATCAATCTCTAGTCCGTCCACCTGATGAGCGCGAGTGATTCGGGGGACATGACTGAAACTCAGGGGGCATGCACCCTGGTCTGCTTCGGCAGGAAAACTTTGGGTATAGGGTAGGTTTCTGTGAGAGATATATGACTAGTCTGTACTCCCGTCCGTGATTGGAAAAGGGGATTAGACTGGAATAAGATTCCCTCATCAAAGTTATGTGAGTGGATTGTCTCACCTTTGTCTATTTCGGTAGACATTGCCGAGGAAGTGTTTTGTTTGCGGTGTGAATAGAACAATCTTTGGTAACCTGAAAGAGGTAGACCTTTCTTGATAAAACAAATGTTTTGTCGGTGGAATGAAAGGTGACCTTGAAGCTTTATTTTATACCTGGGGGCATGAAAACCTTTTGCGTGCAAGCGAAGAGCGACTATTTATTTTTTAAATTTGTAGGTCCTCTAACCCTTTAAACTCGTAGGATTGATCGTTTCCTAACTTGCATAAAGAAACGATGTGGTGAAAAACTCAAAAAATTGTCATTTTCATATATGATACATTCTTATTATACGACTGGATTAATCGAGCAGTTTTAGCACATAGTTCAAGCTCGTTAAAAAATAAACATAAGTCATGAGCAAATGTTTATGCCCGCGTTTAAGCTCATTAAAAAATGAACTATTTCCCGGTAAATAACCATCGTGAATGTAGTACTTCAGCCTTTAAAGCCTTGGTCGTGTTCTCATCGTCACCTCCACTCCGTATTGGCCGATCATTCACCTCCATCTGATTGTTTACCCCTTTTGAAGAACAGCTGCGAAGAGTGATCCAACTAGCCATCCTTGTAACACTGTCATGATTGGAAAATTCCAAACCTTACCTGGAATCAGCTGCTACCCAATTTTATCACTTGTTCCTCAAAAGACGAGTCTCCTTTAAGCTCTTTTCAACTGACTCGTTAAATATGAAAAGATTGCCGAGCCATTGGCCTCTCCAGCTCGTTAAAGGGACCGTAAGTGTTATCCCTCCTTTAGATTTTAATCTTTTTGGACCTGAGGGATTATTACACAAAAAGATCGAGCGCTTGTTTTATTCAGCTCGTTAAAAGTATCGAAAATTCATCCCTTTTGTATTGTTTTACACTTTTTCGGACATAAGGGATTAGATGACGAAAAAGGAATTTTGGAGTTTCCTTTACGTCCCTTTTCAGACTCTCTAAAATTTAAAAGGACCGAGTTATCTTTGTCGTTAAACTCGTTAAAACTTAATAGCGACAAACTTGTCCATAGCAGACAAGAACGAGTTTCACTATTGCTAGGCTCGTTAAAACATAGCGATGGGTTTGCTCGAAGGGAAAATTATAGAACAAGCATATGTTATCCTCCTCAAGCTTGACAAAAGTAAAAAGGTACCGGTCAGCAATGACTAGGGAAAAATTGGGAAGAAGACTTGAAGAAACTTTGTTGGTAGCAAGTCGCTCTTGAACATGACACTTTCACTCCGCATCCAAGTCAGGTTGGGTTGTTTCATTCACCGGTCACATCACCATGGTCCCATCACACCATCCACATTTGGGGTTAATGCTACCAATCCATCACGTCAGTGTTGCCGATATGTTCAAGAGAATTCATTCAGAGAATTCACCTGTGTCTCACCCGCTGCAATACATTTACACTCCATTCTTTCATGACCGCCACCCTGAACCTTATATCACCAGACCATTTTCACCTCCATTAAAATCATTTGCTCCATTTCGTGTCATTGATGTGGGATTCATTAAGGCCCTCCTATGACGGATCGCTTCTTGTTGACTTTAGCTCATTATCCAAGAAGTTGATCTAGGAACACCCTGTTCAGTACTTTGAAGCTTGCATGCCTCAATGGCAAGTTTCTCACTTCCGGTGACAGGTTTACATCAATGACCTTCGACCGAAAGATTTTGTGTGGTGTTCGACGCCAAGTCCTTTATTCACACCACATGAATTGTACCGCAGTACCTTGAGGGTCATTATCATTATCGGTGATTCCTCTCGCGCTTGTTAACAGCTTACATCATTGGCTGGTAATCAGGCGATGTCTTTCCATGTTCGACTCCAGAACATCTCTCACATGGATAGACTTGTACTTCGAGTGAAGATCGAATGAGATTGAAGACCCCGGATATAGTTTCATCCATCTAGGCTGCGATATATATTCAGGGAAATAAAGACATCAAATGTACATCATTGCTGCACAGATAATCATCCAATCAAAGAGATGATGACTCTACCAGAATCATCAGTCTACACTCAGACGATTATCTGTCCTATGTACATGAAAATGAATTTATAAAGTTGAGCATGGGAATGCCCGCCTCAGCTAGATCATGAAAATATTATGAAGATAATGTATTGTATTGTATCTTATTACAAGTCTCCTCCCAGCTTGAAAGAACTTCGGATCCTCATAATAAAGCATTGGGCAAATGTTATAGGAATTTTTGGGCACTGCAACCCCAAGCATAAAATGTCCATAAACCAAGGGCTCCTAAGTCCCTAAAAGTGTTGTTCTAACCCCTAAAGGAACAAGGTCAACTGATTACAGCTTCTCCCAGAAGTTATCCATGAAAAACTGCTCAGAACTGGTCAAAACAGGATCATTTCAGCTACTCCATAGGCAAAGTGCATTGCATCTCACCTAAGTACACTTTGTGGCTGCGTTGCATTTCAAAAAGCCCTTCTATGGGGTGCGATGGGTGAGAAGTGACAAATGGCAGTGTCAATCCGCGAGGTGGAGAGGCATGGAATCTTCCAGAAACTTCTCCTGTGACACTTGCCTCTCTGAATTCGACCAAGGATGAGTAAGAGATCATCAATCTCCAAGTGGAAGCAAGAACTATCAGAGGGAAGACACTAATTAACTCACAAGCTGACTCATCTCCCTTACAGATATCTATATATGGATCCCTCATCCCAGAGATCCAGAGGCTGGAATTTTGCATCTTGTAAGGAATTGATGTTGGTTTCTTGAGACAACATCATAGTGTTGGGTGATCTAAGCTTTGTATGAGGTGAAGAAGGGCTTACTTGCTGAGAGGATGATGCTGGGTCAGAACAACTGGTTGTAACTCCCTTGGCTCTTTCTTGATTATCAATAAAAGCTATTCAAGTTTTCCTCCATACTCTTGTGTCATTTACTTTTTATGCATTTGTATGGTCAATTTACATCTGATCCTAGATTATTTATGATTATAGATCCATGTTCTGGTATAGTGTAATGCTACTTTGATCCTACAGGTACTCTATGAAGCTGGGCGTACAAGGAAGCAAGTAGCGAAGGACTATTAGGAGAGAGAGTGTCGAACTAGGAGATAAGCGCAAGAAAGAGGTTGGTCTCCTTTGTTCTTCTCTCATCTATACTTCATAAAGGAAAAATGAAAGTAGCTTTACTTTGTTTGTTTCTAAGGTAGCTACCACACCTTAGTGGGATAAGCAGTTCTGTGTAGACACTTTTCCCTGCAACAATATGTTTGCACTTCAACATGTGCAACAGTTGAATGTTGTTCCTTTTGCTTTTGAACAGTAGTCTGCACTTCAACAGGGTTTTGAATGGTAGACTGTTCTTAAACGGTGTTTTGAACAACAGACTATTCTTCAACAGGGTTTTGAACAGCAGGTTGTACATGGGTCCTCCGAACATTTTTTTTGGGGGGTCTCACTGGAGTGGTTGCATGCCTTACCCCCGAAGTCCTTTTTGCTCTCTTTCTCATTTTCAAAACCCTGATTTGTTGTTGAAGTCGTGCTATCACATTCAACAATCTTTGCTGTTCTTTTCGTAGTCTTCTAATTTCTTCTATTTTCTTAGAAAGAACAGTTGTCTGTTTAGTCGAGCCTGGGTTGTCACCTTGGCCAATTCCCTGGTTTTCTTCTTGGGGTGCTCCTTCGCTGTTTTGTTTAGGTTGCTCAGGAGTAAAAACCCTAGCTGGCTCTGTTATTTCCTAGGTGACTTCCTTTTCCACCCCTTCTTCTTCCTAGAATTCTTCTGGTGTAGTCTGGCTGGGAACGGATTGTTCCTCCTCTGTATCACTTTTTTCTCCTATCATACTTTCATCATGAACAGGATGATTCTCTTCTCCTACTTGCTTGTCACGTAATTCCTCGGGTGCATTTTTGTCCTGAGCAGAATGCTCTTTTGTTTCTTCTTCAATATGGAGGCCTAGCGGGCTGAGAGGTTGGGCATATTCGCCCATATTGGCCAGAATTTTGGTCAATTCATTCTCTTGCAATGAATTTTGCATTGGGATATCTTCGCGTTGCTCCGTCTCTTCCTCCTCCTGCCCAGGCTACTCGGCCTCTTCCTTCATTTCTCCTTCCTTATTTCCTTCCAATCATTTCTCATTCTCTTCTCCTTCCAATTGCAGGGGTTGCTTATCCCCTGAATCATCTATCTCCACTGGTTGGCTAGTATCCCCTTGGGAATTTTCCATCCTCCCTTTAATCCATGCCAATCTGACTGATTTCCTCCGTTTCAATGGTCTGTCTGGTGTACTGGTAGCATGCTTACATTTTGGGGCCGGTATAGTCAGTCCCCCTTCTATCATGGAAATTAGCTCTTCCCAGCTGCTCTATTGCTGAGCAAGACTATGGCTAACTATTAGCCGTATCAGCCCATGGTGACTTACTACCCATTCTACATGTTGTGATTTCCTCATACTTCGGGTGACATCATGAAGTAATGAATTTAAAAATGCAGGTAAGTTCAAAGAGCATTTCTGTTTTAATACACTAAGAGTTTAAGGTGTTGTGGTATTACCATGTCTTTCCTGCCTTCACAGGTGATGTAGCTCTGGATGATTTGCCAATTCTGCCCACGGCTCACCCAATGCTGCCAGTAGGACTCCCTTTCCTTTGACTGTCAGGTTCTGGCCTTCATCTCGGAAGATCTTCATGATATTTCGCAGTCTCTCCTTCTTTAGTGTCCACACAGGTCAAGTGGCTAGCAGTCCCGAGACATCTGCAATTATGTCAACGGTGATTGCTATGTATCTCCCCCTCACTGTGGAGTGATATTCTTGCAAGTTCTGCAAGAATTCTATTGCTACGCTCTCGTTGGATTCTTGTAAATGATTAAGATAAACTAGCCATCCTGCCCTTGCCAGGATTTCTCGTGCAGCATCAGAAACTATCAATACCTGTGGTTCTCTCTGAATTGATCTTCCTCCCATGTTTTAGGTCACTGTAAAAATGTAGAGATGGCAATGGAACAGAAGGCTATTCAAACTGTTAGAAATACAGAGAAAATAATGAAACAGCAGGGCTCGTCCTAGGTTACTTACTAATTGCTACAGAGCATAATACGGAAATGGCTTAGGAACAGCAAGCCATGCAGATTGAAAAACAATATACCGTTGAGCCTTGCTAATTCCAAGTAAACAGTTTTCTGAATAATAGTCTGACACGTATACCAGTAAATTATGAGGTCACCTACCTCCCCCCTGCAATGTGATAGGCTGCACTCGGCCGTCAAATGAGGGAGCAGCGTACCGACTTGACATAGTACAGAGTCATAAAGGAACAGCGTATGCCAAAATTCCATGTTTTACAAAAGGAGTTGATTGTCGAAATCGAGGTGTATAGTAGGATCGCTTAACAAATAAGAGAATGCTATGATATGATGCGAGGCTGGGAGGATAGGACAGCTGACGTGCACAAAAAGTCCGATGCGTTATCAAATTTTTCCGTCATGATTGGCTGTAATAGATTTTCATGTGTTTAATGGTTCGGGGAAATGATATACATAATCTTATGTGACATATTACAAAGGCATAAGACAAAGAAGGGTGTTAATGATTACTATTGGTGTATAAGGAATGTGACTTCAATACCATTAACAGAGCTCTGCTGCCAACAGGTGTCCATAACCTTGACAGAGTTGTTTGTTTCACCCATGGAACCGTGATCCTTTGTGTATGCTTAGGAAGTGATGTACAATGTCAAAATGGAGGCCATTATACTGGCTTGGTAACCAGTTAAACCATAATGCCATTCACCAGGAAGGAGTGAAAGGTGGGCAGGTCGGCTCGTGATGAGACCTCCTGTTCCAAGGACTCTTTATTTTTTCTGATGTGCCTCTTGGATCATATCCCTGGTGTGGTGGCCATAGTGGGAATGCCACTTCACTTTCTTCCTTAGGATCATGGTAGGCTGGCTCTTGATGAGACCCCCTATCCTGCATTTGACAACTCATAGGTTATATAAACATTTTTCTCTTTTTTTTTCTCTTATAAAGTACTTTCCTATGTATACACAAAGGGTGGTTCAGCACTCCTTAAGAGTAGGAATGGTGGAAGAAGTCTTAACATCTCAATAGAAATATATACCCTTTGTTATTATTCCTTAATAATGATGAAAAAATATTATGGGAATTTTTTTATTTTTTATTTTTAAAGAACCACCATGATAAAGATAAGCAATCATATCAGTATTAGTAGGATAATGACAGCAAAAGTGATGGATGATTGTGTCCTTTCCTCTTTCCTCTTATCAATTCAAAGCAATTTCTTTTAAAAATAGTGATTTCATATGATTTACTGATTTTGGTATGCTCTAGTTTTGTATCCATTGCATAACTGTATAGTTGTGCTCCAAAAAGACTCAAAATTATCATACATTGAGAAGAAAGGTAGTTGTCCTTTAATTGGAATAGCAAGGAGAACAAGCATCAATAAAAAGAATACGAGAATTTTGTTATTTCAAGAAGGAAGAGCAAAACGTACAAGTGTTGTTCCTTTGGAAAAGGAACAGCAGAAAATGTAATGGTCATTCCTTTGGAGAAGGAACAGCAAAAAAACGCAAGTGTTGTTCCTTTGGAAAAGGAACAACAAAAACCAAAAGTGTTGTTCCTTTGGAAAAGGAGCAATAAAAAACACAAGTGTCGTTCCTTTGGAAAAGGAACAGCAAAAACCAAAAGTGTTGTTCCTTTGGAAAAGGAACAACAAAAATGCAAGTGCCGTTCCTTTGGAAAAGGAACAGCAGAAACCAAAAGTGTTGTTCCTTTGGAAAAAGAACAAAAAAGACCAAAAGTGTTGTTCCTTTGGAAAAGGAACAGAAAAATGAAAAAGGAACAGCTAATATGAAAAGTGTTGTTCTTTCGGAAGAGGAACAGAAAGACAAAAGTGCACACAAATGCTGTTCCTTTGGAAAAGGAACAGCAAAAACAATAGTGTTGTCCCTTTTGAAGAAGGAACAGTAGAAAAATGCAAACTAAAAGAAAGGAATAACCAAGATAGTGAAGGTGTTGTTCCTTCTAAAAAGAACAACAAAAACAATAGAATTGCTGATTCCTCGAAAAGGAACAACAAAGTGCAAAAAAAATATGTACAGAGAATAATTTATGCTAACAAAGCAAAAGAATTATGTACAAAATGTAAAAATAGTTAAATCACTTTAATGAACCAGAGGTGAGGAAGATTTCTCTTCCTCCACCAAAATTTTCATGTCGGAGTCTTCGCGGAGTTGCTGGTAGAAGGATTCCCGAGTAAGTGGTTTGCGGTATAGTCAAACTCGGTGGCCGTTTGCCTTGAAGGTATGTCCAGATCCATCAATGGTGATTAGGGTAAAGGTTCCATTATCATGTACCTTTTGGATTTCGTATGGCCCCAGCCAACAAGTTTGAAGCTTTCCGGGAAAATCTTGGAACCTGGAATCATATAGGAGCACCCAATCTTCTTCGTGGAAGACTTTCTTTTTACTGAGAGCGTCATGCCATTTAGCTCACTGCTATTGGATTAATGCAATGTGTTGAAGGGCAGAGATCCTGATCTCATCTAGCTCATTGATCTGCTGTAATCTATTAATCTGTGCCTCGTTTAGATCTAGACCAAATTCTTGTGTTGTTCGCAATGTTTGGATTTCGAATTCTATGGGAAAAATGGGTTCCTTTCCAAATACCAATTGGTATGGTGAATAGCTAGTAGTGCTTCTCCATGTTGTTCTATAATCCCACAAGGCTTTTGGTAATCTTGCAGCCCAATCACGTCTATGTGACGTAAGGGTTTTTGTTAAGATTACTTCTATTATTTTATTGTTGCTTTCTACTTGACCATTTGCCTATGGGTGGTATGGAGTAGTAATTTTATGCTGGATATGATAGTTTTTTAGTGTTGCATCAATCTTGTTACCAGCAAAATATGGTCCACCATCTGTAATTATATCTCTTGGAAGCCCATATCACACAAATATATGGAACAGGAACTATATGATGGAATCCTCTGTAGCTCTCGGCAATGCCTCTGCTTCAACCCATTTGGTGACATATTTTGTTGCTACCAGAATATATGTTTTCTAGTTCGAGGATGGGTTAATTGGACCAACAAAATCGAGTGCCCATCGCTCGAATGGTTCAATAACCAGTTGTGGATTCAGGGGCATTTTGTTAGACTGAACAAGGCGTCCTGTTCTTTGGCAACTGTCACAAGCTTGAACAAACTTCTTTTCATATTTGAAGATCGTGGGCCAATAATACCCTGTTTGCAGCACCTTATGTCCAGTTCTCTGATCGACAAAGTGTCTGCCACATGGTCTGTCGTGACAAGCTTTCAAAATGTCAAAAATTTCATCCTCCCGGATGCATCTCCTGATGTGCATATCTGCTCCTGTATGGAACAGGTGGCCCCCAATCCAGGAAAATCAAGCACTTCACTGGACAATCTGCTTTCGTTCATTTGGGGTTAGATGTTTCGGTAATTCACCTATTGCTAAGTAATTCACAACATCAGCATACCAAGGTGTCTTAACAGTGACAGCAAATAGATGCTCATCTGGAAATTGATCTTCAACTGCTGCTGCATCCACAAGTTTGGGCATCCACAAGAGAAAGTCAGCTACAGGATTTTCTCTTCCAGGGCGGTCCTTGATTGTGATATCAAATTCCTGCAATAAAAACAGCCATCTGGTTATTCTACCATTTGTGATTGGTTTATTTGCTAAATACTTTATGGCAGAGTGATCTATATACAAGATAACAAGATATCTAGTAATGTAATGCCTAAACTTATTGACAACATGTATTACAGCTAGACATTCCTTTTCAGTAACAGTATAATTCAATTCAGTAGGGGATAAATTCTTTTTAATATAATAAATTGCATATGTTTTTTTATCTTCTTCCTGCCCAAGGACTGCTCCAATAGCTATATCTGAGGCATCTGATGAAATTTGAAATGGCAGGTCCCAATTTGGTCCTCTAAGGACTGGGGTTGTTGACACAAGCCTCTTCAGATCCTGGAAAGCACAATCACATTTTTCTGTCCAAAGAAAGTCAACATTACCTGTCAATGCATATAGAGGTGCAGAAATATGCGAAAAATGTTCTATAAATCTTCTATAGTAACCAGAAAATCCAAGAAAACTGCATACCTTTGTTTGAGTGGTGGGAGTGGGAATTAGTAAAATTATTTGAATTTTGGCTGGGTCTACCTGTATGCCAACTATTGAGATATAATGGCCTAAAATAAGTCCTTCAATCATCATCATATATCATTTTTCATGGCTCAAACAGAGCCTAGTGGCAATGCAGCGCTAGAGAACTTTTTCCATTGTGTCCAATGCTGGATCAAAATCGTCTCTGTATGGTGTAAAATCATCCATGTATACTTCGAGTCCTTCATTTATTAAGTCTGAGAAGATGCTGAGGATAGCCCTTTGAAATGTGGCAGGAGCATTGCATAAGCCAAAAGGTAGAACTCTGTAGGATAATGTTCCCCAAGGACAAGTAAAAGTGGTTTTGTCTTGGTCTTTAGGAGCAATATAAATCTAATTGTATCCACTGAAGCCATCTAAGAAAGAAAAGAATTTCTTTCCTACCAGAGTGTCTAATACTTGGTCAATGAATGGAAGGGGAAAATGGTCTTTTTGTTTTGCTTTATTTAATTCTCTATAATCTATAAAAATCCTCCACTTCCCATTCTTCTTTGGTACCACAAAAAGTGGAGAGACCCATTTACTATCGGAGATAGGATAGATGAAGTTCACATCTAAAAGTTTTTGAAGTTCAGCTTTTACAATGTCTTTTAGGTGAGGATTAAGTCTCCTTTTTGGTTGGCGAACAGGTCTCACATCTTTTTCTATGTAAACGTGGTGTGTACATAACTGGGGATCAATTCCTTTCATATCAGGATAGTCCCATGCAAATGCTTCTTCGTATCTCCTCAGTAGTTGGATGAGCTTCTCTTCTTGTTCGGGAGTCAAGTTGGCATTAATGTTTAAAGTCTTTCCTGGGTCAGTTTCTACAATTTTACTATTTGAGACAGAGGTAGTAGGTATTTTTTGATCGTGCGTATCTTTAAGAGGATATTCTTCTAATTCATTATCAAATGCTGCTTCTATCATGTGACATTGTATGCGGGATCTGGTTTCAATTTGGCTAATAAAATTGTTAATGGCATCATCTTCTGTTTGGTCTTTGAAATCAAGGGCCTCTTCTATGGTTAATGGAGATCTAATATTTTCGGTAAGGTATGATACAGGATGCTTGTTAGTTTTTATTATTGTGACACTTGGCTGCGGTGGGGGATATAAAGCTAGATTCTTGATATTTTCCCCCCTAGCTATGGTCATACTGCCTTGTTGACAGCCAATATAAGCATCGGCAGTTGCAAGCCAAGGTCTGCCTAAAATCAATGGATGTCCATCAAGTCGTTTTTTGGGGTTTATTATCAAAAAATCAGTCGGATACTCCTAGGAATCAACGGATACCATGACATCATGTAATGTGCCTTTTGGCCGAACCACAGATCAGTCAGCCATTTCTAATATAGTGGAGGTCGGTTCTACCTATGTAATGCCCAATTTTTGGCAAGTGGTGGTTGTTAAGATATTAATTGCAGCTCCTAGATCAACTAAGGCATTTGAGAAGGTTTGTCCATTGATTTGTACGGTTACTATTGGATTTCCTGGGTCTTCGTATTTAACGGGTGTTTCTTTCCATGATAATAAATCGAATAGAGTGCCGACTACTTGGACTTTTGGGTTGCTTGTTATTTTCCTCCTTGGTTTCTTTATACATAGCTCTTTGATAGTCTTTACATATATCGGAATGTCTTGAATGGCTTGGAGGAGTGGGATTTTTATGTACAAGTTTTGTAGTTCTCCCAGAATGTCAAAATCAGAGTATTGTATAGGTCGAGGTATAATTAAGCGTTCTGGGAATGGAGGAGAGGATGTGGTTGCTGGATTATGAATTTGTTGTATGGTCACTTCCTCTTCTTGTGGCGGTTGTTCCATAGGTAATTGATTTTCAACTTGAGCTATTTTATCTCTCTCTGTTTCAATGATACGCCCAGATCTTAAGTGAAGATCCTTACACTCCCTTAGATCGGTTCCTATCTCTGGTGTCTCAATTATTTGAATGGATTGGACCGGTCTATTATTTGGGTTGGGGTTGGGTTGGGCTGGGAGTTGCGGTCTTAAGTTAGGCTGGGGGTTTTGTTGTAATGTTGGCAGTGTAGGTTGAGGGAGTGGGATGGTTCCTACTGGTCGATTCATTGGTCTTTCCTAGTTTGTCTGCGAGGCTTGACTCTGTGAAGTAGGAGGAGCCCATTGTGCTGGATATGCATTGTTTTGCCAATATGGTGGGGTATGGGGAAAATTTGGCCAATTGGGTTGGCTTGCTTGATTCGACCATGGAGATGATGAAGGAAATGATTTCTGTGACCAATTCGGGAAGGAAGGTTGATTTTGCCACAGTGTATTATATTGTTGAGAATGATATTGTGGAGGCTAAAAAGAAGAAGCTGGGTCTGAAAACATACCTAATTGTCGTTGCTGCCACTGACGACACTAATTAAGTATATACACCGATTCTAGCTCTTCTTCTGCTTCCTTGTGTACTGCTTTCAATCTAGGGAGTGAGGGGCAGCTCTCTGTGGAGTGGTCTTTTGTACAAATGGCGCAAACTTGGACTGCATCTAATGGGAACTCGTTATGGTTGTGTTTCTTCCTGCATCTGGGACAGAAGATTGCCAAATTCTGTTCTGCTTCTGCTTGCTTTTGTTTGGCCTGCATAATATCAAGTTGTGTTGTTAGTGTCCCCAATATGTCGGTTTTAAAATTTTCTAATAAATTTCCAATTTCTGCACGAGTTACTCCTTCTGCCGAAGTTCTGTTATCTCTTGTAAACCGATCATGTTCTGTTGGTTTTAGTCTTGTGCTGCCTCTCGAGCTCCTGATACATAGATTAATAATTTCAGCAAAATTTTCTTCATAAATATCTCCTTTTCCCATAATATTTAGTGTTTCAATCCATTTTTCCTTCATTCCCTAATTAATGATGTTTTTAATACATTATCAGGTAAGGGTAATGATGCATAAGGAGATATTTGAAGATTGTACTGGAAAGGCTCTACATATTCTTCTAATGTTTCATTTGGTCTAGATACCATCTGAAATATTTCATCTTTTAACTCTCTAGACCTGCAATAGTCCTGATATTTTAATAGAAAATACTCTTTCATTTGGTCCCAGTTATTTATAACACCACCACCTAATCCCATAAACCATCTTAGAGCAGCCCCTTTTAATGTGGAGAGAAATAATTTCAGTTTCTAGGGGTCGGTGGTATAGTCATATCCTCTACACAGCACGTCAAATTCAAATAAAAATGCATCCAAATCTTCTGATGTAAGGCCATGGAATGTAGGGATATGCTAGAGAGGAATTGCTTTCATAGGTGCATTAGCTGCAGTATCCACAATGGGGTATTGCAGTGTAGAGATTTGGGTGTTTGGCTGGTTCTGGGCCATTTGGTCAAATATATGCAAATAACCTTCTGGGATGTCTAGGAGGGTATTCCTAGGTTGTTGAGGGGGAATGGCTCTAACGGGAATGGCCTTAACAGCACTTCCTTTATCTGGGATGATGAGAGTGTCTAATGTCTGGGAGGGTTCGAGTTCTTGAATTTCTTCAACTTCGTTATAAATGATTTTCGCGGCACTTCCCTTATCTGAGCTGCTTAATGGCTGTATTACCCAGGAGGAGATTTTGGTTCTTTAGTTTCTCCTGTTTCTCCTCTTCCTTCACAAAGATTGCTAAGGTTCCCTTCCTGCAATGATTTTGGGCTAGAATTTTCAATTTCTTGAAAATCTTGCTCTTCAGTTTGACTATGCACCTCAGCAAAGGCTACAGATGGTGATCCTATGGCCTGAAGGGAACTAGTAGGTTGTCTAAAAGCAACTTTTCTAGGTCCTACTGAAGGCTGAGATTCTGCTTTTTTAAGGATTTCATCTATAAAGGTCGATCGGCCAAGGGTCAAGGCCCCTTAGCTTTATCGGGCCTGGTTAGAGGTTTGGGATTCTTTTCAAGCTTTTTCTGCTTAGTCATGCACTCAAATCAACTGCTAAGTTCCACCAAAAATAGCAACAAATCTGCGGGAAAGCGGGCAGGGGAGTAGGGCTATTACATACTCCACACGTGGGTTCTTACCTTTTGTTTTTAAAACCCAGTTCTTTCCTAACAGGTTCTTACACTACTCTGAAAAAGAAACAAATGGCTACCCTCTTCCCCGGCAACGGCACCAAAATGTCGAACCGTAAAATGGGTCTTTTTCACCTCTATTTACCTCACATTAACTTATCAATCCAGGAACAACTTGTTATCTCAAAGAGTGTACTCAGTTTGAGGTGGTCATTTCTCAGAGTAATGCTAGTAGTATAGTGCTCAAGAAAATCCAAGAGTAAATGGAGGCTTGAAATAAGATCTACTTACAGCAAAGAACTTTAAGATTTGAATCATGCATTCCGAAGACTAAGTAAATTATCATTCAAGGGTACAGTAACAATAACTCATCCCTCTATAAACTGATGTAACTAAAGACAATCAAGGAACAAATCATCAACCTGGGAACTAGACAACAAATGTCAATGCTCACTACAGTTTCAGATCGTTCAACGCAAAGGCAATGCAAATAACAAGAAATGGAACAACAACTATAATTGAAACAACAATTAGGAATGGAACAACAACTAGTCTTGATAACAGCAAAACCTTACTCTAAGGAAATAAAGGCAGAAATCGTATCCTACACAAATCAGAGAGCAATCCTTACTTCTAAGAATAAATCAGACAGCAAATGGAAATAGAACGGCAACCAATTAGCAATCAAATATAGAACAGCACTTAGAGCCAATTGTGAATATACAGTAAACCGAAATAAATAACACACACAGCACACCTTGATATTGAGAGAAACAGTAATCTAGCTCCGATACCACAAATATTAATCTCAGTTATAAAGGATAACGATCGCAATTCGTAATGGAACAACAATGTCAATTGAACAACAATCGTAATTAAGTATAAACCATATATGAATACAGTAATACAAACTTAAGAATGTTACAGCCCGGTTACTCTATAATTGAATAGCATTAGCATTCTGTAAAGAACAGTAATGTTACATCAATGACTTAAAGGAACAACAATGCGTTACAAAGTCAGAATGAACATTACAACATTCTTGTTACAGAGAGCGATATCGCAAATATAACAGAGCTGTGATCTAAAATAACAAAACACACCAGATTACCGAACAACGCTGATAATGAAAACCACGCACGAATTAAAGATAATGGTACAGGAGCAAGTGTTCCACCAGGGCCGGGCCCTTAGCCTCTAAGGATACACCGCTTGAGATTATTCCAGGATCAAAGATGGAACAACAACTAGATTTATATTAAAGCATCCAAACAAATTTACAGTGGATCACTTCTCAATGAGAGTCGATGATCAAAGTTTTAAATACAAAGAGAAATTACATAAGAGTAACAACAATCGTCCCCTATGCTAGTAGTGCTGCCCCTCTTTATAACAGCCGAGCAGAGATATCAATGATGCAAAAATAGTTAAGATTGTGATCCCTTAGGATCAAAGGATCCTAAGGGATTCGCGAAACTATTAATTCCAGTTATCCCTTTGTTCTCTTGCACTGATTCGATAACTCCTTTTCCTTTCCTTGGCTGATACAGTTCAATTTGGATCACCTTGTCTGCATATGTTTTCCTGCCACAGGGACAGTAGTTAACTCTACCCTGTCTTTTTCCTTGGGACGACAGTCTTTCATTTTTCCCTTTTTCTGCATAAGAAAATGGTGATTATTAGTTGTTTTTGTGTTACATACAAATCTCATAGATTTTTCCATAATTTCTTATTATTTACCTAGTTCATGATGCAAACGGATTATGAGATTTTAAAGAAAATATGACAAAATAATCAATAAAACATACCTTCTTCAGTACTCCACACTAAGGTCCATGGAGTCCAAGATTTCCCATAAATGTAATGGCACTAATATTTTTTAAAATCCCTAGTTTAGTAATTTCTCCTAACAACTTGTTAAAATAAAAATCACAATGGTGTCATACTTTGGTATATTTTAATTTCAAGGGTATTACACCTAAAAAATGTTGTAGGAGAAATATGTGTCCTCAATACTTTAAATTTCTTTGTGTAACTCGAATCAAGCCTTCAAGTGCACTGTGAAAAATAATAAGGCATCCAAGTTCTTTACAACTTTGAAATGCACTTGGAATATAGCTAGTTCACTGACTTTCTAAAACATATATAGCTTGAATCATATTCATCTTTCTTATCCCCAATGGAATAGTCCCATGTAATAAATTATTTATAGGGTTAAAAGGAAAACTAAATTTTCAAGCCCTACAACCTGTGGAGGTATTTTCGTAGTGATTTTTGTTGTATTATGGGTATATTTGTAGTAAATTCATACATTTCCCTATATTTGTAGGTATATTACCAAATAATTGGTTATGGTAAGGAATGGCTATTAGAGGTTGGCAATAGAACTAGGGTTTCTTCCAAGGAAATTATTTTTAAAGAGATCTAACAACCCTAATATTTTGACTTGCCTAATATTTGAAGAGATGTTACCTTGACAACAGTTGAATCCCATATCTAACTATTGTAATTCTTTAAGAATATTAATTGATGAAGGGATAGCCTCTAAAAAATTATTAAATTCTAAAAAAAAGACTTTTTAAAGTAGTTAATTTCCAATGTGTGGAGGTATTTATCCTATTAATTCATTCCATTCTGAGTTTATGTAATCTATTTTTGTATAGAGATGGGTTATAGAAAAGGGAAGAATCCCTTTAAATTATTACTAAATACATATATTTTTTATAATTTAGATCAATTAGTAAGATAAATAAGAATGGGAAATCCAATGGTGTTATCACTAACCAATTGATAACCACCTAAATTAAGCAATTCATGCTATGCCAACTTATCAAATTCTATGGGAACTACTCGACTATGTTGATTATGCAATAAGAAGATATTTTTAAGCTTTATATAACTGAAGAGGGAAGCATGAATTCTACCACTTAACTAATTATCACACATATAAAGTTCCACCAACTAGGAGTTCTTACTAAACAACTTGAGGGGAATGTGATTAATAAACTAGTTAAGAGTGATATCCAATGCTAAAATATTGATGTAGTTAGACAAGGAACATGAAATTTGTCATGTGATAATGTTAATATATAAATTATATAATTCACCTAACTTATCATGTCCAATCTAGAGGGAACACTCTCGTGAATGATGTTGCTACCCAATTATCTAGTCCGAATATGATACATTTCCAAACCAAGTTGGTATTGTATCATGAGACTATTAGTGTCCATAAAAATATCTATAAATTATGACACCCACCAAGAGTGGGTGGAATAGAACCTTGGATTTCATTCAAAAATAGGTCAATTATGTTTAAGAAAATCAAATTTCCCAATTGATAGCGAATGTGACCATGAAAGTATTATTGCTAAATTTGAGTATCCTAAGAACATAGAGACTAACAAGAATAAGAGATATTGTACCTTGTAATCTCGTGCTTGAAAGGTTCAGATAAACTACTCTCTATCTCTCACAACCACATATGAAAAATTTCCACTCACAAAATGAAAAATTTGGTTTCCAATAAGTGTGTAATGATTGGTATATACCATATGTGATTATAGACATGAATCCAATTAGAAAACCTTCTTGATGAAAACCACTACCATAATGAGGGTTCCCATAATCACATAATTGAATGATGGAAAAACAAGAGGAACAACAAAGAGAATGAAATAAAATAATAAAGGCATTCTCATAATAAAGAAGAGAAGTGAAGGAATGGATCTCCATCTCCTCCTTAGAGAGAATGGTTTCTAAAGTATAAAAGGAAGAAATAATGGATTGCTTGGAGTTTCATCATTTACTTATATATCACTTAATCTAACTTCAAATGACTAGGATGTATCCATCTTATATTAAGATCTATCATGAGTAAAGAAGGATCAAATTTTTAGGAAAGGTTTGCACCTTTAATTATTTGATCCCTCTCCATGTAGATAGATCAGATGGAAGGATTCTTGATAAAATCCATTATCATGGTGAGGATTCCCACAGCCAAATAATTGAATTATGGGAAAATAAATGAGGTCTAAGGGATCAATTTTAACTTCAAATATATCATGAATAGAGAGGGATCAAATTTTGAGGAAAGGTTTGCACCTTTAAGTATTTGGTCCCTCTCCATTCAAGATAGATCTAGAGTTAAGATGGATACTCCCACCCCATGTGTGTGTGTGTAATTATAATGAAGTGGATATTAAAACATTTTAATTAAAGCAGACATCGAAATATTTTATTTATGGTCCACATTGAATTTTATTTGTTATTAATATTTTTTTAGTTGTTACGTATCAACTCCATACTAAGTATTGAATTACAAATCTCCCTTGGATTATACAACTGTTAAAATATCAATCTTAACTACAGATGTTTCAAGTACCTGAAGGGATCAATCACTTGAGGAGAAAACCTCTTTTAGAGTGAAAAACATGAAAAAAAAGGTTTTTGCCTCAAGATATTTGATCTCCATGGTTAAGATGGATCTATATTGGTTGTGTGTGTGTGTGTATCTATGTATGTGTGTATGTATCATTTTTTAATGCATAAATATATTCAATGCCTTGAAAATACCCTTGGGAACTTAAATTTTGTAGACTACACAACTTAAACTTGCAATTCCAACAAATATTTACTAGATATTAGACAAAATTGACCCATATAAATGGTCTTAAAAGGTCTCTATTTGAAATCATCCCATAAAAATGGAACCCCTTGCTTTAGCAAATTTATGAAAACTTTCTTCGCATCATCATAATTTATGAACAAATGTTGCAAGAAGCTATTATTTCCTTGTGAGTTATGTAACTAGTGTATTAGTAGATCAACCATCATCCCCTTATTGGATATTATGAGTCCTAAAATTCCTCCCAACATGACACAAAATATGCATTGATGAGTATTTGGTGAATTAAATAGTAATGACATCTACGAAACATAGAATGAAGTTGAGTGAGATGATTTTCCCTCTTGTGAGAGTGTGCATCCAAATCAACAAGGTATGCTTCAGTGATTTGTTTGAACTGGTGGAACATATATGACATAGCCCGATGTAAGATAACCTTAGTATTTTTTTAAGGCTAATAGGAATTTTTGGTACAAAAATAATACCCCAAGGACAAACATATATAGTCTTATGTTGATCCTTGGGTTAGATTTGGATATGGTTATAGCAAGAAAATCCATCCATTAATGAAAATCTCTCACTTATAGCATATTTATAAATAATATTATTGATGAAGGGCATAAGATAATTGTACATATTGTTCTTATTCAAATAAGCTAAATTCATACATACATGGTGTTATCACCTAGATTGACCTCGGGCTGAAGGGAGGCAATGCCAGGGTAACCACAAACCAAGCTTAGCCAAGTAGCTAGCCTTACTAGGCCAGGAGAGGGCTCTCTCCGTAAGGATCTCAGTCAAGATGATTGGATCAGGTAAAGGATTTTAGGCTAGGTATAGTAGCTCGAAATTTTTGATTGGATTTTGTAGAGGTTTTGCTAGATCAGGAGGAGCTGGGCAGTTTAGGTTTAGGAAATTAGGTCAGAAATGTAGGGTGTTCTATGGGGAAAGGTAGGCAAAGGCTTTAGCACTCTTGAGCTTTATGGGGTGAGATGTTTTAGACTGGTGAGGAGCTAAGAAGGACATGTGACAATCATGGATCCTTCTTGGACTGTTGAAAACATGAAATGGTGAATAATTTCCCAAGGCAGAGCACTGATACAATGGATTCTACCTATAAAACTTGAAAACATTCAACTAGAAGCAATGAAATGATATATGGCATACATAATGTTAGAGCCTAGATTGACCGCAGGCTGAAAGAAGGCAATCCTAGGATAACGACAAACTAAGCTTACCCTGGTAGCTAGCCCTACCAGGTTAGGAGAGGGCTCTCTCCTTGCAAATCTCAGTCAATATGACTGACTTTGGTTAAAATTTTAGGCTAGGTATAGTAGCTCAAGGTTTTTTGATTGATTTTGGTTGGTTTTGTGGTGGATCAGATGGAAGGCAATTTGGGTCTGGTAAATTAAGTCAAAATGCAGGGTTTTCTATGGGGCAGGGTATGTATAGGCTTCAACACTTGAAATCTAGTGAGGTGGGATGTCTAAGACTGGTGAGGAGCTGAGGAGGGCATGTAAAGATCATGTATCCTTCTCAAACAGTGGAAAACATAGAATACTGAATGGTTTCCCAATGTAGAGCACTGTAAACAATGAATTCTACCTTTCTATCTTGATATCATTTAGTTAGAAGCAGTGAAATAGATTGTGGCATACATAAAACATGTGAAAAACTGATAACAGAAGAAGAAACCATGAAAAATCACCATACCACAAGTATCCCATAAAAATAGCTACAACTCCTTTTAATTTCCTTACCAAACTGCTTACAATGATGTACAATATTGTTAAGGGCATCCGAGTGAATCCAACCTCACCAAATGAGCAAGAAAACACATAATATAGACATCTAATCTACTCATCCTAACCTTCAGGGGTCGAATTCATGAGAAGAGTGGTTGTTTCAACCATTTCCACACATAGAACTGGAATATAGGCAGTGAAACAACTTGCCTCTAAAAAAGGGGAAACTGATTCATTTACCTCAAAACCACTTCTAACTAATGAATCTACCCTATAACACTATTTTACAATTATATTTACATGCCATGTCATCAATTACATCAATGAAATCATCCATGAGGAGAGAGAAAACAAATTTACAGTCGAAACAGGTGAAATTTTGAATTTTTGGACAAATTGGTCAAAAGCGCAGCGCCACTAGCCAAAAGCACAGTGCCGCTTTCCACCTGCTTTTGGAGGCCTTCCCCTTAACCAAATTGATCCCAAGATAGCTCATTGGAAAGGTCTTCAAGTCTCGTTTCTGGAACAACTTGAATTTTTGAATTTGGGGGTCATTTCCCCCCTCAAAACATGAGTCTTCCTTCTGTGTGTCCAAAATGAGGCAGAGAGGTCATTTTTTAGTAGTTTTTGGACCTTTTGGTGACCCAGATTTGCTTCAAAAGTTCTGAAAATTTCCAGGGTGCATGCTCTCATCCTCTTGAATCCAAATATGCAAGCCTTTTGTTCATCTTATGCTCCAGGGAAAAGCGCAGTGCCGACAGTTTCCTGTGTTGAAAATTTCAAAATTTGAAAAATGCAAAAAATCTTCAAAACTTTCCCAAATTTGGCATAGGACACCACCATCAGCTACTTTGATGGGCTAGGGAGGATTCAACCAATAACCTCAAGCTATCTTGCTCCTTTTTTCTTTCTAAAGCTCGCCTTAGCCTAGCCTTGAACTTCCTGATCCTTATGTTACATATCCTGTTGCCAGTCATATAATGATATGCCATGTGCAGAGCATCTTCTTGTCCCTGTTGGCCTTCTCAATAAGTTTCTCAAGGTGTATGTTGACCCTCTCAAGACAAATTTCCCTATCATGTTTAATCTCTTGCTCAATAGGGGAAAATGTGCCATGAGTCTCTTTAGCCTTTTGCGTTTTTGATTTACCTCTTTGCTTCTTGGTGACTTGACTTCTTTGCATCTTTGCCTTCAGCACTTCAAGCTCCATGAGAACTTGTTTGTCACTCAACTATTTGTTTTCCTGTTCCAAGTATTTGATGACAAACTTGGCTCTCTCTAGGTTATCTGACAAAGCTTGTATTTGAGCTTCCCTATCTTTTATGATGATGTCCTTGACAATTTCTTCATCCTGGGCCTCCAAGTCAATGAAATAATCTCCATGATGAGTATAGTGCTGTTGTGGCTCCTCATTCTCAATCAGGTCAAAATCTCTTTCCTCCTCATCACCAAGATCTTCCTCATGCACTTTTTCCTTGCCTTTGCTCAGCTGCTCAACCTATACCTGTTTTGTTGATGTAGAAGGAAAAGCCCCTTCCACACCTTGTGGAGATAACATTTGCCTGTAGCCTGATGACGAAGGCAAGGCCCTTTCCACACCTTGTGGAGCAAGCACTTGCCTAGTAGCTGCAAAAAATCTCCTTGTGCCTCTCTGATATGTCAAATACACTGACACCCCAGCAGTTTCGGTTTCCTTGACCTCTTCCCTTATTTCTCCATGGCTAGAAGGCCCACCTTCTTCTTAATGCATTGATGAAGGGATCTGTGGACCTTTGAAAATCTCATGAGCAATAAAAGTCTCCCAAGGAATGTTAAGAAGACTGAGCTGGTGAAGAACAATGATTTTGATCAAAGAGTAATGATAAATACTGTTCAACTGCTGAGGGTATGGTTTCCTCTGCACAATGTGTGCCATTTTCTCAATGTTTCTAAACATGAAGTAAGGAAGATTCAACATCTTTACTCTAGTGAAATGAATGAGTCTAATATGGTAGGCATACAACTGGGAGAACCTACCTTCACAAGTGAAGTATTTGATAATAATCCTCATCAAAGAAACATACCCTTTTTCCAAAAACTTAAAGGGGAATAACCTTTTCACTTGATTTCTGTATTTAGCCTTGATATAGGGCACATAGTAATCCATCAAGGTCATGACCCTTGTACCATTTTTCACCCACATTGGGAATTCTAGTGGCCTCTGAAATAGCAGTTGATGATATAGTGAAAATTACTCCGGCAAGTGTGACCTCATTGTTATGTAAATAAGCCGCAAACAGTCTGGACAACTAAAGGTGAAACTAAACTCTTTCCACCATTTCACAAAATTCAAAGCATGCTTGATGCCTGAAGCAAGAAACTGCAAGTGAACAAGCCTATAACTCTGTCAAATTAGTGGGCTCCTCTCTGATGATTTTTCCTCCTTTATGAGGCTTCCTTTGTTGTATGTTTCTCTCCCTGGAGTTGTCACTAAATGTATCTTCCTCATACTCATAATCATTGTCTCTTTCCATTTTTTTCCCTTGGTTTTGAACAATGTGGTTGTATATGAATAATTATGGATAATAGTGTGGAAATAGGGTGGAGGAATGGAATGAGAAGAGTGTATGGAGGAGGGAGTGTGAAAATGTATGTGTGAACAAGGTTTAGGGATGTGAGTAGGGTTTAGGGATGTGAGTAGGGGAGAGAGTGTAGGGTTTGGGAAATTGTATGTGGGAATGGGATTTAGGGAAAAATATATGTGGGAGTGGAGTTTAGGGAGAGAGTGAGTGGAGTGTAATAGGATAGAGGGAATGAGGGTTTGATATCAATAATGAGTGATAGCACTAAGAAAACTAGTGTTTACAACAACAATTAGGGTTTCAATTTAAAGGGGGAAATACCAATCAAATTCTCATGAAAGCATACTAAACAACAATAAAATGATAGTACTTACCTTCAAGAGGAAATTTGGAGGTTATTTGGCAATTTTGGAGGAAGTTTGGGGTGATTTTAAGCCTTACTGGTGAAAGCGTAGTGCCACCTACAGGAGTGCAGCGCCAGCCTGAAAGTGCAGTGCTTGTGTATTTTTGCACTAGGAAATGTTGCTAGAAGTGTAGCGCCACCTTGAAAGTGCAATGCCTTCCTCAGAAGCACAACGCCAGCCAAAATCTTGAAGAAACACAACAACTTCACTGTATTTGCTCAATGACACTTGAAACTCAACCTTTGATTTCCTTAAGGTACTTTGGTCTTCAACAATAACACAACGGGATGAAATATAGGAGGATGTATTTATATAGCTTCACCTTTTTGATTTTTTATTTGTGAAAACCCACTTTTGTTATGTCTATCTCTTCTTTAAAATGCTCTGTTTTTTCTTTATGCTTGTCTTCTTGTTTTCTTTTGCTTGGCAAGTGATCTAAAGCTCAAAATCATTTGATTTTTGTAGTGGTAGGAACTGGGCAGCATCACCAGCTTTAGGAGAAGCTTGGGAACAAATATTACATATAGAAACAATAAAATTACATCAAAAAAAGATGAAAAACAATAATGCTCTGTTTTCACCTCAAAACTAGTTTTGAGGTGAGAACTACATTTAGCTTCTCAACTGATAAATTATGATTTTACCAATCATTATTGACCTCCTCATGTCCTTGCTGATCATTATTGGCATATAATCACTTAATTTGACCATGATGGGACCGTAAAGCCTAATGAGACCAAACCCTAAGACCTAATGAAATAAATTGTAGAGTGAACATGAGCCATGACTAAAATATACGAAAGAGGATCAGCAAGTACAGATCATGAGGGAAAATTTTGAAGGAAACCCTACCATTAGTGAATGCATGACCTAATGGAATGCAAACTCATCAGTATGGAACTCCTACTATGAAATCCAGAAGAGCAGATTTTGATCACTGATGGCAGTGTGAAGACACTGACACTAACACATAAAACATATAAACATATAATCACAGTAGAAGAAACTATACTAGAACTCCATACCACAGGGATCTCATAAAAATATCTGCAATTCTTATTAATTTCCTGCCAAACTACTTACATAGGTGTACAACCAAGCTCTGAGCATCCACACTGAGTCCAACCAACAAAATGACTAAGAAAATGCATGATATAGGCCTCAAAACAACTAATCCTAGCCTCAGGGGTCGAATCCATGAGAGGAGGAACAGTTGCACAAAAGACTGAACTGATAGCTAAAGACTAGGGAGGTCAAACTGAATCATTCCTAATATGAAGCAAACTGATTCATTACATGCCACTTATCTACCCTAGGTAACAAAAATACACTTTAATTACATCATCACCATGAATTACATCAGTGAAAAATCAAAATCCCACAGGTGAAAAGTGTTTTCTGAGAGAAACAGTGAAAAATTTGGCTGCATGTCAAGTGCGCAACACCAACGTCAAACATGCAGTGCCTGAAGGAAGTGCGCAGCACCATCTTCAAGGTGAGTTTTGACTACCTTCCTGGTGTCCAAATCTAGCTCAAGATAGCTCATTGGAAAGCTTATCCTGTCTAGTTTCCAAAAATGCCCCTAGCTTCAAAATCGAGCTTGCTTTACCCCTCCAAAACTGCAATCTCCCATGACTGTTCAAATGCACAGCGCTTGGCTCTGAAAATAGGCAGAGACATGATTTTTAGGTGGTTTTTTGCCTTTTCCACCTAGTAGTTTTGACTTTAAAACCTAGAAAAATGGTTTTCTTGAGTGTAAATGGTCTTCTGAATCTAATGGTTGTGGCCATTCCTCCAAAACATTCCCCAAAAAAGTACACAATGTCGTAGGCACTATGCGTTTGACCAATGCACTGATATAAAAATTACCTCAAGATAACAGGAAACGCCCAAAGCAAAAAACTAAGTTCAGGGTCTTCAAACATGGTTGATAGATGATGCTAAAGGTGCCTAAGCATGGAGAGAAGCCTCCACCAATAGGTCAAGCTTGTCCTTCTCCTTCTGATGAGTTAAGGCCTCAATTTTTGCATGAGCCCTTTTGAGCTTGGCTCTAGCAATTTTGTTTCTCATGGCATAGTATTTGGCCATTCTTCTTTCAATCTCTGTATCTCTATTAGATTTATCTAACAGGTCCTCAACATGAGTGTTAGCCCTCTCAAGCCAATATTCCCAGTTCTCATTCATCATTATGCCAAATTGTTCATTTAAGGTGAGTTGGTTGGCAAGTTGAGCTTATTTTTCTCTTTCAAGCTCCAAGGCTCATTTTATGCCTCTATTCCTAGGCCTCCTCCTGGGCATTTCTTCCTCCATGGGCTCACCATAGTCACCATAGGTTTCCTCAAGTTGGACTTTAGTCTTTTCAACTTCCCTTTTAGCTTTGATGATCTAAAATTCCATAAGCTCATGCTTGGTCTCCATTTGCCTATTTTCCTGTTCATAATAAGATATGATGTATTTTTCTCTTTGTAGATTCACCTGCAACTCACCTATCAATGCTTCTTGCTCTTTGAAGATCATTCTGGTGTTTTCCTTTTCATCTTCCTCATCTAAGTCCACTAAGTCAAAATCTTGCTCAGTTTCATGGGGGTCTTCTTCCTGTTTTTTCATTTCTGTTTCAACCATTTTTTCCTTTCCTTTTTGTACCTGCTTTGCTAATGAAGAGAGCAAGGCCCCTCCCACAATCTATGGGGAAAACACTTGCCTATTTCCTCTCTGATAGGTGTGCACCACAGTACCTAAATTAGTCCTTCCGGGCTTGCTGCTTTGACCCTGATCACTTTGTTCTTTGTCACTGTCCTCTTTCCTATCAGATGAAAGAATAGGTCCATGGAATGGTGATAATGGGGGTGATGGTGGATGAGATGAATAGTGCATGGGCTAAGATGGAGGGATGGAGGTTGGTGGATGAGATGATGATGGAATGTCTTGAACATTTTGAGTGGAAACTTGAGTGAAAATGGGGTTAGCTATAAATGTACTCCATGCAATGTTAAGTTCTTTAAGGTGATAAAGAACTATGATCTTTATGAGGGAATGGTGAAATAAGCTTTTCATTTGATCTTTGTATTCTCTTCTTTGGGCAATGTAAGCCATCTTCTCAACACTCTTGAAAAGATAGTAGGGTATATTGAGCATTTTAACCCTAGTGAAATGCATAAGTAACTGGATGTGGTAAGAATAGACCCTAGAGAACCTACCCTCACATGAAAAATACTTCATTATAATCTTCATCATAGGTGCATATCTATCAAGGAGGTATGAGAAATGGAAATAGCCTTTTCTTTCACTTCTGTACCTAGGTTTGATGTATGGTTCATAAAAATGTGGTTCTATTTCACCCTGCTTGAACCATTTTTCCCCAACTTCTAGAATCTCGATGTGTTATGCTCTTAACCTGCAAAATGATACCCAATACAGAATATGCGAAGAAAAGATACCCAGAACATAGAATAACAATGATTTTATTATTCAGAGAGTAATGTTCACTTTCCTCTTCGAGGGGGAAACCTCCAATAGAGCAGAGCTCGACTACAAAATAAGACACGATACTCCTCGCAGGGAGTCTCTATCCTTTATATATGACTCATACATGCAATACCACGGGACAATACCGTGGGTTTTATTAATACCATCTATCTAATACTACGGCCCATTTGCAACTAACTGTGGTTCCGTCATTAATTGCGGATTAACCACTTACAATTATTAATATGGGCTTTATTAACTCTTGACTATGACGTGATCCCATTACATAAATAAGGGGGTTAGGGTGGGACCCTAACATGCCCTCCCCCTTAAGACGAGCCTTGTCCTCAAGGCTGAAGCTGCGGAAACTGCTGAAGAATAGTGGCTGGTTCCCAAGTTGCATCTTCCGGAGAGGTGTCTTTCCATTTGACGAGGACTTCCTTAATCATGCGGCCACGCAGTTGCTTGTCTTGTGTGTTTAGGACCTGTTCGGGTTGAAGCCAGATGGACCCTTCTTCGTCCAATTCAGGTAGACTGGTCTGAATTCTGCAATTGTTCCCAATCACTTTCTTGAGGCATGAGACATGAAAAACTGGATGGATTTTTGCAGTAGGTGGCAAGGCCAACTTGTAGACCACTTCTCCAATGCGCTGAAGTACTTGATATGGTCCGTAGAATTTGCGAGAGAGTTTCTGACACCCCTTGTCCTTGAGTGATGTTTGCTTATATGGTTGTAGCTGTAAAAAGACCTGATCCCCTTCTTGAAATTGGCGCTCTGAGCGATGTTGGTCTACCTGTTGCTTCATGCGGTTCTGAGCTTTATGAAGATTCTCTCGAAGATGGGCGAGCATGGTTGTGCGGTGTTGTAGGAGTTGATCCACTGCTTGTACTTTTGAGCATCCCTTGAGATACGAAGTAGGTGAAGGTGGGAGTTGACCATTTACTGCTTCATAGGGAGTCATTTTGGTGGTGGCATGATAGTTGGTGTTATACCACCATTCAGCCAGAGGTAACCACTGTACCCAAAGGTGTTGCTTTTTTGAAGTGAAACACCTAAGGTAGGTTTCTAGACATTTGTTGACGGCTTCGGTTTGACCATCTGTTTGCGGATGATAGGAAGTACTGAGTTTGAGTTGAGTGCCTTGTATTCTAAAGAGTTCTTGCCAAAAATTATTGGTGAAGATCGGGTCGCGTTCGGACACAATAGAAGTGGGCATGCCATGCAATTTGAAGATCTGATCCATGAAAGGTTGAGCAAACAAAGTTGGTGTAAACGGGTGGGGTAGGGTGCAGAAATGAGCATACTTCGATAGTCGGTCCACAACCACCATGATGACTGACTTGTTCCCTGACTTTGGAAGACCTGTAATGAAATCCATAGAAACCTCCGTCCAAATTGATGCCGAAATGGGCAATGGTTGTAATGTGCCTGGTGTGTGACGGTTTCCCCCTTGTGGTGTTGACAGACCTCACATTCTGCTACGAAAGTAAGGATGTCCTTTTTCATGCCTGTCCAAAAAAATGATCTTTTGGTGCGAGCATATGTCTTCTGAAAGCCCAAATGTCCTGCAATGGGAGATGAGTGCAATTCTGCCAAAATGCGACTTTTGAGGGTGGATGTTGGTGATATTACGACTCTGTCCTTGTAGCGAAGAATATCATCCTGCCATGAGTAGCCCTTGGTGGAATTTGGATCTACCTGCAATTGAGAAATGAGTTGGGAGAGCTCGGGGTGTGAAAACCATTCCCTGCGAACCTCTTCAATCCACTCTGGAATGGGGAGGGAAATTGCTAGCAGAGTACTTTCCTCCTCAAATTGGCGAGATAATGCATCTGCTACACTATTGTCTTTCCCTTTCTTGTAAATGATATCATAATCATATCACAGCATTTTGGCTAGCCATTTATTTTGTTGTGGGGAGGATAGGCGTTGCTCCAAAAAATATTTAAGACTCTGATGATCTGTGCAGATTTGGAAACATCGCCCCAATAAGTAAGGTCGCCAGGTCTCGACTGCATGTAAGATGGCCATCATTTCCTTCTCGTAGGTAGATTGGCCCAGATTCCTCCCACTGAGTTGTTGGCTTGTGAAGGCCAACATTCGCCCTTCCTGCATTAAGACCGCCCCAATACCTGTACTCGAAGCATCACATTCAATGACAAAATATTTGGTGAAGTCAGGGAGTGCTAAGACTGGAGTGGAACACATGGCATTTTTTAGAGCTGTAAAGGCCTGTTGTGCTTCCTTATTCCAGAAGAATGGATTTTTCTTTAGGATTTGGGTGAGGGGCTTCGCTATGCGACCATAGTTGCGGACAAATTTACGATAATAGCCTGTGAGACCCAAAAATCCTCTCAAGCTCTTCAAGGTCTTAGCTTGAGGCCATTCCTGTATTGCCTGGATCTTTTTGGGGTCCACCTTGACACCTTCACGCCCCACAATGTGGCCCAAATACTCTACTTCTTCCATGCTAAACGAACACTTGGACATCTTGACAAATAATTTATGCTTGCAGAGCAATTGCAAGAGTAGATCTACATGCTGAAGATGTGCGGCCCAAGTGCAACTATAGATGAGGATGTCATCGAAGAAGACAAGGACAAATTTCCTGAGATATGGTTTGCGAATGTGGTTCATAAGGCTCTAAAAAGTAGAGGGGGCATTACAAAGACCAAATGGCATGACCAGGAATTCATAATGGCCTTCATGAGTTCTGAAAGCAGTCTTGGGGATGTCGACTTCCTTCATGCGAATTTGGTGGTAGCCTGAGCGAAGATCCAGCTTAGTGAAGAATTGAGCCCCATTGAGTTCATCCAGCAAATCATCAACCACCGGGATGGGAAATTTATCTTTGACTGTCAACTTATTGAGGGCCCTGAAGTCGGGACACATCCGCCACTCCCCATCTTTCTTGAGCACCATGACCACTGGGGATGAATAAGGACTAATGCTGGGACGAATGACACCTGCTTCCAAAAGTTCCTTGATGATTTTTTCTATTTCATTCTTTTGGGTGAATGGATATCTGTATGGGCGCACATTTGGGGGTTGGGCCCCTAGAACCAAGGTGATGCTATGATCATGTTCCCCTCGCGAGGGTGGAAGCTCATGAGGCTTGTCAAAGATTGGCAGATGGTTATTTAAAATATGTTGCATCTCAGGATGAATTGGCAGAGGCTTTGTTTCGACTGCCTGGATGGCATTAAATTGAGCTACAACTCCATGATTGCCCTTTTTTAACAATTTTTCCATTCTATGCGAGCTGATGATAGAGGGGGCTCCCGCCTGGAGTCCACGGAGGGTATGTGTGTAGTTGTTCTGCTTAAAACTCATATATAATTCCTGGAAATCCATTGTGATTGGCCCAAGAGTGCAGATCCATTTAGCGCCGAGGACAATGTCGCAACCCCCCATGTGTATGGAAAACATGTGGGTTTTCAACTAATAATCCCCCATTTGAAGTTTGACATTTTCACAGCGGCCTTCACATTTCATTGTGCCTCCATCCGCAATTTGAACTTGGAAGTTAGAAACTGTGCATACAAAACAATCCACTGCTTCTGCGACTTTTTGATGGATGAAATTATGTGTACTTCCACTATCAATCAAAACTACTACTGGGCGATGTTTAATAAAACCTCTGATTTTGAGAGTTTGAGGGGAAGAAATCCCTTCCAACGCATGCAGCAAAATAACTGGTTCGTCAGGGACATTGTCCTGTTGGTTGTCTTCTTCTAGTGCCTCATGGCCTCAAGTGGTGGATCTTCCTCTGTTGAGCTGTAGTTAGTGGCATCTATTTGAAAAAATTTGGGCTCCTTGCATTTATGACCTGGGGAGTATTTTTCATCACAGTAATAACATAGTCCTTGCTTTCTTCTTTCGGCCATTTCCGCAGGTGACACCTTTTGGACCTTAAGTGTTTGAGTCGTGTTGTGAGCCTGTGGGGGGCGACCTTTAGCAAAGAAATTTGGGCGACTGTATTGGGCTGCTAATGCACGTTACACGTTACGAGCTACCTTGCAAGCCTCCGTCCATGTGGGAGGGTGGTGCAGTAGGACTTGAGCTTTGATGGCTTATTTAAGACCATTGATAAAACATTCCGTGTAGAACGCATCTGAGAGACCCCAAGTGTGGAAGGCTAAGGCTTCAAAAGCTGTAATATATTCATCCATTGTACCTGTCTGTCGGAGCTTAGTAAGATGACCCAAAAAAGAGTCCTCCTGTTCAAAGCGGCCTTGAAGAGCTTTTGTAAATTGGGTCCAAGTCCTAAAAGGTCCATTGCAACGTTGATGCCATTCCCACCATTGCCACCTTTCATTGTCCAAGTACATGCTCCCCAACATAAGCTGAGTCGCATCAATCTAAGATACGATTCAATTTGAAATACTGGTCCATTTGTGCTATCCATGCCGACGGGTGAGAACCGTCAAATTTATGCATATCCGACTTGGGAGGTCGCTGACTGGGTGGTTGGTGGGTGTGCCAGACGTGAGGAGAGTGGCTAGGCTCACCCTCATTGTATCCATTGCCATTATACGCCTCCTCGTGGGCTTACTCCTTGTCCTTCAGGATGAGTTGCATGACCTGGCTACTTAGTCCGTTAAGCTGAAAGCTGAGGGTGTGCATGGGTTCTTCAAGTTTGTCTATCCTTTCATTGGCCATCGCTTGAGCTCTAGTTTCTACCATACACCAACCTGATGAAAATTTGGGACCGCCTAAAAATTTTCACTAATAATTGAATGGTACCACCGTGCTTAGCTCATCGTCCTGATTCTGATGGGCTACATCACCAATAAGCGCCCTGGAAGATCTCAAATTATTTTTTTTTTTTTTTGAAAACTCCTAATGGAGTTTTACTCCTTCCTTATCAATACTGCAGTGGCCAAATCCTCAAAATGTCAATGCGGCCAAAAGTCCTGCGAAAATTATACCCCGGTATAGGAACCCTTCACAACGACTCCGATCTGGTGGATTTGAGAGATTTGAATGGCAGATCTGATGGCGGAACAGACTACTTCTACGGATCTGATGGATCTAATAGATCGGAATGGCTAATCTACGAACTCGAGACTGCGGGACTGATGTCTACTGCTACTGCACCCTTTTGCACAAGCGGTTCTGAAAGAGATGTTGTGTGATCCCCTGATAGGAAAAGGGAACTATGGTCTTGAGGAGTGTCAGGTGCTACAGATCGCAATATACATAAGGGTCTGGCAGTAGTACTCGGCCCAATGTTTCAGGGCTCTAACTAAGGAGGATCGACCATACCCTTAGCCATACAACCCGACTACCCTATCGTACAGGTGAGTAATCTCCCCGAGTGCTGTTCTCGGTGTACTGTAGCCGCAAGACGGCCGACGGTTTATCTATGGCGAGGTTTCAAGGGAGCCTAGGGGGCTTCCAATATACCCAGAGGGTACGTGGAAGACAATCCGTGCGCGGTTCTGTCTAATGCGCTACTACTCGAAGGGGTACCCACAGGGGTTACAAGGGAGTCCAACAGACGTGACCACCTCTTGTATTTCCTGCATGCATGCCTCCCCAAATCCACAGGTTTATGCGCTCAACGACAGATCCCGTGGTTTAAAGACGCCAGAACACATCTCTAGCCAAAAAAAAAATTTGCTAAGAAATGGAGATCCCACCGGCCCTGGAAAGTGCTCTGATACCACTTGTTATGCTCTTAACCTGCAAAATGATACCCAATACAGAATATGCAAAGAAAAGATACCCAGAACACAGAATAGCAATGATTTTATTATTCAGAGAGTAATGTTCACTTGCCTCTTCGAGGGGGCAACCTCCAATAGAGCAGAGCTCGACTACAAAATAAGACACGATACTCCTCGCAGGAAGTCTCTATCCTTTATATATGACTCATACATGCAATACCACGGGCCAATACCGTGGGTTTTATTAATACCATCTATCTAATACTACGGCCCATTTGCAACTAACTGTGGTTCCGTCATTAATTGTGGATTAACCACTTACAATTATTAATATGGCATTTATTGACTCTTGACTATGACGTGATCCCATTACATAAATAAGGGGGTTAGGGTGGGACCCTAACACGATGGCAGCTGATATGATGGCAGTAGAAAATGTGAAGGTTATGCTTGCAAGATTGACTCGGTTATCTTGAATTTTAGTTACGAAAAGCCTAGTCAACTCATGGTAGTACTAGACTGCTTGGACCTACTCAAAAAACTCAAAACACCCTAACCATTTGAAGGATGTCACTGTCATAGGAGAAGCTATGAGCTCTTTGAGATCTGTGGGCTCAAACCTATGGATTTTCCCTGCTTTATGTGGCCTTCTTTGCTCTATGTTTCCCTCTATGACTGATCTCTCTTCTTCACTATGTGGACTACATCCTTCATCAGCCATGGTGTCTCTGTTATAAAACCCTAAGTAAATGGTAGGGGAATGCAAGTGTTTAGGAAGGACAAAGGAGAAGGGAAAATTATGTTTTGAAGAAGACACTTACTTGTTTTAAGGTTGAGGAGGTATAAGGACCACCGAAGAACGAATAGGGGCAAAACTAGCCAAATGCGAAGCGCCTAAAGGGAGTGAGCAGCACCAAGAGGAAACGCGCAGCGCCTCAACTCTTTCTGCTGATTCGACCTCAAATTGTAAAAAAAACACTATTGGGGTTTGCTCAATGCGTGGTAAGAGGGAAATAAAGAAGATATGAAGGCAAGAAGATATTTATACACCCTTGAATTTAATCTTTAGCTCCTCAAACCCCCTTTGCTAATGTTTTTTTGTCACTTTCACCTTTTCATTAATTGCTCTTGATTTTCTGACCCTTTCCTTTTTGATAGGTGCATGAATGTTCAATTGGACTTCAATTTTGCAGTGTTTGTTTGTCTTGCAGCAAGGAGAAATGCTTCGGTGTAGATGAGATCCATTATTACATATAGGAACTTTAAAATTACATATGAAATACAAATAAACTTAAAATACTCTGTTTTCACTTCAAAAACATGTTTTTGAGGTGAAAATTACATTAGGTTAAAACAAATAATAACTCAGTAGATTATGACTTACAAATCATCATTCTTGTTTTATCAGTCATCCTCATACCCTTGCTGACCTTTATTTGCCTTTTAACATCAAACTTTTGATCTCGGTGGTGGAACCCTAAGACCTAATGAAGTCATGCCCTATGACCTAATGAAATCATGACTACAGATTAATTATGAAACCATAACTGAAGACAATCTGAAGGAGAATCAAAAAATATACTCTATGAGGGAAAAAATTAGATTTTCTTAAGAGAAAACAACCATCAATGGATCAGTATATCATGACCTAATGGAAAGATGCAAAATTTTTAGTATGGGACCCCTAAAATGAAAATGGAAAGAGTGAATTTTGATCCCTGATGGAAGTATGCAGATACTGACACTAACATTGGCCTTATTGAGGATGGCAGCTCCTTGGAGGTGCCAAGAACACTGTAGACCAAGTGCCTCATCCATTGGGCAATACGATCAAAACCAAAAAAGTGGAAAAATGACTCAATACAACTGAACGCTGACTCTCAACCAAACTAACTCAAAACTTGACTATAAACCAAATTGACCAAAATTGACACTAATCATTTAAACTTTATAGCCTTCACTTCAGGCCCCAAGCTCAAATGACAGTGTACTTAAAAAATTCCAAGGAAAATAAAATTGTTATATACAATGAAGGTGTAGTAACTTCAGGAAACAACCTCAGAAGTAGTAATGCTTCAAGAGCCTACCATTCATTGGCCCTCCTGAACAATCCTGACCATCCATTTCCTTCAACAAAAAGGCATTTTGTCCTCGATAGGCTGAGATTTTGTATGGTCCTTTCCATAGATTTTCGAACTTACCATGCTTTCCTTTCTCCTCATTTCATGCATCCCACTGCAGCACTACATCCTCCAGCTAAAACTTTTCTACTTTGGTTTTGCGGTCATAGATCTTCTTTATCTTTTCTTGCAACCAGAAAGTGTTTTGAGAAACCTCTTCTCTTGTTTGCTAAAGGTGAATCATTTGATTAATTCTTCGTTGAATATCATCCTCTTCACTACCAACTTCCTATAGTAGTCTCATGACCGGTACTGCAAGTGATGTAAGAAATATTGTATCAGTACCATAAACCAACTCAAAAGGTGACATACCTATGGATTTCTTACTGCTCACTCTGTTAGCCCACAAGGAATTAACAAGCTTTCGATGCCAATTCTTCTTATTTGCCTCCAACATTTTCTTGATTATATTCACCAAGGACTTATTTGACGAATCAGCCAATCCATTTCCCTATGGGTAGTATGCGGTGGAATGACCCAATGTAATATTGTACTTGTTGCAAAACTCCACCATCCTCTTGGACTTAAATGCAACTACATTATCTATTATAATCTTGTGAGGGAAACCAAAACGAGACAAGATATTAGATTATAAAATTTGGATAATTACCGTATCTGTGGCCTGCCTTGTCGAAATGGCCTCAATCCACATGGTGAAATAAACGGTAGCTGTCAAGATCCATCGGTGCTATGCTGATGATATAGGATGGATTTCCCCTATGAAATCAAGTCCCCACTGCTGGAAAGGTGCATTTACTTCAACTGGTTTCAAAGGAAGAGGAAGCAGCTTCCTTTTTCCTTGAAAAACTTGGCATTCATGGCAACTCATCACTGTCTTATACAAATCTGAAAATAAAGTCGGCCAATAATATCCTACTCTCAACACTTTTTTAGCTATTTTTTTCCAAAACAAATGACCGCCACAATCACCTTTATGAAAATCATGCATCACTTGCTGAGCTTCGTCTTCAACCAAACAATTAAGAAGAACCCCTCTCGGATCTTTCCAATAAAGAGCACTGTTTAAAATGTAGAATTTTGATGATTTGAGTTTTAGTGATCTACCTTTGCTTCTTGAAATTCCAAGAGGTGGAAAAATACGTTGAAGAACATAAACTATATTAGAATACCACAGTGATTCAAGAAACATTTCCGAGACTTGAATGAGAGAGCCACCATCTTCATCCTTCGACATTGTTGCAATGATATTTATGTCTAGAGCATGTAGATTTGATTCTGCCATCAGTTTTTCCAAGCCTTGTCCCTTGATCAGTTTAGTGGGCTTAATCTCCAAATCATATTCCAACATTGCTGCTATCCAATTACCTCTTCTTCCCTCCAGATCAGTTTGCATCAGAACATCCTTTATTGTTGCATTAGAAACATATGCTATGGTATGTGAATGCAGAATGTACACTCTGAAATCCTTCAATGATTTTATGAGATCCAACACTTTCTTTTCAATGATATTATACTGCAAGGTAGCATCTCAAATAGTCCTACTGAAAAAGCAAATGGGTTGCTCAATCTGATCTCTTTTTTTCATCAATACCGCAACCATGGTATGCTCATATGCAAATGAAAATATAATGAAATATTGAGTGTAATCAGGACTAATCAAGATTGGGGTTGTGGTCAAAGAAAACTTTACCAAATTGAATGACTTCATTGCATCCTCGGTCCATTTCACAGTGCGGTCCTTTTTCAACATATTAGTCATTTCACGTAAATGTTCCGCCAAATTGGGTATAAATCTGCGTAAGAAATTCATCTTACCATTGGAAGCCTAAATCTCCTTTTTGTTGCACGGAAAGTCTATATGTTGAATTGCCTCCACCCTTGAAGGATCAATGTGGATATCATCTTTAGAAATGATATGACCAAGGAGCTTACCCTCATCCATGGCAAAAAGACTTTTCTTGGGGTTGAGAGAAATCCCGAACTTTCTACATCTTTGAAAGACAATCCTTAAGTGGTGCAAGTGTTCATCATCAGAACCATAAAATATCGTCAAATCATCTAAATAAAAAACCAAGAAAACATACTTCTCATTAGCAAAAGTGATGTCCATCGCTCGCTGAAAAGTGGCTCCAACATTATTAAATCTGAATGGAATTTTGGCATACTGAAAAGTTCCCCAAGGTGTTGTGAAGGCAGTTTTGTCTTGGTCTTTTTCATGCACCAAGACCTGATTATAGCCTGAGTAACCATCGAGTAACGACATTCATGATGCTCCAACTACTCTTTGTAGAATATGGTCCATCTTTGGAAGTGGGTAATTATCCTTTAGGGATACTTTGTTGAGGTTCCGGAAATCTATGCACAACCTTATTTCTCCAGTCCTCTTTTTTATCAGGACCAAATTCGAATTCCAATCAAAAAATTTGATTGGAACAATGATGCCAACTTTGAAAAATCTATTCACCTCTTTCTTGATGCATGGCAGCAGCTTTGGATTAATCCTTCTCAACTTTTGTCTAAAAGGCTTTTGATCCAGCTTGATAGGAATAGTATGCTGAATTATATCCTTGTCATACACCTCAAATCTGAATAATCCAAGGAAAACACATCAGAAAATTCAGAAAGTAATCTAACATACTGGGCCTTTACCTCGGGAGAAAATGTTTTTGATAGCTTTACCAGCTTGGTCTTGTTAACTGTTCCGAGATTGACATCTCCAACTCCTTTGTCGGTAGGAACCAAGCTCGGCTTTCTTGCAACATCATCCTTATCAGAAAGCTCCTCTAAAGGTATGAGACCTCTAGGAATAATGTTATCCTTCAGCTGTAATACTTCCATTTGATTCACCTCAATCTCTTGTTCATCGGTATTACAATCATCATCAATGGAAGAATTCTTGAACTTTCTTTCATTCTGAAAAAAGGCATTGATTTCATTATCATCCCAAAACACTTTCCAATACCTTAAATTATCCGAAGCAGCAGGCCGATGTTTGACATGAATTTCAAACTTGTTGCTGGAGTTCATTGGGATCTTCAAATTGCTTGCTGCAGTGGCGAGTGAATCTATAATAATGTTTTGAGTCTGGGGTATGGATTTCAAGGTATAGTCAGGAAACATTCTCAAAATATATAGAACTACAATTTTGTAGGCTCTCATCTGCAGATGCTTTACTTGATACTCTCAGTTTACCTGTTTGATCACCAGCTTTGAATCACCATAGATAGAAATCCTTTTTGCATTTGGTTTCTTCAAAATTTTAAGACTTGTAATCAAAACCTCATACTCCGCTTCATTTTTAGAGCAATCAAAAGCCAACTTGTAAGAACATACTCTAACATTACTTGGGACTTTGGTAGGCTGGAAAGTAGGGTTGCGAATCCAAATTCCTATACCAGCACCGTCCTTACCCATAGCGCCATCGAAATCCATGCTCCAAAGGCTGGATTCATCTTCTAGATGCTGAAATTTTGTTTCCTTCTCTACCTTACCTTGACTGATTACTTCATTTTTCTGCTCCTCACTGACCTTATGTTGCTCAGTAGGCTGCTCAGAAGAACTTGCTATTTTCTCCTTTTCCTGATTAAGGACTGCCCTAAAATTTTCAGAAATTTTTGGTACATCATCTACTTCTACAATCTAAATATCTACATCATTTAATCCGCCATCAGAGTACAAAACAAATGATTCTAAATTAGTATGTACAACATTTATTGGATGATTCACTAGCTTCTCTTTACTAGTGATCATGTATTTCATTTTCTTCTCCCGGTATAATTTCCTCAATTGACCGAAAACGGGAATGGTAGCATAAGAGAAATCAAGTTGTAAAGTGCCCTTGAGTTTAGCACCCCACGATCTAGACAAGAGCATATCGAATCGAGGTGGAATATCAGCAACAACCACATCCATCAAAACATTTTTGGCTGGGATTTGATCTAAAGACACTACCATATCTTTGATAAGACCAATGCAACAAACTCTACCGAAGTCAAAGGAGTACAAATCATGATATTTCCGGGTAATATCTAGGCCCAAATTCTCCATAATGGAATTATGAAGAAGGTACTCATGCAATCTAAGACTCAGATAAAAGGGAGGAACTTCACTATCTTCTGGCTGACCTTCTATGGCTGGACCAAAAATGAGTTTAGGATGATCATCTTCGACATTTACAATGTCTGACAAAGGGTCTATTTGCAAAATTCTAGATACATGGTGTTTATAATTATTATTCTTTACCAGTTCAGTCAAAGTAATGGACACCTTCAATTTAGCAATTTCACTTTCTAAATTAAAGGTTGAAACTTTTTATACCTCTTTGACAGTAATGTCCTTCTTCTCCACTTGCTCTTTTGCTGCATTTTGCTGATTGTTCTTCTCATTTGCAATGATATTTGTTGATGGTACTTTGCTGGAACTCAGATCAGCAAGCTCTTTCCCTTTCTTCTGAATGTTTGAGGAGTCATTCTTTGATTGCAGATCCTTTCTTTTTTGAATGTGATTAATCGGTACATCTCTACTCCTCAAAGAATACTACTTCTGCTAGGCTGTTAAAGCATTCATATAACCTCGTTGATAATCATCAGACTCAGCCTCTAGAACTGCATCGTTTGATAATATGTAATCTTCATCCCTTTGAATGTCTAGAACCTCTGCATATTCTTCATCTTCCATCAGAAAAATGGGCATACCATTGGCAATGAAAAAATGGTTTGCTTCAATTACCGGATCATTATCATCTTCTTCTTCCATTCCCTAAACATAATTCTGCTGCAAAGGAGTTCTGATCTGTTGTTGTTGTGCTGGTTGGTCCAATGCCTTTTGTTCCCTCTACTTGATCCAGAATTGGGGCTGCTGTTGTCCTCTAAAATTTGGATTCCTGATTGGTGGTTCAGGTCTATCTGTGATGGTCAGCCGGTCAACCATCTTCTCCACTGTTCGGATCAAAGTATCCATCTTGACATCTGAGGTAGATGCTTCCTCCTTTATGGTCACTCTCTTTTCAGATCTCATTCTTGCTCTTTTGGCCAGTAGATTTGCTTCTACACTTACAGTGTTCTTCTCCATGTCTTCTAGTGTGGTGGGATCACATTCCCGTAACTAATATGCCATATCATTATCAAAACCATCTGGAAACTTGAGCAAGGATAACCCCTCTGGTGGTTTAATATTGGCCGGAATAGCATTATAGACTGCATTAAACCTCACACAATAATCTTATACACTTTCACCGACATTCCTTTTGATAGAGTGGTTGATGGAGTAGTAGGGGTAATAGGTGTTTGATAGGATATGATAGGTTGAAGGGGAAGGGTAGGTATAAACTGAGGTTGGGAATGAACTTCAGTGGTTGATGGGAATAATGATGAATTGAGGGTAGTGGATGATGTTTCAGAAAACTTAGGGATCTTAGTAGTAGTAAGGCATGATTGAGGAGAATTTAGGATATACTCATCAATTGACCGGTTTGCCTTTTTAATTTTGAGATATACAATATAATCCGCGTCTAGAACTATATCGTCAAGTGCACTTTCGGATTTGGTTCTAAATAGAGAAAGGTCAAATGACAAATCAAAAGAGAGATCTTCTAAGAACAACCACTCATCCGGGCAAGAATCTACTTTTATTGAAGGTGTCAAGTTGATTGAACTATCTTGTCTTTTGAGTCTTCTTGAAATCAAGTTAGGATCAACTACTAGGGCGGGATTTGGATCAGGGTTGGCCCTAGTGTACTTTCTCGAAGCCAGTGTGCTCAAATTTCGAAGTTTTTTATATTGCTTTACAACTTTCTATTTCAGCCTAGTAAATTCTAAAACTCATCATCCAAAGTTCAAGAATTTAAATGAAAGATATTACCGAGGTGATTAGTCTTTCATTCCCCAGTATGGTCGCCACTATGTTATCACCTAGATTGACCTCAGGCTGAAGGGAGGCAATGCTAGGGTAACCACAAACCACGCTTAGCCAAGTAGCTAGCCCTACTAGGTCGGGAGAGGGCTCTCTTTGTAAGGATCTCAGTCAAGATGACTGGATCAGGTAAAGGATTTTAGGCTAGGTATAGTAGCTCGAAAGTTTTGATTGGATTTTGTAGAGGTTTTGCTGGCTCAGGAGGAGTTGGGCAGTTTAGGTCTGGGAAATTAGGTCAAAAATGCAGGGTGTTCTATGGGGCAAGGTAGGCAGAGGCTTTAGCACTCTTGAGCTTGATGGGGTGAGATGTTTTAGACTGGTGAGAATCTAAGAAGGGAATGTGACAATCATGGATCCTTATTGGACTGTTGAAAACATGAAATGGTGAATGATTTCCCAAGGCAGAGCACTGATACAATGGATTCTACCTATCAAACTTGAAAACATTCGACTAGAAGCAATGAAATGATAGATGGAATACATAAAACATATAATCACGGAAGAAGAAACTGTACTAGAAATCCATACCATATGGATCCCATAAAAATAGTTGAAATTCTTATTAATTTCTTGCCAAACTATATTCCTAACCTGCAATATATTCCCTGCAACCTGCAATTATTCCACAGATATTAGGCCTGTTTTTCTTTTCTTTTTTTCTCTTTTTTTTTCTCTTTTTTTTTTGTTTTTGAAAGACAGTTGGGGCGCCTCCATGAGGTTTTCACCCTCACTATCTGCCCCGTGCACCTCTAAGAATTTTTCACCCAGGGATCTTCTTATTTCACTTCTCTTTTTTTTTTCTTTTTCTTGATGCTCAAGGTTTGGGTGGAGTAGAGACAGGGCCCTGCTCCACTACTAGCACTAATTTGTCCAAATTTTCAATGAACTCCTGCCTCAAAAGGGGTTTCCTGTAGATTTTCAATCGATGCCCATTGATGAGCATGGGGATGGCTTCTTCATCAATGGTCCTGATAAGGACTGAACCATTGTCGGTGCATTTCTCCACTATATATGGTCCTAACCACCTTGTCCTCAACTTCCCTTTGAAATCCTTGTATCTTGAGTCATACAGCAGCGCCCAATCTCCTGGCTGGAATTGCTTTTCATTAAGGTGTGAGAATGATATACAACATCGGATCAGTCAAATGATTCACCTACAGTAGACAAAAGATGAGATATTTCAGAACACCTCTAAGCTCCATGACAAGATAAAGAAAATATATGACCAAAAGACAAAGGAGGATGACTTAAAAATTGGAGATGTGGTACTCCGTTGGGATGCTAGAAATGAGGACAAGGGTAAGCACGGTAAATTTGAAAATTTGTGGAAAGGGAAAAATTCTTTCATGCTATATGAGATGAATGGAGAACCATGCTTAGGAAGACTAGTGAATGGTAGGCTCCTTAAGCACTATCTTTTTTGAAAACATGCTTCTCAAAAATCTCCCGATTTCATTGTAAATAACAGTTTAACTTTCTGCAAGTGTGAAGTAGATAATCACTGGAATTTGGAGCCCAAAGTGAAGGCCATGGAGCTTCATTAATTTTCTGACATTTTCAAAGTTCAGTTGTCGGTTAAGTGAGTCAGCATTAAGTCTTTTTTTAGTAAATTACAAGTCAGTTTTGAATCAATTTGTGTTATTTGAGTTGTCAACATTCAGTTTTGCATTTCAGCTTAATTGACCGTATTGGCCCACATGGATAGGCACTTGGTCTACGGTGTTCTTGACACCTCCAAGGAGTAGCCATCCCCAATAAGGCCGATGTTAGAGTTAGTATTTGCATACTACCATCAGTGATCAAAACTCCTATTTTCATATCATATTACGATCCCATTATGAATTTTTTGTCATTCCACCTAGGTCCTCATTCAAATATTTACTCATTGATGGTAGCCCTAGTCAAAAAACCTCACTCTCCCTCAAAAATCAATACTTGTTGGCCCACCTTCATGTCTTACTAAGCATACTTCAATCATAAAAGCTCAGTTTATCATGTCTTTATGTCAGTCAAGTCACCATGAAGTCTGCTCACTCAAGGTTTTCATTAGGTCTCTAGGTTCCACTGTTCCAAGGTCCAATAAAACGTCATTTCACTACATAAGGCCAGAAAAAAATATGAGAGTGAATGAAATAATATCCATTTTTCATTTAAAGAGGATTTGAAAACATGTAACCATGGTTGCCCAAGTTCTAATTTTCACTTCAAGTATGAGTTTTTTTTTTTTTAGATTGTAATTTTATTCCAAAAATAGAGATGTAATTCTATTTTAATTCTATTTATGTAATTTTATGTCATTATATGTAATAAGTAAATTTTCTCAAGCTGCTAACTCAATTCCACATGCAAAATGGACAATAATGTCAAAATAAAAAGTGTCAACTCCAGCAATTGATCAATCTACAAAGAAAAAACACAAGGTAAAGGGGTATTAGTGCAATGTTTCAAAATCACTTTCACACATTAGAAAATGGGTTTTAAATCAACAAAATCAAATTCTATTAAGTATTTAAAATCCTCAAGACATCCTTTTTCCGCTCATTTTCTCTTGTCATGGCTGAACAACTTCAACAAAGGAGAAATTTTCAAGTTTGATAGGTGAAATCAACAAAACGGAGTTGTCGTTGTGCATTTGGAAACTGGAGGGTGCGTTTGTGTATTATGTTACACGTTTCAGTGTCACGCTTCACATTTGACAAGGAGGGCTCATTTGTGTGTCATTTTGCGTGTTTGACCAATGAAGGGCATGTTTTAGTTGTGCGCTGCGAGTTTGACAAGATTTTCTCTCCAGCCTCTAAAAAAGTGTCATTTCCTCAGAAGCTTCAATTTGGTTGTTTTCTTCCTCCAAGAAAGTAAGTAACACTAAATATACCCTCCTTACATTTCACAAGTCATAAATTCATGGTGTGAAGTCTCTTGGGTGAAATTTGGAGTTTTCAAACCTGCAAACCCTAGCTTCATTCCCACACCTCCAATTTCACACCCTAGTACTTATATTCCCTTCCTATATCCCTATTAACCCCTTTCCCAATCCCCATATCATTTTGCTAACTCCCAAATCCCTTTATTCCCAAAACCCTAAGACCTAGGTGTTCTATTTACCTAGGCTCCCAAAACCCCTAACCTGTAATAAAATTACCTATGCCAAATCCCTTTACATTCTCACTCCCTATCACTTCCCTTACATTATAAACCCCTTCCCTCATCTCCATGAATTTTCTTACATCATTCCTAACTCCCTATACCTATATTCCACTATCATTTCATCTCCCTAAGGTTTTAAAATCAAGACAACATGTCAAAAGAAGAAAACATAACTTCCAGTGAGGAGGAAAGGAATGGGAGGAAGTCAAAAAAAGTAGGGAGAATCCTTAGATTTGAGCCCAGAGATACCAAGGAACTCATGGCATCTCCCATGACTGTGACATCTTTTAAACATCTAGGATGTTTTGAATTTTATGAGAAAGAACAAAGGGCCCAACATCATCTTATTTTGAGTAGACTATTCATCTCTAATCTCCATGACAACCAGGTAACCCTTGCTGGTGTCACTTTCACTGTATCTACTGCCATCATATCAGCTGCCACTGGAATCCTAGATGTTGCGGAAAAATGGTTTAAGCAAACAGATTTGGAGCAGCATTATTATGAGCCATATATCAAACCTAGATACAGAAATGATAGAAAGAGGCTTTTTCCTTTCTCTTAACTCCTGGATAGATATGTTCCCATGATGAAAATCATCATGAGATACTTTACTTGTGAAGGAAGGTTTTTCTGTTATACCTATCATATCTGACTACTCATGCATTTCACAAGCGTTAAGATGCTCAACATACCTTATTATCTCTTCTGTAGCATTGACAAGCTAGCATATATTGTCCAAAAAAGAGAATATGAGCATCAAATGAGAAGTATTTTCCACCACTCCCTCATAAAAATCATTGTCCTCGATCACCTTAAACAATTGAACATTGCATGGAGTACCTTCATAGCCAATGACATATTCACTGATCCATCTATTCAGAATGTTAAAATGTGCCTTCTTCATCTCATCCTTCCATATCCATTCCTCCATCTCAGCCCACAAATCATGCATCATCATTAGACCAGTCTCCTTCACCATCACCATTTCATGAGCACATTGAGTCACCTAGTCGAGATGAGATCGGAGAGCCGAAGCAGACTAAGTAGGTTGAGGTCATCAAGCCTAAAAAGGCATATTTGGGCACATTGGCACATACATATCAGAGGGGTCATAGGCAGGTGTTTTCCCCACAGATTGTGGGAGGGGCCCTGCTTTCGTCACCAACAAAACGGGTACACAAATGCAATGAAAATATGACAGAAGCGGAGGTTCAGGCAGAGATCAAATATGAGGAGGAGGACCTCCACAAGACAAAACATGATTTTGACCTTGTTGACCTAGACGAGCATGATGAAAATGAGGACATTAGCATTTTCATCAAGGAAAAATATTCACTCATCAGGGAGCTCCAGACGAACTTAGAGAGGTCCAAATATATTATGTCATATTATGAGGAAGAAAACCAACAGCTTCAAGCCAAACATGATGTTATGGAGATTCAGCTCATTAAGGAAAAAAAGAACAAATGAAAGCTAAAGCATTACTTGATGAAGCCTATGACATGTATGGTGAACCTGAACAAGAACCAAAAATCAGACCTAAGACTAGACGGATGGAAAGAGCTCTAGAGCTAGAAAGAGAAAAGGAGGCTGAGCTTGGAAATCAGCTCACATGGAATGAACAATTTTCCATCATGATTAATGAGAACCGGGAGCATTGGATTGACAAGGTAAATCAACATTTATATAAGCTCCTAGTCAAGGCCAATCAATAGAATGACATTCAGAGAAAGATGGAAAATCATTATGCCATGAGGAACAAGATTGCAAGGGAAAATCTTAAAAGAGCTAATGCAAAGATTGAAGCCCCAAAAAATCAAGAGGAGGAAGGAAGACTTGACATCCTTGCTAAAGCCTCACTTCATGCACAAAACTCATGATCAGCAATAATTTCACAAATTTTGAGAAGTTATGGGGTACTTTTGAATTTTTTGTGCTTTTCAAGTAATAATACACTGTTTTTTTATAGCTAGAATGCCAAGGGCGTAGCGCCCTTGGCGTTGCGCTTTTTTTGGGGGCACTTTTCAGAAAAAATAATACCACCATTGGATTCAAAGTAGGGAATACATGTAGGAAAATAACTTTAAAAGCCTTGGTTTTCACAGCTGGCAGGTGAAACGGTGAAAAAACACCTAAAAAATCAATGTTTTGCCTCCTTTTTCATCTTGGCACTGCACATTTGACCAGTCTTGGGAGAACCACTTTTTGGAGGGTTAAATAAAGTCCATTTTGGAAACTGAAGGCATAATTGTAAACTAGACAGGACAAGATTTCCAATGAGCTATCCTAGGCTCAATTTGGACACCGAGAAGGTAGTCAAACGCAGCCTACAAGATGGAGGGCACGTTTGACAAAGAGAGGGCGTGTTTGACCAGTTGACTAATTTTTCACTGTTTTTCTCCATATTTGATTTTCATCCTTCGAAATCAAATTTTTACTGAAGGAATTGATGTTTGAAATGTAATTATGGTATTTTTACTATTACCTAGGGTAAATACATTAGGTAATCCATGAGGTGTAATGAATCGGTTTCACTGCAATTAGGGATGAGTCATTTTGACCACCCTACACTCTAGCTATCAATTTAGATTTTGGTGGAACTGCTCCTACTCTCATGGATTCAACCCCTGATGTTTGCAGGCTTCTTTTTTTAGGCCTATATCTTGTATTTTTCATTCTTTTCAAAGGTTGGACTCAGTTGGATGTTGTTAGATTGATCAGAGACATTATTGTATCAGAAATTTGGCCAGTTTTAAGAGATGAGTTGCAGCGATTTCCTTGGGATACCTGTGGTATGGTTGTTTAGCATTATTTTTTTCTTCAGTTTCAATTGTATGTATTACTGGTCCATATTCCATTTCATGTCTATTGTATGATCTCTTTCAAGTTGATAAACAGAAATCATCTCACATGCTCTATTTTGGGGAAGCTTTCATAGTTTTTTCATCTTTCTTCAGTTTTGGAAGAATACATCATTCATGCTCTTCCTTGATCCTCACCTATCTAAATCATCTCATCCCAAGAAACACTAATGTGTTAGCCTACCTACCTACCTTTCCCCTTTGAATGTCTGCAATCATATCTTATTTTTCGTGACCTAGCTTCTTTTACCTAATCCTCATCCAGCAACCCAATTTCAAACAAACACAACCCTCTACACTTTATACCTAGCATAAAACCCTAATTCATCCAGCCCTCTTGGCTGTGATTTTGTGTAGAGAGCCCTCTCCAGCTTGGTAGGGCTAGCTACCAAGTCAAAAGGTTGGTATGTGGTTACCTCAGCTAGACTCTTCCTCAGCCTTGGAGATCCGGAGGAGTGATAACAGGGTACGCATAAAGATAGCTTTGAAGAATGGCGCGATTACAAGAGGATAATGAGGATGTGATTTGGTCACCCTAAAGTACAGTTAACTGAGAAATATGATGGGAGGAATGATCCACGCAATCACCTAGCAAAATGGACTAAAGAATATTGAATGGAGTTGCAGCCAGAATGGGTGCATTTATTCTGTCACACTCTGGAAATAATCCCTATGAACTGGTATTTAGAAACAGAGCTCTGGCACAGCACCACGGAATGGGATATCTTAAGAGAAGAGTTCGTGAGGACATTCAACTTTGAAGACGGGTTTGAAATCATTAATGAGGCATTGCAGGAGGTTCAAGCAGTAATCTTCCAAATTCTGCAAAATCCTTTGGAATTGGTTCAACCGAATTGGAGCACCCAGTTGCGCCATGTGCTAGAATGTTATAATATGACCGCTGAAGTGGAGGATGAGGATCCAAGGAATATCAATGTCCCAGAGACAGAAAGTCACCACAAGATTGAAGGTCCACAGATAGAGAACCCAGATATCACCGCGCCATTGAAAACTATGCAAGTAAATGTTGGCACAGAAGCGAAACTGAAGTTTATGAAGATTAGGGATTATTGAGACGATGCTACAGCAGATAAATTAACTAAGTTGCTTTGCGAATATCAGTATTTATTTCCTACCAAATTTTTGGACTTGAAAGGCATCATAGGCAATTTGGGAGTGATGAAAATAACTTTGAAACCGGAAGCGAAGCCTGTTAAGCAGAGGCCATATCACCTTAATCCCAAATGCAAAGAAAAGGTCCACTTGGAGTTGGAAAAGATGATTGAGGAAAATATTATTAAACCAATGGAGGAATCTGATTGGGTGATCCCAATGGTAGTTCAGGAAAAGAAGCAGAAAGACGAGATATGGATTTTCATAGATATAAGAAAGCTTAACGATTTCTGCGTTCATGATAATTTCCCAACACCGTTTACTAACAAAGTCCTAGACAATCTTGGCAGACAAGAGGCCTAATTGTTTACTGATGGGTCTCTGGGTACCATCAAATTAATATTGCGCCAAAAGATAGGAGTAAAAAAACCTTTGCGACAAAATGGGGGTGTTTCCAGTATACGGTGATGCCCTTCAGACTTAAGAATGCACCATCAATCTTCTCTCACGTAGCCATCAAAGAGTTTATTCACAAAATTTTGGAGGTCTATTTTGATGATTGGATAGTGTTTGGGCTAGTCTAGCACCATGTAGAGAGTCTACGCTTAATGTTGGATACGTTTCGAAGGTATCAGATTGTGTTAAACTTGAGGAAATGTTTGTTCTGTGTCCCTTTTGGGATTTTGCTGGGTGATGTGGTGTGTAGGCAAGGACTTATGGTGGACCCTGCCAAGATCACGGTAATAATCAATTTGAAAGCCCCAAGGAGTGTTAAACAGTTGCGCACAATGCTGGGCCATACCGGGTATTATCGAAAATTCATCAAAGCTTATGCTCAGATTACTGTGCCCATGGAGAAGTTGATAAAGAAGGATGCTACATTCTGTTGGAATGAAGAATGTCAGTGCAGTATGGATGTCTTGAAGGAGAAAATGGTTACCGCATCAATCTTTGTCTTTCCAAACCGAAAGAAAGAATTCCATGTGCACGTTGATGCCTTATGTATTGCATTGGGAGTAGTGCTGACACAAGCTAGCGAAGGAGATTGGATCACCCTATAGCATTTGCAAGAAAAAAAAATCAAAGACTAAAAAGAATTATTCGAATACAGAGCACGAGGGACTGGATATGGTGTACACGGTCCATAAATTTATACATTACCTACTAGGCGAACATTTCAAGATGTATACAGACCATTCTGCATTGAAGTATCTAGTCAGTAACCCTGTGTTGGGGGGGGAATATACAGATGGTTGCTCTTGTTTCAAGAATATGATTTTGAAGTGATTTTGAAGCCTGAAAGGTTGAACGTAGGACCTAACCATCTGTCACGCATTGAGACAAGAGAGGAGCCTACTAATTTGGAGGAAGGGTTGCCTGACGTGCAGCTCTTTGTGGTACCCATAGCGGATAATCACTTTCTAGATATTATCCACTTCTTGGCTACAGGAATGACCCCAGAGGGATATACCAGTCAGCAAAAGAAAGAATTGGTGGTGCGCGTGGTAGATTTTTTAGTAATTGTAGGTCATTTGTATAAAATGGGATTGGACAAGATACTTCGACATTATGTGCCTAATTTTGAACAAAACAGTATCCTCGTTGAAGCTCATGGAGGAGCTACGGGAGGGCATTATGCAGGAAATGCGACAGCGCAGAAGGTCTTGCATGCTGGGTTGTGGTGGTCGATGCTACATAAAGACTCTAAAGCATACTATAAGGTGTGCAATGCATGTCAGAGAATGAAAGACTATCGCGGAGGGATGAGCTGCCTCTAAACCCATAGGTCATTGCAGCCATTTGAGAAATGTGCCATTGATTTTGTAGGACTGATTTAGCCCCAGGCAAGAAAACTGGTGTGCGCTACATCACCACGATAAAATATTTGACCATATGGGTGGAGGCATGGCCTTTGAAGGACTATACATGGGCAATGACAACAAAGTTTTTGTTTAGGTATGTGTTGACCAGGTTTGGTTGCCTGAAGGTTTTGACGAGTGATCGCGGTACGCATTTCCTCAATGAAATGATCAATTCGCTGACAGAAGAGTTCCAGGTTTACCATCAGAAAAGTAAACCATATCATCCTCAGGCCAATGGAACAGTTGAGGCTTTGAATAAGATTTTTTATAATGCACTGACAAAGATTTAAAATGTGTAGCAGAATGATTGTGATGTGCACGTACCAATAGTATTATGGGCATACATAACTACTTGCAAAAAGCTCACAGGTCAGACACCTTTTCAGTTGGTTTATGGTGTAGAGGTTGTGATGCCTATGGAGTATATCGTGCCTAGTCTATGCATAGTGGCTTTCATAGGAATGGTGAACCCAAAGCCTTAGAAGAATAGCTCGCGCAACTAATGGAGCTCAAGGAAGATAGGTTTTTGGCTGGATTCCATCAGCAGGTTCAGAAGGAACATGAAAAAGCTTGGCACGATTGGCACATCAAACTGCGCACCTTCAAGGTAAATGATTTGGTTTTATTATATGATAGTAAGTTCGCTAAATTCCCAGGAAAGTTTCAGATGCACTGGCTAGGGCCATATGTCATCAAGGAAATTACAAATGGTGCCACAGTTCATCTCGCAAATTTGAATGGAGAACCATTTTCAGGAAAAGTAAATGGAAGCTGGTTGAAGCCATACACTGTGGATCCAGCCCAATGACTACATAACGTCAGGACAGTCTTAGCACTCCAGGTAGCTGTGAGGAAGCATGGGACTATAAAATACATTACCCAGTTGGTGGAACTACACAATAGAGGGGCCGCGCGAAAAAGGGTAATGTCAGTATCAGGAGGCGCATGAAGGGAGCTGCACTATGAGGGGAGAGATTGCACAACACAACCAAAAAATGACCGTTATAGTCACTCTTCATGATTTGACAGCCAGGATATGGTTAAGAGGAGCGGGGGGGCAGAATTTAAGGCAATTAAGGCTGAAATATTTAAAGATATGCAGCCAAATCAGCATTTATGGACATATTTTTGGGGGAACGGTCGAATTTTAATTCAAATTTGCCTATAACTTACACTTGGTCATCCAGCAAAGAACATTTTGCATCATTAGAATTTTTGTGTTGTGTTTTCCATGGTTTATGAATACTCAGGTTTTCGCAAATTTGGTCACTAGCTCTGTATTTGATAAATTACCCAAGGATACCCAACGATTTATTCTCAGCATGATGTCCGAACCAGGCGAAACTACTAGCACTGGAGGAACTGTCACTGCTGAGGGAGATTGTCCACAGGTTGTGAGCATGGAGGCTCCAGCTAGTGTGCCTACGACACTGAGGTTGCCCAGGCCGAAACCTACACCAGTGTGGGAAGTCCCCAAACCCAAGAAAGAAAAATAGAAGAGGTCGATGCTGGTGCGCGAGTCACCGAGGAAGCATTTTGCTACCCAAGTGTAGAAGAATGAGGTAGTCCTTAAGGCGAGGTTGGGGCCTTGGTTGGATGAAGCCTACATAGTCTCAACCAACATACAGGAAAATTTGGCAAACTTGCATAGTACGTAGCAGAAGATTAAGCAGGATATCACAGGACTAGCCACAGAGCAGCTAGTAGAATAAGTGAAGCAGGAAGCCATGCAGAGCTTAGTTGAAGTAGCGGTTGCACAAGTGGAGCTTGGGGATCTTTGCCACAAGATCTCCATGCCAGCCAAGTGACTCGAGGGTGAGTCACGATATTTGTGTTGGGGGCATTTTGGGATGGGGTCTCGTGGGTCAATTTTGGGGGAAAAGCCCAATTTTTATGTAAAAAGATGGAAAGTCTCTGCAAATTGTGGTCGCAGAGTGCGTAGTTAAGTAAAGAGTCAAAAAGGGTTTTGCCCTCTTTTATGTAAGTTGAGTCAGCTTTTGAAGATCTACCCATGGTCCGCGCACCATGGGATTGTATAAATAGGTGTGTCTTAAAGAGTCTAAGAGGATAACGATAACAGAGATGAATGTAATGGGTCAATAGAAGGAAGATCGTATAAGTCTTAGAGGAGGAAAAGGCTCTGCAGCTGAGTGTGTAGAGGCCTAGAGTAGAGTCCGCAACTGAGTGCATGGACCCCTGCAACTGAGTGCGTAGGGAATTCTTGAGTTTGTAATCTTAATTGAACATTAATAAAGAAGACTATTCTAGAAATTCATGTGTTTTATCTCTTTACTTCTATTACGAATGAATGTGCTTTATGATATGGCAAATGATGGTTTTGTGAAATAATGATGTATTGATGCACAAATTTAATGGATCTATATTGTTATCTGAACACAATTGATATTGAGTGCTTACATGAAGATTATATTTTTGTATGTTAAAAATACCGAACACTTAAGTAGATTTGAGTAAATGCTAAGTTAAGAGTAATCTATGATGTGCGTAAGTAGCTAATTCACCTATTTATTGTACGCAAAAGCCAGTTGTAGACCTTCGCGGAGGTCTAGAGGCTGATTAAAGGAAGTTACATCGATAAGTCATAAGGGCTTATCGATCCGCATGAAGGCAAATCTAGGGTACAAAAAGGACATCACACTAATCTATGGGTGCGAAAATTTGGTTCCAGCATCCCCCCATACTGCTTCAGGTGAGACTTCAGTCCACGCTCCACGGATTGATTCCAAAAGGGCTAGTAGTGTAGGGATTGTTTTGGCACAACTAACTCTGAACTTGGGTCAGGACCCACTAAGCCAAAATAGTGCCTCGATATCTTCAACACATGAATGATCACTTCCAACTCAAGATAATTTGTCAAATAGTTCTACCCGTGTTCATATAGTTTCTGTAACTCATAAAATACTACATTTCCCTTCTGCATAAGGACCCACCAAGTCCTCTCTTGCAAACATTTGTACACACTACAAACTCTTTTTCCAGGTATGCAATCTTTAACACTGGAGAATTTGTCAACAACTTCTTTAACTACTCAAAACTTGTTGCACATTCCTCCATCCATTCAAATTTCTTACCTTTCATCTGCAATGACGTAATATGATATGCAATCTAGGAGAAATTCTGGATGAACCTCCTATAATAGCATGCTAGTCCCATCAATGATCTTTACTCATCCACATTTCTAGGAGTTTCCTACTCAATGATATCTCTTATCTTCTTTGGATCTATTGTTATGCCTTCTTTGGAGACCACATGCCCCAAGTAATGTACTTTTGTCTTAAATAAACTACATTTAATGAGCTTAACATACAACTGATTCTCTCTCAATAGTCTCAACACTGATGCTAAATTCTTGGCATGCTCTTCCTCATTCTTATAATATATAAAAATTTCATCAATGAATACAATAACAAACTTTTCCAGATAAGGAAGCAACACATTATTCATCAAGCACATAAAATTAGTTGGAGCATTAGTCAAACCACATTTAGCTACAAAAAAATCATAATTCCCATACCTGGTTCAGAAATTTGTCTTGTAAATGTCCTCTTCCTTGATGTGTACCTGATGATATCTGGATCTCAAATCAATCTTTGAGAACACTATTTTTCCCTTTAAATAATCAAATAAGTCATCAATCCTTGGAAACTTGTACTTGTTCTTGATGGTCACCTTGTTCAATTGCTTGTAATCAATGCATAACCTGAGAGTACGATATTTCTTCTTCATAAAAAAGACCACTACATGCCACGGTGACACACTTGGCCTAATATATCCCTTGTCAAGTATTTCCTTCAACTGCAACCTCAACTCTACTAACTCTGGAGTGCTCATTCAGTATGGTGCCTTTAATGGTGGTGTTGCCCTTGGTACCAACTCAATGGAGAAGTCCACTTCTTTGTGAGTCAGAAACTTTGAGATCTCTACTGAAAACACGTCCTGAAACTATTGTAAGATCAGGTACCTACTCAATATCTTTGCATCCTCATCCTCCTTACCTTTATCACTAGAAATTTGTACAAATGACACACACCCTTTTTTGTGACTTCATTTTGCATGCATAGATATCACCATCGTAACTGATGTTGCTTTCTTCTTACCCTACAAGATTCTCTGGTCCCCATTTTCATCCAAGCACTCAATGGATTTTTCATAACAATCCGCTTTGGTCATATGAATATATAGCCAGTCCATACCCAAAAGTGTACTATATGACCCCAACGGTAATAAGTTCAAATGTGCTAAAGTAGGCATACCATTCAACTCAAATGCACAAGCTATTACCCAATGATGAACTATCTTCTTGGTACATGTAGCCAAGTGCACTAACCAAGATTCTACATACACTTCTTTATTTAAACCACACTTATCCACCAAGTCAGGGTTAACATAACTATAATTAGATCCAGGGTCAATCAAAATGCAAACAACTTGATCACAATGCTTACCGTCCACCTCAATGATAGATGCTTGATGATATGCATTCCTATTATCCAGTGTTGTGTAGATACGAGGAATGCTCTACCCAACTTCCCCAATAGTTTGCAACTCTTGTGCGCTATAGATCTGATGCATGCACCCTGACATAATATGCTCCATAACATATGTCCAACACTCCAACTATCATGTACCATCACCTTTATTCTGTTGTTGCATCCCATGTCCCTTCCTTATGCAGTGTAACATTCTCTTTATCTTTTGCATTATGAGGCCTTGTTCTTTTCGGCTACCCTTTACCTTTACTTTTATCTTTCCCTTTCCATCCTTGCTAAGATTTTGTCTTACTGTTTGACCGTTCATAGAAATGCTTTAATTTCCCAATAGCTTCCTAACCGAAGCTCATCATACTCAATCCAGTCACTAAATGATAATGGAAATCCACTGAAAAATATCTGAAATTTAGCCTTTTCATCTTTAAGATACGGTACATACCTAAATAGATCCAAGAATTGGTCGTATACTCCTCATCTATCATTGATCCCATGTTGAGCTCATAGAATCCCTTGGCTTTGTTGTTGTAGTACCTTTCCAACAAGTACTTATTTTGGACAAGAGGTCGAATATTTGGATCATATTGTATCTCATCAAGGAATCCCACTACTCACAACTATAAATATGGAAATGTTGTTTCTCCTAGTGTTCCACAACCTACAATGTTGACACCACAACAATCGGAAGAAAAAAAAGAGAAAAAGGGCTTTGTGACAATTGTGATAACAAATACATTAAAGGTCACAAGTGTGCTAAGAAGAAATTATTTTACATTGACTATGAAGAGGAGGAAGAAAAAGATCAAGAAACATCAAAAGAAGAGGATATACACCAGGAACCAACCCTAAACAAAGAGGAAATGAATCTCACCATATCTTGTAAAGCATTGGCAAGAATTACCACTCCACAAACTCTCAAGATAGAAGGACATATTAAGAACAAAAATGTTCAAGAAGTGAAAGATCGCATTGAGCATTAAGAAATGAATCTGATCATATCTTGTAATGCATTGGCAGAAATTACCATTCCTCAAACTTTCAAGATAGAAGGACATATCAAGAAGAAAAAGGTTCTAGCAGTGAAAGATCACATCGAGCATCAACAACAAGTTCTCCAACTTTTAAAGGATAACGCCACTTTGGTGCAAAATCAAATGAAACAATAGGTAGATCAACATTGTAGTGAAAGAAGTTTTGATGTAGGTGATTGGGTATTTTTACGGATACATCCATACAAACAAATGTCCCTCAAGCAAGCTATTTATGAGAAGGAAATGTTGGGAATACTACATGCACTTAAGAAATGGCGACCTTACCTAATGGGAAGACACTTCAAGGTGAAAGAGGATCATGATAGTCTTAAATACTTTTTAGAACAAAAATTATCTTCATAAGAATAGAAAAAATGGGTCACAAATATGTTGGGTCATGACTTTGAAATGATCTACAAAAAAGGGAAGCAAAATGTTGTTGCAAATGCACTCTCAAGAAAGGATGAGGTTGTGGATGCATTGTTTTGTGATATTACTCTTATCTAACCAGATTGGATCAATGAAGTAAGGGATGAATAAAAGAATGAAGAAGAAGTGTGGACACTCATTCAAAAGTTACAGAAGATCTGAATTCAACAATATTGTGAGAACTTGACAAGGAAGGAGAAATCATATTGGAACCTAAAGTAGTCACAGAACCAAGAAATTGACAACTACGTAATCAATCAATTTCAAAGTATCTCATCAAGTGGAATAACTTACCCACTGAAGATTCCACATGGAAAGATGATATTTTATACAAAAGCATCCATAACTACTCAAGCATTGAGGACAACACTTTTTGAAGGAGAGCGGCATGTTAGGTCCCTATACTACTATTGTTATTAGTGCAACCCCCTTATTATAGTGTTGTGCTTATGTAGTACCCATATTGTTATTATTGTGCCCCATAGAAGCCCACTATTTTTATTGTTGTGACCTTACATTATTAATGTTATGTCAGCCCTAATTATATTATGACCCCTTAGACTCCTATAAATAGAAAGGAGGTCTTGTCATTTGTATCATCCAAGAATTGTTCATTTGTATAATGTAAAGGAGGTTTCCCCCTTGAAGAGGCTGATTTCTAAGGCATTGATCTTTCTTTTCTATCTTTTTGTGAGCTAGTTTCATAAAATTCTCATCCTCCCATGTGGAATCTTCAGCAGGTAAGTTCTTCCACTTGATGAGATACTCTGAAATTGATCGATTTCGTAGCTGTCGAGTTCTTGTTTCTGTGACTGCTTTCAGTTCCAATATGATTTTTCCTTCCTCGTCAAGTTCTGGCAATATTGTTTGAGTTGGGAGCTTGTCACCTATAACCTTCTTTAAGCATGAAACATGGAAAACTGGGTGCACTCCGGAAGTTGTAGGAAGCTCCAATTTGTATGCCATAGTACCAATCTTTTGTAGCACCTTGTATGGACCATAATACTTTGGCGATAATTTATTATCCTTCTTGGCTTTCTTGAGGGACATTTTTTTGTATGGTTGTAGCCATAGAAATACCCAGCCACCTACATCAAAACTTCTTTCTTTGCAATGTTGATATGCTTGTTGTTTCATTCTATTCTGTGCCAAATTAAGGTTATTATTTAAGAGTTGGAGAACTTGTTGTTGATGTTCGATGTGATCTTCCACTGCTTTAACCTTATAATTTTCTCCTAAATATGATGTGATGGACGGTGGTTGATATCCATAAAGTGTCATAAATGGGGTCATTTTTGCTGCAGTATGGAAGGAAGTGTTATACCACCATTGAGCCAAAGGCAACCACTTGACACATTGTGTTTGTTTATCAGATACAATGCAACGAAGATATCCTTCCAAACATTTTTTCACTATCTCAGTTTTCCCATCAGATTGAGGATGATATGATGAGCTATGAGCTAACTGAGTACTTAGATAAGAAAATAATTCTGTCAAAAAATTTCCAGTGCAAATGGGATCTCTAACACTTACAATAATATTTGGTTTCCATGTAGCTTTAGAATTGTTTCCGTAAATGTAGTAGAAAATTATTGGCTTTAAAGGGATGAGTTAATGCACAAAAGTGTGCATACTTGGTAAGTCTATCAACTACCTGTTACACTAAAAAATGTCACCATGACTATTTGCAGTTAGTATGGCTCCATCCACTGTCATACTATCCTCCTTGGCAAGTCTTATGCCTCTGCTCTTCATGTCAAACCCCAAAAAAGAAGAGAAAAGTCATTTAAAGTCAATTATCTCTGGTACGCAGTTTCTCTTAGCCTTACCTGCGTGTACGCAACCCAAGTTCACAATACCTGCGTACTTGTACGCTCTGTATGTAAAGGGGTGGGTGCATACCCCTGTAAAGGTCAAAAGGCGCGAGTTTCATCTTAAAAAAGTTACTTGTGGTCATTTCTAGAGCATTCTAGAAGCTTGTTTGACGTGTATGAAGCGCCTCCAGATGGTTCATTTACCCAAAGAAAGAGGAACTTATCCCATGAAGAGGGGAACCTATCCCATTGAAAGAGGGGCTTATCCCATCCATGGTGGAGCTAATTAACTTCCTCTATAGCACTATAAATACAGGCATTGGGCCAGAGGGAGGGAGGCTGAAAGCTGAACATTCCTAAGGGTAGATGCTGCTGGAATTAGGACTTCCTTGTGAGAGCTTGTGAGGAGAGATTACCATCTTTGCTTGTTTCCATTGGGAGGTGGGTGAGCTGATCAGAGTAAAGGAGAACTCTTGTGGACCCTAGGAGGAGCTTGCACAACACCAAGGCTCAGGTTGTAATGGTTCCTTTTGTTACCTTTAATACAAATTAGTCCATTCTTCTCAACAATTTGTCATTTATGAGTTGTTTCATATAGTCCTTGGTCTATATGTTAAATATGTTTTATTTTATGTCATAATCAGGTGCTATTTAATTGTTTGACTGTTGGTGAATGCAGGTTTCGAAGAGAAGGAGGAGCTCATCCGGATCAACGAAGCTGGACTACGACAACAGCGTTGGGTTAGAGGTAAGAGCTAAACATTTGATTTCTCATATTGTAATGCATATTTAGAGAAGGATTGCTCTTATTTGTCTTGTTTGTCATTAGAAAGTCTTAGGCTTCTAGGAAGGTCGGTTGTGTCCGCGCCGTCGACTCTTTCCGTGTGACAAAATGGCGACACCACTGGGGAAACCATGGATGTGTTTGAGTTCTTTTTGATTTCATATTTTGATCTAAGAAAAATCGCTTGTTTTCTGGTTTTTGGTTGTTTAACTATGTATTTGGGTGGGTTAGCTTAGGGTCAAATTAGTTTTTTATTTTTCTTAGCTTTGCCAACAGTACGCAGCCTCTGAGTTAGGCACAGTGCATACTTGTATGCACTGCGGCTTTGCGCACAGAGCGTACCCGCACCTGTGTGAACAGATGATCTGCGTACCCCTGTCAATTTTGAGAAAATTTTAATTTTTGCTTTTTTGCTCTTTAGATTTTGTTTTTACTACCCAGATCCATTAGTTTACTGTCAGAGATCTTCACCTGAACTTGTTCCGTTAGTGTCGAGAGTTTTGGTGGAATTCATAGAGATTTTGCCTTAGGGTTTGATTTTTAACTGGTCCTGTAGTGACTTTGGCATTAGAGGTTGTCAAACTTTGGATCTCCCTGTTTTTGTTCATCCCTCTTAGGAGTCGGGCCTGTTATAGAATTCACCCTTGTGAGAGACCTACCTTTGTGTCTTCTCTTTGCAAATCTCGAAAAAGTTTGTTGATTAAAGCTTTGAATTTCATTTTTGTGAAAAAGAACAAAAAGATTTCGATTTTGTTTTTCGATTAGTTTATGATTCTGCATGGGCTGATCCTTAGTTGCATCTTGACTAAGTAAAACATCCGGGAATTATCCTTGTAGGCTTTTGTCCTCATTATTTTTTTCTTTTAGGAAAATTTCCCTTTAGTTTGCTTTTGAGTGATTTTGATTTGATTGCCTTAGATTTGTTAAATTTGATTTTTGATAAATATTTTTATATGCTTGATTAATATAGGAAAAATACAAAAATTCTTTTGGAAACAAGTTTGCTTTGGTAGCATTTGTAGTCTTTTGAAGAAAAAGGAAATTTCGTGAATAATTAGTGGTCATGAGTTGCATGTTTTGAAAAGATAAAGAGAATTGTTTCTTTGATTGTCTTTGTTAAGAAAGTTGTTTTCTATAAAATTTGCATTCTCTCAACTCTCTTAGCTAGGAGATTCATTGAAAAAGAAAAATAGTGTAAATCATCTTAGGTGCATCTTTGTAGTGGTTGCGAGTCGAGTCTACACACCACTAGTTTCATCTCCACTACCTTTTGTCTTAAGGAAGCCATAAAATTAACGCTTAAAGTAAAATCAACTTAGTAACTTTTTATTTACTAGGGCTCTGAAACACCAATATAGATCAAGCTAGTGTCTTGGAGTAGGGGAGTAATAAACTCTCCAAGACAACAAAACCAAACAAGTAGCTTATCTTGAGATAGATTAAATCCAGTTGTTTCATTTATACTCTGGGAAAGCTCCTCTTAAAGGAGAAGCACGAGCTCGTGTCCGAACCAGTGAGGGGATCAATCCTCCCTCATTGGGAACAACGCCAGACACGCACGTATTACAAACGGTAAACCTCGAATTAACCATTTTCGAGGAGCCAGGGGTCACTTGTCGGTAAACCTTGGATTATTGTCAAGGAGCCGGCAAGGGGATTGAGCTTGATACTCTGCCCTTGCGTGCTGTCGGAGTGTAGACTGTTCCCCCAGGTGTATTTGTTGCTGTTGGTAACCTTAGTGACCATAATCTTTAGGATTCTACCGAGGTGACGGTGGAGGGAAGATCCCACTGTACCTGGAGCAGACGTCGGCTAGACTCACTTGGATTTTCCCGGGGGTTCACTTCACTCGAGACGGTTAAAGTGGAGGAACTTGTGCCGGTCTATTCATTAAGCAGGTTGTCGGGGTAATTGTTCCACCCGCCACTTCTGTACTGAATCCGGCGATGTTGGGTTTCATCTCCAACTAGCGCTTTCGGTCCGGAAGGCTACTGTTTGTGCTTGGTTTGACGCCCTAGATTCTTTAGGCGTGTGCTTCAAATTTGTTTGGTTCTTTAGAGACTTTAGGCAGTTTTCTTTGAGATTTTACTTTGTTTGTGTGTGCAGTAGTTAAAAGTCTTTAGCTGTGGCGGAATTACAGAGACAGTCCCGTAGACTTCGGGGCCAGTCTCCTGAGATTGTTTCCGTAGCCGAATTGTTGAGGACATCCTGTAGAATTCGGGGTGAACCTCCCGAAGAGGTTCTGACTCATTACGAAGGTTTGAAAGTCCTTGTAACTCCTCCTAGTGGCAGTAGAGTAGGTTCACCTGAAGAAGGAGAGTCTTCGTTGGTAGTCCATCAAGATTACCAAAGTCTAGAGACAGGTTATAATCCTGAAGCTGTTGCAATTTCTGAGCTTGCTGGTAGTTTTTCATCTGCTAGTGACATAGGCGAAGAACCTGAAATATCTGAACCTGTTACTCCAACTTCTAGTGTTCCTGATTCACCTAGGGTAGAAAGAGTCATAACCGAAAATCTTCCTTCTGGTTTGATAGCTATTGAAGAACTTGCTCCAAAAGAAGAAGTAGGCCCTTTTCTTGAAGATCAACCTACTATTGATCTAAGAGAGCGTGAATCTATCTTTTACAGTCCTCCTAGAAGTACTACTTGGTATCTTTCGTTAACTAATTATTTAGACAACTCAGGTACAAGTTTTTCTCCACCTCGTACTCCTTTTCCACCTAGAGGTATTTATACTCCTGTAAATATGTCTGGTCAGTCGTCCATGTTCACTCAATCACCTGAATCATTTTTGTATGGCGGTCCTTCTGTTCCTACTGGGTATCAGTCACTTGCTGGTACTTTTGCAGGAGCATCTCCTCAACCCATTGAACATGGGTTATTAGCTGGAAACAATGGTAATAAGCCGTTGGGTGTAGGAGACATCTACATGATGTCAGGTTCAACTCCTAGTTCTCAACCTCAAGGTGGGCAGTTACCGCCTGGGGGGCAACCTCAAGTAACGCCTGGGGGGCAACCTCAAGGTACAAAAATTGTGTCTGGGGGGCAACCTCAAGGACAGTATATACCCGTGGTACAATACATTCCTCAAGGTCAACCCCAGCCTCAATATGTACCCCAAGGTCAACCCCAGTATCAGTACTTACCTCAAGGGTATCAACCCCAAGGTCAGTACTCGAGTCAAGGTCAACCCCAGTATCAGTATATGCCTCAAGGGTATCAACCCCAGGGTCAGTACTCGACTCAAGGTTATCTACCACCTCAAGGTCAAACTTATGTTCAAAGTATAGGAAATGTACCTGTCAATTATCAATCCTACCCTCAACCTGGTTACGGATCTCAGTATCCTCAACCTGTTACAGGTCAATACCCCGAAATGATAGTGTGGGATCCATCACAAGGTCAACAGGTGATGCAGCCGAGTATACAGTTGTTACCTCAAACTGGAAAACCCGTAGTTTCTGGTACACCCCAGCAACCACAACCTGTCCAGTCATCTATTCAAACTTCTGTAGCTTCGGTAGTTACTCAGTCGCCAATTACGCCCAGTACTCCATCTCAAACGACTGCTGCAACTACCGCACCATCTGTCCAGTCTACCGCACTTACTTCTGGAGTATCGACAGCTCCGGTTTCTACTGTCTCTGCAACCACTCCTCAGACATCTTTACCATTGTCCGGATCTACAATTCAAACCACGGTTCAGATGCCTGTAGGGCAGCCTGGTTTAAGTACTGTTGTAACAAGTCAACCTCAATTTATGTATCAACAGTACCAGGGACAGTATCAATTCGGTCCTGTTGTCCAACAACCGGTTTACCAGTATCAACAGTATCCTGGGTATACTTATCAACAACCTCAACAGCCCCAGTACGGTCCGGTTAATCCTGGTTTTCCAGGAGGATATAATATCCCGAATGCGATTCCTATCCCTAGTTATCCTGGATATCCTCCTCCTAGAACTGGTATTGTGACCCAGAGTTTTAGAGATCCTAACCGGCAATTGTCGTTTATCGCAACTTTGGATTTACCCGACTTGACGCGCCTGACGAACGATCCAATAAATTATCTTCTGTTCTGGCCGCCAATGCCAAATAAGTTGCCCAGTGATATACCTAAGTTCGAAGGTAAGTCTGGAGAGGATCCGTCAAATCATGTGATGACTTACCACCTCTGGTGTGCTTCAAATTCTATCTCGGATGATTCGACCCGTTTACGTCTTTTCCAGCGTACGCTCATTGGTCTCGCGGCCAAGTGGTACATTGAGTTACCACGGTCCTCTTTTTATAATTTCAGCCAGTTAGCTACCTCGTTCCTTACTCATTTTCAGTTGCCGGTCAGATACGATAACGGTACTGAGTTATTAACTTCATTAAAACAATCGACGTCCACTTATATTTCCGATCATATTCATGAATGGCGACGTCAAAGACGTTTAGTGAAAGTTTTTATCCCGGACCAAATCTTAGCTGAATGGTTTGTAAAATCATTGTTACCGAAGATTACTAAAGATGTAGCTAAGGCCGGAGTAGTTACTGAGGAGCAAGCCATTGCTCAAGCCCAGTACCTTGACTTAGTTTATACTCAGTCGGGTACGTTTCATGAGAAGATCCCAGATCTTCCTAAGTCGAATCAAATCGCTGCTGCTCCTTCGGGATCTCATGCTGCTGATGGCATGATTGGTACGGTAAATACTAAAAGTAAGAAGAAATCCTCAAAGAATTCTTCTCCAATAATAACTTTACCAGACTCCCCGATAGGAGAGTCTTCTCCTGAAATTACCGCCGACGTTCACGCTGTAGAGTCATCTACGGCTAAATCAAAAAACGGTGGTAAGAAGAAAGGTAAGAAGAAGGAAAAAGCAGATAAGGCTCCAAAGGAGAAAAAAGAGAAGTCAGAATCTAACGACGAGAAGCGCAAACCTCGTTATCCTTGTTTAATTTGTGAAGAAGATCATTTCACAAGAGATTGCCCTCATCGAGCTGAGGTTGTGAAAATCCTTAAAGGTTCCCCAACTCCTGCTGTTTTGACAAATCCATTTCCAAAGCAGGAGAGTAAGATGATAGGTTCTTCCTCGAGTGCCAGTGAAGAACCCATATTGATGATGTCTCATGTACGGATTGCGACTCGATCGCAAGATTATGGTAGTAAGAGTCCTGTTGATGGCAAAGAAGTAGAATCTTCTCATTCTAATCCATCAACCTCAGCTCCCGGTTCCAATCCACTACAGATCGAGAAACCTAACCCGGACTTAGTAATCAAACCGCCCGCCAAGGGTATACTTCAAAAGTCTACTTTCAATCCACATGCGAGAGCAGCTCAGAATTATAACATTGTTGAGGACTTAGCTGTTTCACCCTCAGCAATGTCGGCTTTAGAAGTGCTGCAATCATGTCCAGCACAACGAAAAATTACTTTTGTCGGCTATAGGAGCTGTTGATATTCAGGACCTGAACCTGATAATCTTTGATCTAGAAAATAGTACACCGCGTCTCCCTCATCAAATGGCTTTCCAGATCCCAGTGATAGTCAAAAACAGGCCTATTCATCGGACTGTAATTGATGAAGGAGCTTCTACGTGTATTATGTCGATTTAGTGTTGGAGATCGCTTGGTTCTCCTGCACTGAACCAATCCCCGACGATTCTTAAGGCCTTTGATGGCCGTGGGTTCCATCCGTTTGGCATTCTACAGGATTTGCCTATAGGGGTTGAAGGAAAAACCGTTAGTCTAGATGTGGAAGTGGTTGATGCCCCTCTGGACTACAACCTTCTTTTGGGTCGCAGTTGGTCTTACGCTATGACAGTGGTCGTGTCATCGGTCTTCAGAGTTATAGAGTTTCCACACAATGGCAAGATCATGACCATAGACCAGCTGGCTTACTTTTCATCCGACCCAGCCTCTTCAGAGAGTATCCAGCATGTCAGTAAAACGACTATCCCTTACAAGGATGTTGGTGTAGGATTAGTTAAAGATTTCGGTTTACTGGGAACTTTTCCTTTCCCTCCACTCAACGCAGACCCTTCATTTGCTTTCATTCATATGATTACTTCAGACACTATTATTTACGATGATCCTTGGATTGTCCCATCTGAATCTGAGATAGACTCATTCGGTGATGCTATGCCTTTGAGTCCATATGAAATTGCTTATGAAGCCGTGCAGTCTTTTTCCGACCCTAGTTCAACCCAAATTGACCAAATGAATGTGGTCGGTGAAGAATCACTTTTCACATCAACCTCATAATGGATAACGTTTCCTGAATTCGTGTCATCTGACGAACAACTTCGCGAAATCCTAAGTGTAGACGATCTACCATGGGAAGATCTCCATCATAGATCTTCGTTTTTACCTGAGCGTGATGACTTTGAAAATGATTTTTCATCCATCTTTACAGCTGAATATGTCAAGGACGCTCAGAATCCCATGAAACATCCTGATTCAGAGTTAAATTTGGGAAACATTTCTCAAACTATTGCCATTGACATTTCAGTCAAAACCGGAATTATTGAGAACATTCATATAGGTGCCTCGTGTACAGATGATGAAATTCAAAAATACAAGGCCCTATTTCAAGAATTCCGTGACGTGTTTGCCTGGTCTTATGAGGAAATGCTAGGAATTGATCCCTCCATTGTTGTTCATGAAATCAAGACTTACCCGGACGCTAAACCCGTTCGGCAACGTCTGCATCAGATACACCCTAGGAAAGCGGCTGCGATTAAAGCAGAAGTCGAGAAGCTGTTGGAAGCAGGCTTCATTTATCTGATCCCATTAACGGATTGGGTATCGAATATTGTTCCGGTTAACAAAAAACAAGGAACAATAAGAATATGTATCGATTATAGGGATATAAATCGTGCTTGTCCAAAAGACAACCATCCCACACCCTATATCGATCAAATAATTGATGATTGTGCCGACAGTGAAATATTTTCCTTTATGGACGGTTTTTCCGGTTACAACCAAATCAATATTCTACCTGCCGATCAACCAAAAACGGCTTTCATTTGTCCTTGGGGGACATTTTCTTATTGCAAATTACCTTTTGGACTTAATAATGTCAGCGCCACTTTCCAACGGGCAATGTCTTACGCGTTTCACGACATCAAGCACATTGTGCAACTGTATCTCGATGATTTGCCTGCTCACTCTTTACATCAAGCTGAACACCTTGTCCACCTACGAGCTATCTTTATGAGGTGTTGACATTATCGAATTCGGTTGAACCCACACAAATGTGTCTTCTGCATAGAAGTGGGACGATTACTAGGATTTGTCGTTTCAAAAGCCGGTATCCGCGTCGATCCCTCGAAGGTAGAAGCTATCATCAAATTGCTTCCTCCTTCGAGTTTGTGCCAACTCCAAAGTTTGCAAGGGAAAGCAAACTTTTTACGTCGATTCATTCCTAACTACACCGAGGTTACAAAGGGTTTCACCCGGTTGTTAAAACAAAATGCTCAATTCTCTTGGGATGAGATAGCTCAGAAATCTTTTGATGCACTTAAGCACGCGTTGACCCATGCACCGTTGTTGCATCCTCCCAACTACAACCAGGATTACTTTTTGTATCTCGCCGCCTCCCACCCCACTATTGGAATGGTCTTAGTTCAGGAAGATGAATTCGGAACGGAACATGTGATATATTACCTTAGTCGGACCTTAAATCCAACCGAGTTAAAATACTCACATGTGGAAAAGTTGGCCCTGGCAGCCGTTCAAGCTGTCCAGCGTTTTCGTCACTACATTCTTCTCCGCAAAACTACAGTGATTTCGGATTGCAACCCTATGATCTATATTCTGACTAAACAATTGCTAGGGGGCAAGTACTCCAAATGGATCGTTATCCTGCAGGAGTTCGATTTGGAGTTCGAGAAATCCAAGTCTAAGAAATCCTTAGTCTTTGCCGAGTTAATGTGTGATTTCTCGCGTGCTGACATAGAAATAGTGGCAGAGGAGCCCATTGCGGACGAATCTTTGTTTCTTGTCAGCACTTTAGATCCGTGGTATGGGGATATAATCGTCTATCTCCAGACCCAATCCTTTCGGCCCAAAATCTCAAAGTCGGAGCGTCGGAAAATCCGATTCCAGTCCCAACAATACAAAATTATTGGAGATACTCTTTATTGTCGTGGGGCGGACTTGATTTTTTCGACGTTGCTTAACTCATGAGGAAGCTGAAAGGGTTTTGAATGACTGTCACTCTAGAGTGTGTGGCGGTCATATGTCTGGGTATGCCACTGCCCAAAAGATATTGCGCCCTGGCTATTTCTGGTCGTCCTTATTTAAAGACTGTATTATTGCGGTCCGAAAATGCCACAACTGTCAGGTGTTTGATCGAAAGATGTGCGCGCCACCTGCTCCTCTCCACCCTATAATTGTCGTTGGTCCTTTCGCCAAATGGGGTATCGACTTTATTACTTGTAACCCTCACTCGGCCGGGGGGAATGCGTATATCATCCTTGCGGTTGATTATTTTACTAAGTGGGCCGAGGCAATGCCTACATTCGAGGCAGACGGCAAGACAGCAGCAATTTTTGTATTCAATCACACTATAGCTAGGTTTGGTGTCCCACAAGCGATAATCACTGACCATGGGTGCCATTTTCGAAAAATTATGATGACAGAACTTACAGGCCAGCTTGGTTTACGTCATGATAGCTCTACTCCTTATTATCCCCAAGCGAACGGCCTGGTTGAGTCTATCAACAAAGTTCTCGTCATCATGATCCGATGGATCATTGGTATTCATCGGTCAAATTGGCACAACATGTTATTTTCGGCGTTGTGGGCATACCGAACCTCAGTGAAAACATCAACAGGGTTCACTCCTTTCCAACTATTTTATGGTTTGGAAGTCGTGCTGCCCATTGAATGCAAAATCCCGTCACTGCAAATGGCCATCGAATTTCTCCCAGCTACTTCCGAAGAGGAGAAGCGTCTGTTATACTTAGCTAAATTAGATGAGACTCGACGTGAAGCTGCTTTAGCAATCGAGACTCACGCAAAACGAATGAAAGCTCAGTATGACCGAAATGTGAACCCTCGAAATTTTTCGGAAGGAGACCTAGTGTTGTTATATGATCAAGCTAATGATAAGTTAGGTGCTGGAAAATTCGTTCCTATGTGGCATGGGCCCTACATTGTCAAGCGAAAGCTAGCAAAAGGGGCGTATGAGCTGGTAGACTTTGACGGGGACTCTTTGGGTAAACCCAGAAATGGACTTTACCTAAAGAGGTATTATGCTTAAATGATGGGTATGGAGATTTTAGTTAGGATTAGTTTTCTCTTTCTAGTTGCTATGTGTGCTTAGTTTAGACTGTGTGTTTAGTTTAAGACAGTGTGCTTAGTTTAGAGAGTGTGGTTTTTGTCGTTATTCTAGCTTATCTTGGTTTTACTCTTGATATTGCAGATGTCGACGCCTCTCCAAACGTACAATGGATTTGCTGATGGTGCTTGTCGTAGTACACGGAATATCTCTTCCGCAGCTTGGGTTATCTATTCGCCCTCTGACGAGTTAGTTTCTATGCATGGGGTGAGCCTCGGTCAAACAAAAAACAACATTGCAGAATACAGTGCAGTGATTGAGTTATTATCTGAATCTATTTCATTTGGGATTCGGATTTTGATAGTGAGGTTAGATTCTGAACTCGTTGTATTACAGCTTAATAGAGTCTATGCCATTAGAAATCCAATGTTACTGAGATTGTTTTTGAGGGTGCGTCTCTTGGAACGTGAATTTGATTACATTGAATATCAACATATTCCAAGGTCTTTAAATACATTAGCAGATGCAATGGCGTCTCGAATGTTAAATAGACATTTGTAACAATCATAAATGTAAATTTATAAACATTTCATCACACATGTTTAACAAAATAAGCCGGTAATAATGATATATATAGATAGGAGTGTGTCAAAAAATATACATCGTCTTCGATCATAGGTTTAAAACACCTTATGATCGGCAAAAATGATAAGTACAAAAGTCAAAATGTCACATGTGTCTACAAAAATGACCATCCGATCATTGGTGGTGCTCTCTATACGACACCACTGCGCGGGCCACTCTACACAGAAATCTCCTGAAAGGTCCCGGGACTGTGACTACATAGCACTGCAGTCTGATAGGAATATCATCTATCATCGTCTCCGGTATATCCGCCGTCAGACGCTCTAGATCCTGCTCCAACTCAGCTAGTGTCTCTGCGGCCGCGTCCTGTGGGGCCGGTGCTGGTGCAGCTGGATGTCTCCTCTCAAAAGCCCAGAGATTGGCTAGACGCCGTGGGCCTACATCTGCATTTTGAACATTTTTACTGTCAGTTTGAGACGATATATATAAAAAAACAAAAAAAATAGATAATTTAAAAAACTTGTGAAAAATGAAGTACCTATGTCATCCCATTGATCTCCCTGTGGAAGAACCATGTCCGGATCATTCCGAAAATCCATTCCGGCATAAGGAAAATCCTGAATAGCAAAGACCTGGTTCTCTAACCAGTGAAAGTAACCATCAGGAAATCGAACAACGGCCGCTCCCTCATCAAGATGCCGGGCCATTACTGCAACCCACTGCATCAACTTAGGCTCCCGAGGAGGCCCAACTGGAACTGTAAGATGCTGGGGGATCAGCATTGGAACTCTCTCTAAGGCAAAGCTCACAACTAAAGGCCCATATCCAAAGGTCTTCAGTTGTCCGTTCTTTGCCCTAGTTAGTTGGCCCTTCATATTGGCCAACACAGCATCGCACCAGTTGAAAATGGTGCCTTGGAAGCAATCTATAGCCATCTGCATTTGGGAACCAGTGGCTATGTGCAAAGCGATAGCACCACAAAGTCTGGTAACAGTAAAGGCTATCACCATAAGTTCAGGATGGGATATGTATTTGATTTCTATCCCCTTCTCCTAGTTTTGATTGTTGCACCACTCTAGCCGGAGACTAGCAAGGGATTGGCCACCCGGCCTAGTCCCGTATAGAGAGAGTTGCTCGCCCCTGTTAGGCAAGCCAGTGAGAAAATATATGTCGGAGGGCTCTATCTCGAGCTGGTGCTCTCCGATGTAGAAGCACTGATCCTGAACGTTCCACCTTTCAACCAGCCACTCTAAGAATGGCACCTGGGCCCTCATGCCAGGTATGGCCCAGTACTTGTACAGACCGCATGCCTTTAACGCATCAATAGAAGGTTGATGACCTATTGCGGCCAAATCAACGTCTTCGTGTTCTCTTTCACGCCAATCTAGCATGGTGGGCAATCTACACACCAAAAAACACTGATTAGAATTCATAAAATAAAATTTTGATGGTTGATTTTTGTGGTTGGGGTTTGAAAATCTGCTTTGCGCGGAGTACGCACCCCGCGTTCAGAAAACAGAGCGTGGGTATGCAGCTGTTCTGAAGGTGGGCTGCGTACTCCGACCTTTTTCCCATATACGAAAAAGTCGGGGTACGCAGGTCACCCATGGGGCACCTGCGTACCCCGAAAAGCGGACCCTAAAACCCAAAACCCTCTAAAAAATCAAAGTAGGGCTTAAAATGAAATTCTAAACGGATGAAATTGAAGAGGAGGATGTTGTGAAATACCTGAAAGAGACGGCGCTCGATTCTGACGGTCGGATTCTCCGCAATGTCCACGGGAAGTTTCTTGCCAAAAGCCCTTTTCTCAACCTCAACAGTAAAATGGTAAAAATGACATGGTAAAAAGTCTTTTTATAGGTTTTTTGGATAAATGAATGCTAAGTTTGTTTATTTTTCACCATGAAAGGATATTTTTCAATGTATTTTTGCCCATCTTAAACAGGTATGAGTAATGTGTTGTTTTTGTGCAGGACAAAGGGACTTTAGGGTAAAATCATCATTTTTCACGAACCAAGAAATCAGAGTCATCTTTTAAGCCCTTTTCTGACTCCTAAAACATGAAAAGATTGCCGAGTGTTTCTTTTACACTTGTTAAAATGGAATTAAAAGACGGTCCTCTTATAGCCCTTTTCTGACCGTAAAAACAAGAAAAGATTGCCGGGTTTTTGTCGTTTCAAACTCGATATTGGAAATAAAACGACGTGTCCTTGATCGCTTTTTACTTTTCAGGTCAAAGGCACTAATCATGAAAGTACTCCTTGGTCGCAAGATCAAGCGGTTCTCTCAGGTATAATTTTATACTTTTTCGGGCTTGAGAGACACAAACTTATGAAAAGTTCACCTTGGATTCTTCTTTAGTTTTCTCAGACTCTCTAAAATTGAAAAACGCCGAGTTTCTCCTATATTGGACTCGTTAAAATTTCACAGTAAAGGACATGTTCGATTACAAACAGGAACGGACCACTCCTTCTTAGGGTCCGAATCTAAACTAAGTTTGACTCATCCGAAGGATGAGCTTATAATCAAGCATATGTTATCCTCCTCAAGCTTGTAAAAAATAAAGAGGTACTTGCCAGAAATGGTGGGGGAAAAGAGAGAATAATGAACCTATTTGTTATCCTTTGCTACAGAAGAACCTTATCACCGCTCTTGAACACGACACTTTTCATTCACCTGGGTTGGGAAATTCTTTGCCTTAAAGTTGATCAAACCTCTTTGAAAGTCTTCAACGATTTCCGGGTATTAACTTTGGGTCAATCGTCACCAAGCCATCGTCATGTCGTTATGTGTTCAAGAGGTCTCTGCAAATAAACCATTCATATGCAAAATACATGTCATCCATTTTGACCATCACTGAGTCAGTCCTTACAACAACATTTCTTCAACTTGAACAATTATTTCGTGTTGTGGGCTTGCCTGCAACGGGTCGCTTTCTATCGACATCAGCACATTATCTAGAAAGATGACTTAGACATTGTCAGTACCTTGAGGTCTGCATGCATCAATGGCAGGTTTCTCGCCTTTGACGACAGTTTACATCATTGACTTTCGATCAAAGGATTCCGTGACGTGTTCGACATCAACCCATTCATTCACATTTCATGGATTGTACTGGGTACTTTGAGAACCATTGACATCACTGGTGGTCTCTCTCACACTTGTTAACAGTTTACATCATCGACTAGTAATCAAGTGGTTTCTACCATGTTCGACATTAGCTAATTTATTCCCATGGATAGAATCGTACCAATTCAAGAAGTAGAGATGAAGACCCTGGATCTAGTTTCCACCATCCAGGCTGCGAGGAGTTTTGTATTCATTATATAGTAGACTTATCTTAAACAGATGGCTACGTCCATACTGTGTCTACAAAAGTCTATGATTGTGATGTACTGCAAAATCATTCTTGTATCAGAGTAGTAGTTAGATTGTTAGTTAAAGTTTTCAATCTGAGTATGGGAATGCCTACCTCAGCGATGATATCATTTTATATATGTATTTTGTGTTGAATAATTGCAGGTTCTGACCGGGCTCTCCGCAAGATACTCCTTGAAATGATAAAGTACTCCACCCTTCCTAGATCATATGAAACCCTAATCTACTACAGGCTTCGCACTTTAGGGGGAAATCTGTTACACTAAAAAATGTCACCATGACTATTTGCAGTTAGTATGGCTCCATCCACTGTCATACTATCCTCCTTGGCAAGTCTTATGCCTCTGCTCTTCATGTCAAACTCCAAAAAAGAAGAGAAAAGTCATTTAAAGTCAATTATCTCTGGTACGTAGTTTCTCTTAGTCTTACCTGCGCGTACGCAACCCAAGTTCACAATACCTGCGTGCTTGTACACTCTGTATGTAAAGGGGTGGGTGCGTACCCCTGTAAAGGTCAAAAGGCGCGAGTTTCATCTTAAAAAAGTTACTTGTGGTCATTTCTAGAGCATTCTAGAAGCTTGTTTGGCGTGTATGAAGCGCCTCCAGATGGTTCATGTACCCAAAGAAAGAGGAACTTATCCCATGAAGAGGGGAGCCTATCCCATTGAAAGAGGGGCTTATCCCATCCATGGTGGAGCTAATTAACTTCCTCTAGAGCACTATAAATACAGGCATTGGGCCAGAGGGAGGGAGGCTGAAAGCTGAACATTCCTAAGGGTAGATGCTGCTGGAATTAGGACTTCCTTGTGAGAGCTTGTGAGGAGAGATTACCATCTTTGCTTGTTTCCATTGGGAGGTGGGTGAGCTGATCAGAGTAAAGGAGAACTCTTGTGGACCCTGGGAGGAGCTTGCACAACACCAAGGCTCAGGTTGTAATGGTTCCTTTTGTTACCTTTAATACAAATTAGTCCATTCTTCTCAACAATTTGTCATTTATGAGTTGTTTCATATACTCCTTGGTCTATATGTTAAATATGTTTTATTTTATGTCATAATCAGGTGCTATTTAATTATTTGACTGTTGGTGAATGCAGGTTTCGAAGAGAAGGAGGAGCTCATCCGGATCAACGAAGCTGGACTACGACAACAGCGTTGGGTTAGAGGTAAGAGCTAAACAATTGATTTCTCATATTGTAATGCATATTTAGAGAAGGATTGCTCTTATTTGTCTTGTTTGTCATTAGAAAGTCTTAGGCTTCTAGGAAGGTCGGTTGTGTCCGCACCGTCGACTCTTTCCGTGTGACACTACCACCATGATGACACTATTTCCTTTAGACTTGGGTAAACCTGTGATAAAATCCATTGAAACCTCGTCCCAATGTTGACTTGGAATGGATAAAGGTTGTAATAGACCTAAGGTCTTAACTGTTTCAACTTTTTTTTTTTTGAAAACCAAACATTCCGCCACAAACTTTTGAATATCATATTTAAGGCCATCCCAAAAAAATTCCTTCTTAACCCTGTGGTAAGTTTTTAAAAATCCGGAGTGCCCTCCTAAGGGAGAGGTGTGCAATTCCATAATAATATTTTGTTTGAGTTTGGAATTCTTACAGAGGTATAAGCGATCTTTGTACCATAGCAAATCCTTTTTCCAATTAAATGTATCATATGTACTCGTGTCTTGTTGTAACTTTTGAATGTGTGCCCACACTTCTTTGTCATTCTTCCATTCATCCCTTTCTTATTTATCCAATCTAGTTGGATAATAGAAATGGCGCAAATAAATGCTTCCATATCCTCATCCTTTCTTGAGACTGAATTTGCAACAACATTTTGCTTCCCTTTTTGTACATGATTTCAAGGTCATAAACCAACATCTTTGTGACCCATTTTTCCTGCTCTTCTGAAGATAATCTTTGTTCTAAAAATTATTTAAGGCTATCATGATCTGTTTTTACCTTCATGTGTCTTCCCATTAGGTAAGGTCACCATTTCTTAAGTGCATGTATTATTTCCAACATTTACTTCTCATAAATAGCTTTGTGTCAATACTTTCCTTTGATTGGACGACTTTTGAAAGAAATGGGTTTTTCGTCTTGCATTAAAATAGTACCAATTCCATTTCCTGAGGCATCACATTCCACAATAAATGTTTTTGTGAAGTCTGGCATAGCTAAGGCTGGTGCTTGGCACATTGCCTCTTTAAGATGTTCAAAGGCTTTTGTTGCTTCTAGAGTCCAAGAAAATGCATCTTCCTTTAGTAATGTTGTTAGAGGTGTTGTTATTCTCCCATAATTATTAAAAAACTTGCGATAATACCCTATCAACTCGAGAAATCCTCAGAGATGCTTTATGGATGTGGGGATTTTCCATTCCTTAATGGCTTTAATTTTTCTAGGGTCTACCTTAACACCTTCATGAGATACAATATGATCCAAATATTCGACCTCTTGTACTCCAAAGAAATATTTGGAGGTTTTTGCATATAATTGTTTCTTATTCAATATTTTGAGCACTCTATCAACATGTTGAACATGATCCTTCCAAGACTTGTTGTAGATTAGTATATCATCAAAAAATACTAACACAAATTTTCTAAGGGTGGGTTTGAAAATGGAATTCATCAAAACTTGAAATGTAATGGTAAGGCCAAAAGGCATGACCAAAATTTCATAATGACCCTCATGAGTTCTAAATGTTGTTTTCGGAATGTCTTTAGTCTTCATTATGATTTGATGATATCCTAAATGAAGGTCCAACTTGGTGAAGTAAATTGCTCCATGCAATTCATCCAATAATTCATCAATGATAGGAATGGGAAATCTATCTTTAATAGTGAGCTTGTTGAGCTCCGTATAATCCAAACACATGCCCCATGATCCATCCTTCTTGTGCACCAATACTATTGGAGTAGAGAAAGAACTTTGACTAATTTGAATTATACCAACCTCTAGCATTTCTGCAACCATACGTTCAATTTCACTCTTTTGCGCATAGGGATATCTGTAAGGCCTGATGTTTGGAGGAACACTTCCTGGAATAAAATGAATAGCACGATCATGATCACGAATAGGTGGGAGGCCTTTGGCAGTCTACAATACCTTGGAACGATTTTACAAGACTTTTTGGAGATCTAGATAAATAGATGATTTCGACATGGGAACCTCTACCGAACATAATTGTGCAATTACGCCATGTTGTTCTTTCTTTAGAAGCTTTTTCATGTCGTTAGAGCTTATTATCTTTCTTGGTTTCCCTACGATACCCCTTAATTCAACTTCCTTTCCTTCTAAAAAAAAATTCAAGAAAAGTTCTTGAAAACTAAAAGCTATCGTACCCAAAGATATTATCCATTGGACTCCTAGTACATCAGCACCACCCATTTGAATAGAAAGCATTGGACTATTCAACACATATTCTCCCATGGATAGCTTGATATTATGGCACTTTTTAGAGAGATTTATGGTTCTTCCATTTGAAACCATTACTTGACACTCTCATTCTAGATATAGGAAGAAATTTAATTGCTTCGCTATCTTACAATGAACAAAATTATGGGTACTACCCGAATCAATCAATGTTATTACCGTTTTCTTCTTGATATGTCCTTTTACCTTGATAGTTTAAGGAGTGGTTATTCCGGCCAATGCATTACAAGATATCGTTAGATTCATTTATTCTTTCTTTACGCTTTGTTCGTGGTGTGTATCCTCTTCATTTGATGTTTCTTGTTCTTTTTCTTCTTCCTCTTCACAATCTATGTAAAATAATTTATTCTCAGCACACATATGACTTTTAGTGTATTTTCTATCACAACTGTAACAAATCCCTTTTGCTCTTTTTTATTCCAATTATTGTGGTGTCAACCTTTTAGGTTATGGAAGGCTAGGGGCAACAACACTTCCATATTTATAGTTGTGATTGGTAGGCTTCGCCATAATTTTGCTTTCAATTTTTCTTGCCAACCTGAATGCCTTCTCCATTGAATCAGGTTCCCAAAAGCGAACCTCATGTTGGATGTTATCATTTAATGTCCCTATGAACACATCAACCCTATGCTCCTCTGGAATGTCTTTCACCCTTATATTCAATTTTTTGAAGTCCTCAATGTGCTCCACCATTGAACCTTTTTGTTTGAGATTTATCAATTGGCTGAAAAAGGTGTTGATTTTTGTATACTCATAATGTGCTATTCTTTCTTCTATAAAAATTTCCCAAGTGACAATTTGTTTAGGAGAGCAAAGCCATCTATACCATACAAACTGATTGGTTTCCAAATATAAAGTTGTAATGTGTACCTTTTGTGTGTTTTCCACATTATGGAGATCGAAATATTGCTCCATATGTAGTATCCATGTTACCTAATTCTTGCCATAAACTTCCTCATATTGATCTATGCAACATCTTGGGTCTTCAATCCAACATTAGAGTCTATGAAATCGTGATTAACATTTATTTTGTTCTCATCATGAGTTTCCTTTACTACCCTTTTGCCATTAGTAAGCATTTCTTATAGAATCTTTGTCAAATCTATCTACAAATCGTCCATGTTTCCTTTAAGTTTTGCTTCTTACCATCCATCTTAGCTTCCATGCCATCCATCTTAGCTTCCATGCCACCCATCTTAGATTCCATGCCATTCATATTAGCTTCCACACCATTCTTTAAACCATCCATCTTAGCTTCGACGCCTTTCTTTAAACCATCCATATTAGCTTCTGTTACTTTTTGTGAGAGTGAAATTTGTTGCACTTGGTCTCGTAACTTTGATATATCATGTTGCATTTCTTCCTCTTCTTCATGAGTCATGCTAGAGATTTAAGGTTTCTTATTAGGTGTTTCCATTTTCTTTATTCGGGGCATCAATTAATGATAATTATGCTTCACTATGTCCTTTTAATTCCTTCAAACTAATTTTTCAAACCAAAATTATGCAAAATCTTAAAAAGACTACACACTTTTTTTGGCTTTGTAGGAGCTTGATATTGAATCAGTTGTATCTCTGTAAATTTGGATCTCTAGGGTTTGTAATTTCTTCTTGTGGTAACACTCTGAGTTCTCATTCCAACCCCACAAGATTAATCAAGATTGGATTCTCCAAGAAAGAGTTATTCGAAATCTCCCATGATGACCTGATTATAGACTCGTTAAGTAGAGCGAACTTGTACGAAGTTCCACGTGTCACTGTTTCGACCTTATGACCTGAAACCAATATAAAGAAAACTACAATCTGACCTCTTTCTGTACCTTCTTATGAAATTTTAATCTAATGCTCAGAGAGAAGTTATGACGATTTTCCCAGGTCGTCTGTTTGAGATATAATTCGGGAGCATGTTTGAAGTAGCGAAACCCTAGAATCCAAAGCTCTGATACCAATTGTTATGCAACCAGCTCACAAAATAGAAGAAATGATAGAGAAATGACTTCAAATCAGCCTCTTCAAGGGGTAAAACTCCTTTACATTACACAAATGAACAATTCTTGGATGATACAAATGACAAGACCTCGTTTCTATATATAGGATTCTAAGGGGTCACAATATACTCAAAGCCGACATAACAATAATAATGTAAGGGAATAACAATAACAACAGTGGGATTCTATGGGGCACAATAATAATAATATGGGGACAACATGGGCACACCAATAACAATAAGGAGCTACAATGACAATAATAATAAGGTGATACACTAGTATTATAGGGGCCTAACACTATTTCTTCCTTCAAACTCATTAATGTGTCTGTTAAGTCAGAAAAGTTCCCAACACTACGTTGTTCATCTGATTCATAGGGAGAATCTTTGTATTCTACCATCTTGATAGTCATCTTGATCTCTTCCTACAAGGAAAACTATGTCAGCTAAACCAAATCATAAACAAACCAACGTACCTTAGTATAATGAGGAGGATATCTCATCTACAAGACCGACCATATTAGCACAATACATATATAAACATAATCATATTAACATTTAATCATCATCTCAACCATCATCTGATCATCAATGCATGACAATACCCACCACACATCATGACCTCATGCATGGCAACTATAACCATATCAATGTATGCATAACAACATATGTATGACATGCACGCATACACATTGCGAAAAAACATTTACATGAAATCCAATGCATAACTGACATAAACTCATGACAAACAAATCCAACAATAATTCCATTAACTGTTCACATGGAAACACCATTGCAACCATAACCAAAACCATGCATACATAGCCAGCTTATATACCAAAAACATGAAAACACATATGCAACCGATATGAATGCATGACCAACACACAACCCATCCAGTCCAAGGGGTGAACCATGCTTTGATACCACTATGTAACACCCTTCTACCACATCTACCCAAGCAACTAGCCAACCGAGGTAAACATGTGACGGGAGGCTAATATGGTCTTATTCAACCTCCTAGATCAACTTAAGGAAGTGGAACTGACAAAACAAAACCATATTGGCCATCCATACATCCTACAAAACCTCCAGGAGCTACCCCACCTTTCCAGGTGACCAAACCGTGAGGAAAATCAGTAGCTGAAGCACCTAGAGCCCTAGTCGCTACCTTGTGAAGCCCTCCAAGTGAATGAGGGTCCCAATCACTCCCATGAGCCTGCCTGAGTGTGGCTATAGACTTTTTTTTCCAGTGTTATGCCAACGACCGTGAGATTTAAAGCTAAATTCCAAGGCTAGCACATAGTCACTGCAAAAAACTTCATGGTATTTACAGAAATGAAAACAAACATAGAGACAACGATGCCAATGAAAATTATTGAACAAAGACTTGACTAGACCCCTACTAGCGATGACACAAATTTCATCAAACATGTCACAAATATGCATTCTACAAGTCATAATAACATATCTAAGCATAGGGGTCTTATACTGAGAATCACTAAGAAGCATTGATGCCTTATCACATTAGTTGCATTATCATCTATTGGGTCATAGATTCATTTCTCAATCATTTACAAATCAAAACATGATGAGAACCATACGTTTTCACTGTCATAAAATATATTCATAACCAGCATATAGAAAACATAAATACTGAGGATACAATAGCCATAAATGCCACATATAATCCAGTACTTTTACACAAAAAATACCAAGGAAAGCAACTCTTATTAATGAATGCAAAATCCAACCTCATACGGGACTACCACGTTCCACCTGACCATAGATTGGCTGAGCCAAATCTCTCTTCAGCCAATCACCCCCCTGCCATATTCCAAGCCTGAATATGGGACTCAAACTAAAAAAAGCCAACCAGATCTTCCCAAGGGTAAACCACCTCACCCTCATTAATAGAATCAGGCTTTACCGCAATCCTCACCAGATCACTAGGCCATAAGAAAACATGGATGCCACCGGATTTATCCACCTACCTTGTGAGGAATTCTCCTATCTCCTATTCACTAGGATTTATCACAATCCATAGTCTAATTCAGGGATCACTAGGCCATGATCAAGACACCACCCTCCACGCTTTACTGTATATCTTGCTATTCATGGGCAAGGATTCCTAGGCCTAATAATGGCAACCACCTCTAGGCTTTACTGCATATTCCACCATTCACTGGTCGAGGATTCCTAAGCCAACCAAGGCACACAATAGTTGGCTTTACCATAACCCACAATCCGATTGAGGGGTCACTAGGCCAGTGGCTTTACCGTAATCCAAAGTCTGGTTCATGGATCACTAGGCCATGTGTTCCTTCATTCAGAGTTCCACCTCACTTAGCTTTGAATCCATCCGAAAATCCACCTCAACCAAAACATGAGAACCCCATCACACCATGGCTATCTGGAAATGGAAATTCAAGGCTAAAGAACACTGTCACACCTAGCAAAACCCATACCCATTATAGCAATAGAACCAAGAACACACATGCATAACCACGCATGCCAAATCTATCAAGGAAATCGCACATGCAAATCAATACCTACAAGTAAACCCATTATAGTTGCTTGATCCTACTCTATCTTGCTTGATCCTTTTCTTCCTCTTTGCCTCCTTTTCCATTCTTGATCCAATACTAAAGTGCTCCAAGAAAACTCTAGGTGTCCAAGAGTGTGAGAGAGAGAGAATAGAGAGAGAACTCCAAAATTGAACTAAACAGAAGCCATGAACTGATCCTCAGAAATCGTTTTATTAATGTGGCCTCTATTTTCTTCATTTTCCATTATGTTTCCTTCATTTTCCTCCTCAGATGTAACCTATGACCTTTTGCCTTCCTTTTCTCCTAATTTCCATTATTTTCATAAATAAATCTCCAAAAATTCCATTTTTCCTTTCCAAATCCTTTGTCATTGCCTTTGCCAATTTTCTTAGCCATAATAACCGAAATGAACACCCACACTAGGATGTTTTTCTCAACATTCATCTTTGAATAAGTGTCCCATAACTGTGGTTATTATTTTTCCTTTATTATCTTTTATTACATGGAATTTTCACCAAGGTTGTTACACCATTTGTGGACTTCAATATACCATTGGAAAGCTCTTTCTTAGCACTATCCAACTATTCCATCTCCAATATCATATGAGCTAAACTCCTAATGTAGAAATTCCTTCAAATCATGGGCCAACAAACCATCATAGCTATAAGATTTTAGCTTCTTACCACATCCTGCTACTATTATGATTCTCTACCAAGGGTTGCAGTAAACATAGGACTCCCCCTGAGTTTGACATACCATGCTCATTAATACTAGGTTAATTGGCATCAATGCTAGCTTTGTTGACATCAATGCCAACATACTGGATGCCTGTAATCATTCAAACAAGCCAACTACCCAACAACCTATGGGTGATTCCTTTGTATTTCAAAAGGTGTTGATATCTCTTCCCACCATATTCAATGTCAAAGTATCATCCATTAAGGAGATGCAATATCTCAACACATTAACATTGGATCAATTGCAGTGAACATCAATAGCCTATGAAATGGGAACCTTAAAATAAAAATCTACCTCAAAGGAGGAAACCTTCAAAGCTGGTAAGAAGATCAAAGAAGATTAAGAAGACTTGAGCTAAGGATCTGATGAAAAAGAAGAAAATTTTGTTATAATATTGAAGTGAGGATCTAGAAAGTGCAAAATTAAGTTACATTTCAAATGCTTTAATTGTGGAAAAGTAGGTCATTATGTATCTAAATGTCCACATAAGGAAGAAAACAATGAATATGATCATCAAGAGAAGAATAAATATACGAAAGTAAAGAAGGAAAAGAAGTTGAATAAGAATAGTTTCTATACCCAAGAAGGGAATAATTCCTTAGAATATGAAGAGAAACAATCCTCTAATGAATAAAGAACCAAAGAAACAATAAAGGACTTCATGTTCATGGCCTTCAAAACTATAGATGAGAGACAAGTTGAGTTTGATGAACAAGAGGCTGAAGTAGATTTCGGGGGTATATTGTTCAATGCCTCAGAATAAATTCAAAGGCTCTGGAAAAAGAATAAGAAGCATAAAAAGATGTTGGAAACTTTTGAAAAATAAAAGAATAAATTTGAAGATTTATCACTTATTATTTTAAAAGTTAGGTTGGAAGAAGTAAATAATATTGAAGGAACTTTGTTACAATGGCTAAAAGAGAAGGGAAAGAAGTGTGAAAATATAGAAGACGAGTTAGACTCTCTTAGAAAGGAATTAGAGGAAACCAAGATTTAGTTGAACCAAAACTAAATGTTATTAAAGGAACTGGCAAGTTAAATTAGATCTTGAGAATTCAAAGATATCCTCTCATCAAAATTTTTATAATCTATGAAGGAGAATCAAGCACCAATAAAGCTAAATAAAAAGAACCAGTCAAAGGACCATACAACAATGCATCCAAAGGAAGTGAAAAGAATCAATAGAAGCAAAGAAAAGAAAAGGACAACAATACAACTCACCAGTAGCATAAGAAAGGTTATAACAAAAATTCGAAGAGCCACCAAGATCAAGTAATAAATCAGCGAATACCTCATCCCCCTCAAGGAGAAATTAATAAAAAAAACAAAAAATCATATCCAGGGAAAATTTTAATGATGGAAAATTATCTTGAAGTTTAAAAACATTGGTGAATCTCACTAGTCCCTAATATGTAAACTATAAAATGTTTATTGATATATTTTTAAAATTATTCAAATTTATAAAGATTTTACATATACTTTCTATATAATGTTGGTGATTTTTAAGGTAAAATAATTTTTATATTGTAAAATATGGGCGAATCATTTTTATAAAAGATGGAAATTGGCAGATTTTTTTTTTTTTGAAAAATCATGGAAAATTAGCCCATGTGCGAATATTAGCCCCTACAATTTTCCATGATCATATACTCAAATATAAATTTCTCCCAAGTACCAAAACATTTTCAATGGATACTATTATTCATGTATGAATTTTTGACATAAGGCTATAAACCGTAGAGCATACCCTCGAAATAATTAGATAAGAAATAAGCCTTATCAATCAAACATAGATAGCAGATTTGTAAATCCACACAGGAATAATCCTAGGGATAGCAATTCAGTTTCTCCTCTATTATATTATATTGAATGTTATTTATCATAACTATTATCATAAAATAGTTGATTGTTGAATATTAAAATTCAAATAATCTCCTCAGATTAAGCGCTTAAGAGGAAACCAATACATGGAAGAAGAAAAATAAAATAAAAGATTGAAGAATGTGGCATTGTCTTATATGCCTAATACCAAGGCATTTATTGGTATGCGGAAGATAAATGTTATAAACATATGATTTGTGATTGTAACAAATTCTTGTCATTAAGAGAAGATAAGACAAACAATGTTAAGTTTAGAAATGCTGCTCTAGGAAAGATCATGGGAAAGGAAACAATAACTTTCTCAATGGAAGATGTAAGGCTTAATACATTATTTTATGGATGGACTCAAGAACAACTTATTGAGTGTGATTCAAATGTGTGATAAGGGGTATGATGTCGCTTTTCATCATAAAGGATATGAAATAAAGACTACAAATATAGGGAAAGTAGTGGCAAGAGCTATAAGAGCGTCAAGTCATGTATACATATTAAATGAAGACAATGAAAAATGTTTTATGGGAAAGTATGATGAGAGATAGTTATGGAATAGGAGGTTGAGACACTTGCATTTTACCATATTATAGATCTCAACAAAAAGAAAGTTGTGGGGGTGATCCGAGTTGACTCAACTCCCGGATTTAACCAAGATATTTTATTTCCCTAATGTTGTTAGAATTGCATTTAAAAGAAAATAAAGGAACATATATGCATGTTGTAAAGAAGAGGGAACATGACAAGAATCAACAACATAAAACACAAGACATTGATAACAGAGTTCATCTAGGAGGGACTACATCTCCGGGCCCCAGTTTCAAGATGGTGTAGGCTACTGCATTAAGTGCTAGAGTGATGATGTACATGAATGTCTTTTCTCTATCATGCAAGGAATATGCTGTCATGCAAGAGTGACTTCACGAGATGTTTCGCTGCAAGAACTCTCATTCACAAAAGGACTCCTATCAGCATGACATAATTTCACGTATGATAATAATGAGCATCCCGCCAACATGGCATCAAAGGGATCTCAATTCAAACATACATGGCAACACATGAGTATCCCATCAACATGGCAACAAAGGGATCTCAATCAAAACATGACAATAAGTACATCTCACATCAAGAACAAAACAAGATCCCACATCAAACATCAAACAGGGATCTATACAACACAATGCATCTCAAGCAAAGAGACAAAGAAGTACATGATCACACTGCATATACCTCACATCAAGGAGTTATCTAAAGAAAAGGATGATAAACTGTTGGATATGGATGTATCATCAATCTCATGGCGTCAAATATCATGGAAATGACTACTCACATATTGAATGTTGACACCTACACTCCACTTTGAAAAGTGGCCAAAAAATGGAATGATCAAATGGAAAATTTGATTACACCATCAGATTCGTGGTGTTGAATAGTGTAAAATCAACCGTCAAATTTCTAAATTATGACAAAGTGAAAATCTGGAGCTACATGAATCTTTTAGATTCCTCAAAGATTCCCTCCTCCAGGTCATCTAAAGATCTGTTGCTCAAATCAAAATTCTATCTACGCCATCAGGTTCGTGTCGCTGAGAAGTGTAGGATTGACATAAAGTTTGTCAAATTTGGACATTGGAAAAAAATTTCCCTCATGAAAGTTGGGCTCAATCATGGTTCCACCTGCCTCTGCTCCACACTCATGGTTCCACCTGTAATTCATTAAAAATTTGTCTCAAAAATCATGTCAAGGTTCTGCTCTAGGTTCCATTGCTCATGGCTCTACAATAAAATATTAATATATCGGTTTCCACGTTGGCTTCTTCGCTCTCAAATCTACTCCTCCTTCCGCTGTTGCACTTAGGGCGCGTTTATATGGTGGGAGGGTGGCAAACCTTACAAAGCCGCCACCCATGGAACGATAGTTAGGCGGAAGAATGGAGGCGGAGAGGTCGAGGGATCAAATCCCGCCTCTCCCAAAATTTCCACACGGTTTATTTTACTGAACCGTTTTGTAACATTTTACATAATCGTTATATGTATATATATATATATATATATATATATATATATATATATATATATATATATATATATATATATATATATATATATATATATATATATATATATATATATATATATATATATATATATATATATATATATATATATATATATATATATATATATATGAGCGCGGTTTTTATGGGTTTTTTATTAATTTGGGGTCGCCCGCTTGGGGGACGGCCACGTGGGCTGGGCGGGTTCGACCCCCACCGGCTCCCTTACATGGTGACGATTATGATATGTGAGGTTTTCTCCATGCGGCCCCATCCCAATCCTTAGTGTGGCATACACCATATTTTTATATGGTTTTCATATGTTAACCATGTTTCAAATTTTAACAATATTCATTATAATGAGTTATATATAGGGTGATCTTTTTTTATGAAAATAAGGGTCATTGGACATTTTAGAAATGCAACAATTTCTCCCACCCAGTGGCCGAATTTCGGTAACCGCTGCCGGTGCAATTTGTAGGACCATTAACCCTGCCACTTGGCCAAGTCAAACCTGAAATTTGACTAGCCCTATCTCCCTCATATGAGCTCAGATTTGAGTTTCGTTTGCGATGTTGGAATCAGGGTGATGAGAAATTTGATCTGGTGCTAGTTTGAGAGAAATCTGATCACTTTAAATTTTGACCCTTTCTAAGTCCTCTGGGACTTCTGCATGTGTCTGGAGCTACCTGGAACAATCCTCACCACTGAGGAGCCTTTGGTCCTCCAAAAGCATGAAAAATAATCTGCAACTTATTTGTAGCCTGTCTACACTTACAAGTATCTGATATGTCACCCTTCCTTCTCCTTCACCTTTGTCCTTCGGAGCCATAAGTGATGAGCCGACACTTGCAACCTCTGCAAACCTGTAGTACATTGTTTTGCAAATCACATGCTTGATTTACAAGACCAACTAATGACCCAAGCATCCCATACTCCATGAGTTTATAACACATACTTGGTGGTCAAGTTTACATCAAAATGGAAACAATACCCCAGCTACAAAAACAAGGCCAAAATATCATTGTTGCTTCAACAAGTGATGGAAAACACATCATCACTGCAACACATGATTTAAAAAAATAAGTCCACTCACTATTGGTGCTTTAACAAGCAATGGAAACACAAGATCACTTTCACAGGTTAAAATACAACACAAAATAATACCATACATCATTGTTGCTTAACAGGTGATGGAAAACACATCATCACTTTTACATTTTAAAATGCAACAAATGATTTACAAAAGCACGACCATGACAAGCTAACATATCTAGAAACCATTTTTCACTTATCAATGTGAATGGATCATCCCCCTGTGGTGGTTTTTCTTGTCGAACGTCTTTTTCAACTGGTTCATGCACCAATGTTTTGTCTTTAAGGCGCTGCTCTGGATGGAGCCTCCAACATGTGGCCCTTTGGTGACCACTTCTGTTGCAATGACTACAATACGTCTTCTTCCTCCAGATCTACTTAACATGTTTCTTTACCTGCTGTTGAGAGGGTCTTTCATGCCTCATCCTTTTTCGTGTTGCCATTCTCTTCTAGAACTCAACAAATGTATGGCTATGTAATCCACAAAAAGTACATGTTTTTCGATTCCATGTTTTACGTTCATCATTAACAACATGATTATAATTGAAATGGACATTTGAATATCGAGACTATTTATACCTTTCCTTGTTGTCTCTGGTGTCATTATGGTGATGAGAGCTTGCCTCAGCTCTTTCCCTGCAATGGGCACTGCCATGGGATGATGGGGATGTGTTCCCATCATTCTCTTTCCTTGATGATTTCAACGATGTCTCAGAAGCATCTAACACCTTTGAGAATTCTCATTTGGTGCATCCCAAGCTTGCATATCGAGGTCTTTGTACATCCTCCAATGGTTGAGTTATGCCTTGGCTATTAACACCAAGCTTTTCTTCCTTGTTCCTTATCCTAGTAAGGAGTCTCATGTTTGTCCCTATAATTGGTATGTGAAGATGAAATTGAAGGGAAATCAACATCTTTTACCTCCATTATCGAGTTGGAAAGAACTGATGATGGCTTCTCATCATTTGTTGTTGGTGGTTCATTGTCTGTCCTGGCGCATTCCCCAACTTCCTTTCTGACATATCCAAGTCTTGTTCAATAGGGTAATTCCTCTACTTTGATGGGGTTGACAATGCCTTGGCCATTAATGCCCAAGCCTTTTCCTTCACACCCCATTTTCTTCAACAGATTGGAGCCAATTCCTGTGGTATGATTTTCAAAAATAGCGAAATCATCATGAGGAAACATACATGAAGATGGAGAATTACTTTTTTCCTCACATGGGTCATGCTACATATTTTCCAAGGCCTCTTCCTTAGCTTGTAGCTATCGTATCAAGCTATGTTTCTCCTTTTTATCTTCTTGTATAAGCATCTTCAATTCAGCGTTATCTGCATGAAGACTCTGGCTGTTGTGCTTTAGTTCTTCTAGGGCCTCTTCCGTGGCTCGTAACTAAAGCTACAATCGTTGCTTTTCCTCTATCTCTTCTTGCTTTTCCTCTATCTCTGTCTTTTCCTCTATCATGGTCTCGTACATCGCTTTTTCATCCTCCATCACTGCATGTTCCATTTTTCATGCTCGCAATTCACATTCACGCAAAAACCGCTCTAATACCAAACTTGATCCGAGTTGACTCAACTCCTGGATTTAACCAAGATCTTTTACTTCTGTGATGTTGTTAGAATTTTATTTAAAAGAGCATAAAGGAACATATATGCATGTTGTAAAGAAGAGGGAACATGACAAGAATCAACAACATAAAACACAAGACATTGATAACAGAGTTCATCTAGGAGGGACTATGTCTCCAGGCCCCGGTGTCAAGATGGTGTAGGCCGCTGCATTAAGTTCTGGAAAGAGTGATGATGTACATGAATGTGTTTTCTCTATCATGCAAGGAATATTCCCTCACGCAAGAGTGGCTCCACGAGATGTTCCACTCCAAGAACTCTCATTCACAAAAGGACTCCTATCAGCATGACATAATTTCACATACGATAATAATGAGCATCTGGCCAAAATGGCATCAAAGGATATAAATTCAAACATACATGGAGACACATGAGTATCCCATCAACATGGCGACAAAGGGATCTCAATCAAAACATGACAATAAGTACATCTCACATCAAGAAAAAAACAAGATCCCACATCAAACATCAAACAAGGATCTATACAGCACACTGCATCTCAAGAAAAGAGACAAAGAAGTGCATGATCACACTACATATACCTCACATCAAGGAGTTAGCTAAAGAAGAGGATGATAAACTGTTGGATCTGGATGTACCATCAATCTCGTGGTGTCAAATATCATGGAAATTATTGCTCGCACATTGAATGCTGACACCTGCACTCCACTTTGAAAAGTGGCCAAAAAATGGAATGATCAAATGGAAAATCTAATTACACCATCAGATTCGTGGCGTTGAATAATGTAAAATCGACTATCAAATTTTTGAATTCTGACAAAGTGAAAATTAGAGCTACATGAATCTTTTAGATTCCTCCTAGATTCCTCAAAGATTCCCTCCTCTAGGTCGTTTGAAGATCTGTTGCTCAGATCAGAATTTTTTCAGTGCCATCAAGTTCATGTCGCTGAGAAGTCTAGGATTGACATAAACTTTGTCCAATTTGGACACTGGAAAAATTTCGCCCTCCTGAAAGTTAGGCTCAATCATGGTTTCTCCTGCCTCTGTTCCATGCTCATGGTTCCACCTGCAATTCATTAAAAATTGTCCTGAAAAGCATGTCAAGGTTCCATCGCTCATGGCTCTGCAATAAAATATTAATATATCAATTTCTGTGCTGGCTTCTCCGCTCTCAAATCCACTCCTCCTTTTGGCGTTGCATTGAGGGCGCATTTATATGGTGTTAGGGTGATGCACTGTATAAATCCGCCACCCGTGGTGCAGTGGTTAGGCGGAATAATGGAGGTGGAGAGGTTGGGATCAGATCCCGCCTCTCCCAAAATGGGCACACGGTTTATTTTACTGAACCATTTTGTAGCATTTTACATAATTGTTATATATAAATGAGCACGGTTTTTATGGGTTTTGTATTAATTTGGGGCCTCCCACTTGGGGGACAGCCACGTGGGCTGGGCGGGTTTGACCCCCTCCGACTCCCTTACATGGTGACGGTTATGATATGTGGGGTCTGCTCCATGCGGCCCCATCCCAATCCTTAATGTGACATACACCATATTTTTTATATGGTTTTCATATGTTAACCATGTTTCAAATTTTAACAATATTCGTTATAATGAGTTATATATAGGGTGACCATATTTTTACATGGTTTTCATATGTTAACCATGTTTCAAATTTTAACAATATTCTTTATAATGAGTTATATATAGGGTGATTTTTTTAAGTAAATAAGGGTCATTGGGCGTTTTAAAGAGGCAACAATTTCGCCTGCCCAATGGCCGGATTCTGGTGACCGCTGCTGATGCAATTTGTAGGACCATTAACCCTGCCACTTGGTTAAGTTAACCCTGAACTTTGACTGGCCCTATCTCCCTCATACAAGCTCGAATTTGAGTGTTGTTCACACTGTTGGAATCAGGGTGACAAGAACTTCGATCTGGTGCTAGTTTAAGAGCTATCTGACCACTTTGAATTTTGACCTTTTCTATGTCCTCTGGGACTTTTGCATGTGTCTAGAGCCACCTGGATCAGAGGGACTTGCCAAAAATATCAAATCCAAGTAATACAATTCGTAAATCATGCCAAATTTATAAGCAAGTTCGAGTGCCTTACAAGTCAAAAGAAAACTTATCTACTGGTCCCTTATAACTAGTTCATGGAGACTTATGTGGGCCCTCAAGAACTAAGACCCCGAGTGGTGAATGGTACTTTATGCTAATCATTGATGATTATAACAGGCTTACGTGGATCACATTTTCAAGGATTATTTTGAAGAGTTTAAAAGGTTCAAAATTTTGAAATCCATGGTTGAAAACCAAATTGATTACAAACTGAAGTGTTTAAGGTTAGATAGCGGTGAAGAGTTTACTCTGAATGATTTTGATAAATTTTGTGAAGAACATGGCATAAGAAGACAATTCAGAATTGAAAATACTCCACAACAAAATTAGACCAATGCATCAAATGGCTAGAGCTACTTTGGATGAAATAAATCTACCAAATACTTTTTGGGTTGAAGTTGTTCATACAACAATCCATATTTTAAACAAATCCCATCATAGGAAAAATAGTGACAAGACTCTTTATAAATTGTGGAATGGAAAACCAGCCTCAAGAAATCACTTGAAATTCTTTGGCTACAAGTGCTACATCAAGAACAATGACAATTTGGGTAATTTCAATGCAAGAGAATATGAAGGATGTTTTTAGGATATTCAACTCAGAGTGAAGGCTATAGAAATTATAATAATATATTATGAAAATTTGTTAACAATATTGATGTGAGAGTGGATTATGAGTTGCCTCTCAAAGAAAACAGCCAATATTTATCAGTCCACCTAACTAGATCAACAATGAAGATGAAGTAGTGTAACTTGAAGAAAAAAGAGAAGAAGAAGAGGAAAAGTGATCTCGCCCAAATACCCCCTCTGGGTACGTTAAAAAACATCATCTTATAAATCTCATTGTTGGTAATAAGGAAACAGGAGTCCAAACTTGAAGGAGATTAATAAATAACTCCATCAATCTCATATTTCTATGTTGTCCATGATTGAGCCAAAATATCTTTCTCAAGAAATCTAAGATAAGCTTTGGATAAAATCCATGAATGAAGAGTTAGATCAAATTGAGAAAAATCAAACTCATGAATTAGTTCCAAGACCATTAACCAAAGTTGTTATTGGCGCAAAGTGGTTCTTTACGAACAAATTAAATGAGGATGGACAAGTTGTGAGAGAAAAATGCTAGATTAGTATGTAAAGGTTAGGTTGAAGTTGAAGGAATGGATTTTGATGAAATTTTTTCTCCTTTAGCAAGGTTAGAGAAAATTAGAATGTTTCTATCATTTTCCTCGCAATAATTTCAAAGTTTATCATATGGATGTAAAATAATCATTCTTGAATGTTGAACTTGAATGAGAGGTTTATATAGAACATCCTAAATTTTTCTAGTTGTCAGAAAATACAGAGGTAGTGTGTAACCTAAAAAGCATCGTATGGACTATAACAAGCACCTAGGACATGGTATTCAAAATTAGGCGAACAACTATAGCATCCGGGCTTCAAAAGAGGGACATATGACAGTAATTTGTATATCAAATATGAAAATGAAAATATTTTAGTTAGTGTTGTTTATGTTGATGTCATCATTTTTGGTAGTGATGGACATTTACTTGGCCAAAAGTTTGCAACTAATATGCACGATGAATTTGAGATTTTTATGCTTGCGGAACTCTCATGTTTCCTTGGATTATAGATTACTTAATCAACAAAAGGTATATTAATTTATCAAGTAAAATAGCTCAAAGAAATGTTGAAGATGTTTTGGATGGAAGAACGTTCACTTGTCAATAATCATATGGTCATTGGATGAAAACTAATCAAATATGATAAGTCACCAAAATTAAATGAAACAATGTACAAATCAAAAATTGGTAGCGTTTTGTACCTAATAACATTAAGGCCAAACATTATGAAAGTTATTGGTGTAGTTTCAAGGTATCAATCAATCCCCAAGCAAAGGAATCCCTCAATTGCAAAGAGGAATTTTAAATATTTAAGAGCCACAATGGACTATTGGATATTGTATCCCAAGGGGGAAAATTCTTTTACTACATCGACAAATGTTGATTGGCTTGGAAATCTAGATGATAGTAAAAACACAAGTGGTGGTGCTTTCTTCCTAGGGAAGTGTTTGGTGGCTTGGCTAAGCAAAAAGTATACGTCTATATCACTTTCTACTGTTAATTTCAAGTACATAGTAGCTACAACAAGTTGTACTCATGTTTTGTGGATGAAGCAAACGTTACAAGACATGAACGTAACTTATGATGAACCCATTCCCATTATATGTGACAACACATTTACTGCTATAAGTATATCCAAGAACTATATTATTCACTCAAAGATCAAGAATATTCCCATAAAGTATCACTTTCATAGAGAATGGGTGGATAATTAGATTGGAAAGTCAAAGTATATATCCATAGAGGAGCAAGTTGCTGGTAATTTCACCAAGCCTCTTGCCTGAGAGCCTTTTGATTATTTAAGGAAAAATTTTGGAGTGATGTCTCATTCATCTCTTTGCTAGTGTTCTTCGTTAGCAAATATGCTAGTTGTCTAAATATTTCTTGAGCATGGCTATATGGTTGGAATGAAGAAAATAGACCAAGTTTTAAGATCAACATGAGAAATATAAGTTTAGGGGGAGTACAATGCACTATGATATGGAAATTTTGATGTTTCCTAAGCCTCCCTTTGTTTTTTTTCAATTGGTATCGCTTTATTTATGTGGCAACAACTTCAAATCAACAACTTGTTATATCTAGGGTTAAACCTCAAGCTCTTTAGGGGGAGAATAATCACACAAGGAGTAACTAAATTCATTTTCTATTGATGTTAAAGGGAGAGAGTGATCAACCATTCACTCTTCAGAAGTAGAGGGGGAGAGTGAGAAGACAATGGTATATAGTGGAAAGTTATTCAACCTAACAAGGGGAAGTGTTGCAAGGTGGTGGTGTTCCCATCAATGACTAGAAATGTGAGGAGGTGTTTCCCTCAATGTCAAAGGGGGATAGTGTTGAGTATGTTGGCATTTTTTGGTAGTAGTTATCATTGACGTCAAGTATAGTCATTGATTTCAAGTGATGTCAAGTTCAGGGGAATCTTGTTGAGTTTCCATGCATGATGCTTATGTTGTTATTAATGTCTTGGTTGTTTATGTTAAGTTGATGATGACTAGGTTGTTTATTGAGTAGCCTATATCTGAATGAATTTTTTCTTCAGGTAAGTTGATCAAAATCACATGAAAAGTGTTTGGTTGGATGATCCTCTCAAAGAGCCTTCCAAATATATATGGAACTTAGCCTAAGTAACAAGGGATTAGGAGAAATTAGGGTTTGATGTTTAGCATGGCTCCATGGTTCATGGTTCCAACAAACATTTGGCCATCTACGGTTGGAGTAGGATGGATGATAGTTGACAGGTCAAATCAATAGATAATAAGATCCCTGATTACATAACGCCCAACACTAGGTGGACCCCAAATTACATGGCAAGATGACTTGGCAGAGATAGGTGGTAGACTAATGATGTGGCCCAATCAGACAATGACATATGGAAGTGACATGTATATGAGGACATGTGGTGTTGAAATGTGGCAACAAGAATATTCCAATTTTAATTTGGCCTTGAATTAAAATTGAGAATTAAAATTCGAATTTAGTCTAACCAGCTGTTTGAAAAATAATTAATTAATTCATCTTGAGTTATTCAGTTGGAGAAATTCAAACATGAAGTCTTTGTGAAGTCATGCAACAGTTATCCCTTTGATTGAGGAAGTTATCCCTTAATTAAGGAGATAAGGATGAGTTGTATTTGAGTTGTAATTAGTTAGCTCAGTTAACTGAGTTAAGTCCAGTTAAATTAGTTCCAAACAGTTGGAGGAACTAATTGTGACTTCAGTCAGTTAATGCATGCATGCATAAAACTAGTGTACTCCAGATAACTAAATATTCTCTCATAAATAATTCATGCATGTCAGTTCATACAAAGGCTCAGTTGAGATTAAAGGCAGGGACAGTGTACTATCAGTTGCAAGAATTTTCCTATAAGAAAATCGCTTGCATGCAGAAGGAATTCATTCCTTGAGATTTGTGCAGTGTTATAGTGTGTTGGAGCAGTGTGTGAGATCAGTGTCACACAAGGTTACAGCTGGAACACCCAGGGAAAATAGCGCAAGGAAATAGGAGGCTTGGAGGGAAGAAAGAAAGGCATATGAGTTGTCTAGTCTGTCTATGAGTAGTGAGAGGGATTGTACTGAGAGCTGGATAGCTGTGAGAGCTAAAGCTTTGTGTAATCCTGAGATATTTCCACTTGTATGATAATACAAATAGTGGGGTTTTTAGCTGAGGCATTCCCCGGAGTATTCTTATGTGTTTCATGTGTGATTGATTCTTCTTCTCTATTATATGTGTTCTGTTTGATCTTGCTCAAATTGATTCAACTTCCACAAGTTTGATTGTAGAAGTAGATTAAGTATTTTGCTTTAGTACATTACATAATCAAATTAATCTACAGTGAGAATTTCTACATGGAATCAGAGCAAAGGTGATCAGAGTTGTGAACAGCATACTGAGAAGGGAACAAATTCGAAGTTTGAAGTTCTTGGTTGCAGGTACAAAATCAAATTCTTATCACATCTCAAAGTTCACCAATGGAGTTCAATGGCTTGAGACTCGAGTATGCACTGGATGGCAGCTCAAATTACATAGCATGGAAGGATCGCATGGAAGTGGTATTAGAAGACAATGGTTTGAAGGATTTAATTGATAAATAAATCCCCAAACCAGCTACAGCTAATACACAAGAATTGGCTGAATGGAAGAAGTGTGTGGTGAAGGCGAGAAGGATTCTTCTAGAGGGAGTTCAAGACCATATTGTCTTGAGTCTCCATGGCAAGGAGACTCTGTTTTCAATGTGGAAGACATTGAAGGACCTATATCAGAACAATAGTGACCAAAGGAAACTGGCGCTCAAGGACAAGCTTCGGAAAATCAAGTGTGAAAAGGGCGACACTATTTCTACATATCTGAACAAGCTCACCACCTGTAGAGATGAGCTTGGTAGTGTGGGAATAATGACAGTCGATGATGATATGGTGAGTCTTGCTCTCCTCGGTCTTCCTAAGAGCTAGCATAGCTACCAGGACTCAGTGAATGGAAGAGAGAAACTATTGGATTGGGAATGACTGTGGTCGAATCTGATGCAGGACGATATCAGGAGGAGCACCAGAGATGGTTCCTCATCTAAGCATGATGATGAAGAAAATCTAGCCTTATCAAGTAAGGCAAGGAAAGGGAAAGGGAAGGCTTCCCATTCCAAATCGATTTCTTCTCATGGTGGGAAGAAAATTGACAAATCTAAAGTGAGATGCTTTAATTGTCATGAGGTGGGCCATTATGCAACTAATTGTCCATTGAAGAAATCGAAGAAGGGATCCTCTAAAGTATTAAAAGGTGAGGCACTAGCCTCTCAGTTCGAATTGGATTTTACCCTCATCGCATGTATGGTTTCATCGATGGTGGGTTGTGTTTGGTATCTCAACAGTGGAACCTCATTCCACATGATTGGCGATAAGAATTTATTCAGTACCTTGGAGGAGAAATACCTCAAGATGCGCATAGAGATGGGCGATGATGGAAAGTATCGTGTTTCAGGTGAAGGTACAGTCATTTTTCAGAGGGAGTATGGAGCTCTTCTCACCCTGACTGATGTAAAGTATGTGCCTGGACTGAAGAAGAACTTGGTATCAGTCGTGATGTTGGAAGACAAAGGCTATGATGTAGTCTTCAGTAAAGGAAAGGCGTTCCTGAGACACATAGCCATGGTTCAGACCAAGAGGATTGGGATTCGAGTAAAGAATCTCTACAAGCTGGAGGTAGATGGTTGTAGCTCATTAAGTTCGAAAGCAGAATTGGTGCAAAGCCAAGACATTGGCGAGTTATGGCATAGGCGGTTGGGCCACTTGCATCATGGGGCCTTGAAGATAATGCAGCAGATTTCTACCGGACTTCCCAAAGGTAAACTTGAGCAAGTGGACACATGCAAAGGTTGTACCTTGGGAAAGTACACCAAGTCTTCCTTTCATGATCGAGATAGTCGAGCTAAAGAAATCTTGGAGCGAGTTCATACAAATGTGTGTGGACCATTCTCGACAGCCTCCACCACGAAACAAAGGTATTATGTGATTTTCATTGATGATTTTTCTCGTAAATGCTGGATCTATTTCATGCAGAAGAAGGATCAAACCTTCTCAAAGTTTTGTGAGTTCAAAGCTTTGGTTGAGAAAGAATCAGGGAAGAAGATCAGGGCCTTGAGAAGCGACAATGGTGGAGAGTATGTCTCTCAAGAGTTTAAGGACTTCTGTGCAGCGGAAGGAATTAAACGGGAGTTGACAACACCTCATAACCCACAGCAAAATGGGGTGGCCGAGAGGAAGAATAGAATGATTGTGGGGGTAGCTTGGGCGATGCTGCATGACCAAGGCCTACCACTTCATTTGTGGGGTGAGGTATGCAACACAACGGTCGATTTACAGAATAGAAGCCCATACCACATACTTGGGATGAAGACACCAAAGGAAGCTTTCTCTGGGAAGAGACCAGATGTGGGTCACTTCAGGATAATTGGTTCATCGATATATTTCCATGTGACCAAGGATGCCCGGAAGAAACTTGAGCCGACAGCTGAGTTGGGGATACTTGTGGGGTACACTGATACACCTCACAACTATCAGGTGTACTTGTCTACTAGTCAGAGGACAGTGGTTCACAGAGATCTTAAGTTTGATGAGCAAAAGGCCATGCGAGTTTCCCTTGAGAGGGAGCTCCAACTACAGGCTGTGGAGGAAATTTTGGTTCCTAAGGAGGAGGACCCTCATACTGATGTGAAGCAGCCAGATGCAGAGGTTCCAGGAGTGGAGACATCCACTCAAGCAGAGTCTTTCAGAGATGGGTAGAAGCGCACAAGAGAAGCTGACAGATTGTTGTCAGATGCGAGAGAGAATGTGGGAGAACCATCTTCTCAACACAGATAGAGGAGGTCACTTGATAGGTACACTGGATACATGGCCCTTATTGGGGAATGTGTTGAGACCGATCCATCTTCCTTTGAGGAAGCAATGCAGCAGCCGATTTGGGTTGATGCTATGGTGGAGGAGTATGACTCCATAGTTCAGAACAATGTTTGGGATGTGGTTCCAAGATCGGAGAACAAGTCAGTTGTGAGTTCCCATTGGCTTTACAAGGTAAAGCAAGCTATTGATGGTAGTGTAGAGAAACATAAGGCAAGATTTGTTTCCCATGGTTTCTCACAGGTCGAGGGGATCGACTGTGATGATACTTTTTCTCCTGTAACAAGGTACTCATCTATCAGATCGATGTTGGCACTATCAACACAGATGGGTTGGAAGATCCATCATATGGATGTGAAGACTACATTCCTCAATAGCAAGATTGAGGAGGAGGTGTACATAGAGCAGCCGGAAGGTTTTGAGACCTTCGATTGTGAGTTGCATGTGTGCCGACTCAAGAGAGCTTTGTATGGGCTGAAGCCACCTTGTGCTTGGTACACCAGGATCGACAACTACTTCACCGGGTTGGGCTTCACAAAGAGTGAAGTGGATGTGAACCTGTACCACATCATGGTAAAAGGTAAGCATTTGATCATTGTTCTTTATGTTGGTGATCCCATATTCACAAGTGATGATCAGTTGATCATGTCTTGCAAGGAGGACCATGCAAGAGAATTCGAGATGAAAGACATGGGTATTATGCACTACTTCCTTGGCATGGAAGTGTGTCAGAAGGATGGGGAGTTGTTTGTGTCTCAAGGCAAGTATGCCAATGAGATACTCAGGAGATTCCACATGGAGAAGTACAAGCCCATGCAGACTCCTCTAGCAGGTAACTGGAGGAAGGAGGATGCTACTTTAGGAGAAGTAGTAGAGGCTACTGTGTATCGGTAGCTTGTGGGTTCACTGATGTACTTAGTGAACAATCAACCAGATTTGTGCTATGCGGTGAACCAGCTGAGTCAAGCTATGGTTCATCCTAACAAGATGTTTTGGAAGGTAGCTAAGCATGTTTTGAGATACCTCATAGGCACATCTCAATATGGATTACGGTACAGATGGACAAAGGGAGTGAAGCTACATGGCTTCACAGATGCAGATTGGGCAGGGAGTCCATCAGATCAGAAGAGCACATCAGGAGGAATTTTAAACCTTGGGTCTATTGCAGTTTCTTGGTACAACAGGAAACAGAGGTCAGCTGCACTCAGCTCAGCAGAGGCTAAATACATGGTTGCAAGTCAGGCAACATGTGAGGCCATTTGGATGTGGAAAATTCTAGTTGGTTTGTTTGATCAAAGGATGGATCCAACTGTGATCTATTGTGATAAACAGAGTTGTATCAAACTCTCTAAGAATCCAGTATTTCATGATAGGTCCAAGCACATTGACATTCGGTATCATGATCTCAAAGACTGTGTGCCGAGGAGGATCATGTTGTTGCAGTATGTTTCGACCGAGGAGCAAGATGCTAACATTTTGACTAAGGCATTATCAAAGTGTAAATTTGAGTTCCATAGAGACAGGATCGGGGTGGCAGATAATCTCTTTCTTGTTGAGATGGAGTGTTGAAATGTGGCAACAAGAATATTCCAATTTTAATTTGTCCTTGAATTAAAATTTGAATTTAGTCTCACCAACTGTTTGAAAAATAATTAATTCATTCATCTTGAGTTAATTAGTTGGAGAAATTCAAACATGAAGTCTTTGTGAAGTCATGCAACAGTTATCGCTTTGTCTGAGGAAGTTATCCCTTAATTAAGGAGATAAGGATGAGTTTTATTTGAGTTGTAATTAGTTAGCTCAGGTAATTGAGTTAAGTCCAGTTAAATTAGTTCCAAATAGTTGGAGGAACTAATTGTAAGTTCAATCAGATAATGCAAGCATCCATGAAACTAGTGTACTCTAGATAACTGAATATTCTCTCTTAAATAACTCATGCATGTCAGTTCAAACAAAGGCCCAGTTGAGATTAAAGGCAAGGACAGTGTACTATCAGTTGCAAGAATTTTCCTATAAGAAAATCTCTTGCATGTAGAAGGAATTCATTCCTTGACATTTGGGCAGTTTTACAGTGTGTTGGATTAGTGTGTGAGATCAGTGTCACACAAGGTTACAGCTAGAACACCTAGGGAAAATATCGCAAGGAAATAGGAGCCTTGGAGGGCAGAAAGAAAGGCATATGAGTTGTCTAGTCTATCTATGAGCAGTGAGAGGGATTGTACTGAGAGTTGGATAGCTGTGAGAGCTAAAGCTTTTTGTAATCCTGAGATATTTCCACTTGTATGATAATACAGATAGTAGGGTTTTTAGCTGAGGCTTTCCCTAGAGTATTCTTTTGTGTTTCATGTGTGATTGATTCTTCTTCTCTGTTATATGTGTTCTGTTTGATCTTTCTCAAATTGATTCAGCTTCCGCAAGTTTGATTGTAGAAGTAGATTAAGTATTTTTCTTTAGTACATTGCATAATTAGATTAATCTACAGTGAGAATTTCTACATGTGCCACTTTGTGATCGTGGCATGTGGTAGGTGGATTTGGGGATTTTTGGTGGCTAAGTGGCCCTCTCTGAGTGACACATGGAAATGATGTGGAATGATAAATGGAAGAATGTGATATAGTAGTGACATGGCATATGAGGTGGTAGATCCTAGGGACTCATGCCATGAAGTAGTTTTGTAAGGCTTTGCAGTGTTAGGAATTTTGGCGATTTTTCATCTGAAGACACAAGTTCATCTGTCTATCCAAGATAGCAGAGGTGTAAGCATCGAAGAAAAGGAGTGGAAACTTAGAATATCAAATCCCCACATTAGGGTTGAGCATTCGGTGGCAAGATGATCCATCTAGCATGGTGGCAATGTAAACTTAGCTGTAAAGAGAAAGAGGGACCAAACCATCAAAAATTGGGATGTAGGCCCCAACATAAAAATAATCTGACAGGTGGTGGCACTGTGGAATGGCTGCAGGGTATGGGGACTGGATCCCTAGATCTTGAATTAATATGGATGCATGGATTTGGCCAATGTTTGGTGAAACGACAAACTATTGGTCATAGAGCCTAATCAAGGGGGACCTTGCAAGATGTGACAAGGTGTCTAGTGGACCATCAGGTTAGAAGGTCGTCCATATCAGAAAAAACTTGGCTGACATTTGATTCCAGGTTGATAGTAGTGGCTGGCAGTTGAGGTCGAGCGACAAGTGGTTGGTCGACAAGAGTTAAGGCCCAAGTTCCAGACTCAATCATACGGGGCTAGAGTGTGAATGTTGAGGATCATATCACCAACTGGACCTCAAGTCACAAATCATAATGCATTTAATGATTCATCGGCGCAAACAAGGTTAAGATCCAGGTCCCAACCCATAATCATATGCACCATGAAGCTAAACACCACGGACTACAAGATGAAAATTTGACATTCATGCTCTAAATTCTTTTAAAGAATTAAATTCATAGAGGAACAAAATTGTAGGTGTTTCATATTTATACAAGGAAAATAATTGGCATTGAATGTGTGCTCCCATGCAAAACAATATACGATAGCTACTATTGACATGAATAGAACACACAACTCAAGTGGGTGCTTGCAAAGATAAGGGGGTTGGAGCCTCTTATAGGGTAGTGCCTACATAATTTGATGTAATATGTAATTGGTACTTACATTTACATCATAATGAAAATAATTTGTGGTTTTCACCCCTTATATCAACTTTTGATGTTCAAGCTTCATGTGATTGGTATATTGTTATCTTGTTGAATGTGTTTAATTGATTAATTAATTGTTAACAATGTTCGAATATTGATTTACCCACCTTTTAGTATTTTCCTTCAAATCACCAACAAAGATTTATCTTAACTCCTTATTTATAATGCACCCAAATAAATCAAAATTTGAAAAAAGATTTTTGTCAAGTCCATATTAAATGTGAACATTCAAATATTTTATAGATAACTCACATATAACCCACATTAAAATATTATTCTATTAATATTAAAAAATTATAGATTTTTTCATATTAAAAAATATAAAGAAACTATAATATAAAAAGTTGATATAAAATTATTAAAATTCTATTTTGTTATTAATAATTTTTCAAATATTACTTTACAATTCTATATTATCAAATTGAAAAGAAATTACATATCGTCTCCTATTACAATATACAAAAGCTTAGTTTAAAACAATAAACCATCGTAAAAAAATAAATTGATATATAAAACCAAAAAAAAAAATTAATACAACTCGATAAAAAAACACAAAAACGTATTTAAATTTATGTATTGTTTAAACCGTATAATACAGTGTCTGATATTTGAAAATCTGTGATGACACTTGAAAAACTTTGTTTGTGCGTAAACTCATGCCATCAATCCAAATCATTGACGTCCCTTGTGTTTTCTTTCCAAGACTAAACCCCAGACGTTGTGGTCATGTAATCAATCAACAACAGACGTTATGGTCAAGGAAGGAATCTCCAGGATTGAATATTCAATCAACCACAGAGGTTGTGATCAATATGCAAGGAATTTCCAACTTACCATATCAACAAATTTCGAGAGAACAGTCAATCAGCCACAAACGTCGTCGTCTTCTAATTGCAAGCAATTGCCACAGTTATCCACGTGAATAGTCAATCAACCACAGACGTTAGGTTGTGCTCAAGGAAAGAATTTCCACACTTGTGAAGGAGAATAGTCAATCAACCACAGTCGTTGTGAGCATGCAACGAATTTCCATACTTATCCACATTTGAATGTTCACTCAACAATTCACGTCAAGAAATTTCCACACTTATCACATATTTCCAATTTTCCTCACTCTCGTGGTCCTTGTTAATGCCACATCAACTCAGGCATTGGGCCTTACCAGGGTTTTCCCCTTTGTGTTTTGCAACTTTTTCATGTTTTATCTTACTCGCAACATATCCAGTGTTACAATGTTTTATTAACTCTGTCATCCCTAAACCTAGGATCTACGAATCAAGCCCTCGTGCAATGTATTTGCAATAGGAACCAATGAATGATATATAGGTCATCACAAATCTGGCCCCTCACAAAGGTTTGTGCTCTCATCCACATCCAAATACCACATACATAGATGTTTGACTTATTCACAAAGGTGTCTGACCCTAGATACAAATGGCATGTGGAAAGGATATTCAAACCAATGACATACCTGGACTTACCACAAATCTGGTCCCTCATAAATACAATGTAGGACCCATTGGATGATATCCAACTCATGATAAATCTGGCCCCTTACAAAATTCTATGCCCTCGTCCATTGTTAGGGTGCAACCCTAACCCCTTTATTTATGTAATAAACCCAATGGGGTCGAGTCATAGTCATAGGTAGTTAAAGAATCAATAAGCCCGTATTAATAATTGTAAGTGGTTGACCCGCATTTAAGAAAGGGACCACAGTTAGTTGCAAACGGGCCATAATTAATAAATAAAGTGGTTAACCCATATTATGCAAAGGACCACTAGTCGTTAGGTTGTTGAGGGTCATTTAGCTATAAATAGTCATAGTTATAAGGGAAAGATCATCAAGTCTTATTTTGTAATCGAGCATTGCTCTGTTGGAGGTTCCCCCTCGAAGAGGCAAGTGAACATTGCATTCATCTCTGAATAATAAAATACTTATTTTTTTCTCATTTTATTATGTGTTCTGGGTTGTATTTCTTTGCATATTTGGTATTCTGGAATTTCTCGCAGATCAAGAGCATAACAAGTGGTATCAGAGCACTTTCCAGGGCTGGTGGTACCTCCATTTTTGCATAATGTTTTTTTTAGGCTAGAGACGTGCTCCGACATCTTTAAACCACGAGATTTGTCATTGAGCACATAAACCTGCAGATTTGGGGAGCCATGCATGCAGGAAATACAAGAGGTGGCCACACTTGTTGGACTCCCTTGTAACCCTTGTGGGTACCCCTTTGAGTAGTAGCGCATTAGATAGAACTATGCACGGACTGCACTTCCACTTACCCTTTGGGTATATCGGAAGCCCCCTAAGATAAATTGAAACCTCGACTTAAATAAGTCGTCGACCATCTTGCTGCTACTATACACTAAGAACAGCACTCGGGGAGATTACTCGCGCGTACGATAGGGTAGTCGGGTAGTATGGCTAAGGGTACGGTTGATCCTCCTTAGTTAGTGCCCTGAAAGATTAGGTCGGGTACTATTTTTGGGCGCTTATGTATATTGCAATCTGTAGCACCTGACACTCCTTTGTGACCATAGTTCCCTCTGCTCTCTGAAGATCGCCCATTATCTTCTCTTATAGATCAGATCCAACAGTTGGGATTCTACCGCCGCAGTACAATTCAGATCTAGCAGTTGGGTTTCTGTCACAGCCGCACCAATCAAATCCAACAGTTGGGGTTCTGACACCGCAATGTACATCACATTCAGCAATTGGGGTTTCGTAGCCAAATCTGACTCTTTGCACAATAAGGCTTATTGATGCTATAGTTCAGGCCTGATTTTCACAAGATGCTTACAAGAGACTTAGCCCATAAGATTTAGGACGATGAACTAATCGCATTGTTACCATTCACTTGTTAGCTTCAATTTTCTGGCGGCCCCAAAATTTTTCGAAGTGACATCAAGTGACCAAGATTTGTATATGGTAGAACCAGAGCTCAAGTCATGGCCAATGAGAAGATCGAGTGCCTTGAAACAAGGTTGGATAATTTCAAGGAACAACTAGACCAAATTTCAACATTCATTGAACACCTCACTAAGAGCATGTCAGGGTTGCCATAGTATTGATGAACACCTTGAAGGAGAATCTAGCCATCATATTCACTTCCATAGAAATCATCAACATTCCCACCCCCAACCACCCAAGTTGGACGTTTAAATTTGATGGCTCTAATCTAGCAGTATGGGTAGCACAAATTTAACAATATTTCATACTGAATGATATCTACGATGATCCAACTAAACTACGTGTGGGAGCCCTTTTCTTGGACCAAGAGAGATGGCAATGGTGGCAGTGGCATGTGAAATGTTACCCTGGGAACATAACTTGGCAGGTGTTCTCAAAAGCCCTTTGTGACCGCTTTGACAGAGAATCTAATTTTTTGGGTCGTCTTACTAAGCTTCGACAGACAGGCACAGTAAAAGACTACATTGTAGCCTTTGAGACATTGGCCATCCGAACAAAAGGTCTAGGAGATGAATTCTACTTGGAGTGTTTCATTAGTGTTCTCAAAGAAGTTGTCCAAGCACATGTCTAGATGCACCACCCATCTACATGGATAGGTGCTTGCACAAACGCTGTCGAAGTGGAACTTGCTTTAGTTGCCCAGTCTACTCGTCCAAATTTCATAGCCAAGGGGTGTGCCAACCAAGCTCAAGGCCCTACCCAAACACTTAAGATTCAAAAGGTGTCTCCTGCAGAAATGGTGGTATGACAAAAACAAGGATTGTGCTACTACTTTGATGAAAAATACTCCCCGAGGCATAAATGCAAGGAACCCAAATTCTTTCAAATTGATGTTACTGATCACAGCTCATCTAAAGAAGCCCCACCCTTGGGGGGGTAGAGGACGAAGCTGAGGAAACCCAGCATGACAATGATCTCACAGCTACACCAGATGAACTATTTATCTCGCTACATGCTTTAGCGGGCATTTCTGTGCCCCAAACTCTCAAAATGAGAGGGTTTCTTAAACATCGCCCCGTATTGGTATTGATTGATAGTGGTAGCACTCATAATTTTATCCATAAGCAAGTCGCCGAAGTTGTTCATTGTTTTGTAAGGGCAGTCTCTAATTTCCATGTCCTTATTTCTGATGGGGGGATAATGAAATGTAAATGCCATTGCAAAAATATTAAGATGGGAGACTACCACCTAAAGGCCCACATGTTTGCGATTAATATGGGTGGTTGTGACATTGACTGAAGTGCTAAATGGCTTCGCACACTAGGCCCAATCACAATGGATTTCTAGGAGTTATATATGAGCTTTAAGCAGAATGACCACATTCATACAATACGTGGACTCCAGGCAGGTGCTCCTACTAACATCAGCTCGCATCGAATGAAAAAGTTGTTGAAAAATGACCATCATCGATTCATCGCCCAATTTAATGCCATCCAGCCCATAGAATCCACTACTCTTCATATTCATCCTGAGATGCAACAGGTCTTAGACCGCCACCAGTAGGTATTTGACAAACCTAAAGAGCTTGCACCATCTAGAGGTCAACATGATCATAGCATCCCTTTGGTCCCGGGGGCCCAACCGCCTAATGTGCACCCATATCGATATCCTTTCACCCAAAAGAATGAAATTGAAAAAATAATCAAGGAACTCCTTGAAGCAGGGGTTATTCATCCTCGCATCAGTCCTTATTCATCACGAGTGGTCATGGTGCTAAAGCAAGATGGAGGATGGCACATGTGTCCAAACTTTCTGGCCCTCAACAAGCTCACTGTCAAAGACAAATTCCCTATTCTAGTTGGTGATGATCTGCTTGATGAACTACATGGTGCTCAATTTTTTACCAATCTAGATCTTCACTCTGGCTATCACCAAATACGCATGAAAGAAGAAGGCATTCCCAAGGCTGCTTTCTGAACTCATGAAGGCAATTATGAATTCTTGGTCATGCCATTTGTTTTTGTAATGCTCCATCTACTTTTCAAAGCCTCATGAATCACCTGTTGAAACCATATCTCTGAAAATTTGTCCTTATTTTCATTGATGACATTCTCATCTACAGCCTAAACTGGGAAAACCATCTTCAACATGTAGACCTGATCTTGCAACTACTCTGGAATCACAAATTATTTGTCAAACTGTCCAAGTGCTCTTTTGGTGTGGAAGAAGTCGAGTATTTGGGCACATTGTGGGTCATGAAGGTGTCAGGGTTGATCCCAAAAAGATACAGGCAATGCAAGATTGGCCCCAACCAAAAACCTTGAAGATTCTGAAGGGATTCTTGGGGCTCACTAGCTACTATCGCGAATTTGTTCACAATTATGGTCGCATTGCTAGACCCCTCACTAACCTTATTAAGAAAAATTCAGTCCTCTGGACTGATGCAACACAAAGGGCATTTGTGGCTCTCAAACAGACCATGTGTTTCACTCCCGTATTGCACTACTAGACTTCACGAAATATTTTGTGATTGAATGTGATGCTTCAAGTATTGGTATTGGTGATGTCTTAATGCAAGAAGGTCAGACCTTAGCTTTCACCAGCCAAAAACTGAGTGGGAAACATCTGGGTCAATCTACCTATGAGAAAGAAATGATGTCCATCTTACATGCAGTAGATACCTGATGACCATACTTATTGGGGCGGCATTTCCAAATCCGCATAGACCATCAAAGCGTCAAATATTTTTTGAAGCAACGTCTCTCCTCGCCACAACAAAATAAATGGCTGACCAAAATGTTGGGATATGATTATGAGATAATTTATAAGAAAGGGCGTGACAATGTAGTAGCGGATGCTTTATCGTTCCAATTTGAGGATGAAATCACCCTGCTATCAATCTCTCTTCCCATACCATATTGGATTGAAGAAGCCCACAAGGAATGGTTTTCACACCCCTCTCTCTCCCAACTTATTAATAACTTGAGAGAAGATCCTAATTCCTCAGTCGACTACTCTTGGAAGGATGAGATTCTTCACTACAAGGATCGAGTAGTTATATGCCCGACATCCACCCTCAAAACTCACATTTTGGTAGAGTTTCACTCATCTCCCATTGTAAGGTGTTATCACTTAGAACTAAAATTGATACATGAAATTTTCTATCCTAGCCCGATGATAAAGGTCTGTGTTAGTTTAATTTTGTTTTAATTTTCTTCCCGTAGGATTTGGAGTTTTTAAAAAAAGTTTTTAAACCAAGTTGTTCTCAACTCCCATTGGTTCTTCCCTACCCATCATTGTTCTATAGCCACCTCTTGTCTTATGTGAGTCACCGTGCCTTTCCGTGATTTCGCAGCGCTATTCCAATTCGCCAGTTTCGCAGCGCAATCATAACTAGGCAGTTTCACAGCGCTTCATGATTAGGCAGTTTCGCAGCGCATCATTGAAATTCAAAACTAACAGCGCTGTGAAATCATGGATTCGTACATTCCGCAGCGAATCTTTCCCGAAATGTCAAGTCCGTTAGGTGAGTCGTCATCCATGTCTTCTCATGTCCACTCATATTCCTTTCTTATCACATTTTAACGCTCATTGCCACTACCACCACCACTAGATCTGTTGATATGCACAAATTATTATTCCCAAGAAATTTTACCGTGCATAATCCATAATGATGGCCGTAAGTCCTGCATGAGTGACAAATCTGCTAGATTATATCTGGAAAGGTTTCAAACGGAAGAGTTTAAAATTCAAGCGAGGCTGGTAATCAAGCGAGGCTGATAATCAAGCGAGGCTGAATTCAAAGAGAAGCTGAAATACAATTCCAACCGGAGCTGGTAGTTATTGCTTGCGAGGATTTGGAAGAATCAATGGAGAAAAAGGAGCACAGATCCGGCAAACCTCTAATGACTGAGCCTGAAGGCCTGGATATAACGCTGAGGAATGAAGAGGTGAAGAAAGCGTTTAAAAAGGCTGAGTGTTGGAACTTTTGCAAAAAGTTACAAGGAGGACATGCACAGGTAACTAAGGAATTTGCACTTAACTTCACTGGTTTGAATTCAAAGGTAGCCATGTTAGAAGTTCAGGTTTCTCTAGAAGTGATATCTGCTGTGACAGAGATCCCAAGAGGACAAGAGGAATGGTTCAAAAATTTCAAATTTGACATGAATCCTTGCAAGGAGTTTTTGAAGGATGATTATGTAAATGAATATTTAAGTAGGGGAGTGCCCAGGAATTATGTCAAAGAACATTATGCTCTCTTACTCACCTGCATACAGAAATATTTGACTTGTGAAGGAAGGTATAACAAGGTTTATTCTTACCATTTCAAACTACTTTTGCATTTCACCGGGAAGGTCTCCATAGACTTACCATTTTATCTCTTCCGTAGTTTGATTAAGATGTGTGATAAGGTACAGCTGAGGAAAGAGGATTCTGAAACCTCTTTGTTTCATCACGGTTTGATCAAATTATTGGTTTTAGATGGGCTCCAAAAGATAGACAGAGATTGGAATTCATTCATTTTCATGGCTGGCTTTAAAAGCCAGACTGGCCTCACTCCTCAACCTGTTAGAGAGCCTACAATAGCTGAGCTACAAACAGAAGTAAGAGCTAAAAGAGTCACAAGCAAGAAAACAAGTGAAGCCGCTTGTCATCCGAGATCAACCTCAGCAATCAACTAAGGAAAAAGCTCATGGTGAAAAGACTGTACCTGAAACAAGCACATCTGGAGCAGTCTCGAGGGTAAGAACAAGAAGCCAGATAAATAAAGAAAAGGGTAAAGCTATAGCAGTCGAAGACAGTCCAGTGTCCAAGGCAAGTTTAAAAGATTTGTTACAGGCTATTGAATTCGAGCAGTCTCTCCTAGTTCAAATCGAATTGATGCCAGAAGAAGAAAGCACCAAGAAATCCAAGGCCTCAAAAAGGCTTAAATTTGATGAGCCAGCTGAAGGTTTCGTTTTTAAACCTAGAAGACCTATAACAAGGAGATTCCAGCAAGTACAGGAAGTACTGCCAAGAACAGAGGAAACAGGGGAAAAGACAAAAAAAGACACAGGCAGAGCAGTCATCACATCTCAAGGAGATAATATAGCAGCCATTAAGAGCCAATTAGAAGCAGCCAAGTATGAGATTGCCAAACTAAAGAAAGCCGCTAGAAAACAAGCAGCCATACATGCACAATATTATAAAGCTCTATGGAAAGGGACTGAAACTGTGGAAGCTCAGCTGAACTTAGTGGTGGATGGCCATTCACAATTTCACACATGGACAGTACCAGCAATCAAAGAAGCCAAATACATAAGAAGGATCAATATGAATTAAGGGCTGGGAATAAGGCTATGAGGAAACAAATTGAAGATCTGAAGGCACAGTTAAATCAGCTATCTGCTAAATAAGTTTACATTTCAAGTAAGATTTTGTTTTAAAGTTTTGACAAATTTGCTTGATTTTATCTTTCTGAGGATATATAAATTCCTATTCAACATGCGGAAAGTCTGAAGGAGTTTTGGCAATCAAATACTCGGCTAATAAAGTTCTCGGGATAAAAGCAAGCTGTTTTAAATAATTCAGCAGTTTCGTAGCGCGCTACGAAACTGCTGTAGGTGATGATTTTAACGCAAATCAAACAGTTTGAATTATGAGCGGGAATTTTGAAAGGGAAACGTCTAAAGGGTATGCAAGACATCATCTGGAGCTGCCAACAGTAAATCAGGTCAAGACAGGTGGATGCTTAAAAAGGTTGAATATTCAAATCCAATTTTAAATTTTTGTTGTTGTAAAGCCCCTTTATCACCGTTCAAGATACATCAAACGAGTTGCCTGTAAGAAACTTTTTGCCTGCACACATGTTCATGGACAAAGCTTACAACGCATCAAGAACGTGGCAGTGTTCCACATTTTGGGTAATTAAAGGCTAAAGTACATGCTTCTGTGCATTCGAATATAATGGGGAAAACTGAAGCCGAGAAGCAAGGGTAGTCTCCTGATATTTCTGAGCAGTTAAAAAGATTCAGCATTCAAGGTCAACATGGACCATTAAACATCCAGCTCAGCCAAACTGAAAGAGGACCAGGTGTCAAAGAACGAGGAGAAACCATTATGCATGTAATATGGAGTTAGAGTCATAGTTGATTTAGAACTCTAAAAAACTCCAGTCAGCACTTTGTTGTATTTATTAGTTATTTAAATGGTTGATAGGTGTCATTAGAAGTAGTTTTCGAATTCCCCTCATGCTGGAGGAGGAATCTCGATCACGTAGAATAAGAACTCTATATATAGCTGAAGCAGCAATGTAATGGGGGTTGGAAAACTTTATGACAGAGCATTGTATTTGGCTTATGTAAAGACTCACTTCAGTAATATAATTTTGATTTTACTTCTCAGGATTCATGAAGGATTTCTTATATTCAGAATGTGTGATGTTGTCTTTTTCTTAGTTTTGTTGACAATGGTATGGATGTATAATCACTCAGAATTCACTGAATGTGCTCTGATTTCCTGTATGCATCTATAAACTGTATGTTTCCATATGAGTGTATGTTCTGAATATTCAAATGCTGAATGCCCTGACTTCCATGTAAGGTCAAGATTTTTGTTATATTAAGGTGTTGTTGACTCCATAGGCCCAATGGATACTTGTTTGATGTATTTCCAGCAGTATTATTTGTCACAGTTGTTCTACAAGAGTTAGCCATCTTATTTTAAATCAAATCTTTAATACATCCAGAGAGAGCCCTCTCAGGTTGAGGAGGCTAAGCCTCAGCCTAAAGTAGGTCTGAAATAGTTACTTAAAGTCAACCTGACCAGCAGCCTATCAGGGCATGATTTTGAGATAACATAAGGCATGCAGGTTTTCAAAAGACTTATGTTTGCACTCGTCGTTCTTTCTTTTGGACAGGCATGAAAAATGACATTCTTACTTTTGTAGCTGAGTGTGATGTGTGTCAATGCCACAAAGGAGAAACCGTCAGGTTACCAGGCACCTTACAACCATTGCCACTCCCTGCCTTCGTCTGGATGGATGTTTCCATGGATTTCATTACTGGTCTCCCAAAGTCGAGAAATAAATTAGTCATCATGGTGGTTGTGGACAGACTTTCTAAATATGCTCATTTTTGCGCTCTACCCCACCCATTTACCCCCACTTTGGTGGCTCAAGCTTTCATGGACTAGATCTTCAAACTGCATGGCATTCCAACTTCCATTGTGTCCAATCATGACCCGACTTTCACAAGAAAATTTTGGAAAGAGATTTTCAAGATACAAGGCACCCAACTCCAACTAAGTACTTCCTATCATCCCCAAACTGATGTTCAAACTGAAGCAGTCAACAAATGTTTGGAGACATACCTAAGATGCTTCACTTCAGAAAAGGAACATCAATGGGTACAGTATTTTCCTTTAGCTGAATGGTGGTATAATATTAACTACCATGAAGCGACCAAGATGACTCCATACGAAGTAGTGTATGGCCAACTTCCACCTTCACTTATTTCTTATATCCCTGGGTGCTCTAAGGTGCAAGCAATTGATCAACTCCTATAGAATCGTGTCGTCATGCTAGCTTGTCTAAAAAATAATCTCCATCAAGCTCTGGACATAACGAAGCAACAAGCAGACCAGTATCATTCAGAGCGTACATTTCAAGAAGGCGATCAAGTATTCCCGTGGCTACAACCATATAAGCAAACATCGCTCAAAGAAAAGGGCTGCAAGAAATTGGCTCCAAAATTCTATGGACCTTATCAAATACTTCAGCGCATTGGAGCAGTAGCATAAAAGATGGCCTTGCCACCAAATTCAAAAATCCATCTAGTCTTCCACGTATCATTCCTCAAGAAAGTGGTGGGGAACAATTGCAAAAATAAAACGATTCTACCTGAATTGGATGAGGAAGGTTCACTCTGGCTCCAACCAGAACAGGTCCTCGACACTCATGAAAGACATCTACGTAGTCACACGATTAAATAACTCTTCTCTAAGGTAGGGTTCATATCTACAAGAATCTTGTAAAAAGAGTTGGTTATAAAAATGTGCTTGGTAAGTGTTTCATGTGATTACTCAATGCTTGAAAGAAGAAGTTTGACATGCTTCGATATGGATAAATATCAAGACTCTCACACAATATTGGATGTCATAAATATAATTATATTGATCAACATCAAGCATAGTCTCTGGACAAAAGAAATGGAGTTAATAATGACAAATCAAAGGAAGATATTGAATATTGTTAATCAAGTTCGATCCATGGGAACCTTAATTAAAAGTGTATGCATGGAGAAGGATTATTGTACAATATGGAGATGGATCATGCAAAAGGATCTTGATATCAAACGATTCAAGTAAGAAAATACTTTGATGAAAGGGCCATCATAATAATCTAAATCTAATTTTGATATTTATTGGTATTTCTTATCTGGTTAACATATTATTTTTCTACCTAGAAGGATATTCCAAAACTTCATAATGACCATTGAGGCAAGTTCAACGATTGGTGTTGAACTTGATTCAAAGGAAATGTGAATTGAGTGAATGATTTTAACAATACTTGAAGGATTACGTCATCAAGATGTTTACATCATAATCTTGGACTTGAAAGGTAGCAGTATAAGAGGATGATCTGATGTTCATGAAGATCACTTTCATGTTTAAAAGGAGTGGTGATTGACTCTATTTTTCATTGATGATAACTAGAGGAAAGTGATATGGAAGGTTGATGGCCTGAACCCTGACATAAGAATAAAGGAAGAGGATGGATCCATAATATAAAGAAATAAATAAGCTCGATGTGATGAGATGCAAAATGAAGGAGGACCCATGAAGCCATTGCTTGAAGATCTCCATGAAGAACTTTTAGTTTACACACTTATGAACACAAGTTAGAGAGCCTATGGTTATGAATTCCTAATTGAAAGGAAGTGTAATAATCTCCTCTATGATTTATGGGGATTAATAAGTATCCCTATATGTTGAAAAAGGAGCAAGGATCTATTCCATGATTAAGAGGGAATGGGGATATCCTCCCTCATTGAGAGAGAGTGATGTTAGACAACATATTCTCTTCTTCATGTGTCATGCACTAGGCCACGACTAACAACCATATGTCTAAGTGAAGGCCATGGAGGGAGAATGGAGAATGGAGGATTGGACAAGCATCTAAGATTTATACTACTTGAGGACAAAGAATCCAATATAGGAAGTATTATTGTTGGTCGACACTCTGAGGATTGGAAAAGTATCCAAGACAAGAGTGGTTGAAGTGGATTGATATTATTTGAGGATTAGGAATCCAAGATAAGAATAGTCCAAAAAGGACATACCTAGTGAACATCTAGATGGGGTATGTACTTTGAAGAGGTAGTGTGTATCTCACGTAAAGCCTCCCAGCATTATGCTCTGATATGAGAAGAGATTTCAAGTTAAGGCCCTACTATGTTGACAATGTTGGTCATGATGTTGATGCTTAAAAAATGGCTTATCAATCCAACTCTTCCTATGAGAACTCTTCAATTCGAGAATAGCCTTGTGTCAGTTCTATAATTATGAATACCTCCTTAGTTAAGAAGGAGTGTTGGAAAATGTAACTAGTTTTGTGTAGAAATAACTAGAAATTTGTAGTTCCTAATGAATTATGATTGAAAACAATAGACACAAATTTCTTCTACTCGATCTATGAAAGGGAAAAAGTACAATAAATACACATGAAATCATTCAATCATAATTAACATAATTTTTTTTACTGTGAAAAACCCCTCCTCTGTTTGTATTATATCATATTAGAAAAATGATCTATTATAATGACAACTCCAATCCTTGAAGCTCAACCTGCACTGTAACACTAATCTCTCCTTCCTAAGTTTTCTTTGCCCAATACGTAGGAAAATCAGGAATCCTTCTTCCTCATATTACCTTGCGTAGTTCCAACCCCTAATTAATAGGAAGAGCTCCTATTTTCTTGTGCAATCCCAAGAGAATTTCTCACTTTCTACATGCAAATTTAGTACACTCAATATTATACAATAATAAATACAATTATGCCTTTTCCCTCCACTCAACTAGGCAATTCGAATTGCATGCATGACTAGGGCCATTTTTAGAAAAATTACTAGTTAACTAAGATATCAGTGAGTTAACAACAATTAAAAATACTCAACTAAACTCATATTGACTCTGTTCATGACTAGAGATCAGATAATTGAGTTTCACTAACTATAACTCCACTAGATTTCTAGATCTTAGCAATCAACTCATGCAAAACTCTACTTCTTGCCAACAAACTTGAATTGACTAACTTAACTCAGTAACTTGGCCATGTCACTCCTACTAACTACAACTCAAGTCATCCCGCTGATGTGGAAATTCAAATTTCTCCATTTGACTAAGGCATAAGCCAAATGAAGGCTTTTCTTACTACAATTTAACATTTATGTCTTCATAATTGTCATTGTACTCATGCCATTATGTATATATTATGTAAAAAAAGAAAAAAAGAAAACAAAATATTATTTTTCAAGCATGGGTTTCGTGCTCAAGTTGATTTGTCTTCTAGGTCAAGCATGTTCTTCATGCTTCTATGGTTTTTCAAGTCAAAAGAAAACTCGTTGAGGAAAAATCCCATTTGGGATTCCTAAAAGAAAGAAGAAAAAGGATTTTGTTTGTATTAAAAGGAATAAATTCATCCCCAAGACCATGTCATCCCTTCAAGATGATCAGGTTGGACTACCCAAAGGACATGACCTTTTGGTCACATGAATCATTATAAATAGCCCAACATGCTCCTCCACTTGTAGCACAAGTTTTTCGTGGATCATATATAGCAGATATGCAAAGTTGTAGGGAAGAGGATGTGAAGTCTCCATGAAAATATATGTACCTTCCTAAAGCTAATCTTTGTAATATGATGTGAATTTCAGGAAAAGAGGAGACTATGGTCCTGTAATAACAATTATGGCAGCTCATGGACAAACTGGAGGGAAAACCTGGTGCTTGTAGGGGATAATGGTTTTAGTCTTGGGGTCTTGGATTTATCATTTGAATTGGTTCTATAAGAATATAAAATATTCTTTCTGGGTTTTCCCCTTTGGAAGGGTTTTTCCCTGGCTTAGAGCCTACATTTTGTGTCCATTGTCTTCCTTGATCTTCATGTTTTAGGCTCTTGATAATTGTTTGATGAAAATAAACTAAGAAAGAACAAGAAAAAGATAATATAAAGTCACAAGAAATTATTAAGGATAAGGAGAATTGAATTAATAGTTTCCTTACTAGATTCTCCAACATGTGGAAGAAAGAAATAAAGTAATGGAGGTTGTGTCTAATGAAAAAATTGCAAAATCATCGACACAACAACTAATTACGTAAATTAATGAAATAACTCATAAAAAAGTTGTTTTCACTTATATATTTTGGCTTATTAAGCTACTTATATAGTTTTGGACTCATATATGGTTTTAGTGGAAGTTTTGTGATGGTTTTGGTGATCAACCCTCATGGACATTTTCTATGCACTTTTTTTATGGACATATTACATATATATCTTTTGCAATTATTGAATGAGAGCCAATTTCATAATTGACCATTATATGATGCATGGCTATGTGGAGAGCATATGGGATTATCATGCATGTTTTGAATTTTCTTTATGAAATATGATGGTATGATATGATGACATATGGACATGGATCCTCCCTCTAACTTGAGTCATTGAATGTTCCCTATTTATTAGGAGTCCAACATTAAAATTGTTTTCCTTCTTACATATCCAAGTTATTTTTCTAACCCGGAGTTAAAGTAAAATAAAACAGTTTTGTAGCCATCTCAAATGAAGCTTGACTACAAATACTTGCTCAAAGAAAAAAAATGGGAGCAAACTTTACACAGAGTATGGTATGATCTAGTTTGATTACTTCAGTTTTGGGATAATCTGTTGTGTTATTTTAAGTATTTGGATCTCATAAAACTCTTGTTACAAGGCTTCTTTTAAATAGTAGTGATGCATGGAGGTCTAAAAGTCTCACTTGTTGAGTAAGGTATTTTTTACTTTGATCATTCATGATATTACAACTGTTGTATATTTTTCATATTGATAATTGACATTGTGTGCAGTAGTATACCAATGTCCAGAAGGTCTCACTAAGCTAGCTACAGCAAGGTCAATGTTTATTTATTTTTCTTTGTTACTTGCATTTGACTTATAAGGTTCATAAACATTACCATTTGTAAAGGAGGCTCTTGTCGCAGATTATTTTAATTTGGCTAGTTTTAGTTTATTATATTTGAAAAATATTTTCAAATACACTCAATGAAGGATATATTTCTTATATTTCCATCTCGTGTCATATTTCTATTGCTCATTTTCTTTACTTTCTTAATTGTAGTATTTTTTATTATTATATATAGTATCTATTATGTTGATAAATTTATATTTTAAACATAAAGAATGAATTTTCTGTTGAAGTTTATTCTACATGAGTGTGATTACATGTTTTGACTATTTTTCATCTGTTATGTGTTTGATATTTTCAATTTACCATTTATCAATCAATTTAATTTTTTTTTGTTGTGTGTGTGTGAGTGTATTTTTGTAAGATTTGTGACATATATTTGTGACTAACATAGATAAACTGATAGGACAACCAGATTGATGTTAGTTGTATTCAAATGTTGGGTAGTTACTTCAAACTTGTAACATATTTCAATAAGGCTATAAATTTCAAGTAACTTTCCCATCTTTCTTGGTTTGTCCCACCAAGGAATGGAAAAATGTTGAGTGAATAAAATTTCTATTTTGTCCATAAAAAGAGGCATATTCTAGTTGCCAGTGGGGAATTTTTGTATATATGTTTCTTGAAGGAAACCTACATATGTACACCAACTTCTAGAATAGAAGTAATGTATATATGGAAAACATGTGTTTTGGAAGTGTTTTAAGGAAAATTGAAGTCTGCAACTACAACACAACTGCAAGGGATTTAACTAGTAGGGCCAATGAATGCATCTTAAGCATAAGTATGGAAAAAAATGTTATAACAATTATGTTATACAGTAGCTACTCCCTAACAAAAAAATAGAATGTTGAGGGAATTTAGCCATTCATGAATGTTTTTTAGAGTAATACATACACATCCCTATGAATGTGTTATATCTAATTGGAAATTTGGATTTCCAATAGTTCTTAGAAAATTTCCTTTGGGGATTTCTATTTTTCCCATAATATCCATCATAGTAGTTGGTACTTCAAGGGATTCTTTTGTGCAAAGAAAACCCACACTTACGAGATGACTAAGATAGTTGAGCTCATTATATTCTATATTCCTCATAATTTTCCTCCTCAATAGACTCCCATAGACGACTTTTCTTACTCAGTTCAAGAAAAGCACTACCCACCTGTACAATGTCCCTACACTCTAGTCTCAACTGGGTCTTCCTCTGAACTGACATGCATGAATTATTTGTGAGTGAATCTTCAGTTAACTGGTGTGATACTGGTTGATGCACTTGTGCAATAATCCACTACTAGATCTCTACTAGTTCCTCCAACAATTAGAACTAGTTTAATTGACTGTAACTCAGTTAAACTGAGTTATCTAATTGCAACTCCAATAAACTCAATCTGGACCCCTAAAATTTAGGGATCACACTTACATGACTCCAGATAGACTTCCAACTACAATTTCCTAAGCTAACTAAGTCAACTTAACTTAGTTAACTATTACAAGTTGCTATGAGAATAGAATTACAATTTAATTCAAGGATAAATTAAATTAGAATTTCTAGATGTTATTTTTAATATTTCTTGTTGCTATTCTCAACACTCCCTCTCAACAAGAAAGGAATTCAACTTTATCCTGATCTTGAACCTTTGGAATGTTTTGCATGCAACACTTATGTCTAATTTTGTTGTTACAACAACTCTTGAAACTGAAAAATAAATAAATTAATTAATTAATTAAAAATATAAATAAATATAAATATAAAAAATAAAAATATAAAAATAAATAAATAAATAAATTATTAATTAATTAAAAAAAATAAAAAAATCCAACCTGAATCAGTATGATGCATTTGTCATCAAAGTCTCTGACTGCTACTATCTCTACCTCTGTCGACTGAAAAATCTGCACTTCTGCCGACTCTGCCTTTCTGAAATGTTGTCAACTCTACTCTATGCTCTCTTGTATATGAATGCTCTAGCCTTTGTCACTTTGATCTCCGACTGCATCAACCACCATTGATCCATCCTGCTACTATGTACCTTTGGCTCTCGTAGCAAGGTATGGTCCAAGAGATAAAACCTCTCAATGGACCCTACGCAATTTCTTTCCTCTTGGGACTATCACTTCACATCACCCCACCTCTCACCTGGAGGTATGGTTGCATGTGTTCCCTCTCCCCAATTGGCACGAAATTTCCCCCTACTGGAGGTCTCTACTTGAGTGGATGTCTCGACTCAGTCTCCTCTCTGCTTCTCCAATTGTGGCTTCTCCACAACTTTCTGAGATTGCTTCTGAGGTCATTTCTTCTCTACTTGAGTGGATCTCTCCACTTGGTCTCCTCTCTACTTCTCCAACTGTGACTACTCCACAATTATTTGAGACTGCTTCTGAGACTTCTTCTAGGGATGCATATTGAGAGGTAATACACTCTCCCTCTCAACTACCATGTCTATAACCTTTGCCTTGCTCCTCAAGGCTTTGCATACATCTTCTCCCTAGAGAGCATACAGGTTCTTGACTTGTCCACCAATCTATTTCACCTATCCTGTTGCGATGTGTCTAAGGAAAACCTGTCCCTTACTAAAAATCACATCATAGCGATGGTCTTCCAATACCATGACAGAAACAAGATTCTTCTTTAGTCCTGGAACATACATCACATTTTTTATTCTGAGAGGGGAGTCAGACTCCCTTGAAAGGTAACTGTACCAATTCTAGTAGCGCTATACCTCCCTTGATCTCCAAAATCTATGTTCTGCTTGAGGTCTTTCTCCTCAAAATCACTAGAGAGATCTTTGTTCCCCGTCATATGGAACGAGGCACCACTGTCAAGATACCACATGCCTCCCATTATAGTTCTAGCCATGCATGCAATGAGAGTGAAATTAAGTTCGAATTGTGAAGCTAGAGCTTCACGTGTTGCCGCTACTACTAGCTCCTTCTTGCTTGCTTTCTTCTCTGGGCAATTCGTGGCATAGTGCCCGTGCTATGTTAGGCCCCTATACTACTAGTGTAACCCCTTATTTTTATATGCAACCCCCTTATTGTATTGTTGTTCCCATGTAGTCCCCATATTGTTATTATTTTTCCCCATACACGCCCATTATTGGTATTGTTATGCCCTTACATTATTATTGTTATGTCGGTTATGATTATATTGTGACCCCTTAGACTCCTATATATAGAAAGGACGTCTTGTCATTTTTATCATCAAAGGATTATTCATTTGTGTAATGTAAATGAGTTTTCACCTCGAAGAGGCTAATTTTGAAGTCGTTGATCTATATTGTCTTCTATTTTCTGAGCTAGTTGCATAACATTTGGTATGAGAGCTTTGGATTCTAGGGTTTCGCTGCTTCAAACAGGTCATCAGGGAATGTTTGCTATAATGTTTTATCTATGAAGCTTCAGAAGCTGAAATTGAAACCCATTTAAGATGAAATAATTTTGAACCTCGTGACCGAATGTCAGATCTTTTCTTGCTATATTGTTCAGATATATGAATTGAGGAATTTAGGGTTTTTGTAGGCTTCCGAATTCCATCTCAAACATGTGACCTTGGGAAAATAGTCATAACTTTCTCTTTGAGAATCAGATTCTAATTCTGTAAAGCATGACATAAATATGACGGATGGTAGTTTGTTGGGTATCATTTTTTAGGGCTGAAGATCGAAACAGGGACATGTGGCACGTCGTACAGGTTCACTCTACCGAACTAGTCTATAAGTAGGACATCGTGGGAGATTAGGCATAACTCTTTCTTGGAGAATTGAATCTAGATCAGACATTTCAGGTTGGAAAGCAGACTCAAAGGGCTACCATAGGCCGAAATTTAAGAACTTGGAGATCCATCTCAATCATAAATCTACCCACAACCACCCACTAAAATATATACATGAGAAATAGCCAAAATATAAAATAATAAGGCTAGAAATAAGAATTCAATTTTTTCGTGTGTGTATATATATGGGGTTGACATTGAAATATTATTTAATCTAAGATATTGAAATATTTTATTGTGGTACACACACATATAAAGTTGATATTGAAATAAATTAATTGATATGGGTATTCAAATAATTTTAATTGATATGAATTTTCAAATAATTTATATCTTGTGTTGAGGTATTTTTAAAAATATCAAAATTATACATCTTCCTCTCATATTAAAAAGTAAAGATATAATTTTTTATTTTTTATTTTTATTTATATATATATATATATATATATATATATATATATTATAAATTCATATAAAATAACGTTATTTTATATGGACATTTAAATATGTTATTTATGGTTGAGTGTGAGAGAAATATCTTTACCATGTCTCCTAACTGGTTTGAAATATTAATAATTAATAATAAAAGCAACACAATAAGAATGAGATTATAGATATTTTATAATATTTTTAATTAAAACTAACTAATATATTAATTATATTCTCTGAGAATATTTTATTTTTATTTTTATTTAAAAAAGTAATGTTAATCATACCTTAAATATGAATTAAATCACACATTGCCGTTATATTTGGGTGTAGAATACCCCTCTATATTAATATAGATAGTTTTTTATTTTTTAATAATATATTATTATTTAAAAAATTAAAAATTAAAAAAATAAATATAATAAATTTTTTAATAAAATATTAATATAAAAGTTGAGTCGTAAATCTTTTGAAATCAAAATAAGAAATCAATATAAGTAAGAAAATTGAGCTAGAAGAAATAGTTTATTTAACCTAAATATTAACTTTGGAATAAGTCTTTTATAAAAAATATGACTTTTTTTAATACCAAACTAGACTTTATACATATGTTATAAATTAATTTTTTTTAATACCAAACTAGACTTTACACATATGTTATAAATTAACTTTCTTTTAATACCAAACTAGACTTTATATCTATGTTATAAATTAACTTCCTTTTAATACCAAACTAGACTTTATACCTATGTTATAAATTAATTAAATTTAAATTTAAATAGAAAATAATTAAAGAAATTTTAAATTTAAATAAAGAGTAATTACAATATTACAATCAACTAAAAGTATAAAATCAAAATTTAAATAAAGAGTATTTACACTATACAATCAACTCCTAAAACATAAAATTAGAAAAGTGAAAATAAATTTATGCAAACGATAAATAGAAATTAGAAAAAATAAAATGACTTAAAACGATATGTGCGTGATTGTAAAAGTACAACGATATTTGCGTCATCGTAAAAGTACAAATAAGTGAGTGAGCCATTCTCGATTTGAATTGTAATTAACATGCAACTTAAGTATTGTTGTTACACATGTAAATATCTTCTTAATAAAAATTATCCCTACGCCATTAACTTCATATGCTCTCAAGGCTTTGAAGGGCTCCACCATTCGTACAAGAGACGAAGTGACAGTGCGTCACCTACAATTAATTACACCTCACCTCCTCCCATCTCACCTACAATTAATTACACCTCACCTCCTCCCATCTGCCCAAACTTTCTCTATTATAAATACTCATCATAATCCACATACTCTTTACATATATCACTGCATTTCTCCTCCGCTGCTCTGCCCAATTTCTGCTCTCAGCATTTAAGCACCATGCCATTCCTCTGTTTTCCTTTTCCTTTTCGCATCCTATTTTTCCTATTCATTTGCCCCTTCTCCTTCTCTACGCACTCACTTTATGACGATGGAAAATCACTGTTGGCATTTAAGAACCATATCACCTCTGATCCCCATGCTTCAATGGCCGACTGGAGCCCCACAGTCCCCTTCTGTAACTGGACTGCCGTCACCTGCAGCCACCGTCACTTGCACAAAGTCATCTCCCTCAACCTCAGTTCCAGGGATCTGCACGGCCCCATATCTCCTTCCCTCGCCAATTTGACGTTTCTGCATGCGCTTGATCTCAGTGGCAATCTGCTCCACGGCTATATCCCACCTCAACTCGGATCCCTGTTTCGTTTGAAGGCCCTCTGGCTGCACCGCAATCAAATGGGAGGGAACATCCCAATTGAACTCAGCAATTGCACAAATTTGGTTAGCTTGGCACTCTCCTACAACAATCTTACTGGAAGTATTCCGCCAGAGTTGGGTTCCCTCACACATCTGCAACAGCTTGCCCTGGGGTCGAACATCTTGACAGGTATAATTCGTCTTCCTTTGGAAAGATGTCAGTATTGATTATTTTAGAAATTGCAGAAACAAATATCTTACTCACTAATTTTATTGTGAATTTTCAGGGAACATTCCTATTTCTTTGTCAAATATTTCCATTTTGACTCATTTGGGAATCTATGGGAACAATCTTACCGGAAGTATTCCACAAGAATTTGGCCGGCTCACTAGTCTCCAAACTCTTTATCTTTTTGAGAATGAATTATCAGGGACCATTCCCACTTCTTTGTCAAATCTCTTTAACTTGATTTACCTATATTTATGGGGAAATCAACTTAGTGGAACAATACCAAATTCCATTGGAAATTGTTCAAAACTAAGGGAACTCGTTCTAAGCGACAACAAGTTAAGTGGTAGTGTGCCAATACAACTTGGTAAGCTATACCTCCTTGAAAAATTATACTTGGAAGGTAATGAACTTGGTAGTGACACTGCTACAACCATGCCTTTTATTATAGCCCTTACCAATTGTTCACACCTAAAAGAGCTAGACTTGAGAGCCAATAAACTATCTGGTATCTTGCCCCTTGCCATGGGAAAACTTTCTATCAATTTGTCTTACTTGTCATTAGCAAGCAACATGATAGAAGGAAGCATCCCTCCACATATAGGCAATCTTAGCAGCCTAACCTATCTAAATTTATCTGGAAATATTTTAAATGGTAGCATTCCATCTTTAAGAAATCTTACAAATTTAGAAAGGTTATATTTAGGAAACAACAAATTAGAAGGAAACATACCTGATGATTTTGAACAGTTACAACAACTCGGTCTCTTGGACTTCAGTGGGAACTTACTCTCTGGAAAGGTTCCTAATTCCCTTGCATCCCTTAAACAACTAAGAGATCTCCTCCTTCATAACAACCGGTTATTAGGGAGCATTCCTTCCAACTTAGGGAGTTGTACAAATTTGGAATTGCTTGATTTGTCTCACAATATACTCACTGGAAGCATACCTCGAGAAATCGCTGAACTTCATAATCTGCAATTCTATTTAAATTTGTCATGGAATTTAGTAGAAGGCTCCTTGCCCTTTGAGATTGGTAAAATTACAATGGCTCAAGCTATAGATGTCTCTGCCAACCACTTGACTGGAGCCATCCCATCTACAATTGGAAGTTGTGTTGAACTGTTTTCGTTGAATTTATCTCAAAATTCTTTCCAAGGCTCTATTCCAGATTCACTTGAAAATTTAAAAAGCCTTATGAGTCTAGATCTCTCTTCCAACTCCTTGTCAGGGATAATACCACCTACTTTGAACAAGTTGGAAATGCTTCAGTATTTGAATTTGTCTTTTAACAAACTCACTGGGGAAATTCCAAGAGGAGGACCTTTTGCAAATCTATCAATTTCCATTTCCCTAAATGGAAATCCCAACCTTTGTGGACCACAAGTATTCCAGTTATCTGCTTGTCCAACACCAAGAGGCCATCCTACAATTGTGAAAAGAGTACTATTTCCAGTCAGTGGAGTTGTTGCTTTTATACTATGTTGTTTTCTTTTGATATTCCTATGGCGAAGGAATATGCATATACAAAATATTTATGTCTCAAGAGCTATTTTCCAAAAGTTTGGGCGTCAAAGGATCTCATATCAAGAGCTTCATAGAGCTACAGATGGATTTTCTGAGGCCAATTTGTTGGGAACAGGTAACTTTGGGTTAGTTTATAAAGGAGTTTTGACTGATGGAACTCTTGTCGCCGTGAAGGTTCTTAGCTTGCAAAGTGATCAAGGTGAGAAACTTTTTAAAGGAGAATGCAATGTCTTGAGAAAAATTCAACATCGGAATCTAGTGAAAATCATAACTTCATGTTCAAACCTCCATTTCAAAGGCTTAGTGTTTGAGTTTATGCCTAATGGAAGCTTAGAGAAGCATTTGTATCCTAATATACACAACAACAATTTAGAGGTTGTGTGTGAACTGGGATTGAGAGCACGACTAGACATTGCCATAAATGTAGCCCATGCCATAAAATATCTTCATCATGATTCTTTTGTACAAGTGGTGCATTGTGATATAAAGCCTAGCAATGTGCTTTTGGATGAAGATATGGTAGCCCATGTAACAGATTTTGGTATTGCAAAATTAATTGGTGAAAGCTCCACTGGTTCATTATCTTCTACACTTGCTTTAAGAGGATCTATGGGCTACATTGCCCCAGGTATGACATTTTAAGATATTACTTTCTCTTGTCTTTTTCTCATTAAAAATATTGTATGCATTGCTTTAACAAAATTTGTTGTCTTTATTGTAGAGTATGGATTAGGTGTGGCAGTGTCCTCTCAAGGAGATGTTTACAGTTATGGCATTCTGTTATTGGAGATTCTTACTAGAAAACAACCAACAAGTGGCATGTTTATTGGAGACCTAAACTTGCACAATTGGGTGAACTTGGCATTTCCTGATAGGGTAAAGGAGGTAATTGACAATGACCTTTTTATTGAAGTGGGCAGTGATGACTTTGAAGAAAACAAAGTGTACAAATGCTTAGTTTCTTTGTTGCGTGTTGGTTTGCTTTGTTCAAAGCATTCACCAAATGAAAGACCAACTATGAAATTTGTAGTAATGGCTTTGGAGAGCATCAAAGAAGATTTGGTAGAAAATTCATTTACTTCTAGAGGATTGAGACGAAGCATATCCAATCTGCTTAGCAATTTAAATACAAGCAATGATGCACCTATGTTAAGTGACCAAAGTTCTTCTAGCTATTAGTTTGTGAAGTTAACAACAACAAAAGCTTTTGAGCCTTGTCATTATTCTTTCAATGACAATGTTTTTTGTACTTTAAATTTCCAGAAATGTATATTATATATTTGTAATTCAAATTTCCAAATAAATTTCCATAAATGTGTATTATCTATCTGTAATTATTGTCCTTGGAAATAAAGTTTTTTTACAATATAATATTAAATAGATTGTAAATATGCATTTGATTTGATATAGTATCCTTACTTGATGTTACTATCCTTTTTCTTGAATTAAATTATAGTCTTTTCAATTTTATATATAAAATAATTATTATCTAAATTTAAATCTTAATTTCTAATTTAACGAATTAATTCTATAAACCATGTTTTGAGGGTAATTATTTCATTTATATTTATACTAAAGATTAAGTGTCATTACTTTTAAGATTCTTTTAATTGTTTTTAATATATTAAGATTTATGTGTCATTACTTTTAAGATTCTTTTAATTGTTTTTAATATATTAAGATTTATTTTTTTAAATGTAAAAAATAATTGAACTTTTAATTATTAAGGATGCAGAAAATAAATATGTAAAACCAAACTATCTATCTTTCAACAATGTTAAATCTGATGCCTATGCCAATATCATTAACAATGTTAAATCTGATGCCTATGCCAATATCATTCACAATGGCTTTCCTTCTTTCAAATTTATTTCTTTTTCCCTAAGTGATCCATGACACAAAAAAATCAATAGTCATTTTCGAACTCCAAATTCAAACTACTTTTCATAAATTGTCAAAAATAAACAATATATAAATGAAAGCACATGAAGCCAATAGTTGGTGGACCAACCACACAAGTGGTGCAGAGGAGAGCACTGGATAGAATTTATTAAAACATACACACTGAAGAATTGGAAGTGTGTAAATAATGGAGAGTTTGCTATTTAAAATAGAAAGAGAAATCACGAGTGAATATGGAATAATTTTATTTGGCAAGTAATTATGATGGTGAGAAATGCAGTGTTTTCTATAAAGAAATTTTAATATGCGAATTCAAAAATCATCAGAAATATCCCACTTGACTTATTATTCTTTATTTTTATGTTTATTTTCAACTATTACATACTTATCATTTTATAAAAGAAGTCTCTGAAATCAATATTATTAGTGGCTGGTATTTTCTTTAAATAGATTTTAATATGCAAATTCAATTGTCATCAGAAATATCTCACTTATAAATACTCATCATAATCCACATACTTTATTACCATCTGCCCAAACTCTCTCTCTGTTATAAATACTCATCATAATCCACATACTTACATATATCGCTGCATTTCTCCTCCGCTGCTCTGCCCAATTTCTGCTCTCCGCATTTAAGCACCATGCCATTCCTCTGTTTTCCTTTTCCTTTTCGCATCCTGTTTTTCCTATTCATTTGCCCCTTCTCCTTCTCTACGCACTCACTTTATGACGATGGAAAATCACTGTTGGCATTTAAGAACCATATCACCTCTGATCCCCATGCTTCAATGGCCGACTGGAGCCCCGCAGTCCCCTTCTGTAACTGGACTGCCGTCACCTGCAGCCACCGTCACTTGCACAAAGTCATCTCCCTCAACCTCACTTCCAGGGATCTGCACGGCCCCATATCTCCTTCCCTCGCCAATTTTACGTTTCTGCATACGCTTGATCTCAGTGGCAATTTGTTCCACGGCTATATCCCACCTCAACTCGGATCCCTGTTTCGTTTGAAGACCCTCTGGCTGCACCGCAATCAAATGGGAGGGAACATCCCAATTGAACTCAGCAATTGCACAAATTTGGTTAGCTTGGCACTCTTCTACAACAATCTTACTGGAAGTATTCCGCCAGAGTTGGGTTCCCTCACACATCTGCAACAGCTTTTCCTGGGGTCGAACATCTTGACAGGTATAATTCGTCTTCCTTTGGAAACATGTCAGTATTGATTATTTTAGAATTTGCAGAAACAAATATCTTACTCACTAATGTCATTGTGAATTTTCAGGGAACATTCCTAATTCTTTGTCAAATATTTCCAATTTCACTGTCTTGGAAATTTATGAAAACAAACTCACGGGGAGTATTCCACAAGAATTGGGCCGGCTCACTAGTCTCCAAACTCTTTCTCTTTATGAGAATGAATTATCAGGGACTATTTCTGCTTCTTTGTCCAATATCTCCACTTTGACTGATTTAGCTATTTCCACCAACAATCTCATTGGTAATATTCCACAAGAATTGGGCCGGCTCACTAGTCTCCAAACTCTTTCTCTTTATGAGAATGAATTATCAGGGACTATTCCTGCTTCTTTGTCAAATATCTCCACTTTGACTGATTTAGCTATTTCCACCAACAATCTCATTGGTAATATTCCACAGGAATTGGGATTGCTTTCTAGTCTCCAAGCCCTTTACCTCTTTGAGAATGAATTATCTGGGACCATACCTGCTTCTTTGTCAAATCTCTTTAACTTGAGTTACTTGTATTTATGGGGAAATCAACTTAGTGGAACAATACCAAATTCCATTGGAAATTGTTCGAAACTTAGGACACTCACTCTAGCCTACAACAAGTTAAGTGGGAGTGTGCCCGTACAATTGGGTAAGCTATACCTCCTTGAAATTTTATACTTGCAAGGTAATGAACTTGGTAGTGATACTGCTACAACCATGCCTTTTCTTACAGCCCTTACCAATTGTTCACACCTAAAAGTGCTAGACTTGAAAGACAATAAACTAGTTGGTGTCTTGCCAAGTGCCATAGGCAAACTTTCTACCAATTTGTCTGTCATGAAATTAGCAAACAACATGATAGAAGGAAACATCCCTCCACACATAGGCAACCTTAGCAGCCTAACTTGTCTAAATTTATCCGGAAATCTTTTAAATGGCATCATTCCATCTTTAAGAAATCTTACAAATTTAGAAAGATTATATTTAGGAAACAACAAATTAGAAGGAAACATACCTGATGATTTTGAACAGTTACGACGACTCGGTCTCTTGGACATCAGTAGAAACTTACTCTCTGGAAAGATTCCTAATTCTCTTGCATCCCTTAAACAACTAAGGGATCTCCTCCTTCATAACAACCGGTTATCAGGAAGCATTCCTTCCAACTTAGGGAGTTGTACAAATTTGGAATTGCTTGATTTGTCTCACAATATACTCACTGGAAGCATACCTCGAGAAATTGCTGAACTTCATAATCTACAATTCTATTTGAATTTGTCATGGAATTTATTAGAAGGCTCCTTGCCCTTAGAGATTGGTAAAATTACAATGGCTCAAGCTATAGATGTGGAGCCATCCCATCTACACTTGGAAGTTGTGTTGAACTATTTTGGTTGAATTTATCTCAAAATTCTTTCCAAGGATCTATTCCAGATTCACTTGAAAATTTACAAAGTCTTCTAAGCCTAGATCTCTCTTCCAACTCCTTATCAGGTACAATACCAACTACTCTGAACAAGTTGAAAATGCTTCAGTATTTGAATTTGTCTTTTAACAAGCTCACTGGGGAAATTCCAAGAGGAGGACCTTTTGCAAATCTATCAATTTCCATTTCCCTAAATGGAAATCCCAACCTTTGTGGACCACAAGTATTCCAGTTATCTGCTTGTCCAACACCAAGAGGCCATCCTACAATTGTGAAAAGAGTACTATTTCCAATTAGTGGAGTTGTTGCTTTTATACTATGTTGTTTTCTTTTGATGTTCCGATGGCGAAGGAATGTGCACATACAAAATATTTATGTCTCAAGAGCTATTTTCCAAAAGTTTGGGCGTCAAAGGATCTCATATCAAGAGCTTCATAGAGCTACAGATGGATTTTCTGAGGCCAATTTGTTGGGAACAGGTAGCTTTGGGTTAGTTTATAAAGGAGTTTTGACCGATGGCACTCTTGTCGCTGTGAAGGTTCTTAGCTTGCAAAGTGATCAAGGTGAGAAACTTTTTAAAGGAGAATGCAATGTCTTGAGAAAAATTCAACATCGGAATCTAGTGAAAATCATAACTTCATGCTCAAACCTCCATTTCAAAGGCTTAGTGTTTGAGTTTATGCCTAATGGAAGCTTAGAGAAGCATTTGTATCCTAATATACACAACAACAATGTAGAGGTTGTGTGTGAATTGGGATTGAGAGCACGACTAGACATTGCCATAAATGTAGCCCATGCCATAAAATATCTTCATCATGATTCTTTTGTACAAGTGGTGCATTGTGATATAAAGCCTAGCAATGTGCTTTTGGATGAAGATATGGAAGCCCATGTAACAGATTTTGGTATTGCAAAATTAATTAGTGAAAGCTCCACTGGTTCATTATCTTCTACACTTGCTTTGAGAGGATCCATGGGCTACATTGCCCCAGGTATGACATTTTAAGATATTACTTTCTCTTGTCTTTTTCTCATTAAAAATATTGTATGCATTGCTTTAAAAAAAATTATTGTTTTTATTGTAGAGTATGGATTAGGTGTTGCACTGTCCTCTCAAGGAGATGTTTACAGTTATGGCATTCTGTTATTGGAGATTCTTACTAGAAAACAACCAACAAGTGGCATGTTTATTGGAGACCTAAACTTGCACAGTTGGGTGAACTTGGCATTTCCTGATAGGGTAAAGGAGGTAATTGACAATGACCTTTTTATTGAAGTGGGCGGTGATGACTTTGAAGAAAACAAAGTGTACAAATGCTTAGTTTCTTTGTTGCGTGTTGGTTTGCTTTGTTCAAAGCATTCACCAAATGAGAGACCAACTATGAAATTTGTAGTAACGGCTTTGGAGTGCATCAAAGAAGATTTGATAGAAAATTCAATTACTTTTAGAGGATTGAGACGAAGCATATCCAATATGCTTAGCAATTTAAATACAACTAGCAATGATGCACCTATATTAAATGACCAAAGTTCTTCTGCCGATTAGTTTGTGAAGTTAACAACAACAAAAGCTTTTGAGCCTTGTCATTATTCTTTCAATGACAATTTTTTTTGTACTTCAAATTTCCATAAATGTATATTATCTATTTGTAATACAAATTTCCAAATAAATTTCCATAAATGTGTATTATCTATCTGTAATTATTGTCCTCGGAAATAAAGTTTTTTTTACAATATAATATTAAATAGATTGTAAATATGCATTTTATTTGATATATTATCCTTACTTGATGTTACTATCCTTTTTCTTGAATTAAATTATAGTCTTTTCAATTTTATATATAAAATAATTATTATCTAAATTTAAATGTTAATTTCTAATTTAACGAATTAATTCTATAAACTATGTTTTGAGGGTAATTATTTCATTTATATTTAAACTAAAGATTAAGTGTCATTGCGGGGCTTCAATGGCCGACTGGAGCCCCGCAATCCCCTTCTATAACTGGACTGCCGTCACTTGCACAAAGTCATCTCCCTCAACCTCACTTCCAGGGATCTACAGGGCCCCATCTCTCCTTCCCTCGCCAATCTTACGTTTCTTCATACGCTTGATCTCAATAGCAATTTGCTCCACGGCTATATCCCACCTCAACTCGGATCCCTGTTTCGTTTGAAGACCCTCTGGTTGCACCGCAATCAATTGGGAGGGAACATCCCAAATGAACTCAGCAATGCACAAATTTGGTTGACTTGGCACTCTCCTACAACAATCTTACTGGAAGTATTCCGCCAGAGTTGGGTTCCCTCACACATCTGCAACAGCTTTTCCTGGTGTCGAACATCTTGAGGTATAATTCGTCTTCCTTTGGAAACATGTCATGTCAGTATTGATTATTTTAGAAATTGCAGAAACAAATATCTTACTCGCTAATTTTATTGTGAATTTTCAAGGAACATTCCCAATTCTTCGTCAAATATTTCCATTTTGACTATCTTGGGAATTTATGAAAACAAATTTATTGCAGAAACAAATATCTTACTCGCTAATTTTATTGTGAATTTTCAAGGAACATTCCCAATTCTTCGTCAAATATTTCCATTTTGACTATCTTGGGAATTTATGAAAACAAATTTATTGGGAGTATTCCACAAGAATTGGGCCTGTTCACTAGTCTCCAAACTCTTTATCTTTATGAGAATGAATTATCAGGGATCATTCTTGTTTCTTTGTCAAATCTCTCTACTTTAACTGACTTGGAAATTTCCACAAACGCTCTCACTGGTAGCATTCCACAAGAATTGGGCCTGCTCACTAGTCTCCAAATTCTTTATCTTGATGAGAATGAATTATCAGGGACCATTCCTACTCCTTTGTCAAATATCTCCACTTTGACTCTCTGAGACATTGCCACAAACAATTTCACTGGTAGCATTCCCCAAGAATTGGGCCAGCTCATTAGTCTTCAAAAGCTTTATATCTCAACGAATTATCAAGGACCATATCTGCTTCTTTGTCAAATCTCTTTAATTTGAGTTACTTATATTTATGGGAAAATCAACTTAGTGGAACAATACCAAATTCCATTGGAAATTGTTCAAAACTAAGGGAACTCGAGCTAAGCTACAACAAGTTAAGTGGGAGTGTGCCAATACAACTTGGTAAGCTATGCCTCCTTGAAAGATTATACTTGCAAGGTAATGAATTTGGTAACGATACTGCTGCAACCATGCCTTTTCTTATAGCCCTTACCAATTGTTCACACCTAAAAGTGCTAGACTTGAGAACCAATAAACTATCTGGTATCTTGCCCCTTGCCATGGGAAAACTTTCTATCAATTTTTCTTACTTGTCATAACATCCCTCCACATATAGGCAATCTTAGCAGCCTAACCTATCTAAATTTATCTGCAAATATTTTAAATGGTAGCATTCCATCTTTAAGAAATCTTACAATTTAGAAAGGTTATATTTAGGAAACAACAAATTAGAAAGAAAAATTCTTGATGATTTTGAACAGTTACAACTATTCAATCTCTTGGACATCAGTAGAAACTTACTCTCTAGAAAGATTCCTAATTCCCTTGCATCCCTCAAACAACAAAGATAATTACAGTTAATTGCATCCCTTGCATGGCAGTGTGTCATGTCATCTCAGGTGTGGGTCATCTACAATTAATTACACCTTACCTCCTTTTCATCATAATCCACATACATATCACTGTATTTCTCATACTCTGCTACTCTGCTCTCGCAGTTTTAAATAGTTTTGAAAACCTCTGCGATTTCTGCTCTCCTCCTCCGCATTTAAGCACCATGTCATTCCTCTGTTTTCCTTCTCCTTTTCGCATCCTGTTTTTCCTATTCATTTGCCCCTTCTCCTTCTCTACGCACTCACTTTATGACGATGGAAAATCACTGTTGGCATTTATATCCTTGACGTAAATTGTAATCTTTGTTATTTTACAAATGAAATGATTATTAATTAAAAATTAATTATAAGTTCTAACTTAATGAATTAATCTATGAACCATGTTTAAGGTTTATTATTTTATTTAATTTTTAATCAAAAATCAAGTTTTGGTTTATTATTTTATTTATTTTTTAACCAAAAATCAAGTTTCAGTTGTGCATGAAAAAATTCAATAGACGTTTTTAATCTCAAATTCTAAGTACTTTTTAGAAATAAGTCTACCAAGGCATACATACTCTATCCCCTCTATCCCTCTGGTTTTGAACCTATAAGCTTTTATCCCTCTGGTTTTGAACCTATAAGCTTTTAAGAAGAAACACATGCTCTTAACCATTATGCTCACTCAAATTAAATAGTTAATCAATAATTAGTCAACCAACCACAACTCACCCATAGTACATTAAAAAACAACAACTTAAAAATTATTAAAACATATCACACTGACGAATGAAAACTACATAAATAACGGAGAGTTTGACAGGTAAAACTGACACTGAAGTCAATGGTGAATATGGTATAAATGCAGTGTTTTCTTTAAATATGGAATATGGTAAGAAACAGTGAATATGGAATATGATAATCACGGTGGTGAGAAATGAAGTGTTTTTTTTTTAATTAAATTTTAATAATCGAATTAAATAGTCATAAGAAATATCCCACTGGTTTTATGTTTATTTTCAACTTGGGCAGAGTTATGTTTATTCTCAACTTTTACACAGTTCTGATCATTTGATAAAAAAAAGTCTTTGAAATCAATATTATTGCTTTTCATGTTTATAATTATAACAGAGTTTCAAATGTAAATGACTTCATAAAAAGTTTAAAAAATTAAGTATATAATTAAAAATTAATTAATAATAATATATTTTATATTAAAAATATCTCTGTTTTTTTTTATTAAAATTATTTAGAATTTCAAGAAATTGTTGGAATACAAGTTTTTGTTGTGAAACCTTCCCAATTCTATTGTCCCTAGGGTTTTTTAGTATGCTGATGCCGTCAAAAACCAAATTTAAACAACAAAAATGAAGATTTGACCCAAAAAAAAATTCACTGGGTTCTGGCCAAAAACTTGTAAAAGTCTCATAGTTAAACAACTTAATAGAACCACCTTAATACAAGCACAATCTGACACTTAATATACATTAAATATCGACCTAGATCCGTCTTGATGCTTACAAAATCTAGCACTATTAAATACTATCCTAGATCATCTTAACCTTGAATCTATTAAGTGCAGAGATCTCTCGAGGTGCAAACTTTTTCTCAAATTTTACACTAGAAAAAGAAATTTGTATCTTGAAAGATTTGATCCCTATTTACACATAATAGATCAAAATTAAAATAAATCTAAACTCCTATTTAATATATTAAATGTTAAATTGTATAAACATTAAATACACTTTAACCAATAATAATATAAAGGTGGATTGAACAACATTCTAACATTAAATCTCATATTATATTTAGATAATAAATTGTAATTGAAACCTAAACATTACTCCTATGGATTGTATATGAAATTGAAATGGAAACTTGGTATATATGAAACTAAATTGAAAAAGGGTAAACTGAAAAACTGACAAAATAAATTGGGTGGCATCGACTAAATTGAGAAAGTTATGATACCAGGGAGCTTTTGATGTTGTTGGCACTTGGTTGTGGAGCCCAAAGAACCAAGGGAATAGAGAAAGAACATAAGGAGATATGCCCCTGAAAGGATCTTGAAGGGCTTAACACCTAAGTGATATGTCGTCGGTCACAACAGTAAGTCCTATGGTGGAAAAACAATAAGAGGTGAAGCAAAAGGGGCTAAAGGTCAAGCTCAAAATCTCACGATTTCGTAACATCACCTTAATAAAGTTATGAGCTATGGGGCTCCAATATTGCAGCACAAAGGTGTATGAAGGATGAATGAGTCGAAAACTAAGAGTAAATGCATGTAAAAGAGTTGTTCAGTGGAATAAATAATGACTATCAAGATCGTTGAGTCAAGGGCGACGAGGACCATGATCTTTATGGAATAGTGTTGGGTCTGTCTTTTGTTCAAATAAGCTACCTCTCATCTCTCATGCACGCTTCATTGAATTAAATGAAGAATAAAGCCTTTGAACAAAAGATTTTATTATACTAGGGAGAACCATGTTTGAGGTATGTATTAGTCTCTGGAAGACAATTCGGAAGTATGTCCTAAGTGGTAAAGAGCTATACTGTTAGTACAAGCTAAATTTAATGGAAGAGTTCCTTCTACAATGCGACTGAGATTTATTTCTCAGTAGGTTGAAAGACACTCAGGCGACCATTCCTTGTGTTAATTGTACTGCAACCACAGTTGGTGAGTGAACGAAGCTCATTCTTTGATTTAATGCTACAATGGCATAATTCAATCAATGAGACACAATAACAAGATGGAGAATGCATGCATAGGTACACTTTGATAGTGTGAATGGAAGAGTGATGGCTGACAGAGACAACATCAATCACTATGTTTCAGTGAAACAAAACCCAGGATTGCAGTTGAGCAATTGGGGGGAAGCAACATTGTTGCTAGTGAGATGTGTGGAGAGTTTTGTGTGTGAGCGTGTTGTTTTATGAGACTGAGTGAGCATGTGATGCAAAGAAGAGGCTGAGAGTGCATATGCAGAGGAAAGACGCCGAAAATGCCAAAGAAGAAGAAGAAGGTCGAGAGTTGATTGTATGTTGTTGAGAGCAAAGGAATGAGTATAGTGTGTTGCTACAGAGTGAGCAGAGGACTGTTGGAATTATGGCTAAAGTGTTGTCCTTGATGGCAACCCATTAGGTGATAGATCACAGTACTTCAAGTCAGCAGCAGAGATTGATGATCAGCTATCAAATATTGAAGAAAATAAGGGGTACGCAGGTACACCTTACATAAGGTGCGTACACGCAGGTCAGTGTTACATAAAGTGCGTACATACCCACAGTTATCCCGTTCAGGAGGTGCATACCCCCAGTGCACACATTTCAAGGAAAAGAAATTCACATGTGGGGTTTTCTTATGTTTTACTCTTGGTATTTAGCCGACGGTATTGGGTTATTATGGTGTCGGCTCGTGGTATTGATCCATGTTTTAAGGAAGAGCTTTCCTATATAAAGCAAAGGAGATCATTTGGCTTGAGCATGTTTTGGGTTGAATATCTTATGAGGGCTAGATCTGGTCTAGATCTAAATAAGGCAAATCTATTGATGGACTGATATCTCTTCGGCGCATGTTCAGATCTGTAGATCTGACTGTCTGGGTTATTTCTGAAGTCTTGAAATCATCTATGCCTGAAGGTACACAGGTACAGTGAAATAAAAGTGCGTGCATACGCAGGAACGAAGCGTTTCAGGTGCGCCGGTACGCAGGCACAGAAGGGTTTCAGGTGCGCCAGTACGCAGGCACAGAAGGGTTTCAGGTGCGCCGGTATGCAGGCACAGAAGGGTTTCAGGTGCGCCGGTACGTAGGCACAGAAGGGTTTCAGGTGCGCTGGTACGCAGGCACAGAAGGGTTGCAGGTGCGGAGGTCCGCAGGTAGTTCAATGGACTCAGAGCGAGGTACGCAGGCGAACAGTTGAGCAGGGTGCGTACGTAAGCAGTCGAACAGTTGAGCAGGGTGCGTACTGTAAGCAGGCAAGCAGTTGAGCAGGGTGCTTACTGTAAGCAGGCAAGCAGTTGAGCAGGGTGCTTATGTAAGCAGGCGAGCAGTTGAACAGGGTGCTTACTTCTCTTAAAATCTTTGTTTATCATTGCTGTGTTCTGGGTTTGGTCCTATTATTGTTGATCTGGTTACTACAGTTGATTGGGTGATTCTGTTATACTTGATGATCATTTGATGCTTATGGATCCAGTTTGAAAATTTATGAAAAGTGGTCCTTGTAAGAAAAGAAGTAGGGGGTGGTAGCTCCCTTCCAGGAGAGACTGGAAAACGAGAGAGAGTTGTAGCTCTCTGCAGGTTGCAGCCTGCATACTGGTAAAGGACTGCACCAGTACAAAACCATTGTAAAAGGAGTTTCTAATTTGAAAGAAGATAGAGACATATTGCAGCAGGTGGTTTTCACCCACATTGGGTTTCCACCTTACATCTTGTGTTCTTTGGTGTGACTATCTGTTTTCTTTGTTCATGCTCATTATTTTATGGTACTGACATGCAAAACTAATTCAAAGAACAAATAAGGAATATTTATTAACCCCTCTCAGTATTATTTCCAACAATTGGAATCAGAGCAGGTCCTTCAGAGAAGCTTGATCGCTTGAAGGTAGATCGTTCATCATGAGCAACTACGAGAGAGAAGCATCAATCAGGCCACCAGTTTTTGATGGGACAAACTTCAATTATTGGAAGGTAAGAGTTACTGCCTATCTTCAATCTCTTGGTACAGAAGTTTGGGACATCGTAGAGACAGGCTACGATTTTCCTTCAGCTACTCCTACAGATGCAGCCGAGAAAAAGAAGTATGAAACAAATGCGAAAGCAGTCAGTACTCTATTAGGATGTATATCTCAATCAGAATTCATGAAGGTAATGCACTATAAATCCGCAAAAGAGATATGGGACAAAATTGTCACGAGCTATGAAGGAGATGAACAGGTAAAGCGTGCTAAACTTCAAACTCTCAGAATTCAGTATGAGACTCTCAAAATGTATAATGATGAAAGTGTGGCTAACTATTTTCTTCGGGTAGATGAGGTTGTTAATTGTATGAAAAATTTGGGTGAAGAAATAAAAGAGGCTATTGTGGTTGAAAAGGTTCTAAGATCATTGTCCCCCAAGTTTGAATCTAAAGTATCTGCAATAGAAGAAAAGGAAAATCTACAAATTCTTACTATGTCTCAGCTACATGGAATTCTAACTGCTTATGAAAGGAGAAAGGGAGGTCCATCAGACAGAAGAGAAGCTGCTTTCAAGGCATCAGGCAAAGGAGATTATTATGAAGCAAGCCACGTCCCAGAAGAAGAGGAAGAAGAATCAAATTTTGTCAGAAATCTTCAAAGGGGTTCTGGAATGTTCAGAGGTAAGTTACCTTTTAAATGCTTTGCTTGTGGAAGAGTAGGTAATTATGCTGCAAAATGTCCTTATAAAGATAAAGGAAAGGAACCTGCTAGATGGAACAAGAAAGAGAACGCTAATAAGAAAAGCTACTACACTCATGAAGATAGTGATGGTCTATCAAACAGTGATGAAGATGAACAAGGTAATGAATATAAGTTGTTAATGGCATTTGAAGATGATGATTATATGGATGCTATAGATGTGGATAACCTTTATGATGAAATTACTAGACTCAAGAGATGTATAGAAGAAAAGAACATGATCATTGGTACTCTACAATTTCAAATTGATGAAAAGGAAAAACATCTTGAAAAATTAGAAGGTGAAATTGTTGGTCTTAGAAAAGAGATTGAGAAAACAAAAGCTATTAATCTCAAGTTTGTCAAAGGATCTGAAACTTTGGATGAGATTATCAATGTGCAGCGGTCTCCACTAAACAAGACAGGTCTGGGTTATAATGGAGAAACTTCTCAAGCATCCACCTCAAAAAGTTATCTTGATGCAGCAAGAAGAAATGAGGAAAAGCACAATGAAGATCATCAGGTAAAGCAGGGACGAATTACAAAAAGAAATTATCAGGGGCAATCCATCTTAAGGGTGAACAAAAGCTACAACCAGCCACAGGTAAAATCTTCTCAATTTGGTTCAAGAATAGATGACAATAGAAATTACAATCAATTGGCTGGTAGATTCGATAACCGCAGAAGTTTCTTCAATGGACAATGCTTTTCTTGCCATAACTTTGGTCACAAAGCAGCTCAATGTGTTGCATATAAAACAATCATGACTAGGGAAGCTCAAAAACAAAGAAGTATGATCGGGATTACAAAAAGGACCTATAACAACTTTTCGGTTCTTGAAAATGAAGTTGAATTTTCTATTTGCAATAACTTTGGTCATGAAGACTCTGAATGCAGGAGCAGGTTTCAGCAGAAAAAGGAACAAGCCTCAAGCACCAAAACATGGAGAATAAAGGAACCACAAACAGAAAGATGTGGGATAGCATTTTATGCAGAGGGACAGGAAAATCTATGGTACATTGACAGTGGATGTTCGAAGCATATGACAGGTGATAAAGAAAAGCTTGAGTCATATTCTGCTCTAGAAAAAGGAAAGAAAGTCTCTTTTGGAAATGATACTCCTGCAACTATAAAAGGAAAAGGCATTGCTCAGTTAAAAGAAAAGGTCAAGGCTGGAAATGTTTTGTATGTTGATGGATTGAAGCATAATCTTCTAAGTGTCAGCCAGATGTGTGATCAAAGAACCGAGGTTATATTCAGATCAAATGGATGTCTTGTTCGTGATCTTGATACAGGTAAAACAGTGATCACAGGCAAAATAACTCCAAATAATCTGTACATATTTGAAGAAGGACAACAACAATGCTATCTGAGCAAGGATAATGAGCATTGGTTATGGCATCGGAGGTTGGGACATCTAAGCTTTTCACAAATAAGGAAAGCATGCAAATATTAGGCAGTTCGCGATCTTCCAGATATCAAAATTCCTGACAACACTATATGCAAATCATGTCAGTTTGGAAAACAAACCAGAACTAACTTTCCAGAGAAAGAAGGTTCAGCTAGCATGCCTCTTGAACTAGTACATACAGATACATGCGGTCCTTTCAGGAAAAGAACACCTCGAGGAGAAGAATACTTGATATTATTCATTGACGATTTCTCCAGGTTTGTTTGGTTAGGACTTATGAAGCACAAAGATGAAGCATTCGAAAAATTCAAATCCTTCAAAGCCTTGGTTGAAAATGAATCAGGTCACAAAATTAAGTGCCTCAGATCCGACAGAGGTGGGGAATTTACTTCAAATGAATTTTTCGATTTCTGTGAAGAACATGGGATAAGAAGAGAATTCTCTACAACAATAACCCCTCAGCAAAATGGAGTTGTGGAAAGAATGAACAGAACAGTCCAACAAATGGCTCGTGCTATGCTTGATGAGTCAGGAACTCCCGCAACTTTCTGGGGTGAAGCTGCACATGCTGCGGTTGTTATTTTCAACAAAACAAATGTCCGGGTGAACAACACTCAAACTCCTCATGAGCTCTGGAGTGGTAGGACTCCTTCGGTAAAGCACTTCAAAATCTTTGGGAGCAAATGCTATATCAAGAATACTGATGAGCAGCTTGGCAAACTTGAACCTAGAGCAGATGAAGGCATTCTTCTTGGTTACTCTCCACATAGCAAAGCATACAAATGCTACAATAAAAGACTTGGCAGAATTGTTGACAACATTGATGTAGTGGTTGATGAGAAGGGATACATTCCTAGGCAAGTACATCATGAAGACATCGAAGAAGATGAAGGCTACCCCCAACGACAGAATGATGAAGAAGAAGAACCTCAAGAAGAACCAGAGGAGCAAACAAGAATAGAAGAAAAGACTCCATCCAGATATGTTCAGAAGAATCATCCAGAATCTCAGATTATGGGGCAGAAAGAAGCAGGTGTACAAACAAGAAGAACAGTTGCAGAAGCTTCAAGCTATTTGGCATTACTCTCCTCTACTGAACCACAAAATGTGAAAGAGGCATGCGAAGATGAATGTTGGGTGAAAGCAATGGATGAAGAACTTGAGCAGATCGAAAAGAACAACACTTGGGAGCTGGTTCCTAGACCAAAAGATAAGAATGTTATCGGAACAAAATGGGTCTTCAAAAATAAATTGAATGAAAATGGAGAAGTAACTAGAAACAAAGCCAGACTTGTTTGTAAAGGGTATGTGCAACAAGAAGGAATAGACTTTGAAGAAACCTTTGCTCCTGTTGCAAGACTTGAGGCCATCCGAATGTTCCTTGCTCTCTCAAGTTTTCAAAACTTCAAAGTATTTCAAATGGACGTGAAATCAGCCTTTCTGAATGGAGACTTGGAAGAAGAAGTGTACATTGAACAGCCAGATGGGTTCATTCTTGGAAATGATCCAAATATTGTATGCAGATTGAAGAAGGCTCTCTATGGTCTCAAACAAGCTCCAAGGGCTTGGTACTACCGTTTGGACAAATATCTTCATCAAGAAGGCTTTTCAAAAGGATCAGCAGATAGCAATCTTTATATAAAAGTTGAAAATGACAAATTGTTAATACTTGTTGTGTATGTAGATGACATTATTTTTGGGAGCAATGAAGAAGCTATGAGTCAAAGTTTTGCCTTGGTCATGCAGAAAGAATTTGAAATGTCCTTGCTAGGAGAACTGACATATTTCCTTCGTTTGCAAATCCAACAAAAAGAAGGAGGAATCTTTTTATCTCAAACCAAGTATCTCAAACAGATTTTGAAGAAATATGGTATGGAAGATGCAAAACCAGTATGTACACCCATGGTCACAAGATGTAGCCTCAGTGCAAATGATGAATCTGCAGCAGTACATCAACCAACCTACAGATCTATGATTGGAAGTTTACTTTATTTGACAGGTACCCGACCGGACATAATGCATGCAGTTGGAATAGTTGGAAGATTTCAGGAAAATCTGAAGGAGACTCATCTTCAAGCAGTGAAGAGAATTTTCAAATATCTTCAAGGGACTCAAAATTATGGCTTATGGTATCCTAGAGATACAGATCTTACACTTCATGCTTATACAGATGCAGATTGGGCCGGAAGCGTGGATGACAGGAAAAGCACAAGTGGTGGTGCATTCTTTATGGGTTCCAGACTGGTATCTTGGTTCAGCAAGAAACAGAGTTCAATTGCCTTGTCTACAGCTGAAGCGGAATATGTTGCTGCTGCATCTTGTTGCACCCAACTCCTTTGGATGATGCAGACTTTGCAGGATTTTCAAATCACTTGTACACCACCAATCCCCATCTTATGTGATAACACAAGTGCAATCAGCATCTCAAAGAATCCTGTTATGCATTCAAAAACCAAGCACATACCAATCAAGTACCATTTTCTCCGGGAACAAGTGCTTGAACAGAAGGTCAAGTTGGAGTATGTTCCTTCTAAGGAACAAGTTGCTGATATTCTCACCAAACCATTGCCCAGGGACACTTTTGAATACCTCAGGCAAAAGCTGGGGGTTGTTGATGCATCATCTTATTGCTGAACCTCTTCTGATTGATGGTACAGGTTCAGGGGGGGCATATAATGCATTGTTGGCATTATGGAGGATGTGCAAAAGGAGATCTTGGAAGTAGCTGCAATATGTCTCTATCTCTTTCATGGTGGATTATGGTTCTTCGTTGCAGATCTGGTTCATATTCAGGGGGAGCATGTTCTTAGGGGGAGCATAACCCTTTGCCCTTGATGTCAAAGGGGGAGAATGAAGCTGAAGTTTTGAGGTTGCCATCAAGTCCAAAGGGGGAGATTGTTGGCATTATGGCTAAAGTGTTGTCCTTGATGGCAACCCATTCAGGTGATAGATCACAGTACTTCAAGTCAGCAGCAGAGATTGATGATCAGCTATCAAATATTGAAGAAAATAAGGGGTACGCAGGTACACCTTACATAAGGTGCGTACACGCAGGTCAGTGTTAAATAAAGTGCGTACATACCCGCAGTTATCCCGTTCAGGAGGTGCGTACCCCCAGTGCACACATTTCAAGGCAAAGAAATTCACATGTGGGGTTTTCTTATGTTTTACTCTTGGTATTTAGCCGACGGTATTGGGTTATTATGGTGTCGGCTCGTGGTATTGATCCATGTTTTAAGGAAGAGCTTTCCTATATAAAGTAAAGGAGATCATTTGGCTTGAGCATGTTTTGGGTTGAATATCTTATGAGGGCTAGATCTGGTCTAGATCTAAATAAGGCGAATCTATTGATGGACTGAGATCTCTTTGGCGCATGTTCAGATCTGTAGATCTGACTGTCTGGGTTATTTCTGAAGTCTTGAAATCATCTATGCCCGAAGGTACGTAGGTACAGTGAAATAAAAGTGCGTGCATACACAGGAACTAAGCGTTTCAGGTGTGCCAGTACGCAGGCACAGAAGGGTTTTAGGTGTGCCGGTACGCAGGCACAGAAGGGTTTCAGGTGCGCCGGTACGCAGGCACAGAAGGGTTTCAGGTGCGCCGGTACGTAGGCACAGAAGGGTTGCAGGTGCGGAGGTTCATAGGCAGTTCAATGGACTCAGAGCGAGGTACGCAGGCGAACAGTTGAGCAGGGTGCGTACGTAAGCAGGCGAACAGTTGAGCAGGGTGCGTACTGTAAGCAGGCAAGCAGTTGAGCAGGGTGCTTACTGTAAGCATGCAAGCAGTTGAGCAGGGTGCTTACGTAAGCAGGCGAGCAGTTGAACAGGGTGCTTACTTCTCTTAAAATCTTTGTTTATCATTGCTGTGTTCTGGGGTTGGTCCTATTATTGTTGATCTGGTTACTACAATTGATTGGGTGATTCTCTTATACTTGATGATCATTTGATGCTTATGGATCCAGTTTGAAAATTTATGAAAAGTGGTCCTTGTAAGAAAAGAAGTAGGGGGTGGTAGCTCCCTTCCAGGAGAGACTGGAAAACGAGAGAGAGTTGTAGCTCTCTGTAGGTTGCAACCTGCGTACTGGTAAAAGACTGCACCAGTACAAAACCATTGTAAAAGGAGTTTCTAATTTGAAAGAAGATAGAGACATATTGCAGTAGGTGGTTTTCACCCACATTGGGTTTCCACCTTACATCTTGTGTTCTTTGGTGTGACTATCTGTTTTCTTTGTTCATGCTCATTATTTTATGGTACTGACATGCAAAACTAATTCAAAGAACAAATAAGGAAGATTTATTAAAAGAATTAGATAATGCTGATTCACCCCCCCTCTCAGTATTATTTCCAACAAGGACAAAGTGCAGCATGGGATTAGTAGAGGAAACAATGTTGAGGAGAACAGAGTTGATATCAAGTAGAGTAGCTACCATCTACAAAGAAATATTGAGTATGGGTTGGAGCCTACATACAAGAAGTTGGTGATTCCATCTCTAGTGAGTGTCTAAAGAAAGCTTGGGGGTTGATGCCTCCTCCAAGTTGGTGCTTTGATAAATATAGGGTTCTACAAGTTGGTGATTGCAAAAAATCCGTGAAGTTGGTGCTTCAAATGATGCTTCTGGTAAGTTGATCAAGTGTCTACAAAATGAGGGAGTTGGTGCTTCTTTCTAGTGGGTGTTATCAAGCAAACAAAGGGAGTTGGTCCTTCCTAACAGTGGTGGCTCACAAACATATTGATATAATAGAGTAGTTGCTCTTATTTTTACATCAATAAAAAAAACAAGCTTTGGTTCTTTTTCTCCTGGAAGGTTTTCCATGTTAAACCTTCATGTCTCATGTGTTTGTTACTCATGATGTCTATGATTTTATTGCTTGACATGGCTATTGTTATGGTTTTTTAATGGTTGCTCTCATATAATGGTTTCCAAATTTGAATGAGTAAATATAAATTAGCATAAAAGTTAAAATTAGCCTTAATACTGATTCACCCTCCTCTCAGTATTAACATTGTTTCCAACAATTGTTATCAGAGCTAAGTTCCTTCAGGAACAACTTAATCGCTCAAAGGTAGATCAAAGGGAAAAAATGGCTAATGAAGGTTGGCTAACAAGAGAAGGAGTTCCATTTTTAAATGGATCCAAGTATGTACTCTGGAAGGTTAGAATGGGAGCCTATTTAATGGCATTGGATGTTCATGTATGGTGCTCCTTATTGAATCGAGAAAAGAGTGAGAAAAATGAAGAAGCCAAGGAAATCATCATGAAAGGGATATCTGAACTAGATGTTGAGGAAGTAAGACATTGTGAGAGAGAAAAGGAAATGTTAGACAAATTGCAATGTATGTATGGAGAAGATTGCAATGTGGTTCAAGAGAAGGCTGAAGAACCTTGTTGCTCAAGTAGTGAACCAGAACATGTAGTTGTTAGTAATAAGAAGAAAAGAAAGAAAAAGGAGAAGGCATCTAAAAGGAAATATGCTCAAAATATTGAAGATATTTGTTCCTGTGAGAAAACTCCTGATATTCACTCCAAGAATGGTGAAGAAGAAGACCTAGATGAGATACCATGTGGCTCAGAAGGTAAGCTATTGCTTTGTGATAAATGTAAATAAATAGGTCACTCATTATCTAGATGTTCATGTGAATCACTTGAGGATAGAGATAGCCATGCATCTAGTAGTAGTAATGAAGATATACCTACTTTAGTAGTAATAGCAAAAGAGGGATCCTCTAAAGAAGAAGAGGGATCCCAAGTGTGCTCATCCATAGGAGAAAATAAGAGTACCCCTAGTAGTGATGAAGAAGGGATACCCCTTAGACCTATGGAAGACTCCATGGACACAGAGATGGTTTTATATCTCTATGGTGTCTCATCCAACACCTCTCATAGCAAAGAAAAGGATCTAGATGAAAGGATATATTTGAGGAAGAAGTTGATCTCTACTCTAAAAGAGATCAAGGAGATATCATAAGCAAATCTCAAACAAAGGGAGTAATTGCACGAGTATGAGCTTGAGAATGAGAAGTTGATAAAAACAATAGTTGATCTAAATGCTCAATAAGAAGAGGCTAGTAGATTGAATGGGAGATTAGTCATTCAGCTAAATGATGGAGAATCTTACTGTGAGAGACTACAAAATGAAGTAGTCTCCTTGAGACATTACCTAGAAAGGGAAAGTGAAGAGTTGTCTCAATATCATAACCTTGAGGAGAGAAAATGGCTTTGAATGAGATAATTGCTAAGTATGGATCCCCTCTCATCAAAGTTGGTTTGGGTTTCGAAAAAAATCCAAGTTCCAAGATTGCAAACGCTGAAGAGTCAACTTCCCAGATAAAGGCAGATCGAGGTTCTAACAACAACAAAGGAAAAGAAGTTGTTGAACTTCAACAATAGAAAGGAAAGGATCCATAACAAGAGAAGAAAATCTAGCAACAATATGCTAAGAAGAAAGAAAAAGGAGAGCAACAGAAGAGAACCAAGCAACAACAGGGAACAATGCAAGGCAGTAGCACATTCTTCCATGGAAGGTACATGAAGAACCAACATAGGTCCTTTCCTTCTGAAGGACACCGCCTTTGAACAAAAGGTATTGTTAACTATCAGAAGCCTTTTCATGGTTATTGTTTCTCTTGCAATAATTTTGGGCATAAGGCCATAGATTGTAGATGGCATGGAAGAAAACGAGATACGCTGGGTAGTAGAAACCTAAGCATGCATAAAGAGGCTAGAAGAAGGCATGTTGACAGTAATAGAAGGCTTGAAAAGGGTGTTCTCAAGAATAGAAACTCCTCTACCCCATTCTTATGCCAAATTGAATGCTAGAACTGTGGCAACTTTGGGCATGAGGCAATATGCTTCAGACATGGGGTGAAAAAGCATGCTTCTCAGCATATGCATGAAAATGTAGCAGCGCATGATTTGAAGTCAAGAAGGAAAAATGGAGTAGAGGAATACAAGTTTGTCTTCAATGCTCAGTATCAAAAGATCAAGATGAAAAGAGGAGGAAGAAATTAGAAGAAAACCAAGAAGAATGGTCCTCTTACTCTTGTAGTAGACCCCTCTATAGGGAAAAAAAGCAGCAAGAAGACTTGGGTTAAGAAAGAGGAATTGAAGGAGAAGTTTCCTATAGCCATGTGTAGCTAGGAGAAAGCCCAAACATGGGCAAAGAAGAAGCTGGAGAGTAATACTCCTGTCAGGAAGAAGAAGGAAGATGATCTTCTCAGGGGAGTGGATCCTCTATTTTTCTTCAGTAAAGGAAGAGAAAGACCTTAAGGGAGGTCGAATAAGTCAAATGAAAGAAGACTGAAAGAATAGAAAGAAAGGTGCATCTGATTATTGAAGGTATGGTCGAGTCCCCCTACTGATTACAATAATGTATTTGCATATTTCAAATGTATCAACATTGAAAGAGAGAGGAGTACATCTAGCTTGGTTTCAAGGGGAGTAAACAACAACATCAAATGTTATGGGAAGAAGAGGATGAGCTGCAACAAAAGTATGGAATGATAAAAGGTCCACAAGATTTGTCCTCATGTAGATGCAAGGGAGAAGATGCATGAGATCAAAGAGAATTGGCTCAGGGGAGGTTTATTTATTAAGCAATAGCAGGAGACAATTGTCATCCTCAGGAAGAAATATTGCACATGAAAGGTTTACATCTTGGTTGAAATACTCTTATTTCATTTAAGTTGTGAATTTGATTTTTCCTAGCAGTCTTGTGTTCATTAAACACAATAGGTACAAGATTTGGCTCTCCCTTAGCTTTCAATTGGTATCACTATGTCAATTGGTGGTATGGGTTCATATGGAGCAGCCTTTTGTGAAAATGGGAATTTCTTTCTAAAAGGAAGTATTAGAGTTTTCCTGGTACATTATCCAATTTGTATCATCCTTTTTGGTGTAATTGGTATTATTTAAGAAGCAATCTATATTTGGATTAGCCTGGTATCAAGAGGAGCATAGGTGGTTAATGTAGATGCTCAGGAGAAGTGAGCAAAGAGGATGAAGTCATAGGAGCAGTGAAGAGAAAGCTTAATGCATCACTTATGGGCGGTATCTACATTCAATAGCGGTACCATGGGAAATTTTAATTGGTAGAAAATATGCATTAGCAAAGAAAGTATTCAGTTGACAACCATAAAGTGTCAAAAACTGGAGGTTTATTGACATGGAGGAAGTATATGTTCAAAAGGATCATATCACAAAAGTCCAATTGATAGAGTAGTGACATCTATTATCCCTTGAAGAGAAATCTGTAAAGAGGAATGCACAACAACAATTAAACCCTCATAATCGACTGTCAGTGATTGCATGGGGGAGAAGAAGCAACTTGTAGCCCTTTTCCATTGATGTCAAAGGGGAGAGAAGCTTATTGGAGAACAATTTGTGATGGCCCAAGTAGAGGAAAGAAAAACATTGGTGGCTTATACAAGGAGATGTGTGGAAGTAGCATGAGGATTGTCCATCAATGTGGAGAAGTGAATAGGTGTTGCCATCTATGCCAAAGGGGGATATTGTTGGACAATTGACATTATCTGTATGGCTAGTGCCAGTAAGTGTGTTGGCATTGATGTCAACACCCATGATGTGATATGTGTTGCGAAGTTGGTATTTCTTGACAGTTATCAAGTATGTTGAAAATGATGTTAACTAAACTAGCATGGATGTATGTGCTAGCATGTTTGTTCCGGGGAAAGCCCCATGGTTGCTGCAATCTCTCATAGAGAATAATCATAGTAGCAGGCCTATTGGAAAAGACATAAAAGGATGATTGTGCTAGCTGGGGAGTCTAGGATTCCAAACACAAGAAGAAGAGCCATGCTAGTCTGTAGAAGACAATTCAAATGTATGTCTTGAGTGGTAAAGAGCCATATTATCGGTACAAACTAAATTTAATGGAAGATCTCCTTGAGTCTATAATGTGACTATGATTTATTTCTTGGTAGGTTGAAAGACACCCAAGTGGACATTCCTTGCATCAATTGTATTGTAGCCACAGCTGGTGACTGAACGAAGCCCATTCTTTGATTTAATGATGCAGCGTGAGAATTCAAGCAATGAGACAGAACAATAGGATGGAGAAGCCATGCAGAGGTACAATCTGATAGTGTGAATGGCTGACAGAGACAAGATTGATCATTGCATTTCAGTGAAACAAAACCCAGGATTGCAGTTGAGCAAGTGGGGGGGAGAAACAGTGTTTCTATTGAGCTGTGTGGAGAGCTGTGTGCATAAGTGTGTTGTTGTGTAAGCCTGTGCTGCAAAGAATAGGCTGAGAGTTCCTATGCACGAGAAAGAGGCTGAAAGTTCCATAGAAGAAGAAGAAGGCCAAGAGCTAAGTGTATGTTGTTGAGAGCATAAGAATGAGTACAATGTGTTGTTATAGAGTGAGTAGAGGAAAAAGTGTAGCATGGGATGAGTAGAGGAAAGGTTGTTGAGGATAACAAAGCTTATATCAAGTATAGTAGCTTCCATCTACAGAGAACATTAGTTCCTTATTGAGTGTGGGTTGGAGCTTGCATACAGGAAGTTGGTGCTTCCATCTCTAGTGGGTGTCTGAAGAAATATTGTGGGTTGGTGCCTCCTACAAGTTGGTGCTTTCATAAATCCAAGGAGTTTCAAGTTGGTGCTTGAAACAAATCTGTGAAGTTTGTGTTTCACATGGTGCTTCTGGTATCTTATCAGGTGTCTACAAAATGAGGGAGTTGGTGGTTCTTGCTAGTGGGTGCTAGCAAGCAAACAAAAGGAGTTGGTGCTTCCTATGAGTGGTGGCTCACAAACATATTGATGTAATAGAGTAGGTGCTATTATTTTTACATCAATAACAAAAACAAGCTTTGGTTTTTCGCCCCAGAAGGGTTTCCATGTTAAACCTTCATGTCTCATGTGTTTGTTGCTCATGATGTATATATTTGTAATTTTTGACATGGTTGCTGTTATGGTTACTTAATGATTTCTCTCATATAATGGATTCTAAATTTAAATGAGTAAAGATAATTTGGCATAAAAATTAAAATTAGCTTTAATGCTGATTAACGCCCTTCTTAGTATTAACATAGTTTCCAACATAGTATTCGTCCAAGTCTAAGCCATATCAATACCTCCATAACACATAATGGACCATATGATTTTTATTGTGGCCCAAGCCTTCAAATTTTAAAGAGGATGAAACAATTGAATTCATATATGAATATAAGAATTATAGGTATTCATATATAAATTCATTTAAATTTAAATTATAGTACATATATAGATGACATTTAAAACATTACATATAGAGCCCACATTTAAAAAATGTTTACATCTAACATCTAAAGCCTACACATCTAACATCTAACGCCTACACATCTACCCTATATTCCACTGTAGAGTACCTTCCTCCACAATTAAAGTAGAGTTTAAAACCTAAATCACTTTATAAAAAGTTTTTGAATTTTTTTCTTTTTAAATATAGTGGGAAAACCTATCATAGTTTAGTTTTCAAGTAAGAAAACCATCTTTGGTTGCTAATCAGGAATGTAGGCTGACTCATCATGATTATTCAAGGAAAAGCACGACACTTGGAATTATCCCACTGATGGTCCATAAGGATTAGGCTTTCACTCTTGTCATATGCCTTTCGGTCTTAGGTCGTTAACTTGTTTTCTTATGTCGGAAGAAGATGAGCTCTTAGCCAAGAAAAAATAGTTGTAAGACATACTTCAAGCCTAATAAATCCAATTACACAAAAAATATTAACAATAATATATTTTGTATTAAAAATTATCACACTTTTACTTAAATTAATAAAATTTATTGATTATATCTAAATAATGATTAGTCTCATAATTGTTCCCATATTACTAATACTCTATTTGACATGTTATTGAATAAAAGTGATAGTTGCATAGCAGCATAGTGGGATTGCCTCTTTTGATAGTTATTGATGCTGACATGATTAAGGTAGTGTAGAGTCCATGCTTTGTCATTATTTAAGAATGCTCCGTTTCCACAATCATTTACACAAACAGTTGTTGTTTCCCCCTCCACACACTTCTTCCATACATCTCTGCCTTGTAGACGATTTCTTTTGCCCACACATTACTCCACACAATTGTTTTCCCACATTTGTTCTTTCTCACACACTTTCGTACTTAATGCTATCAATTGTTTCTACACCACTAGTTGTCATCAAAAATATTTCGTGGCAATTATCGTATCAGTTGTTCATGTTAATCCATGATTACCATATGACCTAGTGCATTTAATATACATCTAAACCAAAATTTTCATGTGGAAGAAGTGTTGTGCAGGATGGAGGTGTGTGGAAGAAGGGTGCAAAGTGGGGATTATGTGCGGACATGTGAAATTGGGGATTTGTGCAAAAGGAAGAAGAATGTAGAAGAGACATCCACACTTCTGCACCTTCCACATGTGAAATATATTTCCGCAAAGTTGTGAATGAACCAAAAATGGAATATAATATACATTTACAAAAAATAGAATATGCATTTTTGGAGCCGATTTACAAAAAATACAATATTAATTTTTCCTAGTTGATTTACAAACAATAGAATAGATATTTTCCCATTTGATTTATGGAAAATACGAAAAATAGAATATAAATTTTCCAAGTAGATTTAGGTAAAATAGAATATACATTTTTCCAGTTGATTTAATAGAATATGTATTATATTTTTCCAATTTGATTTAATAGAATACATATTGTACATTTTCCTATTCGATTTACAAAAAATAGAATATAAATTTTATGCAATTGATTTAATAGAATATACATTTCCCTTGTTGATTACATAAGTAGAGAGAATTCGTCATGGTGAGTTGTCTAAATCAAATGTAGAAATAGTTGTACGGAACAAAAAGTTATGCACCTTCCACACTTTTGCACTCTTGCACTCTCGTATCTCCACACTTCACATTTATCTTAAAAAAATAACTTCATTGTAGATTCCTCATCCTAATGCTACACACTTTAATAAGATAATTAGGGGATAAAAGAGTCTAAAATATAAAATAAAAGGAGTAGTGGATATGAATAAAAAGTCTAAGATGTTTAGCTAATCACAATATAAATAAAAAATAAATATTTGGTAGATTGAAATAGGTGTTCTCATTATGTGTGATTTTCAATCATTATTTATTGGCATCATATGATAATTCATGGGAAAGTATTAATGGGAACCGAATAAAGGTACTTATCATTGATAGCTATTCAAGCTGAGATTTAATCGCTCCTTTCTTCTAATTATCGTCGTGTTTGTTTCTAGTTCACAGTAAGATTTAATTAACCTAGAACCTTTTAAAAGAAATGAAGACCATAGGGGTATTTGAATGAGGTTTGTAGTCAAAGCTACACATTATAAAGTTTTAGAAGGAAAATATATGTTGATATACATATCTAATCTGATTCCTTTCACGGTGGCAAAAGAGGTCAAACGATATGTCCAGTGAAGCGATCAAAATTTGAAAATAACCCCCCACTCATCATTCAGTTACTTCGGTGCTAATCATGTTATCTCTATTTGCAGGATGAGAAACTATTTCCCCACATTTTTGGCCACAAGGCTAAGGGAAAATTTTTGGTGATTCATTTGAATTTCAGCAATTTATTATTTTCATCACAAACAATGAAATAGTTCGCTGAACACATTTGATGAATTGTAGGATTGTTGATCGTATATGCGTTGTTGGGAAAATTTGAAATTTATGATATAAATTATTGCATGACATATAGCGTATCATTAAGTGTGAAAGAGAACGAGTTACTCTGATCTTATATTAAGTTATTCAAATGGTAGTTATCATAGTATAGTTAAAGGTCAGATATCAATACACCCCTTGAGTTCAATAACCATCTCCCAATTCTGCTTTTTGATCTACCTTCATTTTTAGCTTAGTATGTGCTAATATTATTGACTTGGGAATGTGTTCCTATATTATATTATAATTGACATTACTATGTTAAGATTTAGTGTTGACAATCTTATAATTTTTTCTTTAGGATTTGATGAGAATATGGCATCCAGGAAGGAGATCATGTGATTCCTTTATTCGCAGGAGAGTGCGGAGATTATGTTTACGGTGAGTCAAATAAGACCAATCAATCTATGTGGAAACTTCAAACTCGATAGTACCAAAACTCCTGATGATAACAAGTCTCATTTCTCTCCAACAAGTTTCACACATTTCACATCTACACACTCCCACACCTCAACACTTCAAGAAACAATATCGTGATTTGGGGCCGTTGATATGATTAGAAAATAATAATTTTAAAGGTTATTTTAAAAAAAAAACATAATTATTAAAAATTGATTATAAAAAATAGTTGAAATTGGATGGTTTTACTCTTGAATTTATTGGTGCATTCGACAACCTTTATGTAAATGGCATATGTATAATAATAATCTTCTCTTATTCAATTTGAATCGAGAATAACATTTTATAGTTGTGCAAGTTACATCATAATAAATTATTGATTCACGTGATGTAACTGGATGAATGCCCATGAAAACAAGGTCGCAAATGTATGGACTAACTATTGTATCTGAATAAGGGTTACTTTGTAGATATTCTTGCTTATTTTAAGTATATTTAAATTAGAGTAAGAAACAAATACTACATACATGAATGAATGAATAAAGTGTTTTTAGTAGCCAAAAAACACTGCTAATGACCCGAGACTTGGTACTTGAACGTTGAAACCAAAAATTTAGAACCATACTTCCAAAAAAATGTTTCTATCAAAAGTGGTAAAAAAAAATTGATATGAACGTTGAAACCAAAATTCTAGAACCATATTTCCAAATAAAAAAAATAATTCTACCAAAAGTAGTAAAAAAAAATATTGATTTTGTGGTTCTCTCTTCCGCCAAATAAAAAAAATAATTCTACCAAAAGTAGTAAAAAAAAATATTGTTTGTGTAGTTCTCTCTTCCGGATTTTTCGCATTTTACTTGTTTTATGTATCGATGTTTCGAACCATATTGTTATCTTGCATTGGAAATCTGCTAACTAAAACAACTACCATATACATATATATAACCTCTCATCAAATTCTAAATTTACACAATATTACATTTGTTGGAATACATATGAATATGCTCAAGATAAACACACAAATATATATGAATATACTAAATATGAACAAAAAGTATATGTTCTACAGAAGTGAAACGAACACTCAAATAGAGATTTTTATCAAATGCAATAAATGAACTAATAAATTAAAAAATTTAATGTACTTTTACATTGTACAATTCTGAAAATTAATATTAAATTAAATTAGATTGCCCATAATTTTTTTTACACTTTACAATTCTCAAAAGTAATATCAAATTAAATTACATTTCCTGCAGTATTGAAAATAGTTCATTAATATTAAATTAAATGGGTTCGCTCATAAGGATAGAAAACAAGAGACGGTGGATTATGGTGGGTTGTGCATGATATAATTAATTGTTGAGATCGGTGAAATCAATATAATTATTTATGGATGTTGATGTCAACATGGATACGAGTCTTTTGATTTAGTGCATCTTTTCACAAATTTTCTATCAGAATATGAACTAGGTGCGTCATTTGGAAAAAAACGAAATCAGTCACCCATAGGTGATAAGAAAAGTGAAGAGGCATGAAGCATTTGTCAGTATTATTTAAGATGGATTTATGAGAGTATAATGTACTAATAAAGTGGGGATGAGAGATATTTCATTCATCTATAATACTATGTTTTTCGGCAAACATTGCTTCCAAATGTAATAATAAACAAAGGTAACATGTGATTTGCAATGGATATTATAATGTACTAATAAAGTGGGGATGAGAGATATTTCATTCATCTATAATGCTATGTTTTTCCACACACATTGCTTCCAAATGTAATAATAAACAAAGGTAACATGTGATTTGCAATGGATATTTGTAATTGTACAATTGGGATATGTGTCGCATCTTTTAGTCCTGTAAAAATATCGGGAAGGACTCCACTCGTCCAAGAAACAAGAGGAAGTTTTCCCCGAGACGATAAGCCGGCGTCAAAAACATCAATGAGGAAGATGAAATGTAGGACCATGTTTTCAATATCCCCTTGGTAAATAAAGTTGTCATATGGAATTTAATGGGTCTGCGATTCATATTTTATGAACTAACAATAGTGCATGACTATCGTTTTGAAATAAGTACAACGCCATCATTCCGAAATAAGAATGAAACAGAGTAAACCAATCAGAATACAAATAAATAGAATTAAAATATTTATGAAAATAAATTAAATTCATTTTATAATGTAGATTTTAGACATTATTATTTAATTTTTATGTCAAAGTGATTAATTTTTCAAAGTATATAGTACATATTATCATTACAGAGTAAGACTAACTAATCAAAATGTAGAAAAATTAGATTTAAAAAAAATAATTTTTTTTTCTAAAGATAAACATTAGATAAGATAATTTAATTTTTGATAAATTTAAAATTACAACTTTCATGATACATTAAAGTAAGGTGTGAAGCCACTTGTCCCTCCCGGAAGCAAGGAAACCAGTGGAATATGCAGGAAGTTAAGGCTTGGCTATAGTAGCATCAGTCGAGCAAAGCTATCGCTTACCTCAACTTCAAAGAACTCCTTGTGTGGTATAGCTACCTAACATACCCGCCGAAAGGAATACGACGAATAGTGATCCTTAGAGTAAATCAGACTGAGAAGAATGAAACAAAAGCCGCGTAATACAAAGGACTATATGTATCACTGTCAACATCAATATTTTTTTAATACATTATTACCCTGCTATTTTTTTTTTTTTTTTTTTGAAGAAAAAGCGAACTTTTTATTGAAGGGATAAAAAGTTACATTGCACATGCGTGGCATTTCTATGCAGGTATGGAACAGACCATAAACACTGCCTTGAAGCAAAATTGTTCTTCAACAAGGACCTCCGGTCCAAAAAACCAAAACAAAGAAACTCAGCTATTTAAAGCTTTTCCTTAAAAGGAGAAAAGCAAAACAGGCAAAGAAAACAGGTCTACGCAGAAAGAGAGACCTTTGCAACAGCACGAAATTTCTGAAAAGGATTGAAGTGATCCAGAAGAAAAAACTAGAGAAAAAAGCGTGCTGGAACCGATCCCATCTAAAAGAAGCGCCCATATGCAAAATCCGATATAAACTGAAGAAGCAACCGTGTTAAAAACGCTCAGAGTGTAGTGCAGAGACACGTCCAGCATGGAAAAGGCATCAGCAGAGATAAAACGGGCAACAGGAAGAAAGAAGACCGATCTCGGGACCCAACATTTTGAGAGTGAGAATTGAAAGTCGATCACCAACAAAACAGAGCAGTCAGTTCTGGAGGAGCAGACTCACTCCAGCAACGAAAAGCAAGCAGTCTCTTACATCCCCGCCTAATTTCTGCCCCTGTTTTCGTAAGGGGGGATCTCTGACACTCGAATTTTCCCAAACTCTTCTTCAACAATTTTCCACCTGCCCGGATTCATCTGCAGTCCTTCCTTGGAGAGCTTATCAGCTATATCATTACAATCCCTGTATATGTGGGATAGTGAGAAGCTGTTGAAGGACGATTTGAGAACCTGAATATCATCAACCAAAGAAATTAAAATCTGATTTCTGCACATACTTTGACCATTAACCCAGTTTATGACATTTAAAGAATCTTCGAAGATCTGAATCCTGAAAATGCCCCTTTGGATGAACCAACAGAGAAGGAGCTTTAAGGCCGAGAGCTCTGCATAGTTGTTCGATCCAGAACCTAAACCAACAGAGGCTTTAAAAGATTGATGAGAATTTGTGTGAAAAACTATTCCTGCACCTGCCCTGTTGTTTTGAGAGGCCCCGTCGAAATATGCCCAGGGAACGCCTTCATGAATTTTTTCTATCCTATTCTGTCTCAGGACTTTGTTCTTCTCTGGTTTAGGGATAGTTGAGTAGATCATAGTACTTTGAATTGCTATAGCAGATACATGGCATTCCTTATCTTGAAAAATGCTCCGATTTCGGGCGATCCATACCCCCCAGCAGATTATAAGAAGTAAGTTCCGCATGTTACCTTCCTGATTATTTTTCCACCATTTGTCCCATGCTTCATTCAGATTCCTTCCTACCCAATCAAACTTCTTATTCATCAGTTTTTCAGCCTTTGCCCAAACATTTTTGGCTACTAGACAAAAAAGGAATAAGTGATTGATAGTTTCAGAATTCGTTTTGCATAAAGAACATCGTACCGGACCTTGCAAAAATTTGCCTTGTAGGATATCCCAAGTAGGAGTTTTCCTTTTTAAAATGCACCAGAAGAAAAGCCTGGCTTTCGCTGGGCATTTTAATTTCCATAAGTTCCTAGCCCACCATTCAGGCTCTTCCCATCCCTTTCCTGACATGATGAATTTATATCCGTTTCGAGGGGAGTACTCTCCTGAATCAGCATGAGCCCAAATCAGCTGGTCCGATTCCTCTCTTATTCTAACATTTGTTCTTGATAGTTCTTGGATATATGCATTCCATTCATTCCACCAAGGGGCCTCTAAGTCCAGCTCTTCGCCTGATTTCCAAGCTTGTCCCCATATTGACGAGTGCCCAACTTTCTCAACCTGGTTTAGGAAGAAAATACCTTTTTGTTCTAACTGTCCAATTAGACCAGGGGTTAGAGCATAGTTTCCATTGCAGCCCACCCATGGGTCTTTTCCTAGCTGCAGATTTCTCCCATTTCCTATCTTCCATGCCAGCCCTCGTTCAACTACTTTGAAGGATTCCACCGTTGCTTTCCATACCACCGAGACATTCTTCTTTTTCTTATTTTGGCTTCTAATCCAGTCTTTTAACGGAATCAGATCTATATATTTCCTCTTTACGACTCTTGTCCAAAGATTTTCCACATTTATGAGCCTCCAGCCTAATTTGGCTGCCAACGAAAGGCTGAAATCATTAAGGTTTTTTATTCCCCATCCTCCCCATTCTTTAGGTCTTGCCACTTTGTCCCAGGCAACCCAAGGGAGAACAGAATCATCCTTCGAGCCATCCCAGAGAAACCTACTGCAAATTCTTCTTATTTTCTCCAGTATCCCTTTTGGCATCCAGGTTAAAGCTGCCCAGTAAACTGGCATGGCTAAAAGCACTGCTTTGATTAGGGTCAATCTCCCTGCTCTTGACAGCCATTTGTAGCTCCAATGCGCAATTCTGGCTTCTATTTTGGCTATCAACCAGTTCCAGTCTTCTTTCCTGTATGCGTTATGTTGTGGAGAAAAATACCTATGCAGGACGATCCTATCCACCTAAGGTGTGACAGTGCCTTAGCAACAAACAGAGACAACTATTTTAGTATTCTTCCTTTATGAATTAAGAATGAAGAGAGATATATGGACTAACCGGTGTCTTCCGTTTGTCCCTCGATCTGGTCTCTCTTCTCTTTGAGTGTTCCCAGCTACTTGCCTTCTTGCTCGCCCAGCTTCAAGAGGTTTCTGCAAGATCACAAGAAGAGAACACTATACAAGACATGGATTCATATTCATAACTAGTTCAGGATTAGAAATAAACTAAACATACTAATGCAATCATACATCAGAGATACATCAGTATATAGGAGAAACCAAGATAGCTTTATTGATTAATAACAAGGTTCAGGAAGAGATACAACCCAGAGGGCCCCAATCCAGCATCTCCTTCCCAACAAATGGAATTCCTATCTTCACCCCCTTCAAAGCATTAAGCACTTAATGATTCCAATCTCAAACCAACAGCAATTCTTTGCAATAACAAAATTCCAGCCTCCAGATCTCATGGAGGAGAGATCCATATATAGATGTTTGGAGAGAGGATGAGTCAGCTTGAGATCTGACTAGTGTCCTCTCCCTCTGTCAGTTCTTGATTCCACTTGGAGGTTCTTGCTTCCACTTGGAGATTTGGAACCTCTTACTCATCACCAGTCGAATTCCTTGAGGCAAGTGTCATTGAGGAAGATTTTGGAAGCTTCTTGGGTCTTGACACCTCGTGGAATGAACTTGCCACATGTCAACTCTCGCTCAACGCAGGTAGCCAGTGTTGCCTTTGACATTCAGTGCAGGTAGCCAGTGTTGGCTTTGACATTCAGCGTAGACAGCTAGTGGAGCCACTGAATTGATCCTGAATTGACTTGTTTTTGAGCAGTTTCTGGTGGAGAACTTCTGTGAATTGCTGTGGTTTGTTGGCCTTGTTCCTCTAGGGGTAGGAACAACATGTTTAGGGACTTTGGATCCCTTAGATTATGGACATTTCATGCTAAATGTTGTAAGGCACAAAAATATCTATAACAGTTGCCCCCTAAAGTATGAGGCTGTTTATCGGGTGAAATGCTTTATCAGGGGGATCCGAAGTTCATCCAGTGCTGGGAGGGGACCTGTATTAAGATACAATACAATACATTATTTTTCATACTGCTTTCATGATCTAGCTGAGGCGGGCATTCCCATGCTCAGCTTTATAAATTCATTTTTCTGTACATAGGACAGACAATCGTCTGATGGTAGACTGATAATTTTGATGAAATTATCATCCTTTGGGGTAGGATGATTATCTGCTGCAATGATGTACATGTCAATGTCTTTATTTTTTCTGAATATATATCGCAGCCCGGATGGATGAAACTAGATCCGGGGTCTTCAAACTCGTTCGATCTTCACTCTAAGTACAAGTCGATCCATGTGAGAATTGTTCTGAAGTCGAACATGGAAAGACATCGCTTGATTACCGGTCAATGAGGTAAACCGTTAACAAGCGCGAGAGGAATCACCGATAATGATAATGACCCTCAAGGTACTGCAGTACAATTCACGTGGTGTGAATAAAGGACTTGGCATCGAACACCACGCAAAATCTTTTGGTCGAAGGTCATTGATGTATACCTGTCGCCGGAAGTGAGAAACTTGCCATTGAGGCATGCAAGCTTCAAAGTACTGTAGGGGTTGTTCCTAGATCAACTTCTTGGATAATGAGCTGATGTCGACAAGAAGCGATCCGTCAAAGGAGGGACTTAATGAATCCCACATCAATGACACGGAATGGAGCTAATGATTTTGATGGAGGTGAAAACGATCTGTGACATATGATTCAGGGTGGCGGTCATGAAAGGATGAAGGATAATGTACGGCAGTGGATGGGACACGGTTGACTTTTCTAAACGACTTCTCTTGAACATATGGCGACACTGATGCGATGGATCGGTAGCATTACCCCAAATATGGATGGTATGGCGAGACCATGGTGATGTGACCGGTGAATGAAACAACCCAACCCGATTGTGGTACGGAGGAAAAGTGTCATGTTCAAGAGCGACTTGCTACCATCAAAGTTTTCTTGAGTTTCTCCCAATTTTCCCCAGTCATTGCTGACCAGTACCTCTTTATTTTTGTCAATCTTGAGGAGGATAACATATGCTTGTTCTATAACTTGCCCTTCGGGTAAGCCCATCGCTATGTTTTAACGAGCCTAGCGATAGTGAAACTCGTTCTCGTCTAAAGACAAGTTTGTCGCTATTTAATGCATTTAACGAGTCTAACTACAAGGATAATTCGGTCCTTTTCATTTTTAGAGAGTCTGAAAAGGTACGTAAAGTCAACTCCGAGAGTCCTTTTTCGTCATCTAATCCCTTAAGTCCGAAAAAGTATAAAACAATACAGAAGGGATGACTTTTCGATAGTTTTAACGAGTCGAACAAAACAAGCGCTCGATCTTTTTGTGTAATAATCCCTCAGGTCCAAAAAGATTAAAATCTAGAGGAGGGATAGCACTTCTGGTCACTTTAACGAGCTGGAAGGCCAAAACTCGGCAATCTTTTCATATTTTACGAGTAAGATTAAAAGAGCTTAAAGAAGACTCGTTTTTTGAGGAACGAGTGATAAAACGGGTTAGCAGCTGATTCCAGGTACGGCTTGGAATTTTCCAATCACGACAGTATCACAAGGATGGCTAGTGAAATCACTCTTCGCAGCTGTTCCTCAAAAAGGGTAAACAAACATATGGAGGTGAACGATCGGCCAATGGAAAAGTGGAGGTGACGATGCAAACATGACCAAGGCTTTAATGGCTGATGATATTACATTCACTGTGGTTATTTACCGGGTAGTTCATTTTTTAACGAGCTTAAACGCGGATTGAAACACTTGCTCGATATTATGTTTATTTTTTAACGAGCATGAACTATGCACTAAAACTGCTCGGATCTTGCGTTTATTTTTTAACGAGCATGAACTGTGTGCTAAAACTGCTCGAATCTTGTGTTTATTTTTTAACGAGCATGAACTGTGTGCTAAAACTGCTCGATGCGGGTTTATTTTTTTTTTTTTTAACGAGCTTGAACCCTGTGGTAACACTGCTCATGATAAGTTTGCATGCCCCCAACATAATAACGCAAATCGAGGTGCATGCCCCCCAAGCTTCATTGCATTCAACTCGGTGGTTGGAATGAAGGTTTACCTTTGAGACTCGGAAAGGGGATTTGTTTCATTTTTTAATGAGGTTGACACAGTAAAAGAACTATCCTCATGACTCCTTGTTTCATTTTTTAACGAGGTTGACACGAGATAAGAACCGTCCTCGGAGCCCATTGTATTTACAGTATTTCTATTAGGGCGATGATCCATGCTGACAAAATGTTTAGGAATCTTCCGAATCCATTAGATATAGAAGATTTCATATTGTAGGTTTCCACTGTGGCTACTTCCGCCAGATTACTCGCAGGCGGTAGGGCAAAAGTACCCATTAAGGCAGGGTCTTTTAGGAGACCTACTCCAATGTTTTGAAGCGAATGATTGCTTCCATGGATCGTTGGAGTGCTTCCCGTAACTTGTGAACTGTCGGGGAGGAAAGTTTGTTGGTCGACGACTGAAATTCCTCCTTGAAAGGGAAATGCAATCTTCCTGAAGTAGGTCGACACAACTGCGGCCATGGCATATATCCAGGGCCTTCCCAGTAGGATGTTGTAATCGAGGTTTCCATCGATTACTTCAACATCAACTTCTACTGTTTTGCCCCCCAGTTCAACTTGTAAGTTACTTAAAATCCCGTATGGAGTGTATGATCGTCCATCAAATGCTTTTAACGTCGTTGTCGATTTCGACAAGGGTGGTGAGCCTAAATTTTTCCAGCAACTCATCGACATAAGACATGTAGATGCCCCCTCATCAATAATTGTTCAATGAACAGTTTTGTTGAGGGCTTTCACTTGAATAAGGAAAGCTAGTTGAGCTGGTAACTGAGGGTCATATTCTTTATGATCAAAGGCCACAAGATTGGAATCCAATGGGCCAATCCCACCTATTGCTGATAATAAAGCTTGCTCTTGGGAGGGGAAATTTTGCGGTACCTCAAGTGTCGACATAGCGGACGGCGATTGGGCCAGGTCCTCTACTATATTATAATTCTGTGCTACTTCGGCATGAGGATTAAATGTCGATTTGTGTACTACTCCCTTTGGCGACTTTATCATTGGTTCAGGAATGATGGGTGGCACAACTTTGGTTAAAGTTGTCGTCGAACTACTAGGTTGTTCATTAGCCTTATTATTCGACAGCCGTGGATTCCCGTAATCTTTATTCCTTGTCAAAGCATCATTTTGCTGTCTTGAGACAGACAACATAAGCACTTGGGATCGGGAAGCATTTTGATTAGCAACCAGTTTGGTTCCCGGGCTTGGAAACGGATCAGTCAATACCGCTGGGGTTTTTGAACTCTTAAAGAGTTTCTTAACTTCAGCTATATGTGGACAATCTCTCGTCCAATGATCCTCATCGCATATATGACACCCCGCAGAGGGTTTCCTTTTTCTCCCTTTCTTTTTCTTCTTGCCCCCTGGTTGCTTCAGTTGTTTGCCCTTGTCAGTCGACATGAGATTTACTTCCAAGGCAAGAAGTTCCTCATTTGCATTTTGACTAGAAATCTTACAGGCCTTTTTAGATGTAGCCTTTGTCGATTTCGTATCTGTTTTGCCAATCACACCATCGCCGGCATGAGAGTCACTATTTGATTTAGGAGGAGGAGAAATTGAGAATTCCGGTCTTGGGGCGTCAGGTATTTTGTCGTAGAGCGTGCCAGACTGAGTGTAGACTAAGTCTAGATATTGTGCACGAGCAATAACTTTCTCCTCCGTTACGACTCCCCCCTTGGCCACATCTTCCGTTATAGCAGGAAGTAACGACTTGATAAACCATTCAGCTAACAGCTGATCGGGAACATACGTTTTTACCATCCTACGACGATGTCGCCACTCATGTATATGATCATATATGTGAGTGGCTGTTGTCTGTTTGAAGTTGGTTAAGATTTCCGTTCCCATTTCATACCTTATCGGTAATTGAAAATGGGTTAAGAAAGTCGTGGCTAGGGAGCTGAAATTGTCGAACGAGGCTCTAGGCAATTCAATATACCATTTAGCCGCTGGACCCGTTAACGTCCTCTGAAAGAGGCGAAGCCTTATCGAATCATCATTTAGAGTGTTTGATGAACACCACAGATGAAAGGCCATCACGTGATTCGATGGATCTTCACCCGGATTTCCATTAAATTTAGGAATGTCTGAAGGAAGTTTGTGAGGAATCGCTGGCCACCAAGGGGCGTAAGCAATTGGATCGTTTGTTAACTGGTGTAAATCGGGTAACTCTAAAGTTGCCACGAATGGTAACTGTTGATTCAGGTTAGGTGAAGCATACCCAGGATACGATGGGATCACCTGAGCAGTTGGCCTTTGCATACCAGCATAATGTAATTGATGTTGGTATGACTGATACGGTTGGTGGACTTGACCACTGTAAAGCGGTTGGTTTTGACCGTTTTGAATATACGGTTGTCCACTGTTCGCAAAGATCTGCTGCTCAGAACCTTGGTACACTTGCTGGAATTGTGGTTGTTGGTATTGCACCAACCATGGTTGTGAAGCCATGTTCTGTTGCGCTATACTAACCGTTGGACCAAGGTGTGGGGTAATTGTACCCGTTTGGACCTGTGTCACCCCACCAGTTGGCGATTGTGGTTGAGTCACAGGGTCAAGGGCATGTTGCATCACAACCTGAGAAATCTGAGGTTGACATACAACAGGCAACGTTTGAACTTGCGACATTGTTACAATAGCCAGTGTGGTCGGGATGTTCGACATAGGCATACACTGTTGCATGAAATATACAACCCTTGGTTGTTGAGGTAGCATAGGTACCCAACCACTTGATGTAACTCCAGTATAACCTGAATACTGTTGTGAACTCTCGTATGGATACCCTCCCGGAGGGGGTAATGAAAGGGCATATTGCCCCCCATACGGTAGCAATCCGGAACTCAAGGGGATTGTTTGTCCTTGGGGACTGGATTGCCCAAATTGACCTCCAAATGGATCAATCTGGCGAGTTTCAACATAAGAGTTGCCGGATATTATTCCGGAGGAACAAACTGGAACAGACCACACTGTCGAAATAGTCCCTGGGTGGACTCCTTCTAGCGGTTGTGAGCTAGTCGGGACAGATGGTATGCCGGCAAACATTGTCGGAGTGACGGCAGGGAGTTCTGCTGTCGCTGTGTCATTCGACACAGTCCTAGATGTTGACGGTTGTTTAGACATTTTGAGTCTATCCAAGAGATTACCTAGCGATTCTACAGGAACTTCCACTTGTGGTAGACTAACTTCTGATGAAGGAAATAGAGTGACCCCGACTCCAAAATGTGTTGGAGTACTTGCTTTCGGATCTTCTACAAGAACTTGCGATGAAAAGAGACTAACTTCGAAGATCAACGAGGGAATGGTGATGATTATTCTGTTTAAAATAAATTTTAACGACGCTGTAGACACAACTTGCTTTTTCAATTTTAAAGAGTCGAGAAAAAGCTAAAGATGACTCTAGTCTCCTTCGATGTTTTAACGAGCCCGAAGTGACAAATGCTCGGATGGACTTTTTCCGTTATAGAGTCTGAAAAAGGCCAAAAGGAACTACTCTGGAGTTCTAGGCAGAGGGTGTGCCAAACTTCTCGCAAAACCACAGAATACTTTTTAGGGTACGGGCGGTCGATCTTCCTGAATGCTGTGTTCAGTGCATTGCGATCAGTAGGGCGGCCGACACGGCTTCCTAAGGATAAAGGATTTATGCCTATAGGGGTCTCCCAATATATACGCGACGGTACGTGGGAGCACAATCCGTACTGGCGCTATCGTCCCTCAGGAGGAATCACCCACCATCAACGAGATCGACAGTCACCAGGCTTTACGACGCCGGAACACATCTCTAGCCTAGACCTCTATGTTGTGCGTTATGTTGCAAAGCGTTGTTAAGTTCATTCAATTTATTTTAGGTTGATCTTTTTAGAAGTTTGCCTTTCGAGGTTCACCACGAGATGTATGATACAATTCCTAAATGCAGTCTAAAGATGATAAGCAAGCTTTATATCTTTTCAACTTTGAAAATCCTAGCTACTATGGGAAAAGAAAGACACCATCTTTTCTCAAAGAGCAATCAGCACGCTCTAATGCACTTTTCCTAAATCAAACATGCAAACTATCAAGATGCAAATGCACAATGCAGGTGTTTGTTTTCCGCTTTCTTAGTATTAATGCCTACAAAGAAAGCTTTTTGTACAACTTTGAATTTGCTTTTAAATGACAAATACAAACAAGTTTGCTTTTTCGAAATCAGAGAGGGTAGAAGAGATTACAACACTTAACAATTTTCGAAATGAAAACTTGTTTCGACACTTTAAAAGAGACAAACTCAAACCAATAAGCAAAAGCAAATGTATAATCAACTGCAAACAGCCAATGAAATCTCTCCTAAGATCACAATCAACAGATCTGAATCAAGGGCTACAGGATGACTATTTCACTCTTGCAAAGGAAAACTGTAAATGACGCCAAAAACACATAAAAACACTCACAGTCTTTTTGTACAAAAGGAGGCGGAATTTAAGCAGAGAAAATGAGTTATCAGACTGGTACCTATGCTGGTTACATGCTGCAAAAATCAGAGATCAAAACAAGGCAAAACAGAGCAGAGAACCCCAGCTGCACAAGGCCAAACTGGTTCAGTGCAACCTTAACACAGGGGTTTTGACATTCAGCGCAGGTAGCCTTCACGGGACCTGCGTTGAAATTCAGAATCCCTTCACAGGGTCTGCGCTGAAGGAGAAACTCTCGTTTCTCACTGGGTTCTGGGTCACAGATTGCTATTTAATCTACTGTTTCAGGCCAAATAAAAGCAACAAGCAAGGTGTAATCAAAGGGATGCTTTGAGGGAGTACTAAGATCTATCACAAAGGATCATCAAATCATTTGTGAGTCCATTGTTCAGATCATAGACAAGTCCAGTGATTGGATCAAAGCAGCAACTGTCTACTTTGCATCTGGGAGTAGCAGATGCAGTTCGATTGTTGCTGTCAAGTCTATGAAACAAACAATGATAGAAACACAAATAAAATGACTAAACAAATCTTCCCCAGTGGAGTTGCCAATTTGTTGTGGGGAAAAATGCCTATGCAGGACGATCCTATCCACCTAAGGTGTGACAGTGCCTTAGCAACAAACAGAGACAACTATTTTAGTATTATTCCTTTATGAATTAAGAATGAAGAGAGATATATGGACTAACCGGTGTCTTCCGTTTGTCCCTCGATCCGGTCTCTCTTCTCTTTGAGTGTTCCCAGCTACTTGCCTTCTTGCTCGCCCAGCTTCAAGAGGTTTCTGCAAGATCACAAGAAGAGAACACTATACAAGACATGGATTCATATTCATAACTAGTTCAGGATTAGAAATAAACTAAACATACTAATGCAATCATACATCAGAGATACATCAGTATATAGGAGAAACCAAGATAGCTTTATTGATGAATAACAAGGTTCAGGAAGAGATACAACCCAGAGGGCCCCAATCCAGCATCTCCTTCCCAGCAAATGGAATTCCTATCTTCACTCCCTTCAAAGAATTAAGCACCCAATGATTCCAATCTCAAACCAACAACAATTCTTTGCAATAACAAAATTCCAGCCTCCAGATCTCATGGAGGAGAGATCCATATATAGATGTTTGGAGAGAGGATGAGTCAGCTTGAGATCTGACTAGTGTCCTCTCCCTCTCTCAGTTCTTGATTCCACTTGGAGGTTCTTGCTTCCACTTGGAGATTTGGAACCTCTTACTCATCACCAGTCGAATTCCTTGAGGCAAGTGTCATTGAGGAATATTTTGGAAGCTTCCTGGGTCTTGACACCTCGTGGAATGAACTTGCCACATGTCAACTCTCGCTCAGCGCAGGTAGCCAGTGTTGCCTTTGACATTCAATGCAGGTAGCCAGTGTTGCCTTTGACATTCAATGCAGGTAGCCAGTGTTGGCTTTGACATTCAGCGCAGATAGCTAGTGGAGCCACTGAATTGATCCTGAATTGACTTGTTTTTGAGCAGTTTCTGGTGGAGAACTTCTGTGAATTGCTGTGGTTTGTTGGCCTTGTTCCTCTAGGGGTAGGAACAACATGTTTAGGGGCTTTGGATCCCTTAGATTATGGACATTTCATGCTAAATGCTGTAAGGCACAAAAATGTCTATAACACGTTAGGCTTCAGCCAAAAGCCTAAGTACTTAAAAGTCACATCCATATTGCATATATCAAAAGGAAAAGATGAAAGGATCTGAGCTTTCTCCTGTCTATTTAAACCTTCTTGAATGATCTGAGATTTTCTGATATTTATGCACATTCCTGTTGCTTTCAAAAAGAGGTCAAAAATGAGTTTTAATTCTTTTATTTCATTGGAGGAACCATTTGAGAAAATCAAAATATCGTCAACAAAAAGAAGATGGGATATGAAAAAATTTACCGCCACTTCAATCCCTTTTACCTTCCCTTCCCTTTTGGCCTTTTTAATCAGCTGGATTAGTCCTTCAACAGCTAATAGAAAGAGCAAGGGTGACAAGGGGCATCATTGTCTCAAGCCTCTCTGACCTTTAAAGAAAGAAGTAGCTGCCCCGTTTATGAGAACCGCATCACTGACATTTGAAAAGCAGCCCATGATCCAACTGATAAAATCCACATTGAAACCTAAATGAGTTAAAAGCAGCCTGAGATAATTCCAGTTAATTCTGTCATATGCTTTTGATAAGTCAATTTTTATTACAGCTCCCTTCAAGTTCTTCTGTTTAATACTATGCAAGGTCTCCTGCGCCACTCCTATAGCTTCATGTATCTGTCTCCCATTTAGGAACCCAAATTGTTCGCTGGATATGCATCTTGTCAGGATCGGCTTTATGTGAATAGCAATCACTTTGGCGATTATCTTGTAAATACAATTGCATAGAGAGATCGGTCCGAAATCTTCAAATGTCTCAGGTTTTTCCTTTTTAGGGATGAGGGCTATAAAGGTTGCATTAAACGGACTGTATACCTCTCCCTTTCTTCTGGATTCGTCAACCACCTCAGTTATCTCAGAACCTATCAATTCGAAGAAGTGTTGAAAAAGCTCAATGGTCCACCCATCCGGACCTGGGCTTTTGTCTTTGGCCATTGATTTGATGACATAGCTCACTTCTTCCTGAGAGACTTCACTCATCAATTCCTCTGTTTCTTCCCCTTCCACATACCGAGGGAAACATTGAGCAGTCTTGATAATTTCAGCGATTGTAATCTCTCCTTGGTCTGTATACAAGCTTTGGAAATGCCTTTGTCCAAGCGCTGAAAGGGACTCAAACGTCTTTATCTCCCTACCCTCTTCATTCTTGAGATTCCATATTGTGTTTACAGATTTCCTTCCTTTAGCATAGTTATGGAAAAATTTCGTGTTTTCATCCCCTGACTTGAGCCAGATCGCTTTGCTCTTTAACCTCCATTCCTCCTCTCTTGCCAAAAGAATTTGGGATTGTCGTTTTTCCAGTGAAAGGATCTTCTCCTTTGATTCTTGTGTTGCATAACTATCCTCTTCTGTGCTCTCCAGCCTTTGTAATTCCTCTTTGATCCTAGTTAAATCTTCGTTCTGTTTCTGCTTCCTGTCCTTTGCCCATTCTATAGTAGCTTTCTTTAGTCTCTTTAAATTTTCCATAAACAAAAACCCCTTGTCCTCGGTTGTATTCCTGACTGGGTGTTGCCATGTTTCTTTGAACAGTTTTTCAAAGGATTCCTCTTGCAACCATGTAGCATTGAACTTGAAAGGTGCTGCCAGCTTAAGTGGAGGCCTGGAAATTTCTAGATAGATTGGAAAATGATCCGAGGGTCCTCCCTCTTCGACCCATTGCCTAAACAGAGACACTCTGGAGGATAACTCTTCGTTTATAAGGAAACGGTCCAGTCGTTTTGCAACTCTTGCTTCTCCTACTCTTCTGTTTCTCCAAGTCGGCTTGATCTTGCTTGGATTTGCATCTATCAAGTTGTTAGAGATTAGAAGATTGTGAAAAAAATCAGAGAGTGAGTCCTCTCTGGCTGATGGCCCCCATGCCTCCGCCCTACCAATTGAGAAATTCAGATCTCCGCCCAAGATAAGATTTTTGTCTTTCACCACCGATTTTAACAAAAATTTTGTCCAAAAAGATAATCTTCCCTGACAAGGTCCATAGATATTAATCAATGTTAAGGGAAATGCAAATTCTGGAGACTGAATTTCGATGCCCATTGCATGCTTCATACCCCATTGATTTGTGATCATAAATTTCCCTTCCCTGCATCCTACCGCCATACCTCCGGAGTGTCCTACTGAGTCAATAGCTGAGAAACGCCAGCCCGACAAAATTGAATTCAGTGCAGCTTCTACTTCTTCACCCTTCCTCAAAGTTTCCTGTAGAAAGAAGATATCCGCCTTTGAATTTATAACCATCTCCCTGAGTGCCAGTTTTTTGGGTTTACTGGCTAAACCCCTACAATTCCATGATGTAAAGATCATTTTAAACCATTGTCAGGGGTCTGCACTGCTCTAAGTGCCCCGAGAATTGATTGTTGTTTACCGTCAGCTACATCATGTTTTGCTTTTACTTGGGCCTTGGAAAGCTTTTATTTCCGTCCTCTAGGCTTTCTTTTTGAGCACTGAGCAGAGGAATGGCCTATTCCGCCAATTGAGTCTAAAATCTCAGCCTTGTTATCTAGGGATCTAAGATTATAGTGGCGAAAAGGAGGAGCGGCTGGAGGGAAAGGCTCCTCATATGAGCCATCATCATGGTTCAGCTTTATGGAGGGGATAACAGCTGAAAAAGTTCCAACAACATTTCCCATTTGCTTTTCAATATGCACTTCCATAAGATCGTTTTCTTCAGTAATAAATTTATTATTCTGAATTTTAGACTTCAAGCATATTTCTCTTATTTCAGAAGGTAAAGATGTATTGCTTTGGTCCAAACCCATGCTCCTTGTGTCCTCGACTTGATAAGGGTTTTGTATTGCTACAGCTTCCTTACAGGTCTCCTGTGCTACTTCTTCGATCCCAGACACTATTACAGCTTCTTCCCTACTGCCCATATTGTCTTGAAAAATTTCCTCCGGTGTTTTCCCCTCTTGCTTAGTGTCCACCTCCATGACCCCTTCTGGTTGGAGAGGCGAAGGTTCTGTCCTCTGGCTTGCTTGATTTTGATTCACTATCTTCTCAATCTGATCAACTGTCTTCTGATATCTCCTTCGTCTTCTCCCTAAAGGGCATTCCTTAGCCAAGTGTCCATAGGCATGGCACCTATGGCATCTAAAAGGCAAATGTTCATAATCCAGAACATGTTCAAAAACGAACTCTTTGTATTGAAGGTTGATTTTTTCTGCTAGGCCTCCCTGCGGATTTAGACTGACTAGAATCCTTGCCATTGCTTTGTTCTGTGTTTGCAGGAATGATGTGTCCGCTTCCAGATATGTGCCCAACCTGTTCCCTATCGCTTTGAATACCGATTCCACCCAGAGAAAAGATGGCAAACCCAGAGCCCTTACCCACACCGGAAAAGCATCTGTTCTTGCATGCGCCGCATCGAACATTGGGCTCCATTTTTTGAAAAGAACAGGTATGTTTCCGAAGGCCCAGTTCCTTCCTACTACCCAGTTTGCCGCTGCCTTATTCTCGAAACGCACCATGAACCATCCTTTGGCTAATGCCGAAACCTGAAAGCTTTTTATAAGATCTGACTTCCAGTTTTGATCTCCCCATGCATGGATGAAGTTTGTTGAGTATTTATACCCCCTCACCCGACCTACCAGAGTGCATTCAGCTACTTCCAGCGCCTCTTCTATCTGCACATCCATACCCAACACTAGATTTCCTTCGAGTTCCTGTGATTTTATCGTCCTCTGTTTCTTTCTTTTCTCCCCTGTTTTCCTAACCCCTTGGCCCTCTGCTCTTGTTTGCTGACTCTGTTCAGCCCTCTCTTGCAGGTCTTGTTCATACCCCAGAATATCTGATCTTGTTGCATATGATGCTGTCACCGTTTCACTGATCAAAGCATTGGTTTGCTCGAGGGTGATCTGAGATGGCTCCTGATTCAGTAACTCCGATCCTATTTGTTTCTTTTGTAGATCTGGACTGCCGTCATTTCCTGCTATCCTCCTTCCTTCACCCCTGTTGGGACTTCCCAATCCTTTTGCGATAGAAGCCATGGTAACTACCAAAGCCTTCCCAGAACCCTCTGCGAACCTTTTTCCTAAAAGCGTTCCGCTATTTACGATGTCCTCAAGACCTCCTGAGAGGACTGGCCCGTTAGGGGAAGCCTTGCCTTTGTGGCTTTGGACCCGGGATTGGAAACCTGCATGCATCTCAATCCCTTTCATTTTCCTTGACTGCTGCACTCCCTTGCTGCCCTGATGGGTTGTTTCCTTCCCTTCCAAGTTATCTGATGGCTGGGGTATGCGCTTCTTACTAAACTTTTTCCCTTCCGGAGCAGTCAGGTCAATGCCACAGCTGTCTAAAGCTCCGAAATATCTTTCCAGGTTATGCGCAGTTGGATCCTTTCCCCATACCAATAAGATGTCTTCAGGGGTTGGATCCAGATCCACTACTTCTCTTGGCTTAACCATGGTAACTGGCCGGTTAACTATCATCAGAACAAACTTATTTCTCCAGGATCGATGCTGGTTAACTAGACTATCAGAGCAGACTTATTTCTCCAGGATCGATGCTGAGTTAATGTAATATCTAAACACTAATCCTTTATTTAACATTTTACCTTTGTTTTCCACTGTAAGAAAAAACTCTTACCTTCCACTAAATCCCGATTTCCCCAGTTGTTTTGCCTCCTAGGTTCTGTCGTCTTCCGTTTGACTGCTAGCGGCTCCGTCCTCCAGTGCACAGTCCTGCGTAGACTTTCTTCCTTCTAACAGGGTCTGAATGTTGCTAGGCCCCCGGCCCAGCCCGCCCTTGATCCAGTCTGCGCAGCTCCGTTTGCATGATCCCGCCTCGACCCTACAGATTAGAAAACAACTGCGAGAGCCTGTCATAGATTTTCAGGGTCTGAATGTTGCTAGGCCCTAGGCCCAGCCCGCCCTGGATCCAGTCTGCGCAGCTCCGGTTCATGATTTGAAGAACTTTGTTCTCAATAAGATCTCCAACATCATGGAAATCCTCACTTATTTCTTTATCATTTTGAGATTCAATATCACCCAAGGGTTATTATGCTAGTATACTATCTAATTTTGTGCTACTCTTATATCAATCCTTATTACCCTACTATTGCAGAGAATAAAAATAAGTAATTTTAAATTAAAAATGAAAAAAACTATAATTCATGAAAATAAAAATAATAAAAAAATTCAATATAAAAAGGTTAAGTAAAAATGAAATAAAACTAAAAACAAAAGATTAATAACTAACATAAATGGAAGTTAAATAAAAAACCCATAATAAACCTCAATCAATTACTTTACAAAAAAAAAATTAAATAATAATAATAAATAACAAAAATTAAATTCCAATAACAATAATAACAAGAACTACATACCGCTTAGTTTAAATATAACTAAAGTAAAGTAAAACACAATAAAGGCATAAAGTAAAATAATATATAAGATGCATTTAAAAAATGTTACTATTTATACACATGAATTAAGAAAATATGCATTTATAATGATATGGAGGATAGTCATAAAGATGAACTAGAAAACTGAAAGTCTGGACTTAGGTGAGAACTTTGACTTTTTAGTGAGAAATTAAAGAAGTGTAGTATTTTCTTTTAATATTTTGATTTTTTATTAAAAGTTGATTTTTATTAAAAAAAATTGTTTTGTTTATTTAATAATAAATTTGTTTGAAAAATATACAATAATACGTTAAAAAAAAGGTTATCATGAGTGATTGTGACAGAGGATTGCTTAATTATTGCAAATTAAATGAAACACATGGGTGGAAAAAACTTATAATATATTTATTTTATTTTTATGTATATTCTCATTTTGTTGTAAATTTGTGTAACGTTTTGTTAAAATATAAACAAATATCCAGCGAAAATAGTAAATCCTTTACCATTTATAAAAAACCAATACAAATTAATGTCCATTAACATTTCAACTTTTCACACACATATTTAGTTTTTTTTCATATTTCTAATTTATTATTTTAAATATTTAAAGAATAAAACACAGTAAACTTAGTGATCATAGTGAAAACCTTCTTCAATGACAAGTTTTTAGGTGATCCCCTAAATTATGACTCGAAGATATTGCCGGGTTGGATGGTAGTGGCATGTAAAGACTCTACCTGCAACTCATTAATATTGAAAACTACTTTTGTCTTTTTCTTGAGTAGAGATGTACACGTATGAACGGCCGATGTGTATGAATGAGTGGTGTGTGGTGTCTATCTTTGTTTATATACTCCCACATGTACTAGAAACTTGTGCATCAACTTTTGACATCATGATTAGATGAATCATGCATTTTTCTAATTCTCGTTAGTGGCCATAGAATGGGTATCGATAAAACATTATATGATGTAGCTTTTCACATTATATTAAGGGTATGATAAAAATCAAATATTTTATTAGTTAATTGGTTTTCTAAGTAAAATAAGTACACAATACATAATTTATCTTTAACAGCGTAATACATATAGGATTTTACACAATCAAGCTGATTTTAACCATTTTTTAGATAGTAAGATTTGAGATCTAAGATTAGAGTCTCAATCCCATCATCATGATAACAGTAATTTAAGTTTAATGGATAATAGTAAGTTTAATGGATAAAAGTCTCAATCCCATCATCATGATAACAGTAATTTAAGTTTAATGGATAATAGTAAGTTTAATGGATAGCAATAATCTAAGTTTAGCTTTCTCCATTAATTCCAACACTCCATATGGCTGCTGGTCTAGTCTCAGCTAGGCTCACAATTAAAACATGAAACAACTTGGTAACAGAGGTTTTCATTTTTGTCTTCTTGCAGCAGAGCCCATACTTGTTCATCTTTGCTTTCCTTACCATGAGATAGTGATATCTCTTCACCTCATTTCTTTAGAGTAACCAAAAACTTGAATTCTTATTCTCATCCTTCTCAAAATTATGGCACGTTGGATAAGAGAATTTTCCCCTCACTATTTCTGATGTGATCTTCATCTTTTACCTCGAAGCAAGTGAAGTTCACAACAGTTCGGTGTTTCTTAAACATGCGTGCTTGAGGAGACTGCGTGCGTGACTGTGTGGGCAAGCACGAGGCGCCCAACTTACAAGCAGTGCCCGATCTTTAATTCGTTCTTCAAAGCCATCCGTAAAACTGCAGGCTTCCCATCTTCGATGTCCGAGTGGAGAACCCACAAAGAATGTGATGAAAAATCCACGTATAGCTAGCAGCTGCGCCAAATTCATGAGAGCGTTAACATGACCTTGCGCAGGAAATGGCACAATCACTGTGTGGCAGCTGTGGCGTGGTCAAAGGGACACGTTTTTTTTTAATTTTGGCTGCTTGATCCGGTGCTGGGAACATACCCTGTGAATCATTCGGATTATCTATGCTATTGATCCGCGAATCCGAATTGATCTGGTGCTATTGACCTGCATAGAGAAACATCTGATCTGTTCCTGAGGCCGAGGTTGCTGTGGTTTACCGAAAAGGTTTTGTCTTGATTGAGGCCGAACAGTCTGAGGCCAGCACTGCGTTGATCATGGATTAGTGGTGCTGCGTGGATTCAATTGCTGGTGCCTTCGATCGTTGTACATTCGTGGTGTCATGGATCGGTAGATCTGCCTCTGGGTGCAGCGTGGGTGCAGTGCAAAAGAGTGAAAATCGCTGCAGGATCGAAGGAGGTCGGTCGATTGCAGATCGGTGGTGTGTATGCCAAACAGGACATCGATATTATATGTTGTAACTTCTTATTGGATAAATACATGTACGTTTACGTTTCTTTATATAGAATAATGTGTAAGCATGTTGTTTAAGGTATGGTACCTTTAAGTCTGTGTTTGAAATATATCCATCCAATGATGTGTTCAATAATCAATATGCCAAATCTTTGAGCGAATATAATAGAAATCCCCAGAGACAATTTAATTCTCTCGACGAAAAAGGGAAATTTGTTTTGATGTCTTGGCGATGTGACATATTGCGCTCTCGGGTTGCCTGATTGCACAATTGATTTCAGCAAAATGAAACGCTAGCAGATAACTATATCTTTAGTTAATCATTACTTGGAATAAACATAAATATATGACGTGCGAAAAACTTTCCACTTTCCTGTCTTATTTAAAGACATTTTTATTCATTAAAACATTGAAATGATGAAATCCCTGTCCAAAACTTTGCACATCAAGAGAAACATGTAACTCCAATATACCATAGAGTTCCTATCAATTGCTCAAACCTTACCTTCAATACACGATATTATCTATGATAATGCAATGCCATTGACATTTGGATCATGACAATTTTGTTCTAGTTGTTGCGTAATGGTTTTAATTTTCCTAACGACCTATAACAATTGCCAACTATAATAATCATCTCAACAGTCAAAGAAGTGGTGGAATATTTGTAATAACCATATTATTATAGGTTGTTTTTAACTCGAAGAATAACTTGTTTGTTTGATAAAGGTGCGCGTAATTAATGCCCAATGAGAGTCAAAATTGTGTTGAATTTAATTGGAAAAGTATTTATTACGTTCGAAAATCTCATTTCTCATTACATTGACTAAGCCGGGACTTGAGCAATGGTTATCTTCCATTATGACACGGACATAAGATATTACAGTATAATCAATATCAATTTGTAAACATGACATTATAGCCTTGTCATTAATGTCAGTAAAGTATACGCAGCGTAGACCCAAGCATAAATACCTGAATTTAAAGGTTGTTTCGTGAATGAGGATTGCATTCATTAAGTACCAAGGAGATCTAGCGCAGTGTAAGATCCTGCAGCTGCTCACCGTAAAATAATGATTACAGAATAAGAGTGAAGCCCGGTAAACCAATCAGATAAATTAAATTGGAAATTTGAAAAAAATAATAATTTAGTTTTATAGGGTTAACTTTATCCAACAACATTTGATTTTTAGTCCAACATAAAATAATTGATATTAAAAAATAATAATTTTAAAAAAATAATTAATACAGAATAAAAACAAAACCAAATACATAAAATACAAGTATAATAAATATAAAACATATATAAATAAATAAATACATATTATAAACATTTACCGTGATGCATCAGTTTTATTTAACTCTACGCAAATAAAAAAACCTACCACAACACTACTACTTTCTCATAGTAATATTTTGAATTATGGTTCCAACTCCCGACCAAGTTATACCTCATTGGCAACGCCTATTTCCATCCCTATAGATCCATTAAGAGACTCTAAGGACAGTCTTGGGAGATGGGTTCTGACATCGGTTTTGGCTGTCAAACCGTGTGCATCATTTCTCTGGCTAATAGAGTCTGATTAACCATGGCTTATGTCGATGCCACATGATCCACCATGCACATGATTATGTCGATGCCACATGATCCACCATGCGCATGATAGATCCCAAAAATTGCGTTGACAGTACGCCATGCGTTTGGAGGTTATGGCATGGAGCATACATGAGGTTGTGCACGAGCGAATAAAATTCAAATTTGAAATGGTGTTGCCAGCGATGGAAGACATATGGTCGAATGCTCGGATCGAGTTCGAAGGGATACTCCATCAGATAAACTCACAGAGGTAACCAAAATTTATTATGGTAGTTTTCTTGGAAACCTAAGTGGTACGAGATCGATGAAGTAGAGCACAATTTCTTCGGTTAATCCTTTGTTAAGACCAAATCCCCCCTCCCCAAAAGGGTGGTTTGATTTGAAAATGGATTGCGGAAATAAGGCCGCAGGTGATGAAAATGGATTGGAGAGACAAGGGATTAGGCCAAGAAATTGAACAAGCCCTCTGCTGCCGATTGAACAGAGAGTGGTGATATGAGGTTTTGTGGAAAATGGATCGGAGAGATAAGGGCTTTGGCCAAGAAATTGAATAAGCCCTCTGTTGTCGATTGAGCAGTGAGTGTTGATTTTAGGGTTCTTTTTTTTGGGTTAGAAATGTAGTTATTTTCTTTATAAATTAGTATTGCTTAATAGCATAAACAACGATTATAACGATTCTATAATGCGGAATAAAACACTTAAAAGAATCAAAAACTTTAATGCCCAAGAAGAAATACCTCCAGCCATCGATGCTTGCTCACACTCTGATATCAAATAAAACAAGATTGCCTGTAACTTGCTTTTTCACGATAGTTGCCCCAATTTGCCACTGTACAGGATAATGGAACATACACACAAACTTCCAATGTTCAGTGAAAAATAACTTCTTTACTGGTCACCTGCAACAACGATTTCAACTTATCCAAGACCGTATCTTCAACGGAATGAAGCTCCAAGCCCAACCTACTTCCGAATCTACGTGGGTATTGAACCAAGTCGAGTGGGCTTTGGATAATGCTAACTGGTTGAGTGTTTAAACAAAGAGGTGATGTGATAGGAAGTCAAGCTTCAGAATTGAAACGATTTTAAGCTTCGAAAAGAAATGGACGAAAAGTCGATTGAAGGCCTGGAACAAACGAGGGAGGACGAAACCCAAAACTCTCATCCGTGTGGCACTTCCAAGCTTAGATCACTCTAACTTGATGGTGTAAAGATGAAGGGGATTGAGTTAGTGAGCTTGGGGACCAAACAGAAGTATTTATAGCCAAGCTTCCATCAAGCTTCTGTTGGCTATGTTTCAAGTGTTCCACAAATCATGCTAGAGAACTGCAGAGGGAGTAATGGACCACTCGAGGAGCTCCCAACTAGAAATTAATTTAACTGCAGATGGTTTCCTTAATTATCAGCAGCTGGAAAGGGAAGCTCTCCGATAGACAGTTCGGCGGCATACAATTTTCTTGATAGTCGCCGACCGTTGAGCTAACTGACTCAGCGACAGACAATTTTCTTGATAGTCGGCGGCCGTTGAGCTAACATTCTCCCACTTGGTCCATACTTCCAATCTTAATGTCTCATCTTAAAACCCATTGATAATCTGTATTAAGTAATAGATACATGAATCATGGCAATAATGTTAACGGGAAAAGTGTCTATTCAGAACGACCCTATCCCACTAAGGTGTGACAGTGACCTTAGAAACAAACAGAGAAAACTACTTTTGTATTCTTCTTTATGAACTATAAACGAAGAGGAATAGGATGAACCAACCTGTGTCTTGTGCTAGTCCTTTGATCCAATCTCTCTCCTCTTTGACAGCTTCCAGCTACCTGCTCCCTTACTTGCCCAGCTTCACCAAGTTCCTGTAAGATCACAGAAGAAGAAAACTACACAAAGACATGGATTTATATTCATAAATAGCTTAGGATCAGATTTAAGCTAAACATACAAATGTAACAAACATCAATGATACACAAGCATGTAGGAGAAACTCAAATAGTTTTATTGATATAACAAGAAGATCCAGGAGGAGTTACAACTGATGATTCCTGATCCAACATCAACCTCCCAGCAAAGAAGCCCCTCTTCACCTCCAACAAAGCATAAATCACCCAATACTCTGATATCTATCTCAAAACCAACAGCAATTCTCTGCAATGTACAAAATTCCAGCCTCTGGATCTCTGGGATGAGGGATCCATATATAGATGTATGCAAAGAGGATGAGTCAGCTTATGATTTGACTAGTGTCTTCTCTCTGTCAGTTCTTGCTTCCACTTGGAGACTGAGAGCCTCTTACTCATCCTTGGTCGAACTCAGTGAGGCAAGTGTCATTGGGGAAGATTCTGGAAGCTTCCATTGTCTGTCCACCTCGCGGAATGACACTACCATTTGTCATTTCTTGCTCAACGCACCCTGGTAGTGCATTTAGGTGCGTTGCAACGCACCTAGCTAGTGCATTTGGGTGCTATGCAATGCAGTTAGCAGTGGAGCAGCTGAAATGATCCTGATTTGACTGATTCTGAGCAGTTTCTGGTGGGGAACTTCTGGGAGAAGCTGTAATTTGTTGACCTTGTTCCTTTAGGGGTCGGAACAACACTTTTAGGGACTTAGGATCCCTTGGTTTATGGACATTTCATGCTTAGAGCTGTAAGGCACAAAAATTTATATAACAGTTGCCCCCTAAAGTATGAGGCCGTTTATCGGGTGAAATGCTTTATTAGGAGGATCCAAAGTTCTTTCAATGCTGGGAGGAGACCTGTAATAAGATACAATACAATACATTATCTTCATACTATTTTTCATGATCTAGCTGAAGCGGGCATTCCCATGCTCAGCTTTATAAATTCATTTTCATGTACATAGGACAGACAATCGTCTGATGGTAGACCGATGATTCTGATAGAGCCATCATCCTTTTGGTAGGATGATTATCTGTGCTGCAATGCTGTACATTTCAATGTCTTTATTTTTTCTGAATATATATCGCAGCCCGGATGGATGAAACTAGATCCGGGGTCTTCAATCTCGTCCGATCTTCACTCGAAGTACAAGTCGATCCATGTGAGAAATGTTTTGAAGTCGAACATGGAAAGACATCGCTTGATTACCAGTCAATGATGTAAACCGTTAACAAGCGCGAGAGGAATCACCGATAATGATGATGACCCTCAAGGTACTGCAGTACAATTCACGTGGTGTGAATAAAGGACTTGGCGTCGAACACCACGCAAAATCTTTCGGTCGAAGGTCATTGATGTATACCTGTCGCCGGAAGTGAGAAACTTGCCATTGAGGCATGCAAGCTTCAAAGTACTGAATGGGGTGTTCCTAGATCAACTTCTTGGATAATGAGTTGATGTCGACAAGAAGCGATCCGTCAAAGGAGGGCCTTAATGAATCCCACATCAATGACATGGAACAGAGCAAATGATTTTGATGGAGGTGAAAACAATCTGATGATATATGGTTCAGGATGGTGGTCATGAAAGAATGAAGTATAATGTATGGTAGTGGATGGGACACAGGTGACTTCTCTGGATGACTTCTCTTGAACATGTCGGCGACACTTATGTGATGGATTGGTAGCATTTACCCCAAATGTGGATGGTATGGCGTGACCATGGTGATGTGACCGGTGAATGAAACAACCCAACCCGATTTGGAGACGGAGTGGAAGTGTCATGTTCAAGAGCGACTTGCTACCAATAAAGATTCTTTGAGTTTTCTTCCCAATTTTTCCCCAGTCATTGCTGACCAGTACCTCTTTATTTTTGTCAAGCTTGAGGAGGATAACATATGCTTGTTCTATAATTTTCCCTTCGGGCAAACCTATCGCTATGTTTTAACGAGCCTAGCGATAGTGAAACTCGTTCTCGTCTAAAGACAAGTTTGTCGTTATTAATCTTTTTAACGAGTTTAACGACAAAGATAACTCAGTCCTTTTCATTTTTAGAGAGTCTGAAAAGGTACGTAAAGGTAACTCCAAAATTCCTTTTTCGTCATCTAATCCCTTAAGTCCGAAAAAGTATAAAACAATACAGAAGGGATGAATTTTCGATAGTTTTAACGAGCCGAACAAAACAAGCGCTCGATCTTTTTGTGCAATAATCCCTCAGGTCCAAAAAGATTAAAATCTAGAGGAGGGACAGCACTTCTGGTCACTTTAACGAGCTAGAAGGCCAAAACTCGGCAATCTTTTCATATTTTACGAGTCAGTTGAAAAGAGCTTAAAGAAGACTCGTCTTTTGAGGAACGAGTGATAAAATGGGTAGCAGCTGATTCCAGGTAAGGTTTGGAATTTTCCAATCACGGCAGTGTCACAAGGATGGCTAGTGAAATCACTCTTCGCATTTGTTCCTCAAAATGGGTAAAAAATCAAATGGAGGTGAACGATCGGCCAATGAAAAAGTGGAGGTGATGGTGCAAACACGACCAAGGCTTTAATGGCTGAAATGTTACATTCACGGTGGTTATTTACCGGGGAATAGTTCATTTTTTAACGAGGTCGACACGAGATAAGAACCATCCTCGAAATCCACCGCATTTATAGTATTTGATAGAAAATCAAAAACTGATGGATGATTAAGGTTGCTGGAATAATCTTCGTGGTAATTCGGAAGATGGGAGCAATGGTGGGAAGATGGGAGCAATGGTGGTAATCTTCCCATGGTGCCTCTCCTATCATCATTGATTGAATGATTCCTTCGTCTGTAGAATGTACATGCGACCAAGGATCTAAAGAGGTGCCATATTCCTTAGACCTATCTATCCAAACACTCGATGAGCGTTGATTTGGGTTTGCCCGCCAAGCCAAGAAAATTGATTGCTACAATATTTCTAAAATGGCGATGATCCATGCTGACAAAATGTTTAGGAATCTTCCGAATCCATTAGATATAGAAGATTTCATATTGTAGGTTTCCACTGTGGCCACTTCCGCTAGATTACTTGGAGGCGGTAGGGAAAAAGTACCCATTAAGGCAGGGTCTTTTAGGAGACCTACTCCAATATTTTGAAGCGAATGATTGCTTCCATGGATCATTGGAATGCTTCCCGTAACTTGTGAACTGTTGGGGAGAAATGTTTGTTGGTCGACGATTGTAATTCCTCCTTGAAAGGGAAATGCAATCTTCCTGAAGTAGGTCGACACAACTGCGGCCATGGCATATATCCAGGGCCTCCCTAGTAGGATGTTGTAATCGAGGTTTCCGTCGATTACTTCAACATCAATTTCTACTGTCTTGCCCCCCAGTTCAACTTGAAAGTTACTTAAAATCCCGTATGGAGTGTATGATCGTCCATCAAATGCTTTTAACGTCGTTGACGATCTCAACAAGGGTGGTGAGCCTAAATTTTTCCAGCAACTCATCGACATAATACATGTAGATGCCCCCTCATCAATAATTGTTCGATGAATAGTTTTGTTGAGGGCTTTCACTTGAATAAGGAAAGCTAGTTGAGCTGGTAACTGAGGGTCATATCCTTTATGATCAAAGGCCACAAGATTGGAATCCATTGGGTCAATCCCACCTATTGCTGATAATAAAGCTTTCTTTTGGGAGGGGAAATTTTGTGGTACCTCAAGTGTCGACATAGTGGACGGCAATTGGGCCAGGTCCTCTATTATATTATAATTCCGTGCTACTTTTGCATGAGGATTAAATGTCGATTTGTGTACTACTCCCTTTGGCGACTTTATCATTTGTTCAGGAATGATGGGTGGCACAACTTCGGTCAAAGTTGTTGTCGAACTACTAGGTTGTTCATTAGCCTTGTTATTCGACAGCTGCGGATTCCCGTAATCTTTATTCCTTGTCAAAGCATCATTTTGCTGCTTTGAGATAGACAACATAAGCACTTGGGATCATGAAGCATTTTGATTAGCAACCAGTTTGGTTCTCGGGTTTGGAAACGGATCAGTCAATACTGCTGAGGTTTTTGAACTCTTAAAGAGTTTCTTAACTTCAGCTTTATGTGGACAATCTCTCGTCCAATGATCCTCATCGCATATATGACACCTCGCAGGGGGTTTCCTTTGCCCAGAAGGGTTTGCAGAAGCTTTATCGTGCTTCTTTTTTCTCCCTTTCTTTTTCTTCTTGCCCCCTGGTTGCTTCAGTTGTTTGTCCTTGTCGATCGACATGGCATTTACTTCCGAGGCAAGAAGTTCCTCATTTGCATTTTGACTAGAAATCTTACGGGCCTTTTTAGATGTAGCCTTTGTCGATTTTGTGTCTGTTGCGCCAATCACGCCATCGCCAGCATGAGAGTCATTGTTTGATTTAGGAGGAGGAGGAACTGAGAATTCCGGTCTAGGGGCATCAGGTATTTTATCGTAGAGCGTGCCGGACTGAGTGTAAATCAAGTCCAAATATTGCACACGAGCGATAACTTGCTCTTCTGTTACGACTCCCCCCTTTGCCACATCTTCCGTGATGGAAGGCAGTATTGACTTGATAAACCATTCAGCTAAAAGTTGATAAGGAACATACGTTTTTACCATTCTACGACGACGTCGCCACTCATGTATATAATCAGATATGTGAGTGGCCGTTGTTTGTTTGAAGTTGGTAAGAAGTTCGGTTCCCGTTTCGTACCTTATCGGTAACTGAAAATGGGTTAAAAAGGTTGTGGCTAGGGTACTGAAGTTGTCGAACGAAGCTCTAGGCAATTCGATATACCATTTTGCTGCCGGACCAGTTAACGTCCTTTGAAAAAGGCGGAGCCTAATCGAATCATCGTTTAGGGTGTTTGATGAACACCACAGATGAAATGTCATCACATGATTCGACGGGTCTTCACCCGAATTTCCATTAAATTTAGGAATATCTGACGGAAGTTTATGCGGAATCGCTGGCCACCAAGGGGCATAAGCAATTGGATCATTCGTCAGCCGGTTTAGATCTGGTAATTCTAGAGTTGCTACAAAGGGCAACTGTTGATTCAGGTTAGGCGAAGCATACCCAGGATAATATGGAATCGCCTGAGCAATGGGTCTTTGCATACCAGCATAATGTATTTGATGCTGGCAACTTTGACAAGGTTGATGGGCACAACCATTATAATATGGTTGTTGATAACCGCTTTGGAAATGCGGTTGCCCATTACTTACAAAGACTTGTTGCTCAGGTCCTTGATATGATTGCTGGAATGGGGGTTGTTGAGATTGAACCAGCCCTGGTTGTTGGACCATTTGCTGTTGTCCAATACTGGATGATTGACAAAGATGAGGAGTCATAGTACTCGTTTGAGCCTGAGTCGCTCCAGATAAGGAGGCACTAACCTGAGGTTGTGATTGAGTCATTGAGACAAGAGGCTGTTGCATCGTAACCTGAGAAACTTGGGGTTGACATACAACAGGTAACTCTTGTACTTGCGACGCAGTCACCATAACAGGTATAGTGGGAATATTCGACAAAGGGTGGACTGGTTGCATTGAATATACAACCCTTGGTTGCTGAGGCAGTATTGGTACCCAACCGCTGGATGTAATTCCAGTTTGACCTGAACTTTGTTGTAAACTCCCATATGGTTGTTCTCCGGGAGGGAACAATGAAAAGGCATACTACCCTCCATATGGTGGAAATCTAGTACTTAAAGGGTAAATTGGCCTTTGAAGACACATTGGATCAATTTGTTGAGTTTCAACATAAGAAATACCAGATGATAATCCGGATGAAGAAATAGGAACTGACCATGTCGTTGAAACAGTCCCTGATTGGACTCTGGCTTGTTGTTGATAACTTGCCGGGACAGTTGGTATACCATCGAACATTGTTGGAGTAGCAGCAGGAGGCTCTGCCACTGTTGCATCAGATGACACAATCCTGGATTTTGATGGTTGTTCAGACATATCTAGTCTATCCAAAATATTTCCTAGCGATTCTACAAGAACTTGTGATGAAGGGAGACTAACTTCGAAGATCAATGAGGGAAAGGTGATGATTATTCCGTTTAAAATAAATTTTAGACGCTTTGACACAACTTGTTTTTTCAATTTTTAAGAGTCGAGAAAAAACAAAAGATGACTCTAGTCTCCTTCAATTTTTAATAAGCCTGAAGTGACAAGTGCTCAGATGGACCTTTTCCGTTAAGGAGTCTGAAAAGGAACGAAAGGGACTGCTCTGGAGATCTAGGTAGAGGGAGTACCAAACCAATTTCAAAACTGCAGAATAGTTTTTACGGTACGGCAGTCAATCTTTCCGAATGCTGTGTTCGGTGCATTGCGATTAGTAGGGCAGCTGACACGGCTTCCTATGGATAAAAGGTTTTAAGCCTATAGGGGTCTCCCAATATATACTCGACAGTACGTGGGAGCACAAGTCCGTACTGGCACTTATCGTCTCAAAGTGGAGGAATCACCCAACCATCAGTGAGGACAACAGTTACCAGGCTTTACGACGTCGGAATACGTCTCTAGCCTAGACCTCTAAATGTTGTGTGTTAAGTTTCAAAGCGTTGTTAAGTTCATTCAATTTATTTTAAGTTGATCTTTCTTAGAAGTTTGCCTTTTGGGATCACCACGAGATGTAGATGTAATTCCTAAAATGCAATCTAAAGATGATAAGCAAACTTTTATCTCTTTTCAGCAATGAAAATCCTAGCTACAAGGGGAAAAGAAAGACACAATCTTTTCACAAAGAGCAAAGAGCACACTGTAAATGCACTTTCCTAAATCAAGCCAAATAGACTGTCAATATGCAAATGCACATGTGCATGTATTTTTTTTTCACTTTCTTAATATTGATGCCTAAAAAGAAAGTTGATGTACAAATCTGAATTTGCTTTCAAGTGACAAACACAAACAAGCTTCTTTTCGAAATCAAAAGGTAGAGATGATTACGACACTTTATGATTTTGAAATAAATACTCGTTTCGACACTAGAAAGTTACAAATTCAAACCAAAGGCAAAAGTAAAATCCTAATCGACTGTCAACAACAAATAAACTTTCTCCTATGATCAAAATCGACACTTGCGACAGATCTAAATCAAAGGACGATAGTATGACTATTCTACTTTTGCAATGGAAAACTGTAAATGATGTAACAAACACACAAAAACATCTACAGTCTTTTTGTACAAAGGAGGCGGAATTACGGCAAAGAAAAGGGGTTTTTAAACAGACACATACACTGATCACAGGCTGCAAAAATCAGAGACAAAACTGAAAAAAATGAAGCACAGAACCTCAGCTGCACAAGGCTAGGCTGATCAGCGCACCTGTTACACAGAGAAACTACATTTCAGCGCAGGTAGCCCTCTCGGGAAGTGCGTTGAAATGCAGAACCTCTTCACAGAGCTTGCGTTGGGGCAGAAACGAGAATTCTATCCGGGTTCTGGGTCACGGTTTGCAGTTTAATCTATGGTTTTTGGCCGAGTAAAAGCAATCAGTAATGCACAATCAGAGGGTAGATTTAAAGGAGGTGTAAGAGCTATCACAAAGGGCAATTAGATCATTTGTGAATCAGCTGTTCAAATCATAAACAGATCCAGTGAATGGATTGAAGCAGCAGATGTCTACTTTGCATTTGTTAATGGCAAATGCAGTTCGATTGCTACTTCTAAGTTTATGAAACAAACAACAAGAGAAACACAAACAAACTAATTAGACACGATCCCCAGCGGAGTCGCCATTTTGTTAACGGGAAAAGTGTCTATTCAGAACGACCCTATCCCACTAAGGTGTGACAGTGACCTTAGAAACAAACAGAGAAAACTACTTTTGTATTCTTCTTTATGAACTATAAACGAAGAGGAATAGGATGAACCAACCTGTGTCTTGCGCTAGTCCTTTGATCCAATCTCTCTCCTCTTTGACAGCTTCCAGCTACCTGCTCCCTTACTTGCCCAACTTCACCAAGTTCCTGTAAGATCACAGAAGAAGAAAACTACACAAAGACATGGATTTATATTCATAAATAGCTTAGGATCAGATTTAAGCTAAACATACAAATGTAACAAACATCAATGATACACAAGCATGTAGGAGAAACTCAAATAGTTTTATTGATATAACAAGAAGATCCAGGAGGAGTTACAACCGATGATTCCTGATCCAGCATCAACCTCCCAGCAAAGAAGCCCCTCTTCACCTCCAACAAAGCATAAATCACCCAATACTCTGATATCTATCTCAAAACCAACAACAATTCTCTGCAATGAACAAAATTCCAGCCTCTGGATCTCTGGGATGAGGGATCCATATATAGATGTATGCAAAGAGGATGAGTCAGCTTATGATTTGACTAGTGTCTTCTCTCTGTCAGTTCTTGCTTCCACTTGGAGACTGAGAGCCTCTTACTCATCCTTGGTCGAACTCAGTGAGGCAAGTGTCATTGGGGAAGATTCTGGAAGCTTCCATTGTCTGTCCACCTTGCGGAATGACACTACCATTTGTCATTTCCCACTCAACGCACCCTGGTAGTGCATTTAGGTGCGTTGCAACGCACCTAGCTAGTGTATTTGGGTGCTATGCAACGCAACTAGCCAGTGGAGCAGCTGAAATGATCCTGATTTGACTGATTCTGAGCAGTTTCTGGTGGGGAACTTCTGGGAGAAGCTGTAATATGTTGACCTTGTTCCTTTAGGGGTCGGAACAACACTTTTAGGGACTTAGGATCCCTTGGTTTATGGACATTTCATGCTTAGAGCTGTAAGGCACAAAAATGTCTATAACAAATAAGTCCTCTAATGACGAGTATTATCTTCCATGTATTACTATGTATTTATTTCTATTATAATTTATGTAGCAACAATTTCTTAATGAATAAACCTTATGTTTATTCTTGGTCCTACACAGATGAATTCTCTCAAATCAAATTAAGGTGCATATAAATATGAGGAAAACATCACAATAATTAAGAATTTCATTAAATAAAATTGTCCATACAATGAGAAACTACATAATGGAACCAAGTCCCATATTCATTACATGATCCTTGAATTTAAACGGTGGCATGCCCTTAGTCAAAGGATCAGCAATCATCAACTCAGTGATGACGTGCTCAATGACCACTTTCTTTCTTTAACACGTTCCCTTATAGCTAAATACTTAATATCGAAGTGTTTATTTCGACTCCCACTTTTGTTGTTTTTAGCCATAAAAATAGCAACTGAATTGTCGCAATACATTCTCAATGGCTTAGAGATAGAATCCATAATCTTAAGCCCAGAAATGAAACTCTTAAGCCATACACCATGTAAAGTAGCCTCAAAACAAGAGACGAACTCGGCTTCCATAGTGGAAGTGGCAATCAAGGTCTGCTTGGCACTCCTCCATGATACAGCTCCACCGGCCATCATAGAAATGTATCCTGATGTTGATTTGCATGAATCAACACATCCAACAAAGTCAGAATCTGAGTAGCTAATTACTTCCAAATTGTCCATCTGTCTATACATAAGCATGTAGTTTTTGGTTCCTTGAAGGTACCTCATTACTTTCTTTGCAGCTCTCCAGTGGTCTAAACCTGGATCACTCTGATATCGTCCCAACATTCCCACAACAAATGCAATGTCAGGTCTTGTGCAGACTTGAGCAGATATTATGCTTCAGACAGCAGAAGCATATGGAATGTTCTTCATTTGTTCCCTTTCAAAGTCGTTCTTCAGGCATTGGTTCAAATTGAACCTATCACCCTTCACAATGGGAGCTACACTTGGTGAACAATCCTTCATCTAAAATCTCTCTAAAATTTTATTAATATAGGTTTCCTGTGACAGACCCAAGATGCCTTGAAACCTGTCTCTATGGATCTTAATGCCAATGACATAAGATGCCTCACCCATATCCTTCATATCGAAATTTTTAGAGAGGAATTGTTTCACCTCATGCAACAAACCCTTATCATTGGTTGCTAGCAAAATGTCATCCACATATAAAACAAAAAAACAAATTTTACTCCCACTAACTTTCAGGTATATACATTGATCCATAATATTTTCTACAAAACCGAAAGAAGAAATTACATTATGGAATTTCAAATACCATTGGCGGGATGCTTGTTTTAAACTGTATAATGATTTCTTGAGCTTGCAAACCAATTGTTCACCATCACTAGAGGGGAATCCTTCAGGTTGTTTCATGTAAACCTCCTCCTCTAGATCTCCATTGAGAAATGTCGTTTTCACATCCATTTTTTGCAACTCCAAGTCAAAATGGGCTACTAATGCCATAATAATGTGCAAGGAATCTTTCTTAGATACAAGAGAGAAAGTCTTCGTGTAATTGATTCCTTCTTTCTGAGTGAATCCCTTAGCAACAAGTCTTGCCTTGCATCTCTCATTGTTGCCCAATGAGTCTTTCTTTGTCTTAAAGACCCATTTACATCAAATGGCTTTTGCTCCATTAGGCAACTCAACAAGATCTCAGACTTCGTTACTCTTTATAGAATTCATCTCTTCCTTCATGGCATCGTACCATAATTCTGATTATTTGCAACTCATGGCTTGTGAAAAGGACTCGGGATCATTTTCGGCTCCAATGTTATAATTAGATTCTTGCAGATACATAACATAATCATCAGGAATTGTTGATCTCTTTGGTCTAGTAGATCTTCTTAATGTTGTACCACCATCTTCTCGAGAAGTATGTGGTTCAACTCGTTGTTCAAAAGTTCTTGGAAACTCTTGAACTACCTAATCTACTGGAATGTTGTCAGCAGCTTGTGGAACTTCAACAATTGGTTGTTCAACGCCAGTTTGTACTTGAGGGGTGCTGTGAACTATAACCAATCTATCAATTGAGGTGGAAGGTTGAGATTCTGAATGATCCTTCTCAGAAACTATGTTCCTAGTTTGATCGCTCCCACTAATCAAGTCATTTTCAAGAAACTATGCATTTCTTGATTCCACAATTCTAGTGCTCTGAGATGGACAATAAAATCTGTAACCTTTAGACCTTTCAGCATATCCAATGAAATACCCACTAATGGTCCTTGGGTCCAGCTTCTTCTCTTGTGGATTATATATCCTCACTTCAAACGGGCATCCCCAAATGCACATATGTCTTAAACTCGGTTTCCAACCTTTCCATAATTCAAATGGTGTTTCAGGAACAGCCTTGGTTGGAACTCGGTTTAATATATACACTGTCGTCTTAAGTGCTTCAGTCCACAAGGATTTAGAAAGATTGGAGCTACTAATCATACTCTGCACCATGTCTAATAATGTTCAGTTTCTTCTTTCTGCTACACCATTCTCGTCGGGTGAACCAGGCATGGTGTATTGGGCAATAATCGCATGCTCTTGAAGAAATTTTGCAAATGGCCCAGGTGCTTGTCCATCTTCTGTGTATCTACCATAATATTCTCCACCTCTATCTAATCTCACGATCTTAATTTGCTTTCCGCATTGTTTCTCTACTTCAGCCTTAAAGATCTTAAAGGCATCTAATGCTTCGTTTTTTTTATGAAGCATGTAGAGATACATATATCATGAATAATCATCTATAAAAGAGATGAAGTATCTCTGACCATGTGAGTCCATGTCTGGACTACATATATCAGTATGTATGATCTCTAATATGTTCGAACTCCTATTGGCACCTTTCTTTGACTTGTTGGTCTGCTTTCCTTTTATGCAGTCCACACAAGTCTCAAAATCAGTAAAATCCAGAGTATTAAGTACCCCTTCATTTACCAATCTTTTAATTCTTTCTATGAAGATATGACCTAGTCTCTAGTGCCATAATTTAGAGGAATCTTCATTAATAACACATCTTTTAGTGCCAGTGTGGACATGCATTGAATCATAAGTGACATTGTTTTGTAAATTAATGCAGTAAAGACCATTAGACAAAATACCATTCCCAACATAATCAGATTTATAAAATAAACTAAAGGATGTTTATGAAAAGTTAAAGGAATATCCAAAAGGTACAATCCTTGAAACTGAAATCAAGTTTCTAGAAAAACTTGGAACATAAAAGGTCTTTTCTAATTCTAAAACAAATCCACTACTTAAAGTTAAATAGCATGTTCCTATAGCTTCCACATGCAAGCCCATCTTGTTTCCTGATAAGATGCTTTGCTCACTTCCCACTGGCTTCCTTAGGTTTTTCAAACCCTACAAGGAATTTGAAATGTGAATTGTTGATCCAGAATCAATCCACCAAGTGTTAATATTGACATTAACCATATTAGATTCATAACAAACAAACAAGATTGGATAACCTTTGTCCGCAAGCCATTTCTGAAATTTGGCGCATTCCTTCTTCATGTGTCCCTTCTTTTTATAAAAGAAACACTTGGAATCCTTCTTGATATCGGCTTGGGGAGGCACTTTACCTTTCCCTTTCCAATTGGCTTGAGATTTGCCCTTTCCACGCATTGCCAGCATTGCACTTTCTCCCAGTTCCATCACCAGTCTCTCTTCCCGTTATAGCTCTGACACCACTTGTTATTGATCTAACCCATAAATATATGATAATATAAATAAACCCAAGAATAACAAGATCTGAATATAGATAGAAATGTTTCTTTATTGATCAAACCCTTAAGGTAGGGCAACACCATACATTCACTCCTTAAGGAAGGAGAATACTCCACAAGCCATATGCCTGTTCACACAATATTCCTTGACATCTCTCCATGTGGAGTCTCTAGCCTCTATATAGGCCTCATACATACAATACCATGGGTCATTACCATGGTTCCTTCATACCATCGAACTAATACCATGGGCCCATTACATTATTACTAACTACTTGTGGTCCCTTACATGATATGGGTTAACCACCTTATTTATTACTATGGCCCATCCCATTATTACATTATTACCTTGGGTACCTCCCTTTGTACCCCATATTATCCCCCCTAGGTATATAACATTCCACCCCCCTTAGCATGTTTCGTCCCCAAAACATGGGAAGAACACAAATAATAAGATCTACTCAAAAGACTAGTCCACTGGTACCATGCACGTGGATCTAGCCATCCAAGAGAAAGGTGAACCCTTGATCTCGCTGGTGCCTCGCTCGCTTGAGATGGAAGTTGATCGTGGAAGCTCTTCTGTGTTGATGTGTAGTAGGTGGATCTTCGCTCCTCTTTATCTGTCCTGCAGGGGTTGTTGTCTTTGTGGCTAATCGGTTGTCATCTTGTGGGTTGTTATCTTGCGGGGTGATGTGGGTGATGATATGTTGAAGTTTTAACCCACAGTGTCTTTTTCTTTAATTCACCCCTTATTGGAGCCTGACTGTTATGTTGTAGTGCCTGCTGTGGTGTCTTATCTTCCAAGATTACTTCAACCACTGAGCCCTCATCTGATGTATCAGCACCTGTATCTTTTTCTACTTCAGCCTCTGTTTGTGTTTGATTGTCAATCATCACTGGCTCATCATCTGATATGTCAGTCCCTGGAACATCTTCTGCTTCAGCCTTCATGTACTCTACCTGTTTATTGATGGAAATATCCTGTAATGTAATTTTTTTCTTTTTATACCAGAGCTTAAGGAATTTCTTCTGCACATTAATATTGATAGTACCCACAGATTCCATCCAAGGATATCCCAAAACAACATCCATATTATCCATCTCTGAAGTATAAAAATTACCATACAACACATACTTCTCCATAGAAATCTTCAAATCCTTATAGACTTGAACATTCTCATCATCCACCTGTGTGTTTTCAATGTGTTTTGCTGGAACTTGAAATTTTTTTGCTAAATTAACATTGATAAAATTATGCTTGCAACTAGGATTTATAGAAACAATGATCTTCTCTTTCTGAATCAATCCATGAACCTACAATAAGGAGATACCAACAAAAAATAACCCTTTAGGTTTCTTGGTTTCCTTCTTTCCTGTAAAAATAAAATCTTTGCTAGGTTGTGTTTCTATCTATGTGAGCTTATCCACAAGATTAGATTTATGGTCAAAGTGGTCCATAAGAGCTTTTTTGAATGTGTCCCAAGTTAAGAGCCTTCCATAGCAACGTTGATGCCCTAGCCACCATTGCCATCTTTCATTGTCCAAGTACATTTTTCCCATACTCAGCTGAGTCTCATCATCCATGACGTAATTCAATCTGAAATATTTCTCCATTTGTGCTAGCCATTTGGCTGGATGAGAGCCATCAAATTTATACAAGTCCCTCAAATTCTGATTTAGGCCCGCTGTTACAAAAAAATTGGCGAAATTTTGAAATGGTCACAATTCCGTCAATATTGCTCAGAATCCCTATTATGACCTGTTTTTGGAAATGGAACAACCATTATGCATCTGCCCATGTGATAAAAATCTTGATCCAGGCACTAGAATTTCAGATCTACGCTACAACTCTCCCGTCGTCACCAAAATTTCTGCAAAAAGAGCTAATTTTAAATCAGCGATATCTCCCTCATCCGGATTCCAATTCGACTTTTTTTTTTTGGAATTGGGTATTTTTTCACAAAGAATACAGATCTGCAATTAGATTTTGCATATCTTTCACTAAAACATACAGATCTGATCTGCAAACTCGCCGCCCCCGAAATCCTGCAAAAAAAAAAAAAAGAATCTCCACTTTTTTGCCCAAGAAAGTTCTCTGATACCACTTGTTATAGCTCTGATACCACTTGTTATTGATCTAACCCAGAAATATATGATAATATAAATAAACCCAAGAATAACAAGATCTGAATATAGATAGAAATGCTTCTTTATTGATCAAACCCTTAAGGTAGGGCAACACCATACATTCACTCCTTAAGGAAGGAAAACACTCCACAAGCCATATGCTTGTTCACACAATATTCCTTGACATCTCTCCATGTGGAGTCTCTAGCCTCTATATAGGCCTCATACATACAATACCATGGGTCATTACCATGGTTCCCTCATACCATCAAACTAATACCATGGGCCCATTACATTATTACTAACTACTTGTGGTCCCTTACATGATATGGGTTAACCACCTTATTTATTACTATGGCCCATCCCATTATTACATTATTACCTTGGGTACCTCCCTTTGTACCCCATATTATCCCCCCTAGCTATATAACACTTCCTGTTGAACACACATGGTCATGAGTTCATTAATTGACCATTTATCCTTATGTGTGTTGTATGAGATTTTGAAGGGTCCGTATTGGTGCGGAAGGGTGTTCAGAATGTAGTGCACTAGGAAAGACTCTGATATTTCAACCTCGAGTTTCTTCAATTGAGCCACAGTGTCCCTCATTTGCATGATGTGCTCACGCACACCTTTCACACTGGTGAGCCTTATGGATGAGAACTTCATGATTAGGGTGCTTGCTAGTGCCTTATCTGAAGTGACAAATTGATCATCAATGGCTTTCAGCAAGTCTCGGACCTTTTCATGCTGATCTACGGAACCACGAATACCAGCTGAAATTTTAGTCTTAATGAACATCATGCTTAGGCGATTAAATCGCTCCCATCATTCATAAAGCGTGATGTCTGTTGTAGTGCTGGTATTAGTGAGTGTTGGTGGTTTATCTTTCCTAATAGCATAGTCTATGTCCATCCCCCCTAAATGAAGGAGAATTCTCTCATTCCAGACCTTATAGTTATCTCCCTTAAGTTCAGGGATATCAAAATGAATTTCAGAGAAATTTGCAAATTGCACAACTGCATAAAATTAAAGATTACATGCTTATGTTAAAATTGAGGCCTAAATGAAATTTCATGCTTTACCAATGTAAATCATGCTAAAATTGAATCTAATGACATAAAAATTGCCTATGGGCCAAATTTTCAATTCAAGTAGATTCAATTATTCTTTATGATAGAATTTATCAAATTATTCACTTAATTCATAATTCTAAAAGGGTATATTATGATTATAATTCGTTATAAATTCTATCTTAGATTTGAACTTTATGATAAAACTAGTAATTCATAATTCCTGTGGGTAAGTTATGAATATTTTATCCTAATTAATAATATAAATATAATAAAAATTCCTGTGGGATAAAATTTATTATATTTAGTATAATTAATTACAATTAATGTCTAAATATTCTTTATGTGATCCTAATCAATCATAATATATAATATTATTTAATTAGAGATGTTGTGGCTATTCTCTAATCAATAAAAATTATATGGATCACTAGACATTATTTCTTTTATGCATAAAAAATTAGCTTGAAATAAACTATAATATTCATGCATAACATTCAACGATGGGTCTCGTATACTCATCCAAAATAGCATGTTTTAATTTAAAACAGAAATAATCAATTCATGCAAATTAAATACGAGCATAATTAATAAATTTTGCACAATAATTATCCAAAATGCATATAATTAAATAAATATTATAAGCATAAAAATTGAGCAAAAATTAGACATATTTCCAAATAAATGCCTTAATTCATAAAATTCTCAAAATATAACATTAGCATAACAGAGCATGTCTATAAACACCAAGGCAGGATAAAAAATTGCTCTGATACCAACTGATAGCATAAACAACGATTATAACAATTCTATAATGTGGAATAAAACACTTAAAAGAATCAAAAACTTTAATGCTCAAGAAGAAATACCTCCAGCCATTGATGCTTGCTCACACTCTGATATCAAATAAAACAAGATTGCCTGTAACTTGCTTTTTCATGATAGTTGCCCCAATTTGCCGCTGTACGGGATAATGGAACACATGCATAGACTTCCAATGTTCAGTGAAAAATAACTTCTTTACTAGTCATTGCAACAACGATTTCAACTTATCCAAGACCGTAGCTTCAACGGAATGAAGCTCCAAGCCCAACCTGCTTCCGAATCTGCGTGGGTATTGAACCAAGTCGAGTGGGCTTTGGATAACGCTGACTGGTTGAGTGTTTAAACAAAGAAGTGACGTGATCGGAAGTCAAGTTTTAGAATTGAAACGACTTTAAGCTTCAAAAAGAAATGGACGAAAAGTCAATTGAAGGCCTAGAATGAACGAGGGAGGACGAAAGCCAAAACTCTCATCCGTATGGCACTTCCAAGCTCAACTCACTCTAACTTGATGGTGTAAAGTTGAAGGGGATTGAGTTAGTGAGCTTGGGGACCAAACAGAGGTATTTATAGCCAAGCTTCCATCAAGCTTCTGTTGGCTATGTGTCAAGTGTTCCACAGATCATGGTAGAGAACTGCAGAGGGAGTAAAGGACCACTACAGGAGCTCCCAACCAGAAATTAATTTAACTGCAGATGGTTTCCTTAATTATCGGCAACTGGAAAGGGAAGCTCTCTAATAAACAGTTCAGCGGCAGACAAATTTCCTGATAGTCGGTGACTGTTGAGCTAACATTACTCTGTATTTGCCGGGATGAAAATGGGACCAATATTTGGTTAAATACAGCAATCGCTTCTGCTTAGTTTTCGTAACATTCCCCACCTTGGTTACATAGTTGAGGCTACTGTCTGGTAGAAAGCTGCAATATGAAGTTAAATATGCTAAACCAGAGATAGAGCATGAATTTGTGACTTTAGTCTGATACACTTGCGAAACTCCATTCGGTTAAGCTACATCTCTCTTCAACTGGAAATCTGGAATCATAGAGGTATCTGCTACTTCAAAATATTGTGTTTCCATGAGTCAGTTTCCTCGATGTGGCATCCATCCATCCCGAACATCATTTTTTTATTGTCCATTGCAAAGCATTTTAGTGGTTATGTTAGAAAATTAATTGCTCAGAGTGAGTAAAAAAATGGTCGTTGCTATGCAGGTTGCTCAACAGGAGAGCATTCTGTTGGTGGTATTGATATCGAGAATCATTTCAAAGATAGAACCATATGTTCATCCATTTGGCCAGAAGATGAATTGATGAATTACAGTTAAAAACTCAGACCATTATAATCTCAATGTGATGGATTCAAAAAATGAATTTTAAATCAATTCTAATCACAAAAATTATCTTTACTTGTCACTGCATATTTAGTATTCCATTAATGAATAATTGTATATTGAGTCCTCCATTAATGAATATGATTTTTCTAATTTGCTGCTCATTATTTTTTGTAATTCTAATTCTGAAATCTGATCTGTGTTGGCATGTGGTATGATGAATAACTGTATATTGAGTTCTCCATTAATGAATATGTTTTTTTTGAGTCGATGCTCATTATGTTTTGTAATTCTAATTCTGAACTCTGATCCATGTTGGCATATGGTATGATGGGCAGATTTGCATAACTATGTGGTAGATGTGGCACAGAAGAAGGTAACGGTGAGAGGGTGGGTGAATCCCAAGAAGAGGAAACAACGAATTCGGTCATTCGCCAACGATAAGAAGAGAAAGACCATAGATCAATTTGAGGGCTCGGGAAGCTTGGGATATTCAAGCAGTGGTTTCTTACAGAGGAATGAGTCCTGCAGTAATAGGTGGATGAAAGCAACCTGTAATTTAATCCCAGAGGTCTGCTGTTTTTGTTGTGCCTCGTATTAGCGTTTATTATGTAGTTAATGAGAAAGCTTCTCAACCCTCCACACTGTCGAATTGACAAGGAAAATATAAAGATTCTTGTTGTTCACAGAAATATCATGGAAAGTTCTTAGTTTGTAGGTGAGAGGAAAAATCACCATTTTGTAAAAAAATAAAAATTTAAATAATAAATTCATCTTATTTAAATTGTACCACGTAACAATTTTGATATATTTAATTATATTTATGAAGGTCATTGATCTTTTAGCATTAATCTTTCAGGATTATAAAGTATAATTTATTTGTGTTCACATGTAAAGGGTTTATACTTTACAATCAATTAATCTTTTTTAAAATTAGTGCAAATTTATTTATGTAAAATTTAAACGTCATATTTTATCGAGAAATAAATAGTGTTATTTTATTCTTGACTAAATTCAGATGTTATATTTCATGGAGAATTAAAAACAATATAAAACTTAATATAAAAGATAGGTTGTAAGTTTTATATATCACAAATATTTACATGTTGATTTATGGTAACAATAAAAAGTTGTAAATAATAAAATTCAATTTGTTATATTATAAATTTGTTTTTATTAATAAAATTAAGAATAATTTTCTTAGATAAAAAATGATTGATATATATATATATATATATCAATCTCCCCCCATGTTAGGATTTATAAAAATGACCCTCACAACCAATATAGTTGGATAGAGATCAAAGACATTAATAATAAAAAGTCCTACATAGCAATATGTTATTTTCCCCCCATTAATTCTAACTTCTATAAGAAGAAGAATCTAGATAAAACTAACCCTTACAATGGTTTAGAGAATGATATTTCTAGCCTAAGGAATGACGGTAATATCCTTTTAATAGGTGACTTTAATGCTCGAACTTCAAACAACCAAGCTATTATTCTAAGCAATCATTCCAACCCTAATCCTCTTTGGTTAGACGAAGACCCTACTCTGGCTAGCAGGTACAAAAGGAGCTCTGAAGATCTCGGGGAAAATTTGTTTGGGTCGAAGCTAGTCAAGCTCTGTAGTGCTCAGGATCTCATAATTTGCAACGGTCTAAAGAAGTGGCCCAATTCCAGCAAGATGACCTGCATCCATGGAATTGGTAGCAGCGTGGTAGACTACGTTATTTCCGATCTCCCATTATACAACGAAATAATAAATTTTGACATCTTAAACGACCACGAACCTGACTCTGATCATAGGCCTTTACTTATAACTCTCAATTTTGTCATGCATAGAGTTCCCATAGAAAATAATACTTATGGCCAAAAGAACTTAATATTTGATAGAAATAAAAATGATCTCTTTCTAAATGAATTAAAAACTAATTTGCTTCCTTTATCTAATATAGACAACATAGAAGACCTCTATCATAATTTTACTACAACCCTCTCATATTCTATTAACAAGTTCTCAATTGAAGTTTCAAATAATAAAAGAAATAGCAAAACCAATCCATGGTATGACAAAGATTGTAAAAGTGCAAGGAGATCAATTAAGGAAGCTGTTGATGAATCTCTTAAAATGGACAAGATAAAAATATACAAAGCCCTAACTAAAAGGAAAAAGAGGCAATACATTCGTCAAAGACAGGAGAATCTCTTACACCTCTCTAAGGTAGCTCCTAAGAAATTTTGGAGGCAGATTCTAACTAGGAAGACTAAGGATAATAATAAAATTGCTCTTCACGATTGGAATTCCTATCTTAAAAAGCTTTATGAATCTTCAAATGTCATGGATAATTTGGAAACCCTTCTCACAACGAAAGAAGTTTTATCTTTAGAAGACATTAAGTTTGGGGTTAATCGCCTCGCTAATGGGAAAGTTAAGGGCATTGAAGGTTACTAAGCGGAAATCTTAAAAATTGGAGGTCCTGTCCTCATCCCCCACATCCACAAGCTTTTCAATCAAGCAGTCAAGCAAGGGTTCCCTAAACCTTGGACTGAGAGCCTCATTATCCCTATTTTTAAAAGTGGGGATACAAATAACCCCTCTAATTATCGAACAATTATGATCAGCCCTCTCTTAGCCAAGTTATATGGTAGTATTTTGGAAAAGAAGTTAAGCATATGGCTTGAAAGTGAAGGTAAGCGGGCTAAAGGCCAAGCAGGTTTCAGAAGGCATCACTCAACAACAAACCACCTTGTTACGCTTAGGATCATTGTGGAGGAATGTCGTAATGATAAATCCAATTTATTTTGTTGCTTTGTGGACTTTAGAAAGGCTTTCGATACGGTTCCTAGATACAACCTTTGGAATAGATTAGAAGAGCTAAAGGTTCCTCTCGAGTTCAGAGTTGCCGCTATAATATTATACGAGAATGTAATTGCCAAGCTAAAGAGCAATGAAGGGTGGTCAAAAGATATTAAGTGTAACATCGGAGTTAAACAAGGTTGCCGCCTCTCCCCTACCCTATTTGGCATTTACATCGATAAGCTCGAAGGCTATTTAGAGGAAGCAGGATGTGATGGCACGATCTTAGCTGGGATAGTCGTCATCCTTCTTCTTTATGCTGACGATATTGTTCTTTTGGCAAGGTGCCCATCTGATCTTAATAAGCAACTCAGGCTTCTTAAGGATTTCTGCTCTACCATGGGTATGACTGTTAACGCTGACAAAACAAAAGTTATGATTATCAAATCCAAGAAGGACACTTACGCTAATTTTATGTATGACAATAATAGCTTGGAGGAAGTGTATTCTTACAAGTACCTAGGAATTGATATTCATGACAAGCTCAACTGGAACCATAGCATTGAGAAAAGGATTAATGGGGGTGGAAAGCTTACTTTGGTCTTGAAAATAATTGTAAAATAGCAAACCTCATAATGTGGGATAAAAAGAAGTTCCTCTTTGAAACTTTAGTCACTCTTGTTATCTTATATGGCTGTGAGGTTTGGGGTTGCAGCATCTCCAAAGAATCATGGAGAAAGATTGAGCAAATCCAGAAGCGTTTTATAACTTATAACCTGAAAATTAAAAGTAATACACCCTATCCTATTCTCTTTATAGAAGCAGGTCTTTCCCTTATTGAGAGCCTAGCTATGCTTAGGTTTCTGTTGTGCAAGCACAAAATTAGTAACATAAACGATCATAGACTTCCTAAGCTAGCTTTAAATTCTAGCCAAAACCACCTAAGGCTCAATCGAGGGTGGCATAAAGACACAAGGGCCTGGTTAAACTATTGGAAGATCAACGAAAATGATGCATTGCAAAACATAAATAACATTAAAGATATTGTTACTTCTAAGTTCAAAGAAAAAATGTGGTGTGAGAAAGATTTAGCGGCTAAAAGAAATTTAAGTTATTATAAGAAGGTCATCAACCCCACCCTAGAAGATCAAAAGTATCTTTCTATTTTAACTAGCTCAAAGAAGAAAATTAATATAACAAAGATTAGAACGAATTCTCATGAGCTCCATAGTGAAACAGGTCATTGGGCAGTTCCTAAAACGCCATGGACGGAAAGGATCTGCCATATATGTGAGAATAGGAACATCGAGGATGAAAACCACTTCCTCTTAGAGTGCCCCGCGTATAACCACATTAGATCTCAGTTTCACAATCTTTGTTATAATACTGACCTTCCTAGCCTTTTACAATGTCAAAATTATAGTGAGCTCGGGAGGCTTCTCTCCAAGCTTTTTGAGCATAGGAATAAAATCTTAAATCAAAATAGATAATTTGTTTCTTTAGGTCTGATAGGCCATTATTTGGTCTCAACGGACGTTAACCATCATCATCATCATCATCATATATATATATATAGTAACTATGAATTAAGATCTATTTTACCATATAAATTAAAATAAATATTTTATAACTACATTTAAATTTAATCAATAAGCACATAAAAATTTCATACTTACAATAAACTTATCATATAACAATATTTTTAATCATGGATATTCACTCCATTTCACCATATATATTACTAACTTGTAAATAAGCTTTGTTACAATACCATAAATATCATGGTTTATCAATATCATATGCTCAAAAACCATAACTCATTTCATAATCAAAATATTTTATAATTTTTTTAATTTAATTTTATAATATTTTTTAATTAAATCTAAAAGTAAAAGGTTTATAGTTACTTTTGAGATATATCAAGGTTTTAACAAAATAAAAAATAAGAATATTTTTATATATAGAGATGTGAAATTTATATAATATAAATAATATTATTAAAAACCAAGATTGATCTATCTTAAGTAAGCATCTATCAATCTATGAGAGGAACAAAACTTTCAGAACTTTGCACTAAACAAGAGTTTTTCCCATTTAGAGATTTGATCCCTTTCGATTTTTGGTTGATTTTGGGTTAAGATGGATATACTCTTGTAGAAAATAAATTTATAGTTTAGTTGATTTTTCTAATTATAACAATATGGGATCTCTCATGAAATAAGTATTTTGATGTTTATCATGTATTAATGCCTTTTAGTATTTACAATCGATTTAATTTGTAAAATTGCACTAGTTATGCGTGGATTTCATTTTTTCTCTCTTCATCTAATTTTGTAATAGCCTTTAAACAGAGTCCATGATAGTAGAGATGTTCTTGTAAGCCTTTCGTTATATTTAAACAATAATAATAAAATACTTCCGTTAAAAAGAAATACAAATAAACTTTAAACTAAAAAATACATTAGTTTTAGAGTAAATTTACATTTATATTTTGGAATTAAAATCAGAAATAAAAAAAAATTGTTGATTTTATTACATTATAATAATAATAATAAAAGATTTGCTTTTTAATTATACATTTCTTATAAAAACATATGACAAAATGTTTGCTTAGTTTATGACAAGAAAATTCATAAAGACTTATTTATGCTCATAAGTTATTAATGGTTTTTCTTAACCATTATATTAGAAAATTGTTTTTTTATTATTGGTTGACAATAAACTATAAAAATTGGAAGTATGTAGGATGTGTTCATAGTTCATTGCATAGATAGTAGTGAGATGATCTACAGCATAGTATGTAGGAGATGTTGTCACATGTCTAGGACAATAATAACAATAAAATCATAAATTAGTGTGTAGATATGTCCATGACTATATTTAAAAAACTAAACCAACATAGATCTATCTTAAGTCTATATCTATGAAGCACCAAAGATGGATCAAATTTATTAAAGTGTAGTTTTTAATCTTTTAATATGAAGGAATTAATACATGGCACAAAATTAATGATAAAAAAAAAACTACACCTCAATAAATTTGAATTTCGTATGGATTTGGGTTTAAGATGGACATGATAATAATGTGTATACGTCAAATATCTCTCTGTTTTTCCTCTTCTCACGTCAGCTATTTTCCTCTTCTCACTTTCTCCTCATTCTCCACTCATGCACCTGTGGCCCCCTTGCGCCCACGTCTCGTTGTCTCACATATCATCCTTCTTCTTACCTCTCTAAACTTTTCCACTCATGTCCATCCACTTTCTCTCTTCGTTCACCTCCTCTACCAAGCCCTTAAACATAAGTTATCCTTCTACCCCTCACCTACACCTTCTCCTAAGAAACAACATTTTTCATTCCCCTCTTTCTTACCCTTACCTCCTCACCTCTCCTCCAACTTCCAATTCATCCTATCTCTCCATTCCCATTGGCTCCTCTCTCCTTCCTTCATCCACACCACCCCCCCTCCCCTACCCACCTATCCTTCACCTATTTTCATCTCCTTCCCCTTTTCCCCTCTCACTGCACCTCATGATGTTGTCGTAGCCTAGTCTCGCCTATCTACCTCTCTTCTCCCCCATCATGCTTTGCATCTCATTCCCATTGAAATTTCTTTTGTTATCACCTCCTATCCTCACCCTTCTACGTATTTTCCCTCGTTTCCTCCATTCCCACCAATTCGCCGAGCCCTTACCCATCAATCCTTTACCTCTTCTCAAGTCCTTAATCCATTACATCTCACCTCCCTCTTTTCCTCCCTCACCTCCTCCCCAAAAATGACTTATTAAGGGAATTATTTTCCTCTAATTGGGTATATGGGTATTTATAACCATTTTTAGCAGTAGGTATGGGTCTTCATACCTTATACATGGTTGTGGGTGGAAAGAAGAATGCTAGGCACTAAAGGAATCTTCTACCCATCTAGGGCCAATACAAATGTCTCAAACAACCACACATCACCTCTTGAAAGTATCATTATCCTATTATTATCGATGTTACTACACTATTAGGTGGTTTTGAGAAAGGATATGTCCCAAGGCCTTGGAAACGATAACGTCCCTATTTTAATTCCCATAAATTGTATTGCTATTGTGCAAATTTTGTTTAGGTTGGTGAGATAGTTTGTTGTAGGTTGGAGAGCATGCCTTTATTGATATGGTTGAGGCCCAAACTTGGCATGTAAATTATACGTTTAATTTATTTATAAACACAAATCATTGGTTATGATACAAGATGGATAGTTATATTTGGGGGCTATGATCCAATAAGACAGGGGTCTAAAGTGGGGCCCATGGGAATAATTCCACATTCCTAATAATTCAAGCCTTTTTTATTAATGTTTACCTACTTTGAGTTATCAAAATAGTTTTTTGGTACATGTTGAAGGTTGGTGAGATAATACATATTACTAATTTGTGATAAAATGGGCTAATTGTAGCCAAATTTTGGGAAATGTGAGAGTCAACGAATGCATGAAAGAAAAGAAAGTTTTAGTAGGAAAAAGGGACAGTTTTTTCATCTTGGAGAGGAGAGCACGAGGAGAGGTTGGTGATTACAAAGAGAACTAGATATCCAAGGAATGGAAAAATTAGCTCTATTTGGATGAGTATAGGTTTAGAATCATATTTTTTTTCTTGTAAATAAATTTATTGTTGATGAAATTACTCAAGAATATTGAGAAGGCTATTGTGAGCACTTATATGGAAACTCTAAATTCTTGGAGTCCCCAACTGATATATTTTCTAGTGGACCATACACCATATCTGTAAAGGGTGGTGTGATATCCTAAGGGACCACATGGAAAAGAAGAGAATACCATTGCTTAGGATGTGTAGGTTATAGGGAACAATAATTGCTGGATTGGAATTTTTGTTTGAGTAAAAAATATGGACATTATGTTGCTTATTCTGGATAATGGATAGCCAAAATAGCAAGTCCTCACCATGGAATCAAAGACCCAACTCAAGGGTGCCTTGTTATTTAGAGAAATGGAATAAAAATCCTATGCTTGGGAGGAACAACCCTTGTATGTAACTCGCTGGAAACAATTCCTACATCATGTAAGTGTTATGATTATTTTTTTATCTACAAACTTAATGCCATGTATAATTCTTATGCTTTAATGCTACGCTTTTAATCTATATTTGGTGAATTCATGAATGATGTGTAAGCTTAAATAATGTGCATCTATGAGTTAATTTTTTTAGTTAGTTGCTCAAGAATTTCTTTTATGCTTCATACATGCATTTCTTTTAGTGGGAACCAAATTTTTTCACTTTTTTATGGTAATGGATACTTGAAATTTGGTGTTAGAGTATAAGTTTTTGGTAATGGCCCTTAATGTGGGACATGAGGAAATTATAGAATGATCGACCTCTTCTCATCTCCTCCCCATTTGATTGTTTAACCCCAACCCTCATTCCCAACTCTCTTAGTCTAACCTATCTCCCACTCTTGTCCTATCTATTTCATGGTGTCACTTATCTCCCTTCCCTACCCATCCACCCTTTTACTCTCTTATAGCACCAACTCATGCCCACCTCTCCTTGTTTCACCTATATACCACTCTCTATGCCCCTCAATCCTTTCCCATCCATATCCATTAACCTTCATATCCACTCTCCTCCGCTCCCAACCCATTTAAGAACTCCATCCCCTCTACCCCTCATCTCCACTCTCCCTTATTCCACTACATTTTCCCTTCCCCTCTAAGTCACATTTTCCTCCGATCTCCTCTATCATCTCCTTTATCCATCTTTACCCTCCCCCCTAGCCCCTTCCTCCTAATTTTCATGCTCACTACTCCCCTCTCCTAACTATCTACCCTTACCATTTTCTCACCTCCTCCTCCTTTTCCCCTCTTACCACAACCCTTCATGCCCACCTCCCCTAGTCTCATCTATCTCCATTTTTTCTCCCCCGACATCCTCTACCTACAATGCCCATGCATATTCCTTCTCTTATAGCCCCAAATCCAAAATCTATGATGATTTTTCCCCCTTTCCTTTCTTTCCAACCATTCCCCATATCTTATCAATCATTGCTTCACCTATTCTCACCTCCTTATCCCACCACATCTCCCCTTCCCCTCTTTTCCTCCCTCACCTCCTCCCTCTTTAGTTTTATATGACCTACCCCTTTTCTCCTCCCTCCTATATTTTATCTAGCCTTCACCTTATATCACCACCTCCCCATTTTCAAGCCTTAAACTTGTACCACCACCTCCCCATTTTCCCCTCTCATCCCATCCCCTCATGCCATTATCCCCTAGTCTCACCTATGTCCTCTTTTATGTCTCTTTCTCACTTATTCCTCCTCCTTAACTCATCCTCCTTTCATTCATGCCTACCATTGCACCTTCCCTAACCCTCCACCATTCATATCTTCCCACCTCTTCCCCTTTTTCCCTGTCACACCACCCCCTCATGACCCACCATCCCCTCAAAATTCAATCCCCTCTACCCCTTCACTCTAGTCTCTACTTAGACCCTATTCCGATCAATGCTTAGGCCACTATATTTGCTTAAAGACTAGCTCCCTTTGTTTCTATGCATCTAGAACCATGGATAATGAATGAAAGCACCACATGTTGCCTCTAGAGAGTATCTTTGGCTCCTATGAAAGATGATAGTTCCCTCACAATTCTTTTATCGTTAGGTATCAGACTCAAGGCCCTAATAAGGTTTGGGGGGCAGTTAAGACTCAGTTGAATTAAGCCTCTCTCTCTATAACCTCGTCGACTTTTTAACATCCCCGACACTTAACCCCATTGAAATTCTAATTGTAATTAATTAGGTTATTGATCCTTTTAAGAACACCTAAATGTAAATGGGAAAAATAATCAAAATAATTGTAATTATAGTTTAAAAACTAGATAATGAAGCAGTGAAGGACTGCTATGATATAGACCATGAGAATTCATGAGGAGGAGGGTAGCAAAAAAAAAGAGGATAGGTAACTTTCCTATCCTTCTTGAAATTAATTTTATAACCCATGATGTTTTAGTTCGACTACCCAACATCCAACGAAGTTACGAAAAGGATAGGGAAGGAGGTACCATGCTACCCTAAGCATGGGTTGTGTACCCTGTAGCAGGTCTTGTTTGACTCCACAGTCTAAGGAGGGACCTTGGAGCTCTCATGCAAAGAAAATGGTCATGAAAAAAGAAGGTAAAATGTTCACTAGAGATACATTGTGTGTGAATTATGAACCATCACATGCTATAGAGCGATAATGACTTGTGAACCCACAAATAGTAGTTTGGTGTTTGAATACTAAACTACAAGACTTGTGGAAGAGTGACCTGAACAAAGGGAGAAAAACAATCCCTTAGGTCATGACAAGCCCATGAGGGAGTCCATGTTTAAAATATGTTAGTGGTGGAAACTAGGTAGTGATCCATCAAAATTAGTCAATTAGACCAAGAGGAAATCAATTGTTTGGTTGTATTATGTGTGCAAAGAAATGGAGAGAAGGAGATTCATCAAGGTATTCTAGGAAGCAATGAAGGCGTTTTCTTATGCTATGCATTCCTTAAATGGGAATATTTTGTTGTGTCATGATCCTAGGTTCAGTTCTTGAGAGGTAGCATTCATGTTTCTTGAGCATGACGGAAGGAGAGTGGCCTTCATGCTTACACCACTAGTAGCAAGGGAGATGTTTCTTGTTGTGTAGAACAAATGTGAAACCACCCATAGAAACTAGGAAAAACTATGGGCTTGGTGATAGCGATATGAAAGGAACTAATGAGTTAATATTATGAAGGAGAATGGACTTCATGAATCCAACCTATAATATTGAGTAGAAAATCCTTCATGGCTTCTTCGTGTGGTTGAGGGTGGTTGACTAAAAGAAATCTTGGAGTGAAGTAGAGCCTATAGTTGGGTGAAATATGGGTCACATTTCATAAGTTTCAAAAAACATAGGATATTAATCATATAAGTACCCTCATGGACTTCATATTTGTAATGTGAACCATGTTAATAAGAAATAAATGGTCATTTCTAAAATGTATTTTTTTGTGCTTGTTTTCTTAGTAGGAGGTATGGTCTATATAATGTATATTTATGATGTGAAGTCATAGATCAGGCTAAAATGGATGTATAAGACTCATATGCCCCATAATCAATATTTAACATACTTATGCTTCATACCCTTTATGTTATGGATAGGACAAAAATGACACATTAAGCATGTGATTGAAGGACATCTATTCCTAGTCATGACTAGCTTCCATGGTCTTACATTATTTAGATTGGAAAATCTCTAGGTGAACTGGAGTAATTAGAGGATCTTGTGTATGATGTGGAAGTCACTTGCATGAACATAAGTCGTGCTGTCAAAAGAATAGAAGAATTATTCTCAAAACATCTTATGGAAAATATCAAAGAGCTTCCTAAAGGACTCTAGAGTTTTTGCAGACTAGCTAAAGATTTAAAAAAACCATAATGTGCACTAGTTTGGACTAATAACCAATTGTGAAGTCCCTAATATAGGATAGAGGAAATTTTGGGTTGATTCTTAATTTTTGATAAAGATAAATATGGGTACAGAATCCTTTACACAACATTCTATGAGAATTTTTGGTTTGGATGCCTCAGTCTTAGCACCAAGTCACATTACTGAAATGAGGGATTACTCAAATATTTTTCCATGGGAGGTTTTAACACTTTGTGTAGTTGTATTTGAACTAGTGTATCAGATGGTATTCAGAAGATAACTATGTATTACCTAACACCATGAGAGGGTCAATGAACCCTTTGCATTGATGATAAATGCATAAAGAGAATGGAAGAATTAATGTTTGGTCAAACTCTGGTATGAAAAAACTTCAATGTAATGGACTTCACTCAATGAAAAATTGTTGATCATCAGGCATGTCAACAAATAACACTCGAGTATCAAAGAATATATCCTTCTAAAGAATGATGTCACAATGATGTTAAAAATTATGAAGTAGAAGTCATAGGTGGAAGACATGCATCACTTGGATTTGGAGTTTTGGGCCTAATAGCTAGGAAAATATGAGTAACATGTGGCACACATCAGTAGTGCCACATGGTATGGAAGAAATCATAATTTTCCACATTACAGGGCACACATCAACATCTTCCATATGTCAGGTGGTGATCGAATGTTGAATAATGAGATGGCATGTTGAGTTGTATATTAGTAAATTTTCATATTAAGGTTTTAAACCCATATCAATATATTTGCATATTAGGGGTTTACACCCATATCAGTGTATCAACATATACTTGTTTCAAATTTGTTAGCTTATTGGAATACCAAAACCCTAGGGATTTGGACAAGGAACATATTATGTAAAACAACGATATGGTAGAGCTCCAATATGATAGGAAAGATGAGGAAATGGACCAATGTGGTATCTAAGAGTGGCTAAGGCATGCCATTTATCAGCCACATGGCTTGTACAAATGTTAATGTGGCCCTTAAGGGGTAAATATTTAAATGGGCATAAATTTTTACCCATAGCTCAAAATGAGATGAAATTTGTATCGATGGAAATATTTCAACACGTAGAAGATGATGGAACTATTAGAAATATTATTTGAGGTGATGGAGGAAAGAGGAATTTTTTATAACCCAATATTCATAATAAAACTTGAATTTTGGGGTTAATTATGCCTTATAGCCTCAATATGACATTATGGGATGGGGTTTGTTATAGAGATATATCAAAGATATTGTTCAAAAACTAGACTTGAATAGGTTAGAGATAGACCACATAAATGAAATTTGAGCTCTAATACAAAGTGGTATAAGAGCCATGGTTCAAACACTAGGGCCAGATCGCAAAAGACACTACTCTACTACAGAGTGGTATCAATGTGGCTTATAGGGGTATTAGTCTACTACATAGTGGCATCTACTACTACTCCACTACAAAGTGGTCAAAGCAACAATTAAACACTATAATTGGATGGGCCAAGAAGATAGTATAAAAGGGAATATTTTCTAGATTAATAGAGTAGAGCATTTAGAGCAAGGATTATAAACGTAAGGGTGTACAACATGGAACTAGGATCAATGGATACAACATAGTGGTTGTATAGAAGAAAAAAATGTGATATGTACATGGGCTTTGGCACAAGAGTAGCAAATATCTATTAAGAGATTTAGGTAGGACTGTTGAATATGAAATGAAATAATAAATCATTAGAATACTAGTTTCCAAGGTTGTGAAAGAGGACATAGTCAGATACTTCCTAGATATCTCTTGAACAAATCAATAAGTGATAAATATAGAAGCATATGGCTAAGAGATACAACCATGATTATGAGGGGGAATCTCTCAACTTATCTCTTGGTAATTTGATGCTTTATTAAATTATGAAATTATTGTAATATGATGATAAATAAAAGCATAGACATGATGAGATGGCACAATATTGAATTGCCAGATTATATATGCACTCACAACCATAAGGATAGTGAGATGTTAAAAGCATACATTTATGTCATGGTGCATGTAAATAATGGTGGAACATACATGTCATATGCTTGTCGACTCAAGTAGTCTATTGTCATAAGATGATTATCGTGAATAACCATGAATTAATAAAAATGTAACCATAAATAGGTTGATGGTATGACCAAAGAAGTTGATTAGAATTCTACATAGAGTCTTGTTGGGAAAAGGCTAGGGATAATCAATTGTTAATCAAGACTTTGGTGAAGAGGAGTGTAAGAACCCTCCCTAAGATACCAATTGATTAGGTAGCATCCAATAATACTAACAACCAAGAAAATGTGTTTTGGTATGTTCAAAATATTGAGAGGAAATCAAGTAAGAATTTCCCTAGTAAATAAATAATAGTAGCAATGATATGAATGCATGTATGGAAAGTAAATCAAGAGGTGGCATTAGCAATGCTCATCGTAGTTTTAATGGTCACTTGATCATTTGATTTTACTTGGAATAAATGATTCCTTTCCAAATACTATTAAATGAAAGGGGACAATGTGTTTTTCCTATGAGACATATCATTAAATGGTTGTAAGTTCTCATAAGGTGGTTTTTTTCACATTTCATGAATGTGTATGAATAATGAGAAAGGTGCAAGTAATTCACAAGAATGTTGAAGTGTGTGATTGAGATATTGTTTGAATACATGTTTGAATTCAAAATATAAATGTGTGTTTATAATTATGCATCTAAAATGGATTGGTAAGTAGCTCAAATTATTAGAGTTGGTACTAACTCGCAAAACTCAGATCATACCATGGCTACTGGACATTACAATTAAGGAAGGGTGCATGCTGATATGGTCACTTGTGAATTGACTATTAGAAATCTATGACTTTGGAAAACAAGCTACAAAAGTTGAACATAATAGATAAAATGATGGGTTGAATCCAAGACGAGATGGAATGAGTGGTTGAAAGTAACTTCTCAAGGGAAGTAGTGTAGAATTATATGAATTGGAGATATGCAATGAAATTAAAAATGGAGAACGCTTGACTTTCTCCCTATTGATATTTTATTAAACAACTTTTGGAATGTAAAATTATAAAAGCCTGCGAATACTTACATAATTGATATCAAAAGGGTAATGGTCAAGTTCGAAAACTAATGTATCTTCTTCAAACATAAATTCTCCACAGGAGGATAAAAGAATTGAACTCTTCCACATAAGGATATACGGAAATTGTGCATATCTTCCGTATATGTGTAACTTTCTTATATATGCCTATCTTTCATAAATGTATATCTTTTATGTATGTGCATCTACCGTACATGTGCAACTTCCATATATACAGAGGTTGCGCCTATATAGAGGCTGCATTTTTGTGCATATATGGAAACTATGCATATATGGAAGATATGCACATATCTTCTATATATCTGTCACTTTCTTATATGCACATATCTTCCGTATATACACATATTTTATGTATCTACATCGTATATGCGCAAATTCCATATACAGAAATTGCGCATATATGGAAGATATGCGCATATCTTCGATATATCCGTAATTTTCTTATATGTGCATATCTTCTGTATATGCACGTCGTTTATGTATCTGCATCATATATGCGTAAATTCCATATACAAAAATTGTGCATATATGGAAATTGTGCATATACGGAAGGTATGCGCATATCTTCCATATATACATAAATTTCGTATATGTGCAAATTCCATATACAGAAATTGCACATATATATAAATTGTGCATATACATAATATATGCGCATATCTTCCGTATATGGGCATCTTTTATATATGTGCAGCTTCCTTATATGTGCATATCTTCCGTATATGTGTAAATTTATTATATGTGCATATCTTTCGTATATTCACATATTTTATATATGTGCATCTACTGTATATGCGCAACTTCCATATACAAAAATTGCGCATATACGGAAAGTTACGCATATACAGAAGATATGTGCATATCTTCCGTATATGCGTAACTTTCTTATATATGTCTATCTTTCATATATGTACATTTTTTATGTATGTGCATCTACTGTACATGTGCAACTTCCATATATGGAAATTTTTCATATACGGAAATTGTGCATATATGGAAGATATGTGCATATCTTTTGTATATGTGAAACTTTTCTATATGCACATATCTTCCAGGTATATGTGCAACTTCTGTATATACACATAACCTCCATGTATGTGAAACTTTAGTATATATAACTTTTGTATATGTGCATCTTTTGTATATGTGCAACTTTTGTATATGCACATATCTTTCGTATATGCATAACTTTCTTATATGCGTATATCTTCTATATATGCATGTATTTTATATATGTGAATCTGCAGTATATGCGCAACTTCCATATACAGAAATTGCACGTATACAGAAATGTGAACATATAAGAAAGTTATGTATATATGGAAGATATGCACATATCTTCCGTATATGCACAATTTACGTATATGCGCAATTTCTATATACAGAAATTGCGCATATACGGAAATTGTGCATATACAGAAGATATGAGCATATCTTCGTTATATCCCTAACTTTTTTATATTTGTATATCTTCCGTATATGCACATTATTTATGTATCTGCATCGTATATACGCAAATTCCATATACGGAAATTGCACATATACGGAAGATATGTGCATATTTTCTGTATATACATAAATTTCGTATATGCACAAATTCCATATATAGAGATTGCGCATATACAAAAATTATGCATATACAGAAGATATGTGCATATCTTCTATATATGCATAACTTTCTTATATGTGCATATCTTCTGTATATGCACGTCTTTTTTGTATGTGCATCTACCGTATATACGTAAATTCCATATACGGAAATTGTGCATATATGCAATATATGCACATATTTTTCGTATATGTACATCTTTTGTATATGTACATCTACTGTATATGCGCAACTTCCGTTTATACGCATATATGTCGTATATGCGTAAATTTCTTATATGTGCATATCTTTCATATATGCACGCCTTTTATATATGTGCATCTACCGTATATGCGCAACTTCCATATACAAAAATTGTGCATATACATAAGATATTCGCATATTTTCCTTATATGCATAACTTTCTTATATGTGAATATCTTCCATATATGTACGTCTTTTATGTATGTGCATCTACCGTACATGTGCAACTTCCATATATGAAAATTTTACATATAAGGAAATTGTGCATATACGAAAGATATGCGCTTATCTTCGGTATATGCTAAACTTTTCTATATGCACATATCTTCCAAGTATATGTGCAACTTCCGTATATACACATAACCTCCATGTATGTGAAACTTTAGTATATATAACTTAGATTGTCAATGCTCCATTCTTTATGTGCATCATTGAAAAATGTTTGAGATTCTGACAGCTTACCCTTACCACTCAAATCAAGAGCAGGATATCTTGAGTACTGGCTAGGCAATGGATCATAAACTGGTAGTAGATGAGAGTCAAATGAGGTTTCTGATTTTTCTTTAGGAAAAAAACTGGGAAATCTATCGACTAATTTCTGGATAGAATGTACATGGACAAGATGGCTAAACAATAGTGAAGAAGGAATGTCTTTATCTTTGGACGTAGAAGACAATTTTCCCAATTGTGAGGAAATATCTTCAATCTTTGTATGGGTCAACACAAAATATTTGTGGATTTCATTTTCGATTTCCTCAAATCGTCCATCTATTTTCGCAGAAAATATTCTTGCTTCATTATGACCTTCTCCTACAGATCCTTCTATTGTAGAAACATAAACCTAGAAATCATTCAGACTTTTATTTATACTATTTACAGAGACTACCAGAGAATCTACTTGTTCTTTTTATGCATTTGATGATGATGCATGCATATCTAAACCTTTCAAAGCAGTATTGGTCCAATTTACGTGTTCACTGACTCTTTGTATTTTTCCTTCTATTCCTATGGCCAAGTCATCTTTGAGGACTAAAGGTATTGATTTAACCACCTTTCTTGTTTCTTAAAGGATTATTCCTTTATATGGAGGAAAAGTGGAGGTGGATTCTATCTTACTACCATCACAGGTTGTCCAATGGTATTTAGAAGAAGATTCTACTGATAGCATCTGTAAATCTATGTTTTCTTCTTGCTTATTCTATTCATAAAAGGAAATCCATGAATCTATATAATCCATATACTCCTTCTATCTTAATGAAAGATTTGTTTTTTCTGCTAGGGATGTAGTCAAATTGAATTTCTTGGCATCTGGATGAATAAATAAATCCCAAATTATCATTCTTTTCATCTAGTTTGAATTTACATTATACTTAGGACAACCTTCCATGAGAGAGAAGAACTTAAACATCTCAAGCTTAGATGACCTTTTGCAATCACTTGGGACAAAGTTCTGAAATCGGCTTGATGGGATGAGATGGTCCTTTTATTCCAAATACCCTAATCCATATCTAGGCATACTTGGTGGCCTCATTTTGCTAAACATTTATGTTAGCCTTGGATCTTCATTTTCAAGGGATGGAAGTTCATGTATCATCATGACAATATCATGTGGAAATGAGATGTCATTGCATTTTGGATTTGGACAAGAATAGTTTAACATAGTAGATGGAGCTTCTCCTGTCATAGGATTATGATTTATATGGGAGGTAATATGTACAAGAGACTTTATATTTACTAATGTCTAACGGGCAAGACACTTGATTACGAAATCTGAAAATTTTAAAATTTGTGCAAGCTCAAATAACTCAATGTGGAAACATTATGTACAAGCGAATAGATGATGTGACACAGATGCTTTAGAAGGAATAGGATGTGAAGCTTTATATTCGTGGCATTCTCTTTCCATTTTTTGAGTAGGGATGGTGGATCTCCTTGGAAATTATAGAATGGCAGAGGAGGGATTCTCTTGAATTTGTGCATAGGTGATGTTGTTTATTTTTGGAGATATGGGCATGTCAACTACCCAACTTTCTAGAAAACTTAATTCTTTCCATTTTATGACCTTGTTTTCAATCTTTTGATTTTGAGCATCTGTAATGACTACAACACTTGACTTTGAATCTTGGATGGGAGAATGTAACACAACAGGATACGAGGTATTTGTATGTCAAAAACAAACCCTTGTATGGATTGAAATATTTGTTATATATTTCTTCATATCAAATCCAGAAGTTTTGATCTGTAGTTGTAGAATGACTTTAATACATTCGTCAAAGACATAGACTGATAAACTTGGATAACAATCAAACCATAATGGCCCATTGGATAGGGGAGCAACAATCCCACCAAGCAGGGAGTCAGTGTACTTGTTCTGACTGAGGTCTCTTATAGTTGCTAAGACGAATGTGTTTAATCCTCTGTGAGTATAAAAAGAATAATAGAACTTTCAACCCTTAGTGTGATAATGATTGTAAAATTGCTAGGAATGTGATTAGTGATTGTAAAATTTCTAGGAGAGGATTTTGGCCTCTAGGAGACCATTCTAATCAGAGTAGTGAATCATGGAGTAGAGGTCTTGGTTAATCATTTTGGTTCAGTAGGTCAAGTTTTTTTTAATTCAAAAAGATACTTCTTTTTTTTATTCTGTAGAATCAAAAAAAGAACATGTATGTTGTAGCAACATTAAGACTAATTTTCAAAATTTTTACATTATAAACAACTTTTTATCTTCAAAGAAAAACATTGATTGACATAGAACATCTACCGACATGTCTTTTTGTTATATTTCTGCATTATTGATTGTCAAATAAGACATATATCTAATATTTGTCATAAAACTATAAGCTTTGAGATAGAAACAACAAAATTGCCAAAAAATCTAATCATAGAAGATATGACCTATAACTCATAAAAAGGAGGAAGATTGAGGGTATATGATTGTCAAAGCAAAATTGTCTTGAAGTGCTGAAAATATATCTTCTTCATACTCTTTGGTTCTAAAATGTAAACCTATAAGGAGATAGAAGATTAAAACATGTGTGCTAAATGGAGGGAGTGAGTTCTTAGGATAAAGTTACCCTCCCATTCTTCATATGATATATATTGTGGCTCCATAATTAAGGCACTCTTTGATAATCTATCTGTTTCTCTGTTAAATTCTGTGTAGATGTGCTCAAAACTGATGTCGTGAAAGTGTTCTTTCATTTCCACAATTTTGATTTTCCAAGACGTTAAATTTAGGACATCCAGTTGTCCCTGACTTGTTAGCCAGTGAATGACACATTTAGAATCGCCAAAAAATTTAATGCTTTTAATGTTTTTGAGTTTAGAGGATAACAAGGCCCAAACTACAATCAGTTCACCTTTGGTATTCATCCTGGATCTAATTCCAATTTTGAAGCAAATAGATTTTGTTTCTGACAGCTTCATCAATCCTCCACCCCCACATGAATTGTATTGAGTAGCTTCATCAAAGAAGCATACAGGATGAGCATGAGGGATATTTGGGAGAGGAACAAGTCTCTGGGATTTGGATTTTGGAGAGGAAAATAATCCTTGTAAAGAGATATGATTTTTTAGGCTTGTGGAATGATGGGCAACACTTCTATTTCTAACGATAACTCTGTTTCTAAGCAGCTAGATGCCCCATGCCACAAAGATAGGGAGTGCTCAAATATATTGATATTTCTTCACTCATAAATGGAGCATATATGCAAAGGTGTTCTCAATCATATTTTCTCTGATGCTCATGACTCAAATAACAATAGTACATATTTCCTAACCAAAATACATTTCACAAAAATATTATTTATAGACTCTTCGTTATATTTGCAGAGGCATCAACCATTTTGCCCCATGAAACCTCTTTTTTTCAAGCTATCCCAAGTTAAAATTTTATTATGGAGGATCAACCAAGTGAAACACCTTAAATTGTTTGGAATGTGGCACTTCCATATGAGATTGTTCCACCATCTAAAGATTGGAATGACCTTTGTGTGTGATATTTCTTCATAAGCACGCTGACTGTTTACCTTGCTGAATTTGGCATCCAAGCTCTAGACCAAGTTTTTCTTTGTATTACTAAGTCTCACTCCATTAAGCTTCATCACATATATGAAAGAGCTCCATTCCAAAGCTAAAGGACCCACCAATCCAAGCTCTATTAAGGTCATCCAATAACTTGAGGAGGTCTGGTGAGGATGCACTCTTTTAATATTTGACAGGTAGAAAAGCCCTTTGGAGTGTAAGATTTGAATCAAATTGGGGGATAGTTTGTAGACACTAGCTCCCTCTATGAAGGGATATTTTCTAAGAACAATTTGTTTTCCATCCGCTACATTCCATGCTAATGAGTTGAAGAGAGTGTGAAAGGAATCCATGAGAGCTTTCCCAACAACAAAGCCTCTTTTAATAGATTTCCCTGCCTGTTTTCTGCTTCAATCAACCATTCGCTGCCTATTTAAATATTTGTCTTTTAAAACCAAACTTCAAAGAACTTCACCAAATAAGCCTCTCCACATATTTTTCAGTGCTAAGACTTTTGCAAACCAGTTCAAATTTTTGAACCCCCAACCTCCAAGACTTTTTGAGATTGATAAAGAGGTCCAACTTGCCAAATGAAATTTTTATTTGCTATTTTTCCCGGTCCACAGAAATATAAACATTAACTGTCTAATGGATGTAAGGATGGCGATGGGAATCTTTGCTAACGATAACCAATAAGAATATTTTCCAACACATATTTGACCATAATTTTTTTGTCTCCCAAGGACAACCAATTGTGGCACCATAAGTTTATTTGTTGCTCCACTCTTCTTATCATCCACTTCCAATCCTCTTTATGGTAGTCATTCGACTTTAGAAAATAGTCAAGATATTTGATACCATTTTCCAATGAGGAAGTATGTAGGGGCAAAAAATAATGTATATCCGAGAGGGTGTCCAGGCTGACAAAGAATTGGTGGAAAGAAGATTTGTTCAGGTTGATTTCCACTCCATTTGCACTGCAGAAAATACTTATGGCTCTATGAAAGGCATGTCATTCCTTTACAGTTCCCATTCCTAGAAGCAAAACGTCATCCACAAATAGAAGGTGCGTGATGAAAAGCTTATGTGTTATTTTTACAGCTTTTAAACTACCAGTTTATTTCTCTGTCAATAATAATAGACTTAATCATTCCAGCACTAGCAAAAATAATAGAGGTGACAGCGGACATCCATGTCTAAGACCTCTAGTGCTAGTGAACTTTTTTTTTTTTTTTTTTTTTTTGGGGGGGGGGGGGGGGGGGTGTTAATTAAAATGGAGAAATTGGCCGAAGTCACACCTCCATGATCTAGTTTCTAACATCCAAGCCCAACCCAATTTGGAGAAGAACGAGTATAAGAAAGGACCAATTAATTATGTCAAATGCTTTATTGAGATCCATCTTTAGTTTTTTTTTTTTTTTTTTTTTTTGAGGGGGGATAATAGGTGTTGCTCGGATCCACGATCGATTCCGGAGATGGCCCATTTCGATTGCGACTGCTACCTTTCGGGCTCAGTTGGCGGTATAGCGCATGGAGGAACCAGCTCCACGGCCGTATGTTGGCATCTACAGCCTGGGGCTCAAGCGAATTCTGATCAAAAGAAACCCTCGGTCCGCCAAAATCTGCCAGAAACGAAGACAAAGGCCGCTGCAAAGCTTTGGATCGAAACAAGGGTTTTATATGACCATTCTGGATATCACCAGGATTCAGCAGGCGAGAACAAGCTCGGCGGCGAGGGGGTTATCTGCAACAACGGAACGCGCAGAAAGGCAAACAGTAGCTTTTGTTCAAGGTATGGCAGAAACACCCCCTTCACTGAATATCAGAATGATGCTCTGTATTTTATCGGCGTAGATCTGGTTTTTCTCCTACCTTGGAGCTCCGAATGGGTTTCTTTCCCATCGATCCGCGGCACCCGGTACAAAGCAGGCCCTAAATTAACAGATCTAGACCCTATCATGGCATATCGACCCTATCTCGTACAGATCCAGGGGAATATGCGCAGATCGAGACTTGGGTCTGTCGTACCAGATACCAACAAAAGAGCTCAGATCTGTGGACAAGCAATCGCCATACAGCGACCCCAGCAAGGCTCGGACTCCCCACTGCCAGGGGACCTGCATAAACCAGATCTGGAAACCCCATGGGATGGACAAAATAAAAATAACAGGGGAGCGAGGGTTTATTATCAGAAAACAACCAATTTACCGAAGCTCAGCCATAAAGAGGCCGAGACACTCTGCCAGGATAACGATTGGATCCAAATCTTCATCAAACAAACAGGAGGCAGCCACCGCTGTATGAGGCTAAGCAAGAGTTTAAACATACAAGAGTTAAAAAGCAAAATACAGAATCAACTCGGAATTCCCACCAGACACCAGAACCTGATAAGTGCAGGACGTAGCCTACAGGACCATCTTACTCTGCAGGAATATGGGATCTGCCAGAACACCACCATATTTCTTAATTTAAGACTGCGTGGAGGTAGCAACGGATCTGGTTCAAAGGCTTCAGGCTCCTTTCGAGATGCAGTAAAGGGGAAAGAAAAAATGCAGGACAAACAAAAGTTACCATCAGAGCAACCCGGACCACATATAGTAGAACAAAAACTGGAATATGCAATGCTCAAAGTTACTATTCCAGAGGTAACTGCAATACACTCTGACTTCTCAAAACATGCTGTTATATGTAGATTTAATGGTTTCTGGCCAAAATCTGATGCTTTACATCAATGGATATTCTCCCGCTGGACACCAGAATGTAATATATACCTTGTTTCAAAAGGTTTTTTTATTGTACACTTCCACACAGAGGAAGAAAGGGATAGAATCATCAATGAGGGGCCTTGGTTTTGGGGTAATGCAGGTCTCTTTGTTACCCCTTGGTTTGCTGAATTTGACCCAAACACTATGAAAATCTCAACAACGCCGGTTTGGGTGAGGCTTCACAACCTCCCATTACATTTCTGGCATCCCACAGTATTATATGCCATTGGGAACTCCTTGGGGAAATACCTAAAAGCTGATGATGACAGATATAGCAGAGGGATTTACACTTTTGCCAGAATATGCGTAGAAGTGGACCTGAGTCAGGGGCTGCCTGATCGAATTTCATTAAACTATAACAATACTGAATGGTTACAACCCCTAGACTATGAAAACACTGCATTCAGATGCTGCAGTTGTAGGCAAACAGGACATCTCCAAAATTCGTGCCCACTGGCCAGAAAGCATGCAAAAGGAAACAAGAAACAACAAAAAAAGCCAAATGGCTGGCAGAATACAGAACCGCTGGAAGAAGAGGACTTTCAGCCGGAGAATAGAGTGAACCACGAGGAACCTGATACAAATATGGAACAGAATGGCACACAGGAAGAAAAGGCACTAGACCCTCAATCGGAAGACCATTTTAGGCAGCAGGAAAGGCCACAGCTGGAAGCTAGCGGCAACAAAAGAACTCATGGATCAGAAGGATCAGAATCCGACAAAGAACCACCACTGAACACACAAGAATACACACAGGCCATCATTGTTCCCCCTTCTGACTCTCAGGGTTGGCGTAGGGTGGAGAAAAAGAAAGGCAGAAAAGTATAGGCTTGATGTAATTGTTAAACTTTTTTTATTTTTTTATCAGAGTACTTGTCCTATTCATGGACAGCTATCTGCATATGCTCAAAGAATCTACAAAATGTAATTTATTTCAATATGAATATAAATTGCGACTTTTTTCCATGTGAAAAAAAAGAGATCCATCTTTAGCACAAGGGCATTTTGATTTTTTGTTTTAATAGAATTAATTGCTTCATGTGCAATGCCTATGGCATCATGGATTTGGGTATCTGCAAGAAACCCAATTTGATTTGGAGACATCTTCTCAACTAGTGGAAGCTTGATCAGTTAGCAATGATCTTTGTAATTAATTTATACACTAGATTAGCCAAGGAGGGTTTTTGGCTTTGAACATTTTGGAATCAGAAAAATAATAGTAGCGTTGATGGCTGTTGAGACTTTCCCTGTTTCTCTAGATTCCTCCACCATTAAGAGAAGATTGGACCCATAACATTAAAGAAAGAAAGGAATAGTTCAATTGTCTAGCCATCAGGGCCATGACTTTTATCTTTGCCGAATTGTTTTAAAAACTCTTTAATCTCCTCAAGAGTGACAAGACCTCCAATTTAATTGGCAATTCAAGCACTCAACAATGAAAGTTAACTCACATCAGTGCTCAACATTTTGTTGGGATTTTCCTATCGACAAAGATCAGTTATATACCTTTGTTCAAAACCAATGGGTGTAAAGTTGTCAACATTATGCCATGACCCTCCAATGTCGAATTTAAACAGTTAATGGAGAAAATTAATCAGCTTCAGGAAGAAATTGTCTTGTTGCGCCATAATCAATTGGTCTCCAATGTGACCATTGTTGTGGATGATCCAGGTGGATATTGGTGGCCACCTGCCTATTGCACCTAGACCTCCAGTCAATTTCATCTGTTTCCTTGTTTATTTCAACATTTACTATTTTTAGCAATTTTTCGGGTCTTGAACTTCTAGAGAAATTTTGACGCCCTAGATGGTGTTTTTTTTTTAGGTCCGTTGCGAGCCCATGTCTACCGCAAATCTTGTAGTACTCAGAGAGACCTTTCCAACAAGGTATCGTACATGCCAAACAGATATAATATGACCAAGTTATGACCGCGAGAATTTGGCTGCCCAACTAACCCCAACGAGGCCCACAAACTCTTGGCGTTACATCCCTAGGGTTAGGGTTTTGGTTGTTTAGGGTTTTATCTTGTTTCTTAATAATAAATAGGCCTTTGAGCCTCATTATAACACAGTTCAGAGGCATGTAGCCACCACATCTCTTCTTAGAGATAAGCTACCATCGCCCAAGCTAGTTTATTTCCATTCTGTTTCTAAGCATAGTTAAATATTTTTCTATTAATGAGATGAAGTGTTTTTCTACTGCGTCTCTGTGTTTATGATTACATTGTAATTTGTTGCATTCTTCATTAAGTACGGAACAGTGGACCTATTAGTTGAACATAGAACCTTAATGCACATAAATGATGATGAGCTCTCTAGTCTCCGCTAGCAAATCGAAGGCATTCAGTTTCTTATTGAGATGTGAACCTCAAATCCATCTTTCTCCAGTGATGACACTAGTATAGCTACACAAAATTTACTTTATCTTGATGTAACCATGTTCCCCCAAAAGGGGGAATCAAGGTTGGGTGATGACATTCCTCTTTGAGATACCTAACATGTTAGTCTACTCATGTTGTCGAATTCCGTATGTTTTTTTGGTATGTACATGCATATAGGAATAGTAGCTTGGACATAAAAGAACTCAAAACATTTGGCATAGTGGTCATTCCAAGGGTAGATATGGGATATAAATCAACAAATGGAATTTACCCATCTTTTGATGTATTTGTTGCATCCACACACATTTTTAAATCCAATATTGTATAGACAAAATGAGACTTAAATTACTCTTATCTCAAAACTCTTTTATGAGATATAAATATCACAATATTTTAGTTCAAAAATATCTTCAACCATTGTATTTTTATGATATAGGTTTTTATCTAAATGTTTGTAGAATGTCGATATATCAATAATGTTAAGTTGAAGCTTAATAGTAAGCTTTTGTTTCCAGGGCTATTGAGAACGCATTCATGTACACCATATTTTCACATTTTCCCTTCTCGCTTTTCTCTCAAAGATTGCTATGAAGGAAAATCCTACAAATTCATGCTCAATTTCCAAACCACTACAAAGGTTAATCACAAAACAATCATCAAATATCTTCAAGTCCCTTATGGCATCTCTATCAAGAAGACCAAACAATGTCATCTTCTTTGTACATATTAACATGCGAGATTCCTTAGTTTAAAATTATAGAATTTGAAATAGTAAAAATCAAAATTTTATGTGCTCCATGATTATCATTTGAAACACTTAATTTCATATATCCAATTTTGTATGATAAGATGATATATATATTATTCTATCTCAAAAAAAGGGTATTATTTTTAATTTCATATGCCTAATGTATAATGTATAGACAAGATGAGACATATATTGACTTATCTCTCTTTCTCTCTCTCTCTCTCTCTTTCTATATATATATATGTATATATATTCCCATAGAAAAAATCGTAATTTTATTCATATGAAAAAATTACATTTTGTAGATGCTTAAGCATATGCAGATGGCTGTCACTGTATTCACAAGCGAACAGAGATTACAATATAGAAAAAAATAATTTCCTGCTGGCCTATACTTTCCTGCCCTTCTTCTTCTCCACCCTTCGCCAACCTTCAGAGTTGGAAGTGGTGGGTGCAGTTATAGCAAGCTGGTTTTCCGTTGTGTTTATTAGTTGTTCCTTATCAGATTCCGATCCTTCAGATCCATGAGTTCATTTGATGCCGCTTACCTCCAGCTGAATTTCTTGTTGCTGTTTCATATTTTCAGGCCCCAAATGTCTCTGGGGCATTTTCTTCCTGTGTGTATTTTTGTCCCATTTGTGTGTCAGATTCTAATTGGTTTCCTGTAGGTTCTGTCTACATGTCCTCTTTTTCCCGCCAGTCGGTGTGCTACCATCCGTTGGCCTTTTTTTGTTGTTTCTTATTCCCTTTGGGGTCCTTCCTGGCCAGTGGACAAGTGTTTTGGAGATGCCCTGTTTGCATGCATCTACGACATCTGAATGTTGTATTTTCATAGTCAAGTGGTTGTGTCTTCAGTGTATTATTATAGTTCAATGTGATCAGGTAGCCCCTAACTCAAGTCCACTTCTATATATATATATATATACATATATATATTATTTCATTTCATATTTTTAATTTAGTATATACAAAATTAAACCTCTATTATTTTATTTAGAAAAAACTACATTATTTTTATATATTCTAGAATTTCAATTCTTATTTCTTAAAAATTTACAAAATCAATAATCAGTTTATCTTAAACTAACATAAAAATATACAATTTTCAAAATTACTATTTTCAATTAATTTAATATTTCTTTTTTTTTTCTCGGTAAATCTATTCTATTCTATTATATTATATACATGAAAACATTACAGTCATAGAGTCAGGTTGCCCAAGGCCGACTGTGGCTCTTTGGGTTAGCATTTCGCAGCTCAGTACCAGCCCTCGCAGGGGCAGCACATCCATACAGAACCGTTTCCACATCGCGACATAACACAACAATGTTTCCAGACCATACAAAATCATCCCGCACAGGGGCACCGGAGCAAAAAAATTCATCCCTCGCAGGGGCATCAAAAGACTTATGACAACATCCCTTACGGGTCCTACGAACAAAACCAAAGCAGACATAGACATATATATAAACCAGAGAGACATAGACAAAGACGTATGACCTATACCAGACCTGAACAATTACGGAGGACGACAGAGTGTGCCAATGGAGGCTATTCCTCCGGCTTCTCCTCGAGAATTCTGCACCACCCGTAATGTTCTGGGAGGCCGTCCCAATCTTCCGCCGTGTTCTTCTTGGAGGTCGACGCCTCCTGCTCCTGAGGGCGGTTAGGAGTCTGCTCAGGTACCCCGGCTGGCTCTTCCTCGACATTTTCCAGGCGTTCACCTGGGAGCTCCCCCTTGCTGCCCGAACCGCCTTCACCTTCCTGAGAATCCTCAATGAATAAAACCGAGATGTGTGCATTGATGCGGGAATTGTCCCTCGAGCTGCCGAGAGTGAAGATGGCGGAGCCGAACGCTGGAAGAGGGTTCGGTCCAGAGTTGGGATTGCCCGCGTCCATGAATTGGCTCGCCTGGATAGGAGTGGCCCCTGCCCTTCTGTGGCAGTAACAGCAACAACAGTGGTGGTGGGACTCTGCAGCTGGATGGCGAGAAGAACCTCCTCGAGCAGAACCCCGTCGACTGAGCAACCTTTGCCTGGGTCTAACCATCTTTGCAGGGATGCCGGTGGCTTGAAGCAGAGCGGCAATTGAAGGCTTTCCCGGCTTGAGACGCCCCCCAACAGAATTAAATCCTCTCCCAGCAGTTCTGGGACGAAGCTCAACAGAACAGAGACAGCAATCAACAGAATTTCCGAGCTTGAGACTTCCCTCAGCTTCTTGAATGTCGGCCTTAACAGCAAGAGCTGTAGCCTGGATGATAAAATTGCCAACAGAAACCTGAACTGCGTGATCCCAGCTCTGAGCATAAGCCTGCAACATTCCCTCATCCTTCTTAAACTTCTCAACATTCCCTCGAGACCTGTTCTCCATAACTGCACTCTGCAGCCTCCCCATTTCACCTGACTCTGCATTGAATACCCTGCGATCTCACCTTAGCCCTTAACTCCTCGGCGGCGAGAGGCATTGAATACCCCGTTTAATCTCGAGGCAGCACATGTCTGGCATGTGGCTCCTCACTGCCACTCGTACTATCACCCGCATCCGGGTCAATTAATTTAATATTTCAAAATTATTATTTTGAATTGATTTAATATTTCAAAAATAGATGTTATTTTCCATTTAAAAAACATGTCAAACCAAAAACATAAAATTGAGAACTTACAATCTCCTAAAAAATAATTTAAATGCTAAATCCCATGAACAATAATTTAAAGACTAAATCTAATTAATTAGTGTTAAGTCTTCTCACATATAATATCTATATATAATATAATTTATTTCACAATTAGTAAGTTAAATCGTTATACATAATATAATTTATTACTAATTATTTCACAATTAGTAAACTAAATCTTTATACATAATATAATTTATTTCACAATTAGTAAGCTGAATCTTTTCAAATATATTATGTATACATAATATAATTAATTTCACATCAGTAAGGTATATTATGTATACATAATATAATTAATTTCACATCAGTAAGGTATTTTTATTTATTCCATAAAAAAAGAGTCTGCATATATTTTCATATATATTATTTATGTGAATTTCTTCAACTAGCAGCTTAAAAATATTTCCATAATAAAAAACATTTAAAACAAACCCAATTATATGAATTTCCATATTAAGAGACCATAGAAAAGCTAAATTTTAATCTATTTTCCTAAAAAATTAAATTACAAAGTGAAATTTTCTTCCTAAAATATTTTTGATGAAGTTTAAAATCATATTCATTTCCTCACACAACCATAAATTTATATTTCTTTTATAAAATATCTTTCATAAAGTAATAATAAATCCTAATTTAGGTAAACAATAATAAAGTGTCAATCATCCTTTATAAGTGACCATCCAAAGCTTCCAAATCTTAAATCACATTCAAAACTCTGTTTAATTTATTAACAAATTCATTTCATTATAAATCAACGATAACTCTGTTTAATTTATTAACAAGTTCATTTCATTATAAATCAACGATAAATGAAATTACAATGGGCTGACTCTCCCTTCAACACGAATGTGTTACACAACTTCCATCTAAGTGACCATCCAAAGCTTCCAAATCTTAAATCACATTCAAAACTCTGTTTAATTTATTAACAAATTCATTTCATTATAAATCAACGATAACTCTGTTTAATTTATTAACAAGTTCATTTCATTATAAATCAACGATAAATGAAATTACAATGGGCTGACTCTCCCTTCAACACGAATGTGTTACACAACTTCCATCTGAAATTTAATTGAAAAAACCTGAACGAAGCTTAATGCTCCGCTTACCATTTGAACAAGTACCGATGATTGCATACATGTTTTTATGATTCATATTACAAATAAGAAAAATAATGGAATGCGATAACACCAATATGGTTTTATGATTCATATTATAATAAAATTAATGGAATGCCATAATTCCAATCATTTTTAGAATCTGGTCACTGCGTATGATTGGTGATGATCACAAATAATATATCATTTTTAGAATCTGGTCACTGCCTATGATTGGCAATGACCACAAGCTTCTGCAAAATTGTGTGTACGAGTCAAATTATATGGAGTCTGCAATGTTTACGTGTATTATGGAGTCTGCATTGGCACGAATCAAGAGAATTATTTGCAATGTTCCACCAACGTTTCGGACGAGGGGGCGCAGGAGCAGCCTATGCAAAAGCTCCCTACCATTTTTTAGGAAATATAGGGGAGCGTCAGGGTCTTAAAAATTTATAAATATAAAATATAATTTATTTTTTTTTCTACGTAAGACTATGCTATTTATATTACAAAATATCAAAAATTACAGCATTTTTTACATCAGGGCCGTGGCCCTGCATCTCCAGAGAGATTGGCATTTTCCCCATATTGGACCTTTCCAGAGCAACACAGTTACAAAAATTGGATCAGCTTACCACCCTTACTAGCATTGCGACCTTTGACGGTGCATAGTTCCGACATAGACAGCATATAAATCGACACAGTAGACATATAAACCGACATAGTGGACCCATAAACCGATAGAATGACAAACAGACATAGAGAGCAGAAGAGACGAACAGAGAGTTGCGTTCCTTTCCCGGCAGCGAAGATCAGATTGATGGCTGAGCTATTCATCATCAGTTGTGTATGGCTCATCCTTCATTTTACATTTGAGCTTCTGGGATTCGTCCGAGTCCGAGAGCAAAGTCCTCTGCACCGGCTCACTGGGGCCTGCATCAGCTGCTTGTGTGGCTGGGGGAATGTCTGCTCTGGTTGGCCGCCTCATATCTACCAGAGGAACTTGCATGTCAACCACTGGCACATTCAGGTCTTCCAATTGCCCCCTGAGACTGCTGCAATGTTCCACCGAGACTGAGACAATGAGAGTGTTGTTCTCCAGAGTGCAGGGGATCCGGTAGCGAACAGCCGGATGCTCCACATGACCACAATCCATGATTTCTCCCCGCCCACGCACATTGCTGCGGCCTGCAAGTCTGCTCGGGTTCCTATTCTGCTCAGAAGTGATTTCCACCGAGGAGGAAGGCGAAGTGACTGGCCGCTGTGTTGCGGCTCGACCCCTGGAACCGCCACGACGACTGCTCATTCTGGGCCTTTCTCTCTGCATCTCCCAATTTATCTCCAGACAAGAATTCCTCTGAGAAATCTTACGCTGAACCAGAGAATGTTCCTTCTCTGCCAGCGTTTGCTCGGACAGCTTGAGGGAATGCAGGAAAGCGGCAGGGGGTTCAAGTTTATGGAGCGCCATCATCCTCGCTCTCTGCTGCGCATTGAATGCCGAATAGACAGGCCTTAAAACCCAAATGACTTCACCTTCCGGCGTATTAACTGTGCCAGCGTCCTGGTTATTCGTGGCTCGTCCGGGCTGACACCTGCCCATGTGACGAGCCACATGCCTATCGCACAACGAGATCACCCGCATCCGGGAGAGAGAGGTCTTTTTGCACCAAAGAGATGCAATCCTTTTTGAGTTGAGCATCATCTACCATATCCAGTGAGCCTGAGAAGTATGGTGTCGACTGTGACACGCCTTGATTTGCCATCCGATCTGCTACCTGGTTTGCAGTTCTCCTTACATGATGGAAGGTTATATTGTGGGGATTGTGGAGCTTTTCCTCCAGGGATTCCAGTCGGCTAAGCAGCCTCCAACTTGTTGCAATCTTGACTGCCTTAGCCCCAGCCTGTATTCTTTTAGCCGCCTCTATGAGAATAAGAGAGTCGCCTTCAACTTCAAGTGGGAAGAAGTGATGTTGTTCAGCTAGACAGATTCCTTTCCAGAGACCTTCCAGTTCTGCGGCGTTGTTGGTGTCTTTGCCTATTGTTCCATAATATAAATGTACTGCTTCTCCTGTGTGTCGTCTGATGACTCCCCCAAATCCTGCAGGGCCAGGGTTACCTTTGGCTGCTCCGTCGAAGTTCAGCTTGTATGAGTTGAATGCTGGTGGGGACCAAGATGATTGGGAGGTGGATCTGATAGAGGGATTGGCGATTACCTTGGTTAAGGCCTTGAGATCAAGATTCCATTCTTTCAGAATGAGGCGCTCCTGCTGAGTTTCTGGCATGTCAGTGTCATGCCAGGCTCTGATGGCCAGGGTTTCCTGAATGTTTTTTTTGAGGATGAGCCAAAGATCATCTATAGATCTGTATGTGTTGTTGAAGATTCTGTGGTTACGCTCCTTCCATAGGGTCCAGTACAGAAAGCCTGGTATAATGCTCCACAGGGAGTTAAGAATCAGGCTTTTAAACGGCTTTTTGGACCAGTTCCTTATGTTTTCCGTTACATCCTCCTGTCTTTGGTTTGCTCTCATGTTGCATTTCTCAACTTTCTCCCAGAGTTGCTTTGCTAGTGGGCATATTTCCATTAGGTGATTGATGGTTTCACAATTGATGTTGCAGTTTGGGCATCTGGATGGCCCGACAAATCCTCTTTTTATCAGATTATCCCAAGTGAGTATGTGTTTTTTACTTAGTAGCCATAAAAAGGTAGAGATCTTGGGCCAGAGCCCTGAGTGCCAGACTTGTCCCCAGATTTGATCTTTGTCCGCCTGGAGATCTGAGTAGCGCAAGTGATGGGCTTCTTTTGTGGTAAATGTTCCTTTGGTTGTGTAGCCCCATCTGAGTTTATCCTGCTGGTTGGAGTGGCGGATTTTCCTGTTTGTGAGTTCCTGATCAATATCGGTGTACAGTTCTCCCTGCCAGTCTATTTGCCAGAGTCGCGCTGGTTTCCATGTCTGAAAGTCATGATGTGTAGATTGCTGCCAGAATTGGTGAACCTGTGTGATGCTCTCTTGCTTCATATGAGCTTGCCAAAGAGGTTTGTGAAACAGATTTGCAAGTTTAGGGAGTTGTTGCCATGAGTCTTCCCAGAATCTAGCTGCTTTGCCTGAGTGAATTTCCCAGAAGTTGTGTTCTTGTATGAAGCTGCTTTGAGTTTTTGCATTATTCCAGATGAGTGATCCTTGCGCTGTAGGGTTGATTCTTATGAGATCACTCCATTGGCTGCCTTTGGCGTATTTTGCTTGCCATAATTGAGCCCATGGAGTGTTTGGCTTGGAGACCCAGTTCCACCAAATTCGAGCTCCCATTGTGTTGTTGCTTTGAAGCGGATCCCGAAGTCCTAATCCTCCTTCTGATTTGGTTTTACAAACCTCTGTCCAGTTGACTAGAGCCCATTTCCGATTCAGGCCAGTGGAGCCCCAGAGGAAGTTGCGTTGGAGATTGCGTATGGCTTTCAATACCCATTTTGGAGCTGCCAGGATGGAGAAAAGATAGAGTGGCATTGCTTGTAATACTGATTTGATTAGGACTAGTCTGCCTGCCATATTTAAAGCCCGGAAAGTCCAGGATGAGAGCTTTGATTCAAGTTTATCCAGGAGCGACCTCCAGGACGCATGCTTGATTGCTGAGTCTGAAAGGGGAGCTCCCAGGTATTTAGAGGGCAGGTGGGATATTGTGAATCCCAGAATTCTAGCAATGTTCCTTTGCGTGGTGGGGGGGGTATTGAAGAAAAAGAGTTGAGATTTTGCAGCGTTAATGGAAGTGCCAGAGGCGTCAGAGAAGAGGGAGAGTAGAGATTTGAAAACAGAGGCTTCTTTTGAGGAAGGGTGCCCGAAAAGCATAGTATCATCAACGAATTGCTGATGTGTCTGAGGAGTGCGTCCATGGAGAGAGATGCCTTTGAGAGCTTGGGAGGAAACTGCAGATTTGAGGAGCCTGCTGAGCCCTTCGGCCATTAGAACGAAGAGAAAAGGTGAAAGTGGATCCCCTTGCCTGATGCCACGCGAGGGATGAAAAGGAGATGAGGGAGAGCCATTCAGTAAGACAGAGAAACTGGGAGATGTGATTAGGTTCATGATCCATCTGGTCCAGGTTGCATTAAAGCCAAAAGCCAAGAGCATTTTATGAATGTAATTCCAGCTAAGCTTATCGAAGGCTTTAGAAAGGTCTAGTTTTAGAAGCATACCTGGTTTTTTGAGAAGCTTTAATGAATGTATTACTTCGTTTGATAGAATTATTCCATCCATGATTTGTCGGCCTTCTACGTAACCCGTCTGTTCTGGAGAGATGAGCAGGGGAAGGAGCGGTTTGAGTCGGTTTGCAATGACCTTTGAAATGAGTTTGTAAATCACATTGCATAGCGCTATTGGTCTGTACTTCTCTGGTTTGTTTGATGCTGCTTCTTTGGGTACCAAGGCTATGAAGGTTGAGTTGAGGGCCGGGAGGACCCAGTGCATGCTTCAGGATTCCTCCACTAGGTCCCATACTTCAGCTTTGATGAGTTCCCAAAATTCATGAAAGAAATTGGCTGTAAATCCGTCAGGCCCTGGTGCCTTGCCGTCTTTAAGCTGAGCCATGGCTTCTTCAACTTCCTTTAATGATGTGGGCTGGAGCAATTTATTGTTGTGATCCTCATTTATAATTTTTGGAATATGCTGCGTGATGGCTCTAATTGCCTCATCCCGGTTGCCGTCAGGTTCCTTTAGAATGTCCTTGAAGTATCCTGTGAATTCTTTTTCCATGTCTTCATGAGCCTCAATTCTTTCACCCTGTTGATTGTTGACGAAGGTAATGTTATTGTGCATACGCCTTTGTATGGTAGTTTTGTGGAAAAATTTTGTATTTTTCTCTCCATCTTTAAGCTAGCTGATATTGGATTTTTGCCGCCATAGAATTTCCTCTTGTTTTTGACGTTCTTCAATTTGATTCCAGAGGATCTGCTCCTGTTGAATTTGTTCTTCTGTGCGGCCTTCCAGAATGAATATTTGTTGTAGTGCTTTCATTTTCTGCTCCAGTTTTTGTCTGCTCTCCTGTATGTTGCCAAAATGTGTGCGGTTCCATACTTTGAGAACTTGTTTCAAATTTTTCAGCTTTTGTTGAAACTGATACATCTTAGCTCCCTCTGGCGGGGTGTAAGATGTCCAGGCATTATTGACCACGGCCTTGAAATTAGTGTTTGTGAGCCAAAAGGCTTCGAATCGAAAGGGTCTATTGCAGCAGTTGCCTGGTCTGGACCATTGGAGCAAAATTGGCCAGTGATCTGAGCCTCCTTGGGGAATAATGGAGGCGTTAAAATCCCCTCCAAGGTGGATCGCGTTGTCTGAAATTAAGAATCGATCTAGCCTTGAGGCAATGTGGTGAGCTCCTCGGCGCTTGTTGGACCAGGTGAATATTCCATTGGAGGTAGGAATGTCCATGAGCTGATTGTTTTGTAAGAATTGCTTGAAGCCGCTGCTATCACTATCGAGCCTGATTCTGCCCCCTTGTTTTTCTTCCATGGATTTTATTATATTGAAGTCGCCTCCTCCAATCCATAAGGGAAAGTGTCTGTTTTCATTGAGGGTGGAGATCGTGTCCAGGAGATCCAATTTTTGCTGAATTGTCTGCGGAAAGTATACATTGGTGAGGTGCCCATGGATATTGGTTCCAATGAGGTGGAAGGTAGCTTGAATAAGATGAAGAGTGGCATGAAAATTATCAAGTAAAACAATCTGCGGGTTCCATAGAATGGCAAGACCACCGGAGGCCCCTGAGGAATCTACTGATATTGAACTGCTTCCTGCCCATATTTTATTGCTAAGTCTGTCTATCGTTGTGCTGCTGCTTTTTGTTTCTTGAAGAAAAACTATTGCTGGTTTTTCTTGCATTATCAGGTTTTTGATCATTCTATGTTTAGAGGGACTGTTGAGTCCTCTTACATTCCATGAAATGAGCTTCATGTAAACTGAGATTTGGGTTTGTAGAACTTGGTCAACTTGGGAAATCGCCCCGAATCCACAAGTAACTCCCCTACTATTATTGTTCTCTGAAGGTCTGTTTTTCTGCCCCTTTTCTTTGTTTCTTTGAGGATCTTTTTTCCATCCCAGTGACTGCCTCCTTGTATTCCCAGGCTTTTATGGTGCTGCACCTTAGTTAGGACTCCTTCAAGTCTGTCTATTTGCCAGGGGGGGATTGAGTTGTACTCTTTTTGCTTGCATGCTGTCTCAAGTTTGGAGATGTCAAGCTCTTCTAGGTCTACGTCTTCCGGGTCTTCCTCCATAACAATTGGAGGGTTGTGGTCCTCCTCCTCTGTATCTTCATGAAGACTTAGGGCTAGAGCTGCGTCGAGATCCATATCTGATGCTTGTTGTTTTTCGTTCAGCATGGTTTTCCCCTTAGATGGGAATAAGGGACCGAGATCTAAAACAGATTTGGTTTTCTCTATGGAGGGTGAAGGAGCAGCGTTGGAAGAGGCTGGGTCTGAGGAAAACAAGGGGTTGGAGCGGATGAGGGACGGTGAGGGAGGGAGAGGCTGATCCAGGGAATCAGAGTTGGGACTATCTTGCTTATCATGCGAGGCTAGAACAGAGAAGCGGTTCTGGGGGTTCGCTTTAAAGGCTTGATCCGAAGCTGCTTGGTTTTTCTTGGTGTGCCTGTGGCGGGTGGGGATTTTGGTGAAACCATCTGAGTCCTTATTAGAATCATTAGATGAAGCCTTGGACTGTGCATTTAAAGGACAGTCTCGGAAGAGGTGGCCATGCTCATGGCATTTTCGACAGCGGAAAGGGATATGCTCATAATCTAAAGGTTGTATCCATTCAAAGTCATCGTGAAAGAGACTTACCGAGTCTGCTAGGGCCTTGGTTAGGTGCATCTGGACACAGATCCTAGCATATGAGGTGTATTTGCGAGTCTTTGTTTCGGTTGCAACTTTGATGAAGGTCCCAAGTTTGTTGCCAATGTCTGCCAGCGTTTCTTCTTTCCAATATTCCACGGGAAGGGAATACATTCTTATCCAAACAGGGGCCCAACTGAAGTCTTCTTTATCAGGGTTGAATCTGGGCTTCCATTCCGTTAGATACAAGCCTGAAGAGTTAAAGAAGTATGGGCCGCCTTCGAATATCCTCATTTTGTCCTCTATACAGTGAAAGATGGCTGTAAAGAAGCCCTTTGGACCAAGCTACAGGGTTACTTGTCCTTTGGGCTTCCATTTAGAGGCTATCCATCCTTGTAAGGCTTTTTCTGTGGGCCAGAATCCCAAGAACTTTCCGATAAGTGCATGATCCTGCATGAATTGGATCTCCGCATTGATGCGGTGGCTTGGCAGCTTGACCTTGATCCGTTCTGTGGTTTTTGGAATACATGTGGCTGAGGTCACTTTTGTCTGAGATGACGCAGCATTGGTGTGCATATCATTGCCTGTGTTGTCCTCTTCATTCTGAGCTGAATGCAACTTTTCCTCATTCGCCCTTTGCTTTTCCTTCTCAGGTTCTGGATCTGTGCCTGCAGGGTTCAGAGTCGCAGTCTTCTGCGTCTTGTCAGATGAGGGCGTGTCCATTGGAGGGGAGGCGGAGCTCTCCCCTCCTGCAGCTTGTGCCATGATTGGCCTTCAGTGGTAGAACCTGCGGCGACAATGGCAGGTCCCTTCAGCGGCGGCTAGGGTTTTGAATCGGTTGCTGTTGAATCGCATCAGAGCGCAATTGTGGTGATAATTCATAAAATATAATTTATTATTGAGTCCATTATGACAATTTGGTTTGAATTGAAAAGCTGCAAAGCATGATCATTTTTTTTTTCTCGTTAAAATACTAATCTATTATATACAGAACAAAAATACATTACAGTCACAGAGATGCATCCTCAGAGGCCTGATCTTGGCACTCTGGTATGTTTGAGATAAAAAATGGCTACCTTCGCAGAGGTGCCCATACTAGTTACGACCTTCCATGCCGGGGTTCCTTGTTCTTCCATTAATATTATCCCTATTAGTCTAGAAAGCCCACGCAGGGGCAGCACAATATCAACAGCATTATCCCACACAGAGGCTTCAAAAAACTTGACACTAACAGGCATTAAAAACTGATAATATAAACCGAACGCCGAGTCAAAACCTGAGAGTCGCTGAGGCTGGTGAAGCTGCGCGGGAGACCTGCTACTCCTCCGGTTCCTCTTCGACGATCGGTGTCCATCCGAATCCACCAAATTCCTCCTCAGAAGGGCGGGGGTCAGAGTTGATGTCGACCTGCTTGGACGAAGATGCTTCCTGGGCCTGAGGAAGGCTGGGGGCCTGGTCCACTGCCTTCCCAGATGAGGCGTGGACCAAATTCGCTTCCTTCCCCGACGAGGCCTGGACCAATTCTGGCATTTCGCCCTGGTGCATCCCCTGATCACGGTCCTCAAAATTGACAAGTTGTTCCTCCTCCAGAAATAGAACTGAGACATGGGCATTGATACGAGGCCTAACCATCGAACTGTTGAAAGAAAAAATGGCTGAGCCAAATGCCGGCGAAGGAATTGAGTTCGGGTCAGAGCTATAGGAGTCCATGAATTGCCTGGGTTGGATAGGACGAGCTGCAAGAGGGCTATGACAGGGGCAGCGACAACATCTGGGCTGAGAATCCTCAGCTGGTCTCCGGGATGAGCTTCCTCGAGAAGTGCCTCATCTGCTGAGCAATCGTTCGCGAGGCCGGACCATTGTTGTCGGAGCACAGAGGCTAAAGAGCAGATTGGGGAGGGAAGGCGGAATTGGCGGAGAGGCAAGTGGGAGGCTTGAGATGAAACAGAGGCTGAATACACACAGAGGCCTTTCAGTCCCAGGTAACCAGTAAACACGGAGGGCCGGAGACCATACAAGCGTCTGAGCGAAGAATGTCGAGCGCCAAGCAAGAAGCATCTTGTGCTGGCTCCCCTCATCGCCTTTTCTAGGCCCTGCAACCAAATCTCGTTCCTTGAGCGCCATAACTACTCTCTGCTATCCGCCCAGAAACTTGAATGCGGCAATGAATGCCGACTTGCAATGAGCCTTGCCATATATCCCATGGCGGCGAACTGACAGCGGGGAATGTCCTCACGCCTGAGGCAACACATGCTTGTCATATGTCTCCTCGTTTTTTGCATTCGTGGCACCCGCATCCGGGGTGCAAAGCATGATCATTGATATGAATATCATTTGACATTATCCAAATTTATAATATCATATAAAATAATAAATTTAAAATTCTAATTCAGCTTGGTCAAATTTTAATTTAGATTTTGGTCAGACAGAGGGAGAGCTTCAGCTTGATAAGGTAGCCACTAAATTCTGTGAAAAGGTAAATGAACAGATCAGGAACATTGCATTGGCAGTGGAAGGGGCAACTACAATGGGTTTTCCAGCTGTATTGGATCCAACAGCTAGAAAGTTTGTTATATTAATATAGTATAGACAGTACACCATATGCTGAAAGAAGAGTTTTAGTTCCAGGAGAGATGAGAAGATCACATGAAAGAGTTTCTGACAGTTTACTATCAAATGACATTGACTGCAGGATGACCATCTGCGAACCAACTTGGGTGACCAACGATGGCATGGATAATTTGTCTACCTTATTAGAGCAATGCCATGCAATTCAAACTTCAAACTAGCAGTGTATTTTAGGGGTGAAAATAATTTTCAGACCTGAGAATTCAAGCTGAGCCACTATGCTCTGTGTAAATTTTGTAACTATATAAATTCATATATAACAACAGTTCCTGAGATTTCTTGTTGCCCGTAGTATTTTGTCATTCTTGCAGTAAACGCATGTTAGTCTATAGTCCACCCAATTATTTCCCACATGACATAGGTGTTGCTTCCATAGTTTGTATGTCAAATGTCATGCAAATTAAAAACACAAATTGAATGTCTCATATTCTTTTCCTGTCACTCCAGTTATCTCCCTAACGCTTGTTGAAACCAAAAGACAGCACAAGAAGTTATCTCCATACAGAACATGAGTAGCTTTGTACCACTTTAGATCTATTAAATCATAAACTATAAACAAGGCCTTTTTTTTGGGAGCGTGGGGAAACGTCCCCTCAAGGAAGGGAAAGGTTTCTCTGGCACGTCCCCCGAGTTTCCTCCATTTTGAGAGCGTGGGGAAACGTCCCCTACTCGTCCCCAAGTCCCCGGAGCGCGGGGGAGCGAGGAAAATAGACCCCGGGGGGCGAGTCCCCGTGGAACACTGATTATTTGTGAAAAGCAAAACCAGAATATAAAACTTTTGAATATCATATGTATGGCATTGAATGATGCAGAGCAAATGCTTTTTTTTGAAATGTTATAATGAAAGAAGTTTATTTCAAACTTTGAGACCATGCAAATGTTTTTTCGAAATGTTACAACGAAAGTAATTTATTTTGAACTTTGAGACAAAGGAATCACCACGGTAATTCCCACAAATCTCTGGGAAATAATTTTCTACATACTCTTGCACATTGCTTTCAACAAACACGTGTCATAGTTGTTCCCAGTTACAGAGAAACCCAATGAAGCAATCAACTTCTCTGGACTTCCAGTGTCCCCAAACGAAGCATTTGGTTTGTATGTAAGGTGGATTAAAGGAAAGGTAATTTACCTCAAAGGTTCCTTGCTTTTCATCTTCGGAACTTTCCCATTACTTGTCCTATAGCATGCATTTGGTTTGTATGTAAGGTGGATTAAAGGAAAGGTAATTTACCTCAAAGGTTCCTTGCTTTTCATCTTCGGAACTTTCCCATTACTTGTCCTATAGCATGTTAGGAACTAGTACTTCTTTCAGACAGGAGGAAGAAACAGACAAATGGCTAGCCTGCCTAAGAACAAGGAGGAAGAAGAGCGTTATATGGTTAGCCAGCCAAAGATCAAATCGTGAGTTAATGGAATCGATCCCTAAAACACATATAGCAGAGGAAAACCGCAACATTGCCAGAGTTATCTATACCTGTATTCAGCTTTATAGGTCATAACAAGCACCTTTATGAACAAAAATTGGAAGAATTTTGCATTTTATTGAAAATTTGCAGCTAAATATAAATTCCTTCACGGAAAATAACCTTATAAGCTTATGGAGAATCAAGGTCCAAGTCACGCAGTTCTTCCCTTGGAGTCTGTAATCTCCATTTCAATGCATTTACATGCTTTCTTCTTGTCTCTGGTGGGACTTCAAAAAAAACTGACGGTAATATGCAAATATGCAGTTCAAAATATAAATTTGCACAATTTTGCATTTTATTGAAAATTTGCAGCTAAATATAAATTCCTGCACGGAAAATAAACTTATAAGCTTATGGAGAATCAAGGTCCAAGTCACGCAGTTCTTCCCTTAGATTCTGCAATCTACATTTCAATGCATCTACATGCTTTCTTCTGTAATCTACATTTCAATGCATCTACATGCTTTCTTCTTGTCTCTGTTGGGACTTCAAAAAAAAACTGACTATAATATGCAAATAAGCAGTTCAAAATATACCAACAAACTTCAACAGAAGGGGAAAAGAGAAGCCATACCTGAAAACTTGAATGAATGCAAGTTGCAGAGATTATAGGTGTCTTCGCTGAACTGGATCTTGGTGCTCCTGTAGCTGTTCGGCGGCAGAAGAAAAGATCTTGGTGCTCCTGTAGCTGTTCGGCTTTACGAGGAAAGAGTTGTTCTGCTTCACGATCTCCCATAATACCTACCTTGGTGCGGCTTTCATGCTCTGTGCAGCTATACAAGTTAAAACACTACCTATATCGCTCAACAAATAGGAAAAAAATGGAAACGGGGAAAATATAAAATGTATTGAATGAAAATGGAGAAAACACGACGCGGTGCTCTGCTATGCCTCAGCGTCGTGCCAATGAATCCTTGCTGGTGCTCCTCGGCAGGACTTGTGAGTATCAATTGCGGAGGGAAAACAAAACATGGTGTCACTGAAGTCTTGATCATTGAATTTCTCGGCAGGAGCATGATTTGTTTTGCCTCGCAACCGATACCGAAATCCTTTGGCCAAAGCTTTAATTGACAAGAAATAATAATATGAACACGGGCACAGAATCAGCGACGAGGGTCTAGCTATCAGTAGAAAATCAACGATACGAAATACAAGCTGTCAAGTTCATTAAATGAATTTATACCCAAATTTCAGAGATGTTGCGACCCCATCGGATGAGTAAGGTAGTTAAAGAACTTTGTTCGAAAACTAAGCAGAAGCGATTGGTGTATAATTTTCATCCCGGCAAATACAGAGCAGTACTAATTTATAAAGAAAATAACTACATTTCTAACCCAAAAAAAAACCCTCATATCAGCACTCGCTGCTCAATCGGCAACAGAGGGCTTATTCAATTTCTTGGCTGAAGCCCTTATCTCTACGATCCATTTTCCACAAAACCTCATATCACCACTCTCTGTTCAATCGGCAGCAGAGGGCTTGTTCAATTTCTTGGCCTAATCCCTTGTCTCTCCAATCCATTTTCATCACCTGCGGCCTTATTTCCGAAATCCATTTTCAGATCAGACCACCCTTTTGGGGAGGGGGTTGGTCTTAACAGAGGATTAACCGAAGAAATTGTGCTCTATTTCATCGATCCCGTACCACTTAGCTTTCCAAGCAAACTAGCATAATAAATTTTGCTTACATCTGTGAGTTTATCTGATGGAGTCTCCCTTCTAACTCGATCCGCGCATTCGACCATACGTCTTCCATCGCTGGCAACGCCATTTCAAATTTGAATTTTATTCGCCGGCGCACAACCTCATGTATGCTCCATGCCATAACCTCCAAACGCATGGCATACTGTCAACGCAATTTCTGGTATCTATCATGCGCATAGTGGATCATGTGCCATCGACATAAGCCATGGTGAAACGGAATCCGTTAGCAGGAGAAATGATGCACACGGGTTGACAGCCAAAGCCGATATCAGAACCCGTCTCCCAATACTGTCCTTAGAGTTAGGCGTTGCCTCGTCAATGACCGAGTCTTATCTGTAAAAGTAGATGGAGGATCAATATTCCTTTCAAAGTCTTTGTATTATAATTATTCCGCGTAAATTATTTATGACTACAGACTCCATTATTTAAAAGTGAGTACTTCACCATTCACCATCCTGGTTTTAAATGCAAGTGTGTACGAAGTGATTTCAAGTGGTTACCTCAAGTGGGCATGAAGTGATTTATGACTATGGACTTCACCATGCAGGTTTTAAATTCAAGTGGCTACGAAGTGATTTCGTTCGATCCTCTCCGGTTCAAATCTCTTGTTTCCACTCACTTTCCCAGCTGGTATTGTACAGGAATTGTCATAAAATTAGTAAGAAAAAACATTCATTGGAGAGGACTGTCAGATTGTGAATATTGGTGCAGAGTACTGCAAGTTGAAAATGGCAACTTGGAAGGGTAGATGTTTTGTTCGATCATACACTGGTAGAAATTTGAATTTTTGAAGGACTCGTGCATGTAATGGGAAAATATCTCCAAGCTCGGCACACAATTTGCATAGTTTCCTGCAAACTGAAGATCAAAGTTTCCTGCAAACTTTCCAACAGTAGTGACAATCACTTCTCAAATCATGCTAAAATCACTTCTCAAAAGTATTCCAATTATGTTTGTCTAGGTACAGGGATATTGTGTGGAGACTAGTGAGTCCAAGTGTCAAAGTCGAGACAAGATTAGGCTTAGTGAAACACTGGAAATTCATGTCATGACATATCTCCCAATGGTCTCTTCTGGAAAAAGACATATCTCCCAATTGTCGAATACAATACTCCTAATGAAGGGCACATTATTGGCGTCCGATCTATGTATATAAACAAACAGAAATCTGATTCACCTTTGTATATTCTCAGCGCTTTTGTTCCATATTAACAAATGAATATTTCTGAAATGGATTATTCAGTGTTCATGTCTGTAAGAGTTCGTGCTGATAAACAAACAGACCAGAATGTTCTCTATAAACCCCCAAATCCATCTAAAATCCATAGTATCTTGTTGTAGACCATATCTTCTGTTGAAAATCACAAAAGTTACCTTCATGACCAGTCAGAGATAACAGGCCTATTTAAAACCGATGCTACAATAATATTCTAAGACATAATTCAAGTCCAAAACTTGAACTACTTATAATAATCATGCTACAGATTTCACCCTACAGCTACCTCTGATGAAAATTAGGTGTCCAACCTAATTCCCAACTGTTCTGGTAATAAGGTAGAACCTTGTCTGTTACAGATTGATCTTCTCATACAACTGTGGCTTCATAGTGCTGGCGTAAAGGAGGAACATTAAAAAAAAAAGTGTAAGCTTCATTTTTGTCAACATGTTCATGTTTCATGAATGCTTGTGGCTGCTTTTTTAAAACAAATAGAAAGCCCTTGGTATATTTATCTACCCGGAACAACACAAATAAAACTAAATTGCATTGCATTTTATTATAGATGTAAATGAATATTGAACAATAAGATTGATATACATAAAAATTTTCTAAAATGAAGATAGGGGGACTTTATAGTTGTAGAAACATTTGAAAGGCGCCATTTATGACATATTTCAATGTAACTTTATTCTTCACGTTGGTGCATCCAACAAGTTACAGTAGATATGTCACATAGAGGAGAAGGGGAATACAACTACAAATATGTTGTATAGGGAATAAGAGAAGAATAAGACTTGAATTAGATGGAACTAATGTCAAAAGATTCAAATTACATCATGGTTTAGTGAAACAACTAACAATGGATTAAATTATTTCATGGTTCAATTATACAACCATTGGATCAAATTATTTCATGATTCAATTATAAAACCACTACTCCCTTACAATAAACTAGAAGAACTTTGGCCTTCACCAATGTTGTTATGAGTAGTACTTGTACTACCCATTAAATGTGATATTTCTGATTGGAACTTTGGAATCTTTGTAGCTCCCAAAAAAGTCTCTTTGATGCTTTGCAATGTACCCACAATGTCCATCATACTAGGCCGTCCTTCAGGAGATTCTGTTGTGCATAGCAAACCCACCTTTATGAGTTGGTTGAGGCAATTGAGCTCCTTGTCTCCTATAGTGCTCATGGTTGTCCTCCTCAATAGACTCCCATCGACCACGTCTTTTATTCCATTAAGAAACCCACTATCCACCCATTTATGTAAGTTCATTCCTTCCACAAAGATGTTGTGTGTGGGCTTCTTTCTAGTCAACATCTCCAATAACACTATTCCGTAGCTATAAACATCACCTTTTGTCGTTGCACGACCACCCAATCCATATTCTGCATTGAGACATTCTCATTAGAAGATTTACAATATACATATTTTAATAAAAATAGGAAATTGCAAACATTGCTTAGTATGCTATAAAATATCTAAAATTTGTTTGACATGATATCTGTTTCACATAATACCTGGAGGAATGTAGCCTATTGACCCTTTGAGTGCATGTGTTGAAGTGATCTCTGCATCCTTCGAATTTGCAAAACATTTACTAGCAATACCAAAATCTGTTAAACGCGCTGTCATATCTTCATCGAGAAGCACATTGCTAGGTTTTAGATCACAATGGAGCACTTGCACAAAACAATGGTGATGGAGATATGCCATTCCTTGTGCAATATCTATTGCTATATTCAACCTTTGAAACAAGCTCAAATTACTTTCTTCTTGGCCATTAGGATATAACCACTTCTCTAAGCTTCCATTTTGCATTAATGGAAATATCAAAGCTTTCATTTGAAGGTTTGAATAACATGTTATGATTCTAATCAAATTCCGGTGCCTAACTTTACCCAAAACTTTGCATTCCTTGTCAAAACTCTTGTTGGCCCCCTCATTTTCCAAATTGAGAAGCTTGATAGCAACAATTGTGCCATCATTTAGAACCCCTTTGTACACTTTTCCAAAACTACCAACTCCTAGCAAGTTGGCATCACTAAATTGATTTGTTGCAGTCATGATCTCTCCATATGAAATTCTTCGATGGCCCATAGTGAAGGATGTCTCGACCTCTGTATGAGTATGTTTCTTGCGATTTTGAATCCGCAAGATTCCCAAAAACAAACACGATACAACAATCACTGCTGCAATAACCATAGGTATGATAACTCTTTTTGTATGCCAAATATTTTGATGTTTGTGAGCATAGCATGGTGGCAGACTTACCCAAGGTCCACAGAGGTCAGGATTTCCCATGAAAGCCATGGCACCAAGCTTTTTGAAAATTCCTGCTTTAGGGACTTCTCCTGACAACTTGTTGAAAGAAAAATTACAATGAACGAGCATTTTGAGCTTTTCCAATGACAAGGGTATTCCACCTGATAGATTGTTGTAGGATAAATCCATGTCCTCAAGACTTTGAAGTTCATTGAGTGTAATTGGAATTGGACCTCCGAGTGCATTTCTGGAAAGATTGAGGTACTCTAGTTCTTTGCAGCTTTGGAGTGCACTTGGAATGTAGCCAGTTAATTGATTTGCAGAAATATCTATAGCTTGAAGCATAGTCATCTTGCTTAGTCCTAAAGGCACAGGTCCATTAAATAAATTGTTTGAAAGGTTGAAATACAAAGCTAAATTTTTAAGCCCTGCAACTTCTGGAGGTATTTTCCCAGTGAGCCTGTTGAATGATAGGTCTAGCAGTAATAAGTTCACACATTTCCCTAGATTTGGAGGTATATTACCTGATAACTGATTATAAGAAAGATATATATATCTTAACTGTTGGAGGTTGGCAATAGAATCAGGGATTTTGCCATCAAAATTATTTCGAGAGAACTAAATACCCTAAACTTTTGAGTTGCCCAATATTGAAAGGGATGTTTCCTTGTAAATTGTTGCCTCCCATATCTAACACTTGCAAATTTTGAAGAGTATTAAGTGCAAAAGGTAAAGGCCCTGTAAAATTATTGGTGTCTAAAATAAGCTCAGTTAAACTAGTTAAGTTTCCAATCTGCGGAGGTATTTCTCCCATTAATTCATTCGATTCCAAGTTTAGGTAGGATAATTTAGTAGAGAGATGACCTATAGAAAAGGGCAAACGCCCCTTGAAGCCATTACCAAATAAATATAACTTTTCTAAATTGGAACAGTTAGTAAGAGCAGTAAGAATGGGGAAGCTCGCAGTGCTGCTGCTAACCAGGTTATTATCGCCTAAGTTAAGCAATTTGAGCTGCGTCAGTTTACCGAACTCCATGGGCACTACTCCGATGAGCTGGTTATACGGTACGTCGAAATATTGAAGGTTGGTACAATTGAAGAGGGAAGCAGGAATGCTGCCACTCAACTGATTACTTCCCAAAAGGAGTACCATCAATTGGGTGGTCTTGGTACACAGCTCGGCGGGAATGTTACCAGTAAACTGGTTAACGTCAATACTCAATAGTTGAAGACTGGTGCAGTTAGACAAGGGAGATGGAATTTGTCCTCTGAGATTGTTAATCCCAAGTCCTATAATTTTAAGCTGGCTCAGCATGCCCAATTCGGATGGAATACTCCCGTGAAGGTTGTTGTAACCCAGAGTTATTTCCTCCAAAGAGGATATGTTTCCCAACCAGGCGGGGATTGTACCTGTGAGATTGTTACCTTTTATAGAGAACATCTGTAAGCGATGGCACCTACTGAGAGTAGGCGGAATAGAACCGTAGAGGTGATTCTGAGACAGGTAAAGATCCTTTAAGCGAAACAAATTTCCCAATTGATAGGGAATGAGACCAAGAAAAGTGTTATTGCTAAGGTCGAGTATTCTAAGAAAGGAGAGATTGCCGAGAAAAGGAGAGATTGTACCTTGTAATCCCATGCCTGAAACATTGAGGGAAACCACTCTCTGTCTGCGCCGACTGCATTTGACGCCGGTCCACTCGCAGAAGGAAACATTTGGTTTCCAAGAAGTGGGCAATGACTGGTATGGATCATATGTGATGGCAGACATGAATCCAAGCAGAGCTTCTATGTGCTTCTATGTGCATCAATTGATAGGAAATAGGAACAACAAGCAAAAGAAGGCAGGACAAATGTGCGAATGGCAAAGTATGATACAACCTAGCGTGCCAAAAATCATACACGGGGAAGCCTTTGACAAGGTGTGAGAAGCTCTAAATAGGGTCCACCATGTGAGATGCACCAACTGGGACCTACACGTACCAGCACTTGTATGGGCTTATAGGACCATGTGCAAAACTCTGACCACGCAAGCGCTTCCGAAGTTGAAGTATGAAGCAGGCGTTGTAGTCCCTGTGGAGCATGCGAAGACGAGTCTGTGCATAACAACACCCATAGATATGATGGTCCATGCCAACCGGAACGAAGAAATCACACAGGTGCGTGAAACAGAACATATAAGACTTGAGGAAGAAATACGACAGGGAAACTTTAGACTTCACGAACTTGAAAAAGACCGGGTACGGCTAAGGGAGAAAAGCGGTTTAATGGACGCAGAGGTCAAGAAGCTGGAAAACGAAATAAAGGAAGCATTTCTCGTCGAGAAATCGAGGATGGCAAGGCAAGGTACATATAATCATACTGACAAATTGGAAAGCTATCGTCGTGAATTGGTTAGTCTGCTACCATGGCTGAGACCGCGTCTCGCCAAACATAGTGACCAAGGAAACGCAGTGCAAATCGTAGAGTGTGCGATGTCGATCACTACAAGGGAAGATGGGGATTCTTTGCGAACCATGGTGGGGGACGAGATGAAGCCCCACATGGGTGGTGCGCCCACCTAACTAGTCGTAGGAAGGATAGTCTTAGCACTCCAGGTAGTTGAAAGGGAGCGTGGGACTATAAAATATTCTGCCTGGGGGCTACACAATATAAGAGATGCGCGCAGGAGCAGGACGTCACAGGGTTCGCGACCGCGCATGGAGGGCTACACTGTCGCGTGGGTTGGTTGGAAAGTGACCGTTGGTGTCACTGTTCATGACGAGATGTCTGACTTGAGGCCAAATGGAGTGGGCGACGGGCATTTAAGGCGAAAGTTATGGGCAAGATTTGGGAAAATCTGCTGCCAAGGAAGCATTGATGGCCCGAAATGGGGGGAATGGTCGAATTTGAATTCAAAAGGTACTATAAAACTCAAAGGGCTAGCCAGTGGACAACACTTGGTCATTTGAGCATTGAGCGGTTGAGAAGAGCATAGAGTATTGAGAGCCGAGCGATAATAGAGCCCCTGAGTTCGCGAGAGACAAAACATTGTGTAGAGATGAAGATGACCACTAAGGATGGGTTGGGAATTGAGGAAGGAAGAGTCGGCGAGGCCGCGTAGACCCCCATGGTGCAAGATGTTCCCTAAGGCGCTGAGGTTGTAACAGAAATCCCCAAATCACTGCGGAGGCTGAGGCCAAAGAAGGATAAGCAGGCAATGGGACTAGTACGCATGTCCCTAAGGAATCCGCGACACAACAAGTTATCAATGGAAGAAAAAGGGAAGGTAGTCACGATTGAAACAGATGAGGATGAGGAATATTTGCAGGCCCTGATTGTCGTTGTAGAAGAAGAAGAAGACGTGGAAGAGGACATCCAACCATTGCGCTCTACAACAAAACTGTCGGCATATGTCCCTCTGTGGAAAGGGAAAACCAAGGTGCTGAAGAACCTGGACGAAATGAAAAGCTTGCTCCAGACCCTGCTCCTCCCCAATGGCATTATATTTGAGGGCGCGCACCTAGGCCGTGTGCCAACCATGAAATTTGAAGACTGGGACCTTGCTGACAGCGAGAAGTTTCCGCACCTAGAGACCAGGAATTTGATGAAGCAGAACACCAAGGGGGCAGTGATAACGTTAGAGCTGCGAAAATGGTTGTGCGGTGTGGAAAAGGTCGGGTTGCTGCACTTGTTATGGATACCGCATTTCTACCGTGCGCCTATCACCATTTTTATCATCAGGCAGCTATTGTGCCTGGTGCATGATGGGTATCTATGGCTGGAGGAGCCTATTCCCATCACGGCAGACCTCATTCACTAGATTTCTTGGCTTCCCTATAAAGGAACAGACCCTATGACTATAGCAGGAAAAGGTAGCGATTTGGCTCTCGCAAAAGCCATGAAGGCGGAATATAAGTTAGAGAAGAAGAAGAGGGGCTACGTCATCTCCAGCATCAAGGAAAAAGGGGTGCACATAGCAACCCAACTCTTGGCCGACAAAGTGATGAGGAAGTGTTGCACCGATGAGGTACCGACGTCGGTGGTCACACTGGCTGAGCAGTGCATGGAGGGGGTTCAGTTCAACTGGGCCAAATTCCTCTGCGAAGAATTTTTGACAAACGGTCGCAAAGCCCAAGAACAGGGTAAGACCTTCCACTACGCGTGGTTGCTCTTATCCATATTGCTGGTAGCGGGAGAATTGCCGGAGGATAGTTAGTTCCCCCACATTGATAGAGAGTTACCAGAGGCCGCAAAGTACGCTTCGCTCTGGGCCACCAAGGACGCGAAATGGATTCGCGACATCAAAATTTTCTGGGTGCTCATGGAGGCAAGCATCTGGATGTGGATCAATAGGAGGCTGCGCTTATCACCTACAGTGTACAATAGTATGAACAATTTTGTAGAGTTAAAGCTGATATGCACAACATTATATCATGGCGCGAAAGGTTCCAGTGAAGTAGTGGACGAAGCTACTATTTGTAGCCACTGACAACACGATTTTTACTGTCTTGGAGACATGGCCTCCTGAATGGCGCACTCCGGAGCTGGCAGAACTCGAGAAGGCGGCAGCCTAGAAGAAAAAAGATGATGCTAAGTTGCGTGTCACTCAGCTAGCAGAGAAAAGGCAGAACGAAAAAGCAGCAACTTAGGAAAAGGCAGTGCAGGAAGTCGTAGAAGTAGCAACAACAGTGAAGGCAGCAGAGGCAACAATAGCATAGGTAGACAAGGGCCAAGCAACATCCTCAGGACAGGAGGCAGAGGAACCAGAAACAACAAAAGGGAGCGCGGACCTGGGGGCCGTGTCCACTCAGTTAAAGTACCCATGCATCGCCGAAATATTGGGCCCAAGGAAGAAGGTTAAGGCCTCAAGGTTGGCCATTGACTCGATCACCTTAACCGAAGGTGATCTCCATGACATCGGCGAGACGGTCCGCGATGTCACAGGTGAAGTGCTTCAGGAGTTCATGCAGGAGCATCAAACTGTGTTGGGGGCCCTCACGGCGCAGCTGCAAGAGTTACAGGTACAGACCCCTCAGGAAGGTACCTTGTCAACACACGTCGCAGCAGGAACTTCAGCAGCAGAGCAGATGTTGCGCACAAGGATGGCAAACACAATAGTGTTGCCGGAGGGAGCTCTACCATCGTCAAATGCAATGAATCGATTGTCGATTAGCATGAGGAAAGGTCTTGGCCTTAATCTGGCTGCCCTTCCCTAGGAAACAATGTACCAATTATAGGATGGGATAACGATAGAACTGCGGGTCAGGGAGAGCCGCGCGATCTAGGTTCTTAGCGAGCAAAAAATTAACATAGAACAACTTAGCTTGCAGTGCGATGAATTAGTGTCGCAGAATCAACAGTTCGTGCAGACAGTAGATGACGCTTGCCAACACGTTCCGGAGTTGGCCATCATAGCAAATCTATCGGTAGAAGTGCGGATCCACAGTTTGGTAAGTGGAGTCTGCGATGCGAGAGAAGAGACAACGAAGGTTCAGCTAGACCTAAATCTTCAGATTGCTGAGCTACAATTGAAGGCGTAGCCTTCCACTCCTCCGGAAATCAAAGAAAAACGCGCCAACGCTATTACAGTAGGGTTGGAAGAGATTGAAGGTATAGTGTGCAACTATACCAACATGTTGGAACAGGCGCTTGAGGTCCTCAGGATGTTACAAGAGTGCCCCAACATCCAGCGACTGGAGACAGAGGCACGCCAACTTCAGCAACAGTACGACATCATTAGGGGGACTGCATCGACAGTAGTCCTTACTCAGCAGTTTGCAAGAATGCAACAAGCCAAGGCACTAAAGAAGAAGGTGGACGTGGTGCGCCATAAGGAAGCAGTTCTTAAATCACGCGTTCAACCATGGATTGACGAGGCCTTCACAATCATGGTGAATATTGAAGGGAAGATCATGCACATTCAGGGGATGCATGCGCAGATATAAGGCAGCACGCCGGAAAAAGAGGTCTCAAAAGAATGGATGCAGCAGGTTCAACAAGCAATAGCTGAGTGCGTTGTTGACATCAGTACCGTTTGAGAGCAGTTGGAGGGACTCCACACCGAGCAAGTGACTCGAGGGCGAGTCACAATGTTTGTGTTGGGGTCCTGTTGGGCATGGAATCCCCCCGCAACATGTTTTGGGGCTCAAAACCCAAGTGTTGAGTAATATTATTGTAAAAACTCCACGAATTGCGGGTGCAGAGCGCGAATTATATGTTAGAGTCATAGGGTTGTTCGCCCTAAGTTTTGAATGTAATGTCGGCCTACCCATGGTCCACGGACCATGGGATTGTATAAATAGAGCGAAGCTCTAAGTGTAAAAGTTAGCGAAGAAAAAGGAAAAGGAAGAGCGAAGCATAAAGCAAGTGTCTAAGTGTGTCTTGGGTCGTAGTAGTAGGAAGAGGCTCTGCAGCTGAGTGCGCGGGGTAGAATAGAGTCTGTAACCAAAGAGAAAGAATAATAAAGAGAAGTTTTATTTGAATTACGTGTATCTGTCTTGGGTTATTATCTGTTGGATATGAATTGCAACTATATTGCTTATTCACTGTGCGCACTTGTATGAATTGTGAATATTGTTAAGTATAACTAAAAGCATACAAATAAGCTAAGTTAATCAAATCTGATAGGATTACTAGTAAGGACTTGGGTAATAACATTGTTCGGCCCCCGAGTAAGGCTGCGCGAAGGCAGCATCCCAGGCTGCGAGGTACAGGTAAGTGTGCGTAGTGACTTGCGTGCAGGGTCGAACCACGAACCACTTGGAATCCATCAGACATCCCCAGGGTGCGGAAACCTGGTTCTAGCACCCTCCCATACTACTTCGGGTGAGACCTCAGTCCGCGCTCTACAAACTGTTGCCAAAAGGGCCAATAGTACTAGGATTTGTTTGGCTAAATCACCTTTGAACCTGGGTTAGGCCCCAACAAGGCAACAGGGGGAGAGTTTGAGCCAAGTGGGCAAAGAGAGCACATGCAGCTATACCTCCAAGAGTGACGTGGAGTGATGTAGATTCTAAGTCCAAGAGTTGCAGAAATTTGGGAAGGGTCAATTGAGGTTTGTTTGTCTCATGGATCATTACCTTGTTACAGGGGCCCACAATATTCAGTAGAAGGAGGATCAGCGTCAATTAGTTACTGAGGAGTGCAGAGGAGTGTTGGCAGCAGAGAAGGAGGCTTAGTAGTAGAGTCAACAACATCATAGTTTTCCTAGTACACAGTTGCAGGCACAGTTTATTCATTTTATTTTTTGGATGCTTCTCAGTTGCAAATGTTGTAGTAGTAGCAACAACAGAGAGAAGTGTTGCATGCAGTACATTCCACATGTTCAGGATAGGGGTGGTTGATAATCCCTTTCTTGTTGAGAGGGAGTGTTGAAAATGCAGCAAGAAAATCCTAATTTAATTTTGCTTGATTAAACTAGGATACATTCGAATTTCAATTTCAGCAGAATACTTGGAGGTAATTAAATGAGGTGACATGGTTCTTGTCACTCAGTTAACTTAGTAAATTCGATTTGGAGACACTTGAGTTCAGTGCTACATGATTGATTGATAATTTGTAACAATCTATTTTAGTTAATTTGAGTGATCATCTAATTAAATTGATCAATCAGCCTAACTTAACTCATGCATGCAGAGAATTCAAGTTACCCAGTTGAGATTGGAGTTGAAGGGTAGTGTACTATTAGTTGTAAAATTTTCCAAGTTGTATAGGTGGTGCATGGAGTCAAAGAAAGGCCTAAAAGAATTGTGTGATTCTCAATGAGTAATTTCCTTAATTAACAGGGGTATAATTCCTCATCAAACATCGCAAGGAAATAAGACCTTCGCAGGTTGAGAAATTTGCTAAGTATTGGCTTGAGTTAGTCTATGAGGCAGTGAGATAGATTGTACTAGTGCAAGGGTTGCTAAGGCTTGAGAAAGCATTGCATTTCTTTTCTATTCTTTGACTAATGCAATATAGATAGTAAGGGTTTTTGAGCAGTTGCTTTCCCCTAGTTCAATCTTTGTGTATATGTGATGAATCTCGATGCATGTTAATGATTTGTGTTCTCAATCGTTATTTGCTTTCCACAGATGGATAGAGTAGCTTCAAGTCTTGTGATTTAGTAAATTTCATGAGTAATTAGGAAACCTCAGTAGCAAGACTCAGGAAGCCTTCTCTATTTCATGAGAAAGTCTTATGATCAAAGACTCAGGAAACCTAACGATAACTAAATAAATAGGAAAAAACACAATTACAAAAGACCTAAGAAGAATCAACATCCTAATTACCCTTCAAAGCTTATCATAGGGACGTTATGACCTGAATTTGAGGTAGTGAAGATTTTATCAATAAGACCTCCTGGTATTTGGCTTGGTAATTAGGGCCAAGTGTAGATAACGAAGGAATAAGAGATAATTATGGTAACATCATTATAACAATCACCCAAGGTGCAAGTAACCTCGCGAAGATAGGCACCGTCTAGGGGAGTTGTAATGGTGATTATGCATTTACCTTAAGTGTCATTATCACTTCACAGTTACCCACGAGAAATCCTAGGAACAACCACTAAGGTTACCAACTCAAAGTTGGAAACCAGGAAGAATAGTCATAACTTAGGAACACATAGGATCTCACATAGTCATAGGTAGAGAAACAAAGCTCAAAGCTTCAAGAAGTGATGTCACTCATAGGACCTGACGTTTCAAAAAAAACCCATACATGTAGCATCCAATGAACACTAAGACAAGCAAACGAGGGGGTATCACTTCTACTTTCCCTAATGCTACCAGTGGTTGAGACCTGTTTTAGAGATATTTTTCCGACAAATATTTCTTCTACATTTTTCTAACACTAATAACGTGTTAGTTATATTTTAATATAAACATGCAAAGGAAAAATAGAAAATTGGAAATACAAAAAAAACTATAATTATCTATTTGTAATAAATATTTAAGAATTTTTCAAATTTTTATATAAAGCATTGTATTATATATAAAGTTTTATTAAATATTTATATTTAAAATTTAGATTGAAAAATATAATTTTAAATTTAAATTATTTTAAATTGAAGATTAAAATAAAGGTGAAAATTTCTTTTTTATTATTATTATTAATCCTTAAAAATTATAATTTTTTAAATAAATAAAATTATTAAAAAAAATATTAAATATTTAAATAATATATTGGTTATTTAAATAAATAAAATTATTAAAAAAAATATTAAATATTTAAATAATATATTGGTTATTTTGTAGTATTAGATGCATATTTATGTGTTAGGTTAAAATTATTATTAATTTTATATGTATTCATTATGTGTTTAATTGAAACTATAATATTGGGAAAAGGATAAATAGAGTGTGGAAAGTTTATTATGGGATTGAAAACAATGGTAAATTAGCATAATTTTGGCTTTGGGATTAAGAAACATTAAAACTTTACTGATTTCAATTTCCTTATATGGAGGTAAAGTTTGGGAACGTAGTATCACTATAAAATTTTAGAGAAAGATAAAGCAAATGCAAAATAATTTTATAATTTATAATTTCAAAATTGTAAGAAATACACCTTATTTTATTCTCCTCGTATAATAAGTCTTCAACCCTATTGAAGAAACAATTATAATTAGGTACCTAAAGTGAATAAAATAAATGTCATGGATGACAAAGCCCTCTAAAACCGCTTCAAATTCTAGCCAAAATCACCAATGATTCAATTTGCACAAAAGAATTTGACATCTTTGTGACACTAAGAGAATTAAAGATGTGAAATAATTTGTCTTAAAATGTTCTTTATATACCCAAAATAAATCATAATTTAAAAATATTGTCATAAAATTAACCTTCCTAAGTTCCTTTTAGCTCATCAAAACTTAATTAATTTTGAAAGGCATATATATATATATATATATTCACCTTTCATAATAGAAAATTGGAAACACCAAAAAAATAATAATCAATATTTATGAGTATATAAAATTGTTATAAACTAGTTTTCATCCATCTCAATCATAAATCTAGCAAGTCTCGAGAAGGATCAAATCTTTTGAGGTGCAAACCATTTCTTGCACATTGAGAGATTATATCCCTCTTAATTCTTGCTAGATCCATGATTGAGATTAATCTATACTGGTTCTATACACACACCACCAACCACCCATTGAAATATATACATGAGAAATAACCAAAATATAAAATAATAAGACTAGAAATAAGAATTTAATTTTTTAGTGTGTGTATATATATATATGGGGTTGACATTGAAATATTATTTTATCTAAGATATTGAATTATTTTATTGTGGTACACACATATAAAGTTGATATTGAAATAAATTAATTAATATGGGTATTCAAATAATTTTAATTAATATGAATATTCAAATAATTTATATCTTGTATTGAGGTATTTTTAAAAATATTAAAATTGTACATCTTCCTCTCATATTAAAAAGTAAAGATATAATTTTCTTTTTTTACTTTTAATTATTTGATCTCTTTTTAAAGTTGATATAAGATTATGTTATTTTTTATAGACATCTAAATATTTTATTTATGGTTGAGTGTGAGAGAAATATCTTTATCATGTCTCCTCTTAACCAGGTTGAAATATTAATAATTAATAATAAAGGCAACACAATAAGAGTGAGATTATAGATGTTTTATAATACTTTTAATTAAAACTAACTAATATATTAATTATATTCTCTTTTTATTTATTTTATTTATTTTTTTATTTAAAAGAGGCAGTATCAATCATACCTTGAGCATGAATTAAATCACAAATCACCCTTATATTTGGTTATAAAATACCTTTCTTAATGTAAAATATAATATTAATATATATAATTTTTTATTTTTTAATAATACATTATTATTTAAAAAATAAAAATAAAAAATTAGAAAAAAAATAAATATAATAATTATTTTATAAAATATTAATTTAAAAATTGAGTTGTAAATCTTTTGAAACTAAAATAAGCACTCAAATATAATTAAGGAAATTGAAATAGAGGAAATGGTTTATTTAACCTGAATATTAACTTTGAAATAATTTACGACTTTTTTTATACAAACTAGACTTTATACATGTGTTATAAATTTTTGTTTTTTAATACCAAACTAGACTTTATACCTATGTTATAAATTAACTTTCTTTTAATATCAAACTAGACTTTATACATAGGTTATAAATTAATCTTTTTTAATACCAAACTAAACTTTATACATATGTTATAAATTAATTAAATCAAAATTTAAATATTAACGAAAATTTAAATTTAAATAAAGAGTAATTACAATATTACAATCAACTAAAAATATAAAATCAAAATTTAAATAAAGAGTATCTACACTATACAATCAACTACTAAAACATAAAATTAGAAAAGTGCAATAAATAAAAATTAGAAAAAATAAAATGACTGCGTGATTGTGAAAGTACAAATAAGTGAGTGAGTCATTCTCAATTTGAAATGTAATTAACATGCAAGTTAAGTATTGTTGTTACACATCTTCTTCATAAAAATTATCCCTACGCCATTAACTTCATATGCTCTCAATTATGATATGAAATGAAATCAAGCTTTTAAGGGCTCCACCATTCGTACAAGACACGAAGTGACAGTGCGTCATGTACAATTAATTACACCTCACCTCCTCCCATCTGCCCAAACTTTCTCTATTATAAATACTCATCATAATCCACATACTTACATATATCACTGGATTTCTCCTCTGCTGCTCTGCCCAATTTCTACAATTTCAACAATGTCTCGGAAGCATCTAACACCTTCGATCATTCTCCTTCGGTGCATCCCAAGCTTGCATATCAAGGTCTCTGCACATCCTCCAATGGTTAAGTTATGCCTTGGCTATTAACACCAAGTTTTTCCTCCTTGTTCCTCATCCTGGTAAGGAGCCTCATGTTTGTCCCTGTAATTGGTATCTCCAATTCCAACAGAAATTATACTATGTGAAGATGAAAATGAAGGGAAATCAACATCTTTTACGTCCATTTCCGAGTTGGAAAGAACTAATGAGGGCTTCTCATTATTTGTTGTCGGTGGTTCGTTGTCTGTCCTGACACATTCCCCAACTTCCTTTCTGACATATCCAAGTCTTGTTCAATAGGGTAATTCCTCTACTTTGATGGGGTTGACAATGCCTTGGCCATTAATGCCCAAACCTTTTCCTTCATACCCCATTTTCTTCAACAGTTTGGAGCCAATTCCTGTAGTATGATTTTCAAAAACAATGAAATCATCATCAAGAAACATACATGAAGACGGAGAATTACTTTTTACCTCACATAGGTCACGCTACAGCTTTTCTAAGGCCTCTTCCTTAGCTTGCACCTGTTGTAGCAAACTATGTTTCTCCTTTTTCTCTTCTTGTAGAAGCATCTTCAATTCAACATTATCTGCATGGAGACTCTGGTTGTTGTGCTTCAGTTCTTCTAGGGCCTCTTCCGTGGTTCGCAACTGAAGCTACAAATGCTACTTTTCCTCTGTCTCTTCTTATAGAGCTTCATACATTATTTCCACCTGTTTGGACACTCTGAGCATGGTCTTGTACATCGCTTTTTCATCCTCCATCGCTGCATGTTCCATTGTTCATGCTCGCAATTCACATTCACGCAAAGACCGCTCTAATACCAAACTAGATCCGAGTTGACTCAACTCCCGAATTTAACCAAGATCTTTTACTTCCGTGATGTTGTTAGAATTGAATTTAAAAGAGCGTAAAGGAACATATATGCATGTTGTAAAGAAGATGGAACATGACAAGAATTAGCAACATAAAACACAAGATGTTGATAACGGAGTTCATCGAGGAGGGACTACGTCTCCAGGGCCCAGTGTCAAGATGGTGTAGGCCGCTGCATTAAGTGCTGGAAAGAGTGATGATGTACATGACTATGTTTTCTCTATCATGCAAGGAATATTCCCTCACACAATTGTGGCTCCACGAGATGTTCCGTTGCAGGAACTCTCATTCACAAAAGGACTCCTATCAGTATGACATAATTTCACGTATGATAATAATGAGCATCTCGCCAACATGGCATCAAAGGATCTCAATTCAAATATACATGGAGACACATGAGTATCCCGTCAACATGGCGACAAAAGGATCTCAATCAAAACATGACAATAAGTACATCTCACATCAAGAACAAAACAAGATCCCACATCAAACATCAAACAAGGATCTATACAACACAATGCATCTCAAGAAAAAAGACAAAGAAGTACATGATCACACTACATATACCTCACATCAAGGAGTTATTTGAAGAAGAGGATGATAAACTACTGTATCTGGATGTACCATCAATCTTGTGGCATCAAATATCATGGAAATTACTACTCGCACATTGAATGCTGACACTTGCATTCCACTTTGAAAAGTGGCCAAAAAATGGAATGATCAAATGGAAAATCAAATTACACCATCAAATTCGTGGCGTTGAATAATGTAAAATCGACTGCCAAATTTTTGAATTCTGGCAAAGTGAAAATCGGAGCTACAGGAATCTTTTGGATTCCTCCTAGATTCCTCAAAGATTACCTCCTCTGGGTCATTTGAAGATCTGTTGCTCAGATCAGAATTTTTTTTGCACCATCAGGTTCATGTCGCTGAGAAGTGTAGGATTGACATAAAGTTTGTCCAATTTGGACACTGGAAAAATTTCGCCCTCCTAAAAGTTGGGCTCAATCATGGTTTTTCCTGCCTCTGTTCCACGCTCATGGTTCCACCTACAATTCATTAAAAAATTGTCTCGAAAAGCATGTCAGGGTTCCGCTCCTGGTTCCATCGCTCATGGATCTACAATAAAATATTAATATATCAATTTCCGCTGGCTTCTCTGCTCTCAAATCCGCTCCTCCTTTTGGCATTGCATTGAGGGCACGTTTATATGGTGGTAGGGTGATGGACTTTATAAATTTGCCACCCGTGGTGCGGTGGTTAGGTGGAAGAATGGAGGTGGAGAGGTCGGGGGATCAAATCTTGCCTCTCCCAAAATTGGCACATGGTTTATTTTACTGAACCATTTTGTAACATTTGACATAACCGTTATATATATATGAGCGCGGTTTTTATGGGTTTTGTATTAATTTGGGGCCGCCCGCTTGAGGGACAGCCATGTGGGTTGGTGTTACCAGGAAATCTAGTGTCTATTCAGAACTGCTAGTCCCACTAAGATAGGTAGCTATCTTAGAAACAAACAGATTAAAGTCACTTGTTTTTTCCTTTACGAGAGAGAGATGAGAAAGAAGCAAAGAGTACCAACCTCAGTCTTTCACTTGGCTCCTTGCTTGTTTCCTTTCCCCTTTGACAGAATCCCGCCACTGCTTCCTTACTTGTCCTGCTTCAAAGAGCACCTGTAGAGTCACAGCAGCATAATACCATCAAAGCATAGAGATCTATCACTGTAAACAATATAGGATCAGATATATATTGACCATACAAATGCATATATCAACACAATGTTCAGAGATACACAAGAATATGGAGGAAAACTCAAATAGCTTTATTGATAAAAGTAGTAGAAGAGAGGATTACAACCACTTGGTCTGACCCAACGCCATCCTCCCAGCTTGAAAGCCCTCTTCACCTCATACAAAGCAAGATCACCCAACAATGTCTTCAAAGAGAAACCAACAGCACCTCTTTGCAAATTACCAAATTCCAACCTTTGGATCTCTGGGATGAGGGATCCATTTATAGATATTTGCAGGGGGGTGAGTCAGCTTCTGGGATTTTGATTAGTGTCATCTCTCTGATAGTTCTTGGTTCCACTTGGAGATTTCATGATCTCTTACTCATCCTTGGGCGAACTCAGGGAGGCAAGTGTTAAATGAGTAGCTTCTAGAAGATTCTCAGGGTCTCCACCTAGCAAACTGCTTGTGCCATTTGTCTACTCTCGCTCATCGCACCCTACAGAAGGGCTTTCTAGTATGCATCACACTTTTTGCATGTGGCAGGTGAGATGCATCGCACCCTTTGCACTGGGCAATCTGTATGGTCCTGCTTTGACCAGTTCTGAGTGGTTTTTCATGGAAAACTTTTGGGAGATGATGTAATCAGCTGACCTTGCTTCTTTAGGGTATGAAACAACACTTTTAGGGACATAGAAGCCCTTGGTTTATGGACATATGTGATTGGGGTTGCAGTGCCCAAATACGTCTATAATAGTCGGGGGTCGAACCCACCCAATCCTTAATGTGATGTACACCATATTTTTATATGGTTTTCATATGTTAACCATGTTTCAAATTTTAACAATATTCGTTATAATGAGTTATATATAGGGTGACCATATTTTTATATGGTTTTCATATGTTAACAATGTTTCAAATTTTAACAATATTCTTTATAATGATTTATATATAGGGTGATTTTTTTTATGAAAATAAGGGTCATTGGGCGTTTTAAAGAGGCAACAATTTCGCTCGCCCAGTGGCCAGATTCCGGTAATCGATTCCGATGCAATTTGTAGGACCATTAACCCTGCCACTTGGCTAAGTCAACCGTGAGCTTTGACTGGCCCTATCTCCCTCATACAAGCTCAAATTTGAGTGTTGTTCACACTGTTGGAATTAGGGCAATGATAACTTCGATCTAGTGCTGGTTTAAGAGCTATCTAACCACTTTGAATTTTGACCCTTTCTGAGTCCTCTGGGACTTCTACATGTGTCTAGAGCCACCTGGATCAGAGGGACTTGCCAAAAATATCAAATCCAAGTAATACAATTTGTAAATCATGCCAAATTTATAAGCAAGTTTGAGTGCCTTACACGTCAAAAGAAAACTTATCTACTAGTCCCTTATAACTACTTCATGGAGACTTATGTGGGCCCTCAAGGACTAAGACCCCGAGTGGTGAATGGTACTTTATGCTAATCATTGATGATTATAATAGGCTTACGTGGATCACATTTTCAAGGATTAGTTTAAAGAGTTTAAAAGGTTCAAAATTTTGAAATCCATGGTTGAAAACCAAATTGATTACAAATTGAAGTGTTTAAGGTCAGATAGCAGTGAAGAGTTTACTCTCAAGGATTTTGATAATTTTTGTGAAGAACATGGCATAAGAAGATAATTCAGAATTGCAAATACTCCACAACAAAATTAGACCAATGCAACAAATGGCTAGAGCTACTTTGGATGAAATAAATCTGCCAAATACTTTTTGGGTTGAAGTTGTTCATAAAACAATCCATATTTTAAACAAATCCCATCTTAGGCCAAATAGTACAAGACTCTCTATAAATTGTGGAATGGAAAACCAGCCTCAATAAAGAACTTGAAATTCTTTGGTTGCAAGTGCTACATCAAGAACAATGACAATTTGGGTAATTTCAATGCAAGAGAAGATGAAGGAAGTTTTTAGGATATTCAACTCAGAGTGAAGGCTATAGATGTTATAATAATATATTATGAAAATTTGTTAACAATATTTATGTGAGAGTGGATTATGAGTTACCTCTCAAAGAAAACAACCAATATTTATTAGTCCACCTAATCAGATCGACAATGAAGATGAAGCAGTGCAACTTGAAGAAAAAAGAGAAGAAGAAGAGGAAAAGTGATATCACCCAAATATCCCCTCTAGGTACGTTAAAAAACATCATCTTATAAATCTCATTGTTGGTAATAAGGAAACATGAGTCCAAACTTGTAGAAGATTAATAAATATTGTAAAAGAATACGACGCTAAGATCAGGCTAGCAAATATTGTAAAAGGTCAAGGCTTTTGCAAGATGTTGGCTGGAGCATCGCCTATTTCTGAAATACCATCTCCAAATCAAGAGGTACAAATGTATAAGGTAAGGCTAAACGATATTGAATCGAGATATGCTGATATCATATTTTATCTAAAGAATGGATATGCTCCTTCAAAGCTGAATTATACAAAGAAAAGAGCCCTAAGATTGAAGGCTAAGCAATATCAACTCGTAAATGATGTACTTTTTAGGATGAATTATGATTCTTTTCTCCTTTCAATGTCTTGAGAATTCTAAAGCTGAAAAGGTGTTGCAGGAACTCCATGATGGACCATCAAGTGGACATTATGCGGGAGATGCTACAACACATAAAATTTTGCGTGCAGGTTACTATTGGCCTACACTATTCAAAGATGCGCATAGCTATGTAAGGAAATGTCAAGTTTGTCAAATTGTTGTCGGAAGACAAAAGAAACCATCATTGCCTTTGCAACCAGTCAATATCGATCAACCCTTTGATCAATGGGGATTGGATATAATAGGTGAGATCGTTCCTCACTCTTCTAAACAGCATAGGTATATCCTTACAGCTATATATTATTTTACTAAATGGGTAGAAGCAGTTCCTCTCAAGACAGCTAATGCTGAACACATCATTGATTTCATAGATCAGTTCATAATTACCAGGTTTGGTCTACCCTCTGCTTTAATGTTTGATAATGCATCATATTTTTCTGGCAATGCTATGACTGAATTTGCACTTAAAAGAGGTTTTAAGCTTAAATATTCTGCCAATTATTACCCACAAGGGAACGGGTTGGCTGAATCAACGAATAAAAACTTAATCAGAATCATTAAGCGAATCATTGATCAGAATCATAAAAATTGGCACAAATCTTTGATGTATGCTCTGTGGGCAGACCGAATAACCCAAAAGGCTTCCATTGGCACTTCTCCCTTTAATTTAGTTTATGGGAAAGAAGTAGTTCTCCCAACTCATCTAGCAATTCCTTCTTTGGCCTTAGTTCAATTTATTGATGAAACACCAACTTCATCTTTACAACTAAGACAACTGCAGATCCTTAAGCTAGAAGAGCAATGAGAATAGGCTAAAATAACACACGCTCATCATCAAGCATTAGTAAAGGCTTCCTTTGATTCAAGCATGGTATCTAAGAAAGATTTTCAAATTGGAGATTTAGTTTTGAAATGGGATAAGACTCACGAAGAAAAAGGAAAACATTCTAAATTCCAACGAATGTGGCTTGGCCCATTCCAAATTGTTGAAATTATAGGTCCATCCACTTTCATGTTGCAAGATTTAGTAGGGAAAAGAGAATCTTTACCTGTTAATGGGCAGATCCTTAAAAAATACTTTCCATAGAAGATGACCTCTTCTATTTTTGTAAATTATTGTTTCTAGCTTTATTTTGATAATAAAACAGGTTGTAAATGGTTATCTTTGGGAATTCACGAAAAAGATTAGTGTTTCTTTTAGATTTTGTTTTTCGCTTGTATAAATAGAACTGATTTGGAAAATCGATCATTATTATTGAAAGATACAGTCAAACGCTACAAGCCTGAAAATGTTACTAGTTTCAGCCTTACGAATTTTGATGAAAAGCAACCTTTAGTGAGAATTTGTTTTATATCAGTCAATGAAAAGCATCAATAACAAAACAAAGGTTCTCTGTAGAAAAGCTATTTCCAAAAAAACTCTATTATTGTTGTCTAGAGCTATTCTTAAGGAACCAATGACTTCCTCCCCACCTAGGGAATTATGAGTTTCAAGGAGTAATCCAATGATACACTATAAACTTAAAGAATAAGAGGTCTCATCACGAGCCGACTTATCATGATCATAGATATTATAACTTGCTGACATTGCCAAAACTGCATACCAAAACAGGGCAATGACTCAAGATTGTTGCAATCAAAAGATAAGGGGTCTCATCACGAGCCAGCTTGTTCAGCAAAGTTATAAATCAAGTGAATGGTACTGTCATAATTTGGCTACCAAACCAAGACATTGTTCTTTAAGAATTAAAAGAAAACAAAAAGAAAAAAGTGTGGATCTGGATTTATCTTTGAAAATTGTACATTTCTCCAAGTAGGATACAAGATCATTGCTGGGTAATAGGTAACCCAGTCGAGGCTATGAACACCTGTTGGCAGCAGAGGCTCTACCTATGACAAATGAGCATACTTAAAACTGATCTACAGAGAAGTTTTTGTTTTTATCTTTATAAACCAAGTACTGGCTGATGTAAATACAATGACTAGCTTTGGGAAGTAAATAATCAGAGTTAGCATGGAAGAAACAAACTACCATTAATGGCTAAAAGCATGATGCACTTTATATTTCTATAATAAAGTTTGATTTTCCAGAAAACTTTTATGTTTTGGAAGTTTAGAAAATTCAAAAGATAATCAGAGATAACTGGTTCTTCCTAGTGAATCACCAATTGTTGTGGCCAGCAATAACCCCCCTTTTTATTTAGTATTAGTAATAAAACTAAATAAATGGGGACCCTTCTAAAAAATAAAAACTAGCACTTATACTTCCCTTCGAATAAAACACAATATCATAAACTTAGGAAAACACCCGCAAAACCCAAGAAACTTAAGTTTTATGATAAGTTCTGAATAAAATCATTCTCTTAACAATAAAACATCGCATCACAAAGGGTAATGGAGGACATCATATAAACAAGCTTTCGAAATTGCGAAAACGCAATGCGAGATCGTGCGCCTTAAAGACTCATCGCACATCGCGGATTTCATATGACACATGTATCACTTAAGATGAAATATCCCGATCCGGAGATATGTGATAAGGCATCTCGCAAATCGCATTTCGCAGACACATAAGGTGATAAATGATCGATAAAAAAAAGGGCTAGAGATATTGCGATCTGCGATTTTGCGAAGCAAATCGCAAAATCGCTTTATCGCAGATCTGTAGGGCTCATTGTTCAATAAAGTATTTCTCATAATCCGATACCAAGTTATGGGCATTAATGTCAATTTAGTGGTTAGTTGATGATCATTTATGAGATAAGATTTAGATTTGATCGAAAGGTTGTTTCACGTAGGGTGATATATTTGATATGATTTTAGAATTAAAGAGCTTTCTCGTCACCTTAGCTCTTACCATTATTCTTTCCTTAATTATAAACTTGCAGGAGCGGCAAGCAGAATAATATATGCAACAATATTCAGAGCGTAATGGGAAAGAAGGGAAAAGCTTCGGTTGCTAAGGACAAAGAGATGATGCCCTTATTCACAGACACCACCTGTACCAGGGATGTCGGCATAACCACTTGGGAAGGCATGTACAGTCTGCTCGAAGAAGAAAATCCCAGAGTTATGGAAGTTAAAGTAACAGCAGACTCACGCAGGTCATCTGAAGCATCAATCACTGAACTTGCAAGTTCATTCTTGGACTGAATAGCGACAAGACCTAAGATACTTCCATACATAGACATGGTCAAGTGGGTACTGGACAGTGCTGATATAACAGATAGACAATTCAAGTCTCGAGGCCAAGACATCATTGGGTCATTCACTCCACAAGATTTAAGGCTTATGTATCATCTACCAGAGCTGCAGGCAAGCTACAACAAGCAGTTCATGGAGAAGTTCGCCAAAGAAAACGAATATTTGGCGGAGTGCACCAAAAACTGCTTGAAAAACCATTGAAAAAGGACCATTGAAAAAGGACAAACATGGTATGTACAATATTGGTTCCCTCTTCTCCCCATATTGCTTTGCTGCTATTATGCTATGTAGACTATTTAGAAGGCCCGACGTCAACAAGTTTTCATCTGAGTGGCTACCCCTATTAGATGCAGCCACTAATGCCACTATTATGGATTGGGCTCAGATATTGTCTGATAATTTAGCCTCGGCTATTTGGAACTACCGGTCTAAAAGAACTCCCTCTCAGAGGATTTATCCTCCTTTCTTTTTAGCTGCTTATGTTATGGATGCAATCTATTTTGTTTCCAGATTTCCTTTAATGGGTTGGAAGTGGACAATACAGAACCCCTTGCCCATTCACATTTATCATAAGGAATTATGGGATTCCAAGTTTATCCCGTATTTTTACAAAATTTGTCATGGGATTATGTTACCTCTTTATAGAATGTTGTATAATAGGGACGCCCCAAGATTTTCCCCCGAAGCGGAAGTTGACATTCTCCTTGTCGCAAGATGGTTTGGGGAAGAATTTTTCACCTATGTCAGAGTATTCAGAAGCATTGCTTCCCCTCATGTCCTACCCTTATATGTTCCTAATAAGTTATTGGCTCGAGAAATTGCCTACCAGACCTGTGGGGTAGGAGGAATGAACAAAGAGTTGAAAGACAAGAAGAAAGCCATCTGGCCGCAATTTCCTGTGGCCTGTGGGGCCTTTTCACTATTTGATTTAGGTCATGCATTTAAAGAAGTAGACAATATGTTGTGTTTACGACTGTTCAAGTTTCCAGGAAGACAATTTGACCCTTTTGATGTCATTAAGAATTTTACTACTGCTCTCAAGATAAAGGTATTTTCTAAAGAAGATGATCTTTTTGATGATATCTTCCAACAGAAAAACACATTGAACGAAGTTTTTCATATGGCTCAAATTCAATTTCCCCCAACAGAATTCCAAGAATTCAAACTGTACAGAGAAAGGAGACTAGCAATCATCCCCTTGGATAAGTTACACTTGGAACCAATAAGGGAGCCAACTCCCAGTATCAGTTTAAGTGGAAGTTCGGGTATAGATAAGTCCAGGTCTAAGTCTGGGAAAGAATCACCAGAACACTCTAAACGGTTCGAGAGTGACCATAATAAAAGTGAAGGGTCAGTTAGAGATACTGCCCAGTCAAAAGAGCGCCCAGAGCAACAGGTCTTGACTACACCACAGGTAAAGGTTCCCCCTCCCCTCATCCAGCCACCAAAGCTAGTGAGAACTGAGCTGGATAAAGAGTGGCAGACATTCAATGAATTGATTAATATTGAGGAGCAAAACACAAAGACACCTGAGAGTACAGTACAGACAATGACAGACATGGTCATTGGAACAATCAGTAATGCTCCAGAAATGGAGCATATTCCCATTACCCCATCATCTGAAATCATGCTCAAGATAGAGGAGATTCCTCCTCTAGATGTATTTTATAGTTCGCAGCATAAGGCAGTGGTAAGAAGGCAAAGAAAGAAAAGGAAATTGGATAGCATGCTCTCACCTGAGGCAGAGCAGCTAGATGTCCTATGGCGAGACCCCACCACTGACCCTATTGAAAAGCTGACTAAGTTATCCCAGATCACAGGAGTCTATGCTTCTGCTACCATTGATAAAGCGTTCGAGGTACAACAATTACTTAAGGATAAAGAAGAACAAATCCAAGTTTTGCAGCAACAACTACAGCAGGCCAGTGCCAACCACGAAGCAGAGGAGAAGTTAGAAAAATTACAACAAGATTTTCAATAGATGCAGCTGGGATATCAGAACAATTTGGCCGAAAAAGAAAATCAGTTACAGGTTATGCTAGAAATGCATAAAGATGATCCCAAGCTCACAGAGTTTGTCTCAGAAGCCCTTGCCTCGAATGACCAACTCTTGCAACAACAAGAGTCATTATGCCAAAGAATATCGCAATGGAGTTCCCATTGCGAAATGAGTGATAAAATTACAAATCAAGTCGTGGACTTGCAACTCGACTATGATTTAATTGATAAAAGAATTTTTGATTATTTGAAATGGCAGGAATCAGAGGAAGGAAAGAAAGCAGGCATGCTCAGAATCAATGAAGCCCACAAAGAAATGCTTTTCCATAAGTGGGACGCACAGATTAGAAAGGCGTAACAGGTAGCGGAAGAAGCAGCTACAGTGGCAAACAACGTCATTGACTGTGTCAATGAAAACCTGCACAGAGAAAACCTCATATTAGAAACCGCTCTGGGATTTCTACCAAAGGCACAACAACTGCAGACAAGCTGGAGACAAAAAGCTGAGGAGAAAGCAGAGTCCATCAGGAAGTTAACCAAGTTGAATTGGGACACTTACTGGCAATACTTGGTTAAACCATACAGTCAATGCATGACTCTCAAATGCCTTACAAACTCTGCCGAGAAGATAGCGCCAGCACTTGACGATTCTATTTTCGTAGGGCAACTAAAATCGGAGGTTGGCCAACCGACGCTCCTCAAGCCGATGCTGAATGCTTGCGATCTTAGAGAACAGATACATAGATAGTTAATTCTAGATTCAGTTTTAGTTTTAGTTTTGATTTATTTTTTCCTTAGATGAGGACGATCATTTAAACCTCCTCCTATATTTTTTGTAATAAACTATTTTTAGCATTTAGGAAGTAGTATTTTAACCCCTCTCATGCATTTAGAGAGGGGTCCTGAAATTTTTCAAAAATGTTTCCTCAGAACATGCACTTCTACACCCTCAGAGGAGGTTTTGATGAATGAATGGAACGAGATTTATTTATATCTGTGTTTAATGTCTGCTACTAAAATGCATTTATGTACTCTTAGTAGATATTGAATTAAGAAGAGATAAATCTATATTGTTGAAACTCATGAGTAGAACTTGTTATCAATGGTACTTTTATCTCTTAATAATTTCTGCTTATGTGTCGAAGTAATATTTTATGTTCAGTTATTTATATATGAAGGCTTGAATGTTTGAGTTATCATTTGGCACTTTTGTACGGTGATGACTATTCTATTTATGCTCAATATATGAATGGCTTATTATGCGATATGCTTTTCAAAATTGTTTCAGCTAATTTCTTATACGAAACAATTCATTTTTATCGAATTCTTTTCTCGTAGCGATTGAATGATCTTTATTACCAATTGCTGCTAGAAACTATTTTAGTTTGCATAAGTAAAAAGTTAAATCCTGGGTTATATTTAGAATTAGATATTTATGTTCATTAGGATACAATTGCATGTTTTAAATTAGACTTAGATTAAAAGAATTTTACTTAGAAATCTTTAGAAAAAGGAAATATCAATTCTTATCATCACACACACAAATTGGGAAACTAGTCCCATTATCCCCAGTCAGACCCACCATCCCAAACAGAAAAGGAGTTGCTTTCAAGGTCCGGACTGGGTGGGTATCCCCCTTATTGTAGACCCGATTTTCGGGGCTTCAACAATAAGTTAGTTAAAGACCAAGCCAAGCTTGACTTAGCCTTGTTTGAAATAGAAAGACTTACAAGTGAAAACATAGATCAAAAGAAATTGTTGTAGATATGTAATGAGAAAGAGCATGATTTCAAATAAGAAATCATTAGCTTGAGGACACAATTGGAAGAAGTGAGAAGAGTTGAAGAGGTAATCAACAACCAACTGAAGGAAAGAGATAAACAATGTGAAATATTAGAATCAGAGGTTGTCTTCATGAGAAATAAGTCAGAAAATAGTAAGAGCTCAAAGGTAGCCACAGAAGATAATAAAGAAACACCAAAAAGGCTTGTAGGAGAATATTCCATCAACATGATTAGCAAAGAAGAAAAAAAGAACAAGCATCAAAACTAGTAGCTGAGGAATGAGACTAAGAAAGTGTATTTTGAAAAATGAAATTTGCACCTAGAGATGAGTTTAGGAAGCCTGTAAGATTCCAAAGGAGGGATAACAATTCCTTTGCTCCCCTATTGGAAGATGTCAAGTGCTTCAATTGCCATAAACATGTGCATATAGCAGTTGAATGCACAATTATATCGAGGTTTATCAACAGAAGATGCAACAAAAATGCAAGTTCCCTCAAGCAAGCAATCAATGAAGAACTTTACAAGAAGCTTGAGATACATTTGGTGATGTTGATGAACTTTTATCTCATCGAAAGCAAGGTTTGAGAGAAAAGGCATGGATGGTGTAGGAGTAGATGATGAAGGTTTCAAGAGGCTCGAGGATGATTTTGAGCCAAGTCTTTTGGAAAAAGAATACATGACAACAAAGGATGATCAAATTCATGAAACTGGTGTGCCAAAATGGTTTCAATTTTATGAAGAAATTATGTGCTCTTGGAATCAGTCTGGCATAATAGTGGTACAACGGTATGATAACCTGCCTTGTAATGAATATGAGGTTACAAATCAGAGGAGTTAGCATGTGAGCCTATGGTATCAGTTATAAGAGAAGGAGGAATCTCAAACATATGCAATATGTTATTTGTTAATGTCATATTGACATATACATAGAGGCTTCTGCAAATGCTAGAGAAGTTATCATATAGAAAGTTACAAGTCTAAATGTTACAAAGTCTACATTATAGAGTCTGGAGGATGGTTTCTACGTTTCAAAGGCGGATGATTACATAGTCTTCTTCATCACCTATGGCCGTGGAAATGTTGATTAGTTTCATCCAAACATAGATAGGAATCGATGGATGTAATACAGTTTCAATTGGATTGGTGGAATTGAGATCATGGAATATATACGCTACAGTGCAATATGAAAAATATAAAGCATTACCTCTAGTAGACCTGTGGAACATTACACGATTTGGTGTGCAATGTTAGCAGGATATATAGAGAGATTGCAGAGCTTTTGTTAGGATACATACGAATAGAGTGCAGATACTAGAATAGTTATGTTAATCTGCGTTATTATAGTTAGTGAATACGAAGAACTCATTAGAACAAAAAATTCTTTGCTAGAGAGACCATTTTGGTGTAGCTACTCAAATGTCTTAGACATTGGCAGAGGTTTATGGCATTTGTTGAGCGAATATTGCTCGATGTATGGGGAATATTGCTCTATGTTAACATGCCAAATAATATTGCTTGATTTTAACATGCCAAAGAATATGTGTGGGGCGAATATTGCTCAATGTTAACATGCCAAATAATATTTCTCGATGTATGGAATTTGTGGACAACATGATGATGGAAAAGTTATAAACTACCCCTATTTTGTACTAGTTGTGTAGACTATACAACAAGGTGCTCCTTTGCTTGTTGATTGTCCTGCATACCTATAGAAAATATACTCTTTTGTGAACTGCCTATGAAAGTCTATAAAACTTCTATTCTTGTATTCAAGGATAAGGAAATATATGTCCAAGAATACTGTTGTTTCAGGCATCTATATTGCAAGCACAATCAAAGAAAAATGGTGAAGACTTAGGTAGAAAAATAAGTGAGTAATCTTTCGAACCTGAAGGCAACCACCATTCAATGTCCAACACCAATGTTTCTAAGACTTCATATTCTTGTCATGTAATTCATAGGAACAAATGGTTGGGTTGCACTTCAATTCAAAGATGTTTCCTTGTCAGAGGATAAATTACGTGAAAGTTGTTTAGAGGTTGTCATCATGATGTGTATCTTATATTATAAATGAAAACTTGTGCCTGGATATTTAAGTGAATACAATATTCTTTATCATGATGGTCATTTGTATTATTGATGTTTCTCAGTCTGTAGACCTTGATCATCCACGCGCATTAGAATTTTTGCGTGAGTACTGCCTTCATGTCTCTAATTTCTTTGAGAAAATTGGAGTAGAAGTTATGGTTTTACGAGACCTTTTTTATTTTATGGTTGATCCATCTATTATGGATGAATATTTCGATGATTATATTAAAAATATGCAATAGAAAATGTAGAATAGGGGCATGCATTCCTCTACAACTGATGAAATTCCCAAAGTTATTTTTGTTTAGTCCTTCATCTTGAGAAAAATATATCAGGTACAATATTTTGAAAAGGATATAGGTCGGATTACCAGTGGAAATAATACTAAAAAAATATACTATCGGTACTCTTGCAACAAAGGTGAGTGGGAAATTGACATCTTTGAAGGGTCTCAAAGCTCAGTTGAGGGAGATTCATGGATACCTAGATCTAGTAGCTGATGGAAGGCTTCCACTTAACCATGAAATTATATACAATCTCCAGGGATACCTGGATCTAGTAGTTGATGGAAGGCTTCCACTTAACCATGAAATTATATACAATCTTCAATATGTATTCAATCTATTGCCCAAATTTAATGTTAATGAGTTAATGAAGGCTTTTACAGCAAAAAAAAATGACATGGTGTTGGTAATCTATCTTTCCTCTCTTATTCAAAGTGTCATTTCCATTCATAATCCCATTAAAAACAAAATTATTAACAAGGAACATGAGAAAGTTGCAGATGCTTCATCCTCACCCATAATAGTTGCAACAGAGAGTTAAGTAGATGCTTCTGCTTCTGTGACAGTAAGAAAGATTGTAGTTGGATTATTTTCAGAGGTTATCTTTTGCAGCTCAAAATATTGGAGCTTCTATGAAATTTTTTGTGGTAAGTGGAGAAATAAGGTTTCCTCAATGCGCAAATGGAGAAAACTCCATAAAAACCCATCCAATTGTGCCATTTGAACCATGCAATTTGAACCATGAATGTGTTCATTGACAATATTATATCTATTATAGAGTTGGTGATGTCATAAATTTGGTTCCATGAATGCTCAATCTTCTATCATGCTTGTCTTCTATATAGGACCTGAAAAAAAAATCTTTAACATATATGGAGCTACGTACAACAATAGTTTCCCTATTTGTGCAAATAATGAAGTTTGTGGTCTTAAAAGAGTTCTCTCCTTATTGATTTTCATTGTCCCTTTTGCCATTGATGTCAAAGGGGGAGGTTAGGAGCAATAAGAAGAAATGATTCTCAAGAAGAAATAGGGAGGAATGATTCTCAAGAAAAAATGTGGGAGGACTAAATCAGTGTTGTCATCAATGCCAAAGGGGGAGATTGTTGGTGAAGTTCTCATTAATAGCAAAGGTTGTTGAATGAACCTTCTTGTGTTGATCATTGTGTAATATGAAGCAATTTCTTGTCAGCATCCACATAAATTTTAAGGTTTAAAAGATGAAATTATGTCAAAGAGAACATTGTTCACCCAATTTAGCGCCTACTTAGATGTTCATTTAGTATTAGAGGTATTCATCATTGATATTGCTGAATATGTATTATTTTTCCTATGTATGTATTGTTTCTCATGTAAATTCGTTGATCATGTAAGTTTTTGAGTGAGTATGAAGCTTGTTAGAAGTATGGTCTTGCAACAAGTGCAAACATAGTGATGTAAATGCTTGCAAATGTTGGGATGCAAATGCTTGCAAAAATTGTGATGTAAATGCTTGAGGATAACGTATTTCTAGTGTGTCTTGAAAGATATGCTTGTCAGAGTATTGGAGTGTTTAGTTGCTACTAATATTGTTGATATATTGACAGTCAAAGATGAGCGAAGCATATTGGTGTTCTTGAAAGAAATGGCAAGAAAAACCATAATGAAATAGAAAATACACATTTGTTCAATGAGAAGACCACATATATATGTGTATGCATCTTGCAATGTGCAAAAATAAATCTACATTGTTTTGGCTTATGCAATCATTACAATTAGCTGATGTTACTCTTTTAAATCATATTTGGTGGACCATGATTTTTTTTTTCTTGTAAGATTGGTAGGACCTTTTCATTCATTCATTTTCAAAAACCAGATTACATCCATGAAAGACATTCAATGGCGTCAACCTGCCAATTGGGAAACCAAGTCTGTTGGCCATCGTGTATGCCATCCAAAATCTAAATAAATTAAGTTTGTCAAACAAAGCTTTATATGAATGAGTGTCTGTAAACCAATTTTCACCTAACAAACTATAGTAACTACTACTAACCAACATATACATCAGAAAATTAAAAAAAATAAGGAGTTTCTACATCGAAACTAACAAGTAATCATCAAAGGAATCCATAGGAGTTGGGTCCTTAGTACTAGATCCTCGTAATTCCGATTGAGGGAGGCATGAAATGTGCTTCTCAATACGGTCAAGGCGAACATTCTGCTGCTATATTTGTAATTGGACAAGTTGAAATTCTTTCTGGATTTCCTGGAAACCTAGATCAGATTTGACAGAACCTATAGGAGAGGTCATAATTGCTCTGGCCACAATGCTTTTCATCATCCAGTACAGATGAACAGTTTGTTTATACTGGGTGGTACGCCAATGGGTGTGTCTGGGTTCAGGAACTAGGACTCGTCAGTCTTATAACTACACTTCAACTTCTTCCCTCTGATTGAGTTATGCTTCCCATGTCAAAATCATTTGTTTTACGTGGGTTGGGGTCCCTGTATTATATTCCTGGGCCGCCTCATTGATGATCTGAGCATCCGACTTGTGGCTGCTTTTCAAAGGTGGTCGAGCGAAGGAAGAACCCTAACCACCTCAATTCCCCGAATTCTGCTGCGACCCTGACCCCCATTTATAGATGAACCGACACTAGGGTAGGGAAAATCCATTTGAAATAGAAACCAGTCAATCAAATTACAAACTTTCAACCAAACAGGTCAAGCCACAGGCCAGGACCAGGTCGTCTACTTACGGGATAGGTGGTTACACAAGTTTTTAAAACTTGACACAATTACATAAAATAAGAGCAAGAAACGGACTGTGTTAGGATCGAGCCTTACATATACACTAAGAGTCGAAAAGGGCGGCCACTGATGCCACTCTATTATAATAACAATCACTTCGTGCTCAATTGGGCCAGTAGATAGAGAGAATCCAGAGAGAGTCTGTTGCCTCAGAAGGGAGGTTCCACAAACCAGCTCCCTGAGCCGAATACCATTGAAAACCACACCATAACCATAAAAAATTAGAGAAGAAGATTTAAAGGACATTCCCTTGCTGAGGGCCAACAAATCACGAAGATATCCATTACCATCAGGCGGACAATCCTTCAACAGAAGACGAATAACCCAAAATTTTCCATTCATTCCCATTCGAAGCAATAGAATAACAAAGAAAACAAACCCGGCATAGAAACAACAGACACAACATAAAACGAAACCACATAAACTTTCCCACTTTCCGAGAAACCAATTCCTTTTCTTACGACATTCAATTCATAGAGATTGTCAACAAACCGCGGTCGAGGAAGGGAGAAAAGGAAAAAATCATATCCGACCACGCATGCCATGGACCAGAGGTCGGTCACGCCCCGAGAGAAGAACTTCCTGGCCGTTCTTGCAGACAGAGGATTGAAAGCCGAGAGTTTGTGCTTACCTCCAGGAATTGAGCTCCAAAACAAGAAAATTGCATAGGTGGGACCCCACACCCTCCCCACATAGAGTTTAAGAGCCCTGCAGCTCATCGCTTCAACATTAAACCTTCCCATGCGCTCTGTCACCCCACTATCTTGATCTTACATGTGAGGGCAAGGGTCGAGCTGCCCTCCAGCCCTGTCACAAATCTTTTCATGCATGACGAAAATCTTGAGAGGGACGATGATTTGTATTGCACCTCGATCAGGGGGGTGGACCATTAATTTTGTTTTGATATTCAAAATCTTAAAAATGTGAAACGAATATGTGAAATACAAAGAAACAACCTTTCATTTCAGATTCCTACATGGAACACTAACAATCAACAAGTCATGGATATAAATATATGTGCTTTTGGATGGCAAGATAGTTTTTTTGAAGATTGAGTTGCTGTGAGACCAAGTTTGTGGATTTCCCAGTAAAGAAAGAAAGAGAAAGAAGAGCATATGTGAAGCAGAATTGAGGAAGAGGAGGTTGAGACAAAGTACATAACAAAGATAAAGAGTACGTTAACTAGAAAAATAAAATTGTAATCTTATCAGGGGATAGTTGTCTCCTTTGCAGTAGTAGCCTAAAAAAGAGCAGGTTAGAGCTTATAGAAGGAGTAGGAGTTTCCCAGCAAGTTGTAGGTTACAAAAGAAAATCGAGATAGAAGCCTCATGTAGGTAGACGCCTACAGAAAATTAATGTATGTGGGAGTGGGTTCTTCCAACAATTTGTATCTCACAAGATAGAAAAGAGGTTGCAGCCTCCTGTAGGTGGGTGCCTACAAAAGATGGTGTAAAAAGGGAGTGGGTGTTTACTTTATAACAAAACAACAAATTCGTGGTTTTTCCATGTGCTGCCCTTATTCCTAGTTTCTTATGCTATGGTTTAATGTTGATTATATGTTAAATTTGCTATGGTTTAATGTTGCTTATATGTTAAACTTTCTATTCACATGTTATAATAATAAATATAATAATATAGCCATTTATTTTAATTAGTAAAAATTTAATTGGAAGAAAACAATAATTTAGATTACTAAAATAAAAAATTATTAATTAATTCAATATTAAATAGCTTATCTTAGCTCGGGTGATGTTAGCTTATCTTTGAGGAGAGATGTGGTGGCTACATGCCTTTTAACTGTGTTACAATGAGGCTCAAAGGCATATTTATTATTGAGAAACAATGGAAAACCCTAAACATCCAAAAACCTAACCCTAGGAGATGAAGCGCCAAAACTGTGGGCCTCGTTTGGGTAAATTGGTACATCAACTTCCCGGGGTCATAACTTTAGAATACGATCTCTGTTTGGCTATCATAATACCTCGTTTCAAAGTTCTCAAAGAAAAGGTGGAAAACAAAAAGGAAAGCTAGTTTGGGAGATTTCCGGTCTCTCCGTTTTCCATAAAAACGTCGTTTAGGCCCTCAAAATGGCTCTCGAAGTTCAAGTCCCGAAAAACTACCAAAAATAGTAAACTGTGCTACAATTAAGGAAACTGAAAAACTGAAAGAGACAGTGTTGGGGGTCCAAGTGGAATAGGTAGGTGGCCACCAATATCCACCTGGATCATTAAATGTTGTAACATTTCTCTAATACCACATTGTAATACACGTAACCTTCCAAGTCACCTTGAGGAGATGGGAGTCATAAATCACTACTTCTCTCTTCGATTTTGAACTCGATTTCTCAGGTTATATACATCCTCTACTCGCCAAGATATTTTTAATGATATTGATTTCATCAAATCTTGAGTTTGGCGCGCCAAATTATAGATGCCCTTGGAAGATTCCACCATTTGTGCCACATTATCATGCATGACACAATGGACATGTGGTAGATAATGTGGAATCCTATGTCCATGTCTTGCTTCGAGGGTGTTGTGGCACCAATGGAAAATATTCAAAGGGCTCTAATTTGGCACCGTAGACATAGAATTCAATGAAATGTATATCTTGGGAAAACTCTTAATAAATAAAGGATGTTGGTAACCTCATAAATGGGATTTTAAATAGAGGAAATATGTATAAATTTATGACCCTAATCTCCCCAAGGTAACTTTGGAGGCTAGGTTTGTTATTACAACATCCACATTCCAATTGCTTTGGACTTTTTTGTTCTAATTATTGATTTTTTTAAGTTTATATATAATTATATGTCCAAGAAAACAAATTTTCCCCCAAAACTAACTTTATGTAATCATTAACTATTACCCAAGAGCCATGTGTGATTTGGCATTGTTATCTCTAAAATGCTAAGGACGAGATCTGTGGTTGAAGAACTAGATCTACAACTAGAAACATGATGCCAAAAACAATAGGTATTCAATCTAATTTGATTTGGATCTTGGAGATGGTACAACCTACAAATATCTTTGAGAAAATGAAGAGGATTTTATAAAGGTTTTCTCTGATACCATGAAGATGTTTACAATAACATCCCAAGAACATAAACTTTAGTGAAGTGATAAAACACCTTATACAAGGGATAATGGAATTGATCTATTAGATTTGTTGTATCAAATATAAGAGAATGTCTACTGTATATAATAAGGAAAAAGATGTAGTTTTCTTTGTTGAACAAATAAGGATGCCCAATTAAACTTACAATCATCAATACTTGGTTGTATTTGAAATTTGGAAAATAACAGTAACAATTTTTAAATCCCATTATAGAATTGAAAGTAAAATTTATTATAGTTAAAGTATTTAATGGTGTGTTTCTTAATATGGAGATGTGAAATTCATTTCATATTCAATATAATGGAAATATATAATTCTTTCCATATTTAACATGGAATTAACAAGTAACATGTTTCTCTTTTTATTGTGATAGGTCACTGGTTCAAATCCCTCGTGGATGCTTACCAAAAAAACATGTTTCTCTCTCTCTCTCTATATAATTAATGTAAATCTTTTTTATCTATACTTTTATCATAAACTAAAAAAAAAATATTTACACCTCTAAATATTTGATTTAAAATAAATTTAAACGAATAATTATTTTTCAATTTAAAACATTGATAAAAATATATTGAGACTTTATTGTAACTTCATTTGTTCACCATAATGTTCACTCACAATAGTATGGTTAAGCGTATTATTATTATTATTATTATTATTATTATTACCACAATAGTATGGTTAAGCGTATTATTATTATTATTATTATTATTTACTCTAGAAGGAAAATATCGTTGTTAAAGAAAAATAATTTAACCTCATTATCATTGTTGTTGCAATTTCCTGACGGAGAAAAACAATTTTAACGTCAAATAGAGTGGGGAGAGATGTGCAATGTGAATGGGGTTTGATGATACCAGGAAAGTTGAGTACCAATGGGTTAGGTAAAGTTGTACTTTACCACCTATAATTCAGTCACAATGACGTGCACCACGCGAATGGTTGGTGACTATTGACTTGACCATTGTGGGTAAAAGCCTTTGGATGATCAATTATTCCATCAAAAGTCGATCTAACGGTTACTTTCCACAAATGTGTGTGCCACGTCAGTCAATGGCTAAAGGGTGTTGACTTCATTAAGACTCTGTGAGAGTGACGTGACGTGTACCACGGGAATGGTTAATGACGGCAACTCCTATTTCTTACCCCATAGAAAAGTTAATGCACTCTTAAGAGAGACTCTGACGACAGTCTTGGGAGACGAGTTCTAACATCGGCTATGGCTGTCAACCAGTGTGCACCCTTTCCCGACGAACAGATTCCGATTAATAAAAGAATGTGTCGATGTCTCTGTACGTATTCGCATTCGCATTCATCCACCCACATACCATCCATACATCACTCATTTTGAATTTGGAAACCCGCCTAAATACTGATATTTGTATTACCAGCGTCCTCCGTCCCATGTCATACCATCGCCCGCATACCATCCATACATCACTCATTTTGAATTTGGAAACCCGCCTAAATACTGATATTTGTATTACCAGCGTCCTCCGTCCCATGTCATACCATCGCCCGCATACCATCCATACATCACTCATTTTGAATTTGGAAACCCGCCTAAATACTGATATTTGTATTACCAGCGTCCTCCGTCCCATGTCATACCATCGCCCGCATACCATCCATACATCACTCATTTTGAATTTGGAAACCCGCCTAAATACTGATATTTGTATTACCAGCGTCCTCCGTCCCATGTCATACCATCGCCCGCATACCATCCATACATCACTCATTTTGAATTTGGAAACCCGCCTAAATACTGATATTTGTATTATTTGTTTAACATCAGCTCCGAGAAGCGTCATTCTGGTGGTGCACGAACTCGCCATGGATGTCTCAAACGTCGGAGAAGAGAGATAAGCGGTACCAGCGGCAGCTTTCGTTTCACTTGCTCTTCATTCTGGTGATTGTGGCGTTGCTTCTTACGTTGTCTTGGTACATGACCTACTAATCGGCACTGGAGGGTCTGATGGATCAGCTCATCATGGTCCTCATTCTGTGCGTGGTGTTCTTGCTCTTGACAGTCCACTGGTTGTTTGTGGTGGAGAAGCCAACGTTGCCTTTGCCTCGATATTGGGATTGTCCCATTGGTATTTAGGCATGCTGGGGCGACGCATTGAGTTGACCACTTGCAAGTGCCCAATATTTCTGTATTCCTCCGATCTCATGCGCTTATGGCAGAAAAATCCAGCCGGTGGGCAATGGGAGCTTCTGACTCTACACAGCTTACAGTTTTCATCATATAAGGTGGCAGCGGCCCACCACGAGGTATAGCTACTTCATTCGATGAAAACTATAAGCCGTGTGGAGTGAAAAAATCCCATTGCCCACCAGCTGGGGATTTTCTTGTCATAACCGCAAGAAAACAGAGGAAGACACCCCATTAAAATTATTGCCAGAGAAGACACATAACAGAAATACTTGACTTTTGTAAACCATAGATTTATCTTCTGCACTACCATGGTTAATACCCAATGGCGCAATCGCAATATATTTTTCTTGAATAACCAGCATTCTGGTTTCCGTGTTATAACTTGCCAGCATAGACCGACTCCTTGAGGAGTAGAAGACTAGGCTGTTGTCTGCGCCGGAACGAAGTGATCGTCCACATAATTTGCAGTTGATTTCTAATCATTGCCTTACAATTGTAGGGATATAAATGACATCATGTTCCTGATTATAGACGGTTGAAACTAGTTTATGAAACACCCATTTACCTATTCAAAAAGATCACCAAGGGTTGGTAAAATCACTATACTCAGCTCCTAATCATTTTTTTCCAAAACATTAGATTATAAAAATTATGAAACGACTATTGTTTATTCAAAAATTGCGTTGAGGGTTGTGATTATAAAATTTCCAAAACATTAAATTATAAAAACTATGAAACTACTATTTGTTTATTCAAAAATTGCGTTGAGGGTTGTGATTATAAAATCACTATGTTCAGCGCTTTATAATTTAAATTATGAAATGGCTATTTGTTTATTCAAAAATTGCATTAAGATTCTAAAATCAATGTCGTCAATTCCTTATCATTTCTTTCCAAAACATTAAATTATAAAAATTATGAAACGACTATTTGTTTATTTAGAATTTGCGTTGAGGGTTGTGATTATAAAATCACCATGTTCAGCTCTTTATCATTTCTCTTCAAAACTTTAGTTTATGGTACATTTAATTTAGAGTATTGTTTACATGATTTTTTTCCAAGACTGAGTTTTTCTTTTAAAAGTTGGTTTATAGTGATGATTACATAATTTATTTCCAAGACATGAGCTTTTTTTCAAAAAGTTGGTTTATAGTAATGATTACATGATTTCTTTCCAAGATTTTAACTTATAGTGTTTATAAGAAAGAAAAGAATGAGAGTAAAAATCACACAAACCATGTGATTGATCTTTCTAATATAGGAGTAATTAGAAAAAATTTCTTATAACCAAACAATATCAAAATTGTGATTTTTCTTTTAATATTTTTGGTTGATTAAATAGATGATTATTTTTTTTAATATTTTTGGTTGATTAAATAGATGATTATTTGATACTATTTAATCTTTTTAACTTAGGACTTAAGGGCTTAATTTATTATATAATAAAAATCACACATGAACCATGTGATTGATCCTTTCAATATAAGAGTAAAGAGTAAAATTTTCTTATAACCCAACAGTATCAAAATTATGAGTTTTTTTTTTTCCTTTTTATCAATGGTTGATTAAATAGATGACTATTTGCTACTATTCGATCTTTTCAACTTAGGGCTTAATTCATTTTTAGGGGTTGCAACTCTCCCTTAATTCAACAAAATTAAGGGCAATTGTGTGAAGTCTAATTGAAAACTATTACCAATGGCGTCACGTTGTTTTTTATTTTTAGTACTATTTCTTTAGTTTCTGTGGTGGATCTACTTGTAATATAAACTATTAGTATGAGCAGTCAACATGTTACCTATTGATATGTGGGCATCAGAGAAGAGAGGTAATTTCTTGAGGTATGCCTCTCTAGCTTGTAAACTTTCTAGGGTCCTATTCTCATAAACTTGTATATGAAAAGTGAAGGGGGAAGAAAAGTTCTTATACCTTAGAAAGGTCAAGGTTCCCCCATGTAAAATTTAATTCAATTGTATTTTCCCATAAATAATGGACTTGTAACTATGAAAACATTCTTTAGGATTATGACATATGATGTGGTAATTTTGGATTGGTAAGAAGGATTTCTCTACTCGAACATATTTGTTGACTTGTAGGTATTGCATCCTCATAGGGGAAATCCTTCCTTTTCTCTAACATCACCATCTTTAAGAGTGGGGAAGGGTGCCTCACACAAGGCTTAAGCTGTGGATTTGGGATCATGGCGAGGTAGTGGAGACTTAGGGTGTTCTAACACTTTTCATCATCCAATGAGATAATCCCTTGGAATTGTGGGGAAAGGTGTTCTTCAAGCCAATAGGGAAGAGATGTTGTAATGACCCCTCATGTCCTTTTTAACATTTTCACTAGGGTAATGGCTTGGCTTCTCTTATTTAACATTTTAAAACCGTCAAAATACATAAAAATAAAAATATGGAAGAGATGTTGTAATTTCCTATCATGTCTTATTTAACATTATAACTAGGGTAATGCCTTGTACCATCCTATTTAACTCTTTAAAACTTTCAAAATAAATAAATAATAAAATAAAAATTAAACTAAATCAAAATAAAATCGAGGTAAGTTGGGGTTTCTATGTCATGTAGACATTTTCACTTTGAGTTTTGAGAATTCATGGTTTCAATGGTTTTTCCCATGGTATTTTCACTAATGTAACCTATTTAAAGTATAAAATTCCAATGAATTTTCCACACATAAAATAACCAAAAACCATTTTGTCATCATTTGAAGTCTTAGACCCAAATAGATAGGAAATTTGTACAACGACTTTGCGACATTTTCCAGTTTCATTTTTTAGTTGCATTAACATGTTCATAGATTTCTCTTAGTAGATTGCTTCATTAACTTGTGGGTCATGTTTTTCGAATACATTTTATATTTATGGCATATGTTGTCAGTTGAACATTTTGTTTAAAATAAAGTCAAGATTTGGAAAAAGAATTGAAAAAAAAAATGTTAATCAATATATTATAATAAATTTAGAGTTAAAATAAAATTATAATAAATTTTCTTATTTTTTAAAAGGAATAAAGCATGCACAAGAGCTAATGTTTTTTATTCAGTTGGATTTTCAAGATCTTGAGTTAAATGTTACATCATTATATAAAAAATGAAACTTGACGACCTAAGCTTAAGAGTATTGTATGTTTTTAAGTATTATATCATTTATATTAGTTTTAGATTATATTTTAAGATTACAAAACAATTGCAATGTGAATGATTAAAAAGAAAATATTATTATTTACAAATAATGTTTTGTTTGGATAAATAATATATTTATTTTTAAATAGAAGTGTATAGGGAGATTTTCACTAGGAAGATTGGACCATAAACAAAATTTCACTCTCCGTCGAGAGGCATAGAATAACATAGTGTTCAAAAAACTAAAAAAGACCAAAAGTGGGCTAGATTGACTATGAGAATAAACAGTGATACCAAACAATGATGATACCCTAGACATAACATAAGACTAAGAAGAGGGATCATAATTCATAGTTGCAACCTGGATGGGGTCTTGGTTGTTGGCAGGGGTGGTCTCAGTCTTGAGTGGGATGTTGAGATGTAGTTTGATATGATCCAATGTTTGATATAAGTCCTTCATGTGACATTGCAAGTGCTCCATAGAGTGAAGGAGGTCTGTCTGATGCTCAAATCAATCCAGTAGAATTCTACCAAGGAGGAATTACAAACCTAGTATAAGTTCATAATGTGCATGTACAAGTTGAAGTGTCCACATGTGTGCTTGATATATGGCACCCAGTTTGCCATCTCAGCGAGAACCTCTATGTATGAGAGATGGTGCCGATGAGAGACTATTTCTCTCTCCATGTGGGTGAGCTCATCCTAGATGGGCCTTGGGGTAAGTTGTTGAAAATAGCAACAAGAAATGATAAAAATAGAATCCAGAATATTCCAATTTTAATTTGTCCTTGAATTAAAATTGTGAATTAAATTCGAATTTAGTCTCACCAGCTGCTTGAAAATAATTAATTAATTCATTATGGATTAATTAGTTGGAGAAATTCAATTTAGAAGTATTTCTGAAGTCATGCAACAGTTATCCCTTAAATTAAGGAGATAAGATTGAGTTATATTTGAGTTGTAATTAGTTAGCTCAATTTACTGAGTTAAGTCTAGTTAAATTAGTTCCAAACTATTTGAGAGACTAATTGTGAGCTATTAGTCAGTTGATGCATGCATGCACTCAACTAGTGTACTCCATATAACTGAAGATTCTCTCATCAAAAACTCATGCATGTCTATTCTGAGAAAGACCCAATTGAGCTAAATGTCAAGGACAGTGTACTATCAGTTGCATGTTTTATCCTATAAAGGAAACCAATGCATGTTGTCAAGGGAAGGTTCCTTGAGGATTGCGCAATTCGGACAGTGTATTAGAGTAGTGTGTGAGAGCAGTGTGTCAGAGAAGTGTTACACTGGGTGAAGGAGATCATCCCAGAGGTAACTACGCAAGGAAATAGGAGCTTGGAGCGCAGAGAGGAAGGCTTGTGAGAAGCTTTGTTTGCCTATGAACATCCAGGAGGATTGTACTAAGAGCTGGCTAGCTGTGAGAGCTAAGGCTTTGTATAATTCTGATGTATTTCGACCTTGTATGATAATACAGATAGTGGGGTTTTTAGCTAAGGCTTTCCCTTGAGTATTTTATGTGTTTCATGTGCATTTATGAGGTCCCAATATGCAACTTCACTACAATGTACATGATATAGAAAGCCTGAAAGAATAAATGTCACGAAGGTGGACTTCCAATAATGAAAAGCCTCCCACACCATTAGTAGCTATGCTATCAAATGATGGGCAGTTCCTCGGTATCCTTTTGGTGATAATTTCTAAGTCGACCGGGGCAACTTTATTTGCCCCGATTCCCATGTAACATATGAACCGATTTAGGCCAACCAGATTTGATCCTGGGCGTCCCTGAAGCATAAACTAGACCGACTTAAGCCAACGAGACTCGATCCTGGGGCTCCCGAAACTTAAAATGAATCTACTTAGGCCGATGAGATTCGATCCTGGGGCTCCCGGAAACTTAAAGGCCTTCACGCAATGATGGGAATGAATTCTGCAGGCGCGGAGCATCCACAAAAGAGATGTTAGTTAACGGCAACCAGTATTTCCAATCTGCGTTTTGAAAAGTGAGGGAATGTACCATAGGTCGCCGGGTGGAAAAACTGAGTAACGGAGATCGTGAGGATTGTGATCTACCGGAGCAAAGGAACGGGAGCACCACCTCTTCCACAAACACTAGCGTTGGAATCTAGGTAGACCCCCACTTGCCCACGACTTGGTAGGGCATGACAACATGCCCCCTGGATAGCAATTAAGCGATGTATAACAAAATTGTAATTGCAAGGTGCCACTCGACATGCCTTTTCTACATTCATTGCCATAGTGGGCCACCCATGTGAACAAGAACTTCAAGAGATATACCAAGGCAAGTAATGGGTTACAGTACTATGCTCACGAAGAAGCCATCCCACAACAATCTTGTCCATTCCATCACATTCAATGGTGAGTCATCGATGGATGCCTCATTAAGATTCTACACGTTGCTTGAGGCTTTCTTCAATAAATTTGGAGACGAAACTCCTTAACTTGGGGTGGTCTCAATAGGTCCTTTCCTTACCCTTCTAACCAGGTCCTCCCTTTGTTGGACATATGTTGTCATTGATGGCAAAGGCAAAGGCAAAGGAAATGGCAAAGATTGGTAAAGAAAATTGCATTGGTAAATATTTTTTCATTAGTGATCAAGGTAAAGATTTATGGAAAAAGCAATAGTAGAGGTGGCATAGGCAAAGCAAAGGCAGAGGAAAGCATGGTAATCATTGGTGGCAAAGGAATAGTACATATACTTCAGAGCCAGTTTTTTAGCACCATATCATCTCAAATGCAGGTGTAACCTAGCAAGTTGGATAGATCTCTAAGGAGCTTTCCAGTGGTTTGGAAGCCCTAAAATGGCCTCTTGGATTGAAAGATAGAGCGAGCCAAAGCTATATGAACCCAAAGTAAAATAACATGGTTAAAGGTGAATGGAGGATCCTTTAGCGCATAGCCAAAGTTGGTAGAATAACCAAACACGACAATTGACATATACGGAGGGAGACAACCAATCACATATCACCAAGCGGTCTCCATTGGACACATCGACCCACAGATCGACCCCAAGGGAGGTATGGAGGTCATGAAAATGAAAGTGTCAAGAGAAAGGGCATTGGGATACGTCAGCACCAACAGGCAACAATGATGGCCAATGGGGAGCGTTTCGGGCGGTCCCCATGGGACATGTCAACTCGGAAGGCAAACCCCGATGAGTTTGTTAACATGCACAAGAGGGAAGTGCGTGGATAAAGGAGTTTCGAGCTTAGCACCTAGACACTACCCTCGACTTGTTTCACATAGAAATAATATCTTGGGCATAGAGAAAAGAGTCACAGAGGCTCTAGGAGCATCTAAGCACTAGCTCCTTGGATTGTTTCGCGTAGAAAGGAAGGAGTGAAACACATAATAAACAAAGGGGCTATCAAATAGGGAGCTCCGTCCTTTGGGTTGATGGGTGGTCATTCGCCTAAAAACATGACCAATGACGTGGAGCCATTAACAAAGGAAAAAGGCCTCCTATAGGACTTAAAAGGGCTTAGTTCCTAGGACCTAAGCCAATGGTCGCCATGACTCGGTCTTATGGTGGATAACAGGAAAGGTGCCAACAAAAGGGACCTAAAGGCCAAACTTGAGAGAATTGGAAGAAAAAGGCCTACGGAAAAAAAATTGGTAGCACAACCAATTTCATGGCAACGACATGATTAGAAGAACATGCAGAAAAGAACAGTTGGCAACAATATTCAACAAATCCTTTGGACTTTGGCATGAATAATCGACAATTTTTTTTTTATGAGACTACCAGTTTAGGTGGCAAATTTAGTAGAAGGACATGTAAGCAGCAGAGAAAAAGGACTTAAGCTCAAATTCAGCGGAATTGCCAGTTTGGTAGTATATTTGGCAGTTAAGCCAAAAATAACATTAGTTAAAAATAACATAAGTCTAGCTAAATCTGGTAACAAAGCCAGAATTGAGGAAAATAATAGTTTAACTCAAAAATTGAGCCCAGAACTACGGATCATAGATTGAAAATCAGTGAACATAGTAAGTGGACTAAAATTAACAAGACAAAGGCAAAAATATTAACTCATGCAGCAGATTTGAAGAACAATTTAACTAAAGATCAATTTAAAAATATCAATGCAAAAATATATAAAGCAGAGCCTGAGAAATAGAGAGATGTATGAGAGCTTAGTAGCACTAGGTGGCTACTGGTAGGTTATGAGTGAGAGTTGTTAGGTTGTGCAGTAAAATTGTGAATAGCAACAAAGGATTGTTGGTGTGTTAGAGAGAGTAGTAGGGTGCTACAGAAATAGGGGTTGCATAAGCAAGAGCAACAGAGAGTTGTTGGAATTGGGTGGTTGCATGAGTGTCTGTAGCAAGATGGTGAGAGAAGAAAAATGTTGTTGGGGTGTTTCATTAGAGAGCAACAAATTATGAGAAAGCAATAGAGTTGTTGGTGTAGCATAATGGTGAGTAGAGCTTGGTAATCCTATTGGTGCTTGTATCAGTAGCCCAAGATTGTTGAAGATGTTTATGGTGGATTTGTTGAGAGGTTGTAGTGGCAGAATTTGTTTGTTTATGAGGTAAGAGGTCTATTGGTTCTAGTGCGAAAATGGATGAAGCATGGACCAACAAGACCAACAAGTGGTAGCTTGCAGATCAGGGGTAGCAGCTCCTTCTAGTGTGTGTTAAAAAACATTTAGGGGTTGCAGTCCCTTTCAGCAGAGACTGATAGTGTAGAAATTTTGAATAATATGACACATATTCAACAGAGATTATCCTGATCATACAATTTAAGCGGAACATGTATAATACATAATCTCCTCTACGTTGATCATCAATTTACAGAAGCAGAAACATCCACAGGCACACATAGAAGCATCAATCAAACTCATAAACACAGTATGTATCCCGGGGAAATCATCTCGCTAAAAACCCCACACTATCTGTATATTATATTGATTGAATCATGTAACAATACAAAGCATAATACTTCTCACAAGTATGTCCACCTGTTACACACAATACAGCTCAGATTTGATCTCCAAATCTCCCCCGCTGCTTGCCTGCCTCCACTGCTCAATACCTGCTCAAGAACTGATGAGAATGGCTTCCCAAACTCGTTTTTCACCTGCAAAATAGTCACTCACTCTTTGTGGACGTGAGCAAAAGCTAAAATGTGGGCCAAATACGTGAGCAAACTCATTGGCATACTCAATCCCTTGATTGTGCAAGATCTGATGCACAACTATAGTCACAACTGATAGCAATCTCATTCTCTACCACTTGTCCCTGTTGAACTGAACATGCACTGACATGCAACTGAGTTAACTGATGTATTCATTAGTTGTATTATGAGTTAATAATTAGTTTAACAACTCATCATTAGTCTATCTGCAGTTAGACTAAATACAACCAGTTTAACAAAGCTAAACTGAACACAACTCCATCAACTGCACCTCCAGTCCACTAAACTCAACTCACTTGAGTTCTAACTGAAGTCCTGCATGCAAATATTAGTCATCCCATAGGTAACCACGTATTTCCTTGTGGGATCTGCATGTACCACATCCGTAGCTCATTCTGAAGTGCTCCAAGAGAATAAGATTAAGTTTATAGTCCAAATATTATTGTGAGATAATAATATTTGACTTTTCTATTTTTGACAGCCAGTCTAAAAATAGACTTTGATCACTCACACTGTGATCACTCACACTTTCATCAAAAATAGAAGTCCATCTATTTTTTCCAACTTGATCAATCATCCATAACCATAGACATGATCCATATGTCTAAAAATAGACATAGTCTAAAAATAGACTTGCGCCAAAAATAGCCTGCGGGCCCACTTAGTGAAGGCGACTCTTTTCACTAAGCTCCATCATCTTGTTGTATTCTCAACAAACATTTCTTGTTGCACACTTTTCAACACTCCCTCTCAACAAGAAAGGCTTCCTCTCAAACCCGATCCTGTAACTCTGGAATGTTCTCCATGCAACACATCTGGCTGGTCCACTTGCTCTGTCATCAAAGTCTCTGACTGCTATTGCCTCTGTCGACTGAAACTCTGCATCTCTGTGCTCTTCAGTATCTGACTGCTCTAGCCTCTGTCACTTTGATCTCTGACTGCATCCGTGCTGCTGCTGGTTCTATCTCCCAGCATTGCATCCGCACTGCACCTCCCAACTGACCTCCCTGTTGGGATAGAAACACCCTCTGATGCTGAAGCTCTACCTGCTGCTGACAAGTGCTCCCTCTCTGACATCTGCGCTACTGCAACATCTCCATGCATCTCGCACCATTGCACACCTCTCTGTGCCACCTAGCACTGTGCAAAACACTTGTGCCTCTCGCATTGCTACAGCCTGCTAGCTATGCGCTGTCCTGGGATTCCCTGCACTGTCGCTCTCTCTGCCGCTCCATCCGCATCTATCTCTACCCAATCAGTCAGTTCCTGCTACTACACATCGGGGCTCCCGTAGCAAGGTCTCATCCAAGAGGTTGGGTACCTCAAGGATCCTGCCCCTCTTCCTTGGGACAATCAATCCACATCACCCCACCTCCTACCTAGAGGTATGGCTGCATGCGATCCCTCAGCCCACCTGGCTCGAAGTTTCCCGCTACTGGAGGTCTCTGGATGAGTAGATGTCTCTACTCTATCTCCTCTCAGCTTCCCCTGTTGTAGCTCCTCCACAACCTCCTGAAGCTGTTGCACCAATCGTGGCTCCTCCACAATCGTCTGAGACTTCTTCTGGCTCTGCATGTTGAAAGGTAATATACGCTCCCTCTCAACCACCAAGTCTCCATCAGTTGTCTCGCTGCTCAAGGCTTTGCATGCATCTTGAACCTCAAGAGCATACAGGTTCTTGACCCGTGAACCAATCTGCTTCACCTGTCTAGTGATGATGTGTCTAAGGAAAACCTTTCCCTTACTAAAGACCACATCATATCCTCTGTCTTCCAACATCGCGATCGACACCAAGTTTCTCTTCAGTCCTGGTACATACTTGACATCGGTCAAGGTAAGGCGAGCTCCATGCTCCCTCTGAAAAATAACCGTGCCTACACCTGAGACACTATACTTCTCATCATTACCCATCCCTATGAGTATCTGGAGATCTTTCTCCTCCAAAGTACTGAACAAACTTTTGTCACTGGTCATGTGGAAAGAAGCTCCACTGTCAAGAAACCAACCACTTCCCATCATGGATGAAACCATGCATGCGAAGAGTGTGAAGTCCAACTCAAACTGTGAAGCAAGTGAGGCTGCCTCACCTTCAGATCCTTCCCCGGATCCCTTCTTGGACTTCTTCTTTGGGAAATTAGTAGCATAATGACCCAACTCATGACAACGAAAGCATCTCACCTTCGCCTTGTCAACCTTCTTCCCATCATTGGAAGAACTGGATTCGGAAAGAGAAACCTTCCCCTTCCCCTTCTTCGCCTTACTCGCTAAGGCACAGTTCTCCTCATCCTGCATGGATGAAGAACCATCTCTGGTGCTCCGCCTGATCTCCTCCTGCACAAGATCCGACCAAAGTCTCTCCCATCCTGGCAATTTCTCCCGACCATTGACAGAGTCCTGATAGGAATGCCAACTCTTCGGAAGACCAAGGAGAGCCAAGCTCACCAAGTCCTCATCATCGACAGTAACCCCCACACTTCCCAGCTCATCTCGACACTGAGTGAACCTCGTGAGATACTGGGGCATACTATCTCCATTCTCGAACTGAATGTTTTTGAGTTTTATCTCTTGCTTTGGAATTAAATTCGAATTCCACCAGCACAAAACTCAACTGCTTCCGATCTAGAATTCGTGAGAACAAATTATTTCTTGTACAGAGATCGACTGTATGGGCATTCACCGGATATCTCACCTTCCAAAAGAAGGATGAATCCAGAGGCTACCTGGCCCGATTACAGACTCTGCCTGAAGAAATAAATTGTAAACACTTTCTGAATAGTAGATCTGATGATCAATCCTCGCTTGATATCCTGTAAAAATCTCTTCTACAAATCAAGTAGCTCTGATACCATGTAGAAACTTTTTCTACAATTATCTAGCTCTGATACCATGTGAAAATTTTGAATAATATGACACATATTCAACAGAGATTATCCTGATCATACAATTTAAGCGGAACATGTATAATACATAATCTCCTCTACGTTGATCATCAATTTACAGAAGCAGAAACATCCACAGGCACACATAGAAGCATCAATCAAACTCATAAACATAGTATGTATCCCGGGGAAAGCATCTCGCTAAAAACCCCACACTATCTGTATATTACATTGATTGAATCATGTAACAATACAAAGCATAATACTTCTCACAAGTATCTCCACCTGTTACACACAATACAGCTCAGATTTGATCTCCAAATCTCCCCCGCTGCTTGCCTGCCTCCACTGCTCAATACCTGCTCAAGAACTGATGAGAATGGCTTCCCAAACTCGTTTTTCACCTGCAAAATAGTCACTCACTCTTTGTGGACGTGAGAAAAAGCTAAAATGTGGGCCAAATACGTGAGCAAACTCATTGGCATAATCAATCCCTTGATTGTGCAAGATCTGATGCACAACTATAGTCACAACTGATAGCAATCTCATTCTCTACCACTTGTCCCTGTTGAACTGAACATGCACTGACATGCAACTAAGTTAACTGATGTATTCATTAGTTGTATTATGAGTTAATAATTAGTTTAACAACTCCTCATTAGTCTATCTGCAGTTAGACTAAATACAACCAGTTTAACAAAGCTAAACTGAACACAACTCCATCAACTGCACCTCCAGTCCACTAAACTCAACCCACTTGAGTTCTAACTGAAGTCCTGCATGCAAATATTATTCATCCCATAGGTAACCACGTATTTCCTTGTGGGATCTGCATGTACCACATCCGTAGCTCATTCTGAAGTGCTCCAAGAGAATAAGATTAAGTTTATAGTCCAAATATTATTGTGAGATAATAATATTTGACTTTTCTATTTTTGACAGCCAGTCTAAAAATAGACTTTGATCACTCACACTGTGATCACTCACACTTTCATCAAAAATAGAAGTCCATCTATTTTTCCCAACTTGATCAATCATCCATAACCATAGACATGATCCATATGTCTAAAAATAGACATAGTCTAAAAATAGACTTGCGCCAAAAATAGCCTGCGGGCCCACTTAGTGAAGGCGACTCTTTTCACTAAGCTCCATCATCTTGTTGTATTCTCAACAAGCATTTCTTGTTGCACACTTTTCAACAGATAGATGAGCAGGGGCAAGAGTCCCTTCTAGTGAGTATTGGTAAACAAGCAGGGGCAGCATTCCCTTTCAGTGGTAGCTAATAAATAAGTAGAGATTGAAGTTCCTAGTAGTAGCAACTAATAAACCTACACGTGGTAGCTTGTGGGGCCATGATGTAATCAAGTTGAAGATTGTAATAAAAAGAAGATTAGCATCTTGTGTATATGTAGTTCATGTGCTTGAGGTTTATGATGTTATGTTCTACATGATTGAGTTGTGTTGTTGATCCATGAAAAATTGTTAAAGTGATTAAAAAGTGAAATTTGTGAAGAATTGTATAATTTGGCCACACTACTAATTCACCCCCCCTCTTAGTAGTGTCCTAGTTTCCATTGTTTCTAAAAATTTGTATTGAAGCTAGCCTCCTTCAGGATCAGTTTAATAGTTAGAAGGAAGATCAAGGATCATGGAGAACTAGGACCTGATTACCTCAGTTGGAGTTCCATTTTTGAATGGCTAAAATTATACAAATTGGAAGGTAAGGATGAGAATCTTCTTGCAACATCTTGATTTAGATGCATCACATCTTCCGTATATGCCCAGTTTCTGTATATGCGCACATCTTCCATATATGCACACATCTTTCGTATATGCCCAGTTTCCGTATATGCGCACATCTTCCGTATATGCCCAGTTTCTGTATATGCACACATCTTCTGTATATGCCCAGTTTCCGTATATGCGCACATCTTCCGTATATGCCCAGTTTCTGTATATGCGCACATCTTCGGTATATGCCCAGTTTCCGTATATGCGCACATCTTCCGTATATGCCCAGTTTCCGTATAGGCACACATCTTCCGTATATGCCCAGTTTCCGTATATGCGCACATCTTCCGTATATGCCCACATCTTCCGTATATGCCCAATTTCCGTATATGCCCAGTTTCTGTATATGCGCACATCTTCCGTATATGCCCAGTTTCCGTATATGCTCACATCTTCCGTATATGCCCAGTTTCCGTATATGCACACATCTTCCGTATATGCCCAGTTTCCGTATATGCACACATCTTCCGTATATGCCCAGTTTTCGTATAGGCCCAGTTTCCGTATATGCACACATCTTCCGTATATGCCCAGTTTCTGTATATGTGCACATCTTCCGTATATGCCCAGTTTCCGTATATGCGCACATCTTCCGTATATGCCCAGTTTCCGTATATGCACACATCTTCCGTATATGCCCAGTTTCCGTATATGCACACATCTTCCGTATATGCCCAGTTTCCGTATACGCCCAGTTTCCGTATATGCACACATCTTCCGTATATGCCCAGTTTCTGTATATGTGCACATCTTCCGTATATGCCCAGTTTCCGTATATGCGCACATCTTCCGTATATGCCCAGTTTCCGTATATGCACACATCTTCCGTATATGCCCAGTTTCCGTATATGCACACATCTTCCGTATATGCCCAGTTTCCGTATATGCGCACATCTTCCGTATATGCCCAGTTTCCGTATATGCCCAGATCTTCCGTATATGCCCAGTTTCCGTATATGCCAGATCTTTCGTATATGCCTAGTTTCCGTATATGCGCACATCTTCTGTATATGCCCATTTTCCGTATATGCGGACATCTTCCGTATATGCCCAGTTTCCGTATATGCGCACATCTTCCGTATATGCCCAGTTTCCGTATATGCGCACATCTTCCGTATATGCCCAGTTTTCGTATATGCCCAGTTTTCGTATATGCGCACATCTTCCGTATATGCCCAGTTTCCGTATATGCCCAGTTTCTGTATATGCGCACATCTTCCGTATATGCCCAGTTTCCGTATATGCGCACATCTTCCGTATATGCCCAGTTTCCGTATATGCGCACATTTCCGTGTATGCCCAGTTTCTGTATATGCGCACATCTTCCGTATATGCCCAGTTTCCGTATATGCGCACATTTCCGTATATGCCCAGTTTCCGTATATGCCCACATCTTCCGTATATGCCCAGTTTTCGTATATGCACACATCTTCCGCATATGCCTAGTTTCCGTATATGCGCACATCTTCCGTATATGCCCAGTTTTCGTATATGCACACATCTTCCGTATATGCCCAGTTTCCGTATATGCCCACATCTTCCGTATGCGCACATCTTCCGTATATGCCCAGTTTTCGTATATGCGCACATCTTCCGTATATGCCCAGTTTCCGTATATGCACACATCTTCCGTATATGCCCAGTTTCCGTATATGCACACATCTTCCGTATATGCCCAGTTTCCGTATATGCGCACATCTTCCGTATATGCCCAGTTTCCGTATATGCACAGTTTCCGTATATGCACACACCTTCCGTATATGCCCAGTTTCCGTATATGCACACATCTTCCGTATACGCCCAGTTTCCGTATATGCGCACATCTTCCGTATACGCCCAGTTTCCGTATATGCGCACATCTTCCGTATATGCCCAGTTTTCATATATGCACACATCTTCCGTATATGCCCAGTTTCCGTATATGCGCACATCTTCCGTATATGCCCAGTTTCCATATATGCCCAGTTTCTGTATATGCACACATCTTCCGTATATGCCCAGTTTCCGTATATGCGCACATCTTCCGTATATGCGCACATCTTCCGTATATGCCCAGTTTCCGTATATGCGCACATCTTCCGTATATGCCCACATCTTCCGTATATGCACACATCTTCCGTATATGCCCAGTTTCCGTATATGCGCACATCTTCCGTATATGCCCACATCTTCCATATATGCCCAGTTTCCGTATATGCCCAGTTTTCGTATATGCGCACATCTTCCGTATATGCCCAGTTTCTGTATATGTGCACATCTTCCGTATATGCCCAGTTTCCGTATATGCTCACATCTTCCGTATATGCCCAGTTTCCGTATATGGACACATCTTCCGTTATGCCCAGTTTCCGTATATGCGCACATCTTCCGTATATGCCCAGTTTCCGTATACGCCCAGTTTCCGTATATGCACACATCTTCCGTATATGCCCAGTTTCCGTATATGTGCACATCTTCCGTATATGCCCAGTTTCCGTATATGCGCACATCTTCCGTATATGCCCAGTTTCCGTATATGCGCACATCTTCCGTATATGCCTAGTTTCCGTATATGCGCACATCTTCCGTATATGCCCACATCTTCCGTATATGCCCAGTTTCCGTATATGCGCACATCTTCCGTATATGCCCAGTTTTCGTATATGCGCACATCTTCCGTATATGCCCAGTTTCCGTATATGCGCACATCTTTCGTATATGCCCAGTTTCCGTATATGCACACATCTTCCGTATATGCCCAGTTTCCGTATATGCACACATCTTCCGTATATGCCCAGTTTCCGTATATGCACACACCTTCCGTATATGCCCAGTTTCGGTATATGCACACATCTTCCGTATATGCCCAGTTTCCGTATATGCGCACATCTTCCGTATATGCCCAGTTTCCGTATATGCGCACATCTTCCGTATATGCCCAGTTTCCGTATATGCGCACATCTTCTGTATATGCCCAGTTCCGTATATGCGCACATCTTCTGTATATGCCCAGTTTCCGTATATGCGCACATCTTCCGTATATGCCCAGTTTCTGTATATGCCCAGTTTCCGTATATGCACACATCTTCCGTATATGCCCAGTTTCCGTATATGCGCACATCTTCCGTATATGCCCAGTTTCCGTATATGCGCACATCTTCCGTATATGCCCAGTTTCCGTATATGCACACATCTTCCATATATGCCCAGTTTCCGTATATGCGCACATCTTCTGTATATGCCCACATCTTCCGTATATGCCCAGTTTCCGTATATGCCCAGTTTCCGTATATGCGCACATCTTCAGTATATGCCCAGTTTTCGTATATGCGCACATCTTCCGTATATGCCCAGTTTCCGTATATGCGCACATCTTCCGTATATGCCCAGTTTCCGTATATGCGCACATCTTCCGTATATGCCCAGTTTCCGTATATGCACACATCTTCCGTATATGCCCAGGTTCCGTATATGCGCACATCTTCCGTATATGCACCATGTTCCTTTCACCATAAATCCGATGTATGATACTGATTACCAATTAGAATGATATCATAATAGTCAATTGATTCATATGCAACAAACACCATTAGCCTCTATCATGCAAAGCATAACTTATACTAGTTAATGATACCAATTCTCAATGCATAATCTCATACTCAAATATTGACTTGAGTATACTCCCCTTGTGGTCATGCTCCCTCTTTGTGTTAGGAATAAGACCTCTTTGTGTTAGGTCCCTTTTGTTGGCACCTTTCCTGTTATCCACCATAAGACCGAGTCATGGCGACCATTGGCTTAGGCCCTAGGCACTAAGCCCTTTTAAGTCCTATAGGAGGCCTTTTTCCTTTGTTAATGGCTCCACGTCATTGGTCACGTTTTTAGGCGAATGACCACCCATCAACCCAAAGGACGGAGCTCCCTATTTGATAGCCCCTTTGTTTATTATGTGTTTCACTCCTTCCTTTCTACGCGAAACCATCCAAGGAGCTAGTGCTTAGATTCTCCTAGAGCCTCTACGACTCTTTTCTCTATGCCCAAGATATTATTTCTATGTGAAACAAGTCAAGGGTAGTGTCCAGGTGCTAAGCTGGAAACTCCCTTATCCACGCACTTCCCTCTTGTGCATGTTAACAAACTCATCGGGGTTTGCCTTCCGAGTTGACATGTCCCATGGGGACCGCCCGAAACGCTCCCCATTGGCCATCATTGTTGCCTGTTGGTGCTGACGTATCCCAATGCCCTTTCTCTTGACACTTTCATTTTCATGACCTCCATACCTCCCTTGGGGTCGATCTGTGGGTCGATGTGTCCAATGGAGACCGCTTGGTGATATGTGATTGGTTGTCTCCCTCCGTATATGTCAATTGTCGTGTTTGGTTATTCTACCAACTTTGGCTATGCGCTAAAGGATCCTCCATTCACCTTTAACCATGTTATTTTACTTTGGGTTCATATAGCTTTGGCTCGCTCTATCTTTCAATCCAAGAGGCCATTTTAGGGCTTCCAAACCACTGGAAAGCTCCTTAGAGATCTATCCAACTTGCTAGGTTACACCTGCATTTGAGATGATATGGTGCTAAAAAACTGGCTCTGAAGTATATGTACTATTCCTTTGCCACCAATGATTACCATGCTTTCCTCTGCCTTTGCTTTGCCTATGCCACCTCTACTATTGCTTTTTCCATAAATCTTTACCTTGATCACTAATGAAAAAATATTTACCAATGCAATTTTCTTTACCAATCTTTGCCATTTCCTTTGCCTTTGCCTTTGCCATCAATGACAACATATGTCCAACAAAGGGAGGACCTGGTTAGAAGGGTAAGGAAAGGACCTGTTGAGACCACCCCAAGTTAAGGAGTTTCGTCTCCAAATTTATTGAAGAAAGCCTCAAGCAACGTGTAGAATCTTAATGAGGCATCCATCGATGACTCACCATTGAATGTGATGGAATGGACAGGATTGTTGTGGGATGGCTTCTGCGTGAGCATAGTACTGTAACCCATTACTTGCCTTGGTATATCTCTTGAAGTTCTTGTTCACATGGGTGGCCCACTATGGCAATGAATGTAGAAAAGGCATGTCGAGTGGCACCTTGCAATGACAATTTTGTTATACATCGCTTAATTGCTATCCAGGGGGCATGTTGTCATGCCCTACCAAGTCGTGGGAAAGTGGGGGTCTACCTGGATTCCAACGCTAGTGTTTGTGGAAGAGGTGGTGCTCCCGTTCCTTTGCTCCCGCAGATCACAATCCTCACGATCTCCGTTACTCAGTTTTTCCACCCGGCGACCTATGGTACATTCCCTCACTTTCCAAAACGCAGATTGGAAATACTGGTTGCCGTTAACTAACATCTCTTTTGTGGATGCTCCGTGCCTGCAGAATTCATTCCCATCATTGCGTGAAGGCCTTTAAGTTTCCGGGAGCCCCAGGATCGAATCTCGTCGGCCTAAGTAGATTCATTTTAAGTTTCAGGAGCCCCAGGATCGAGTCTCATCGGCTTAAGTCGGTCTAGTTTATGCTTCAGGGATGCCCAGGATCAAATCTGGTTGGCCTAAATCGGTTCATATGTTACATGGGAATCGGGGCAAATAAAGTTGCCCCGGTCGACTTAGAAATTATCACCAAAAGGATACCGAGGAACTGCCCATCATTTGATAGCATAGTTACTAATGGTGTGGGAGGCTTTTCATTATTGGAAGTCCACCTTCGTGACATTTATTCTTTCAGGCTTTCTATATCATGTACATTGTAGTGAAGGTGCATATTGGGACCTCATAAATGCACATGAAACACATAAAATACTCAAGGGAAAGCCTTAGCTAAAAACCCCACTATTTGTATTATCATACAAGGTTGAAATACATCAGAATTATACAAAGCCTTAGCTCTCACAGCTAGCCAGCTCTTAGTACAATCCTCCTGGATGTTCATAGGCAAACAAAGCTTCTCACAAGCCTTCCTCTCTGCGCTCCAAGCTCCTATCTCCTTGCGTAGTTACCTCTGGGATGATCTCCTTCACCCAGTGTAACACTTCTCTGACACACTGCTCTCACACACTACTCTAATACACTGTCCGAACTGCGCTATCCTCAAGGAACCTTCCCTTGACAACATGCATTGGTTTCCTTTATAGGATAAAACATGCAACTGATAGTACACTGTCCTTGACATTTAGCTCAATTGGGTCTTTCTCAGAATAGACATGCATGAGTTTTTGATGAGAGAATCTTCAGTTATATGGAGTACACTAGTTGAGTGCATGCATGCATCAACTGACTAATAACTCACAATTAGTCTCTCAAATAGTTTGGAACTAATTTAACTAGACTTAACTCAGTAAATTGAGCTAACTAATTACAACTCAAATATAACTCAATCTTATCTCCTTAATTTAAGGGATAACTGTTGCATGACTTCAGAAATACTTCTAAATTGAATTTCTCCAACTAATTAATCCATAATGAATTAATTAATTATTTTCAAGCAGCTGGTGAGACTAAATTCGAATTTAATTCACAATTTTAATTCAAGGACAAATTAAAATTGGAATATTCTGGATTCTATTTTTATCATTTCTTGTTGCTATTTTCAACAACTTACCCCAAGGCCCATCTAGGATGAGCTCACCCACATGGAGAGAGAAATAGTCTCTCATCGACACCATCTCTCATACATAGAGGTTCTCGCTGAGATGGCAAACTGGGTGCCATATATCAAGCACACATGTGGACACTTCAACTTGTACATGCACATTATGAACTTATACTAGGTTTGTAATTCCTCCTTGGTAGAATTCTACTGGATTGATTTGAGCATCAGGCAGACCTCCTTCACTCTATGGAGCACTTGCAATGTCACATGAAGGACTTATATCAAACATTGGATCATATCAAACTACATCTCAACATCCCACTCAAGACTGAGACCACCCCTGCCAACAACCAAGACCCCATCCAGGTTGCAACTATGAATTATGATCCCTCTTCTTAGTCTTATGTTATGTCTAGGGTATCATCATTGTTTGGTATCACTGTTTATTCTCATAGTCAATCTAGCCCACTTTTGGTCTTTTTTAGTTTTTTGAACACTATGTTATTCTATGCCTCTCGACGGAGAGTGAAATTTTGTTTATGGTCCAATCTTCCTAGTGAAAATCTCCCTATACACTTCTATTTAAAAATAAATATATTATTTATCCAAACAAAACATTATTTGTAAATAATAATATTTTCTTTTTAATCATTCACATTGCAATTGTTTTGTAATCTTAAAATATAATCTAAAACTAATATAAATGATATAATACTTAAAAACATACAATACTCTTAAGCTTAGGTCGTCAAGTTTCATTTTTTATATAATGATGTAACATTTAACTCAAGATCTTGAAAATCCAACTGAATAAAAAACATTAGCTCTTGTGCATGCTTTATTCCTTTTAAAAAATAAGAAAATTTATTATAATTTTATTTTAACTCTAAATTTATTATAATATATTGATTAACATTTTTTTTTTCAATTCTTTTTCCAAATCTTGACTTTATTTTAAACAAAATGTTCAACTGACAACATATGCCATAAATATAAAATGTATTCGAAAAACATGACCCACAAGTTAATGAAGCAATCTACTAAGAGAAATCTATGAACATGTTAATGCAACTAAAAAATGAAACTGGAAAATGTCGCAAAGTCGTTGTACAAATTTCCTATCTATTTGGGTCTAAGACTTCAAATGATGACAAAATGGTTTTTGGTTATTTTATGTGTGGAAAATTCATTGGAATTTTATACTTTAAATAGGTTACATTAGTGAAAATACCATGGGAAAAACCATTGAAACCATGAATTCTCAAAACTCAAAGTGAAAATGTCTACATGACATAGAAACCCCAACTTACCTCGATTTTATTTTGATTTAGTTTAATTTTTATTTTATTATTTATTTATTTTGAAAGTTTTAAAGAGTTAAATAGGATGGTACAAGGCATTACCCTAGTTATAATGTTAAATAAGACATGATAGGAAATTACAACATCTCTTCCATATTTTTATTTTTATGTATTTTGACGGTTTTAAAATGTTAAATAAGAGAAGCCAAGCCATTACCCTAGTGAAAATGTTAAAAAGGACATGAGGGGTCATTACAACATCTCTTCCCTATTGGCTTGAAGAACACCTTTCCCCACAATTCCAAGGGATTATCTCATTGGATGATGAAAAGTGTTAGAACACCCTAAGTCTCCACTACCTCGCCATGATCCCAAATCCACAGCTTAAGCCTTGTGTGAGGCACCCTTCCCCACTCTTAAAGATGGTGATGTTAGAGAAAAGGAAGGATTTCCCCTATGAGGATGCAATACCTACAAGTCAACAAATATGTTCGAGTAGAGAAATCCTTCTTACCAATCCAAAATTACCACATCATATGTCATAATCCTAAAGAATGTTTTCATAGTTACAAGTCCATTATTTATGGGAAAATACAATTGAATTAAATTTTACATGGGGGAACCTTGACCTTTCTAAGGTATAAGAACTTTTCTTCCCCCTTCACTTTTCATATACAAGTTTATGAGAATAGGACCCTAGAAAGTTTACAAGCTAGAGAGGCATACCTCAAGAAATTACCTCTCTTCTCTGATGCCCACATATCAATAGGTAACATGTTGACTGCTCATACTAATAGTTTATATTACAAGTAGATCCACCACAGAAACTAAAGAAATAGTACTAAAAATAAAAAACAACTTGACGCCATTGGTAATAGTTTTCAATTAGACTTCACACAATTGCCCTTAATTTTGTTGAATTAAGGGAGAGTTGCAACCCCTAAAAATGAATTAAGCCCTAAGTTGAAAAGATCGAATAGTAGCAAATAGTCATCTATTTAATCAACCATTGATAAAAAGGAAAAAAAAAAAACTCATAATTTTGATACTGTTGGGTTATAAGAAAATTTTACTCTTTACTCTTATATTGAAAGGATCAATCACATGGTTCATGTGTGATTTTTATTATATAATAAATTAAGCCCTTAAGTCCTAAGTTAAAAAGATTAAATAGTATCAAATAATCATCTATTTAATCAACCAAAAATATTAAAAAAAAAATCACAATTTTGATATTGTTTGGTTATAAGAAATTTTTTCTAATTACTCCTATATTAGAAAGATCAATCACATGGTTTGTGTGATTTTTACTCTCATTCTTTTCTTTCTTATAAACACTATAAGTTAAAATCTTGGAAAGAAATCATGTAATCATTACTATAAACCAACTTTTTGGAAAAAAGCTCATGTCTTGGAAATAAATTATGTAATCATCACTATAAACCAACTTTTAAAAGAAAAACTCAGTCTTGGAAAAAAATCATGTAAACAGTACTCTAAATTAAATGTACCATAAACTAAAGTTTTGAAGAGAAATGATAAAGAGCTGAACATAGTGATTTTATAATCATAGCCCTCAACGCAAATTCTAAATAAACAAATAGTCGTTTCATAATTTTTATAATTTAATGTTTTGGAAAGAAATGATAAGGAATTGACGACATTAATTTTAGAATCTTAATGCAATTTTTGAATAAACAAATAGCCATTTCATAATTTAAATTATAAAGCGCTGAACATAGTGATTTTATAATCACAACCCTCAACGCAATTTTTGAATAAACAAATAGTAGTTTCATAATTTTTATAATTTAATGTTTTGGAAATTTTATAATCACAACCCTCAACGCAATTTTTGAATAAACAATAGTCGTTTCATAATTTTTATAATCTAATGTTTTGGAAAAAAATGATTAGGAGCTGAGTACAGTGATTTTACCAACCCTTGGTGATCTTTTTGAATAGGTAAATGGGTGTTTCATAAACTAGTTTCAACCGTCTATAATCAGGAACATGATGTCATTTATATCCCTACGACTGTAAGGCAATGATTAGAAATCAACTGTAAATTATCCGGACGATCACTTCGTTCCGGCGCAGACAACAGCCCAGTCTTCTACTCCTCAAGGAGTCGGTCTATGCTGGCAAGTTATAACACGGTAACCAGAATGCTGGTTATTCAAGAAAAATATATTGCGATTGCGCCATTGGGTATTAAGCATGGTAGTGCAGAAGATAAATCTATGGTTTACAAAAGTCAAGTATTTCTGTGATGTGTCTTCTCTGGCAATAATTTTAATGGGGTGCCTTCCTCTGTTTTGTTGTGGTTATGACAAGAAAATCCCCAGCTGGTGGGCAATGGGATTTTTTCACTCCACATGGCTTACAGTTTTCATCGAATGAAGTAGCTATACCTCGTGGTGGGCCGCTGCCACCTTATATGATGAAAACTGTAAGCTGTGTAGAGTCAGAAGCTCCCATTGCCCACCGGCTGGATTTTTCTGCCATAAGCGCATGAGATCGGAGGAATACAGAAATATTGGGCACTTGCAAGTGGTCAACTTAATGCGTCGCCCCAGCATGCCTAAATACCAATGGGACAATCCCAATATCGAGGCAAAGGCAACGTTGGCTTCTCCAACACAAACAACCAGTGGACTGTCAAGAGCAAGAACACCGCGCACAGAATGAGGGCCATGATGAGCTGATCCATCAGACCCTCTAGCGCCGATTAGTAGGTCATGTACCAAGACAACGTAAGAAGCAACGCCACAATCACCAGAATGAAGAGCAAGTGAAACGAAAGCTGCCGCTGGTACCGCTTATCTCTCTTCTCCGATGTTTGAGACATCCATGGCGAATTCATGCACCACCAGAATGACGCTTCTCGGAGCTGATGTTAAACAAATAATACAAATATCAGTATTTAGGCGGGTTTCCAAATTCAAAATGAGTGATGTATGGATGGTATGCGGGCGATGGTATGACATGGGACGGAGGACACTGGTAATACAAATATCAGTATTTAGGCGGGTTTCCAAATTCAAAATGAGTGATGTATGGATGGTATGCGGGCGATGGTATGACATGGGACGGAGGACGCTGGTAATACAAATATCAGTATTTAGGCGGGTTTCCAAATTCAAAATGAGTGATGTATGGATGGTATGCGGGCGATGGTATGACATGGGACGGAGGACGCTGGTAATACAAATATCAGTATTTAGGCGGGTTTCCAAATTCAAAATGAGTGATGTATGGATGGTATGCGGGCGATGGTATGACATGGGACGGAGGACGCTGGTAATACAAATATCAGTATTTAGGTGGGTTTCCAAATTCAAAATGAGTGATGTATGGATGGTATGCGGGTGGATGAATGCGAATGCGAATACATACAGAGACATCGACACATTCTTTTATTAATCGGAATCTGTTCGTCGGGAAAGGGCACACACGGGTTGACAGCCATAGCCGATGTCAGAACCTGTCTCCCAAGACTGTCGTCAGAGTCTCTCTTAAGAGTGCATTAACTTTTCTATGGGGTAAGAAATAGGAGTTGCCGTCATTAACCATTCCCGTGGTGCACGTCACGTCACTCTCACAGAGTCTTAATGAAGTCAACACCCTTTAGCCATTGACTGACGTGGCACACACATTTGTGGAAAGTAACCGTTAGATCGACTTTTGATGGAATAATTGATCATCCAAAGGCTTTTACTCACAATGGTCAAGTCAATAGTCACCAACCATTCGCGTGGTGCACGTCATTGTGACTGAATTATAGGTGGTAAAGTACAACTTTACCTAACCCATTGGTACTCAACTTTCCTGGTATCATCAAACCCCATTCACATTGCACATCTCTCCCCACTCTATTTGACGTTAAAATTGTTTTTCTCCGTCAGGAAATTGCAACAACAATGATAATGAGGTTAAATTATTTTTCTTTAACAACGATATTTTTCTTCTAGAGTAAATAATAATAATAATAATAATAATAATAATAATAATACGCTTAACCATACTATTGTGGTAATAATAATTATAATAATAATAATACGCTTAACCATACTATTGTGAGTGAACATTATGGTGAACAAATGAAGTTACAATAAAGTCTCAATATATTTTTATCAATGTTTTAAATTGAAAAATAATTATCCGTTTAAATTTATTTTAAATCAAATATTTAGAGGTGTAAATATTTTTTTTTAGTTTATGATAAAAGTATAGATAAAAAAGATTTACATTAATTATATAGAGAGAGAGAGAAACATGTTTTTTTGGTAAGCATCCACGAGGGATTTGAACCAGTGACCTATCACAATAAAAAGAGAAACATGTTACTTGTTAATTCCATGTTAAATATGGAAAGAATTATATATTTCCATTATATTGAATATGAAATGAATTTCACATCTCCATATTAAGAAACACACCATTAAATACTTTAACTATAATAAATTTTACTTTCAATTCTATAATGGGATTTAAAAATTGTTACTGTTATTTTCCAAATTTCAAATACAACCAAGTATTGATGATTGTAAGTTTAATTGGGCATCCTTATTTGTTCAACAAAGAAAACTACATCTTTTTCCTTATTATATACAGTAGACATTCTCTTATATTTGATACAACAAATCTAATAGATCAATTCCATTATCCCTTGTATAAGGTGTTTTATCACTTCACTAAAGTTTATGTTCTTGGGATGTTATTGTAAACATCTTCATGGTATCAGAGAAAACCTTTATAAAATCCTCTTCATTTTCTCAAAGATATTTGTAGGTTGTACCATCTCCAAGATCCAAATCAAATTAGATTGAATACCTATTGTTTTTGGCATCATGTTTCTAGTTGTAGATCTAGTTCTTCAACCACAGATCTCGTCCTTAGCATTTTAGAGATAACAATGCCAAATCACACATGGCTCTTGGGTAATAGTTAATGATTACATAAAGTTAGTTTTGGGGGAAAATTTGTTTTCTTGGACATATAATTATATATAAACTTAAAAAAATCAATAATTAGAACAAAAAAGTCTAAAGCAATTGGAATGTGGATGTTGTAATAACAAACCTGGCCTCCAAAGTTACCTTGGGGAGATTAGGGTCGTAAATTTATACGTATTTCCTCTATTTAAAATCCCATTTATGAGGTTACCAACATCCTCTATTTATTAAGAGTTTTCCCAAGATATACATTTCATTGAATTCTATGTCTACGGTGCCAAATTAGAGCCCTTTGAATATTTTCCATTGGTGCCACAACACCCTCGAAGCAAGACATGGACGTAGGATTCCACATTATCTACCACATGTCCATTGTGTCATGCATGATAATGTGGCACAAATGGTGGAATCTTCCAAGGGCATCTATAATTTGGCGCGCCAAACTCAAGATTTGATGAAATCAATATCATTAAAAATATCTTGGCGAGTAGAGGATGTATATAACCTGAGAAATCGAGTTCAAAATCGAAGAGAGAAGTAGTGATTTATGACTCCCATCTCCTCAAGGTGACTTGGAAGGTTACATGTATTACAATGTGGTATTAGAGAAATGTTACAACATTTAATGATCCAGGTGGATATTGGTGGCCACCTACCTATTCCACTTGGACCCCCAACACTGTCTCTTTCAGTTTTTCAGTTTCCTTAATTGTAGCACAGTTTACTATTTTTGGTAGTTTTTCGGGACTTGAACTTCGAGAGCCGTTTTGAGGGCCTAAACGACGTTTTTATGGAAAACGGAGAGACCGGAAATCTCCCAAACTAGCTTTCTTTTTTGTTTTCCACCTTTTCTTTGAGAACTTTGAAACGAGGTATTATGATAGCCAAACAGAGATTGTATTCTAAAGTTATGACCCCGGGAAGTTGATGTACCAATTTACCCAAACGAGGCCCACAGTTTTGGCGCTTCATCTCCTAGGGTTAGGTTTTTGGATGTTTAGGGTTTTCCATTGTTTCTCAATAATAAATATGCCTTTGAGCCTCATTGTAACACAGTTCAAAGGCATGTAGCCACCACATCTCTCCTCAAAGATAAGCTAACATCACCCGAGCTATCTTATTTCCATTCTGTTTGTAAGCATAGTTCAGTATTTTTCCATTAATGAAATGAAGTGTTTTTATGCCGCATCTTTGTGTTTATGATTATATCTATAAGTTGTTGTGTTCATGTGTAAGTTCGAATCATTTAGGCTATGTGTGCTTAGGAGAATGGAATTGCCAATGATGGTAACTACTATGTTGAGATAAGCCCTTGTTCGGAAGCTCAACTAGTGATCATCATGATAGTGAAGCATTATGTACCATGAGATTGAAGGTTCAAATCCCCTCGATTTACCTATGTCCGCAAAATTGACATATGTTATGAACCTAGAGGTTATAGTGGTAGCAGTCAGAATTGACCCCTTATCACGCAAGTACAAAACTGGTTCATTTGTCAATTCCTCTAGTCATAAAAAAATGTATGTTGAGATAATGTATAATTAAATTTGTAATTACAAAATTGATAGATTACAAATTTTCCTTAATGTCTCACAACAAAATATTTATATTTATTTCCTTACTTTGGGTCTAAAAATATGAACAACTTAAGTTATAGCATATTTGCATTAGTGCTAAAATAGCTTGAATGTTGCAAGAAAGTTAATTACACTGATATACTAATAGAAATTTCTAAGTGTGAATTGTAGCAAGAATAGTCCAAGTTTTGTACTTAGAGAGGTCAATGAAAGCATTATCAAGGCCAATTGTCTACATGCATTTTGAATTGTATGATTGGTTATTTGTATCTTATTGTTTTAGCACTTAGAAGACCATGAAGTAAAGAAATATTGACAAAATGGTACAACACAATATGGAAGAGACCTCCCATATTAGAGATGAAGAATCAAATGAGATGAGGTTCATAGAAAATCCTTTATATTTGGTGGAGAGAATGAGAAATTTTAGGGTTGAACTTTAGATTTGTAGACATGATAATGAAAGGCTCAATAGAGAATTAGAGAAGTAGAATAAATTGAAAGTAGTGTTGTTGCAGATTTTATTTGAAATACAAATGAACTTGCAACAAGGACCAACTGCTAATAGCACAAAGAGGAATCACGCAAGAAAGGTACAAATCCAATTACAAGTTTAGAACCACAGGCTAGAAAATAATAACATAGGAAGAAGTTCCTAAAGAAAAATGGAGAGGAGTACCAAGAGGGATAAACATAGCGGTGACACTTTAGTAGAATACTCCAATGAGAGGACATCCACTTTTAAAATATCATCATCAATGATATCATATTAAGTTCCCATAGAAAATAAGGAAAAGACATTGTAGGAGTTCCTTACTTAAAGAGTTGAGGAAGGAAAATTCACCTACATTCAATGAAAAATTAAGAAAGATAAGGAACTAGAAGCATGGTTGTTAGGATTGAGGAAATGCTTCTAAGTATAAAACTACTCAAGGAACATAAAGAATATAGTGGCCATTTTCAAATTGAATGGAAGGGCTTCCATCTGGTGGGAAGACAGTAAGAATGTGAAAAGAATCAATGAAATAAGGATTGTAATACCCCCACCATTCATAATTTCATTAAATACTATTATTTAGGATGGTGAGCCAGAATGATACTTTGAGGCTAGTGTGTCCATGTAACGAAGTTAAATATATTGTGGGGCCAACGTGCCCGAATATTTATAAGCCTGGAAAGGTTGTGAGGCCTTAGAGCATGAATTATCATTAATAGAATAAAATATTTTCATAATAATAAAAATAAGGCTAGCTACGGAGCCCACTCCACAGAAAGAGTATGGGGGGTGCAACTTTAGAAAAAAAGGCAATGATTGTGTTCTTTTGGTAAAAAGTTACCCCTGGGGCCCATGGGGCTCCAATGAGTGCCACTTGGCTAGTTAAGGCCATGCAGTTATAAAAGGTTATGTTTTCCTACAAATTCATTCATTCATCCAGGGGATGGTTAGAGGAGGAATTAGTCATTGAGTTCTGGGGTGGACTCTAAGACTGAATAATGGCTAGTGAGTCATGGGGTTGGACTCTGGCTTGATCGAGTTTCAGTTATTAAGTTAATTATTCCATATGGATGCATCTCGTTATGATGTGAGCTGTTATGTTGGCTCTGGGAGCTTGGTGCTACAAGGGTCTCATGGCCCTGCTTATGGCACTGTAGAAATGGAGTTTTGATGGGAACTTGATGTTATTTTATGGCGTAAAAAGTGCCTGGAGCCCTAGAGTGTCATTTTTGTTGGGTTGGAACCTTGGCAAATAGCTTAGAGGGTGTCTCGAGGCCTGGAGCAAAGTGATTGCTAGGTTGGGACATTGACCATGGATGTGTGGATATTTTCAGTTACCATTTCCTTTGGAGTTGGTGTCCCAACTTGAGGGTGATCCGATGGTTGAGCTTATGAACCACTAGGGCTATGATTGGGTGGAACATGGAGAGACCATATCCAGTTGGCCTCTTTTATAAAGATAAGTGTTTCAAATTTACATGTATCAGTTTATTTGTTTATGTTTGATATTGTTGAGCTAAAATAGAGAGAAACCCTACTTATAGTGTTTCGTGCTTAATTTTATGTTATTATTTGGTAATTTTGTCATGTATATTTTATATTTTTTTATGGATGTCGTGTGTTATGTGCCCTGAAATGATTTATGGGTTCCTTCGTATGTGTTTATACGCTCTGATAGTAAGGAAAAGACATTGTAGGAGTTCCTTACTTAAAGAGTTGAGGAAGGAAAATTCACCTACATTCAATGAAAAATTAAGAAAGATAAGGAACTAGAAGCATGGTTGTTAGGATTGAGGAAATGCTTCTAAGTATAAAACTACTCAAGGAACATAAAGAATATAGTGGCCATTTTCAAATTGAATGGAAGGGCTTCCATCTGGTGGGAAGACAGTAAGAATGTGAAAAGAATCAATCAAATAAGGATTGTAATACCCCCACCATTCATAATTTCATTAAATACTATTATTTAGGATGGTGAGCCAGAATGATACTTTGAGGCTAGTGTGTCCATGTAACGAAGTTAAATATATTGTGGGGCCAACGTGCCCGAATATTTATAAGCTTGGAAAGGTTGTGAGGCCTTAGAGCATGAATTATCATTAATAGATTAAAATATTTTCATAATAATAAAAATAAGGCTAGCTACGGAGCCCACTCCACAGAAAGAGTATGGGGGGTGCAACTTTAGACAAAAAGGCAATGATTGTGTTCTTTTGGTAAAAAGTTATCCCTGGGGCCCATGGGGCTCCAGTGAGTGCCACTTGGCTAGTTAAGGCCATGCATTTATAAAAGGTTATGTTTTCCTACAAATTCATTCATTCATCCAGGGGATGGTTAGAGGAGGAATTAGTCATTGAGTTCTGGGGTGGACTCTAAGACTGAATAATGGCTATTGAGTCATGGGGTTGGAATCTGGATGGACTCTGGATTGATCGAGTTTCAGTTATTAAGTTAATTGTTCCATATGGATGCATCTCGTTATGATATGAGCTGTTATGTTGGCTCTGGGAACTTGGTGCTACAAGGGTCTGATGGCCCTACTTATGGCACTGCAGAAATGGAGTTTTGATGGGAACTTGATGTTATTTTATGGCGTAAAAAGTGTCTGGAGCCCTAGAGTGTCATTGTTGTTGGGTTGGAACCTTAGCAAATAGCCTAGAGGGTGTCTCGAGGCCTGGAGCAAAGTGACTGCTGGGTTGGGACATTGACCATGGATGTGTGGATATTTTCCATGGATGTGTGGATATTTTCAGTTACCATTTCCTTTGGAGTTGGTGTCCCAACTTGAGGGTGATCCGATGGTTGAGCTTATGAACCACCAGGGCTATGATTGGGTGGAACATGGAGAGACCATATCCAGTTGGCCTCTTTTATAAAGATAAGTGTTTCAAATTTACATGTATCAGTTTATTTGTTTATGTTTGATATTGTTGAGCTAAAATAGAGATAAACCCTACTTATAGTTTTTTGTGCTTAATTTTCTGTTATTATTTGGTAATTTTGTCATGTATATTTTATATTTTTTTTATGGATGTCGTGTGTTATGTGCCCTGAAATGATTTATGGGTTCCTTCATATGTGTTTATACGCTCTGATAGTAAACCCTAAGATGGGAAGTTTTGGTATTTGTGTATCTCACCTCTGTGTGTGTTAAACCTTATAATTTGTGGGGTGTGGACTGTAACCCTAGCTGGGGTTTCACATAATTTTATAAATGGATCAATTATGTAATCATGCTAATATGTGTGCTCAGATAAGTTCCTTATGTTTTCTTTTTTTGCTTAAGCAAGTGTCGGTCCTTCTATTTCATTAAACCAAAATTAGTTTACAATATTTACAACCGTCCATCCGACGCCGAAGAAACATGAGATAGATAAAAATCTAACTCCCAAAGGTTAAAAATCTTGCCTTACAAGGAAAATCTCATAACTCCAGGACAACAAACCCTATTTTTATCCTGAGTTTGGAGGGGAAAGAAAACCCTTGGGATCTTTCGCACCCTGGCCCCACAAAAAACCCCATGAATCTGTGCCGTCCATCTCCGCCCCCAATCCGACAACCAAGGAGTAGATCGTCCAGCAAAGTTGGCCGGTGTATAATGTTCCTGCCTCACAAAACGACTCGAACAGTCATGACCAGTGATCCCCGCTGCAAGATCCAATGGATGATAATGATTTCACATCGACCAAGATGACCGAACGATAGTGTGCGATGGAGGGCAGTATACGAACCCACCTCCTTCCCACATGTAGAACGCCGTATGGGATCGCTCCGTAATTGCAGAAACCAGTTTTCATTTGAGGGCTGTGTGATCCGCCAAAAACTGCCCAAGAAGCGGTTTTACTTCTCGGAGCCCAAAGTTCTGTGTAAACCTACTGCCGGAAAAATTGTAGTCATGTTCCAGATTCATTTTGCCTTCGCCTAAACCTGGAATCCCCCTGATTGACCATCCAATAACCATCCGATAACCAGTGATGTCCATTCCACTTATCCCTGGATTTTCCACGACCATCAGTGGTTTGTCCCTCACCCAAAAATAGCTTGCCTGAAGCCTTAGACACATACAGAGAATAAACGCTTTGAGCTCACGTCCGTGGCTTTGTTTATAAACACGACCCTGTCTTCTTCCACTTGCTCGAAACAAAGTGCTCTCAGTCTGCTCTGTCTCAGCTCATGCCACTCCATCGAACCCCTGTCTTCGGTACAGCTGACACCTTGATTGGTGAGAAGATCCGCCAGCTTGTTGGCCTGTCTTCGAACATGATAGAAACTGATAGTGCGAAGACTTTGGAGATGACCCTGAATTATTTGGAAAACTCGGATGAGTTTCCAGTGTTTGGAGACTTTCTTCGGAGCTGTTCCACTACTAATTATTTTTACCGAGTTGATGGTAAATTCAGAGTCCGCTTCTATTATTACATTTTGGTAGTTGTTTTGATTCAGCCATTCTAAGCAATGCTCCAAAGCCATTAGCTTCGCCATATTATTGGTGGCTATACCTAAGTGACAGTGGAAGATGCTGATGATACTTCCCTCTACATCCCTTAAAACTCCTCCATACCCAGCAGTTCCTGGGTTTCCTTTTGAAGCCCCATCAATGTTGTACTTCAAACATCCTTCCGGGGGAGGCTTCTAGAAATCATTCTCCTTGTCCTTTGAGATAACCTTTCCGTCTATACCTTGAAGAGTGAGTCCCTGCATACCCAACTGCCTGAGAATTTTTATATCTGTATTTGAGGGAGGCTTTTTAGGGTAGTTGAGAATAGAGGAACTCACTGTCTCCCTCGACTGTTTCAAGATCAGCTCCAACAGTCGTTGAGGGGGATTCTTTTCATCCTTAAAGATCCTTTTGTTCCTTTATTTCCAAACATTCCATATGATGAAGCTTGGTGTTAGGGCCCAAGCTGAATTGAGAAAATCATGATTTGAAAAATTTCTCCTCCAATTATTGAGGGTATTACTAATACTCCCTCTGTCCCTGTCGGTTTGTTGAAAGATAGTGGCAAATATGTCCCATAACCAAGAGGTAAACATGCAGCAATTGAGTATATGCTCAATTGTTTCCTCTTGAGCCTCACAGAGCTGGCATCTTGAAGGCCCCAGAACCCCAATTTTCCTGATATTATCCCAAGTTAAGATTTTCTTGTGGTGCACCAACCACATGAAGAGTTTGATTTTCATCCACCCTTGATGCCTCCAAAGATTCTGCCATTTTTTGTCTTGAACCTGGGGGTCCCTCGCTTGGAGAATACCTTTAGCTTCCTTAAGATTGAAGGTTCCCTCTTTATTATTGCCCCATCTCAGTTGGTCTTGCCCCCCTGAAACTAATATATTCCTTTGTTCCACCATTTTCATGAGTTCCTCTGCTTTTGTTTTCAGGGGATTATTATTTCTGCAATCAATTTGTCTCAAGATTCTCCATTTTTCTGTATGATGAGTATGATCCCAACAGTCCTTTACCTTAATTAATTCTTGGGTATTTGTCTCCTGCTTAAGGTCAAGGAAGCTCTCTTTTAACAGAATTGGTTCTTGTTTCCACTTGTCTTCCCAGAAAAGAGCTAGATCTCCTTCTCTAATTTCCCAAAAACTATTTTCTTGAACTAGACTTCTATTCTCCCAGGATTTGTTCCAGATATGCGAGCCCTTTATTATTCACGACATTCTTATGAGATCATTGTTTTGCCAAGAGCTAGCATATTTTTCTTTCCATAAATTTTCCCATTAGGCCTTTGGATTCTGAACCTAACGCCACCAAAGTTTGGCCCCTAAAACATTGCTAAGAATTTCCTGATCATCCAAGCCTAGCCCTCCGTGGTTTTTGTGTTTACAAATTTTCTCCCAAGACACCAAGGCCCATTTTTTCCTATTCTCCTCCTTTCCCCAAAGAAAGTTTCTTTGGATATTTCTAAATTGTTGTAAGACTCCTATTGGAGCTGGGAGGGTTGATAGCATAAATATAGGTATCACTTGAAGAACTGTGTTTGTAAGCATCAACCTGCCAACAAGATTTAAAGATCTACTGGTCCATTTACTGACATTATCCTGCAACTTATTGATCAATGGTTCCCAAATGCTTTTGAGCATTGGTTTAGCCATGAGAGGGACCCCTAAATATTTAGATGGCAGAAAATCCCTTTGAAAACCTAGAATTTTGGAAATATTTTCTGAATAGCAATATTGGTATTGAAGAAAAATATTTTTGATTTGGAGAGATTAACTTCCATACCTGAAGCCAAGGCAAATAGATTCATGATTTTTTTGTAGGCTGAAGCTTCTTTGACTGTAGGAATACCTTGTAACATGGTGTCATCTACAATTTGTTGGTGAGTTAGGGCCTGACCATTATCAGTTAGTTGCAGGCCCTTGATCTTCCCTGTTACTTTGGCATGCTTGATAGACCGTCCTAGTCCTTCCATCATGAGGATGAAGAGAAAGGGAGAGAGCGGGTCTCCCTGTCTGAGTCCTCTTGAAGGATTGAAAATCTTAGAGGGAGAACCATTTACTAGAATTGAAAAGCTGGGAGACGTCACCAGAGCCATTACCCATCTGACCCAATTATGATCAAATCCAAAAGCAATAAGAATTCTTTTGATATAGAGCCAGTTTACTTTATCATAAGCTTTGGGTATATCCAATTGCATAATCATGCCTGCCTTCTTCTTGCTTGATATAGAGTGAACCACCTCGTGAGCTTGAATGATGTTGTCAAGAATTTGTCTGCCTTCCACATAACCGGATTGTTCCCTTGAAACCATAACAGGGAGCAGAGGTTTGAGTCTGTTGGCCACTACCTTGGATATTATCTTGTAAACCACATTGCATAAAGCTATGGGTCTATGCTTCTCCGGTGTTTGAGCGTTATCCTGTTTAGATATCAGGGCAATAAAGGAGGTATTGAGCACTCTCATAATGGTTCTGTTTGCCTGGAATCCTCCACAACCTGCAAAATATCATGTTTAACTATACTCCAGCAAGCTTTAAAAAAATCCACATTGAAGCCATCTGGGCCTGGTGCTTTGCCATTCTACATATCTTTGAGGACTTCACTGATCTCCTCTTCCATTATTGGCCTGTTAAGGTTGAAATTATCCTCTCTGGATACCAGCTTCAGTATATGACAGGTTACCTCCCTGATGAAATGCTCTCTGTCTGAATTGTTCTCCTGCGTTATGCCTTGGAAGTGCTGGACTAACACCGCTTCTATGGCCTCATGGGAATTCTAAAGCTCCCCCTCCTCATTCTTTATCGAAGAGATTCTGTTGTAAGCTCTATTGGCAATGGTGGATTTGTGAAAAAAATTTGTGTTACGTTCTCCTTCTTTTAGCCGTTGAACTTTGGACTTTTGTCTCCAAAAAATTTCCTCTTGTTTACATAGATTTTCCCAATATTGATGATGCTTATCAACTTGCTCACTTTTGACTTTATCAAAGCCTTCCGTGATCAGAGCTTGGTTGAGAACCTGCATTTTGTTTTCAATAGATTTTTTTTCCTCAAAAATATTACCAAAATCCTTCTTGTTCCACTCTTTGAGCCGGAGCTTGATATGCTTAAGTCTTTTATGAAGTAGGAACATGCTTGTCCCCTGGATCTGAAAATATTTTGACCACCATTTTTCAATATTGTTTATGAAATCTGGGTGGGTCAGCCAGATGTTTTCAAATCTGAAAGGTTTGTTCCTGGGAATACCAATGCCCTTGATCTCCAATTCAACCGGCCAGTGATCTGAGCCTCCAAAAGGAAGAACTATCGCTATAACTTCCTGATCTATTAGCATAAGGTCCTCTGAGATAATAAATTTTTCTAACTTGGATGCAACGTGGGCTTCTCTCCTCTTTTGTTGTTCCAGGTAAAGAGGCCCTTATTCATATCTGTATCTACTAGTTTCATATTATTTATAAAGGTTCGAAACTATAAGGAATCTTTGCTAAGAGTTCTGGTTCCCCCCTTTTTCTCCGAAAGCGATTGGATCATGTTGAAGTCCCCTCCCATGATCTAGGGAATTCCTGTGTGTCTCTCCCTAAGGTCCTCAAGAGAATCTAGGAACCTAAGTTTTTCATCCATTTTTTGAGGGCCATACACATTCGTGACTAGATAGGTATTCCTCTCTCCTACATGTTGAATAACTACTGATAAATAATTCCTTGATGCCTCCGCATCTATTATGTCAATTTTAAGGGGATTCCAAAGGGTGAGAATGCCCCTCGCTGTGTGCTCTGCTTTAACTTCTAAAAACTCAAATCTACTAAGCCATTTGCTATGGAGTTGTCTTAATTTCTGAATGGAACACTTCATTTCTTGGATGAAGATAATATCCGACATTGCTTGTTTCATTCTATTACTAAGCAATCCTTGCTTTCTTTCACTTCGTAGACCAATAATATTCCAAGATGTTAACTTCATAATTAAATATTTGTGAAGGAATAACTGGCTAGGTCTTTCATCTTACTTGAGTCTATCATTAGCTTTCCACACTCCATCAAGAGTTCATTCTGCTTTTTCTACCTCTTTTTTTTCTTGGGTTTCTAGTAGCTAGACTAGGAGTTATTTTCATCGTTTTCACACCTCTGTTGTCCTGCTTGTCAATGTTTTTCCCCTTCTATAGACCTTTGGCATGAGTTTTCCATAAGAATAGTTGGTGTATTCTGTTGAGCTCTTCTTGTGGCAATGAGTCCACCCCTCCCGTGGTTCCCTGAAATAAAAAACCCTTCTAGATCTAGGTGTTCTTTATCAAGAATCTCCTAAAGATCACGATCCTCCTGCTCCATTTCACTTTGGGTCATTTCATGATCAATATCCAGTTCTGTATCACTCATCATGGTTGCTTTCTGAAACTCAATATCCTCCATATGTTCGCCCTTTTCTTCTACCTCCTTTTCCTCAAGACTTCCTTCCAATACTGGATCTTCTTCTGTGGTCTCTTCTTCTTCTTCCAGAACGTGGAATTGGTTATGACTGATCTGTTGCCCTTCATTTTGATGTACCTTTGTCCCTCTCTTGCCGCTTTTTCCTCTATTAGTTACCTTGTGAAAGCTTTCTGAATCCTTCATTGTGCTAGCTTTGCTTTTGTTTACTACTTTACTAAGAGGGCAGTCTCTGATTAGATGCCCATTTTCATGACATCTGCGGCATCTGAATGGAATATGCTCATAGTATATTGTTTGTATCCTTTCTCCATCATAAACTTCCAGGATCACCTCATCTGGAAGAGCTCCTGATAGGTCCATTTCCACACAAATCCTAGCAAAGGACGTATATTTTCCTCTTTTGGTAGCTTCGGAAGCTTTGACAAAACATCCTAATTTATTGCCTATGGCAGCTAGCGATTCATTTTGCCAATAATCAAGAGGTAGAGAGTAGAGCCTTACCCATACCGGTACTGAAGTGAAAGTCTCCCATTCTGGGACAAAATTCATCATCCAAGGCTGCATATAGAGGCCTGCTGCAGCATAAAAGTAGGGCCCTCTTTCAAACACTCTGTCTTTGTCTTCAATATTTGTAAACACCACCATGAAGAAACCCTTTGACCCAAGATGTAGGTCTATGCTCCCTTTAGGTTTCCAGTGGTATTTGATCCATGTCTGTAAAGCTTTTTCTGTGGGTCATACTCCCATGAACTTGCAGATGATAGCATGAGTCCTCATGTGCTCTCTGTGTGCCTGCAGAGCTAGATCATTTAAGACTACTCTAGGTGTGAACTCAACTTTGGGTTTGCAGGGTCCCTTTTGTTTTTTATCTTGAGATCCCTGTTTTTTGTCTTCTTCCTCCTTGTCTTTAGTATTGACCTTTTCCTTATTTTTGGTTCCTACTGTCTCTTCTTCCACATTCCTTTTCCCTTTCGCATCAGTACCTCCGGCATTCTCAAGAGGTTTCTTGCCTCTACTTGCTACTGCCTCCTTATAGGAGGAAGTGGGGCTCCCTCCTCCGCGGCTCTCCATGGAGATCGACCTTTGAAACTTATCAGAAACCCTAGTTTATCACCTTGCGTTTCGCCCCCGCCGCCCCGTTTCATTCAAAGCCCAAAATTATATGTTTGTCATTTACTTATGTTTTCATTGTGGTATGCGATCTTTGTTGTGTGCGATATAAAATATATGTGTGTGATAGATGGTACTTCAATATTTCGTTAATTATAATTTCTTGGGCACATGGTAACTTATGGAAAAAATATTAATGTTGAGAAATGGCAACAAGAAATTCTAGTTTAATTTGTCCTTGAATTAAACTGAGAATTAAAATCGAATTTTATTCTCATAGCAACTTGTAAATAGTTAATTAAGTTTAATTGACTTAATTAGCTTAGGAATTTCGAGTTGGAAGTATTTCTTTAGTCATGTATATGTTATTTCTAAATTTTAGGGGTCTAGTATGAGTTTAAATTGAGTTGTAATTAGATAACTTCGTTTACTGAGTTATGGTCTGTTAAATTAGTTGTAACTGTTTGTGGAACTTTTTATCTCTCTATGATTTTTAAGATTGGCAAGAAAAAGAATCATAAAGGATACGTCAAACCACTTTGGAGTCTAGGATCTAGCCATCCTAGGCTCAGAGAGGGCTCTCTTTGTATATTTTGAGATTTGATTTTTCTTTCTAGGGTTTTAATATTTTAGGCTAGTTATATAGATAAAAGATTGATTAATTGATTGATTGTTTGGTTGGTTGGGATAGATTCATCTGAAAATGGGGCACTAAGGCTTCTTGTCTAACTTACAAGAACCTCACTTTCAAAGCTTAAATATGCCCAAGTCTTTATGATTAACCAATGCAGAATTAAATATGTGCTTGACAATATGGGTGTATGCTTATGTCTGTTTTAGAACTGTTTATGTGCTTTTAAAATTCTGTTATTTATGTTAATACAACATATATATATATATATATATATATATATATATATATATATATATATATATATATATATATATATCTATATATATATATAGATATATATATATATATATATATATATATATATATATATATATATATATATATATATATATATATATATATATATATATATATATATATATATAGATATAACGGTAAACAATGCAGCAATAGAACAACACATAAGATAACAATTTAATTAGGAGTTCACCCAAAACTCTTGGGCTACGTCTCCGTGAACTCTAGTCAACTCAACTAGGCTCTCTGGGATTATGGCAAGGTCCTTTTTACAAGCTCTTGGCTCAACTCCACTATTTTACACAGAAATAATGGCTTTAGACACCATTTTATCCCTAGCTCTTAAAGCTCTCGACTTTCTAGCCCTCGGCTCTGGCTCTGGCTCTGGCACTTCAGCTCTGGCTTTGGCTTTGGCTCTTCGGCTCTGGTTTCTTTGGCTCTCTGCAACCTTCAGTTCTATGGCTTTTCACTTGACCTCCAAGTGACCCCAAAGACTCCCTCAGTTGCACAGTAGCTTTTCATTCCCTCTCCTTCTGCCTTTGCATTCCTCTCTCAATTGAGCTCTCTACCTCCTTTGAGGTACTTTCTCGACTTTTTGGCTTCCCTGGATGTTTCTTTGCGATCCATTACCCCTCTGCGGCTTCTCTGCTCCCTGTCTATTAGACTGGCCATCTGGCTTCGCGGCTCCGTGGCTACAAAATGCATCATTGCCTGTAAAAACGCCTGCTTCAGCGTAACATGATGATCAGGAGCGGTTACAGAAGGAATCGAGGCCGTTTCATAGGCAAAAACCTGAAAAATGAGAAAATTGCATTACACAAAGATTTCTAGAAAATACACTGTCGAAAGTGAGATCTAGACATGAAATTCCCTTCAATCACCCCTAAATCCCTATCGGGTCCGCCATTAGGTGTTATATCGCATCGCAGAAGTGTTTTGGGTAAAATCCCAAATACACGGGAAATCATGGAAAACGCATCAAAATCCTTTTTACCGGACTTCAAATATTATCACATCCACCCTAATATCGCATTGGGTCCGCCTTTGGACGCTATCATGCTCTCCACCATCGATCTACGGGACCTCCGATCCAACGGTCAATATGTGATTTTGGGTTTTCCTCTCTCCTCCGCTAGCCACGTGTCGATCAGTGTGTGGGCTCGAGCGGAGCTAGCCCAAAACCGCTTTCCGCCTAAGGCCCGCTCGAAATTTTGCCTTTACAGAACTCAAATTCTATGAATTGAGCCTATAATTCACTTCGGGTTCGGCTTTATCACTTTTCGGGCGTTTTCCTTTGTATTTTGGTTTATAGCGGAAACGCGTTAATACACGCAAAAGTCCCTTTATGGTGGAACTCAAATGTTATAAAGTCGAGCTTATAAATCCGTTGGGTTCGGCATATTATTGCCCCTTTTTATCGTTGCGACGCAACGTTGTGATGCGATATGTCACAATCGCAAGTCGCATAGGCCCGGGGGTCTGCCCTTTGCCTCGTGGCATCGTCGATGCTGATTCGCCGATATTGGCAATCGCAATATCGCATCGGCCCAGAGTCCTTGCCTTGTCTCGTGCCATCGCTAATGTCGATCTGCCGATATCAGCGATCGCAATATCGCAATACCTAGGGACCCGCCATCGCACACGGGCGTATCTCCAACCTGATATATCGGAGATCGAAAATCGGGGGTTTCTCCCCTTTTCGCTTAAGTCCACCTCTTTGTCCCTTCTCTGATGCGATTTCCCTTTATAAGGGTTTTATGACCATTTTTACGGGATTTTGCCTCTTTTTCCAAAGAACAAAGGCATCTTCTTTCCGCAATAACTTCTGCATCCTAAGTCCATTTTTTCCCATTCAACTTGCAGTAGATTCAGAATGAAAAGATTGCTGCCATGGGGCTATTTCCAGGAACTTCTTTGGACTTTAATTTTCCTCAATGAGGAACACTTAGACTTAGGATTCTATCCAAAATCCATTTTGGATCATGCCTTCCCACTGAAAGAACTTTTGGTCTCCAAAAGACTGATATACTAATATGAATAGTAAATGAGAGTAACAACACCCTCTTATTTCAGCCTCCACACACTTGCCTTGCAAAGTGCCTCTGAACCAAAGTCTTTGACCACTTCCCTTTCTGGATGTGTTGGTCTTCCTGGGAAGAACTGTCTTCCTCCTTGCCTTCCTGCAGAACTCTTGCTTAGATGGTCACAGAAGGTAGTTTGAACTTCTTTGCCTTGATCATTGATCCAAGGTGGCTAAAAAAAATGTGAAGTACATCTGCTCCACAAAACTTTCATTTGTACATGTTTGAAAAGCTGTCAACAACAACTGTTAACAACAACATAAATACAGACAACAACTGGATGGCATAAACTCCTGCTTCAACAAAAGAAACATATTTCCACATCTTGTGAACACCTCCATGTCTTACATCTGCATACAAATGATGGACTAGATAAGAAGCCCACAAAACATGCCTTTAAAACAAATGACCCTTCAAGTCAAGCATGTAGAAAAAGACCATTAGGACTTTTTTTCCAAAGATGAAACACTTCATCATTATCTCCAACTTGGATACCAAGTTAACTTTCCCCAAGTCAACATTACATGCATGCCAAAGCAACCAACCCTTTAGTTAATTACACATACATGTTCAAATACAAGGAAATCATCAACATCCCTATGTTCATGCATCTCAAGCTTATGCATGCATTTCATTCTCCAAATTTTGCTTAAGCACACTGTACTTTCGATGTTGAAATGAAATATAATGTTGCAGCAACAAAGTGAGTCTCCTGCTCAACTTCTCCATTCACCTACTTGGTAAAATCCTGCAACATGCATTCCATTAACAAAGAAATGCAAATAGATGCATAAATAGACATGCAACCTTAATTGGATAAGAAATCTAACCATTCCTCACCAATCCCTTTCAAAGGTACTACCTTTTTCTGCACATCAGCATCAACATGTGAATCATCCTGAAACACATCAATCATGGAATCTTCCTTTCCATTTCTGCCATCTTCTCTTTCCACTTTCTTCAACTTTGGTGGAAGCATTGTTGGATTCAAAGTCCAACATTTTGCAGCAAGATGTCCTTTCTTATGGCAGTAAGTGCACTGCATGTTCATCCTCTTGACAACATGATTTTCCTTGTCCAATGGACCTTTGGCTTCTTTCTTCCTTTCCTTCAAAAGTTTCCTGTATGTGGCCATTCTCTTCCAACATCTAGAAACATTATGGTTATCCAAACCACAAAAGGAACAAACAATTCTTTTCCCATATCTATGTGGAAATTTATCATGCTTTGCAAAATCAAAAGGAAGATGATTCGAACTAGATTTATACCTTTCTCTTTCACCTTTATTGCCTTCATGAGGAGGTGAAGCAAATGAAGAAGTGGCTCCCTTTGGAACACCATCAATCTCTTCAAGGCTGTTAGAGTCTCCCCAACTCTCTGGTTCAAGTGTGTGCTTCTGAACACCTGCATCCTGCAAATGATGTTTCAATCTATTGCATTCCTCCCGAATACAATCTTCACACTCTTGAAGACCTGCAATGCAACTCCTTCTTGGAGATGTTTTAATGGTCTTCATGGCAGCTTTGGAACTTTCTCCATAAGCTTGTCCATAGCCAAGACCCAAATACTTAGGCCTTTCCTCAAACATTATTGGCTCAACAATACCTTGTGCATGTCTGCCCAAGCCTTTTCCTTCATAGCCCATCTTGGACATTAGCTTGGAACCTATGCCTCTAGTATGTTTTTCAAAAGAACCAATATAAGCATTCTTAGAAGAATTTGAAGACAAATTGGAATGGTTTACCTCTTCTTCAGGCTGATACTTGACTAAGGCTTCTTGGGCAACAAAGAGCTGTGCCTCCAACTCATGCATCCTTTTCAGTTTCATATTTGCAATATGAAGTTGCCTCTCCATTTCCTTCAATTTGTCAGAAAGCAACTGCTTCTCTTCCTTCATGGAATTCAATTGCTCTCTAAGTATGCTTCTCTTCCTTCCATCCTCATACATTTCTCTCACCATATCCCTCATGGTGGCCAGGTCTTGCTTCATGTCTTCATCAAAGAGTCTTGTGATGCAAGAGGATTTTGAGGACTCACTTGTAGAAGTTGTCATTATACCAATGAACAAAAGAACTTCTAACAAGATTAACAAAGAGCTTATTCAACGACCTTTTGCAACAAACCTCTTGTGCTTCAAGGATTGCCTTGAGGTCCTTTGGGATAGGAGAATGCCTTCAGCCCTTCTCCCTTCTTGTCCTTCCTGGACTGAGCTATCAATAGCTTTCCCTTCACCTATGCAAACTCAAACAATAGTCAGTATGCAAACAAGCATACAATCAATCAGACAATCAATCCTTGACTGCCCAAACACCTTCCAGACAAGCAATCTTTGCTCTGTCAATCAAGCATCTGATATAACCTTCTTTGAAGGTGGGGTTAATAAATCTTATGCTCTGATACCACCTAATCTGAAAATGGGGCACTTAGGCTTCTTGTCTAACTTACAAGAACCTCTCCCACTTCCAAAGCTTAAATATGCCCAAGTCTTTATGATTAACCAATGCGGAATTAAATATGTGCTTGACAATATGGGTGTATGCTTATGTCTGTTTTAGAACTGTTTATGTGCTTTTAAAATTTTGTTATTTATGTTGATACAACATATATATATATATATATATCTATATATATATATATATATATATATATATATATATCTATATATATATATATATATATATATATATATATATATATATATATATATATATATATATATATATATATATATATATATATATATATAGATATAGATATATATAACAATAAACAATGCAGCAATAGAACAACACATAAGACAACAATTTAATTAGGAGTTCACCCAAAACTCTTGGGCTACGTCTCCGTGAGCTCTAGTCAACTCAACTAGGCTCTCTGGGATTATGGCAAGGTCATTTTTACAATCTCTTGGCTCAACTCCACTGTTTTACACAGAAACAATGGGTTTAGACACCATTTTATCCCTGGTTCTTGAAGCTCTCGGCTTTCTGGCCCTCGACTTTGGCTCTGGCTCTGGCTCTCAGCTCTGGCTCTTGGCTCTGGCTCTTGGCTCTGGCTCTGGCTCTCAGCTCTGGATTTGGCTCTAGCTCTTTGGCTCTGGCTTCTTTGGCTCTCTGCAACCTTTAGTTCTCTGGCTTTTCACTTGACCTCCAAGTGACCCCAAAGACTCCCTCAGCTGCACAATAGCTTTTCGCTCCCTTTGCTTCTGCCTCTGCATTCCTCTCTCAATTGAGCTATTTTCCTCTTTTGAGGTACTTTTCCGGCTTTTTGTCTTCCGTGGACATTTCTCTGTGATTCATTACCCCTCTGCGGCTCTGCGGCTTCTCTGCTCCCTGTCGGTTAGACTGGCCATCTAGCTCTATGGCTCCATGGCTGCAAAATGAATCATTTCCTATAAAAATGCTTGCTTCAGTGTGACATGATGATTAGGAGTGGTTACAGAAGGAATCGGGGTCGTTTCATAGGCAAAAACCCAAAAAATGAGAAAATTGCATTACACAGAGATTTCTGGAAAATACACTGTCGGACGTGAGATCCAGATGTGAAATTCCCTTCAATCGCCCCTAAATCCCTATCGGGTCCACCATTAGGTGTTATATTGCATCACATAAGTGTTTTGGGTAAAATCCCAAATACACGAGAAATCATTGAAAACTCGTCAAAATCATTTTTATCGGACTTCAAATATTATCGCATCCACCCTAATATCGCATCGGGTCCGCCTTTGGCCACTATCGCACTCTCCACCGTCAATCTATGGGACCTCTGATCCAATAGTCAATATGCGATTTCGGGCGGCTTAATGGTAGGGAGGTTACCCGCCCGAAAATGCGGTTTTCCTCTCTCCTTCGCCAGCCACGTGTCGACCAGTGTGTGGGCTTAGGTGGAGCCAGCCCAAAACCGCTTTTTGCCTAAGGCCTGCCCAAAATTCTGCCTTTACGGAACTCAAATTCTATGAATTGAGCCTATAATTCCCTTCGGGTCCGGCTTTATCGCTTTTCGGGCGTTTTCCTTTGTATTTTGGTTTATAGCGGAAACGCGTTAATACACGCAAAAGTCCCTTTATGGCAGAACTCAAATGTTATAAAGTCGAGCTTATAAATCCATCGGGTTCGGCATATTATCGCCCCTTTTCATCGCTGCGACAGGACATTGTGATGCGATATATCGCAACCACAAGTCGCATAGGCCCGTGGGTCCGTCCTTTTCCTTGTAGCATCGCTGATGCCGATTCGTCGATATCGAAGATTGCAATATCGCATCAGCCCGGGGTCCTTGCCTTGTCTCGTGCCATCGCCGATGCTGAACCGCGATATCGGGAATCGCAATATCGCACTGCCCGGGGTCCCGCCATCGCACACGGGCCTATCTCCGACCTGATATATCAGAGATCGGCAATCGGGGGTTTCTCCCCTTTCCACCTAAGTCCGCCTCTTTGACCCTTCTCCGATGTGATTTCCCTTTATAAGGGTTTTATGACCATTTTTAGGGGATTTTGTCTCTTTTTCCAAAGAACAAAGGCATCTTCTTTCTGCGATAACTTCTGCATCCTAAGTCCATTTTTGGCCCATTCAACTTGTAGTAGATTCAGAATGACAAGATCTCTGCCATGGGGCTATTTCTAGGAACCTCCTTGGACTTTCATTTTCCTCAGTGAGGAACACTTAGACTTAGGAGTCTATCCAAAATCCATTTTGGATCATAGATCTTGTTTAAACCTTTTGCATTGGGCTATGGAGTCAAAAGCTGGATTGTAGCATCAAAATTTTCAGAGCATTCACAAGGCTAGCTAACTATATCTACTACATCTTAAAGAACAATAAAGAATGAAATGACAAAATAGTGAAATCAGTAGTGGTTAAAAAGCAACTAAGTATTTCTTAACCAGAACTTAGAGGAAAACACTTATATAGTAAACACAAACATAAATAAGGTGCTTCAACAACATATCTTACTCTAATTTTTTTTTTTACAACAAGATCTTAATGATGCACAATGAAGGAAATAACAAAGCATTTAGCACAGAAAGAAAAACATCACTAGATAAAAATAGCTCAAGTATCTTGCAAACGGTCTTTATTATCAATGCTCCAACTCTAAAAATTAAAGTGCTCCAAAAGAAAAGTTTTTCAATTACTCGGGTCCAACCCCTAACACTTCCAATGCATGAAGTATTTAACTAAAATCTACAAAAATTGCCGTATACACTTGGTAATTTTATATTAATTACAAAGAAATTAAAATTTGACTAGTGTGACCACGAAGTGGCTACGCAGAGATAACTTCGACATCTGGCCCCTTTTTTCTGAATGTCGTTGCTGGGTAATCAATTCTGCTGTAGTGGCTGATTTGGCTTTTCTGTAACAAATTGCGTTGGCTTTTTTGACTCAGCTGGGTGTTGACTCAACTTCTGTGCTGACTCTTCAATCTTGCTAGTCTTGTTCCTCCTGGTAGTCGCACAGTTCGCTCCACTCTTCTTCATCTGGGATTTTAACCTTAATCAACCTGCAGTATATCTCATATGTTTCTGTGTACCACGCAAAAGTGGGCTTCATTGTGAAAACGTGTTTCAATTCATGTTCAATGAAAATTGGATTGTTGATAGCATCCAACATTGCTTTTCCTGTCACGCTACCTCTGATATTGGAGAGATTGACAACATCCTTGGCGATGTCTTTTAGCCTTTTGACATAGTCTTTTCTGGTCATGAGTTTATCATTAATGATAAACATAGAAGGGAGACCTTTTTGTGTCAAAGGTTCAATTTTGTTGAAAAATCTGTTTACTGTCAGCTCCAAATTCTGGAATTTCTCCTCAAGCTGTATAGTAAAATTCTTTTTTGTCAATACCTTCTTCACCTGTAGGATAGTTTCTATTCTGTCTGCTACTCCCAACTCTTCTAGCTCATACTTTTTCTTTGAATTTAGAAATTTGATGATTCTGTTGGCTGTTGCTGGCATGTCTCCCAACTCTAGGTTAGTGGTTGAAATAGCCTCCTTAGCTTTTTCAACTAGCTCCTTCTGCTCAAATATGATTTGGATGCTGGGCCAAATCTCATTCATACCATTAATGATATTGTTCCAAATGATTTCCTTTACCCTTCCAGAGTGTTACCAATTGATGACTCCTTTTCAGATTTCTGCAATTTTTCAATTAATGTTCATGCCCTCTACATTTCTATTGAATGTGCACTCTTAGCTCTTTTAATCTGGTCCTGCAAAATGTTGACTTGAGTTTCCAATCTCTTGATTTCTTCTGTCTGAAGGTTCATGCTCTCCATAGATTTGGTTAGTTGTTATGCACTGCTTCCTGTCCCTGTATTGGTAGTTGCTGGAGTAGCTGTGGCAATAGTTGTAAGAGGGACAACCTCCATAGTGGTGGTTGTCAACTGTTTTGTCTTCTCCTTTTCCTGTACCATCTTCTCCATCTCTGTTTCCATTTGTTTTATTTGGAGTGACTACTCCATTATCAGTTTCATCATTTCTGCCTTCTGACTCTCCATTTCCTCTATTTCTTTAGTCAAGGGATCTTGTGTTGCAGGCATTTTGAGCTGTTTCTCAAGGATACTATATCAGCCTCCTTCTTTTTAATAATCTCTTCTACTACTTTCACATCTGATGGATCATACCCAATTTTCACTACTAAATCTTCCAAGGACTTAATTTTGTTATCTTTTGATTGAGATGAAATCTTTTCCATCTTCAGCTGAGATTGAGCATTTGATAAAGCCACCTGTATTTTAAACAAACTCATAGAGGTAATTGTTAGAGTTGAGGAGATCATCTCACCTGTTTTCTTATGCATTTCCAGCTGATCAATAGGATGAACATTTCTAGCATCAAACTCAAAGGAAGTCTGTTTATAATCAGCTAGAGTTTTAGGTTCTATTGTTTGTGCCTCAAGGAATTCCATATGCATTTTCCCTTTCTCTGAATCGAAAGCTGATAGAAGTCTGCCTTGGGAAGTAGAAATTTGCTTCCAGAACTGAGCATAAGTACTCTTTTTCAACATTTCATTTTTGATCTTTATCTCTCTGAAAGTATAAAAAATGGTCTCCTCCTTTTCTCCTATTACATTGGTAGATGTGGGAATTTGAAGAGTTTGTTTCCTTTCTGAGATAGGAGTCATAGGAAAAGATTGACCTCCTGCTGGAGATGAACCAGGAATATCACTGAGGTTGATAAATGTTTGTTGTGGTGATTGTTTACCCAGGTCCATGTCCATACACATCCTTTCCCTTTTCCTAAATTTCAACTTGAACTCCTTTATAGAAGTATCAGTCCTTGGTGACTGATCTCCTCTCTCTCTTTTCCCAGTTGTTTCTTTTATTTGTTCCTTGCCCTTATCTGGTTTGTCTTCTGTACTGTGCTTTTCTTGTTGCCTAGGAGTCTGTGCACTTGAAGAAGAAAGTATCTGCTCCTCAGCCTCTTGTAAGGTTTCACGCATCCACTCTGTCTGGTTCATGAATTTTTCTATTTCATGCCTATGAGTGTGAATATAAGTTGTTGATTTGTTTTCCACCCTTTTCTTGGAGATGATACCCCATGGGTCATAGGACCATGTGAAGCTATGGGTGAACTTCATTTCTTTCAACTTCTTATCAGCCTCCTCATCTGCTGCCCTGTTGATGCAAATAAAAGGACCAATATGGGATTTGATCCTAAATTGAGACTTCTTCTTTGCTGCCATAATGTGCACTTCATCTGCATTGGTCATCTGCCTGATATACTCTAGTGTAAAGATCCTCATGGGGAGGAACTTTGGCAGCTTATAAGGGGCCAATTCACATCCATATATCCTTAATTCTGTGTAATTTTGGTACAAATACCAATCTCCTATTCTAGCTTGGTTGGTTAGTTGCATATTTCTTTTGATTTCTTCACTTATTTTGGGTTTTGTTGTACCACTGAGGAGGCTCATAGCTGGATGGACAAAAATCTCTATGAATGTTTTGTATGTTAAATCCCATTGATCCTTCATTACCAAGGTTGTCCAGAAGATGACAGACTAAGGTTCACCTTCTTCATTTAGCTTGCTCATCACAAACTGGAGCTTGTCTGCCTGAAAATAAACAAACATATAAACGAGTACTAAAGAATACTGAAACACTTCTTCTGTAGTAAAATTTATGAATTGTTCATGGATGGCATCTGCGAGGAATTGAATAAAATTAAACAAGATAGAGGGCTTTGATTCTGATGACAATATGGACAAGAAACCTATTATGGACTCATCAAGCCATTGATCTGAATAATACCCTAGCAGATATGAAATCACAGTAACTATATGCCTGGTTCTATTAGGGAAAGCAGAGGATGGATATGGAAGATTTTTGCTAGGCAGTGGGGTCTCTTCGGTCATGAATAGTTCTAGGGTTTTAGCTCTTTTAGCAAAGTCTAACTTCTAGTACATTTCACTGAGGATTTCATGGGAAAAGGAGTTGGTTCCTTCAATGATAGGAGCTTTCATCATCTGCATTATGGATTTAGCATCAATGGTGAACAATATTTCTCCTGCAGGGGCTGCTACTTCTCTTTGTTGTGGGCTATAGCAGGACTGGCATTTTCTAATCAATTCTGGGTAGATATGGGTCTTGGGAAAAATGTAGAAAGGCAAATTTGTATCCCAGAGTCCTATATCATCCATTTCATCGATGATTTGTCCTCCCACCAACAGTAGATGTCAAAGAGATCAAATTCTGACATTGTTTCATGTATCTTGAAGTCTCTATTTGCAAGTGGAATATGGTCCAAGTCCATTGGTGGGTGCACCATTGGATTAAACAACTCCCATTCTTTCTTCTTCGGTGGCATGACTATCTTCTGGAAATTTTTAAACCTGGACTGTCTTTAGGATTTGTAGGTGAACTGCAATTGGGAAAAGGAATGAGAAGAAGATGGAACTCAAAGAGGGAAAATAGAAAGGGAATGAGTAGAAAATAGGATTTAAGAAGTTGGATGCCTGGTAAATGCAGACAATAGTAGCTTTCTACTACTGTGTTCATAATTCACTGTGTTAACTGCTTCTCTGTGTATGTCTCAACAAATTTTCACTTCACCTGTAAGCAAAGAGGACATATCGAAACTCTGTAAATGGGTGAGAGATGATGTATCTGTAAATTTCATAGAGTTCTCGTTGAAGTGGTATGAAGTGGCACGGGTCTGTTGGCTAATGGTTTAATGAATTGAATGTGCAATGGGTATAGCATGGGAATGGAGGTGATAGGTGGATGGGACAGAGTGGTGTCGTGGAGCGGCGGGAGTGGTGAACGGTCATGACAGATGGGTGGTTTATTTGATAGCAGAAACCACGTTTCGGAGCCCCCCGAGTGGTAAGCGGAATTGATGGGGGGGTGCGAAATTATGTGAGTGCGATACGTAGGTGGAGGCAAGCCACTGATTTTGGACCCCCCTGGCATTAACGTTTGGAGGGTGAGGGGGGACTGAAAACTCTTATGGGCCATTGGATCGATCATTGAGTTGGAGGATTTGATGGAAGGTGCGAGGTGGATAATCACTGATGTGACGGGAGAATGGGTGGTGGGTTGGAAAAAGAAATGAAATGGGGGGCGGAGTATGGAATAAGGTTAAGAGTATATTATTAGACCCCTATCCTTTATTAATTTCGTTTTTCCACATTAGGAAAAAATACATGAAATATGGAATAAAACATTTAGAAGGAATTTTTCATGTCCATTTCCTCTTTATTATTCTCTCAATCTACCTACCCTTTGTTTCTAATCTAACATTTTTTCTTTTTGCAGGGTGCATTTAGACTTGCAGACCCTTTTTCACTTTTTTTTTTTTTTTAAATTCCTATCCTACTCTATCACTTATCTCTCCTATTGGTTCATATTGAACAGTTGAACCAATTTCATTTCTACCTAGCTACTGATTTACCAAGCCTAAACTATTTGGCAAATCTTTATTTTCTACCCTATCAACAGAAATTGAAATTTGTTCAATCATGCTTAGACTGTATGAATTGAGCAATATTTGGGTTTTTATTTTCTTTTCATTTTTTTTCTCTTTTGTTCTTTTCCTTTTTTTTATATACCTTTTTTTTGGAAATCAATTGAATATTGAAATCTATGAATAGTATGAAATCTGCAAAATGTGAGATACTCAATCACCTTGAGATCCTATAAATTATAGGACTCTAACAGTGGCTCTAGCTGGGGATGGCACTTCTCAGTGTGAAGTGTCAAGAACATAAGATCAGTAGCCTTGAGTTCTCAATATCTACATTGTCTTCAATCTGATTTATTTTTGTAGTAACTTCATCAAAGCAGGCTTAGGGCCTTCTCTGTGGGCTTCAACCTTTGTCAAATGAGTTATTCTATCAAAAACATAAAATACTGTGATATTTACAATGGAATAAGAGAAATATGTGTGCTTATGAGAAGTAATGCTTCAACATCCTGCCATTGACAGGACCTCGTGGCAGCTCTGTTCCATCCAACTCTTTGAGAAAAAATGCATTATTTCCTTTGAAAGCAGAAATAATATATGGACCTTTCCAAATATTTTCAAATTTACCATGCTTCCCTTTATCTTCTCTTTTTGAGTCCCATTTTAGCACTTTGTCTTCCATGCTGAAATCATCAGCTTTGGTTCTTTTGTCAAAAAATTTCTTTAAGTTTTCCTGGACAACCTGAGTTCTATTGTATACCTCTTCTCTGGACTACTGCAATTGAATTGTCTGATTTATTCTTCTTTGTATATCATTTGGTTCAGTTTTTATTTCCTGAATAATCTTCATGACTGGCACTCCCATGGAAGAAGGGAAAAATGCATCCATTCCATAAACTAGTTGGTATGGGGACATGCCAATTGATTTCTTTGTGGTTAATCTATCAACCCATAATTCGCTCATCAATTTGTTGTGCCATGACTTCTTATTGTCCTCCAGTATCTTCTTAATGATGTTTACCAAACTTTTGTTTGAGGATTCAGCCAACCCATTACCTTGAGGGTAATAAGTTATTGAATGACCCAAAGAGATATGGTACTTGTGACAAAAATCCACCATCTTCTTTGATTTGAAAGCTGCAGCATTGTTAGTGATAAGTTTCCTAGGACAACCAAATCTGGAAATGATATTGGTTTCAAGGAATTTTATAATAACAGAATCAGTAGCAACTCTGGAAGGGATGGATTCTATCCATTTGGTAAAGTAGTCTGTAGCAGTCAGGATCCATTTGTGTTGGGCGGAGGATTGAGGATGAATTTTACCAATGAAATCCAATCCCCACTGTTGGAAAGGACTTTCAACAGAGATAGGTTTCACGGGTAAGGGTAATAATTTTCTCTTTCCTTCAAAGATTTGGCATTTATGGCAAGCAGTTACCATCTTATGGATGTCTGGGAAAAGTGTAGGCCAATAGAAACCAGCTCTAAGGATTTTATTAGCAGTTGTTTTCCAATAAAGATGGCCTCCACAATCACCTTCATGGAATTCCTACATAACTCTGTCAGCATCATATTTTAACAAACATTTGAGTAAGATACCTCCAACATCTTTCCAATATAATGTATTTTCAATAATGCAAAACTTGACTTCTTTTAATTTTAGAAATCTAGCCTTTGTTTTGGATAATCCAGGAGGAGCATCCAATTGAATAGAACATACAAAAGGTCTGCATACTAGGGGGAATTTAAGAATGCCTCATCTATTGGTGGAGTCACAAGTTCCTCTCGATCATATATGGAAAATACCATGTTGATATCTAGTGCATTTAAATTTCATTCAGCCATCAGCTTGACTAATCCTTATCGTTTGATCAACTTGGTGGGCTTGATTTCTATATCATATTCCAGAATAATAGCTATCCATTTGCCTCTCTTCCCATCGCGTCCATTTTGTGTTAGAATATCTTTGACAACCACATTAGGCACATAAGAAATGATATGAGAATGTAAAATATAAACTCTAAAATCTTTTATTGCTTTGACCAGAGCGAATGCCTATTTTTCCATGATATTGTACTTTAAAGAAGCATCTCTCAGAGATTTGCTAAACAATGCCATTGGTTGTTCATATCCTTCTTTGTTTTTCTATAATAGTACAACTAGAATAGTATGTTCAGATGCAAAAGAAAAGATAATAAAATCTTTGGTGAAATCCGAGTTGATTAAAACTAGAGCTTTTGTTAATGCATGTTTGACCAGATCAAAAGATTATTTGGCTTCAACATTCCATTTAATTTCTGTATCTTTCTTGAGCATGTTTGTTATATTTCTAAGCAGTTCAGCAAGATTTGGTATGAATCTTCTCAAAAAATTATTTTTTCCAATAAAAGATTGAAGTTCCTTTTTGTTTCTTGGATGACTCATTTTAAGGATACCTTCAATCCTACTAGGGTCAATTCTGATTCCATCTTTGGAAATGATATGGCCTAGAAGTCTTCCTTCTTCAAGCCCAAACAATGTTTTCTTGGGATTCAGTGAGATACCAAATTTTCTGCATTTTTCAAATACTCTTCTCAAATGTGCTAGGTGTTCTTCATCAGTCGTTGGGAAAATAGTGATGTCATCAAGATAAATCACAATAAAATGTCCAATTTCATCTGCAAAAGCAATGTCCATTGCTCCTTCGAAAGTGGCACCAATGTTCATTAATCCAAAGGGCATTTTCACATACATGCAAGTTCCCCAAGGAGTAGTAAAAGCTATTTTATCTTGATCATCAGGATACACTAAAACTTGATTATACCCTGAGAAACCATCTAACAAGGAGATCCTACTAGAACCCACTACCCTTTGTAGTATGTGATCCATTTTTGCTAAGGGGTAGTTGTCCTTAAGGGAAACCTTGTTTAGATTTCTAAAGTCAATGCACAATCTTATTTCACCAGTCTTCTTTCTTGTAGGCACAATATTGGATACCCATTTGGAATACCTGATTGGGACTATGATTTTAGCCTCATACATTTTCTTGATTTCTTTTTCAACCAAGGGCATTAGGACAGGATTTATCCTACACAGCTTCTGCTTAAATGATTTCTGGTCTTCCTTGATTGGAATTTTGTGTTGTATAATGCTAGTATCATAAGCTTTCAAATCCTCATAGCTCCAAGCAAATACATCTATGAATTCTTTAAACAGAGCTATATACCTTCGTTTTTCCATGATAGGCAGTGATTTTGACAGTTTTATGATTTTAGGGTTTTGCTCACTACCTATGTTGCATTCTTCAATGTTTGTTCCTGTTGGTTCCATTTTTGGCTTTTTGGAAACGTCATTAAAGTCAAATAGTTATTCTAAAGGGGAAAGCCCTCTGGGAAAACGTTATCCTTGAGTTGAAGTACTTTGAATTCCTCTTTTTTTGGGTCTTTATGTATTTCACTTTTATATACAGTTGTATTTGTTGAAATATTTACATCAGAAACAACAAGTTGCTCTATACTAATATGTACATCAGTTTTATTGTCTAGTCCATCCTCCAAATATATGTTGCTATTCTCAAATTCATCTTTTGATTGTAAAAAACTCTCACTTTGTTTATCACTTCCGAAAACTTGCAGTATCTCATGTTATCAGGTACTGTAGGACGATGTTTCACCTCAATTGTGTATTGTTTGTTTGTGTGAGGTAATTTTCAGGTGTTGTCTGAAAAAGCTAAACCATTTTCCGGTACATTCTGGATCCTTGGGATGACAACGAGGTCATACTCTTCAAATGTTTTTAGGAAATCAATCACAACATTTCTTTACTCTCTCAATCTAGGATGCTTTGCAGAGTATTGTCCTTTAATTTGTTTTATGATCAATTCAGAATCTCCCTGGACTGAAATTCTTCTAGCACCCAATTTTTAAAGCAAGTTCAAGCCTAATATTAATGCTTCATATTCTGCTATATTGTTTATACATAGAAATTTCAATTTTTAAGAATGACCTTCACCCTGATTAGTCTTTGAATTATACAGCCAGACTCCTGCCCCAGAACCTGTTTTACCACATGAGCCATCAAAAGTCATATTCTAAAGAGGCTCTGTTTCAGGGTTCTGTTACACAACTGGTATTTGTGAGTCATGTTTTTCATTAAAATAATTTTCTGCATGAGTGACCTGTGTATCTATAGTCCCATCATTGTACAAAATGAAGCAATCAAGATCAATATGGAAAAAATAGAGGGGATAGTTGTCTGGATTTTCTTGGCTTCTCACCATATATTTCATTAAGGTTTCTCTATACAGTCTTCTTGGTTGACCAAATACTGGTATTGTGGCATATGTCATATTCATTTGAAGTGTTCCTTGTAACTTCCAAGAGCGTGACAATAACATGCCATACTTAGGTGGAATGTCTGCTACCACTATGTCCATCACTAAACTTTTTGCTGGTATTTGGGCTAATGTAACACAGAGGTCCTTGATAAGACCTAGACACCTAACCTTGCTAGAGTCAAATGAGTATAAATCTTTGTATGGTCTAGTGATTTCAAGTCCAAATTTTTCCATAACAGTCTTCGGCATAAGATTATGCAGTGCACCTGAATCCAACATAACATTATAAAGAATTTTGTCGTGAATATTAAGACTGAAATAAAATGGGGGAACACCTCCTTCTTGAGGCTTTCCATCAACTTTTGGTCCAAATATAAGCTTAGGCTGGTCATCATTCAAGTTCACAGTATCGGTGATTTCTCCTATGTTGAGTACCTTTAGGACCTGAGACCTATACACATTTTTGTTTATCAATTCAGTGAGAGGAATATAAATTTTGAGTTTAGCAAGTTCATTCTCGATATTGAATGGTGTTTGAATTTTAAGCAGATTTGAGAAATAAGCTCTTTCGGCCACTACTTTTGTGACAAGTTCAGTTTGTTGACTTGTACTAGGGATATCAGTTTGGACAGTCTTAGTAGAAACATCAATTGTTTTCCTGGTAACATTTTCTGTGTTCTTCTTTTCTGAACTGTTTATATTTTTATTAGAGCTTTCAGTTGTTTTCTTGAGATCAGGCTCAATAGTATTCTTGGTAGGGTGATCAGAATTATTTTTGTTTGAGTTGTCATTGTTTTTCTTACTCCTAAGATTATACTGTCTATGGAATTCTAAGATGGCATTCTCAAATCCATGTTTATAGTCATCAGATTCTTCACATTCCAACTCTGTTTGAGCTAACAAAAACAGTTCCCATTCCTCTTGTATAAAAAAAATAGAACTATCTTGATTCATCCCCATTAAATTAATTTGATTTTCCTCAACTTCTTCAACCACACCTACATCTTCATTAGCATAATTTTCTTGAAATGGGGGCCTAATTTGTTAATCTGGGCCTCTTTGTTCTCTTTGTCTGATTTGTGGAGTGTTTCTTCTAGGATTTGGATTTCGGTTCTAGGGAACAGGTTGGTTTTCCCTAGGGACACTTCTCTCATTCAAACTTATTCTCTACATCATTATTTCCATGGTCCTCACTAAAGAATCAATCTTAGCCTCTGTTGTGGATGTTGAAGCTTCTTCTCTTATCGTCACTCTTCTTTCAGTTTTCATCCTAGCTCTTTTTGCTTGTAAATTAGCCTCTACACTTACAACATCTCTTTGCATCACTTCTAATGTTTGAGAATTTCTTTCCCTAAGATGGTAGGACATATCTACATCAAAGCCATCTAGGAATTTTATCAAGGCTAAATCCTGTGGTGGTTTAAGATTTATAGGAATTGCGTTATAGGTATTGTTGAATCTAGCACAATAGTCCTAAACAATTTCACCTACTTCCCTCTTAATATTTTCATATTCTGATAAAATCTGCAGAGGGTTCTTTTTGAATTCCCATCTATTAAGAAAGGTTTGGTGGAATGAAGGGAGATCATTTATACTATTTGCAGGCAAAGATTTAAACCATTTTCGAACTTCTCCTCCTAAACTTTGAGCAAACATTCTAAGCTTAACACTTTCTTCATCTACCTCGGTAAGTCAAAACAATCATTCATTTTATCCACATGTTGTTGGGCTGTTAAAGGACAAGTCCCATCAAATAGTATGATTTTGGACTAATAGTCTTGTGGCATATTGGCCAATGGTGTTGGCAACGCCAAGGGAGCATACCTGGCTGCCACGATTGGTGGTGGTGGAAGACTACTTGAAGGAGGTTGAATAGTGGATGAGGTTGGATTAGCACTAGGTGGAGATGAGAGTAAATGAATTTGAGTAACCCTATGTGGAAGGATAAAATAAGGGGTGGGAATTATGGAGACAGTAGGACTTGGTGACTGAATATGTGTAGATTGAGATGTGATGGACAAAGCTGCTATATTTAAGGCAATTAATTCTACTGAGCGTTGAAGGTAAGCATCATCAATTTCCAAGGTGAGATCTGTTACTAAATCTTGAAGAGTGTCAAAATGTTATAAGAGCTGAAGATCTGATTCGGTTTGTGAAGAAAGTTCTCTTATTGGGCTCTTTGGTAAAACTGATGGATCAAAGATAATATGATCTTTCCAATTCTCTGATTTAGTCTTGAATAAGCCTTGTTCAAAGTGTAAATCAAACTGGATATCCTGAAAGGTAGCAAAGTTTTCTGGGAGATAGTTGGCTCTATGAGGAAATATGTTGCTTGTCTGACTCTCAGTTCTAGGAGTTTTTCTTAAGATATTTTCAGGATTGTCAACTATGGTAGGAGGATTTGGATCTGGGTGGGATCTAGTAGAGATTCTTTTGGGAGCCAATGTTCAGATTTAAAACACAAATAAACTGAATATATACAAGAGTAGAAAGGAAACCAATCTTAGGAACTATCTTATCATACAAAGCTTTTGACTGGGTACTCTGAATTCGAATGAAATGACAAATTTTCAATATTCCCCAGTATGGTCGCCACTATGTTATCTCTCTATGATTTTTAAGATTGGCAAGAAAAAGGGTCATAAAGGATACATCAAACCATTTTGGAGTCTAGGATCTAGCCATCCTAGGCTCAGAGAGGGCTCTCTCTATATATTTTGAGATTTGATTTTTGTTTCTAGGGTTTTAATATTTTAGGATAGTTATATAGATAAAAGATTGATTAATTGATTGATTGTTTGGTTGGTTGGGATAGATCTTGTTTAAACCTTTTCCATTGGGCTATGGAGTCAAAAGCTGGATTGTAGCATCAAATTTTTTAGAGCATTAGCAAGGCTAGCTAACTATATCTACTGGATATTAAATCACACTAAAGAATTAAATGACAGAATAGTGAAATCAGTAGTGGTTAAAAAGATATTAAGTATTTCTTAACCAGACCTCAGAGGAAAACACTTATATAGTAAACACAGACAGAAATAAGGTGCTCCAATAGCATATCTTACTCTAAAATTTCCGTTTCACAACAAGATCCGAATGATGCACAATGAAGGAAACAACGAAACATTTAGCACAGAAAGAAAAACATCTCTAGATAAAAATAGCTCAAGTATCTTGCAAACGGTCTTTATTATCAATGCTCCAACTCTAAAAATTACAGTGCTCCAAAAGAAAAGTTTTTCATTTACTTAGGTCCAACCCCTAATACTTCCAATTCATGAAGTATTTAACTAAAATATACAACAACTACTGTATACATTTGGCAATTTGTTATTAATTACAAAGAAACTAAAATTTGAATAGTGTGACCACGAAGTGGCCACGATGAGATAACTTCGACATATGGCCACCTTTTTCTGAATGTCGTTGTTGGGTAATCAATTCTGCTGTAGTGGCTGATTTGGTCGTTCTATAACAAATTGTGTTGGCTTTCCTGACTTGGTTGGGTGTTGACTCGACTTCTGTGCTGACTCTTCAATATTGCTTGTCTTGTTCCTCCTGGTAGTCGCACAGTTCGCTCCACTCTTCTTCATATGGGATTTTGACCTTAATCAACCTACGGTATATCTCATCATTTTTTGTGTACCGCAGAAAAGTGGGCTTCGCTGTGAAAACATGTTTCAATTCATGTTCAATGAAAATTGGATTGTTGATAGCATCCAACATTGCTTTTCCTATCATGTTGCCTCTGATATTTGATAGATTAACAACATACTTTGCGATGTATTTTAGCCTTTTGACATAGTCTTCTCTGTTCATGAGTTTATCATTAATGACAAACAGAGAAGGGAGACCTTTTTGTGTCAAAGGTTCAATTCTGTTGAAAATCTGTTTACTGTCAGCTCCAAATTCTGGCATTTCTCCTCAAGCTGTACAGTCAAATTCTTTTTGTCAATGCCTTCTTCACCTGTAGGATAGTTTCTATTATGTCTGCTACTCCCAGCTCTTCTAGTTCATACCTATTCTTTGAATTTAGAAATTTGATGATTATGTTCGTTGTTGCTGGCATGTCTCCCAGCTCTAGGTTAGTGGTTGAAATGGCTTCCTTAGCTTTTTCAAATAGCTCCTTCTGCTCAAATATGATTTGGATGTTGGGCCAAATCTCATTCATACCATTAATGATATTGTTCTAGATGATTTCCTTTATCCTTCCCAGAGTGTTACCAATTGATGACTCCTTTTCAGATTTCTGCAATTTTTCAATTAATGTTCGTGCCCTCTACATTTCCACTGAATGTGCACTCTCAGCTCTTTTAATCCGGTCATGAAAAACATTGACTTGTGTTTCCAATCTCTTGATTTCTTCTGTCTAAAGGTTCATGCTCTCCATAGATTTGGTTAGTTTTTCTGCACTGCTTCCTGTCCGTGTATTGGTAGTTGTTGGAGTAGTTGTGGGAATAGCTGTAAGAGGGACAACCTCCACAGTGGTGGTTGTTAACTGTGCTACTTTCTCCTTTTCCTATACCATCTTCTCCATCTTTGTTTCCATTTATTTTATTTGGAGTGACTGATCCATTATCAGTTTCATCATTTCTGCCTTCTGACTCTCTGTTTCCTCTATTTCTTTAGTCAAGGGATCCTGTGTTGCAGGAATTTTGAGTTGTTTTCTCAAGGCTGCTATATCAACCTCCTTCTTTTTAATAATCTCTTCTACTGCTTTCACATCTGATGGATCATACCAAATTTTCACCACTAAATCTTCCAAGGACTTAATTCTGTTATCTTTTGATTGAGATGAAATCTTTTCCATCTTCAACTGAGATTGAGCATTTGATAAAGCCACCTGCATTTTAAACAAACTCATAGAGGTACTTGTTAGAGTGGATGAGATCATCTCACCTGTTTGCTTATGCATTTCTAGCTGATCAATAGGATGAACATTTCTGGCATCAAACTCAAAGGAAGTCTGTTTATAATCCGCTGGAGTTTTAGGTTCTACTATTTGTGCCTCAAGGAATGCCATATGAATTTTCCCTTTCTCTGATTTGAAAGCTGATAGAAGTCTGCCTTGGGAAGTAGAACTTTTCTTCCAGAACTGAGCATAAGTACTCTTTTTCAACATTTCATTTCTAATCTTTATCTCTTTGAAAGTATCAAAAATGGTCTCCTCCTTTTCTCCTGTTACATTGGTAGATGTGGGAATTTGAATAGTTTGTTGCCTTTCTGAGATAGGAGTCATAGGAAAATATTGACCTCCTGCTGGAGATGAACCAAGAATATCACTGAGGTTGATAACTATTTGCTATGGTGATTCTTTACCTAGTTCAAGGTCCATACTCATCCTTTCCCTTTTCTTAAATTTCAACTTGAACTCCTTTATAGAAGTATCAGTCTATGGTGACTGATCTTCTTTTTGACTTTTCCCAGTTGTTTCTTTTTCCTATTGCTTGACCTTATCTGGTTTGTCTTCTGTACTCTGCTTTTCTTGCTGCCAAGGAGTCTGTGCACTTGAAGAAGAAAGTATCTGCTCCTCATCCTCTTGCAAGGTTTTAGGCATCCACTCTGTCTGGTTCATGAATTTTTCTATTTCAAGCATGTGAGTGTGAATATAAGGTGTTGATTTGTTTTCCACCCTTTTCTTGGAGATGATACCCCATGGGTCATAGGACCATGTGAAGCTGTGGGCGAACTTCATTTCTTTCAACTTCTTATCAACCTCCTCACTTGCTGCCTGCTGTTGCAAATAAAACGACCAACCTGGGACTTGATCCTAAATTGAGACTTCTTCTTTACTACCACAAAGTGCACTTCAGCTACCTGATATAATCTAGTGAAAATATCCTCATGGGGAGGAACTTTGGCAACTTATAAGGGGCCAATTCACATCCATATATCCTTAATTATGTGTAATTTTGGTACAAATACCAACCTCCTGTTCTAACTTGGTTGGTCGGCGACATAATTCTTTTGATTTCTTCACTGATTCTGGGTTTTACTGTACCACAGAGGAGGCTCATAGCTAGATGGACAAACATCTCTATGAATGTTTTGTATGTGAAGTCCCTTTGATCCTTCATTACCAAGGTTGTCCAGAAGATGACAGACTGAGGTTCACCTTCTTCATTTAGCTTGCTCATCACAAACTGAAACCTATCTGCTTGAAAATAAAAAAACATATAATCCAGTACTGAAGAATACTGAAACACTTCTTCTGTAGTAAAATTTATGAATTGTTCATGGATGGCATCTTCCAGGAATTGACTAAAATTAAACAAGATAGAGGGCTTTGATTCTGAGACACTATGGACAAGAAACCTATTATGGCGTCATCAAGCCACTGATTTGAATAATACCCTAGCAGATATGAAAGCACAATAACTATATGCCTGGTTTTATTAGGGAAAGAAGAGGATATGGAGGATTTTTTCTAGGCCATGGGGTTTCTTCAGTCATGAATAGTTCTAGGGTTTTAGCTCTTTTAGCAAAGTCTAACTTCTGGTACATTTCACTGAGGATTTCATGGGAAAAATGAGTGGTTCCTTCAATGGTAGGAGCTTGCATCATCTGCATTATGGATTTAACATCAATGGTGAACAATATTTCTCTTGTAGGGGCTACTACTACTCTTTTCTGTGGGCTATAGAAGGATTGACATTTTTTTATCAATTCTGGGAAGCTATGGGTCTTGGGAAAAATGTAGAAAGGCAAATTTGGATCCCAGAGTCCTATATCATCCATTTCATCGATGAATTTGTCCTCCCATCAACAATAGATGTCAAAGAGATCAAATTTTGACATTGTTTCATGTATCTTGAATCTCTATTTGCAAGTGGAATATGGTCCAAGTCCATTGGTCGGTGCACCATTGGATTAAACAACTCTTGTTCTTTCTTCTTCGGTGGCATGGCTATTTTTTGGAAATTTTTATACCCAAACTGTCTTTAGGATTTGCAGGTGAACTGCAATTGGGAAAAGGAATGAGAAGAAGATGGAACTCAGAGACGGAAAACGGAAAGGGAATGAGTAGAAAGCGAGATTCAAGAAGGGGGACGCCTGCTAAACGTAGACAATTGTATCTTTCTGCTACTGTGTTGATAATTCACTGTGTTAACTGCTTCTCTATGTATGTCTCAACAAATTTTCACTTCACCTGTAAGAAAAGAGGACATATCGAAACTCTGTAAATGGGTGAGAGATGATGTATTTGTGAATTTTGCAGAGTTCCCGTTGAAGTGGCATTGGTCCGTTGGCTAACGATTTAATGAATTGAATGTGTAACGGGTATAGCATGGGAATGGAGGTGATAGGTGGATGGGACAGAGTGGTGTCGTGGAGCGGTAGGAGTGGTGAATGGTAATGACAGATGGGTGGTTTTTTTGAGAGTGGAAACCACTTTTCAGAGGGCCCCCTGAGTGGTAAGCGGAATTGACGAGTGGTGGGGGGGGGGGGTGCAAAATTATGTGAGCGTGACACATAGGCGGAGGCAAGCCACTGATTTCAGACCCCCCCCCCTCCTGGCATTAACATTCGGAGGGTGAGGGGGGGCCGAAAACTCTTATGGGCCGTTGGATTGATCATTGAGTGCAAGGATTTGATGGAAGGTTCGAGGTGGATAATCACTGATGTGATGGGCGAATGGGTGGTGGGGTTGGAAAAAGAAATGAAATGGGAGGCGGAGTATGGAATAAATTTAGGAGCATATTATTAGACCCCTCTCCTTTATTAATTTCTTTTTTCCACATTAGGAAAAAATACATGAAATATGGAATAAAACATTTAGAAGGAATTTTTCATGTCCTTTTCCTCTTTATTGTTCTTTCAATCTACCTACCCTTTGTTTCTAATCTAACATTTTTTATTTTTGCAGGGTGCTTTTAGACTTGCAGACCCTTTTTCACTTTCTCTTTTTTTTTTTAAATTCCTAACCTACTCTATTACTTATGTCTTCTATTGGTTCAGATTGAAAGATTGAACCAATTTAGTTTCTACCTAGCTACTGATTTTCCAAGCTTAAACTGTTTGGCGGATTTGTATTTTCTACCCTATCAACACAAATTGAAATTTGTTCAATCATGGTTAGACTGTATGAATTGAATAATATTGGTGGATTCATCAGTTCCTCTTGATGTTGATATCTAGTGCATTTAAATTTGATTAAGCCATTAGATTGGCTAATCCTTGTACTTTGATCAACTTGGTGGGCTTGATTTCTATATCAGAATAACAACTATTCATTTTCCTCTCTTCCCGTTGGGTCCATTTTGTGTTAGAATATCTTTGACAACCACATTAGGTACATAAGCAATGATATCAGAATGTAAAACATGAACTCTGAAACCATTTATTGCTTTGACCAGAGAGAATGTCTATTTTTCCATGATATTGTACTTTAAAGAAGCATCTCTCAGAGCTTTTCTAAAGAATGCTATTGGTTGTTCATATCCTTCTTTGGTTTTCTGTAATAGTACAATTGCAATAGTATGTTGAGATGAAAAAGAAAATATAATAAAATCTTTGGTGAAATCTGGGCTGATTAAAACTGGAGCTTTTGTTAATGCATGTTTGACCATATCAAAAGATTATTTGGCTTCAACATTCCATTTAATTTATGTATCTTTCTTGAGCATGTTTGTTATATTTCTAAGCAGTTCAACAAGATTTGGTATGAATCTTCTCAAAAAATCAAATTTTCCAATAAAATATTGAAGTTCCTTTTTGTTTCTTGGATGAATGATTTTAAGGATACCTTCAATCCTACTGGGGTCAATTCTGATTCCATCTTCAAGCCCAAACAATGTTTTCTTGGGATTCAGTGAGGTACCAAATTTTCTTCATTTTTCAAATACTCTTCTCAAATGTGCTAGGTGTCCTTCATCAGTCTTTGAGAAAACAGTGATGTCATCAAGATAAATCACAGTAAAATGTCTAATTTCATCTGCAAAATCAATGTCCATTGCTCTTTGGAAAGTGGCACCTGCGTTCATTAATCCAAAGGGCATTTTCACATACATGAAAGTTCCCCAAGAAGTAGTAAACTATGTTTTATCTTGATCATCAGTATACACTAAAACTTGATTATACCCTGAGAAACCATGTAGCAAGGAGATCCTACTAGAACCCACTACCCTTTGTAATATGTGATCCATTTTTGGTAAGGGGTAGTTGTCCTTAAGGGAAACATTGTTTAGATTTCTAAAGTCATTACACAATCTTATTTCACTAGTCTTCTTTTCTATAGGCACAATATTGGATACCCATTTGGAATACTTGATTGGGACTATGATTTTAGCCTCATACATTTTCTTGATTTCTTTTTCAACCAAGGGCATTAGGACAGGATTTATCCTACGCAACTTTTGATTAAACAGTTTTTGGCCTTCCTTGATTGGAATTTTTTATTGTATAAGGCTAGTATCATAAGTTTTCAAATCCTCATAGCTCCAAGAAAATACATCTATGAATTCCTCAAACAAAGCTATATACCTTCGTTTTGCCATGATAGGCAATGGTTTTGACAGTTTTAGGGTTTTAGGGTTTTTCTCACTGCCTATGTTGCATTCTTCAATGTTTGTTCCCGTTGGTTCAATTTTTGGCTTTTTGGCAATGTCATTAAAGTCAAACAGTTCTTCTAAAGGGGCAAGTCCTCTCAGAAAAATGTTATCCTTGAGTTGAAGTACTTTGAATTCCTATTTTTCTGGGTCTTTATGTATTTCAGTTTTATATACAGTTTTATTTGCTGAATTATTTACATCAAAAACAACAAGTTTCTCTACACTAATATGTACATCAGTTTGACTGTTTAGTCCATCCTCCAAATCTATGTTGCTATTCTCAAATTCATCTTTTTATTGTAAAAAAATCTCAATTTGTTTATCACTTCAGACAACTTGCTAGTATCTCATGTTATCAGGTACTGCAGGACGATGTTTCACCTCAATTATGTATTGTTTGATTGGGTGAGGTAATTCACAGGTGCTGGCTGAAAAAGCTAAACCATTTTCCAGTACATTCTGGATCCTTGGGATGACAGCAAGGTCATACTCTTCAAATGTTTTTAGGAAATCAATCACAACATTTCTTTACTCCCCCAAACTAGGATGCTTTGTAGAGTATTTTCCTTTAATTTGTTTTATGATCAATTCAGAATCTCCCTGGACTGAAATTATTCTAGCACCCAATTTTTAAATCAATTTCAAGCCTAATAGTAATGCCTCATATTCTGTTATATTGTTTGTACACATAAATTTCAATTTGTAAGAATGACCTTCACCCTGATTAGTCTTTGAATTGTACAGCCAGACTCCTGCCCTAGAACCTGTTTTACCACATGAGCCATCAAAAGTCATATTCCAAAGAGGCTCTGTTTCAGGGTTCTGTTGCACAATTGGTATTTGTGAGTCATGTTTTTCATTAAAATATTTTTCTGCATGAGTGACTTGTGTATCTATAGTCCCATGATTGTACAAAATGAAGGAATCAAGATCAATATGGACAGAATAGAGGGGGTAGTTGTCTGGCTTTTCTTGGCTGCTCACCATATATTTCATTAAGGTTTCTCTATACAGTCTTCTTGGTTGACCAAATACTGGTATTGTGGCATATTTCATATCCATTTGAAGTGCTCCTTGTAACTTAGCCGCCCATGAGCGTGACAATAACATGCCATACTTAGGTGGAATGTCTGCTACCACTATGTCCATCACTAAACTTTTCGCTGGTATCTAGGCTAATGTAACACAAAGGTCCTTGATAAGACCTAGACACCTAACCTTGCTAGAGTCAAACAGTATAAATATTTGTATGGTCTAGTGATTTCAAGTCCAAGTTTTTCCATAATAGTATTTGGCATAAGATTATGTGATGCACCTGAATCAAACATGGCATTATGAAGAATTTTGTCGTGAATATTAAGGTTGACATAAAATGGGGGACACCTCCTTCTTGAGGTTTGCCATCAACTTCTGGCCCAAACAGAAGCTCAGGATGTGCATCATTCATGTTCACAATATCAATGATTTCACCTATGTTGAGTACCTTTAGGACCTGAGACCTATACACATTTTTGTTTATCAATTCAGTGAGAGGAATAGAAATTTTGAGTGTAGCAAGTTCATTTTTGACACTGAATGGTTGTATGAATTTTAAGCAGATTTGAGAAATTAGCTCTTTCAGCCACTGCTTTTGTGACAGGTTTAGTTTGTTGACTTGTACTAGGAATATCAGTTTGGATAGTCTTAGTAGAAACATCAATTGTTTCCCTGGTAACATTTTCTGTGTTCTTCTTTTCTGAATTGTTTACATTTTTCCTAGAGATTTCAGCTGATTTTTTGAGATTAGGCTCAACAATATTCTTGGCAGGGTGACCAGAATTGTTTTTGTTTGAGTTGTCATTTTTTTTCTTACTCCTAAGATTATATTGTCTGTGGACTTCTAAGATGGAATTCTCAAATCCATGTTTATAGTCATCAGATTCCAACTCTGTTTGAGCTAACAAAAACAATTCATGTTCCTCTTGTATAAGAAAAACATAACTATCTTCATTCGTCCCCATTAAATTAATTTTATTTTCCTCAACTTCTTCAACAACACTTACATCTTCATCAATGTAATTTTCTTGAAATGGGGGCCTAATTTTTTGATCTGGGCCTCTTTGTTCTCTTTGTCTGATTTGTGGAGTGTTTCTTTTGGGATTTTGATTTCAGTTCTAGGGAACAGGTTGGTTTTCCCTAGGACACTTCTCTCATTGAAACTTTTCTCTCCATCATTCTTTCCATGGTCCTCACTAAAGAATCAATCTTAGCCTTTGCTACAGAAGTTGAAGATTCTTCTCTTATCGTCACTCTTCTTTTAGTTTTCGTCCTAGCAATATTTTCTTGTAAATTAGCCTCTACACTTACAACATCTCTTTGCATCGCTTATAATGTATGAGAATTCGTTTCCCTAAGCTGGTAGGACATATCTGCATCAAATTCATCTGGGATTTTTATCGAGGCTAAATCGTGTGGTGATTTAAGATTTATAGGAATAACATTATAGTTATTGTTGAATCTAGCACAATAGTACTCATCAGTTTCACCTACTTCCCTCTTAATATTTTCATATTCTGATAAAATTTGCAGGATATTATTTTTGACTTCCAATCTATTAAGAAAGGTTTGGTGGAATGCAGGGAGATCATTTATGCTATTTGCAGGCAAAGATTTAAACCATTTTTGAACTTCTCCTCCTAAACTTTGAGCAAACATTCTGTGCTTAACACTTTCTTCATCTACCTCTTGTAAGTCAAAACAAGCATTCATTTCATCCACATTTTGTTGGGCTGTTAAAGGACAAGTCCCATCAAATACTGTGATTTTAGACTTATAGTCTTGTGGCATATTGACTAATGGTGCTGGCAACACCAAGGGAGCATACCTGGTTGCCACGATTAGTGGTGGTGGAAGACTACTTGAAGGAGGCTGAACAATGGATGAGGTTGGATTAATACTAGGTGGAGATGAGAGTAAATGAATTTGAGTAACCCTATGTGGAAGGATAAAAGAAGGGGTGGGAATTATGGAGGCAGTAGGACTTGGTGACTGAATATGTGTAGATTGAGATGTGATGGAAGAAGCTTCTATATTTAAGGCAGTTAATTCTACTGAGTGTTGAAGGTAAGAGTCATCAATTTCTAAGGTGAGATCTGTTACTAAATATTGAAGAGTGTCAAAATGTTGTAAGAGTTGAAGATCTGATTCAGTTGGTGAAGAAATTTCTCTTATTGGGCTCTTTGGTAAAACTAATGGATCAAAGATAATATGATCTTTCCAATTCTCTGATTTAGTCCTAAATAAGCCTTGTTCAAAGAGTAAATCAAACTGGATATCTTGAAAAGTAACAAATTTTTCTGGGAGAGAGTTGGCTCTATGAAGAAATCTGTTGCTTGTCTGACTCTTAGTTCTAGTAGTTTTTCTTAAGATCTTTTTAGGATTGTCAACTATGGATCCTTTATGGTAGGAGGATTTGGATCTATGGTATGATGGATTTGGATTTGGATTTGGATGCAGGAACTCTTAACAAAAGTAGTTTTTATTGATAAAGGAAATAGAAAAGTAGTTTTTGTTGATGTCTGAACAACCGTCGACATCTAGGACTGTGTCATCCGACACAGCAGCAACAGAACTTCCTGCTGCTACTCCAACAATGTTCATCGGTATACCATCTGTCCCGGCAAGTTATCAACAACAAGCCGGAGTCCAATCAGAGACTGTTTCGACGACATGGTCTGTTCCTATTTCGTCATCCGGATTATCATCTGGTATTTCTTATGTTGAAACTCAACAAATTGATCCAATGTGTCTTCAAAGGCCAATTTACCCTTTAAGTACTGGATTTCCACCATATGGAGGGCAATATGCCTTTTCATTGTTCCCTACCGGAGAACAACCGTATGGGAGTTTACAAAAAAGTTCAGGTCAAACTAGAATTACATCCAGCGGTTGGGTACCAATACTGCCTCAGCAACCAAGGGTTGTATATTCAATGCAACCAGTCCACCCTGTGTCGAATATTCCCACTATACCTGCTATGGTGACTGCGTCGCAAGTACAAGCGCTACCTGTTGTATGTCAACCCCAAGTTTCTCAGGTTGCAATACAACAGCCTCTTGTCTCAACGACTCAATCACAACCTCAGGTTAGTGCCTCCTTATCTGGAGCGACTCAGGCTCAAACAAGTACTGTGACTCCTCATCTTGGTCAATCATCCAGTATTGGGCATCAGCAAATGGTCCAACAACCATGGCTGGTTCAATCTCAACAACCGCCATTCCAGCAATCATATCAAGGACCTGAGCAACAAGTCTTTGTAAGTAATGGGCAACCTCATTTCCAAAATGGTTATCAACAACCATATTATAATGGTTATGCCCATCAACCTTGTCAAAGTTGCCAGCATCAAATACATTATGCTGGTATGCAAAGACCCACTGCTCAGGCGATTCCATCTTATCCTGGGTATGCTTCGCCTAACCTGAATCAACAGTTGCCCTTTTTAGCAACTCTAGAATTACCAGATCTAAACCGGTTGACGAATGATCCAATTGCTTATGCCCCTTGGTGGCCAGCGATTCCGCATAAACTTCCGTCAGATATTCCTAAATTTAATGGAAATCTGGGTGAAGATCCGTCGAATCACGTGATGACCTTTCATCTGTGGTGTTCATCAAACACCCTGAATGATGATTCGATAAGACTTCGCCTTTTTCAGAGGACGTTAACTGGTCCGGCAGCAAAATGGTATATCGAATTGCCTAGAGCTTCATTCGACAACTTCAGTACCTTAGCCACAACCTTTTTAACCCATTTTCAATTACCAATAAGGTACAAAACGGGAACAGAACTCCTTACCAACTTCAAACAAACGACGACCACTCACATATCTGATCATATACATGAGTGGCGACGTCGTCGTAGAATGGTAAAAACGTATGTTCCCGATCAACTCTTAGCTGAATGGTTTATTAAGTCATTACTACCTTCCATCACGGAAGATGTGGCAAAAGGGGGAGTCGTCACAGAAGAGCAAGTTATCGCTCGTGCACAATATTTGGACTTGATTTACACTCAGTCCGGCACGCTCTACGATAAAATACCTGACACTCCTAGACCGGAATTCTCAGTCCCTCCTCCTCCTAAATCAAACAATGACTCTCATGCCGGCAATGGTGTGATTGGCACAACAGACACGAGATCGACAAAGGCTACATCTAAAAAGGCCCGTAAGATTTCTAGTCAAAATGTAAATGAGGAACTTCTTGCCTCGGAAGTGAATGTCGTGTCAACTGACAAGGGTAAACAACTGAAACAACCAGGGGGCAAGAAGAAAAAGAAAGGGAGAAAAAAGAAGCAAGATGAGTCATCTCCTGAAAAACCTTCTGCAAACCCTTCTGGGCAAAGGAAACCCCCTGCAGGGTGTCATATATGCGATGAGGATCATCGGACGAGAGATTGTCCACATAAAGCTGAAGTCAAGAAACTCTTTAAGAGTTCAAAAACCTTAGCAGTATTGACTGATCCGTTTCCAAACCCGGGAACCAAACTGGTTGCTAATCAAAATGCTTCCCGATCCCAAGTGCTTATGTTGTCTATCTCAAAGCAACAAAATGATGCTTTGACAAGGAATAAAGATTACGGGAATCCACAGCTGTCGAATAACAAGGCTAATGAACAACCTAGTAGTTCGACAACAACTTTGACCGAAGTTGTGCCACCCATCATCCCTAAACCAATGATAAAGTCGCCAAAGGGAGTAGTACACAAATCAACATTTAATCCTCGTGCCAAAATAGCACAGAATTATAATATAATAGAGGACTTGGCCCAATCGCCGTCCGCTATGTCGACACTTGAGGTACCGCAAAATTGCCTCTCCCAAGAGCAAGCTTTATTATCAGCAATAGGTGGGATTGACCCAAGGGATTCCAATATTGTGGCCTTTGATCATAAAGGATATGACCCTCAGTTACCAGCTCAACTAGCTTTCCTTATTCAAGTGAAAGCCCTCAACAAAACTATTCATCGAACAATTATTGATGAGGGGGCATCTACATGTATTATGTCAATGAGTTGCTGGAAAAATTTAGGCTCACCACCCTTGTCGAGATCGTCAACAACGTTAAAAGCATTTGATGGACGATCATACACTCCATACGGGATTTTAAGTAACTTGCAAGTTGAACTCGGGGGCAAAACAGTAGAAATTGATGTTGAAGTAATCGACGGAAACCTCGATTACAACATCCTACTCGGAAGGCCCTGATTTACTCACATTGTGTGACTACTTTGTAAATTCAGGAAGATTGTATTTCCCTTCCAAGGAGGAATTACAATCGTCGAACAACAAACATTTCTCCCCAACAGTTCACAAGTTACGGGAAGCATTCCAATGATCCATGGAAGCAATCATTCGCTTCAAAATATTGGAGTAGGCCTCCTAAAAGACCCTACCTTAATGGGTAATTTCTCCCTACCGCCTCTAAGTAATCAGGCGGAAGTGGCCACAGTGGAAACCTGCAATATGAAATCTTCTATATCTAATGGATTTAGAAGATTCCTAAACATTTTGTCAGCATGGATCATCACCATTTTAGAAATATTGTAGCAATCAATTTTCTTGGCTTGGGGGGCAAACCCAAATCAACGCTCATCGAGTGTTTGGATAGATAGGTCTAAGGAATATGGCACCTCTTCAGATCCTTGGTCGCATGTACATACTATAGACGAAGGAATCATTCAGGCACAATGGGAAGATTACCACCATCACTCCCATCTTTTGGATTACCACGAAGATTATTCCAGCAACCTTAATCATCCATCAGTTTTTGATTTTATATCAAATACTGTAAATACGGTGGATTCCGAGGACAGTTCTTATCTCGTGTCGACCTTGTTAAAAAATGAAACAAGGAGTCATGAGGATAGTTCTTTTATCAACCTCATTAAAAAATGAAACAAATCCCCTTTCCAAATCTCAAAGGTAAACCTTCATTCCAACCACCGAGTTGAATGCAATGAAGCTTGGGGGGCATGCACCTCGATTTGCGTTATTATGCTGGGGGCATGCACCTCGATTTGCGTTATTATGCTGGGGGCATGCAAACTTATCTCGAGCAGTGTTACCACAAGGTTCAAGCTCGTTAAAAAATAAACCCACATCGAGCAAATGTTTCCACTCGCGTTTAAGCTCGTTAAAAAATGAACTATTCCCTGGTAAATAACCACCGTGAATGTAGTACTTCAGCCATTAAAGCCTTGGTCATGTTTGCACCGTCACCTCCACTTTTTCATTGGTCGATCATTCACCTCCATTTGATTGTTTACCCATTTTGAGGAATAGCTGCGAAGAGTGATTTCACTAGCCATCCTTGTGACACTGCCGTGATTGGAAAATTCCAAACCTTACCTGGAATCCGCTGCTACCCGTTTTATCACTCGTTCCTCAAAAGACGAGTCTTCTTTAAGCTCTTTTCAACTGACTCGTAAAATATGAAAAGATTGCCGAGTCCTTGGCATTCCAGCTCGTTAAAGGGACAGGAAGGGCTATCCCTCATGTAGATTTTAATCTTTTTGGACCTGAGGGATTATTGCACAAAAAGATCGAGCGCTTGTTTTGTTCGGCTCGGTAAAACTATCGAAAATTCATCCCTTCTGTATTGTTTTATACTTTTTCAGACTTAAGGGATTAGATGATGAAAAAGGAATTTTGGAGTTACCTTTACGTACCTTTTCAGGCTCTCTAAAATTGAAAAGGACCGAGTTATCTTTGTCGTTAAACTCATTAAAAAGACTAATAGCGACAAACTTGTCTTTAGACGAGAACGAGTTTCACTATCACTAGGCTCGTTAAAACATAGCGATGGGTTTGCCCGAAGGGCAAATTATAGAACAAGCATATGTTATCCTCCTCAAGCTTGACAAAAATAAATAGGTACTGGTCAGCAATGACTGGGAAAAATTGGGAAGAAAACTCAAAGAATCTTTATTGGTAGCAAGTCTCTCTTGAACATGACACTTCCACTCCGTGTCCGAGTCGGGTTGGGTTGTTTCATTCACCAGTCACATCGCCATGGTCACACCATACCATCCACATTTGGGGTTAATGCTACCAATCCATCACATCAGTGTCGCCGACATGTTCAAGAGAAGTCATCCAGAGAAGCCACCTATGTCCCACCCACTACCATATATTATACTCCATTCTTTCATGACCGCCACCCTGAACCGTATATCATCAGATCGTTTTCACCTCTATCAAAATCATTTGCTCTGTTCCGTGTCATTGATGTGGGATTCATTAAGGCCCTCCTGTGACGGATCACTTCTTGTCGACATCAGCTCATTATCCAAGAAGTTGGTCTAGGAACACCCCATTCAGTACTTTGAAGCTTGCATGCCTCAATGGCAAGTTTCTCACTTCCGGCGACAGGTTTACATCAATGACCTTCGACCGAAAGATTTTGCGTGGTGTTCGACGCCAAGTCCTTTATTCACACCACGTGAATTGTACTGCAGTACCTTGAGGATCATTATCATTATCGGTGATTCCTCTCGTGCTTGTTAACAGTTTACATCATTGACCGGTAATCAAGTGATGTCTTTCCGTGTTCGACTTCAGGACATTTCTCACATGGATCGACTTGTACTTTGAGTGAAGATCGGACGAGATTGAAGACCCCGGATCTAGTTTCATCCATCCAGGCTGCGATATATATTCAGGGAAATAAAGACATTAAATGTACAAGCATTGCAGTGCAGATAATCATCCTACCAAAAGGATGATTGCTCTATCAGAATCATCAGTCTACACTCAGACGATTGTCTGTCCTATGTACATAAATATGAATTTATAAAGCTGAGCATGGGAATGCCCGCCTCAGCTAGGTCATGAAAATAGTATGAAGATAATGTATTGTATTGTATCTTATTACAGGTCTCCTCCCAGCATTGAAAGAACTTCGGATCCTCATAATAAAGCATTTCACCCGATTAACGGCCTCATACTTTAGGAGGCAACTGTTATAGACATTTTTGTGCCTTGCAACTCCAAGCATGAAATGTCCATAAATCAAGGGCTCCTAAGTCCCTTAAAGTGTTGTTCTAACCCCTAAAGGAACAAGGTCAACAAATTACAGCTTCTCCTAGAAGTTCTCCACCAGAAACGGCTCAGAATAAGTCAAAACAGGATCATTTCAGCTGCTCCACTGGCTAGGTGCGTTTCATAGCACCTAAACACACTGGCTAGGTGCATTGCAATGCACCTAAATGCACTATGAGGGTGTGTTGGGCGAGAAATGACAAATGGCAGTGCCATTCCGCGAGGTGGAGAGACAATGGAAGCTTCCAGAATCTTCTCCTATGACACTTGCCTCACTGAATTCGACCAAGGATGAGTAAGAGGCCTTCAGTCTCCAAGTGGAAGCAAGAACTGACAGAGAGAAGACACTAATCAAATCACAAGCTGACTCATCCTCCTTACATACATCTATATATGGATCCCTCATCCCAGAGATCCGGAGGCTGGAATTTTGCATATTGTAAGGAATTGTTGTTGGTTTTTGAGACAAAACATCAGAGTATTGGGTGATCTATGCTTTGTTTGAGGTGAAGAGGGGCTTTTTTTCTGGGAGGTTGATGCTGGGTCAGGAACCACCGGTTGTAACTCCTCTTGGATCTTTTCTTGTTTATCAATAAAAACTATTTGAGTTTTTCCTCCATGCTTTTGTATCATTGATGCTTGTTACATTTGTATGGTTAACTTAAATCTGATCCTAAGTTGTTTATGAATATAGATCCATGTCTTTGTATAGTGTTCTTCTTCTGTGATCTTACAGGTACTTTGTGAAGTTCGGCAAGTAAGGGAGCAGGTAGCCGGAGACTATCAAAGAAGAAAGGGATTGGATCAAAGGATTAGCGCAAGACACAGGTTGGTTCTTTCTATTCCTCTCTATCTATAGTTCATAAAGGAAATACAAAAGTAGTTTTTCTCTGTTTGTTTCTAAGGCAGCTGTCACACCTTAGTGGGATAGAGCAGTTCTAAATAGACACTTTTCCCTGTAACAAAATGGCGACTCCGCTGGGGACAAATGTCTAATTAGTTTGTTTGTGTATCATTCTTTGTTGTTTGTTTCATAAACTTATAAGTAGTATTCGAATTGTATTTGCCATAACAAATGCAAAGTAGACATCTGCTGCTTCAATCCATTCACTGGATCTGTTTATGATTTGAACAGCTAATTCAAAAACCATCTGATTGCCCTTGTGATAGCTCTTAGACCCTCCTTAGATCTACCCCTGATTGTGCATTACTGATTGTTTTTACTCGGCCAAAAAAAAACCAAAGACTGAACTGCAAACTGTGACCCAGAACCCGGACAGATTCTTGTTTCTAGCCCAGCGCAGGTACTGTTAAGAGTTCCTGCATTTCAGCGCACTTCCCAAAAGGGCAACCTGCCCTATAATCCAGTTTCTCTATGTTACAGGTGCGCTGATCAGACTAGCCCTGTGCAGCTGTGGTTCTTGTGCTTCATTCTTTCCAGTTCCGTCTCTGAATTTTGCAGCCTGTGATCAGTATATGTCTGTTTAAAACCCCTTTTCCTTGCTGTTATTCTACCTCCTTTGTATAAAAGAACTGTAAATGTTTTTGTGTGTTTGTTGAGTCGTTTACAGTTTTCCATTGCAAAAGTAGAATAGTCGTACTGACATCCTTTGATTTAGATCTGTCGCAAGTGTCGATTTCGATCATAGGAGAAAGTTTGATTGCTGTTGATGGTCGATTATACTTTTACTATTGCCTTTGGTCTGAATTTGTGATTTTCTAGTGTCAAAAACGAGTATTCATTTCAAAATCATAAAGTGTCGTAATCGTCTCTATCTTTTGATTTCGAAAAGAAGCTTGTTTGTGTTTGTCGCTTGAAAGCAAATTCAGATTTGTACATCAACTTTCTTTTTAGCATCAATACTAAGAAAGTCGAAAACAAATACATGCATGTGCATTTGCATATAGACAGTCTGTTTGGCTTGATTTAGGAAAGTGCATTTACAGTGTGCTCTTTGCTCTTTGTGAAATGATTGTGTCTTTCTTTTCGTCTAGTAGCTAGGATTTTCATTGCACAAAAGAGATCAAAGTTTGTTTATCATCTTTAGATTGCATTTTAGGAATTACATCTACATCTCGTGGTGAACCCAAAAGGCAAACTTCATAAGCAAGATCAACGTAAAATAAATTCAATGAATCTAACAATGCTTTGGAACTTAACGCACAACATTTAGAGGTCTAGGCTAGAGACGTATTCCGGCGTCGTAAAGCTTGGTAACTGTTGTCCTCACTGATGGTTGGGTGATTCCTCCACTTCGAGACGATAAGTGCCAGTACGGACTTGTGCTCCCATGTACCGTTGAGTATATTTTGGGAGACCCCTATAGGCTTAAATCCTTTATCCATAGGAAGTCGTGTCTGCCGCCCTACCGATCACAATGCACTAAACACAGCATTCGGGAAGATTGACTGCCGTACCGTAAAAAGTATTCTGCAGTTTTGCGATTGGTTTGGTACTCCCTCTACCTAGATCTCCAGAGCAGTCCCTTTCGTTCCTTTTCAGACTCCTTAACAGAAAAGGTCCATCTGAGCACTTGTCACTTCAGGCTCATTAAAAATCGAAGGAGACTAGAGTCATCTTTTGTTTTTTCTCGACTCTTAAAAACTGAAAAAACAAGTTGTGTCAAAGCGTCTAAAATTTATTTTAAACGGAATATTCATTACCCTTTCCTACGTTGATCTTGGGTTGAGAAAATGGAGTCTACCAACCAAGGAATTCCCCTTGGAGGAAATCCTAGTCCCTTCTCCTCTTGGGGAGATGTTGGTGCGCCCCATATGGCCACATTGTCGCTTCCAGGACTGAAAATTGGTTTGCCTGTATGGCTCTTCTCAACCTCTGTCGTTCAGAACACCACTATTCCTGAACAATCGAATCAGCAATTAGACGAGTCCAGAGTTGCCCACCAGCCTTCTACTTCCTCTAATTCTTCCTCTCCTCCTTCCTCTTCGCTTGATGGGGCTGGTAAAGCCAAAAGTCAAGTTCCTAAGGAGAAGAAGGAAAAGAAGAAGAAAGAGAAGAAGAAGAAGGAGCCAAAGGCCAATGGGGGAAAATGAGTGTCGTCTAACGAAAATCCACACACTGCACCGACCAGGCCTAAATCGCCATGTGTCATTTGCAAAGGAGACCACTTTCACAGAGATTTTCCTTGCCTCCCTCGGATATTAAGGGACTGGTCTCCTCGTTTGCACAATCCGGTGTCGTCAACCTCTGATGATCATGTTGAAAACACACCGTCGACTAGTGAAAGTGAAGCCCCAGGACAAAAAGGAAAATATAGATTTCCTTGTAAACTGTGTGAAGGCAATCATGCCATTCACCATTGTCCCTTCTTAGACGAAGCTAAAAGAGTTTTGGATGATCGTCCGGTTTCACCGTTACGACTTCCTCCTGGATATAAAAAACTCTTGCCGAGTCCGTCACTAGTCGAAAATCCGGCTGACCCGCTCAGGTGGTCGGCCGAAGCATCTATCATTGAAGATGAACCATCTGAATCCATACCAGATGAAAGTCAAAAGGTCAAGGCGGCAGTTGACCCGGTCTTGCCTTCAGAGGTTTCATCTTCAGATGATACAATCACTGAAGAGAACAAGGATGACACCGTCCAAATTCTTTTCATAAGCACAGACTCCAACGAACATGGGGGCAATTTACCCGTTCCTTTACCGCAGGAAGGAAGTTCGTCAGAGTCGTACCCGGTCGTCTATTCGGTCCCACCTCCAAGCAACCTAGTTGTCTCCTTCAACTCGAATCAACTAGGCAGACCCCGTTTACCAGCAAGCATACCATTCCGAATTATCGTTCAAATATATAGAAAGGTTATGGCTGGCACCATCATAGATGAGGGGGCTTCTGTGAGTATCCTTTCCTCGACTGCTTGGAAAGTGCTTGGTTCACCATCGCTTTTGCCTGAGATGAGAAATCTGACAGGCTTTGATAAAGGAACCAGTCGACCTTTAGGGATCCTTCCCGATGTGCCCATAACATTGAGAGGGAAAACCGTTCACATGAATGTAATGGTAGTTCAAGGACCCCTAGATTACAATCTACTCCTTGGACGGGACTATATTTATTGCATGAGAGCCATTGTCTCATCACTCTTTAGAGTGATGTGTTTTCCGCATGAAGGAAGAGTGGTCAAGCTCGTGGACCAGATTTCATTTCCCGGATCACGCATAGCAAATAGTCATATACCATCCCTGAATGGTCTTTTCACGCAAGAAATGTCTCAATCTCCAGTCCGTCCACCCGATGAGCGCGAGTAATTCGGGGGGACATGACTGAAACCCAGGGGGCATGCACCCTGGTTTGCTTCGGCAGGAAAACTTCGGGTATAGGGTAGGTTTCCGCGGGAGAATATGACTAGTCTGTACCCCGTCCGTGATTGGAAGAGGGGGTTATTCTAGAACAAGATTCTCTTGTCAAAGTTATGTGAGTTGGCGAGCGCCGCCACTCACCTTTGTTTATCTCGGTAGACATCGCCGAAGAAGTGTTTTGTTTGCGCCGTGAATAGAACAATCTTTGGGTAACCTGTAAGAGGTATACCCTTCCTGATAAAATGAATGTTTTGTCAGCTCGAATAGAGGGTGACCTTGAAACTTTGTTTTATACCTGGGGGCATGCAAGCCTTTTGGCATGCAAGCGAAGAGCGATTATTTATTTTTAAATTTTTAGGACCTCTAACCCTTTAAACCCGTAGGATTGGTCATTTCCTAACTTGCATAAAGAAAGGATGTGGGGCAAAACTCTAAAAATTGACGTTTTATATGAGACATTCTTATCATACGACTGGATTAATCGAGCAGTGTTACCGCAAGGTTCAAGCTCATTAAAAAATAAACCTGCATCGAGCAAATGTTTCCACCCGCGTTTAAGCTCGTTAAAAAATGAACTATTCCCCGGTAAATAACCACCGTGAATGTAATACTTCAGCCATTTAAAGCCTTGGTCGTGTTTGCACCATCACCTCCACTTTTTCATTAGCCGATCATTCACCTCCATTTGATTGTTTACCCATTTTGAGGAACAGCTGCGAAGAGTGATTTCACTAGCCATCCTTGTGACACTGCCGTGATTGGAAAATTCCAAACCTTACCTGGAATTAGCTGCTACTCGTTTTATCACTCATTCCTCAAAAGACGAGTCTTCTTTAAGCTCTTTTCAACTGACTCGTAAAATATGAAAAGATTGTCGAGTCCTTGGCCTTCCAGCTCGTTAAAGGGACAGGAAGGGCTATCCCTCATCTAGATTTTAATCTTTTTGAACCTGAGGGATTATTGCACAAAAAGATCGAGTGCTTGTTTTGTTCGGCTCGTTAAAACTATCGAAAATTCATCCCTTCTGTATTGTTTTATACTTTTTCGGAATTAAGGGATTAGATGACGAAAAAGGAATTTTGGAGTTACCTTTATGTACCTTTTCAGACTCTCTAAAATTGAAAAGGACCGAGTTATCTTTGTCGTTAAACTCGTTAAAAAGACTAATAGCGACAAACTTGTCTTTAGACGAGAACGAGTTTCACTATCGCTAGGCTCGTTAAAACATAGCGATGGGTTTGCCCGAAGGGAAAATTATAGAACAAGCATATGTTATCCTCCTCAAGCTTGACAAAAATAAAGAGGTACTAGTCAGCAATGACTGGGGAAAAATTGGGAAGAAAACTCAAAGAATCTTTATTGGTAGCAAGTCGCTCTTGAACATGACACTTCCACTCCGTGTCCAAGTCGGGTTGGGGTGTTTCATTCACCGGTCACATCGCCATGGTCACACCATACCATCCACATTTGGGGTTAATGCTACCAATCCATCACATCAGTGTCGCCGACATGTTCAAGAGAAGTCATCCAAAGAAGCCACTTGTGTCCCACTCACTACCATACATTATACTCCATTCTTTCATGACCGCCACCCTGAACCGTATATCATCAGATCGTTTTCACCTCTATCAAAATCATTTGCTCCGTTCTGTGTCATTGATGTGGGATTCATTAAGGCCCTCCTGTGACGGATCACTTCTTGTCGACATCAGCTCATTATCCAAGAAGTTGGTATAGGAACACCCCATTCAGTACTTTGAAGCTTGCATGCCTCAATGGCAAGTTTCTCACTTCCGGCGACAGGTTTACATCAATGACCTTCGACCGAAAGATTTTGCATGGTGTTCGACGCTAAGTCCTTTATTCACACCACGCGAATTGTACTTCAGTACCTTGAGGATCATTATCATTATCGGTGATTCCTCTCGCGCTTGTTAACAGTTTACATCATTGACTGGTAATCAAGCTATGTCTTTCGATGTTCGACTTCAGGACATTTCTCACATGGATCGACTTGTACTTTGAGTGAAGATCGGACGAGATTGAAGACCCCGGATCTAGTTTCATCCATCTGGGCTGCGATATATATTCAGGAAAATAAAGACATTAAATGTACAAGCATTGCAGCACAGATAATCATCCTACCAAAAGGATGATGGCTCTATCAGAATCATCAGTCTACACTCAAACGATTGTTTGTCATATGTACATAAAAATGAATTTATAAAGCTGAGCATGGGAATGCCCGCCTCAGCTAGGTCATGAAAATATTATGAAGATAATGTATTGTATTGTATCTTATTACAGGTCTCCTCCCAACATTGAAAGAACTTCGGATCCTCATAATAAAGCATTTCACTCGATTAACGGCCTCATACTTTAGGAGGCAACTGTTATAGACATTTTTGTGCCTTGCAACTCCAAGCATGAAATGTCCATAAACCAAGGGCTCCTAAGTCCCTTAAAGTGTTGTTCTAACCCCTAAAGGAACAAGGTCAACAAATTACAGCTTCTCCCAGAAGTTCTCCACCAGAAACTGCTCAGAATAAGTCAAAACAGGATCATTTCAGCTGCTCCACTGGCTAGGTGCGTTGCATAGCACCTAAACACACTGGCTAGGTGCGTTGCAACGCACCTAAATGCAATATGAGGGTCTAAATGCACTATGAGGGTGCGTTGGGCGAGAAATGACAAATGGCAGTGCCATTCCGCGAGGTGGAGAGACAATGTAAGCTTCCAGAATCTTCTCCTATGACACTTGCCTCACTGAATTCGACCAAGGATGAGTAAGAGGCCTTCAGTCTCCAAGTGGAAGCAAGAACTGACAGAGAGAAGACACTAATCAAATCACAAGCTGACTCATCCTCCTTACATACATCTATATATGGATCCCTCATCCCAGAGATCCAGGGGGCTGGAATTTTGCACATTGTAAGGAATTGCTGCTAGTTTTGAGAAAAATATCAGAGTATTGGGTGATTTATGCTTTGTTGGAGGTGAAGAGGGGCTTCTTTGCTGGGAGGTTGATGCTGGGTCAGGAATCATTGGTTGTAACTCCTCCTGGATCTTCTTGTTTATCAATAAAAACTATTTGAGTTGTTCCTCCGTGCTTTTGTATCATTGATGCTTGTTACATTTGTATGGTTAACTTAAATCTGATCCTAAGTTGTTTATGAATATAGATCCATGTCTTTGTATAGTGTTCTTCTTCTGTGATCTTACAGGTACTTGGTGAAGCTGGGCAAGTAAGGGAGCAGGTAGCTGGAAGCTGTCAAAGAAGAGAGGGATTGGATCAAAGGATTAGCGCAAGACACAAGCCAGTCCTTTCTATTCCTCTCTATCTATAGTTCATAAATAAAATACAAAAGTAGTTTTCTCTGTTTGTTTCTAAGGCAGTTGTCACACCTTAGTGGGATAGAGCAGTTCTAAATTGACACTTTTCCCGGTAACAGTGGGATCTAGTAGAGATTCTTTTGGGAGCCAGTGTTCAAATTTAAAACACAGATAAACTGAATATATACAGGAGTAGAAAGGAAACCAATCTTAGGAACTATCTTATCATACAAAGCTTTTGACTGGGTACTATGAATTCGAATGAAATGACAAAGTTTCAATATTCCTCCGTATGGTCGCCACTATGTTATCTCTCTATGATTTTAAGATTGGCAAGAAAAAGGATCATAAAGGATACATCAAACCATTTTTGAGTCTAGGATCTAGCCATCCTAGGCTCAGAGAGGGCTCTCTCTGTATATTTTGAGATTTGATTTTTTTTTCTAGGGTTTTAATATTTTAGGCTAGTTATATAGATAAAATATTGATTAATTGATTGATTATTTGGTTGGTTGGGATAGATCTTGTTTAAACCTTTTCCATTGGGCTATGGAGTCAAAAGCTGGATTGTAGCATCAAATTTTTTAGAGCATTAACAAGGCTAGCTAACTATATCTACTGGATCTTAAAGCACAATAAGGAATTAAATGACAGAATAGTGAAATCAATAGTGATTAAAAAGAAATTAAGTATTTATTAACCAGACCTCAGAGGAAAACACTTATATAGAAAACACAGACAGAAATAAGGTGCTCCAACAACATATCTTACTCTAAAATTTTTGTTTTACAACAAGATTTGAATGATGCATAATGAAGGAAACAATGAAACATTTAGCACAGAAAGAAAAACATCACCAGATAAAAATAGCTCAAGTATCTTGCAAATAGTCTTTATTATCAATGCTCCAACTCTAAAAATTACAGTGCTCCAAAAGAAAAGTTTTTCAATTACTCAGGTCCAACCCCTAACACTTCCAATGCATGAAGTATTTAACTAAAATCTACAACAACTTCCGTATACACTTGGCAATTTGTTATTAATTACAAAGAAACTAAAATTTGACTAGTGTGACCACGAAGTGGCCATGATGAGATAACTTCGACATCTGGCCCCTTTTTTTCTGAATGTCATTGTTGGGCAATCAATTCTGTTGTAGTGGTTGATTTGACTTTTTTGTAACAAATTGTGTTGGCTTTGCTGACTCGGCTGGGTGTTGACTTGACTTCTGTGCTGACTCTTCAATCTTGCTTGTCTTGTTCCTCTTGGTAGTCGCACAGTTCGCTCCACTCTTCTTCATATGGGATTTTAACCTTAATCAACCCATGGTATATCTCATCCATTTCTGTGTATCGCGCAAAAGTGGGCTTCATTGTGAAAACGTGTTTCAATTCATGTTCAATGAAAATTGGATTGCTGATAGCATTCAACATTGCTTTTCCTGTCATGCTACCTCTAATATTGGAGAGATTGACAACATCCTTTGTGATGTCTTTTAGCCTTTTGACATAGTCTTCTCTGGTCATGAGTTTATCATTAATGACAAACAGAGAAGGGAGGCATTTTTGTGTCAAAGGTTCAATTCTATTGAAAAATCTGTTTACTGTCAGCTCCAAATTCTGGCATTTCTCCTCAAGCTGTACAGTCAAATTCTTTTTTGTCAATACCTTCTCTAACTGTAGGATAGTTTCTGTTCTGTCTGCTACTCCCAGCTCTTCTAGCTCATAGTTGTTCTTTGAATTTAGAAATTTGATGATTCTCTTGGTTGTTGTTGGCATGTATCTCAGCTCTAGGTTAGAGGTTGAAATAGCCTCCTTAGCTTTTTCAACTAGCTCCTTCTGCTCAAATATGATTTGGATGTTGGGCCAAATATCATTCATACCATTAATTATATTGTCCCAGATGATTTCCTTTACCCTTCCTAGAGTGTTACCAATTGATGACTCCTTTTTAGATTTCTGCAATTTTTCAATTAATGTTCGTGCCCTCTACATTTCTACTGAATGTGCACTCTCAGCTCTTTTAATCTGGTCCTGCAAAACGTTTACTTGAGTTTCCTATCTAAAGGTTCATACTCTCCATAGATTTGGTTAGTTGTTATGAACTTCTTCCTTTCCCTTCATTAGTAGTTGCTGGAGTAGCTGTGGGAATATTTGTAAGAGGGACAACCTCCATAGTGGTGGTTTTCAACTGTGCTACTTTCTCCTTTTCCTGTACCATCTTCTCCATATTTGTTTCCATTTGTTTTATTTGGAGTGACTGCTCCATTATCAGTTTCATCATTTCTGCCTTCTGACTCTTTGTTTCCTCTACTTCTTTAGTCAATGGATCCTGTGTTGTAGGCATTTTGAGCTATTTTCTCAAGGCTTCTATATCAACCTCCTTCTTTTTAATAATCTCTTCTACTGCTTTCACATCTGATGGATCATACCTAATTTTCACCACTAAATCTTCCAAGGACTTAATTTTGTTATCTTTTTATTGAGATGAAATCTTTTCCATCTTTAGCTGAGATTGAGGATTTGATAAAGCCACCTACATTTTAAACAAACTCATAGAGGTACTTGTTAGAGTGGAGGAGATCATCTCACCTGTTTTCTTATGCATTTCCAGCTGATCAATAGGATGAACATTTCTAGCATCAAACTAAAAGGAAGTCTATTTATAATCAGTTGGAGTTTTAGGTTCTGTTGTTTGTGCCTCAAGGAATGCCATATGCATTTTCCCTTTCTCTGAATCGAAAGCTGATAAAAGTCTGCCTTGGGAAGTAGAAATTTTCTTCTAGAACTGAGCATAAGTACTCTTTTTCAACATTTCATTTCTGATCTTTATCTCTCTGAAAGTTTAAAAAATGGTCTCCTCCTTTTCTCATGTTACATTGGTAGATGTGGGAATTTGAAGAGTTTGTTTCCTTTCTGAGATAGGAGTCGTAGGAAAAGATTGACCTCCTGCTGGAGATGAACCAGGAATATCACTGAGGTTGATAGCTGTTTGCTGTTGTGATTCTTTACCTAGGTCCATGTCCATACACATCCTTGCCCTTTTCCTAAATTTCAGCTTGAACTACTTTATAGAAGTATCAGTCCCTAGTGACTAATCTTCTCTTTGTCTTTTCCCAATTGTTTATTTTTCCTGTTCCTTGCCCTTGTCTGGTCTGTCTTATGTACTCTTCGGTTTTCGCTGCCTAGGAGTCTATGCACTTGAAGAAGAAATTGTCTGCTCCTCAACCTCTTGCAAGGTTTCAGGCATCCACTGTTATCGGGAAATCTAGTGTCTACTCAGAAATGCTAGTCCCACTAAGACTGGTAGTTGTCTTAGAAACAAACAAACTAAATCTACTTTTGTTTTCCTTTATGATGAATAGATAAGAGGGGAATGAAGGACACCAACCTCAATCTTGCGCTTGGTTCCTAGCTCGGTTCCTCTCCCTTCTTCTGACAGATCCTTGTCACTCCTCTCTCGTCAACACAGCTTCAAAGATCACCTGTGGAATCAAAGCAGCATAATACTATCCAAGAACAGAGATCTACAATCATAAACAATATAGGACCAGATATATATTGACCACACAAATGCATATATCATCAAACATACAAGAATGTGGAGGAAAACTTGAATAGCTTTATTAATATCAAGAGTAGCAAAGAGGATTACAACCAATTGTTCTGACCCAGCGTCATCCTCCAGCATGAAAGCCCTTCTTTCACCTCATGAAAAGTTTAGATCACCTAACACTATGATGCTCCAACAAGAAACCAACAGCACTTCCTTACAAGATACAAAATTCCAGCCTCCAGATCTTTGGGATGAGGGATCCATATATAGATGTTTGCAGGGGGGTGAGTCAGCTGCTGGGTTTGTGATTAGTGTCCTCTCTCTGATAGTTCTTGATTCCACTTGGAGATTGATGATCTCTTACTCATCTCTGGGCGAATTCAGAGAGGCAAGTGTCATAGGAGAAGTTTCTAGAAGATTCCATGTCGATCCACTTTGCAAACTGTCTCTGCCATTTGTCCACTCTCGCTCATCGCACCCTACAGAAGGGCTACCCAGTATGCATCGCACCTTTTACTCTGGGCAGGTGGGATGCATCGCACTCTCTGCACTGGGCAGTCTATATGGTCCAGTTTTGACCAGTTCTGAGCAGTTTTCTGTGGAGAACTTCTGGGAGATGATGTAATCAGATGACCTTGTTCCTTTAGGGTATTAAAAAACACTTTCAGGGACTTAGGAGCCCTCAGTTTATGGACATGTATGATTGGGGTTGCAGTGCCCAAAAATGTCTATAACAGTTGCCCCCTAAAGAGGATGTGAAAGAGGGACTTGGCGTCGAACACCATGTAAAATCTCTCAGTCGAAGGCCATTGATGTAAACCTGTCGCCGGAAGTGAGAAACTTGCCATTGAGGCATGCAAGCTTCAAAGTACTGAAAGGGTTGTTCCTAGGTCAACTTCTTGGATAATGAGCTGATGTCGACAAGAAGTGACCCATCATAGGAGGGCCTTAATGAATCCCACATCTATGACATGGAACGGAGAAAATGATTTAGTGGAGGTGAAAATGATCTGATGATACAAAGTTCAGGGTGGCGGTCATGAAAAATGGAGCGTGAATGTACTGTAGTGGATGAGACATAGGTGAATTCTCTGAGCGAATTCTCTTGAACATACTGGCGACACTGACATGGATTGGTAGCGTTAACCCCAAATATGGATGGTGTGATGGACCAATGGTGATATGACTGGTGAACGGAACAACCCAACCCGACTCGGATGCGGAGTGAAAGTGTCATGTTCAAGAGCGACCCTGCTACCAACAAAGTTTCTTCAAGTTTTCTTCCCAATTTTTCCCCAGTCATTGCTGACCAATACCTCTTTATTTTTGTTAAGCTTGAGGAGGATCACATATGCTTATTCTATAATTTTCCCTTCGGGCAAACCCGTCGCTATATTTTAACGAGCCTAGCGACAATGAAACTCGTTCTTGTCTGTATGGACAAGTTTGTCGCTATTCGGTTTTAACGAGTTTAACGACAAAGATAACTCGGTCCTTTTCAATTTTAGAGAGTCTAAAAGGGACGTAAAGGAAACTCCAATAATCCTTTTTCGTCATATAATCCCTTAAGTCCGAAAAAGTATAAAATAATACGAAATGGATGAATTTTCGGTAATTTTAACGAGCCGAACAAAACAAGCGCTCAATCTTTTTGTGTAATAATCCCTCAGGTCCAAAAAGATTAAAATCTAGAGGAGGGATAGCACTTCCGGTCGCTTTAATGAGCTAGAGAGGCCAATCGCTCGGCAATCTTTTCATATTTTACGAGTCAGGTGAAAAGAGCTTAAAGGAGACTCGTTTTTTAGGAACGAGTGATAGTTTCGGGTAGCAGCTGATTCCAGGTAAGGTTTGGAATTTTCCAATCACGACAGTGTCACAAGGATGGATAACTGTATCACTTTTCACAGCTGTCCCTCAAAAGGGGTAAACAATCAAATGGAGGTGAATGATCGGCCAAAACAGAGTGGAGGTGATGATGAGAACATGACCAAGGCGTAAAAGCTGATGATAATGCATTCACAATGGTTATTTACCGGAAATCGGTTCATTTTTTAATGAGCTTAAACTCTGGGGAAACATTTGCTCATTGCTTATGTTTAATTTTTAATGAGCTTGAACTCCACATAAAAACTGCTCGTTCCAGTCGTATGATAAGGATGTCTCATTGATAGATGCCATTTTTTATGGAGCTTGCACCTTTCAAAGCTTTGCCCTGGATCCTTTCGTTATGCAAGCTAGGAGTGACCAATCCTATGAGTTTAAAGGGGTAGAGGACCTACAAATTTAAAAAATAAATGATCACTCTTCACTTGCATGCAAAAAGGTTTGCATGCCCCCAGGTATAGTGAAAAATTTCCAGGTTACCATATAGAAGTTCTTGCATTTGCAAGATAGTTTCCATCCACACCGCAGACAGAAACACTCCCTGGCTTAGTCCATCTGGACAAGGGTGGTTCTAAATCCCAACCTCCTAACCTTGATGAAGGAACCTTATTCCAGCCTAATCCCATTTTCCTTAACGGACGGGTGTGTCAGACTAGTCATTTTCTTCCGCGGAAACCTACTCTATACCTAGAGTTTTCCTGTCGGAGCAGGCCAGGGTGCATGCCCCCTGGGATTCAGTCATGTCCTCCCGAATCACTCGCGCTCATCAGGTGGACGGACTGGAGATTGATGAGACATTCCTTGCATGAAAAGACCATTTAGGGATGGTATTTGACTATTTGCTATGTGTGAGCCGGGGAACAACAGCTGGTCTACGAGCTTGACCATTCTGCCTTCATGCGGAAAACAGGTTACTCTAAAGAGTGAGGAGACGATGGCTCCCATGCAATAAATATAGTCACGCTCAAGGAGTAGATTATAATCTAGTGGTCCTTGGACTACCATTACGTTCATGTGAACGGTTTTCCTTCTCAATGTTATCGGCACATTGGGAAGGATCCCTAACGGTCCACTGGTTCCTTTGTCAAAGCCTGTCATATTTCTCATCTCAGGCAGAAGAGATGGCGAACCAAGTGCTTTCCAAGAAGTCGAGGAAAGGATACTCACAGAAGCCCCTTCATCTATGATGGTACCGGCCATGACCATTCTGTATATTTGTGCAATGATTCGGAATGGTACACTAGCCGGTAAACGGGGTCTGCCTAGAAGATTCCAGTCGAAGGAAACGACTAGGTTGCTCGGAGGTGGGACCAAATAAACAGCCAGGTATGACTCTGACGAGCTTCCTTCCTGCAGTAAAGGAATGGGGAGATTGCCCCTATGTTCATCGGAGTCTGTGTTTACGAAAAGAATTTGAACGGTGTTGTTCTCATTCTCTTCGTTGACTGTATCATCTAAAGACGAACCTTCTGAAGGCAAGACCGGGTCGACCGCCGCCTCGACCTTTTGACTCTCATCTAGTGTGGATTTAGAGGGTTTATCTTCAATGATAGATGCTTCGACCGACCACAATGGCGTGTCAGTCGGATTTTCAACTAGTGATGGACTTGGCAAGAGTTTTTTGTATCCAGGAGGGAGCCGTAATGGTGAAACCGGATGGTGATCTAAAACTCTTTTAGCTTCGTCTAGGAAGGGACAACGGTGGACGACGTGATCGCCTTCACACAGCTTACAAGGAAATTTACATTTCCTTTTCTGTCCAGATACTTCGCTTTCACTAGTTGACGGTGTACTTTCAACATGATCATCAGAGGTTGACGACACTGGATTGTGCAAACGAGGAGACCAGTCCCTTAAGATCCGAGGGATGTAAGGACAATCTTGGTGATAGTGGTCCCCTTTGCAAATGACACATGGAGATTTAGGCTTAGATGGTGCAGTGTGTGGATTTTCGCTAGACGGTTCATGGTTGCTCCCTTTCGCTTTTGGCTCCTTTTTCTTCTTTTCCTTCTTCTCCTTCCGCTTCTTCTTCTTCTCAGTCACTTGATCTTTAGCTTTACCAGCTTCATTAAGCGAAGAAGAAGGAGGGGAGGGAGAAACGAACGAAGTGGAAGGTTGGGGGGTAACTCTAGCATCATCTAGTTGTTGACTTGATTTTTCAGGAATCACGGTGTTCTGAACGACAGAGGTTGAGAAGAGCCATACGGGCAAGCCGATTGTCAATCCTGGAAGTGACAATGTGGCCATATGGGGTGCACCAACATCTCCCCAAGAGGAGAAGGGACTAGGATTTCCTCCAAGGGGAAATCCTTGGTTGGTGGACTCCATTTTTCTCAACCTAAGACCAACGCGGGAAAGGTGATGTTATTCCGATTAAAATAAATTTTAGATGCTTTGACACAACTTGTTTTTTCAATTTTTAAGAGTCGAGAAAAAACAAAAGATGACTCTAGTCGCCTTCGATTTTTAATGAGCCTGAAGTGACAAGTGCTCAGATGGACCTTTTCTTTTAAGGATTCTGAAAAGGAACGAAAGAGACTACTCTGGAAATCTAGACAAAGGGATTACCAAACCAATCGCAAAACTGCATAATACTTTTTACGGTACGGCAGTCAATCTTCCCAAATGCTGTGTTCAGTGCATTGCGATCGATAGGGCAGCAGACATGGCTTCCTATGGATAAAGGATATAGCTTATTGTTGTCTCCCAATATATACTCGACGGTACGTGGGAGCACAAGTCCGTACTGGCACTTGTCGTCTCAAAGAGGAGGAATCACCCAACCAACAGTGAGAGCGATAGTTACTAGGCTTTACAACGCCGGAATACGTCTCTAGCCTAGACTTCTAGATGTTGTGCTTTAGGTTCCAAAGCGTTTTTAGGTTCATTAAATTTATTTTACAGTTGATCTTTCTTAATAAATTTTCCTTTCAGGTTCATCGCGTGATGTAGATATACAATTCTTAAAATGCAATCTAAGATGATAAACAATCGTTTAATCTTCTTTTTGCAATGAAAATCCTAGCTACTAAAGAAAGAGAGATGACATTCTTTCAACATAGAGCATAGAGCACACACTAGATGCACTGTCCTAAATCAAACCAACAAGCAGTCTAAATGCAAATGCACATGCATGTATTTGTTTTCAGCCTCCTTAATGTGTGAATGACAAGAAGAAAGCTAAGTACAAATCTGAATTATCTTTTCAAAGCGACAATACTAACAAGTTTTTCTTCAAAAACGAAAGGACGATAATGACGACACTTTGCTATTTTGAATTAAAAACTGCTTTCGACACTTGAAAAACTACTAATTCAGATCAAATACAAGAGTAACTATATAATCGACCATCAAGAACAATAGAATTCTTTTCTTTGACTGGAAACGACACTTGCGACACTTCCAAATCAAGAAACGACAGTTCGGTTATGCTACTACTTTGTAAAAGAGAACTGAAAATGGCGGAAAATACACAAAAACATTCACAGTTCTTTGCACAATAGAGGTGGAATAATGGACAGGAAGGGGGTTTACACAGAGGTATACTGACTACAGACAGCAAAACTCCTGAATAGAGCTGAAAAGAGTGAAGAAAAACCAAAGTCTGGAGGCAAAATTAGCCTTTTCTGATCAGCGCACCTGTAACACAGGGAATTCAGTATGCATCCCACCTACTGCACATGAGAAGTGCGATGCATACTGATATCCTTGAAGAGAGGGTGCGATGGTACAGTGTGAGACTTTTGATCTAGTTCTTGATCACAGTTTGCAACACAGTTCAGGGATTTAGGCCGAGCAAGTGATAATCAGTAAATACAAATCATAGGGGCTGATCTAAAGAGGTTACTAGAGCCACCACTAGGGCAATTAGGATGTTTGCAAATCGATTGTTCAGTTTATAAACAAAACCCGGAGATAGACTGAGGCAGCATTGATCTACTTTGCACTTGCATAACAAATGCAGTTCGAAGGCTAGCTGGCTTAACTTCAGGCTCCGTCTGTAAGTTTATAACACAAACAAGTATAGACAAGCAAACAAGCTATTCGCTCCCCAGCGGAGTCGCCATTTTGTTATCGGGAAATCTAGTGTCTACTCAGAACTGCTAGTCCCACTAAGACTAGTAGCTGTCTTAGAAACAAACAAACTAAAACTAGTTTCGTTTTCCTTTATGATGAATAGATAAGAGGGGAATGAAGGACACCAACCTCAGTCTTGCGCTTGGTTCCTAGCTTGGTTCCTCTCCCTTCTTCTGAGAGATCCTTGCTGCTCCTCTCTCGTCAACACAACTTCAAAGATCACCTGTGGAATAAAAGCAGCATAATACTATCCAAGAACAGAGATCTACAATCATAAACAATATAGGACCATATATATATTGACCACACAAATGCATATATCATCAAACATACAAGAATGTGGAGGAAAACTTGAATAGCTTTATTAATATCAAGAGCAACAAAGAGGATTACAACCAATTGTTCTGACCCAGCATCATCCTCCGCATGAAAGCCCTTCTTTCACCTCATGAAAAGCTTAGATCACCCAACACTATGATGCTCCAACAAGAAACCAACAGCACTTCCTTACAAGATACAAAATTCCAGCCTCCGGATCTCTGGGATGAGGGATCCATAAATAGATGTTTGCAGGGGGTGAGTCAGCTGCTGGGTTTGTGATTAGTGTCCTCTCTCTGATACTTCTTGATTCCACTTGGAGATTGATGATCTCTTACTCATCTCTGGGCGAATTCAGAGAGGCAAGTGTCATAGGAGAAGTTTCTAGAAGATTCCATGTCGATCCACTTTGAAAACTGTCTCTGCTATTTGTCCACTCTCGCTCATTGTACCCTACAAAAGGGCTACCCAGTATGCATCGCACCTTTTACTCTGGGCAGGTGAGATGCATCGCACTCTCTGCGTTGGGTTGTCTGTATGGTCCAGTTTTGACCAGTTCTGAGCAATTTTCTGTGGAGAACTTCTAGGAGATGATGTAATCAGCTGACCTTGTTCCTTTAGGGTATTAAACAACACTTTTAGCGACTTAGGAGCCGTCAGTTTATGGACATGTATGATTGGGGTTGTAGTGCCCAAAAATGTCTATAACATCCACTCTGTCTGGTTCATGAATTTTTCTATTTTAGGCCTATGAATGTGAATATAATGTGTTGATTTGTTTTCCACCCTTTTCTTGGAGATGATACCCCATGGGTCATAGGACCTTGTGAAGCTATGGGTGAACTTCATTTCTTTCACCTTCTTATCAACCTCCTCACTTGCTACCCTTCTTTTGCAAATAAAAGGACCAATCTAGGATTTGATCCTAAATTGAGACTTCTTCTTTGCTGCCACAAAGTGCACTTCATCTGCATTGATCATCTGCTTGATATACTCTAGTACAAATATCCTCCTAGGGAGGAACTTTGGAAGCTTATAAAGGGTGAATTCACATCCATATATCCTTAATTCTGTGTAATTTTGGTACAAATACCAATCTCCTATTCTAGCTTGGTCAATCAGCTGCATGATACTTTTGATTTCTTCATTGATCCTGGGTTCTGATGTACCACTAAGGAGGCTCATAGCTGGATGGAAAAACATCTCTATGAATGTTTTGTATGTGAAGTCCCTTTGATCCTTCATTACCAAGGTTGTCCAGAAGATGACAGACTGAGGTTCACCTTCTTCATTTAGCTTTCTCATCACAAACTGAAACCTGTCTGCCTGAAAATAAACAAACATATAAGCCAGTACTGAAGAATATTGAAACACTTCTTATGTAGTAAAATTTATGAATTGTTCATGGATGGCATATACCAGGAATTAACTAAAATTAAACAAGATATAGGGCTTTGATTCTGATGACAATATGGACAGGAAACCTATTATGGCCTCATAAAGCCACTGATATGAATACTACCCTAGCAGATATGAAAGCACAATAACTATATGCTTGTTTCTATTAGGAAAGCAGAGGATGGATATGGAGGATTTTTGCTAGGTAGTGGGGTCTCTTTAGTCATGAATAGTTCTAGGGTTTTATCTCTTTTATCAAAGTCTAATTTCTGGTACATTTCATTGAGTATTTCATGGGAAAAAGGAGTGGTTCCTTCAATGATAGGAGCTTGCATCATATGCATTATGGATTTAGCATCAATGGTGAACAATATTTCTCTTGCATGGGTTACTACTGCTCTTTGCTGTGGGCTATAGCAGGTCTGGCATTTTCTGATCAATTCTGGGCAGCTACGGGTCTTGGGAAAAATGTATAAAGGAAAATTTGTATCCTAGAGTCCTATATCATCCATTTCATCGATGCATTTGTCCTCCCACCAACAATAGATGTCAAAGAGATCAAATTCTGGCATTGCTTCATGCATCTTGAAGTCTCTATCTACAAGTGGAATATGGTTCAAGTCCACTGGTGGGTGCACCATTGGATTAAACAATTCCCGTTATTTCTTCTTCGGTGGCATGGGTATGTTCTGGAAATTTTTAAACCTGGAATGTCTTTAGGATTTGCATGTGAACTGCAACTGGGAAAAGGAATGAGAAGAAGAGGGAACTCACAAACGGAAAATAGAAAGGGAATGAGTAGAAAACGAGATTCAAGAAGGGGGACGCCTTCTAAACACAAACAATTGTAGCTTTCTGCTACTGTGTTCATAATTCACTATGTTAACTGCTTCTCTGTGTATGTCTCAAAAAATTTTCACTTCACCTGTAAGCAAAGAGGACATATCGAAACTCTATAAATGGGTGAGAGATGATGTGTTTGTAAATTTCACAGAGTTCCTGTTGAAGTGGAATGAAGTGGCATGGGTCCATTGGCTAATGGTTTAGTGAATTGAATGTGCAACAGGTATAGCGCGGGAATGGAGGTGATAGGTGGATGGGATGGAGTGGTGTCATCGAGCAACGGGAGTGGTGAATGGTCATGGCAGATGGATGGTTTGTTTGAGAGCAGAAACCACTTTTCAGAGGGCCCCCTGAGTGGTAAGTAGAATCGATGGGGGGGGGGGGGGTGGGTGCGAAATTATGTGAGTGCGACACATAGGTGGAGGCAAATCACTGATTTCAGACCCCTCCCCTTGGCATTAACGTTCGAAGGGTGAGGGGGGGCTGAAAAATCTTATGGGTCATTGGATCGATCATTGAGTGCGAGGATTTGATGGAAGGTGCGGGGTGGATAATCGGTAGTGTGACGAGAAAATGGGTGGTGGGGTTGGAAAAAGAAATAAAATGTGGGGCAGAGTATGGAATAAAGTTAGGAGTATATTATTAAATCCCTCTCCTTTATTAATTTCTTTTTTCTACATTAGGAAAAAATACATGAAATATGGAATAAAACATTTAGAATGAATTTTTCATGTCCTTTTCCTCTTTGTTATTCGTTCAATCTACCTACCCTTTGTTTCTATTCTAACAATTTTTCTTTTTGCAGGGTGCATTTAGACTTGCATACCCTTTTTCACTTTCTCTTTTTTTTTGTTTTAAATTCCTAACCTACTCTATCACTTATCTCTCCTATTGGTTCAGATTGAACAGTTGAACCAATTTCATTTCTACCTAGCTACTGGTTTGCCAAGCTTAAACTGTTTGGCAGATCTTTATTTTCTACCCTATCAACAGAAATTTAAATTTGTTCAATCATGCTTAGACTATATGAATTGAACAATATTTGGGGTTTTCTTTTCTTTTCATTTTTTTTCTCTTTTGTTCTTTTCCTTCTTTTTTAAATACCATCTTTGTTTTTGGAAATCAATTGAATATTGAAATCTATGAACAATTTGAAATCTGCAAAATGTGAGATACTCAATCACCTTGAGATCCTATAAATTATAGGACCGTAAAAGAACTAATAGAGGACTAAGAGTCAGTTGGTGCATTAGTGCATCTACAAGTGTTACTCTAGTTAACTGAATATTCCCTCATGAGAAACTCATGCATGTTAGTTCAGAGAAAGACCCAGTTGAGACTAGAGTGCAGGGACAGTGTACTATCAGTTGTGTGATTTACTAAGTTCTAAATATCATGCAAGAAATCAGAGAAGGACCTATGTTTGGATTGTGCAATTTTGGAAGCATGAATTCCCTTTAATATGGGCTATTCATGCTAGGAATTGCGCAAGGGAATAGGGGCTTGGAGAGTTGCAGAATAGGCTAAGGATTTGGCTTGAGCTAGCTTGTGATTTGAGAGTTGAGCATACTTGTGCGGAATTATTCTTATGTGAACAAGCTTTGTATCTTCACTCATATTTATGATTTAATGCAATATAGATAAGCGGGGTTTTGAGATGTGGCTTTCCCCAGGAAAACTTATTGTGTTATGTGCCATTTATTTGTCTTCTTCTTGTTCATATTGTTTTCATTGATCTATTTCCTTACACCGGTTGAAAGTAGAAGTAGATTCTTGTCTTGTGCTTTAGTAAACTCCATGATCTTGTGAATCTATAGGAAATTCTACATGGTATTGGAGCTGAATTCAATATACTAGAGGAGATTTTGAAGTTTTGAGTTTTGGGTTACAAGTGAAATTTGAATTTGCAATACATACTTCAGGATCGGCAGATCGCATTGTATGGTTTGCAGCTCAAGTATGGCTTGGAAGGCAGCTCGAATTTTATAGCCTGGACGGATAGAATCGAGGTTGTGCTGGAGGATAATGGCTTGAAGGAATTCATTGATCAAGACATTCCTAAGCCAGTAGCATCAAATGCACAAAATCTGGTCGAATGGAAGCAGTGTGTGGTGAAGGTGAGGCGGATAATCCTCGAGGGAGTTTGAGACAAAATTGTCTCGAGTCTCCATGGCAAGGAAACTCCGTATTCTATGTGGAAAGCATTGACGGAATTGTATCAGAAAAAAAGTGACCAAAGGAAATTGGCACTGAAAGAAAAACTTCGAAAAATCAAAATGGAGAAAGGTGAGACTATTCCAAAATACTTTAACAAGTTCACTCAATGTCATGATGAACTTGGAAGGGTTGGAATCATGGTTTCCGAGGATGATATGGTGAGTCTTTCTCTTCTAGGACTCCCAAAGAGTTGGCATAGTTATCAAGACTCTATCAATGGTCATGAGAAGCTTCCAGATTGGGAATGAATGTGGTCGAATTTGATGCAGGAGGAGATCAAGAGGAACACCAGAGATGGCTTTTCATCAAAGACTGATGATGAAGAGAATTGTGCCTTAGCAACTAAGGCAAAGAAGGGGAAAGGGAAATCTTCCCATTACAAATCATATTCTTTCCATGGAGGTAAGAAGAAAGACATGAAGAAAGTTAAGTGATTTCATTGTCATGATCTGGGCCATTTTGCTACAAATTTTCCACTCAAGAAGCCCAAGAAGAAGTCCTCAGGAGGAGCGGTGGGTGAGGCTTTGGCCTCTCAATTCGAATTGGAATTTTCCCTCATTCCATGCATGGTATCATCAATGATGGGAAGTGTATGGTACTTAGACAGTGGAGCTTCATTCCACATGAATGGCGACAAGGAGTTATTTAGTGACTTGGAGGAGAAAGATGTCCAGATGCATATCGAGATGGGTGACGACGGGAGGTATAGTGCTACTGGATTGGGCACAGTTACTTTTCAGAGGTAGCATGAGGCTCCACTCACCCTGAAGAATGTTATGTATATTCCCAGGCTGAAAAAGAACTTGGTATCCGTTGCCATGCTTGAGGATAGAGGCTATGATGTGATATTCTCAAAAGGAAAGGCATTCCTTTGACACATAGCCACAGATCAAGTAAAGAAGATAGGGATTTGGGTGAAGAATCTCTATAAGATGGAGGTAGAGGATTGTGATACCTTGAGCACAAAAGTAGAGATGGTGCAAAGCTGAGACATTGGTGAGTTGTGGCACAGGTGATTGGGCCACTTGCATCACGAGGCTTTGAATATCATGCAGCAGATCTCAACTGGTTTTCCCAAAGATACGCTACATCAAGTTGATACATGTAAGGGGTGTACATTGGTTAAATAAACCAAGTCTTCCTTTCATGGCATAGACAGTATAGTAGAGGCTATTCTAGATCGAGTCCATTCAGATGTGTGTGGACCATTCTCAATAGCATCCATAGCGAAACACAAGTATTATGTTATATTTGTTGATGACTTTTCTCATAAATGTTGGATATTTTTCATGCATAAGAAGGATCAAACTTTCACAAAATTTTGTGAATTTAAAGCATTGGCTGAAAAGAGTCTGGCAAGAAGGTTAAAGCTCTACAGAGTGATAACAGTGATGAGTATGTCTCAAACGAGTTTAAGAACTTTTTTGCAACGAAAGGGATTAAACGGGAGTTGACGACACCCCAAAACACTCAATAGAATGGGGTGGCCGAGAGGAAGAACATAAGCATAGTAGGGGAAGCGAGGGTGATGTTGCATGGTCAGGGTCTCCCACTACACTTGTAGGTTGAGGCATGCAACACAACAGTTTATGTTCAGAACCGTAGCCCACATCTGATACTTCGGATGAAGACACCAGATGAGGTTTATTCCAGTAAGAGGCCAGATGTTGGTCACTTCATGATTTTTGGGTCATCGATATATTGCCATGTGACCAAATATGCACAGAAGAAGCTTAAGCCAACAACAGAGTAAGGGATATTTGTGGGATACATTGATACACCTCACAAATATTGGGTGTACTTGCTAACCAATAGGATGATAGTGGTTCGCAGGGATGTTAGATTCGATGAGGAAAAGGCCATGTGAGTTTCCATTGAGAGGGAGCTTCAACTACATTCGGTTGAGGAGCCTTAGATTGATGTGGAGTAGCCACATGTAGAGGATCTGGGAGTGGAGACATCCACTCAGGAAAAGTTTTCCAGAGATGGGAGAAAGCGCACCAGAGAGGCAGATAGATTATTGTCAGATGCTAGAGAGAATGTGGGAGCACCCACATCACAACGTAGATAGAGGAGGTCACCTGACAGGTACACTGGATACATGGCTCTTATGAGCAGATGTGTTGTGACAGAGCCATCTTCCTTTGAGGAAGCAGTGCAACAGCCGATTTGGGTTTATGCCATGATGGAGGAGTATGACTCCATAGTTTGTAACAGTGCTTGGGATGTGGTCTCGAGACCAAAGGATAAGTCTATGGTGAGCTCCCATTGGCTTTACAAGGTAAATCAAGCTGGAGATGGTAGTGTGGAGAAGCATAAGGCTATATTTGTGACCCGTGGTTTGTCACAGGTAGAGGGGATTGAATATGATGAGACCTTTGCTCCTGTTACAAGGTACTCGTCGATCAGATCTATATTGGCACTATCAACGCAGATGGGTTGGAAGATACATCAAATGGATGTGAAGACAACCTTCCTTAATGGCACAGTTGAGGAAGAGGTGTACATAGAGTAGCCTGAATGTTTTGAAACCTTCGACCATGAGTCACATGTGTGTCGGCTCAAGAGAGCATTGTATGTGCTGAAGCAAGAACCTCGTGCTTGATACAATAGGATAGATAGCTACTTCACTGGGTTGGGCTTCATGAAGAGAAGCAGATGCGGACCTGTAACACATAGTGGTGGAAGGTAAATTGTTGATCATTGTACTTTATGTTGATGATCTCATACTGACAGGTGATGATCAACTGATGAAATATTGCAAGGAGGACCTTGCAAGAGAGTTTGAGATGAAAGACTTGGGGCTCATGCATTACTTTTTGGGCATGGAAGTATGGAAGGGTGCTGGGGAGTTTTGTGTGTCTTAAGGCAAGTATGCCAATGAGATACTTAGGAGGTTCCACAGGGAGAGTTGCAAGCCTATGGACACTACTCTAGATGATAACTGGAGGAAGGAGGATGCTACTTCGTGAGAGGTAGTGGAAGCTACTGTTTACAAGCATCTTGTGGGTTCACTCATGTACTTGGTGAACACATGAACGGATTTATGCTATGTAGTTAACCAGCTTATTCAAGCGATGGTTAGGCCTACCAAGATGTATTGGAAGGCGAAAAATCATGTATTGAGATACCTTAGGGTCACTACTCAGTACTGATTATGGTACAGACATAAAGAGGGAGTGAAGCTTCAAGGCTTCCCCAATGCAGATTGGGCAGGGGGTCAATCTGGTAGGAAGAGCACATTAGGAGGGATCTTCAGTATTGGGTCAGTGGCGGTTTCTTGGTATAACAGAAAACATAGATTAGTTGCACTTAGTTCAGCAAAGGCAGAGTACATCACTGCAAGTTAGGCAACATGTTAGGCCATCTGGATGAGGAAGATCATGGTTGGTCTGTTTGGTCAGTAGATGGATATGATAGTGATTTACAATGATAATCATAGTTGTATCAAACTCTCTGAAAATACAATTTTTCATGATAGGTTCAAGCACATTGATATCTGATATCATCATCTTAGAGATTGTTTATTGAGGCAGATTATGTTTTTAGAGTACATTCCTATGGAGGAGCAAGATGTTGACATTTTGACAAAGGCGTTGTCAAGATGTAAATTTGAGTTTCACAGAGACAAGTTCAAGGTAGCTAATAATCCCTTTCTTGTTGAGAGGGAGTGTTGAGAAATGGTAACAAGAAATTCTAGTTTAATTTGTTATTGAATTAAACTGAGAACTAAAATTGAATTCTATTCTCATAGAAAATTGTAAATAGTTAATTAAGTTTAATTGACTTAATTAGCTTAGGAATTTTGAGTTGGAAGTCTTTCTATAGTCATGTATATGTTATCCCTATATTTTAGGGGTCCAGTATGAGTTTAAATTGAGTTGTAATTAGATAACTCAGTTTATTGAGTTATGGCCAGTTAAATTAGTTCTAACTATTTGTGTAACTAATGGAGGACTAACGGTTAGTTGGTGCACTGGTACATCCACAAGTGTTACTCCAGTTAACTGAAGATTCCCTCATGAGAAACTCATGCATATTAGCACAGAGACCCAGTTGAGACTAGACTGTAGGGACAATGTACTATCAGTTGTATGACTTACTAAGTTGTAAATATCATGCATGCAATCAAAGAAGGGCCTATGTTTGGGTTTCACAATTTTGGAAGCATGAATTCCCTTTAAATACGGGCTATTCATCTTAGGAATTGTGCATGGAAATAGGGGCTTGGAGAGCTGCAGAATAGGCTAAGGATTTGGTTTGAGCTAGCTTGTGAGCTGAGAGTTGAGAATACTTGTGCGGAATTGTTCTTGTGTGAACACGCTTTGTATCTTCACTCATATTTCTGATTTAATGCAATACAAATAGGCGGGGTTTTGAGTTGTGGCTTTCCCCAGGAAAACTTATTGTGTTATGTACCATTGATTTGTATTATTCTTGTTCATATTGTTTTCATTGATCTATTGGATTCCGCTAGTTGAAAGTAGAAGTAGATTCTTGTCTTGTGCTTTAGTAAATTGCATGAGCTTGCGAATCTACAAGAAATTCTACAATTATTTTTTTCTTATGGTTGCATAGTGTCATTAGCATGAGGTTAGGGACACTACCGAGTGGTATCAGAGCCTACTTTCCAACATTGGGCCTGATCGGGCCAGATTTGGGGGGTAGATTGAGGGTTTTATAGGTTTCCCACCAACTGTTTGACGAAGGTCACCTTGGTGGAAATGGTGAAAAATTACCCTAAAATTGAGAGAAGGTGCCACAGAAGGGTACCTGACATGGTTTAAAAGGAATTACATGCCATAATTTGGAGGCTTCTAAATGAAAATTTAATTACAAAAGGCAGAGCATTTTTTGGGTTTATTTCAAATGTCTAAAAAATAAAAACAAAGGATATGTGTTGCAAGGTTGTCAACCTATTTTCTGCCCAAGGAAATTTTCTTTTTGGAGAATCCATTAAAAAAAACAACATGAATGAAGATGTATTCAATATTAACAATGAAATTTTACTTCCAGATCACTGTAATCAGCTTGATTCAACTATTCATATCATGGGGGTTGTCTGTTTTTAAAGACGGTCACGGGTTTTTTTATCATTTTATCCATTTTTCTGGATTTTAGTTTCTTTAGACTTTATTATTATATTTTACATATGCATTAATGATATTGTTTTATAAATGAAATGATATATGGGGAGGAAAGGTGTAATTCCCCACCCCACATTTACCCACTTTTGTAAGCCCTCTAGAGTAAACATGAGTTGAGTGTCACTATGACATAACTAGACCTCAAAGTTCCCGTGATGGAAGTGGGACCTACAAACTGAAAACCCCTTTGACATCCCGTAGGAACCACAAACCACTCAGGAGCCAAATAGCCACCCCAAATGATCAATCCATGAGCGGTAACCATTTTTCTCTGACCTAGCTCCATAACTGCACCCTTGACACTTCATGCATGCAGTTGGAAGGCTATAACCGACTCATAGGCTTGCTTCCATGCAATTATGACCAAAAAACTCTAGTTTCGTGCCAATGGTTCTGAAATTTGAGCCATTTTTTTAGGCTATCCTCTGGACCATAACATAGAACTGCCTGTAACTTTTTAAAAACATAAAAAAGATGCTAATAATGCTAACCTTTTATAATTTGAACAAGAACTTGGACTAGCCATGCCTAATCCATGACATACATTTCTTCAAACATATGGTAAACATAGAAGCTACAGGTCATGAATCCATATCTGATCATAAGACTATGTACTTCTTTATCTTGAGGGTCATTTGTATTATTCATGTTTCTGAGTTTGTAGACATTGATCATCCACATGCAATAGACTTTTTGCGTGAGGACTACCTTCATGTCTCTAATTTATTTGAGAAAATTGGAGTAGCAGTTATGGTTTTCCGCGAACTTTTTTTATTTTATTTTTGATCCATGTCTTATGGATGAAGATATCGATGATTATCTTGAAAAGATGCAATATAAAATGCAAAATAGGCGTATGCATTCCTCCACAACTGATGAAATTGCCAAAGCTATTTTTTATTAGCCCTTCATCCATAGAAAAATAGATCTTATACAATATTTTTAAAAGGATATAGATCATATTTCTAGTGGCAATAATACTAAAAAATTATACTATCAGTACTCTTGTAACAAAGGTGAGTGGGAAATCAACAACTTTGAAGGGTCTCAAGGCTCGGCTGAGGGAGATTCATAGATGCCTGGATCTAGTAGTTGATGGAAGGATTCCACTTAACCATGAAATTATATACAATCTTCAGTATGTCACTTAAATCTATTGCCTAGCTTGAATGTTAATGAGTTAGTGAAGGCTTTTACAATGAAAAAAAATAAAATGATATTTGGTAATCTATCTTTCCTCTCTTATTCAGAGTGTCATTTCCATTCATAATCTCATTAAAAACAAATGCTAAATAAGGAACATTATAAACGTGCATATGTTTCATCCTCACCCATAAAAGTTGCAAAAAAGAGTTAAGTAGATGCTTCTGCTTCCATGGTAATAAGAAAGATTGTAGTTGGATTCTTTTAGAGGTTATCTTTTGGATCTCAAAATATTTGTTGGGCACGAGATCCCCCAAGGGCAGTTTTGGGGCTAAGAGCCCAGATTTTGGTCCAATGTTGTAATTCCAATGTAAAGACTCCGTGTTTTCTGGGCGCGGAGTGCGTAGTTGTTAAAGAGTCATAGGGTTGTCCTCCCTTATTTTGATAATGTAATGTTGGCTGTAGAAGATCTACCCATGGTCCACGGACCATGGGATTGTATAAATAGAGCGAAGCTCTAAGTAGTTTGAGGACACAACACAATGTCTAAGGAATGAAGATGTATGTGAGATAGCTTTGAAGTGTAAATCTATGTTTTGGGTTGTAGCATAGGTAGAGGCTCGGATCTGAGTGCGCAGAGGCCTAGTAGTCTGCAGCTGAGTGTGTAGAGGCATAGTAGTCTGTAGCTGAGTGTGCGGACCCCTGCAGCTGAGTGCGCAGGGTGAGTCGAGTCTGTAATCTTCTGGAAGTATTAATAAAGAGAAGTTTCTTTCATTTCTGTGTATTTATTTCCTGTTTATGCATATGTTATATTGTGTATGAATTTCACTTCTAATGCTTATATGATGCGCGAATGTGTATGACTGTATTGGTTAAGTGAACGCAAGGAAGAATTTTGTTTATACGAAGATAATTAATATATGTCAATAAGATAAGTAAGATACTTAGCATGGTTTGGGAAATAGCGCAGTTCACTGCCATAGTAGTGCGAAAGCAGTTCAACCCCTGGTTAGGGCTGCGCGTAGGCTGGTTGTAACACTTTGCAAAGGTACTTAAGGGTGGATCAGAGCACGAAGGCGGGCATAGTTGGACTAAACCGACATCACAACCATCTCAAGGGTGTGAAACTTGGTTCCAGCATCCCCACATACTGCTTCGGGTGATACTTCGGTCCGCGCTCCGTGGGCTGATGCCGAAAGGGCTAGTATAGGAATTTGTTTAGCTAACTAGCTCTGAACTTGGGTGAAGCCCCCATAAGACAACAAATGGTTCTGTTACAGGGACTGGAATTTGCATAAGAGATGTGTGATGTCGTATCATTGGAATCCAACTAAGAATGAAATCAAAGGCTGGTTGGACAGAAGAATTCACGAATTCGCAGTGCACAAGAATAGAAACCTGCAACTATCAAAAGAAGAGTGGTTAGATAGCTACCTGTATACGGAGATCCACGAAATATTTTTCGCATCCTTCCCTACTGAGCTATACGAGTGGATCGCGAAGCTAATAGACAGCCAAGGGAGGTGGAAACTTGACGGTACTATTGTGTGGACCCCGGAGCTAGTGCGAAGGTTGGAAGCATTGGAGGATAAGATCATGTGCGTCGTCAATCATTGGCTTGATTGTATTATATGAGGATTTGTTACTGAGTTCGCGGTCGACACCTCAGTCAGATATAGCGAGGCAGAGTGACACTTTCTCAAAGGACTGCAAGGTAAGTAGGTAAAGTCTTTGAATACTTGGATTAAAATTTTGTTGTACGAAAAGAGGGTTATACAGTTACCTTGATGTTCGGGGCTATGCGAAGCAGAAAGTTTTACAGGAACAAAGGAAATAAGGGTCTAGAAAACAACCCCTTGATTTCACCTCCACGAAGGGACGAGGAAGAGCTTGCGAAGGTCTCCGTGAAGGGCTATTCTTCTGATAAGACAAGGAATTCTGTGGATACCACCCCTGCCCACACCACCACTGGCTTCATTGCCATCACCTCCATCTTTACCCACTCCACCACGACCTCGATTCAGCATGGCAAACACAATGAAGTTTCATGTGTTCAAAGTTTTGGGAAATGAGGATCTGGACCAGTTCTGGTTCGTTGTAAGGGCTGTATGGGAAGCGCAAGGTGTTACAGATGACCATATAAAGAAAATGATGCTAGTTAGCACCTTGCAGGATCACAAGTTGACCTTGTTATGCTCCTATACCAATAGGTATCATTTTTCATGATTGACTGATAAAATTCCAAATATATTTATCCTTTCCACGCTGCAAAGGTTGCATATTTTGAAAAAATAAAAAAATAAAAAAATGAAAAGAGGGTATGCCCTAAAAGAAAATCAAAGGGAAAAAATAATGAATTGGTCAAAAAGAAAGAAAATGAACCCCAAAGAAAAGACCAGGAAAGTGTGCTAGCCCAAATGCCACTACTATTCCATTTTTGCAAAGAAGTTCATGGTATGCAATCAATTACTTGATGGATGACCAAACAGCTCAATCTTGGCCAATACATGTTTAAATTTCCTGTTTTAGAGTTAGAGAATGAATCTATCCAAATAGTTCAAGCTTGGCAGATCAGTAGCTAGGTAGAGAAACAAGGGTGCTCAACAGCTAAATCTGAGCCCCTGGAAGAAATAAGGGCAGACTTAGATAGGAGGGCAGTTAAAAGAAAAGAAGAGAGTAAGGGTTTGCTAGTTCAAATGCACCCAATCAAAAAAGAAGAAAAAATGTTATGTGTAATAGGCTAGGTAAGCAGTTTTGAGGTTGCAGAAGCAGGTTTATGAGAAATTTTGTCTATTGAAGCTAATTCATCCCTCATGGATATCATAAGCACAGTGGCAATGGTCTGGCTACAGAACGGATGGAGCATGACTAATTTCCCTTCTCATTTCCCCAAGAAACACTTACTAACCTCCCCACAAGGACATTGGGATCTGCTCAATGGTCCTAGATCATTCCATTTCATGAAAAATACTAAGTGAAACTCTGTGTTTACTTAGGCCAAGAAAGCCACATTTCTTGTGTAAAAATTCCTTTTATTTCCCTAAGCCTAAGTTCTACCTTTTAAACTTAGTATCTTGATCAAATTCATATTAACATGCTAACTTTATTATATAGTTCCTATGTAAATGTTTTCCCCTCCCCTATTATATATAAAATACATAAAAACCCCAAAAATATTTTAATATCCTGACCCCGGCAACTATAGCCATATGGTAATGTTTTATGGGAAATATTGGTTCACCCGGAACCATATATTAACCTTTGCGCGCACACCGTGGAATTCATTTAACACTTGGTCAAATGAATAACTGGACCCGCAAATCCCTATAACCAAAGTTTTAATACCCGCCCACATTACAAAACGTTAATATATATGTGGGTCCCTCGTGTCATAAGCTTCTGCCATATCCTAATCACCCCCACCGTTGGATCTGGGCCTTCCCATCCAATGGCCCACATCAATATCGCGCGCCCTCATCTGCCGAACAATAGCACCTGGGGGATGGGCGGTATTTCCGCCGAACAAAAGACAGCTTTCGCCATCCCGCTTCCCCCACTGCCCCCCCCCCTCCAAAACCACCATGGCCCAAAGGCGGTGCGGGGGCCAAACCACTTACCACCTCCATACCCTGTTGACGTCATCACCACATCATACTGATGCCACGACCACATCGTCCGCCACCTCTCTGCTTCATCCGCCGTGTCATCCACCACGTCACCGCCAAGTCAGCCTCCATACCCCCGCTACACGACAAAAGTTGCATCATGCTGACGTCACCCGACCAAAGCACGCCAAAACCCGCCAAAATCAAATTTTTGTAAAAAAAAGGCGTAAAAGGTCATTTTTTGTTCATTTCTGTTTGTTTCTTCTACGCGGCCTGTGCATGCAATTTCTCTTCCAAAGCGGCAATTTGACCACACAGTCCGCCACCCAGCTAAATTGACTCCACAGCTCGGCCCCTCAGCTCGGTCCGCCACCTACATTTCACACATTTCACCGTTAAAACAGGTATTTACATGAACTTTGCTCCCAAACCCTGTTTTTTCTAGTTTTCTCTGTAAATTCACCAAAAATACCCAAATTTGAATTAGAAACACTGTGCTGCCTTCAAACCCACGCACTGCAATCTCTGTTTTTACCCATTTTACTGGGAAATCCCTCAAACTCCATCCCCACTACAAAATTTTCCCACTGAGCTAAAATCAAGCTCGTTTCAGCCTACAATTCCCGCAATTCTCTGAGAAAGCCCCAGAAACTGTCATTTTGCCTACTATCACTGCAAAAAATTCAAATTCCAAATTAAAAAATCACAAGAGATTGAATAATGGAGGCTCCAGTGGCCCTTAATGTTGCTACCCTTAATGCTCCTCATAAGGATTTGGAGTGGATGCCCTTAGCTGATAGGGATTTTCAAATTCGAGACTTAATTGGTGACAAAAACCACCTTCAAGCATTCTGTGAAATCAGGAACAATCACCTAAACAAAGCTAATCTCTATGGGATATGAGAATCCAATCTGCCCAGATACTACCTCCCATAAGTGAATGTATTCCCAGATGTCATTCGCTTGTGTTGTACCAATTATGAGCCTACTCAAAGAGCAGTCATCTCTCCAGCTGGAACTGTCTTATTTCATATAACTCCTGACTCAATCAATGAAATGCTACACTTTAAACCTACTCAGCCTCTGGCTCCTCTTTCCATGGGACATTTGGTGGATCAAGGCTCTAAACTATCCACTGCAGAAATAGGTCAACTTTCCAAGTTGTTTTCGAGTTCAGATTGCCACTCCAGATTCTCACATCCCTGCCACCATGCCTGGTTCAATGAACCCGGAATACTCATTATTGATATGATATCCTATGTCCTAGGATTTAGGACAAGTGAAATTGTTGATGAGACCATCTTAGCTTTCGTGTCCATATTTATTCCAGGACAGCCTCCTGCAATCAAGTATGACTTTGCTACCTTCATTTCCAACAAGATCCATGACCAATTCATGAAACTAGACAGAGAAGGAGTCTTCAAGTATACCTCTTATATCTATCATCTGTTTCTGTACTATCAAGCAGACAGTTTTCAGTTTCCTATCAGAAAATTGGATAATAAAGGAGAAAGGAGATCTGTAATATTTTGGACCTCAGTCTTCCATATAGTATATCACTCTCCTTACACCTATTCTAAATTCATCGATCTGTTTATATATCCAGTCTCCTCTCTGCTGATGACAACTCCTCCTGCTAGACTCTCTAGTGAAATGCAGAAAATTTTACAGCTCTCCAAAAACTATAAATTAGGTGACTGGTACTTCTACCAGAATCACACTGAGATCAGGATATATGGCTGTGAGTTGTGCCCCTATAAACTACCAAAATATGTACCTATGAGACTGTTTGCTCTTGAATATTTCAGGCAATCTCTTAACTCAGATTTGACTCATTTTTATGGTGCCAAGAAAAAAGCTCAGCTCAAATTAAGAAGCCAATTAGGCCCCTTCATTGTTAACAAAAAGGAAGGATGGAAAGATGCTGACAAGATATTGGGTGAACAACTCACATTAAAGAGAAGCTTTTGGTGGGTACCCTATGACCCGAATGGATTCATCTGCAATAGAAAAGTAAAAAATAGGCTATCAGCCTATAATCATCTTAGGATCCCTGATATAGAGCAGTATGCCAATCAAGATGAGTGGGTAGAGGGCACATTAGTTGAAGAGATTACTGAGGAAGAAAAGATGGAACAAGCAATGAAAAATCTTGAAAAGACTCTTGACTTGGACTCTTTTGGACAGGTGTCTTTCAAATTGCCACAGCAAATAGGAGTAAGCACATCAACTGCGGGAACTTCACAGCAACCTGCAAAAGAGAGTACTACACCAACTACAGGGACATCTAAGGGCAAAGAAGTGTTGGATTCAGAGTAGCACATAATGACAGATCAGCCATCATCAAAGGAACAAGGCCAAGGGAAAATTCCTCATGTCCAGACCAAAGCACCAGAGGTACCAGCATTACAGACTCCTCTGAATGAGGAGAAAGGCAGAAAAAGGGACCGAGAAGAGGCTACACCTGTCACTGGACCAGCAGAGCAACCAGGGGCAAAAAGGCAAAGAATAGATCCTCTACCTGAAGAGGAATTTATTGAAGAAATCATAGAAAGTCCAAGAAGTGAGAGGGCTGCCAGCCCACAGACATCTCCAGTGGTAGAAACTTCCACCAGCTCACATAGGCAGCAATTGGAGAAACAACAAAGTGTGGAAATTTCCTTCACAAGGCCACAAAGCAAGCAAGGTTCAGATATTAAAAGAACATTCACAGATATCAAAGCACAGAATGAGCCAATAAGACTGCAACTTTATGATCGGTTTCTCAAGATGACTCCCACCAAACAACGAAGGGTCATGTCTGCGTATGACATTAAGGAAGGAAAGATGATCTTAAGCCACTTTAAGTCTAAAGTGCAGCAGCCACAGTCAGCTGCTGATTACATAAGAACAAATCTGGAAATCCTTGCTAAAGACATCCACCCTATGGATCAAATTGAGCTGCACAAGCAAACAGGAGAGATGGTTTACTCCACATTGGCAGACAAGGCAATGCTAGCTCAACAATTGCAGAATTCATTAAACAACACATCTGCCCAATTAGATTTGGAAAAAGCATCTTCTTTGGCCAAGGACAACAGGATAAAGACCTTGGAAGAGATTATTATTGAGCTAAGACATGATCCCAAGAATGCCCAAGGAATAAAAGCATTGATGAAGAAAAAGGAGGATGACATAGCTGCCCTCAAGAAACAATTGAAGCTGCCAATCACAATGCATCCTCAAACCACAGAGGTTGTGCAAGAGAAAGCAGAAGAAGACATGATGGAGTTGTTAATGAAAATGAATCAAAGACTAATTGAGACCGAGCAGGAATTGGAGAAAGCATTGCAGGAAAAGTAGGGAGTGTCGACCTCCCAGCCATCTCAAACAGCTCCAACAGTTATAACTGCTCCTCCTACAGTTACAACAGCAGTGTCTTCCACTGATCCAACATCAGCAGCAGGTACTTCAGCAACAACAATAGCAGCAGGAAACAACACTGCCATGACCATAGAGGAATTGATAAAGTCTATGGAAGATCTAAAGCTCCAAGTTTCAGAATTAAAGGATGCCAAAGAAAAGTTGGAAAAATTAGAAGTGAGCTATGACAAGTCTAAAATGACTGTCGCAGAAAAGTCAAGGGAGGTAAAAGCATTGGAGAATAAAGTGAAGGAATTGGAAAAGGATCTCTCCCTACATAAGCCCTTGTCAGAAATCAAAACAATCTTATGGACCAACATTGGCCAATCCATCAATGATGTATGGAAATCAATACAGATAGTCCATGAGCAGATTGATTTGGTAGCAACAGCTCAAGCAGAAATTCAAAAGGCCAGGAATTCATTGGGACACATGCCTGAACAGGCCAATAGGCTGATACACTTTTTGAACACCCACACCAAGGAAGAACTGGAAGCGATGGAGATCAATGACAGGATAGGCACCATTCTAACAGTCAAAAGAGTCCTCACCATGAAGAACTTCATACAAAACCTGGAGAGAAAGTGCCATGACATGCAAGTGGAGATAAATGCTTTCACACAGAAGTTTACAACTTTGCAGGAAAAGGGTCTGCCCAGCTTATTGACCAATGACTATAGACTGATGACACATGCAAACTATGCTCACGGGTTGAATGCATATGTGGCAAATCAAATCACAGCATCATCAAGTTCCGTATAAGAGAAGGCACTCCCATCTGGACAGAGCTTGTATGATAATTTAGAAAATCTGTTTTTCATTGAGCATGAAGTGAGACATCTCTTCACAGTCCAACCTACTCTCTACAAGTACACGGATGCTGATGAAACACTAACAAAAATGCGTAGACACCAATTTCAAAATGAAAAGTGGTGGCAGACTATGCTGGAAATTTTGTAGGCGGACTTCAAAGTTTTGTTTATTTAACCAGAACACGACAGATGTCATAAAGTGGAGGAAAAGGGCAGATGAAAATCACGCTGAGTAGTGATATATTAAACGCACCTGAGCAAGCAGAGCCGGCAGTGCGGAATATTAGTAAAGCATCCACCGGTCGACTCGCTGAGCAAACAGTCAATGCATCTCACCAACTGAGCGGCCAGCACAACATCAATTACTTCTGCATTTATTTCTTCCTATTCCTAAGATCATTTATTTCTGTTTCTGAGTAGGTAGAAGAAGTTATTGCTAGATATTATCTCATTTGAGATATTTTGTAAACATTTTTGTACAAATACCTCCCCAAGCTAAGTAATAGGGGTTGGTGATACATTTCTGGGACTGCGCTATAACTCTGAGAACTGTTCTGAATAAAAAGAAGGTGGAATGCGTTGTTGATGAACTGAACTCTTTGGATGTGGGATTAATGACAGTGGACTATGTTGCAGAATTCTCGAATTATTTCATGGATCAATAAGTCCTTTTAACTCATGTTTTACAGTTTTCTATGCTTTTATATATCATCTATGTCCATAATCTTAATAACAGGGAAAAATAATAACCCAGAACTTACTTAACTGTACTCTGTGTTCAATCTCTGGTATTTTTATGTTTTCTTCAGAGCTAGCATAGGCAGGAATTCTTCATTGCTCCTGTTTCCCCTGGTTCTTACACTTTGAGTATATCTAGGGAATTCTTAATTGCTCCCTGGAAATATTCATTCACTTTCCCTCTGCCAGCATGATGAAATATTCTTAATTGCCTTTCATCCCCTGACCTCCATGTCCATCTGATTTCAGCTTATAAATTGTTTCATGTTCTGATTATCTTGCTCTGTAGTACCTCCTCTGTCAAAGAAACCATATCCAACAGTTTATCCTCATAGACTCCATAGCCCAATGGACTGAACTTCTCAGACTTTCACCCCTGTTTTATTGAAAATCATCATCCAAAAATCAAACAAACAACTTGTTCTTCATATCTAGCCTAATATACTCCAAACAAAGCTAAATTATAAATAGAGATCCCTCTCTGGGTGCAGATTGGCTAGGACCTACATCTAAAAGATTGGTCTGTGGTTACCTCGACCGTATTCCCTTTTCTAGGAGCTTGGGGAGCAACCTGAGTGATAACATCATTGGCGACTCCACTGGGGAACCTGAATAAATGTTTGTTACTGCTGTCTATTTTCTAAAACTACAGATGGAGCCTGAAGTTAGCCAGGTAGCCTTTGAAACTGTTTTTGCTATGCAATTACAGGAGTAAATAAATGCTACTTCAGTCAATCTCCAGCCTAGTTTTAGGCTTTAAACAACTGTCTCAAAGACTTGATCAGTTTCCTTGTTTCAAACACATCTGAAGGAAATTCAAGCTCCTATATTTCATAAGCTTCCTTCAAAATATTGTCTAAAATTGTATCCTTCAAAATATTTCCAGAAAATACCAAAAAATAGATTTAGAAGCTGGCTCCAAAGAAGAAAACCCGTTACACTAGATCTAATCTAGATCCAAATCCTCCAGCCATCTTCGAAAATCCTAATTTGATACCAAAGGACCTTAGAAGCCGAGAAAATCAAGAAAATTCTGCTGATTTAAACCTTGAAACAGTTCAGCAGAACCATATCCAAACTCAGCTTACTCCTGCTAAAGCATCAGTCCTTTCTGCCATTACTGTTGCTTCTCCTAGTTCTTCATCCACACCTCAAAACATCTTTTCCACTCCCCCATCCACTGCACATATTTCCACTGCTGTCCCTGTTGTTCCAGCTGTCCCATTCCTTCCTGCTGTCCCATTTATCCCTGTAAATATGGCAAACTGATATGCTCCCCTGCAGTTACCTGCAAATCCAGGGGCTATGCCCCAAGATTATCAAAGCAAAATCACTTATTTTGATGGTACTGGCACCTATACAGCTCAACAACATACCAAGAATATGACAGACTATTTTGAGAACTATGAAATTTATGATAATGATGTCAGAATGAAAATTTTTGTCCAAAGCTTAACTGGTGATGTAAGGACTTGGTTTAGAGCACTCCTTGCAAATACCATTGCTGACCCAGATGCCCTTTATCAAATGTTCATGAACAGGTGGGAAAAGAAAAAGGACCCATTACACATCCTATCAGAATATAAAAGCTTGAAAAGAGGCCCCCAAGAAACTGTTCAAGATTATTGTGCCAGATTTAACAATGTATACAATGCTATCCCGCAAAATCTTAGACCTCCAACAGACTTGGCCTTGATCAAATTCCCTGATGGATTTGATTATGATATGGCATATCAGCTGAGGGAAAGAGCTCCTCCAAGCTTAGAAGACATGCAAAGTATAGCTGTCAGTGTAGAAGCAAATCTGATTTCCAAAAGAGCTCGGGCTAGAGGTGAAAGAAGAATACCCATCAAAGAAGAACCTTCTGCCTTCGAACAAAAGTTAGATGCTATCATTAAAGGAATGGATAGACTTGTTGATATGGTAGAAACAATTGAGAGAAAATCTTCTTGGGAAGGTCAACCAAGTAACACGGCAAGAAACCCAAACTTCAGGAAAAATCAAAATCCCAATGCTGGAAGGGCTGGCCCTAACCAGAACATCAGACCTCCATTACAAGAAAATTTTTCTGAAGCTTCAACCTCTAGTGAACCAATAGAGGACCCTCACATCAACTTAATGGGTTTAAACAGTGAACAGCAAATATTTTTAACCCAAGAAGACCAAGAAGCTCACAATTTTAATCGATTTCAGACCAAATCTGGAGAGTCATTTGATTTTAGAGAGGGATATGATGCAGCTGTCTATGAGGTTCATAAGCAATGCAAATTAAGAAGCAGAACGATAGATGTCTCTGAACTCAACAAGTAGAAAGATGTCAAGCAACCTAAGAAAACAAAGGTTGATAACTCCCCAATACAACCCTCTGTTGGGACATGTTAGCACTTGAAATTTCACCTCAGGCTGAAAAGGCAAATCTCAAAGCTACATCAAACCATTCAGCCTCGTAGCTAGCCCTACGGGGCAGGAGAAGGCTCTCTCCGGTCAATCTCGGTAGATCTTCAATGGGATGAGATGACCAACAAGGTAACACTGATATTAGGCTAGTAAACTGATTATAAAGGTTGATTTGGGGGTTTTTGAGGTTTTTGGTGGCAAATTGAGGAGCTGCAATTTAGGGTGCGGGGATGTGACACAGTTTCTGCAGGGGGGTCTTTGGGGCAAGGTAGGAGCCTGTATTGATGTCTTTAACTGAAGTGGATGATTAAGAAGAAAGATAAGAAAGCTAAAGAGGGCAAACAATGGATTTGAATTCTCTTTAGACAGCCGAAAACATAGAAATTAAACAAATTTGAAAGCAGAGCATGGCAAGCATGAATTCTAACTTTATCACTTCATTTGTTTAATATGCAACAGTATAGAAAGGAAATGAATCACATAACAAAGCTTACAATAACATGAAGAGACACACCATCAACACAATGATTCCACAAGAATCCCAAAGATGACTGCAAAACCCTGGTCTTCCTTAGCCAAAAATTGCAGAGATACAAGTGAAAATATACAATGATAGCTTCTCCCTCAAGAGTCCAACCATGAAAATGAGCAAGAAAGTACATAATATAGATGATCTAACCTCTTTCCCTGCCTCCATGGGTCGAGCTCACTATCCTAGGAGCTGTTTGAACAACTTCTAAACTAAGCACTACAAAATAGGCAGTCAAAACAACTTGCCTCTATAAACTTGCAAACCAGTTCATACAGTCAATTTTACCCTTTTACATGCAAGAATCTTCTAGAAGAGTTAAAAAAGAGTAAAAGTATCCAAAAAGTGCCACAAGTACAGTCAAGAGGACCACCATTGACCTCAGAAAGTCAAATAGGAGCTAAACTGCAGTTTCTGGGCTGAACTGGTCAAATCTGGCACAAATTCCTCAACGGGTTGTGCACATCTTCCTCAACGGGTCGTGCACTTTGGAGCCCTGTTTGGAGGCCTTCCCGGTGTCAAAATGAGGTGCAGGATAGCTCGTTGGAAAGGTCTCTGAGTCTACTTTCCAACCCAACTAGAATTTTTGGATTTGGAGGTCATTTTCTAGTCAAACGTCAATTCTCCCAAGACTACTTCTGCAGCTCAAAAAAGGGGCAGAAAGTCAAAATTTGGCTGTATTTTGACCTTTTGGAGGCCCAAAACTCCATGAAAACTCAAATCCATCCATAGGCATGTGTAACTTTGCATGAAAAATCTAGAAATGCTGAGTTTTCGCAAAACGGAGCTACGATGACAAAGGGTCTCACCGGGGGTGAGACCCGTTGAGAAGCCAAAACCTGTAAATTTCCCAAAAATGCCAAAAATGAGCCAAAACTTCCAAAATTTTTTGTGCTTGGTGCTGTGAAGAGGCTAGTGGGTGTCATGATCCTTGAGGGATGCCTCAGCCAAGATACGGAGGGGGTTGGTCTTCTTCTTCCGCCTAAGAGCCTCGGACAACCTCCTTTGGAACATTTTCATTTTTGCCTTGCAAACATGCATCCTCGCCCAATAGTGATTCTTCATGTTCCTTAGCAGCTTTTTCTCTTGGTTGGCCTTAGCCAACAGCCTCTCCAAGTGGGAATTCTCCTGAATGAGCAATGACTCCCGGTCAGCAGGCAATGGGTCACCGGCCCTCCTACGGTTTAGGACTCGGTCACTACGAATCCTCCAAAGCTCATCAAGCGCCTTCTCCTCCTCCAGCTGTGTGTTCTGCTGCTCTAGATAGGTGATGGTCCATTGGGCACCCTCAAGTCTCCGCTGCAAAACATCATTCTCGGCCCTGAGCTGCTGAATGATCTCCTTTGCCTCTTGGCTAGGAGAACTGACCTCAAGATCAATCACCGGATCCTCATGAACCATGGGCTCTTTGCCCCTCTGCAATACCTGTGCTGGTGAAGAAAGCGAGGCCCCTTCCACCTGATGTGGAGATAACACTCGCTGATCTGAAGATGAAGGCGAGACCCCTTCCACCTGCTGTGGAGATAGTACTCGCCTAGCTGCTGCAAATAAGGCCCTTGGGCCTTTTTGATAGGTGACCATAGGAGTGGAGCTGACATGTTGGGTGATGGGAGCATCAGGCTGCTGAGATGGTCCTCCCTCCTCATGAATGGCCTCCTGATGTGGCTGAGGTGGCACTGTGAAAAACTCACGGGAGATGAACTCCTCCCATGAGATGCCCTACTGAGTCAACTGATGAGAGACTATGAGCTGGATCAAACCATAGTGACAAAGGCTCCTGTACTACTGAGCCGGGGTCTTCCTCTGCAACATGGGCACCATCCTCTGAATGTTATGAAACAAGAAGACCGGGAGGTTCATCATCCTCACCCGGGTGAAATGCATCAACAGGCGAATGTGATATGAATAGACCTGTGAAAATCTGCCCTCACATGTGAAATAATGCATGATAAGTCTCATGAGGGGAGCATACTCACTTCGAAGAAATCTGAATGGGAAAACACCCGTCAACAGTCTCACAAATGATGGCCGGACATAAGGCTCAAAGTGAACAAAATCAAGTAATCTGCGCTTAGGCCACACCTCACCCACATTTGGTATCCCTGTAGCCTCTGAGATCACCTCGGGTGTCAATATGAAATTCACCCCTGCAAGAGTGACATGTCCATCATGGAGGTGTAAGACAAACAAGCGGGCCAACTCTCTATGATGTTGAATCTGAGAGATCCTCTCACAAAACTGATAGCATGACATGTACTGGAAACAATTCACTGCCAAAGGACAAGCCTGTAATTCTGCCAAAGAAGTAGGCTCCTCCCGCTTATGATGGCCTCCCTTACCCCCTCTACGAGGCCTCCTCTGTTCCTCAATCTCTGTAGATGATGAATGATCATCACTTTGCTCATAAGTTTCGGTATCTGACATGGTTTTGGAGCAAAGTGGACAAACTGAAGGACAAATTGAACTGCTGCCTCTGCCTACAAAAGTACTGAATTCTATGCTGTTTCAAGGGGAAAAAACATGAGGGGAATGTTAGGGGAGGGAACTTCTTAACAAGGAATGGGAATATATGAAAATAACAGGGAATTTCAAGGGAAACTTTACAAATTGTCATGCATATAGGAACACATTTTAACCTTGGGAAATCATTTGTAAAGAACATCTCATATGGGAAAAAAACATGTATGATATTGAACATGGAAGGGGCATACATGTATCAATAGGGACATAGGGACACCATACACCAAATTTATTTAGAGGAGTTCATGTGTGTCATAAGGCAGATTTTGTTTTTAAAAGGAGTACATGTACATTGTTTTAACATAGAGGGAAGGTTTTCATGTACAAGGGGATGTCAAGGGTATGTAGGGGTTATGTACATGACTCTAGATATACAACAACATTTATTTTCACATGACTCTTTTCTTTATTTGCAAATGTATCTTTTCTTTTTGTTCTATTTTTGCATGTGTATGGTAGAGGGAATTAGGGTTTTGTGTGCTTGTGAGAGGGGTAGGGTTTATAGTTTAGGGATGGGGGAAAGGTCTACATTTTATGTACAAATAATATGGGACAGAGATGAAAGCATGACTGTGAATGAAAGAGGAAAAGAGGGAAGGGACCAAATGGGACAAAATCACTTGAAACAGTCACAAAACCCTAGCATTTTACAAACATTAGCAAGCAGCCATATCAATCCATTCATTTGCAAATTTGGAGGATGAAATCATAGCACACAACCTTATTTTCATCATCAATCTCCAAAACAATGAGTAAAGACCCTACCTCGAGCGTTTAAGAAGATTTGAAGTGGAATGAAGGAATTTGGTTGAAGTTTGATGGCAGACAGCTGAACGGGTCGCGCAGGTTCCCCAACGGGTCGCGCACAGCCCAACGGGTCGCGCACAGCCCAACGGGTCGCGCCCGTTAAAATTTTGAACTGCTAGAGTGTGCTGGACGGGTCGCGCACCGCCCAACAGGTCGTGCACAGGCTTGAACGGGTCGCGCACCTGCAAACTGCCCGAAAACACTGTAATTTTGCCTCCTTCGCCTATCACTCTCTCACAACCTCTCTTGCAAGCTTTGAAACGCACAATGAGAGTGAAAGGAGGGAATATGACCTTTTATAATCTCATTTGAAAGAATTTCATCCATAAACCCACTTTATAAAGTCTATTTTGACACTTTTTTAAAAAACACTGATTTTTTGGTTTCCTTTATCCTGAAGTTGACTTTTTGAGTGCTTTGACCTGATTCTTTTTGCAGGTAGATCATCTGAAGGACTATGGCAAGGGGACCAGGGTTGTTGCTGCCTTTTTGAAGACATTTTGGAATTTTTTTTTTTTATTTACAAAATTTATCATGACCTTGGCTTTAAAAACAGGGTTTTTAAATCCAAGGTTAAAAATGAACTGTACATGATGAAAATTTCAAAGGAACATGTTTACCATCCTCCCTCTGGCTTGCTGGTCACTCCAGGACTTTCAGAGACATGACCTTGCAGAGACAAATGACCAAAACCCTAGACCTAGAATTTTGACATTAAGACACATCAAGACAAGCTTGAAAAACTCAATAACTCATATGACCTGATCCAGCAAAGCCAAGAGGGGTATGAATAGACTAGCTCCTCCATCAAGGTTATGGCATGCCTAACGGGATGCAAACTTTGACACTGATGAGACACCTACTAATGCAAATGCAAAGAGCTTTGATCACTGATGGAGGGCTTTCAAGACCGACACTAACAGGACAGACATCAACCCAAAAGAACTAACAGTTGAGGACATATCAGACAATCAACCTAGCAGTCAGCCCTCCACTTCCTTTCCTCCCAAAGAAAATGCAAACAAATCTGCTGAAATGAATTAAAAAGAAGATTCAGTTCTTAACAACACTCTTGATAGACAAAAAAACATTGAAAATGCAGCAGAAAAAGAAAGGCTTGCTGCCCAAAATGCAAAAGTCCAAATAGAGAAACCCTTTAATCTGGAAACTGAAATAGGCAAGTTAAAAATAGCAATTCCACTGTCAGAATTGGCTAAACACGAGGTCTATAGGGAACAAATCAGAAGATCACTTTAAATTCTAGAAAACAGAGATGTAGTAAATGTTTTAGATGACCAGCCAGAACTGATTTTTGGCCCGGAAGTAAATGGAAAATCAGTAGATGGAGGGGTCCCTCCATTCTATGTAAGCCTCAACATTCATGACAAAGTCCTACATAATGCAATGTTTGATTCGGGAGCTTCCCATAATCTAATGCCTAAGTCGGTGATGGAAAAATTGGACTTAGATATCACCAGACCATACAAAGACTTGTTTTCCTTTGATTCTAGCCAGGTCAGGTGTCTAGGCCTAATTAAAGATTTATGTGTATCTCTAGTCCAATACCCTGCCAAGACCATTTTAATGGATGTTGTGGTGGCTGATATCCCACCCAAATATGGCATGATTTTGTCCAGATTTTGGGGCGCAAAGCTCCAAGGTTCTTTGCAGTTGGACATGTCCTATGCCACCATCTCAGTCTTTGGCCAGCCAAAGAGATTGTACCGGGAAACATTGATGAAATATGTGGTTAGCAGTCAAGCGAAACCCCAAAACTTTCCCATCTATTCCATACATTCTGATATGGACTCTTTCATCTTGTTCAATGCTGACATGTGTCCCCCAACTGATGACAAAGTTGTGGCTATGGAGCAAAAAATTAACATAAATGAAGAATCTGTTGCTTAAACTCTAGAAATTTCTGAAATAATTGATATGACAGACACACAAGGAAAACCACATGAAACAGAATATTCAAATCTGCCCACCAAGGAAGTTTCAAAAACTCCTAATACTGACCACAAACATGAAATCCTTTGGTGTCTAGAGTTTGATGGATCTGTGAATAAACTAGGAGCAGGGGCAGGGATTTGGATACACAACATGCAAAATAATCATGCTGAAGGACATGCATATAGGCTGAACTTTAGATGCACAAACAACATAGCTGAATATGAAGCCCTCCTGCTAGGACTAAAATTGATAAAAAGACTAGGAGCAGTTAGGATATCAATTTTAGGAGACTCTGATCTTATTATTCAACAAATGAAATGCAACTTTGTCACAAATGACCTCAGATTAAGAGCATATAGAGGGGCAGCAGCTGAAATACTCAACACCTTCCTAGAATCACAACTTACCAAAATTCCTAGGAACCACAATTTACATGCGCACAGTTTGGCAACATTTGCCAGCACTTGCAAACTGTCGTTTGAGCCTAATCATCATTTTACTACTGAAATTAAACACAGACCTGCTGTTCCAGACAATGTAAAAAATTGGCAGGTGTTTGAAATTGACAGTCAAATCAATAACTTCTTGACCCTAAAAGAAGAATTTTTTAGCAACAATATAGACATGGATCCTAGTTGTGGGGATCAGCAAACAAACAAAGCTAAAACTCATATTTCAGCTGAAACAGCAAATCAGATTTTGCATCCAACAATCTTCACCAGCAAAGAATTACAAGAGTTGAAACAAGCAGAATTTGATGAAACTGTTGGGGCAGAATCTGAAATAATTGATTTGAAGGATAATTTTTTACCCACAGGCTTGAGTCCTCTCGAGGATATTTTTGACTCTAATGATATTCCGAGAAAGCCTAAAATGCAGCCATTAAACGCAGAGATTAAGGACTGCAATATAGGCACTGAACAAAACTCAAAAATGATAAAATTGTCTAAAACATTGCCACCTAACCAGAAGCTGAAATACATTGAATTGTTTAAAGAATTTCGAGACGTATTTTCTTGGAGTTATGAAGATCTCAAGTCTTATGATACCTCTGTAATCCAGCGCACAATTCCCCTCAAAGCAAATCAGAAAACTTTCAAGCAAAAACTTAGAAGGATCAATCTTGTCCTTCTTCCTCTCATTGAAAAGGAAGTCAAAAGAATGTACGAGGCTGGAATAATTGCACCCATTAGATTCTCTGAATGGGTCTCAAACTTGGTGCCCACTAGAAAGAAAATAGGTGAGATTAGACTGTGTGTTGATTTTAGAAATCGGAATAAAGTTTCTTTAAAAGATCTCTACCCCTTACCCAAGATGGATAACATTTTACAAAGGGTAGTGGGAGCTTCTAGAATTTCACTGCTAGATGGGTTCTCAAGTTTCAATCAGATCCTAGTTCATCCCGATGACCAAGACAAAACAACTTTCACAACACCTTGGGGAACCTTCAAGTATGTAAAAATGCCTTTTGGACTTAAGAATGCAGGGGCAACATTTCAGCGAGCCATGGACATAGCCTTTGCTAAGGAAATTCATGATTTCCTGGTCATATATCTAGATGACCTTACTGCATTTTCCAAATCAGATCAAGAACATTTAGAACATCTAAGACAAGTGTTTTTAATTTGCAGAAAATATGGCATATCACTAAACCCAAAGAAATCATTGTTTGGCCTAGAAGAGGGCAAGCTCTTAGGTCACATAATCTCAAAAGATGGCATTAGAATTGACCCAGACAGAATACAAGCCATTCTGCAAGTTCCTCACCCTAGAAACATCAAAGAATTGCAAGCTTTCCTAGGGAAAATTAATTTTCTAAGAAGATTTATACCCAACTTGGCTGAACTGATAAGGTTGCTGAATAACATGCTGAAAAAGGATTCCAAAGTAAAGTGGACAGTGGAAGCTAAGCAAGCCTTTGAAGAAATCAAGATAGCTTTAACCAAAACGCCAGTCCTCACAAGCCCGAAATTTGACAAAGATTTTATAATCTTTTCCTTTGCATCTGAACATACTATTGCTGCGGTTTTATTACAGAAAGATGATCAGGGATGTGAAAAACTCATTGCTTTTTTCAGCAAAGCGCTAAGAGATGCACCTTTAAAGTATCAAATCATGGAAAAACAAGATTATGCATTGGTAAAAACTATTAAGGACTTCAGAGTTTACATTTTATACTCTCATGTAATATCTTATGTGCCAAACACTGTTGTCAAGGATATTTTAACTCAAGAAGGAATTGAAGGCAAAAGAGGAAAATGGATAGCTAACATCTTGGAATATGACATTGAAAGTAAACCAACAAAGCTGATAAAAGGACAAGGATTAGCCAAACTTATGACTGAAACTAACTTCCATGCCCTTGACATCAATGAACTGGATAACGAACAGGAGATGGCGACTCCACAGATCAATCAAGCCTTTTTACAATCACCTTGGTATGCTGATATATTTTATGTATTGTTAAACCTGCAGGCTCCTCCAGGGTTATCCAGAACTAAAAAGAGATTTTTGAAAATGAAAGCTTCAAAGTTTTGTATTATAGATGATGTTTTGTTTTGGAAAAATCATGAAGGGATTTTATTGAATTGCTTAACAAAGGATGAAACTGACAAAGTGCTGAAAGAATTTCATGCAGGGGATTGTGGTGGACATTTGTATTGGAAATCAACTGCTGATAAAATCCTAAGGGCTGGATTTTATTGGCCCACCCTCTTTGCTGATGTCAGAAAGTTTGTAACCTCTTGCCATAAATGTCAAATCTTTGAAGGCAAGAGAAAGCTTCTACCTCTACCCCTCAAACCAGTTTCAACTGAAAGACCATTTCAACAATGGGGTTTAGATTTCATTGGGGAAATTCACCCTCCCTCTTCTGGCCAGCATAGATGGATTTTGACAGCCACAAACTACTTCACCAAATGGATAGAAGTTGTCCCTTGTAGGCAAGCCAATGACTCAGTGATCATGCAATTCCTAGAAACCAATATCCTGTCCAGATTTGGCTGTCCTGAAAAGGTTATCACTGACAATGTTGCTTCCTTTAAATCCAAAAGAATGATTAGTTTTTGTCATAAATACCACATTACCTTAGGCCACTCCACAGCCTATTACCCTCAAGGAAATGGTTTAGGTGAATCATCCAATAAGAGCTTGATCAACATCATTAAGAAAGTATTGGAGGAAAACAAGAAGAACTGGCACAAGAAGCTTATCAATGCACTTTGGGCAGACAGGCTGACTACAAAGAGATCCATTGGAACAAGCCCCTATCAGTTGGTTTATGGCATGGAGGCTGTATTCCCTTCATCTTTGGGAATCCCTGTGATAAAATTACTACAAGAAATACAAGCAGAACCCAATGATATTCAGAGGAGAATCAATCAAACAATTCATTTACAGCAGACTAGAGAAGAAGTGTATCAAAGATCTCAGGTTCTACAAGAAAATTTGAAAAAGATATTTGAAAAAAGGACAAAGGCAGAGGATTTTTTCATAGGAGATAAGGTACTGAAATGGGATTCCAGAAGGGAAGACAAAGGAAAACATGGGAAATTTGATTTTCTATGGAAGGGACCTTATGTCGTTCAGGTTGTGCAAGGAAACAACACCTATTTTTTAAGAAGCCTGGATGGTACAGAAGCTGAAGATGGGCCAGTCAATGGTCGGATGCTTAAACATTATTTTGATCCACTTTGTTAAGATGTCAGAACTCTAAACATGTACATAAGAGTGTTTATTTTCTGCAGTTTATTACAGCAATTAGATAGCAGGGATATGCAGCAAATTTTGAGAAAAAGGAAAGGAATTGTGCCACCTTTTGTATTACATTTCCAGTTGATCAGAAGAATTGAAGAAGGAGACTTGGGAGCTGTAAATATGTTGGAAAACATTTAGACAAGCTATAACAAAAAAACAAAGCTGCAATTGTGTAAATAATCTTCTGAGAAAAGTATTTATGTTGCAAAGGTACACTGCTGTTTATTTACAGCAAGGGCAAAATTTCAGAATACAGCAAGAAATGGATATAAGGCCATCTGACCTGCTATTCTTGGCTTTCACCAGGAAAATCCATCCCCAAGTGGAGCCACTGTTATGCTCCTATACCAATAGGTGTCATTTTTCATGATTGACTGATAAAATGCCAAATATGTTCATCCTTTCCATGCTGCAAAGGTTCCATATTTTGAAAAAAACAAAAAATTAAAAAATGAAAAGAGGGTATGCCCTAAAAGAAAATCAAAGGGAAAAAAGAATGAATTGGTCAAAAAGAAAGAAAATGAACCACAAAGAAAAGACTAGGAAAGTGTGCTAGCCCAAATGCCACTACTATTCCATTTTTGCAAAGAAGTTCATGGTATGCAATCAGTTACTTGATGGATGGCCAAACAACTCAATATTGGCCAGTCCATGTTTAAATTTCCTATTTTAGAGTTAGAGAATAAATCTGTCCAAACAGTTCAAGCTTGGCAGATCAGTAGCTAGGTAGAGAAACAAGGGTGCTCAACAGCTAAATTTGAGTCCCTGGAAGAAATAAGGGCAGACTTAGATAGGAGGGCAGTTAAAAGAAAAGAAGAGAGTAAGGGTTTGCTAGTTCAAATGCACCCAATCAAAAAAGAAGAAAAAATGTTAGGTGTAATAGGTTGGGTAAGAAATTTTGAGGTTGCAGAAGCAGGTTTATGAGAAATTTTGTCTATTGAAGCTAATTCATCGCTCATGGATATCATAAGCACAGTGGCAATGGTTTGGCTACAGAACAGATGGAGCATGACTAATTTCCCTTCTCATTTCCCCAAGAAACACTTACTAACCTCCCCACAAGGACATTGGGATCTACTCAATGGTCCTAGATCATTCCATTTCATGAAAAATGCTAAGTGAAACTCTGTGTTTACTTAGGCCAAGAAAGCCACATTTCTTGTGTAAAAATTCCTTTTCTTTCCCTAAGCCTAAGTTCTACCTTTTAAACTTAGTATCTTGATCAAATTCATATTAACATGCTAACTTTATTATATAGTTCCTATGTAAATGTTTTCCCCTCCCCTATTATATATAAAATACAAAAAAACCCCAAAAATATTTTAATATCCCGACCCCGGCAACTATAGCCATATGGTAATGTTTTATGGGAAATATTGGTTCACCCGAAACCATATATTAACCTTTGCGCGCACACCGTGGAATTCATTTAACACTTGGTCAAATGAATAACCAGACCCGCAAACCCATATAACCAAAGTTTTAATACCCGCCCACATTACAAAACGTTAATATATATGTGGGTCCCTCGTGTCATAAGCTTCCGCCATATCCCAATCACCCCCGCCGTTGGATCTGGGCCTTCCCATCCAACGGCCCACATCAATATCGCACGCCCTCATCTGCCGAACAATAGCGCCCGGGGGATGGGCAGTATTTGTGCCGTACAAAAGACAGCTGTCGCCATCCCGCTTCCCCCGCTGCCCCCCCTTCCAAAACCACCATGGCCTAAAGGCGGTGCGGGGGCCAAACCACTTACCACCTCCGTACCCCTCTAACGTCATCACCACGTCATTAGCTGACATCACGACCACGTCGCCCGCCACTTCTCCGCTTCATCCATCGTGTCATCTGCCACGTCACCACCAAGTCAGACTCCGTATACCTACTACACGACAAAAGTTGCGTCATGTTGACGTCACCCGACCAAAGCGCGCCAAAACCCGCCAAAATCAATTTTTTGTAAAAAGAAAAGGCGTAAAATTTCGTTTTTTGTTCATTTCTGTTTGTTTCTTCTACGCGGCCTGTGCATGCAATTTCTCTTCCAAAGTGGCAATTTGACCACATAGTCCGCCACCCAGCTAAATTGACTCCACAGCTTGGCCCCTCAGCTCGATCTGCCACCTGCAAATCGCACATTTCACCGTTAAAACAGGTATTTACATGAACTTTGCTTCCAAACCCCGTTTTTTCTAGTTTTCTCTATAAATTCGCCAAAAACACTCAAATTTCAATTAGAAACACTGTGTTGCCTTCAAACCCGCACACTGCAACCTCTGTTTTTACCCATTTTACTGGGAAATCCCTCAAACTCCGTCCCCACTGCAAAATTTGCCCACTAAGCTAAAATCAAGCTCGTTTCAGCCTACAATTCCTGCAGTTCTCTTAGAAATCCCTAGAAACTGTCATTTTGCCTACTGTCGCTGCAAAAAACTCAAATTCCAAATTGAAAAATCATAAGAGATTGAATAATGGAGGCTCCAGTGGCCCTTAATGTTGCTCCCCTTAATGCTCCTCATAAGGATTTGGAGTGGATGCCCTTAGTTGATAAGGATTTTCAAATTCAAAACTTAATTGGTGACAAAAACCACCTTCAAGCATTCTGTGAAATCAGGAACAATCACCTAAACAAAGCTGATCTCTATGGGATATGGGAATCCAATCTACCCAAATACTACCTCCCAGAAGTGAATGTATTCCCAGATGTCATTCGCCTGTGCTGTACCAATTATGAGCCTACTCAAAGAGCAGTCATCTCTCCAGCTGGAACTGTATTATTTCATATAACTCCTGATTCAATCAATGAAATGCTACACTTTAAACCTACTCAGCCTCTGGCTCCTCTTTCCATCGGACAGTTGGTGGATCAAGGCTCTAAACTGTCCACTGCAGAAATAGGTCGGGTTGCCCAGTTGTTTTCGAGTCCAGATTGCCACTTTAGATCCTCACATTCCTACCACCATGCCTGGTTCAATGAACCTGGAAGACACATTATTGATATGATATCCTATGTCTTGGGATTTAGGACAAGTGAAATTGTTGATGAGACCATATTAGCTTTCATGTCCATATTTATTCCAGGACAGCCTCCTGCAATCAAGTATGACTTTGCTACTTTCATTGCCAACAAGATCCATGACCAATTCATGAAACTAGACAGAGAAGGAGTCTTCAAGTATACCTCTTATATCTATCATCTATTTCTGTACTATCAAGCAGACAGTTTTCAGTTTCCTATCAGAAAATTGGATACTAAAGGAGAAAGGAGATCTGTAATATTCTGGAGCTCAGTCTTCCATATAGTTTATCACTCTCCTTACACCTATTTTGAATTCTTCGATCTGTTTATATATCCTGTCTCCTCTCTGCTGATGACAACTCCTCCTGCTAGACTCTCTGGTAAAATGCAGAAAATTTTACAGCTCTCCAAAAACAAGAAATTAGGTCACTGGTACTTCTACCAGAATCACATTGAGATCAGAATATATGGCTGTGAGTTTTGCCCCTACAAACTGCCAAAATATGTACCTATGAGACTGTTTGCTCTTGAGTATTTTAGGCAATCTCTCAACTCAGATTTGACTCAATTTTATGGTGCCAAGAAAAAAGCTCAGCTCAAATTAAGAAGCCAGTTAGGCCCCTTCATTGTTAACAAAAAGGAAGGATGGCAAGATGCTGACAAGATATTGGGTGAATAGCTCACATTAAAGAGAAGCTTTTGGTGGGTACCCTATGACCAAAATGGATTCATCTGCAATAGAAAAGTAAAAAATAGGCTATTAGCCTATAATCATCTTAGGATCCCTGATATAGAGCAGTATGCCAATCAATTTGAGTGGGTAGAGGGCACATTAGTTGAAGAGATTACTGAGGAAGAAAAGATGGAACAAGTAATGAAAAATATTGAAAAGACTCTTGACTTGGACTCTTTTGGGCAGGTGTCTTTCAAATTGCCACAGCAGATCGAAGTAAGCACATCAACTGCGGGAACTTCACAGCAACCTACAAAAGAGAGTACTACACCAACTACAAGCACATCTAAGGGCAAAGAAGTGTTGTATTCAGAGTAGCACATAATGACAGACCAGCCAGCATCAAAGGAACAAGGCCAAGGGTAGATTCCTCAGGTCCAGACCAAAGCACCGAAGGTACCAGCATTACAGACTCCTCTAAATGAGGAGAAAGGCAGAAAAAGCGACCGAGAAGAGGCTACACCTGTCACTGGACCAGCAGAGCAACCTGGGGCAAAAAGGCAAAGAATAGATCCTCTACCTGAAGAGGAATTTATTGAAGAAATCATAGAAAGTCCAAGAAGTGAGAGGGCTTCCAGCCCACAGACATCTCCAGTGGTAGAAACTTCCACCAGCTCACATAGGCAGCAATTGGAGAAACAGCAAAGTGTGGAAATTTCCTCCACAAGGCCGCAAAGCAAGCAAGGTTCAGATATTAAAAGAACATTCACAGATATCAAAGCATAGAATGAGCCAATAAGACTGCAACTTTATGATCGGTTTCTCAAGATGACTCCCACCAAACAGCAAAGGTTCATGTCTGTATATGACATTAAGGAAGGAAAGATGATCTTAAGCCACTTTAAGTCTAAAGTGCAGCAGCCACAGTCAGCTGTTGATTACATAAGAACAAATCTGGAAATCCTTGCTAAAGACATCCACTCTATGGACCAGATTGAATTGCACAAACAAACAGGTGAGATGGTTTACTCCACATTGGCAGATAAGGCAATGCTAGCTCAACAATTGCAGAATTCATTAAACAACACATCTACCCAATTAGATTTGGAAAAAGCATCTTCGTTGGCCAAGGACAACAGGATAAAGACCTTGGAAGAGATTATTATTGAGCTGGGACATGATCCCAAGAATGCCCAAGGAATAAAAGCATTGATGAAGAAAAAGGAGGATGACATAGCTGCCCTCAAGAAAAAATTGAAGCTGCCAATCACAATGCATCCTCAAACCACAGAGGTTGTGCAAGAGAAAGCAGAAGAAGACATGATGGAGTTGTTAATGAAAATGAATCAAATACTAATTGAGATCGAGCAGTAATTGGAGAAAGCATTGCAAGAAAAGCAGGGAGTGTCGACCTCCCAGCCATCTCAAACAGCTCCAGCAGTTATAACTGCTCCTCCTACAGTTACAACAGCAGTGCCTCCCACTAATCCAACATCAGCAGCAGGTAATTCAGCAACAACAGCAGCAGCAGGCAACAACACTACCATGACCACAGAGGAATTGATAAAGTCTATGGAGGATCTAAAGCTCCAAGTTTCAGAATTAAAGGATGCCAAAGAAAAGTTGGCAAAATTAGAAGTGAGCTATGACAAGTCTAAAATGACTGTCGCAGAAAAATCAAGGGGGGTAAAAGCATTGGAGAATAAAGTGAAGGCATTGGAAAAGGATCTCTCCCTACATAAGCCCTTGTCAGTAATCAAAACAATCTTATGGACCAACATTGGCCAATCCATCACTGATGTATGGAAATAAATACAGATAGTCCATGAGCAGATTGATTTGGTAGCAGCAGCTCAAGCAGAAATTCAAAAGGCCAGGAATTCATTGGGACACATTCCTGAATAGGCCAATAGGCTGATACACTTTTTGAACACCCACACCAAGGAAGAGCTAGCAGCACTGGAGATCAATGACAGGACAGGCACCGTTCTAACAGTCAAAAGAGTCCTCACCATGAAGAACTTCATACAAAACCTGGAGAGAAAGTGCCATGACATGCAAGTGGAGATAAATGCTTTCACACAGAAGTTTACAGCTTTGCAGGAAAAGGGTCTGCCCAGCTTATTGACGAATGACTATAGACTGATGACACATGCAAACTATGCTCACAGGTTGAATGCATATGTGGCAAATAAAATCACAAAATCATCAAGTTCCGTAGAAGAGAAGGCACTCCCATCTGGACAGAGCCTGTATGACAATTTAGAAAATCTGTTTTTCATTGAGCATGAAGTGAGACATCTCTTCACAGTCCAGCCTACTCTCTACAGGTACACGGATGCTGATGAAACACTAACAAAAATGTGTAGACACCAATTTCCAAATGAAAAGTGGTGGCAGACTATGTTGGAAATTTTGTAGGCAAACTTCAAAGTTTTGTTTATTTAACTAGAACACGACAGATGTCATAAAGTGGACGAAAAGGGCAGATGAAAATCGCACTGAGCAGTGATATATTAAAGCACAATTAAACGCACCTGAGCAAGCAGAGCCAGCAGTGCAGAATATCAGTAAGGCATCCATCGGCCGACTCGCTGAGCAAACATTCAATGCAACTCACCAACTAAGCGGCCAACACAACATCAATTACTTCTGCATTTATTTCTTCCTGTTCCCAAGATCATTTATTTCAGTTTCTGAGTAGGTAGAAGAAGTTATTGCTAGATATTATCTCATTTGAGATATTTTGTAAACATTTTTGTACAAATACCTCCCCAAGCTAAGTAATAGGGGTTGGTGATACATTTCTGGGACTGCGCTGTAACTCTGAGAACTCTTCTGAATAAAAAGCAGCTAGAATGCGTTGTTGATGAACTCAACTCTTTGGATGTGGGATTAATGACAATGGACTATGTTGCAGAATTCTCGAATTATTTCATGGATGAATAAGTCCTTTTAACTCATGTTTTACAGTTTTCTGTGCTTTTATATATCATCTATGTCCATAATCTTAATAACAGGGAAAAAGAGTAACCCAGAACTTACTTAACTATACTCTGTGTTCAATCTCTAGTATTTTTATGTTTTCTTCAGAGCTAGCATAGGCAGGAATTCTTCATTGCTCCTGTTTCCCCTGGTTCTTACACTTTGAGTATATCTAAGGAATTCTTAACTACTCCCTGGAAATATTCATTCACTTTCTCTCTGCCAGCATGGTGAAAGATTCTTAATTGCCTTTCATCCCCTAACCTCCGTGTCCATCTAATTTCAGCTTTCTGATTATCTTGATTTGTAGTACCTCCACTGTCAAAGAAACCATATCCAGCAGTATATCCACATAGACTCCATAGCCTAATGGACTGAACTTCTCAGACTTTTACCTCAGTTTTATTGAAAATTACCATCCAAAAATCAAACAAACAACTTGTTCTTCATATCTAGCCTAATATACTCCAAACAAAGCTAAATTATAAAGAGAGAGCCCTCTCTGGGTGCAGATTGGCCCGGACCTGCATCTAAAAGATTGGTCTGTGGTTACCTCGGCCGTATTCACTTTTCTAGGAGCTTGGGGAACAACCTAAGTGATAACAAACCTGGTATATTAAGTACTCCAACGATAACCCGAACGCAAGAGTTGTAGATATCAAAACAACGCTAAATAGAGAATTTAGCAAGCCTAAGTCTGAAGCGCAGTCGATTGTGGGATTTAAAGAAATAAAGATGTTACCAGGCGAGACTCCTTGGGAACTAGATCAGAGGCTGAAATGTATGATCCGTGAAGCCAATATGAATCTGACAGATGGAAAACATCACGAGTGGTTTGTAGCTTCGCTACTTTCGCATCTAAGGAGTGCACTATCACAGTAGAAGATAACAACTCAGGCAGAGATGTTTAAGATTGCTGTGAGGCTACATGAGACCCCGATGCAAGATCCTAACCTAGAAGTTCAGGAGATTCACGCACAACTGAAGAATCCGTGCCTTTCGATGCAGAGTCTGAAACAGGACAGGACTGTTCAACTAGAAGTACGCGAAGAAGTATGGTGCGTAAAATGCAAGAATCAAGGTCATGACAAAGGCCATTGCCCGGTCTTTACAAATTACCTCGTAGGAGGAGGACCGGTGCCTTTAAGGCCAGAAGATCAATTAGGCCCTAGCGCAATGCCTGCTTTGTGGTTTGTGATTTGTCAAATAGCTGAAAAAGATGCCACGGATAGCTTCCACCTGTTACGGAAGTATACGCAAAATTCGCAATAGTTGTTTTGCAACTTTTGTAGGTTGGTGGGACATGATGAGCGTACTTGCAGAAGCTATGAATTGATGATGGATAGAACTCCCAACTACAAAGTTTAGGTTGAAACACGGTCCCTTGACCAGAATGCAGGAATGGCACGGATAGGATTTCAGGGGCGTGGACGAGGCTGAGGCAGAGGAGGACCTAGTAGAGGTCGTGGATAGTTGATTTACTACAATTGTGGAGGGCCAAGACACTATGCCCGCTATTGCATGAATCCAACATGCCCGTCGTGCAAGTATTGCACACTGTTTGATCATGAGATGGAAGATTGTCCTACACTGATATCTACGATACGTGACAAAGGAGCGCTACAACCTCTTCCGACTCAGAACCTGCAGATGATGAGATCTGAGCCATGCAAGGAAGATCTGAATGTAAACATTATGCTTCAAAGTGGAATTGTGATGGGATATGACAAAGGGAAACAGCCAGAAGAAAATATTTGGGTTCGCAAAGCCCCGACGAAAGAAGCTGAGTTTTGTTGACACCTAATCATCGAGATTGGGTGAATAAATATATTCAATGTAAATAAATAATAATAGATATGAACAGTCATCGGGAGATGAAGTGAACAGTCTCCCTAATGTATATAATAAAGACCAACCTGAAGGAATAATATAAATTGATTTGTTTTGAGGAGTTATTGCCTGGTCTGACATGGTATCAGAGCCAGCTCCCGAAATTAGTTGTAACTCCCTTCTGCCATTTTCTTGCAGTCTGTCCCCCTGTGGAGTCTGTCTACTGTGCTCTCTATCTGCCATAATTATTGTTTGCGCCATTCTGCGCTCTGTGTTACCCACTGCGTGGCTTCTGCGCATAACCATTGTCTGCCATATTCCATATATTCTGAACTACCCCCTCCATAGTCGCTACCGCTGTCTAGATGCTACATTATCTGTGTCCTCTGCGCTCTGCGTGCTTTGACTCTTTCACCTTCGCAACAGGAGTAGAAGGATTTTTGGGCATTAGAAGAATTCTCTTTTGAGGGGACAAGTCGTGGTTCCCAGTCCTTTGACTGTCTGACTGCATCTCGTCTCTGGTTATCGCATACTCATGGTGAAATGCGTACATTTTCAAAGTAAATGGTTGATGTTGAGGTGTAGTGGCTTGCCCTTATCACCATAATCCATAACCAGAACCCTCTTTCGCCCTATAGCGTACAAGAAGAAGAGGCCCTTGTATTAATCTGGGCATCTCAACTAATACGGATTCAAGCAAGCTCCTGAAGGCAGACGGATTCGACCTCGCCACTCTGAGCATTAGACAATGGCCTGAATTAAGAACAAGATGAAACTGATGGCATTGTTGGGTTTCGATTCGTTTTGTTGCTGGTGCATTTTCTCTTCCCTCGCTGCATGTCGACGCAGAATTTGAAGCAAAACGTTTTTGCTGATCACCGTGGTGCTGTTCTTATAACAAATTGGTGTTGTTTCGGATCCAAACCAGCGAACCGAATGCAATTTCCAGTTGGAAAGATTGCTCAAATGTGAGACCGAGCTATCTGGTATGAATACGCTCTGCGCAGGAGAAAACAGTGTTTGGTTTTCTCTTGATATACGCTGTGGTATTCACCCGCATTACCATACCATTGTTATGATGTTGTTGGTTTGTAATACATAATACCACCATTACCATACCATTGTTTATCTTTACCACCATTTACGCTTGATATTGCTGGTATTACATATTACACAGTTTTGTCCACCCATATATTGAACGCTGGTATCAGTTCTTGTATCGGCCAGTGCTGCTATTAATTACATTATTTACATTAAGTCTGTTGAACGCTGCCCCATATATTGAAGTCTATTGTATTTATGCTGCCTTAATACACAGTCTTGGTGTATTACATTGATCGTTGGTCCAACCATATATTGAATGTTGGTATCACCATATGCTGCTCCACTTGTGTAGGCATTGAAGTTTTTTTTTGGCATATAAAAATCGTTGAATGCCATGTGTTGAATAGAGTTCTTTTAAAAACCGGGTTGTGGGTCAAAGCACTGTGGCATGAAGCATTGAATGCACTGTACAATTTTTTTATTGTATTGGAGCTGCTCCACAATATATTTAGGCTGAATTATATTTTTTCCCATTAGGAGTTAAAAAAAAATATTTTGCAACAGAAGTTTTTTGTTACAGTATGCATTCAATCATATCCATTGTGGGAATAGTTATCACTGGCAAGGAGAACTATCCTGAGTGGTCCCAGATGATAAAACACACCCTCATTTTCAATGAGTTGTGGAAAGGAGTGTGTATTGGAGACGGAGACAAACAACCAGAACAACCTACATCAGACAAAGAGCTCGCCATTTGGGAAAACAAGAATAGCAAAGCCTATGCATTAATTGCAGCATCTGTAAGTGAAGAGGTGAGTCACCATATTACGCCATTTTCAACTGCTTTCGAAGCCTTACAAAAGCTGAAATAACTCTATGACTCACATTCTGCACTTGAAGTTGTTCAACTCATGATTAAACTCTTTACTCTTGAATTGCAAAATAATGATCCTCTTGCTCTTACATCAGAAGTAAAGTCTATAATGCATGATATCCAAGCCACTAAGATTGACTTGGATATTCCTCTTATCGCTTTTCTCAAGGCACTTTATCCTACCTACTCCAATTATCTTGAGTGATTGCAAGCAAATGGAAATCTTAAAGACATTACCTTTGACTCTCTTGTGAAAAAATTTGTTGAAAGAGAGAAAGCTTTTGGAAAAAAGACAACCCCTGAATCTTCTAAAGAGACTGCGTGCCTTTCTCATAAAGAAAAGAATCCTACTCAAGATTCTTCCAGAGGAAGAGGTGGTCGAAGAGGAAGAGGAAGATATTTTAGAGGCAGGGGGGGCAAGCACTCTCAAGGAGAAAAGGCAGATTTGCATTGCATACGCTGCAAAAGAAATGGATCACATGATGCCTCTACATGCAAGTTACCATGGGACAGAATTGAGCAGAAAAGAAACCAACAGAAAGGTAAAACTAATGACACAAACAAAGGTAAAGCACCTGAATCCACTCACTATGTTGGGGCACAATGTAATATTGGAGTAAATGGAGATTTATTTAATGCTTCACTTGCTTCTTGGAAAAATGATTTGTTGCTTGATTCAGGAGCAACTTGCCACATGACTCATAGAAAAGATTTTTTTTAAGAATTTACTGACAATGTTGATGGAGCAGTATACTTTGCATACCAATCAAAAATCAAGCCATCAGGGCTTGGCACAATCAGGCTTCAACTGCCTGGTCTTCTAGACTTCCTTCTGCATCATGTTCTATATCTCCCACAGCTCAAGAGAAACTTGTTGTCCTTGTTCCAAATCCACCAGCAAGGTCACTCCATTCATATGTTTGATGGCAAGCTTAAAGTGAGAAAAGCATTTGACCACTCACTTGTCATGAGGGCAATAGAAGAAGAAAGGCTTCTCACGCTGCAAGGTACCTCTGCTCGTGCACAACATTTCTCATACAATTCTCATTATGAAGAAGGTACACTTCCATCAATTTTATTATGGCATGCTATATTTGGACATTTGAACTATGACAGCCTCCGCTTGTTGAAGAAAAATGGTGTTGCTGGTTTGCCTACAATTCCTAGGAAATTTAAGCAATGTGATGCTTGCATTCTAGGAAAGTATAGCAAACAATCTTTTCATGATTCACATTCAAGAGCACATAGAAAACTTGAACTCATTCATTTAGATTTATGTGGTCCAATTCCTGTTCCTTCTGCAAATGGAAATAAATATATGATGACATTTATTGATGACTACACCAAAATGTGTTGGGTTTATTTATTGAAGAACAAATCTTATGCTTTTCAAACATTCAAGAACTTTCATAAATGGACAATCTCATATTGGGTCTATTCGCACTAATAATGGAAAAGAATACACATCAAATGAATTTGAAAAATATCTTCGCCAACATGGGATCAAACATGAAACAACTGTGCCTTCTAATCCCCAATAGAATGGTGTGGCTGAAAGAATGAATAGGACAATCTTAAATATGGTACAATCCATGCTCTTCTTCAAAAATGTAAACATAATGTTTTGGGCTGATGCTGTTCTATGTGCTATATATATAAAGAATAGATGTCCATCTAATGCTATTAGAAACAAGGCTCCATATGAAATGTGGTATGGACATGTTCCTTCAGTAAAGCATCTCAGGGTCTTTGGTTCCACTTGTTGTGCCTTGATACCAAAGGTACATAGAAACAAACTTGGTGCAAGAAGTCATAAGTGTATCTTCCTAGGGTATTCAAACACCTCCAAAGCATACCGTCTCTATGATGAAGTCAATAAAAAGTTTGTTGTATCTAGAGATGTAATTTTTCTTGAATCATCCAAAACTGACAATGTTGTTGAGCGGCAACTTGATCACTTGGATAGATTCGCAAATGCAAAACCATTTCAAGAATTTGATAATCAGATTCCACATCTTGAAGGGGGGAATCCTATACTAGATCAACATGTGGAATATTCTTCTGAAGAACTCTCTCCCCCGCATGAAACTCCAACAATGGATGATGCTTTAAGTGATGCGATTGACAGAATTGGGAGACTCAAGCTTGATTCAGTCCCAACTCAGTCAACGGAGCAGCCTAGACCATCTGAGAAAGGTCCCCCAAAGTGGCTGACAAAGACACTTGAAAGTGTTCATCCTAATGAGGTTGGAAAAATAGGAACTAGAAATTCAAACCGGCAAAATGGAGGTGATGTAGATGACTCTAATTCACTTGTTGATATGGATGTTTCTTATGATTGTGAATTGAAATTGTCTACAGATTTTGAACCAACTTCCTTCAAAGAAGTTGCTTCTAATGATGAATGGAAAGAAGCGATGCAAAAGGAGTATGATGCCCTCATAAAGAAGGGCACTTGGAAGCTGGTTGATCCTCCATTAGGAACCAAACCATTTGGCTGCAAGTGGGTCTACAAGAACAAGTATGAAGTTGATGGCTCACTTGACAAGCACAAAGCTAGGCTTGTGGCAAAAGATTTTGCACAGAAGGAAGGGGTCGATTATGAGGAGATTTTTTCCCCACAGCAAAATGGGCTACCATCTAGACACTCTTTTTCCTAGCAGCTTAGAACGGTTGAAAAGTCCTTCAAATGGATGTAAAAACTGCTTTCTTGAATGGAGATCTAAAAGAGAATGTTTTTATGTCCCAGCCTGAAGGATTTGTTGTGAAAGGACATGAACATAAAGTATGCAAACTTGTGAAGTCCTTGTATGGACTCAAACAAGCACCGTGAGCCTGGTATGAAAAGCTAACTGAGCATCTTTTGAAACTCAATTTCAAACATTATGATCTTGATGATGAAAATTTATTTGTCAAGAAAGTTGGCAAAAAAGTTGTATATCTTGTGGTATATGTAGATGATCTTTTGATGACAGGGAACAATGAGAGCTACATTGCATCCATAAAGAAGGAATTGGGGAAAAGTTTTGAAATGACTGATTTGGACTATTTTCATTGCTATCTTGGTACTGAAGTAACCCAACATCCGAAGTCCATATTTCTTTCTCAAAAGAAATACATTGGAGATCTGTTGAACAGGTTTGGCATGACAGAATTCAATCCTCTTACTACTCCAATGGAACAAAACTTAAATCTCACATCTATTGAAGGAAAATAATTTGAGGATGCAACAAAGTATTGATAGCTTGTAGGAAGTCTCAACTAACTACTACCAGACCAAACATTTCGTTTGATGTTGGAATCCTCTCCAGGTTTATGCAAAAGCCTTGTGAGGGACATTGGTTTGCTGCAAAAAGATTTCTAAGGTACTTGAAGGGAACTCAAGACTTTGGAATCAAGTATACACAGGTGGATGACTTCAGTTTGATTGGATACTCTGATTCAGACTTCGATGGAGACAAAGAAACTGGGGTATCTACTTCAATATATGCTATGAGTCTTGGATCAGGAGCTGTCTCCTGGAGATCACGCAAACAATCAGTTCCAGCATATTCCACAACAGAAGCAGAATACGTGACAGTAGCTGAAGCAACAAAAGAAATTGTGTGGCTCAGGAAAATTCTTGAAGATTTGCAGGTAAAACAAGTACAATCAACTCCACTCATGATTGACAATACCTCTGCAATAAAGTTGGCCAAGAACCCAAAGTTCCATGATCGAATGAAGCACATCAATACCAAATATCATTTGATTCGACATCATGTTGAGGCCAAAAAAATTCATCTTCTTCATTGTTCCACTACTGAGAAAATTGCCAACATCTTCACCAAAGCACTTGGAAGAGAAAAGCTTTAACAATTCAGAATGATGCTTGGACTCACCAACCCTCAGATTAAGGGGGGGTGGGGGGGGGGGGGGGGGGGGGGGGGGAGGGAATGTTGACACCTAATCATCAGGATTGGGTGAATAAATCTAATCAATGTAAATAAATAATAAGAGATATGAACAGTCATCGGGAGATGAAGTGAATAGTCTCCCTCATGTATATAATAAAGACAAACCTGAAGGAATAATATGAATTGCTTTGTTTTGAGGAGTTACTTCCTGGTCTGACAAGTTTGATTTGGAGCGCTTTCGGGAAACCTTCATGGAAGTTAAGAAGAGCTTCGCTGATGCCTCCACTTCAGGAAGCAAAGATAAACCAGAGCCGGAAATGGACCCATCTATGCTCACAACTTTCCTGGAAACCTGTATGAAGTTACTGCGCGATAGTAGGGCTGTGAAAGGGCTAGAGGAGCTCATCAATAGGTGCACTAAGACTACACCAGGTGAACACGTGTAGTCCACAAGATCGTAAAACATAAGACAAGGACAGGACGAGAAATGAGACTCACTGCGCAAATCAGAGAATATGAAATGGATCAAGTCATTTTGGATTTGGGATCAGATGCGAATGTTCTGCGAAGACAAACATGGGAGCGAATGGGGAGACATGTGCTGCAATGGTCTCCAATTTAGCTAAGGATGGCAAACCGACAGAAAATAATACCCATGGGGCAATTGTAGGGAATAACTGTGGATATTGAGGGAGCGAGTGCGCTGGCAGATTTCAAAGTGATAGAGATTGTTGATGACATCAATCCCTACCCCGTGCTCCTAGGAATTGACTGGGCTACTGATATGAACAGGGTAATCAATCTGAAGAAGTGGAAGATGATCTTTGAAAACAAATCATTGTGCATAATTATACCCATGGACCCTGCTAAAGGATCGCGCTATACAGAACCGGTTCACGACTATGAGAGTGATGATGATTTGGGATGTATCTATAAAATAACAGTGTGATACCAAGACTGGGTGAATCCCACCGTGGATGGGTTGATTACATGGGAGTGCGGAAGCTCCTGCACTTCGGATTCTCACGAAGAAATAGAACGATGGCATAATCGGTTACATGAGCTAACTACGTTGAATTACAATATGATGACCAGGTCGCTGCGCTATGTGTTGACAGAAGTAAGAGATCTGCCTACTTATGATGGTCTAAATGAGGTATATACCTTCTTGGATTGATTTGAAAGGGAGGTGCTGGAAGAGCAACGCTTCCAGGCCTTAGACTGGGTACTGCGCGCTACGCCCGCGAGATGGTGGGATACGCACAAAGGAATTTTTGATGATTGGTGCGAATGTAGGAGAATGATGAGAGTAAGATTTGGGAAGCTTATGATGAGACTGGCAAACAAGTATGATGGGTAGGATGATCTGCACACACATCTGGCCAAGTGGACATAGGCCAATGGAGAAAAGCCACAACCTGAGTGGGTGCACCTATTTTGTCATACCCTAGATGTTATACCAAATAACTGGTATATAGAAACAGAGCTTCGCCATGGGACAGGCGAATGGGATATTCTATGCGAAGGGTTCATGATGACATTTAGTTTTGAGGATGCTTTTTATGGTATTGAGGAAGCACTACAAGAAGTGAAATCAGCCATCTTTAGGATCCTGCAGGATCCTTTAGCCCTAACGCAGCCTGAATGTGCTACTTAGATGAGTTGTGTGCTGGAATGTTATAACGTAACTATGGAAGAAGAGGATGAAGATCTGCAGAAAATTAACATTCCAGAGATAGAAGGGCATCACGAGGTTCAAGGGCCGCAGATTCAGAACCCTGATATAACCGCGCCGGTGAGGACTAGTCAGGTGAACATTAGTACGAAGGCAAAGCCCAAGTTCGCAAAGATTGGAGATTACTGGGATGATGCGATGGTGGATAAGGTTGTTGAATTACTCCGCGAGTATCAGGACGTATTCCCAACCAAGTTTACAGATTTGAAAGGAATAATCAGAGATCTAGGAGTGATGAAGTCACGTTAAAACCTGACGCGAAGCCAGTTAAGCAGAGGCCATACCACTTAAATCCAAAATACAAGGATAAGGTCCATGTAGAATTAGACAGAATGCTCACAGCATGCATCATTGAGCTTGTGGAAGAATCCGATTGGGTAAGCCCAATGGTGGTGCAAGAAAATAAGTAGAAGGACGAGATCAGGATATGCATGGATCTCATAAAATTAAATGATGCTTGTGTGCATGATTCATTCCCAACTCCATTCACGGATGAAATGTAGGACAATGTAGGAGGTCAGGAAGCATATTCTTTCACTGATGGGTTCTCAGGTTACCACCAGATCAAAATCACGCTGGAGGATAGGAGCAAGACAACCTTCACAACTAAGTGGGGTTTCTTTCAATATACTATAATTCCATTTGGATTGAAGAATGCACTGGCCATATTTTTGCGTGTGGTTGTTGTGGCATTTAAAGAATATATTCATAAGTTCTTGGAGGTCTATTTTGATGATTGGATTGTATTTGGGCTGGTTAAGTGCCATGTAGTGATCTTGTGCTTGATGTTGGATACCTATCGAAGATACCAAATCGTGCTCAACCTCATGAAGTGTGTGTTTCTTGTTCCTTTTGGGAACCTATTGGGGTACGTGGTTTGTAGACAAGTGCTGATTCTAGACCCCGCGAAGATTGTGGTGATTCTGAACTTGGAAGTGCCGAGAAGTGTGAAACAGTTGCGCGCTACTCTTGGACATAATGGATATTACAAAAAGTTTATCAAAGGTTATGCCCAGATCATCGCGCCAATGGAAAAACTGTTGAAGAAGGATGTCACATTCTGCTGGAACGATGACTGTAATAAAAGCTTGGATATATTGAAAGGAAAGATGGTTATTGCACCGATTCTTGTCTTCCCGAACTGGTAGAAAGAGTTTCATTGGAGGCAGTACCGACACATGATGGTTGTTAGAAAATTATATATTACAGAAAATGCATAAAACAAGAGAGACACAGATATACATGGTTCACCCAGTTTGGGCTATGTCCATGGAGAGATAGCCAGTCCTTCCTTTTATATTATCCAGCAAACGGAAGAGATACAACCTACAACAGATCCGCTATAATTCCCTCTTCGCTCTCAATCTACTCTCTCTCCATCACTCAGAATACAGATCTACATAGATGCAATACAATTCCCTCATATAGCGAGGGGTTGCCTTCTAGGGTAAAAAACCCTAAGTTAAACATAACTTCTACCATCAAATCTCCACCTAATGAACGGCCTAGAATGACTATGAAATTACAACATTTTACAAGGCAATTTTACATCTATTCCTAACTTCGGGGGCACTGCTCCCGATCCCCCCGCCAGGGGGGGGCTCCCACCCTGTGGACTCCCCTGCAGTGACTATTTTACCGGTGGCGTTGCCGCCCCATTATGAATTGGGGTCCAATGCAACGATACATTTGAATACAAAAGATAATCAGGCTCCACACCCAACAATGGTGGAGAAAGCTTGGATCACCCTATCGCATTCACAAGTCACAAATTATCCAAAGCAGAGAAGAACTATTCCACCACAGCGCGAGGGGATAACTATGGTATATGCACTCCAGAAGTATTGACATTACTTGCTAGGGAGCCACTCTAAGATGTATACAAATCACTTCGTGCTAAAATTCTTGGTCAATAAGCCTATGTTGGGGGAGGTGCATCTACAGCTGGATTTTATTATTCCAAGAATGTGATTTTGAAGTTGTTGTGAAGTCTGGATGATTGAACGCGGGACCAGATCACCTGTCGCGCATCGAGACAGGGGAGGAACCAACTAGTTTGGAGGAAGGATTACCTGATGTGCAACTCTTTGCTGTGCGCGTAACAGATGGACATTTTGAAGATATAATTCACTTTATAACAACTGGAACTGCACTAGAAGGATACTCGGTCCAACAAAAGAAGGAATTAGTGGTGCACGCGATAGAGTTTTCTGTCATTGCTGGGCATCTATACAAGATGGGAAATGATGAAATACTGTGAAGGTATGTACCTGAATCTGAACGAAGCAGCATCATCGCGGATGCTCATGGGGGCGTCACGTGAGGAAAATATGCAGGAAGAGCAACCGCGTAGAAGATTCTATGCACAGGTTTGTGGTGGCCAACCCTTCATCAAGATTCAAAAGCCTATTGCAAGGTGTGCGACATATGTCAGAGAACAGGGAGATCATCGTGGAGGGATGAGATGCCTTTGAATCCACAAACGACTTTGCGACCTTTCGAAAAAATGGGCAATAGAATTTGTAGGACCGATTCAGCCTCAAGGAAAGATAGGCATGAGATATATTATCACTGTGAAGGAGTATTTGATTCATTGGGCAGAAGCGCTGCCGGTGAAGGATTGCACGGGTGTGACTGCCGCGAATTTTTTGTTTGAACATGTATTGACATGATTTGGATGTTCGAAGATCTTGATGAGCAATCGTGGTACACACTTCCTGAATAAAACAATTAGCGCGTTGACGGAAGAGTTTCAGGTGTATCATTAGAAGATCACACCATATCACCCACAGGCTAACAAGATAGTAGAAGCGTTCAACAAAGTACTAGAAACCATGTTGACCAAGGTATGCAATGTGCAGTGAAGTGATTGGGATCTACTCATACCTGCAATTTTATGGGCTTATCGGACGACATGCAAGAAACTGACGGGACAGATACATTTTAGGCTTTAGTATGGAGTGGAAGTCGTAATACCTATGGAATACATCATGCCTAGTCTGCGCATAGTAGCACTCATAGGTATGACGGATCGTGGAGCCCTGGAGGAGAGGCTCACGCAGCTGGATGAGCTTGAAGAAGAACGATTTTTGGCTGGATTTCACCAGCAGGTCCAAAAGCAGCGTGAAAAGGCTTGGCACGATCAACATATTAAGTTGCGCACCTTTAAGGTGAATGATTTGGTGTTTTTGTATGATAGTAAGTTTGATAAATTTCTAGGGAAACTCAGAATGCATTGGCTAGGGTCGTGCATTATAAAGGAGATTACTGATGGTGGCGTGGTATAGCTGGTTAAGTTAAATGGAGATCCCTTCCTAGGAAAAGTGAATGACAGTCGTTTGAATCCATACACAAGTGGCCCGGCCATCTGACTAGCCGACAGAAGCACATTCTTAGTTCCCTAGGCAATTGAAAGGAGGCGCGTGACTATAAACTACTCTACCCGAGAATTGCATAATGTCAGGACTGCGCACAATAGTGAAGTGTCACAAGGTCCGCGACAACACAAGGATAGCTACGCTGGCGTGCAGGTCAGCTGGAAAGTGACCGTTAAAGTCACTATTCATGATTTGATGCTTGGTTTGAGGCCAAATGGAGTAGGAAACATACATTTAAGGTGAACTTTATGGGCTAGATTCTTGAAAATCTGCTGCCAATCTAGCATTAATGAACCGAATGTGGGGGGAACAGTCGAATTCAATTTTGAAATGCGCTATAAATTACAAGTGGTTGTCCAACAAACGACACTTGGAAATTTGATAACTAAGTTGTTGCGCTCTCAGGTATTCATGAATCGAGACTTATTCGAGACTCTAAAAGTGAATTCGTTGTTTGAGCAGCTACCAGAGACACTGAGAGAACTGTGGAATAGCGCTATGTCAGCACCCGAAAAAGCAATGGACACAAGAGTAGTGACAGCCGAGGTAGCCACGTAGGAAATTGCAGAAGTATAAGCCCCAGAGAGCGCTAAAATAATCATTGAGGTCCCTAAATCACAACGCACATCGAGACCTAAGAAGGATAAGCAGGCCATGATACTGGTGTGTGTCTCGCCCAGAAATCCACTAAGGACCAAGCTCACATTGGAGGAAAAGGGGAAGGCCATTAATTTGGAGGCCGATGAGGAGGAAGAGTTTGAAGAAATCCTGGTGGAGGAGGAGGATGTAGAGATGGAAGTTGAAACCCAGGGTGCGGACCCTATCACCAGGCTACCGAAATATGTTCCTCCGTGAAAGGGTAAAGCCAAGGTTCCAAAGGATACCAATGAGAGCAAGAGTTCTCTACAAACTCCGTTGCCCCCAGATGATATTATTTTTGAAGGAGCGCACTTAGGACAGGTTCCCGTGTTGAAATTCGAAGATTGGGACCTCACAGACCATGAGAAGTTTCCGCATTTAGCGACTGTGAAGCTAATGCGCCAGAAGATGGACGCGCCAGCTGGAATGATTGAATTGGAGCCACGTAAATGGCTTAGAGATGTCGAGAAAGTAGGGTTACTAAACCTTCTCTGGGTGCCGCATTACCACCGTGCCCCAGTGACCATTTTTGTCATCAGGCAGCTACTCTATTTGGTGCATGATGGGTGCTTGTGGCTGGAGGAGCGCATCCCCATCACAGACCATCTAAGTAACTAGATTACATGACTACCTCGCATAGGGGAGGACCCAGCAAACATTTTAGAGGGAAAAAGTGACGAGTTGGCCATCGCGGTGGTAATGAAAAAGAAGTTTAAGTTGGAGAAGAAGAAGCGAGGGTATGCCATCTCCAGCACCAACAACCCTACAATTAAGGTCACGACATAGATATTGGTAGGGAAGGTGATGCGGAAGTGCTGTGCCGATGAGGTGGCTACGCCAGTGGTTGCACTAGCAGCGCAATGCACAGAAGGGGTCCAGTTCAACTAGCTGAACTATCTATGCAGTGAGTTCCTTGCAAACTCCCGCGAGGCACAAGAGCAGGGAAAAACGTTTCGTTACGCATGGTTCTTGTTGTCAATAGTACTGGTGGCATGGGAACTACTCGAAGATAGCCAATTCTCTTTGGTCGCGCAAGACTTACTAGAGGCAATGAAGTACGCTTTGCTGTGGCCGACAAGGGATGCACAACGAATCAGAGAGAGCAAGATTTTTTGGTTGCTAATGGAGATGAACATTTGGATGGGAATCAGCCACAAGCCACGATTATTGCCCACTATATACAATAGTTTTTAGAGCTTTGCAGAGTTCAAAGCTGATTTCCACCATGTCTTCATCAGGGTGCAGAAGGACCCTACGAAGACGTGACATGAGTTACCATACTTGGTGACCGATGATGTAACCTTCGTGGTCCTTGAGACTTGGCCACCGGAGTGGCACACTCCGACTAACTTCACGGTGGAAGCAGGGAAGTCCACTGTGCAACGGAAGAAAGAAGAGACAAAACTGCGGATGGCACAACTGGCAGAAAAGTGCAGGAAAGAAGAAGTAGCGGCTAAGGCCCAAGCCGTTTAACGCTGCGAAGTTGGATGAGCAATAATAGAAACAGCAGATGAAGAGCGCGAAAGACAGAAGTCACCTTCGCCTGAACTAGAGACCGATACAGAACAAGGTGGCACGGACCCATAGACAACGTCCACCCAGCTCAAGCATCTGCAACCACGAGAGTAGGTAGGGCCGTGAAAGAAAACAAAGGCCTCGAAGACATCTTCTGACCCTATCACCCTCACTGAATGGGACTTACTTGATATCGGCGAAACGGTGAGGGATGGCACTGCGGAGGCCCTCCAGTAGTTTTAGGAACAACACTAGTTGGTATTGGGGGCTCTTAGGAGTTGCAGGTACACACTCCACAGGCTAGCACAGTGTCGACTAGTCTCGCAGTTGGCACTTTAGCTTCCGAAGAAATGTTGTGCACTAGGGTGACCAACACAATAGTGCTACCAGATGGAGCACTCATTACAGAGAATGAGGCCGATAGGCCTATGGTCAATAGCGGTTGGGTTAAACATGGTTGCGCTCCCTCAGGAGACACTCTATCTCTTGCTGGATGGAGGCATCATAGAACTTCGGGACAGGGAGAGTCGTGCTATACAGGTAATGAGCGAGCAACGCATCAACATTGAGAAGTTGAGCCTGCAGCGCAACGAGGCCATGAAAGAGAACAAAAAAATCATGCAGGTTGAGGAGGAAGCCTACTATATGGTCCTAGATTTGGCCAGTCAATCAGAGAAACCAGTGGAGGCTCACGTCTGAAAGTTAGCCACAGGGGTACGCGACACAAGAGCAGAAATGGCGAGGGTTCAGCTAGAGCTAAATGTTGAGTCTTGAAAATGTCATTCATTTCCATTACACTTTCACTATTATGTCCATTATATCACCTCCATTTCACTACTATGTCACCACATTCATCCCACTTTCATTATCATTGGGCCACATTTATGTTTTTCCAAACTTTATTAATTCTTAGTCTTTTTAAGTGAATTTGTGGTTAAAAATTAGAAAATAATGTGCATATGCTTATACATAACAAATGGGTTGAGATTGTTGACATGTGTAGGTTGAAATGAGGCTTCTAGAAGACCCTTATGTGGCACTCTAAGGCCAAATTCAAATTTGAGTGGAAAGAATCATGGGATCATGAGGATATGTGTCACATCTCCTAATTATATTCTAACTCTAAGAAGACATGTGTCTTATCAGTTCCTATTTTGATTAGGACTCTAGAGGTAGAGGGAGAGATTCATGGACTCTAATTAATGAGATGGCTTCTCATCTTTTTGTATAAATAAGAGATCTCTCTCCTTCATTTGGGAGTTGTTAAGTCTTAGCTTGTTAGTTCTTAAGCTGGTTAGCTTATGAGATGGCTTTGGAAAGCTTTAGTGAGATTTGTTGTACTTTGTAATTTTGAAGAATTTGAATAAAGCTTTGATGTTCTCAACATGGAAGGAGATGTGAAATAGATGTCATGGAGCACATTAGAATGTAAGGTAGATTAGATTTTATTTTGTAATTTTGCTTTGATTTCATTATGTCATTTGATTGCTTTCAAGTTTGATAGATTAGATTTTTCATTCATGCAATTTTAATTCATGTAAGTGTGTTCAACCGGTTGATTGTAGATTAGTTTTTCTTTATATGTTTTTGCATCAACTAGTGACATGAGATTAACCTCTTTGCTGACTTTGCTTTTCTTAGTTTTTTTTTAATTCCAGTTCTGTTTTGATTTCAGTCTTCTTTACTTGCTTTGTTAGTTAGTTTAGAAATCAACTTGCTCATATCATTGACGATTACCTCCGAAAGCCATAGCTAGACTACTGGCGAGGGATCGAATCATGAATGTGTAATTAGATTTTACTTTTACTTTTTTGCAATTAGATATTAAATTGCTCATATCATTAACGGTTACCTCTGAAAGCCATAGCTAGACTACTGGCGAGGGATCGAATTATGAATGTGTAATTTGATTTTAGTTTTACTTTTCTGCAATTAGATATTAAATTGCTCATATCATTGTCAGTTACCTCCGAAAGCCATAGTTGGACTACTAGCGAGGGATCGAATTATGAATGTGTAATTTGATTTTAGTTTTACTTTCCTTGAAATTTTTAATTTCTTTGAGTGCAGTATCTTAAATCATTTTTCTATATTTAGACAGCAGCAGAGATGATAGCTTCATAATCAGTAGTTCATTATTTACTTGTTTTAAATAATAGCACATTATTTACTTGTTTTCAATAGCAGCACATTTTCATTATCTACTTGTTTAAGTAGTAGTACATTTTCCATTCTTGTTCAAGCATTACTGTCATCACTAGTACATTCTAAGACCTTCTGAAGTGTTAAGTTCTAGAAATCATTATAGAGGACATAATTGCCTTAAAATCTATATCCATATTTGCCTTCTAGAGACTTAGGAATAGGATTTCCATTTGCATTGGACACTTTAGGAGATCAACAAGAACAAAACCCCAAAACAAAACAAAAAACTATAAAACAATGAAGTAAGAAAAAGGTTAACTAAGCACATATGGTGTACCACACTTCATCAATTTACAATACCCGGATTAATAATTTATGTAGAGAAATTTAAGTCGTTAAATTGACTAGACATTTTGGCGCCGTTGTCGGGGAAGTGTATTTAGGAGACCTTATTTCTTACATCTCAAAAAAATAAAAAATAATAATTCTTGAGTATGCTCTCCTCTTGCACTTTGTGTGATCGAGAGGATCAGAAAAAGAATTGTTATGTAAAAAAAAGAAAAAAAAGGAGACAAAATAAACTTCATCATTTCAATTGATTAAAAATAATAATAATAATAATAAATAAAAAATAATGAAACTCAACTGCTTTGATAGGTTCAACTGTCCAAGATTTACTGGTTATGGTTTGTAGTGGTCCTCAAAATACTGTATCCTATTTTAATAAGGTTTTGCAACTTAGCTGCGGAATGTATCCTGATTCCACAGCTAGTTGAGAATTCCGCAACTGATTTCAAGGTTTAGCAGGTTACAGGTGTCCAATGAAGAAACCAACCACATGGGCATCTCCAAAATTGTCCCGACATGGATCCTATCCTACTCACCCAGCTCAGATCAATAAAAAAACCAGCCTAAAACCTCGATCAAAGTCCTGTTTTTAGCATGTTTTCTTTGAAGACTTTGCTGCCTAAAATTGAAAATCATTAATCCTTCTTATAAAAATTTACAATTTCAGAGAGAAAAAAAAAAAAGAGGAAAACAATCTATGGCTATCCTCAATCCTATCTTTCACTGTGGTCTAAAAAATAAATAAATAAATAAATTGCAAAAGCCTTCTCTAGTTGTCTGTCTGACTCTTGTAATCAGCAGTAGCAGGTCAATGTTAGTGAAAATCTTAAACACTCATCTATATTCCATCCATTGCTGGAGTATCATCAGCATTGTTACAGCTGCTATTTCTCATCTCAATCATTTCTTCCATCCCTCCGTCCAACCGGAACATCCCTATTGAGACCATACCTATATGGAGATGCCTGCCAACATTTATGAGAAAATCAGTGGCCTTCCTTGTGTACCAGTTAGTTTGTAGGTATTTATGGTGCAGGACTTTTGCAACAAAATTGTGAATGAAAGAAGACTCTAGAAGCCAAGCTGCTTTTCATTATTCGCATCTGTGGTATTAATGATATACATCCAAAGACACGGAAGCTACTGCATTTGAGGCAGATCTTCAATGGCGTCTTCCTGAAAGTGAACAAAGCAACTGTGAATATGTTGCAGAGGAGTGAAACATATGTGACTTATGGCTATCCTAATTTGAAGAATATTAGAGAGCTGATTTACATGAGAGGTAATAGAAAGATAAACACGCAGAGGATTCCTCTGACAGACAACGCTGTTATTGAACAGGTTTTGGGTCAGTATGGAATCATCTGTATTAAAAACTAAGTGAAGGTTTCCATGAATCGTTGAAGGTTCCAGACACCTCAAATTGATTAAGGTTATGTGCATTCCAAAATACATTGCCCCAATTCTTCAGCCCTGTCATTGTGCCTGTGTAATACACCTGACAGACAAAAAAACAAAAAAATTGCGTAATAGCTGAAAAAACGTCAAACTTCAAACACACGGTTTGGCCAAATGGAGGCGAATTTGGAAAAAACAAAACATGGGTTTTTCACTAGTAGGGTCAATTAGATAACCCAGAATCATTTTAAGAGATTTGTGGCGGTCTGTGAGAATTTCTCGGTTCTTTGGAGCCCATTTTTGCCTGCCACGTGTAGAAAAACGGATTTTAATGAACAGGTTGTGATTTAATTCGGCGTGCCTGAGGAAGGGAGTTCTAATTAGGAATCAATTGTGTGCTGGCATCTAAAACTTGATTACACACCTCCCATCTTTAATCAACTCATACTTCATCACACCTGTCAGACGTGTCCGAATCCACGAAGACTTCCATAACCGTTCCACGACCTTTATATGATTCCTCCACAACTCTTGCATTTATTTTCAAATGGCTTCATGATCAGCCTCCGGATTTAACTCATGTTGGCTGTACTTTGACACTCCACCTGTAATTATGGGGATGTAATTGATTTGATCACGGCTCTTCTCTGCCGCACAAACTCCACAGCCGTCCAGTTTAAAACTCTGTCGGGCTCACTTTACTCCCCTACTGTTCTATTGAAGTTACATTTGCATTTCTACCCTGTTCACATAAGCCTCCACTCCGCTCCGTGAATTCATTCCCGCCACTTGTTCTCTGTTTCTCCATTTACCATCACTGGATTTTTCTCCATAAAACCGTGTCAATTCCCCGCTAACACATAATGGATTTTTCTTCATCCATTATTCACGCAGACGTATTTTAAAATACACTTAAAGGCTCAATAAGTATTATCTTGTTTGTTTTTCAAGTGAGATTTTGGGACTGTTTGCATGCTAATTGTGGGCTGATCTGAATCATATCAAAGTCTGGTGCATTATAATGGTATTCTTGAAATCATTGGTTTTCGTTTGATCTTGAAAATAATCTATCATTTCTGCATACTAGCTCTTGCATATTTGCACTCTTGCATAAGCATCTTTTTGATAGTCGAAGTGCTCTAAAATTGTTCCCGTGCCTAATTACTAAGTAACCAAAAGATTGAATTCATCTTCAAGGTTTATGATTCAGAAGGCAGTAGGAAAGTGACACTTCGGGTATATCTTAAAAAAAAAAAAAAAATGAGCAGCACAAGAGTAGGTACCCTGGTATTCCATTTCCATCACTGAAACTGTTTTGCTTCATATGCCACTACCATTCACAGAGTTCCTACATGCAGACAATGAAGAAAATAACTAAATCAGAAAACTAATGGTTGACTATCTTTTAGCTGCGGAATGCAACCACTTTCCGCAGCTGATTCAACTTTCCGCAGCTATTTTTGTTAAACTCTAGGTTGCAGGTGTCATATAGCAAAACAAGCCACATGGGTAGTTGGGAAAATGTCAGTATATGGATGGTGTCCTATTCATTTGATGCAATTCGATGAAAAAGACCCCGGTCAAAGGGAATTCAAGTTGTGTGTTATCATTAAGTCGCTACACTAAGTCGCCACACTAAGTCGCTGCATGTCAAGAAAAAAATAATAATTTTGAATCAACGAAATGAATAAGTTATTTGCTCACTTTTCTGAAGGTATTGATTAATTTTGGACTGATGATGAAAGATGAATGGATAACTTTGTATTCAATATTTTTAGCTACAGAAACCGTGCACATTCTGCAGCTGAAGTCCAATTCTACAGCTGAAAAAAACCTTATTGTTCAAATCAGCCTAACTTTTTCATATGAAATCAGATTTTGATGATTTAAGTACCGTTGGAAAGATATCAACAAGATCTACACAATGAGAAATCCATCATTAGAGTTTAAGATGACAAATAATGAAATAAATTTCTGAAAAGAAGCAACATTCAACTTGGGGCACCAATTCCAAAGCAGGTATAAATTCTTTTGATTTTTCCTTTGAAGACTTGTTTCATTAATACAAATTCTTAGTTTTGTGTGTAAATATCATAACTAGAGAGATTGATCACCTCTCTCCTTTGATAACCTTACATTCCATTGCAGAAGAAGTATTAGTGTTTTTTTCAGGTTCCAGGAGGAAGGAAAAATGACTCCAAGAGAATGGTGTCTCTCTAAGAGACCAATTTGTTTCATAAGAGGATGATCAGCAACAAAGAGAAAATATGCTGATGTAAAATTAGATCCAAAGACTTGAAAAACTTTCAGATACTATTGTCTTCATCACATCCATACCTCATAATAAACCATTCATCTCATTTTCCTCCATATTTTCCATTTACATTCACATACACTTTCCATCTCTTTTTGTCCATTCATAACCTACAAATAAAAGCAAAAGGCTCATTCACATGCTTATTGCCCATTTCCATTTATGTTCTCCATTGCCATCTCATAACTGTATGATCTTTATGCATATGACAACAGCAGTATATAAGTGACTCATCATCAAGAGAGGAAGATGTGTATTCAATCTTTGTACTTCTCCTTGTCCTTATGAAGATTACCATGTAAGCACCATATATGCATCATCAAAGAATCAACCATAAATCAACCATATATGCATATAATGGTTGACCCATACCAGAATCTTCATTCTGGGTTTGACCCACTGATTTCCTTCAAATTATCATATACGCGTCTGTATCTTCATAAACAAGCGTATATACGCGGATAATCCTTATCCAACTCGCGTATACCAATTTCCATATCAGCAACCTGTAAATGTCCTGTAGAGAATAAGTCATCAACCTATAACAAGGTATGTCTGCATCAATTCATCCCTTTGAACAGAATTCAGAGTCATTCACATGTGTGAAACCACCATAGCCATTTCATCAAGCTCTACATGATCCAAGTATCATTACTTGGGAACATCTGCATCAATCAACACATGCAAGTATCAACCTATCATTATATAGATAAGAACTCATCACCATGTCTTCAACAAAACAACCTTGAGTAGTCATCCATGCATAAGCACTATGTATCTTGAGCTCAAGCTCATTTGACAAAACTTCTTGATATCATCAACAGCAACAATCCTTATTCACAAGAGTGCCTGCATCATAACTGTATGATCTTTATGCATATGACAACAGCAGTATATAAGTGACTCATCATCAAGAGAGGAAGATGTGTATTCAATCTTTGTACTTCTCCTTGTCCTTATGAAGATTACCATGTAAGCACCATATATGCATCATCAAAGAATCAACCATAAATCTGATCTGAACATCTTCTATGTAACTTCAAGAATCATATGAGAGTTTATCATAGACAACTCACAACCACATCATAGCAAGATATATCATTTATCCATATAAGAATCATCACCAAGGATTATTAACCATAATGCCAACAATGAATTACTAAAGGCATATGCTCCCCCTCAACCAGTGCCATTTGTTAGATCTGATCATGCATATATCAGCAGTAAGCATCAAAACATCTTCATCCTCAAGTTAGGATCAAAACACTTCTAGACATCATACAAGTAACAAAACATTTCCACACATCCTCAGCAGACTGTAGCTATTAACCAATAGAAGAATATCAACACTTTGTACTTCTCATAATGATTTGAAATGCACTATTATGATATGGTTGATTATTGTCTCATAATGATTTGAAATGCACTATTATGATATGGTTGATTATGCGTATTTCTAGATCTGCATACTGACGCAATGTTATGTTCTGGGTCTAACTGATGTCTGGTGCAGCTTAAAAGTTTGATTGATCTGATAATACTAATTCACCCCCCCCCCCCTCTCAGTATTATTTCCAACAATTGGTATCAGAGCCAGGTTCTTTGGTAGAAGCTTGATCGCTTGAAGGAGATCCGTGGAACAATGGGAAAGAAGCTTAAGAAGAAAGCTCATAAGAAGAAGAAGACATCTCAGAAGATCTATGACAGTGGGAGAGTCGATTGGGGATTAGGTATAAGAAGCTCTTCAGATTCAGAATCAGATTCAGAATCATTATCAGGTATGAATGTGTTATCCCCTGATGTTCCAACTATATTTCCTTGTGAAAGAGATGGAAGTGATAGTGAAACTACTGAACATGCTTGTATGGGTGAGCAAGAAAAGTGTCAAATAGAGGCAGTATTTAGAAGGCTTGCAGACAAAGTTAAAGATCAACAAGATCTATTGAACAAAAGGGAATGTGCTTTCAAAGAAGAAGTTACCAAACTAAAGGCCCAACTAGAAGAAGGAAACAAGGTAAGAAAGCTACTCAAGGACAAGGAAGACCAATGTCAAAAATTGCAGCATGAAGTGACATCATTAAGAAAAGAAGTCAACGAAAGAAGCACAACCATCAAGAAACTCAAAGATAGATCCAGCTACTATGAAAATCTTGAAGCTACAATCCTCTCACTAAAAGGAGATCTTGAAGAATCAAAGAAGCAGAATACAGATCTACTCCAAGCTGTTGCAAAACCAGAAAACGAAGTCACCAGCTTAAAATCTCAACTGGAATGTGCCTTCCGAGTTCGTCAAATGCAGCAGGATCTGTATGAAGAACAAGAAAAAGAAATTCTCAAACTAAGGGAAGAAGGAAGGAAAGCTGAAGAAGTTTTGAAAAAGAAATCTCTTGAAAAGGAAGAACAGCTTCAGGTTGAGGTAAATATCTTGAAAGGTAAACTAGAAGAAAAGGATAAGCTTTTACGATTTCAAGATAGCTCTAAAGTATTGGATGATATTCTTAGTAGTCAAAGGTCCCCTGCTATAAAGACTGGTCTTGGTTTCCATGAATCTGTTAAAGGTGAATCTAGTTCACAAGGTGAGGCAAGAAACTCTAAAGAGAAAACCAAAATGATCAACAAGGAGATGAAAGGTCAATCCCATCAACAAACAAGGAAAGAGACTCCTCAAAGAAAATCCTTTACTCCTCCTATGAATAATATTGAATGTTATGTATGTCATAATCTTGGACATGTTGCAGCTAGATGTAGAAGAAGAAGAGTTCAAGACTATTATGCGGACAGGTCATCTCAATCAAGGTACTTTAATGGATATTGCTTTGCTTGCAATATGTATGGTCACAAAGCTGCTGATTGCTACAGAAGGAACATGAAACATGTTAGATGTTATGCATGTAACAAGCTTGGACATATAGCAAAGGAATGCAGGAACAAAGGATGGACATCGCACCGAAAGGAGAAAACCTCATCACACTTGAAGATATGGAGGAAGAAGGAAGTACAGTCAGCACAATGTACTGAGACACAGCACAGCACAGACATATCAGACTCAGGGCGAGATGAAAGTTTAAACCTTCAGTGTCCTGAATCTCATACGCAAGTTCCTTTAAGGGAAGTCGCGTATATACGCGAGTTTGACGCTGCAAAGTCGCGTATATGTCAGTCTGAGGAAAAGCAGTGGGGACAGGCTCAGAAAAGGGATCTGATATGATTCAGTCCATTATTTGCTCTATTGGTTAATAATTACAGTCGGCTGAGGATGTGTGAAAATGCTTCGATACTTGTAAGATGTCTAGAAGTGTTTTGATCCTAACTTGAGGATAATGATGTTTTGATGCTTATTGCTGATATATGCATGATCAGATCTAACAGATGGCACTGGTTGAGGGGGAGCATATGCCTTTAGTAATTCATTGTTGGCATTATGGTTAATAATCCTTGGTGATGATTCTTATATGGCCAAATGATATATCTTGCTATGATGTGACTCTTGGGGCTACATAGTTAATGTTCAGATCAGATTTATGGTTGATTCTTTGATGATGCATATATGGTGCTTACATGGTGATCTTCATAAGGACAAGGAGAAGTACAAAGCTTGAATACACATCTTCCTCACTTGATGATGAGTCACTCATATACTGCTGTTGTCATATGCATAAAGATCATACAGTTATGATGCAGGCACTCATGTGGATAAGGATTGTTGCTGATGATGATATCAAGAAGCTTTATCAAAAGAGTTGAGCTCAAGATACATAGTGTTGATACATGGATGACTCCTCAAAGTTACTTTGTTGGAGACATGATGATGAGTTCATATCTATATGATGATAGGTTGATACTTACATATGTTGGTTGATGCAGATGTTCCCAAGTATTGATACTTGGATCATGTAGAGCTTGATGAAATGGCTATGGTAGTTTCACACATGTGAATGACTCTGAATCCTGTTCAAAGGGATGAATTGATGCAGACATACCTTGTTATAGGTTGATGACTTATTCTCTACAGGACATTTACAGGTTGCTGATATGGAAATTGGTATACGCGAGTTGGATAAGGACTATCCGCGTATATACGCTTGTTTATGAAGATACAGTCGCGTATATGATAATTTGAAGGAAATCAGTGGGTCAAACTCAGAAGATTCTGATATGGGTCTGACAGAGACCATCTGGCACAGGTTCAGGGGGAGCAGATAATCTTCCAATGATGCATTGTTGGCATTATCTTAGAAGCCTTTGGTTCTAGTTCACAAGTTGTTGTTGATTTCAGGAGAAACAAAGTCAGAGGAAGAACAAAAGGAGCTCTTGGTTGCTGATCTGAATGCTGATTGACAAGATGCTAGCGATATCAGTTATTTGTGACTTTCATAAGTCTTGGTCTAGATATATTGTCGCTATGTCATGTATCTCATTTGTGATAACTCTTTTATGGTGTCAAGGTCATGTAACGGCCTATTTTGGGTTCCCCACTATGCCTGGGATGATTGATGCAATATGATTGGTTGTCATATGTAAACTTTTGATGTATCCCCACTTGGTTGGGTGGATGAGTCAATTTTTGTATATCCTCACTTAGTTGAGAGATGGATGTATGTATGAGTCTTTGATGATAGGAAGGTCTTTTATGATGTACAGAGTCATGTTCTTCTTAAAGAACATCTTTTGCAGATCTTGCCCACAGTCAGGAAGAGCATGAACAACACACTTCAACGGTACAGAGATTCAGCATGTACTCAGAGGGAGCATGGACAGATTGGTACACCTTGGCATATACAAAGGGGGAGATTATTCAGAGATTTCAGCAGGTACTCAGGGGGAGTATGGACAGTGGAATGATTCAGCAAAGGAAGAGAATATCTTGGTCCACCCTTTGCCCTTGATGTCAAAGGGGGAGAGTGATTTGGTGTTGTTGCCATCAAGGACAACACTTGTCTCATAATGCCAACAATTATGTATTATTTCTAGTGATCATTGATACTCTACAATTTCAAATTGATGAAAAAGAAAAACATCTTGAAAAACTAGAAGGTGAAATTGTTGGTCTCAGAAAAGAAATTGAGAAAACAAAAGCTATTAATCTTAAGTTTGTCAAAGGATCTGAAACCTTGGATGAGATTATTGGCATTATGAGACAAGTGTTGTCCTTGATGGCAAACCACACTAATGGCATAGTATGATTGATGATGCTAGTATTGATTGTTTTGAGCTTCAATGATAGTTATGGGTCCAGTATGAAAATTGGATGAAAAGTGGCCTTACAGATTATGTGTTGTGCTTCAGTGTATCCAGTCTGAAAATTGATGAAACGTGGTACCTGGAGGTGAGAATATTGTAGGCAAGCACCTACGTACTAGTATCTAAGCTAGTACAAAAGCTAAAGGAGATCTTTGGAGCATTGTAGCAGGTAGCAGCCTGCGTACTAGTAAATGGATCGGCTAGTACAAGAGCAAAGGGGGTTGTAGCTCCCGTACTGGTATAAGACTGCACCAGTAAAAATATTGTAAAAGGATTTTCTTATTAAGAAGAAGATTGAGATGACTTGCAGCAGGTGGTTTTCACCCACATTGGGTTTCCACCTTATATCTTTGTGTTCATGTGTGTGGCTCTTGTGTGATGTTCTGTTCTGTTATTCTGCACCTGTTTACTGTTAATATGCTTAATAATGATCTGATGCATTTACTGAAGATTAAGCTAACTGAATTATAATATCTCTGGATATACACGAGTTTCATTAGACACAGTAGCGTGTACACGCGGGTTCACTTAATTGAAGTAGCGTATATGTTTCTGAGTATGAAATTGAAAAGTTTGATTGATCTGATAATACTGATTCACCCCCCTCTCTCAGTATTATTTCCAACAATTGGTATCAGAGCAGGTCCTTTGGTAGAAGCTTGATCGCTTGAAGGAGATCCGTGGAACAATGGGAAAGAAGCTTAAGAAGAAAGCTCATAAGAAGAAGAAGACATCTCAGAAGATCTATGACAGTGAGAGAGTCGATTGGGGATTAGGTATAAGAAGCTCTTCAGATTCAGAATCAGATTCAGAATCATTATCAGGTATGAATGTGTTATCCTCTGATGTTCCAACTATATTTCCTTGTGAAAGAGATGGAAGTGATAGTGAAACTACTGAACATGCTTGTATGGGTGAGCAAGAAAAGTGTCAAATAGAGGCAGTATTTAGAAGGCTTGCAGACAAAGTTAAAGATCAACAAGATCTATTGAACAAAAGGGAATGTTCTTTCAAAGAAGAAGTTACCAAACTAAAGGCCCAACTAGAAGAAGGAAACAAGGTAAGAAAGCTACTCAAGGACAAGGAAGACCAATGTCAAAAATTGCAGCATGAAGTGACATCATTAAGAAAAGAAGTCAGCGAAAGAAGCACAACCATCAAGAAACTCAAAGATAGATCCAGCTACTATGAAAATCTTGAAGCTACAATCCTCTCACTAAAAGGAGATCTTGAAGAATCAAAGAAGCAGAATACAGATCTACTCCAAGCTGTTGCAAAACAAGAAAACGAAGTCACCAGCTTAAAATCTCAACTGGAATGTGCCTTCCGAGTTCGTCAAATGCAGCAGGATCTGTATGAAGAACAAGAAAAAGAAATTCTCAAACTAAGGGAACAAATGGAAGAAGGAAGGAAAGCTGAAGAAGTTTTGAAAAAGAAATCTCTTGAAAAGGAAGAACAGCTTCAGGTTGAGGTAAATATCTTGAAAGGTAAACTAGAAGAAAAGGATAAGCTTTTACGATTTCAAGATAGCATATGCATAAAGATCATACAGACGCGTATAGATCATATGCATAAAAGATCATACAGACGCGTATATGATAATTTGAAGGAAATCAGTGGGTCAAACCCAGAATGAAGATTCTGATATGGGTCTGACAGAGACCATCTGGCACAGGTTCAGGGGGAGCAGATAATCTTCCAATGATGCATTGTTGGCATTATCTTAAAGCCTTTGGTTCTGGTTCACATTTGTTGAAACAAAGTCAGAGGGAGAACAAAAGGATCTCTTGGTTGCTGATCTGAATGGTGATTGACAAGATCATATGCATAAAGATCATACAGACGCGTATATGATAATTTGAAGGAAATCAGCGGGTCAAACCCAGAATGAAGATTCTGATATGGGTCTGACAGAGACCATCTGGCACAGGTTCAGGGGGAGCAGATAATCTTCCAATGATGCATTGTTGGCATTATCTTAAAGCCTTTGGTTCTGGTTCACATTTGTTGAAACAAAGTCAGAGGGAGAACAAAAGGATCTCTTGGTTGCTGATCTGAATGGTGATTGACAAGATGCTGGCGATTATTGGTGACTTTCATAAGTCTTGGTCTAGTTCTTTCGTTTCTATGTCATATATCTCTTTTGTGGTATCTCTTTCATGGTGTCAAGGTCATGTAACGGCCTATTTTGGTTTCCCCACTATGCCTGGGATGATTGATGCAATATGATTGGTTGTCACATGTAAACTTTTGATGTATCCCCACTCGGTTGGGTGGATGAGTCAATTTTTGTATATCCTCACTTAGTTGAGAGATGGATGTATGTATGAGTCTTTGGTGATAGGAAGGTCTTTTATGATGTATAGAGTCATGTTCTTCTTGAAGAACATCTTTTGCAGATCTTGCCTACAGTCAGGAAGAGCATGAACAGCACACTTCAGCGGTACAGAGATTCAGCATGTACTCAGAGGGAGCATGGACAGATTGGTACACCTTGGCATATACAAAGGGGGAGATTATTCAGAGATTTCAGCAGGTACTCAGGGGGAGTATGGACAGTGGAATGATTCAGCAAAGGAAGAGAATATCTTGATCCACCCTTTGCCCTTGATGTCAAAGGGGGAGAGTGATTTGGTGTTGTTGCCATCAAGTCCAAAGGGGGAGATTGTTGGCATTATGATGCATGTGTTGTACTTGATGGCAACCCTCTCATAAAAGAATATCTCACTTATGTATAACTGGATGAATCTTCAGAAGAGATGTCAGATGTGACTGATGGAGGACAGCTCAAAGGAATCAGATGATAGTTCTAAGTGTGACAAGTTAGCTTTTCCATCAAGTCCAAAGGGGAGATTGTTGGCATTATGAGACAAGTGTTGTCCTTGATGGCAAATCACACTGATGACAAATCATAGTGCAGAAGGATAGCAGCAAGGAATTGATGGTCAGTCTACAAGTATGAAGAAAAATATATACACGCTGGTTCACTATATACCAAGTCGCGTATACAAGCAGGTTCACTATATACCAAGTCGCGTATACGCGACTTGGTATATAGTGAACCAGCGTGTATATATTTTTCTTCATACTTGTAGACTGACCATCAATTCCTTGCTGCTATCCTTCTGCACTATGATTTGTCATCAGTGTGATTTGCCATCAAGGACAACACTTGTCTCATAATGCCAACAATCTCCCCCTTTGGACTTGATGGAAAAGCTAACTTGTCACACTTAGAACTATCATTTGATTCCTTTGAGCTGTCCTCCATCAGTCACATCTGACATCTCTTCTGAAGATTCATCCAGTTATACATAAGTGAGATATTCTTTTATGAGAGGGTTGCCATCAAGTACAACACATGCATCATAATGCCAACAATCTCCCCCTTTGGACTTGATGGCAACAACACCAAATCACTCTGGTATCAGTCATACTCATAATGCTTACTGTCAAACCCAGAATGATATCAACCATATATGCATTACCAAGGGGGGGGTGAATCAGTATTATCAGATCAATCAAACTTTTCAATTTCATACTCAGAAACATATACGCTACTTCAATTAAGTGAACCCGCGTGTACACGCTACTGTGTCTAATGAAACTCGCGTATATCCAGAGATCTTATAATTCAGTCAGCTTAATCTTCAGTAAATGCATCAGATCATTATTAAGCATATTAACAGTAAACAGGTGCAGAATAATAGAACAGAACACCACACACGAGCCACACACATGAACACAAAGATATAAGGTGGAAACCCAATGTGGGTGAAAACCACCTGCTGCAAGTCATCTCAATCTTCTTCTTAATAAGAAAATCCTTTTACAATATTTGTACTGGTGCAGTCTTATACCAGTACGGGAGCTACAACCCCCTTTGCTCTTGTACTAGCCGATCCATTTACTAGTACGCAGGCTGCTACCTGCTACAATGCTCCAAAGATCTCCTTTAGCTTTTGTACTAGCTTAGATACTAGTACGTAGGTGCTTGCCTACAATCTTCTCACCTCCAGGTACCACGTTTCATCAATTTTCAGACTGGATACACTGAAGCACAACACATAATCTGTAAGGCCACTTTTCATCCAATTTTCATACTGGACCCATAACTATCATTGAAGCTCAAAACAATCATCAAACTCTAAATCACTGAAACCCTGTTAACAACAGTCACCAGAACACAGAGCAGACACAGAACTCTGTAATAACCACCAGATCCATCTGCAACTTCAAATATCAAGCTTTACAATGTATACGCTACTTCGATGAATCAAACCCGCGTGTATACGCGCTTTTACCAAAGACAACCCGCGTACAGATCTAAAAATAATTTCTCATAACTTGCAGCTGTACCAGACATCAGTCATACTCATAACACTTATAGAACTATACATGCGTCAGTATGTAGATCTAGAATAAGCATCATAAAGATAGTTCATTTCAAACCATTTGATCCCGATCTCTCCTTAGATCTAGTTCTCCATCAACCGGTGAGATCTCTCCTTAGCTCAGATCAAGCAATGCATCATCAACCCATAACCCTGTATACTGGATCTAATGCTTCATCAGATATTCAAGACATTTCAGATACACTTGCCTAATGATTTCCTTCTCCTTATATAGCCTTAGGCCTTGTTCAATACCAAGGGCCAAAACCATAGAGATCCAATACCATCAACTTCAAAACTAGGGATCAGCACGTTTGTCGAGACACCAAGGTCCAAAACCATAGGCACAACTTCCAAGGAATAACCGCCGTGGACCAAAGATAAGATTTCCACATACACGCTCTTTTGATGAAGCCAACCTGCTTGTACACGCTACTTGGAATATAGATAACCTGCGTATACGCGACTTGGTATATAGTGAACCTGCTTGTATACGCTACTTGGGCTTAATGAACCTGCGTGTATAAACTTTCTCTTCTTCTTATAGTCTGATCATCAATTCGTTGCTGCTGACCTTCTGCACTATGATTTGTCATCAGTGTGGTTTGCCATCAAGGACAACACTTGTCTCATAATGCCAACAATCTCCCCCTTTGGACTTGATGGCAAAGCTAACTTGTCACACTTAGAACTATCATCTGATTCCTTTGAGCCATCCTCCATCAGTCACATCTGATATCTCTTCTGAAGATTCATCCAGTTATACATAAGTGAGATATTCTTCTATGAGAGGGTTGCCATCAAGTACAACACATGCATCATAATGCCAACAATCTCCCCCTTTGGACTTGATGGTAACAATACCAAATCACTCTCCCCCTTTGACATCAAGGGCAAAGGGTGGACCAAGATATTCTCTTCCTTTGCTGAATCATTCCACTGTCCATACTCCCCCTGAGTACCTGCTGAAATCTCTGAATAATCTCCCCCTTTGTATATGCCAAGGTGTACCCATCTGTCCATGCTCCCTCTGAGTGCATGCTGAATCTCTGTACCGTTGAAGTGTGCTGTTCATGCTCTTCCTGACTGTGGGCAAGATCTGCAAAAGATGTTCTTTAAGAAGAACATGACTCTATACATCATAAAAGACCTTCCTATCATCAAAAACTCATACTTACATCCATCTCTCAACTAAGTGAGGATATACAAACATTGACTCATCCACCCAACCAAGTGGGGATACATCAAAAGTTTACATATGACAACCAATCATATTGCATCAATCATCCCAGGCATAGTGGGGAAACCAAAATAGGCCGTTACATGACCTTGACACCATGAAAGAGATACCATAAAAGAGATATATGACATAGAGACAAAATATCTAAAGTAAGACTTATGAATGTCACCAATAGCATCTGATAATCACCATTCAGATCAGCAACCAAGAGATCCTTCTGTTCTCCTTTCGCCTTTGTTCCACCTGAATCAACAACTATGTGAACTAGAACCAAAGGCTTTAAGATAATGCCAACAATGCATCATTGGAAGATTATCTGCTCCCCCTAAACCTGTGCCAGATGATCTCTGTCAGACCCATATCAGACTTTCTGCAACCAACATCTGTCCCTGCTAATTTCCTTCAAAACTCCATATACGCATCTGCATCCACATAAACAAGCGTATATACGCGGATAGTCCTTATCCAACTCGCGTATACCAATTTCCATATCAGCAACCTGTAAATGTCCTGTAGAGAATAAGTCATCAACCTTTAACAAGGTATGACTGCATCAATTCATCCCTTTGAACAGAATTCAGAGTCATTCACATGTGTGAAACCACCATAGCCATTTCATCAAGCTCTACATGATCCAAGTATCATTACTTGGGAACATCTGCATCAATCAACACATGCAAGTATCAACCTATCATTATATAGATAAGAACTCATCACCATGTCTCCAACAAAGCAACCTTGAGTAGTCATCCATGTATCAGCACTATGTATCTTGAGCTTAAGCTCATTTGACAAAACTTCTTGATATCATCAACAGCAACAATCCTTATTCACAAGAGTGCCTGCATCATAACTGTATGATCTTTATGCATATGACAACAGCAGTATATGAGTGACTCATCATCAAGTGAGGAAGATGTGTATTCAAGCTTTGTACTTCTCCTTGTCCTTATGAAGATCACCATGTAAGCACCATATATGCATCATCAAAGAATCAACCATAAATCTGATCTGAACATCTTCTATGTAACTTCAAGAATCATGTGAGAGTTTATCATAGACAACTCACAACCACATCATAGCAAGATATATCATTTAGCCATATAAGAATCATCACCAAGGATTATAAACCATAATGCCAACAATGAATTACTAAAGGCATATGCTCCCCCTCAACCAGTGCCATCTGTTAGATCTGATCATGCATATATCAGCAATAAGCATCAAACATCATCATCCTCAAGTTAGGATCAAAAACACTTCTAGACATCATACAAGTAACAAAACATTTTCACACATCCTCAGCAGCCATAATGCCAACAATGAATTACTAAAGGCATATGCTCCCCCTCAACCAGTGCCATCTGTTAGATCTGATCATGCATATATCAGCAATAAGCATCAAACATCATCATCCTCAAGTTAGGATCAAAAACACTTCTAGACATCATACAAGTAACAAAACATTTTCACACATCCTCAGCAGACTGTAACCAATAGAGCAAATAACAGACTGAATCATATCAGATCCTTTTTCTGAGCCTGTCCCCACTGCTTTTCCTCAGACTGACATATACGCGACTTTGCAGCGTCGAACTCGCGTATATACGCGACTTCCCTTTAAGGAACTTGCATATTAGATTCAGGACACTGAAGGTTTACACTTTCAGCTCCCCCTGAGTCTGATATGTCTGTGCTGTGCTGTGTCTCAGTACATTGTGCTGACTGTACTTCCTTCTTCCTCCATATCTTCAAGTGTGATGAGGTTTTCTCCTTTCGGTGTGATGTCCATCCTTTGTTCCTGCATTCCTTTGCTATATGTCCAAGCTTGTTACATGCATAACATCTAACATGTTTCATGTTCCTTCTGTAGCAATCAGCAGCTTTGTGACCATACATATTGCAAGCAAAGCAATATCCATTAAAGTACCTTGATTGAGATGACCTGTCCGCATAATAGTCTTGAACTCTTCTTCTTCTACATCTAGCTGCAACATGTCCAAGATTATGACATACATAACATTCAATATTATTCATAGGAGGAGTAAAAGATTTTCTTTGAAGACTTTCTTTCCTTGATTGATGATGAGATTGACCTTTCATCTCCTTGTTGATCATTTTGGATTTCTCTTTAGAGTTCCTTGCCTCACCTTGTGAACTAGATTCACCTTCAACAGATTCATGGAAACCAAGACCAGTCTTTATAGCAGGGGACCTTTGACTACTAAGAATATCATCCAATACTTTAGAGCTATCTTGAAATCGTAAAAGCTTATCCTTTTCTTCTAGTTTACCTTTCAAGATATTTACCTCAACCTGAAGTTGTTCTTCCTTTTCAAGAGATTTCTTTTTCAAAACTTCTTCAGCTTTCCTTCCTTCTTCCATTTGTTCCCTTAGTTTGAGAATTTCTTTTTCTTGTTCTTCATACAGATCCTGCTGCATTTGACGAACTCGGAAGGCACATTCCAGTTGAGATTTTAAGCTGGTGACTTCGTTTTCTTGTTTTGCAGCAGCTTGGAGTAGATCTGTATTCTGCTTCTTTGATTCTTCAAGGTCTCCTTTTAGTGAGAGGATTGTAGCTTCAAGATTTTCATAGTAGCTGGATCTATCTTTGAGTTTCTTGATGGTTGTGCCTCTTTCGTTGACTTCTTTTCTTAATGATGTCACTTCATGCTGAAATTTTTGACATTGGTCTTCCTTGTCCTTGAGTAGCTTTCTTACCTTGTTTCCTTCTTCTAGTTGGGCCTTTAGTTTGGCAACTTCTTCTTTGAAAGCACATTCCCTTTTGTTCAATAGATCTTGTTGATCTTTAACTTTGTCTGCAAGCCTTCTAAATACTGCCTCTATTTGACACTTTTCTTGCTCACATATACAAGCATGTTCAGTAGTTTCACTATCACTTCCATCTCTTTCACAAGGAAATATAGCTGGAACATCAGAGGATAACACATTCATACCTGATAATGACTCTGAATCTGATTCTGAATCTGAAGAGCTTCTTATACCTAATCCCCAATCGACTCTCCCACTGTCATAGATCTTCTGAGATGTCTTCTTCTTCTTATGAGCTTTCTTCTTAAGCTTCTTACCCATTGTTCCACGGATCTCCTTCAAGCGATCAAGCTTCTACCAAAGGACTCGCTCTGATACCAATTGTTGGAAATAATACTGAGAGGGGGGGGTGAATCAGTATTATCAGATCAATCAAACTTTTCAATTTCATACTCAGAAACATATACGCTACTTCAATTAAGTGAACCTGCGTGTACACGCTACTGTGTCTAATGAAACTCGCGTATATCCAGAGATCTTATAATTCAGTTAGCTTAATCTTCAGTAAATGCATCAGATCATTATTAAGCATATTAACAATAAACAGGTGCAGAATAACAGAACAGAACATCACACAAGAGCCACACACATGAACACAAAGATATAAGGTGGAAACCCAATGTGGGTGAAAACCACCTGCTGCAAGTCATCTCAATCTTCTTCTTAATAAGAAAATCCTTTTACAATATTTGTACTGGTGCAGTCTTATACCAGTACGGGAGCTACAACCCCCTTTGCTCTTGTACTAGCCGATCCATTTACTAGTACGCAGGCTGCTACCTGCTACAATGCTCCAAAGATCTCCTTTAGCTTTTGTACTAGCTTAGATACTAGTACGTAGGTGCTTGCCTACAATCTTCTCACCTCCAGGTACCACGTTTCATCAATTTTCAGACTGGACTTCCGTAGGTGCTTGCCTATACTTCCGAGGTGATATCTTCCTGCTTCCTGACCTGCCCAACCTCTCCTATCGCGGGCATTCCACGTAATTGGATTATTCATTCCAAGCCACTAAAAAGATGCTTGTAGGATGCCAGTACTCTTTCCACATCTTTGGCTAGTTTGTCTTTAGACTGAACTTTGATGCGGAGTTGGACCTTAGTATTTTTCATGGTAATCTAGTCTTTCTTAGGGACCACCGCCGGGGCCCCAAGGTACTGTTGTGGCCAGCAACAACCCCCCCCCTTTTGTTCAAACTAGTATCGATCACGATGCTAGAATGAATGGGGACCCTTAGTTACATTTCAAAAAAAAAAAGAAGAAAAATAATAATAATAAAGATTTCTTTTGAAATTGCAAGCATCAGCTTAGAAAAGGTTTCTTGGACAACTTAAGCCTAAACCTGTGTCCATAAAAGCAAATATTCAAGGTTGCAGCACGAAAGGGTAAGAAACGCCCGCATTTCCCTTCTAAAGGCCAATATGCACATCATCTCGGCATTAATAAACCACGTCGCATTGCAATACGTTAACATCCATAGTCAAAAGCTTACGAGTCCACTGATTTGCGATATTGCGATGGCGCGATCGCACATCGCAGAAATGAGGCGGGGTACGTTAGCAAACATTGAACCATTGCGATCCGCGATGTTGCGATGCTGCGATATGCGATATTGCGATCGCTACCATTTGCGATCGCGCGGCATGCAGGATGCGTTGGCAAGTCATAAAAGCACCTTGATACGACTCCTTCGGGCACGCCACCCAAAGAAAATCCACTTACTATAACCTGACCTGGAAATTATTGCGCTTTTAATGTTAGTAATGAATTAGTTGTCAGTTATTAAGTGGCATAAAGACGCGTGCCTTAATGCGGGTTTACTTCACGTAAGGTGGCGTATCTGATTTATCTCTTGCATTCAAAAACTCTCCCATCACCTTTTTGATCAACCTTTCCATTTCTCTCATAACCTGCAGGAGCGAAGTGCGAAGGCAAAAATCAAACAGAAACTATAAGCAAGATGGGGAAGAAGAACAAAGCTCAGAGCTTAGAAACAAGAGAAAAGACCAAGGAGATGGCGCCCCTTTACACAGATACCGCATGCAATAAAGATGCAGGAATTTCCACATGGGAAGGCATGTATAGACTATTGGAGGAAGAGAACCCTAGAATAATCAAGGCAACTGCTGCTGTCGCAGATGCACAACGCTCTTTAGAAGCATCCCTGGAAGATCTAGCGTGCTCTTTCCTCCACAGAATAGCATCAAGGCCGAAGATCCTACCGTATACGGACATGATCAAGTGGGTTTTGGATGACGCAGAGCTGCATCATAGGCAATTCAAAGTCAAAGGACATGGGCTCGTAGGATCGTTCGCGGCTCAAGACCTGAAGCTCATGTATCACCTTCCCGAACCTCAAACGATCTACAATGCAGATTTTGCTAAGAAGTTCACAGCAGAGAATCCGGACCTATCAGACACTACCAAAGAATGGTCGAAAAGGGATGAACCACTGAAGAAAGATAAGAACAGTATGTATAGCACCGGTTCCCTTACTTCTCCGTATTGTTTTGCTGCAGCCATGCTCTGTAGGCTATTCGGTAAGCCTGATATCAATAAATTTCCATCTGAATGGCTACCGTTAATTGATGCTGCGACTAACTCCGAGGTAATAGATTGGGCCAAAATCCTTTCTGACACTCTATACACGGCCATTCTTCACTATCGTTCTAAAAGATCCTTCTCCCAAAGGTTTTATCCCCCTTTTTATATGTCTGCCTACATAATGGACTCTATCTGTTATGTGTCTAAATTCCCCACTATGGGCTGGCAATGGACTACCCAGGACCCGTTGCCCATTCATGTCTACCATAAAGCCTTGTGGGATTCTCAGTTTACCCCCCATTTTTACCAGATTTGCCACGGGCTCATACTGCCCATCCATAGAATGATATATGATAAAGACCCTCCGAGATGCTCTCCCGAAGCACAAAATGACATCACCTCCGTAGCAAGTTTGTTTGGAGAAGAATGGTTTACCTACATTCGAGTTTTTGGAAGCACAGTACCTCCGCATGTCCTACCCTTATATGTCCCAGATAAATTGTTGGCTCGAGAAATCGCTTATCAGACTTGTTCTGAAGGTGGTTTAACTAAGGACCTGAAGAACAAAAAGAAGGCCATTTGGCCTCAATTCCCAGTCACGTGTGGGGCCTTCTCTTTATTCGATGTGGGACACGCTTTTGGTGAGGTGGAGAATGTGACGTGTCTCCAACTATTTAAACTCCCACCAAGGCCATTCAACCCAAATAAAGTCGCCCAGGAATTTACAACTAGCGTCAGGATAAGTGTGTTCTCTGGACAGAAAGATCCGTTTGACGACCTCTTTCAGAGTAAGAACTCGATCAAAGAAGTTTTGCAAGAAGCTCAGTCAAGGTTGTCCCCAGACAACCTCCGGAAATTCAAGTTGTATAGAGAAAGAAGGCTGGCTAACATTCCACTGGAAGTGCTGCGGATAGCTGCCAGAGAACCGACTCCAAGCGTCAGCCTCAGTGAACACTCCAACGCCTCCAAATCTGATTCCAGTGCCGTAAAAGAAATATCTCCAGATCCTGAAGAGTCTGTCCACAAAGAAGACAAGAACGAAGAAACAATCAAAGACACGGCTCAGTCAAGTTCGATGGCTCAGCAGCAAGTTGCCGTCTCGCCACCAAGAGGAATCCCCCCTCCCGTCACTGAAGCACCTCTGGTTACAGCAGAACTAGATAAAGAATGGGAGACCTTCAATGAACTGATAAATCTTGAAGGCCAAGTCCCGCAAACACCTGTGAGCAATACTCAGGTGGTGCAAGAGGTCTTCTCAACCATAGTCAGTGGTACCGTAGAGACGGAGCATCTCCCTATAGCTCCATCCTCAGAACTTCTACTCGGCGTAGAAGAAATCCCTCCACTGGACGTATTTTACAGTCCACAGCACAAGGCAGTTGTGAGAAGACAAAGAAAGAAAAGGAAGCTTGAAAATGCACTGGCTCAGAATGTTGAACATCTAGATGTCTTGTGGAAAGACCCGAATAACAATCCAACAGAAAATCTCACGAAATTGTCTCAAATTGCGGGAGCATATGCTTCTGCAACTATAGACAAGGCCTCTGAAGTTTAACAGCTTCTAAAAGAACGTGAAAGTCAAATACAACTGCTGCAACAACAGTTGCGACAAGCCAATGAGAACGCTGAAGCCTCCAAGCAGCTTGAAGAGTTACAAGAAAGCTTTCGCCAGATGCAGGTGAGCCACCAAAGACGTATTGAAGAAAAGGAAAAACAGTTGCAGACGGTGCAAGAAATGCATAAGGATGAACCCAGGCTGACAGAGTTTATTTCAGAGTCCATTGGCTCGAACGACCAATTGTCACAGCAACAGGAGGAAATGGTGCGCAAAATATCACAGTGGAGGGAGTTTTGTGAAATAAGCGACAAGATCACCAGCCAAGTAGTGGAACTACGGAATGACTATGACCAGGCCAACAAAAGAATAACAGAATACCTGGCTTGGAAAAATGACGAGGAAGGGAAAAGAGCAGGGGCACCCAAGATTAATGAAAATCATAAAGAACTGCTCTTTAACAAGTGGGACGAGCAAATAACACAGGCGGAGCAGGCGGCAGAGTCAGCGGCAACACAGGCGACCATACGTATCGATTGTGTAAATGAAAATTTACACAGGGCCAACTTAGTTTCAAAATCCACTCCGGGGTACCTACCAATCGCATCACAACTGGAGGCTGAATGGAAGCAGAAAGCACAGGCAAATGGGGAGATAATCCGAGCATTATCGAGGCTAAACTGGGAAAGTTACTGGACTTACTTAGTTAAGCCCCACAGCCAATGCATGACAGTAAGGTGCATCATGAACGCGGCCGAGAAAGCAGTGCCAGCTCTTATGGACGCTGTTTTCGCAGCCCAACTAAGCACGGAAGTCGGCCAACCGACTCTTCTCAAGCCTATGCTTGAAAACTGCAATTTTAGAGACCAGATTAAGAAGTAATTTCAATTTAGAAAGTTGTTTTTCTTTTTGTTTTATAGAATTAGAAAAAGGACGGTCATTTGAGAGCCGTATCCTAAAATTTTGTAATAATACTATTATTAGGATTAGATAGTAGTATTTTAACCCTTCTCATTGCATTGGAGAAGGGTCCAGATATTTGTCAAAAACTTGTCCTCAGAACATGCACTTCTGCACCCTCAGAGGAGGTTTTGATGAATGGAAGGATCGTGATTTATTTATGTTTGCATTCTTATGTCTGCTACTGATGTTGCACTTCTGTACTCTTGGTAGATGTTAGAAGCAAGTAGAAGTAGATCGTTATTGTTTGAAGTCTATGGGTAGGAGTTAGTCATCAATGGTACTTTTATCTCTTGATTAATTTCTGCTTGTATTCTTAAAACGATATACAGCTGATACTGTTTGCATGTTAATGTATGAATATATAAGTTATCATTTGGCACTTCTGTACGGTGGATTTGTCTATTCATGTTTAATATGCGAATGATTTGATTATGCGATGTGTTGTTCACAACCGCTCTGCCTAACTTCTTATGCAGAATGGTTTATCTTTATTGATTTATATTCTGATATCAGTTGAATGATCTTTATCACCAGCTGCTGTTAGAAATCTTTCTAGATCGCATGATAAAAGGAACATCCCGGGTTAATGTAAATTCTGTGTGTTGTTTTCATTTGATTATGGTAATTTAGGCTCAAGTTTGTAAGATAGATTTACAGTAGTCTTTAGAACGTTTCTTAGAAGTAACCTAACCAAAATTCCACACACACACACATACACATCCCATGCATTCGGGAAGCTGGTCCCGTTATCCCTAGTCGGACCCGCTACTCCAAACGGGCAAGGAGCCGCCAACCAGGTTCCGGACCGGGTGGGTATCCCCCTTGTTGTTGACCCGACATCGGGGCCCTCAACATTTCTGGCGCTAGAAAGAGGGCCTGAGCATATTGTCTGTTGGGACATGTTTAAAACTAGAAGTCCTGGAAAAGGATGTCTACTCACAGAATTCCCATTTGGAGTTGCATCCAGGTTCCTACATCTTCCAACACTCCACCGGACGTGGTAAGACTATTATCTCAGGTAAAATTTAATGGCGAGAATAATTCTTCTACATTTCATCACGCCTTACAGTTCATCCATAGAGTCTCTAGTGCTGATATTCAGAAAATTGACGAAGGCGTTTTATGCAGGATTTTCACTCTCACATTCACAGCAGAAGCTAGGAAATGGTGCAGAAAACTCCCAACTGCATCAGTCCACAGCTGGGACCAACTTGTTAGAGCTTTCATCTTGGAATTTGATTGCTATGAATACGACCAGGTATACGATGAGATCGACCATCTGCGGAAACAAGACGAGCCCGTAAGGGATTTCAATATACGATTTCATCTTAAATGTCTACAATATGATCTTGAAGATGAACTCACAGATGAAGAATCTTCGGATTATGATGAGTGTTTCCCACCTCCTGCACCTGATCAGATAGAATTTAGCCTAGGAGTTTTTCATGCTCTAACATCAAAAAACGCAGGCGAAAGTACTGAAGGGGAAGGTGCCCTGACATCAGAAGTTGACTTTAATGTAAAGTCAGACAACATCATTTCAAATCAACAACTCCTGGTGCCAAGGTTAGATCCACCTACTGTTTCTCTTTCGAAAAGTATCGACGCAAAAAGGTACGATCTAAAGCCCAATGCTTATTATGAATCTGATGAATGAGATTTGTTTGATGTTTTTAAATACATTGTTCCAGATCGACATTTTTCTCTTTACCCCGATGTTTTTTGTAATGACAAGCTTCTCCCTCATAGTATCAAGTCTATTCCAATAGAGGGCTATTCAAACGAGACATCACTGGGTTTCCAAAATAAAGAGACCACTATATCACAGTCTACGATTCATATCAAACAAGAGCTGCCTCATCTCCCTTGTCTAAAAACATATAATGAAAAAGAGGAACCTAGGGAAAATTGTGAAATCTTTCGTGATAGTTGCTTTGATATTTATGATGATATTGAATTATCGCAAGTAACTCAACTAGGGTCTGGTTATAAGAAACATCTTAGATCAGAAACTGCTTTATCTGACCCTCATCTCAAAGCAAAATCTCATTTGAATAATTTCACTGTCCGAAGCGATACTCCTATCTACGATTCATATCCAGAGGAGATCTTCATCCCTGATCGCAATCATGATTCAATTCTTGATTCACAGAACCCGGCCAGTTCTTGTGAAAAACACAGAGTTTCAAGTAACTCCCAGATGTGCGACACCACTGTATACACAGCTACCCAATCTTTTCTTTCTCACTTATTTTCGTTGTGTACAAAATCGAATCTCTCTTTAAAACTCCAAAATTTTGATAGATTAGATTTTGGCGATTTATGTATAAAAGCTTTCATTCCAAACGAGATCGCTAAACACCCAGAATTAACAATCGACGGGTCACAAGCCACCAAAATCGAAGAACATATCCCACGGATTGGCTTGCTCTCCTTTCCGTTGAAAGATCACCCACTCACAAAAGAAATTCATCCCAATTTCTGCGATCCAATAGGTATTCAGTTGGAAGAAACCTATCACAAGAAAATAAAATCAAACAAGATTCCAACTGGATTCATGATTCCCTATCCCCTAAACAACAAGTCCTATCCATGGGGAATTCGATTCATTTTTTTTATCCTGAGGCAATCCATGCGACTAGGAATAATAATGAATCGTTGGTTCCACTGGAAATACCATTTCTCTTAGCTATTTCCTGCACATAATTAGAATAGGAGTAGGAGTACTTTAGCTAAAGTTATTAGTTGTGCTTCCAATAATTGATAGGAAAAGTTAGTTATATTCTCTACATAACCCCAGAGAATAGTTGCCTCTCCCAAATAAAAGTTTGTTCTGGCAAAGCAATATTTGACGTTTGCGAAAGAAACCCTGTCTCTGTTAAAGATTTTGGAATTTCGGCTCTTATGAACAACTAAGCTTGTGGGAATTCAGTCTTTATTGTCAATAGATCTTTAACCCGGAAGATGGTGTTAGAATTCAAACCCAGAAAATTTTAAAGAAAGCTATCTCAGTGAGGAATTCGTGTTAGATCAGCACAATAAAAGGTATCAATATTAGAATAAAGGTTCTCTGTGAAAACAGCCATTATCAAAAGTAGCCCTATCATTGTCGTCCAGAACTTTCTTAAGGAAAGAGAATTTGACTTCCTCCCTGCTGAAGAAGAATGCAACGATTCAGGAGAATAACCCGAAAGGATGCTATATCTCGAAGAATAAGAGGTCTCATCACGAGCCGACTTATCATGATCACAGATATTATAACTTGCTGACTTTGCCAAAACTGTCTACCAAAACAGGGCAACGACTCAAGATTGTTGCGATCAAAAGACAAGGGGTCTCATCACGAGCCAGCTTGTTCAGCAAAAGTATAAATCAAGTGAATGACTGTGTCATAATTTGGCCACCAAACCAAGACATTGTTCTTTTGAGTATTTATTATAAAAAAAAAAAAAAAAAAAAAAAGCATCAAGAAAGGTATAATTCTTCTGAAAAAGTTGCAAGAAACTGAGGCAGGATAAAGGATCATTCCTGGATAATAGGTAACCCTGTCGAGGCTATGGACGCCTGCTGGCAGCAGTGGCTCTACCTGCGACAAAGGGACATTCTTTAAAAAAGGGGCTGATACGTAGAGAACACTTTATTTTTATGTTCTACAAGACCAAGTAATAACTGATCTAAACCCGAAAACAACCTCGGAATGCAAGTAATTGGAATAGAATGGGGCGAAGACAAAACATCATTGATGCTTTAAAGTATTATTTTGTCTTATCCTTTTATAATAAAGTTCGAATTCCCTGAGAAATTTTTTCGAAAAGGGTCCGAAACGTCAATAGAAAAAGAGCAGAGATAACTGGTTCTCCCAAGTGAATCGCCAATTGTTGTGGCCAGCAACAACCCCCCCCCCTTTTGTTCAAACTAGTATCGATCACGATGCTAGAATGAATGGGGACCCTTAGTTACATTTCAAAAAAAAAAGAAGAAAAATAATAATAATAAAGATTTCTTTTGAAATTGCAAGCATCAGCTTAGAAAAGGTTTCTTGGACAACTTAAGCCTAAACCTGTGTCCATAAAAGCAAATCTTCAAGGTCGCAGCACGAAAGGGTAAGAAACGCCCGCATTTCCCTTCTAAAGGCCAATATGCACATCGTCTCGGCATTAATAAACCACGTCGCATCACAATACGTTAACATCCATAGTCAAAAGCTTACGAGTCCACTGATTTGCGATATTGCGATGGCGCGATCGCACATCGCAGAAATGAGGCGGGGTACGTTAGCAAACATTGAACCATTGCGATCCGCGATGTTGCGATGCTGCGATATGCGATATTGTGATCGCTACCGTTTGCGATCGTGCGGCATGCAGGATGCATTGGCAAGTCATAAAAGCACCTTGATACGACTCCTTCGGGCACGCCACCCAAAGAAAATCCACTTACTATAACCTGACCTGGAAATTATTGCGCTTTTAATGTTAGTAATGAATTAGTTGTCAGTTATTAAGTGGCATAAAGACGCGTGCCTTAATGCGGGTTTACTTCACGTAAGGTGGCGTATCTTATTTATCTCTTGCATTCAAAAACTCTCCCATCACATTTTTGATCAACCTTTCCATTTCTCTCATAACCTGCAGGAGCGAAGTGCGAAGGCAAAAATCAAACAGAAACTATAAGCAAGATGGGGAAGAAGAACAAAGCTCAGAGCTCAGAAATAAGAGAAAAGACCAAGGAGATGGCGCCCCTTTACACAGATACCGCATGCAATAAAGATGCAGGAATTTCCACATGGGAAGGCATGTATAGACTGTTGGAGGAAGAGAACCCTAAAATAATCAACGCAACTGCTGCTGTCGCAGATGCACCACGCTCTTCAGAAGCATCCCTGGAAGATCTAGCGTGCTCTTTCCTCCACAGAATAGCATCAAGGCCGAAGATCCTACCGTATACGGACATGATCAAGTGGGTTTTGGATGATGCAGAGCTGCATCATAGGCAATTCAAAGTCAAAGGACATGGGCTCGTAGGATCGTTCGCGGCTCAAGACCTGAAGCTCATGTATCACCTTCCCGAACCTCAAACGATCTACAATGCAGATTTTGTTAGGAAGTTCGCAGCAGAGAATCCGGACCTATCAGACACTACCAAAGAATGGTCGAAAAGGGATGAACCACTGAAGAAAGATAAGAACGGTATGTATAGCACCGGTTCCCTTACTTCTCCGTATTGTTTTGCTGCAGCCATGCTCTATAGGCTATTCGGTAAGCCTGATATCAATAAATTTCCATCTGAATGGCTACCGTTAATTGATGCTGCGACTAACTCTGAGGTAATAGATTGGGCCAAAATCCTTTCTGACACTCTATACACGGCCATTCTTCACTATCGTTCTAAAAGATCCTTCTCCCAAAGGTTTTATCCCCCTTTTTATATGTCTGCCTACATAATGGACTCTATCTGTTATGTGTCTAAATTCCCCACTATGGGCTGGCAATGGACTACCCAGGACCCATTGCCCATTCATGTCTACCATAAAGTCTTGTGGGATTCTCAGTTTACCCCCCATTTTTACCAGATTTGCCACCGGCTCATACTGCCCATCCATAGAATGATATATGATAAAGACCCTCCGAGATGCTCTCCCGAAGCACAAAACGACATCACCTCCGTAGCAAGATGGTTTGGAGAAGAATGGTTTACCTACATTCGAGTTTTTGGAAGCACAGTACCTCCGCATGTCCTACCCTTATATATCCCAGATAAATTGTTGGCTCGAGAAATCGCTTATCAGACTTGTTCTGAAGGTGGTTTAACTAAGGACCTGAAGAACAAAAAGAAGGCCATTTGGCCTCAATTCCCAGTCACGTGTGGGGCCTTCTCTTTATTCGATGTGGGACACGCTTTTGGTGAGGTGGAGAATGTGACGTGTCTCCAACTATTTAAACTCCCACCAAGGCCATTCGACCCAAATAAAGTCGCCCAGGAATTTACAACTAGCGTCAGGATAAGTGTGTTCTCTGGACAGAAAGATCCGTTTGACGACCTCTTTCAGAGTAAGAACTCGATCAAAGAATTTTTGCAAGAAGCTCAGTCAAGGTTGTCCCCAGACAACCTCTGGAAATTCAAGTTGTATAGAGAAAGAAGGCTGGCTAACATTCCACTGGAAATACTGCGGATAGCTGCCAGAGAACCGACTCCAAGCGTCAGCCTCAGTGAACACTCCAACGCCTCCAAATCTGATTCCAGTGTCGTAAAAGAAATATCTCCAGATCCTGAAGAGTCTGTCCACAAAGAAGACAAGAACGAAGAAACAATCAAAGACACGGCTCAGTCAAGTTCGATGGCTCAGCAGCAAGTTGCCGTCTCGCCACCAAGAGGAATCCCCCCTCCCGTCACTGAAGCACCTCTGGTTACAGCAGAACTAGATAAAGAATGGGAGACCTTCAATGAACTGATAAATCTTGAAGGCCAAGTCCCGCAAACACCTGTGAGCAATACTCAGGTGGTGCAAGAGGTCTTCTCAAACATAGTCAGTGGTACCGTAGAGACGGAGCACCTCCCTATAGCTCCATCCTCAGAACTTCTACTCGGCGTAGAAGAAATCCCTCCACTGGACGTATTTTACAGTCCACAGCACAAGGCAGTTGTGAGAAGACAAAGAAAGAAAAGGAAGCTTGAAAATGCACTGGCTCAGAATGTTGAACATCTAGATGTCTTGTGGAAAGACCCGAATAACAATCCAACAGAAAATCTCACGAAATTGTCTCAAATTGCGGGAGCATATGCTTTTGCAACTATAGACAAGGCCTCTGAAGTTCAACAGCTTCTAAAAGAACGTGAAAGTCAAATACAACTGCTGCAACAACAGTTGCGACAAGCCAATGAGAACGCTGAAGCCTCCAAGCAGCTTGAAGAGTTACAAGAAAGCTTTCGCCAGATGCAGGTGAGCCACCAAAGAAGTATTGAAGAAAAAGAAAAACAGCTGCAGACGGTGCAAGAAATGCATAAGGATGAACCCAGGCTGACAGAGTTTATTTCAGAGTCCATTGGCTTGAACGACCAATTGTCACAGCAACAGGAGGAAATGGTGCGCAAAATATCACAGTGGAGGGAGTTTTGTGAAATAAGCGACAAGATCACCAGCCAAGTAGTGGAACTACGGAATGACTATGACCAGGCCAACAAAAGAATAACAGAATACCTGGCTTGGCAAAATGACGAGGAAGGGAAAAGAGCAGGGGCACCCAAGATTAATGAAAATCATAAAGAACTGCTCTTTAACAAGTGGGACGAGCAAATAACACAGGCGGAGCAGGCGGCAGAGTCAGCGGCAACACAGGCGACCATACTTATCGATTGTGTAAATGAAAATTTACACAGGGCCAACTTAGTTTCAGAATCCACTCCGGGGTACCTACCAATCGCATCGCAACTGGAGGCTGAATGGAAGCAGAAAGCACAGGCAAATGGGGAGACAATCCGAGCATTATCGAGGCTAAACTGGGAAAGTTACTGGACTTACTTAGTTAAGCCCCACAGCCAATGCATGACAGTAAGGTGCATCATGAACGCGGCCGAGAAAGCAGCGCCAGCTCTTATGGATGCTGTTTTCGCAGCCCAACTAAGCACGGAAGTCAGCCAACCGACTCTTCTCAAGCCTATGCTTGAAAACTGCAATTTCAGAGACCAAATTAAGAAGTAATTTCAATTTAGAAAGTTGTTTTTCTTTTTGTTTTACAGAATTAGAAAAAGGACGGTCATTTGAGAGCCGTATCCTAAAATTTTGTAATAATACTATTATTAGGATTAGATAGTAGTATTTTAACCCTTCTCATTGCATTGGAGAAGGGTCTAGATATTTGTCAAAAACTTGTCCTCAGAACATGCACTTCTGCACCCTCAGAGGAGGTTTTGATGAATGGAAGGATCGTGATTTATTTATGTTTGCATTCTTATGTCTGCTACTGATGTTGCACTTCTGTACTCTTGGTAGATGTTAGAAGCAAGTAGAAGTAGGTCGTTATTGTTTGAAGTCTATGGGTAGGAGTTAGTCATCAATGGTACTTTTATCTCTTGATTAATTTCTGCTTGTATTCTTAAAACGATATACAGCTGATACTGTTTGCATGTTAATGTATGAATATATAAGTTATCATTTGGCACTTTTGTACGGTGGATTTGTCTATTCATGTTTAATATGCGAATGATTTGATTATGCGATGTGTTGTTCACAACCGCTCTGCCTAACTTCTTATGCAGAATGGTTTATCTTTATTGATTTATATTCTGATATCAGTTGAATGATCTTTATCACCAGCTGCTGTTAGAAATCTTTCTAGATCGCATGATAAAAGGAACATCCTGGGTTAATGTAAATTCTGTGTGTTGTTTTCATTTGATTATGGTAATTTAGGCTCAAGTTTGTAAGATAGATTTATAGTAGTCTTTAGAACGTTTCTTAGAAGTAACCTAACCAAAATTCCACACACACACACATACACATCCCATGCATTCGGGAAGCTGGTCCCGTTATCCCCAGTCGGACCCGCTACTCCAAACGGGCAAGGAGCCGCCAACCAGGTTCCGGACCGGGTGGGTATCCCCCTTGTTGTTGACCCGACCTCGGGGCCCTCAACAGGTACTTAACGAACCATTCTTGTATCCTATCCAAAGTAGTCATAGCCTCTTTAAGAATGGCTACTCTTTATTTTGTGTGAGCCTGGATGGCCACAATGGGGGCTATTATGTGGTGTAGTTAGATATTTCCTTGTAAACTACCGTCATGGCTTCCCCCAAAATCTCTTTTTTTGCCTCAATGGTTGCTTGGAACTCTGTTGCGCTTGTGTGTACTAAGCGGAGTGCCGTGTTCTCTTCCTCCATCTTGTTCTTCTCCTATTCTACCATGATGGCCCTCTATTCGGATGTGTAAAGCCTGTTCTACAAATCCACAATTTGTTTGCTCATCCTGGCCACATTGTGTTTTGTGGCGGCCGCGAAAGCTATCTCGACCGAGGCAATCATTTGAGGGTTCGCTGTAATATTAGGCACAATATCTTTGGTCGTGGTCACTGATAGAGGCTCGGTTGGGTTCCTGCTACAAAACTTCTTCCTTTCTTGTACGATCTTGAGGTTTATCTCATCGAAAGTGAGTCGAGTGAGATCTAGGACCTCCTCATCTTGATCCTCTGCGATGCCAAACTCTTGGAGTGGAAGATGTCCACCAGTGAGGGGAGTAGTAGGGGTATGTCTAATGGAGGAAGCTCGTTTTGTCTCATGCCAAAGTCAACTGTTTTTCTGGTCTCCCCTTGTTCACTCTCTTCAAATTCCTTTTCCTTATCCCTCCTAAGCTCTTCTCCCCGTTGCCTTTTTTCCTCCTCTACTAATGCCGTTGCCACTCTAGTTCATCTTCCATGTTCTTCAGCTCTTGTTCCAACATCTTGTTTTCTTCTTTCCTTCTCTTCTCGACTTCTTCTTCCCATTTTTTCTTCTTTTCCTCTTCCTACTTTTTCCTCTTTTCTTCTTCCTACTTTTTCTTCTCTGCCTCTTCTTGTTCTCATTGCTTTTCTCTCAACTGTTTCTCCTTTTCTTGTTCTGGCTCTAGTTGCTGGAATTTGGAGGTTGTTTGCTCTCTAGCTCCCTTTGCCTCTTGAGCTCTCACTTTTTCCTTGCCAAGCGGGCATTTATTTTTTCCAGCGTTTTATCCTCCACTTCATTGTTGCTCACGGGGTCTTCAACCTCCTTCCCTTTATGCTACTCAGCCTCCCCAGTGCCTATTGTTGCTTCGAGCTACTTTTTCTTTATGGTAGAAGCTCTTTCTTTGAGGCTTATATCTTCCTAGGAATCGTCTTGGGGCTCATCCTCTGCATCATGTTCTTCGCTTGGGCTAAATTTCCTTGTAGCGTTATACCAGTTCCTAACCCTGTCTTCAATGTCCTTTTGGGTATGAGAATATGACCAACTGAATTTTGCCTTCTTGCAATGGGCGGCTACTATTTTCTCCGGATCATAAGTTCGGTAGTTGAGCATTACGAAAAGGCTTCCTTTCAGCACATCGGCCTTTGCCTCTACCTGTTTGAAATTTTCTACCATGTACGCCCCGATGGTGAGGGGGAAGGCGGGCCAAGGTTTCTTTTTCCTTTGTTCAATATCTTTGAAAACCCTTGCACCATTTGGTAGTATACCTCTTGTAGGAGCATCCTATCTATGGCAAAACTGGGTAGGGCATGCAGAGGCTTATGGGCACTGAACACCCTAATGAACGTCCACTCTTCAATGGGGAACCAATGTGCTACCTTGATGAGTGTCTTCATGGCCCTCTTAGACATGCATGGTGGTTCCTCACCAAAACGTAATTGGTACAATGGGCTGATGAAAGTTTCAGATATTATATCTAGCATGCCTCTATAACCTGTGTCCCAAAAAACTTTATAATGGCTATGCATGAGGTTGGATGCTGACAAGTCCTAGTTGCAACTCCAGTTTTCGAAGTATCATCTCGAGAAAACAACATCGAGGAGGTATGATGACATATAGAATTCCAGAGGCTGTTCTGGTTGTGGGAGCTTAGCAACCATTATGTTTGTTTTCAATGATGAGCACAGGATGCTTGCCCAATTAAAAATGGTCCCTCGAGTGGCAACGACGCCCAATTAAAAATGGTCCCTCGGGTGGCAACGACGTACATGAGGGGAACCCAGGTGCCATAGAAAATGTCACAGTCTGGCTTGCCATACAACCGGCACATCATTGCAGCAATTAACTGATACACTTTTCGCAATCCCTCTGTCTTGTAAGCTTGATTTTTCCGGACTCGAAACTTTGTGGGGTCTTACCACCATTCCCTGAGGATGTATTTTGTGGGAGTTGAGAACCCGACGAGCCACTTGGTATTGAAGACCTCCCGTTTCTTAGGGAGCTTGTGGTAAGCATAGATGTTTGTCAGGGAGATAGCGGCTATGCGTGTTGCATTGTGGCCTCTGATCAACCAGGTCTCTGTGTTTGTGCATTGCAAGATTTATTCAATGGTTTTCGAGCAAGGGAAGACTAGGGGGTGTGCTACCACATTGTGTAATTTTAATCTTTTGACATGGAGGTAAACTTACAAATCCTCTTGTGTCTCCAAGATGTCTGGATTTACAAACTCTTCGTAAATGATATACCATGAGAGCCTTGTGGTTTTGATGATGTTACAGGTAGTATCCCCGAAGAAAGGTGGCTCCTCGTCTAGGTCATCCTCCCACAACCCACTTCCCGAGGCCCTGTGAGAAACTTTAGCGGTAGGGGGAGCAATCTCATCTTCAAAAGAAGAGATGGAAATAGAAATTCACTCTAGATCTATGTCACTGGGCATGTCAAAAACATAGTCGCACGATGAGAGATATAGCATGAAAATCAAATAAAACTTACGAAAAAGAGAGATTGCAGTAGGTGCAAGGTGAGTCATAGGGGGGACAGGTCATAGGCTAAGGAGTGTGACTAAGCAAATTCCACCAAGATTCGTGGATCGCCCGGGGTTGCAAAGTCGCGGGGTAGGGGGATTGGTTGCAAGTTGCAACCCAACTAGATTGTGAGGTCACGAAATCATGAGGTCGCAAAGTCACAAGGTCGTGAGGTCACGAGGTCGCGAGGAAAAGGATATCGCGGCTCCATGCCGTGTGACTTAGGCTGAACGAAGATCAGGGAAGATACATAGAAGGCCTTAGGAGGTTAGGGTCCCTCTTAGGTGAGTAAATTCAAGCATATAGATGAAACAAGGGGGTCTAGGTTTAAGCAAGGGCAATGTTTGAGACTAGGCAGGGAGAGAGTAACCAGGGCAATTGTTCTAGGCAAAAGATGAAGAAAAGACCAAGTTAAGGAGTTAAAACCCCGGGGTGAGGGGATGCGAGAGGTCGGGAAATGCAGACACTGACACTTGGAGAAAAATAGTGATTGCTAGAAGGCAACGGTTACTTACCCGGAGACAGCCGCGTGCACGAAACCTATTCAGATGATCTCCTAGCTCTTCGTGTGACCTAGGAAGCGGTTACAAAATGAGGCTGGAGCGACCTCTTATACATAGTTTTGGTTGCACGTGTGAGGTCACATGGGGCTGGTGTATGACCTTGCGACGAATGCGACCATGCGACTTGGTAGGTTGCAAGATCACATGGTCACCTCCAAAGATGGGAGACAAGGGAACGACCTTGCAACCAATGCGACCATGCGACCTAGATGGTCGCAAAGTTGCAAAGGTCGCATAGTTGCATCGAAGTTTGCATGTGCACAATGCGACCTCGTGACCTATGCGACTTAGATGGTTGCGAGTTCGTAAGGGTGCAAAGGAAACACATGGAGGGAAATGAGACTACGTGACCTTTGCGACCTCTGCGACTTGTGAGTCACTGAAGTCATGATAGTCATGAGGATTAAGTCTAGTCGCGATCCGACTCTGCGGCCAACTGACTAAGGCAGGAAGCAGCGACCTAGATTTACTTAGAAAAAAATTTAGACTCTTCCCTAGGTTCTTTGAGACTGCTGAGCTTTTGAACAGAACCTGGTGGGCTAGTGGTTCCACCCAGTATAGGGGCTCTGAAAATTTCAGAGTTTTTGGGATTTTGGGAGGGGTTGTTGCAACAGCTACAACAATTGGTGATTCCTTGGGAGACTCCAGAATCTCTGATGCCTTCGGGCCTAGCTTAAGGAGACTTCAATTAAGTGTGCCTCATGACATTGTGGGTCCCACAGATGGTATTGGGGCTTTCGCTTTAAACTTACTCGGCTGTCCCAACCTGCATGACATGGGCATTACACATGAGACATGGTATCACCTCCTGTTGCCCTGGGAAAGAAAGGGGAAGCTGAAACTACACTGTGAGATTTTTTAAAGTTTTCTCGGTATAGTGGTCATGGTACTATGGTGTTTCTCCACTGCCAGTGAGCCTGAACAGTACCCTGGCGAAGTCACTACCTAGAAATCATGAACATTTCTCCACTGCTAGCGAGCCTGGTCAGTACCTCGATAGAGTTGTTGCTTCACCTCTTTGTGCAGGAAGCCTTTCTCAGTCTTTTAGCCCTTATTATGAAATGGATGGAGGTGCTCATTGGGACTTTTTTTATCTATGCATATACGAACTTATTTGGTGATGGATTAAAGCCTGGGTGGACGAGGGATCTCGACTTATTTGAGTTGCAAAGAGGTTGTTTCTGGTTCGGAAGAGACCTTATTGTTTTCCCAAGATATATGTATGCTCACGACTGGTTTCTTCAGTTTCCCTTTCATTCCCAGAGCGACAAATGGGTTAACACCATTCAAGATTTTTCGGCCATGTTAGCAATCGGGTCAGACCGACGTGAGCGTGAGCGAAGACCGTGTGTGCCATCGAGTTCCCCATTACCACCAATCTGGCCTACTAGATTTCTCGTCGCGACTTAAGTTTTGGCTAGTAACCAGTTTCAGAGAGTATCCATGGGAGCCAATATGCAGTGTCGTTCCAACCTCTTACTGCCATCTTGAATTTATTCCAAAAGATAACACACAAAATAGACAAAAACCAATACTGACAACAAAGGATGCCTATCTAAGGAAAACGAAAGGAAACTATAGTACAAGGTGGGGCCAATAACTTTGGGGTTTCTAGGTGAAATAATATTTCAGGTCGTGGCCATTCACTGGGAGGGGTTCCACTCACCCTCCCAGGGTTTTCAATTTGAAGGTGTGATGGCCAATTTTTTCTATGATCTGGAAAGGGACTATCCACAAGGATTGGAACTTTGTGTGCTTACCTTTGTCCTCGTGGGCCCGATCCCACTTAAGCACTAGATCACCGACATCAAACTCGTGGGACCCCACGGATTTTTTGTCAAACCATCTCTTGATCCGTGCTTGATGGACGACAAATTTTTCTTTAGTTTTCAATCTTTCCTCCTCCAATCTTACCAAGGCATTGATTCGGTTTTGAATGACAGGACATGGGGAATATTGTGACTCTTGAGCCAGTTTGAAGGTGGGTAGGTACCGGTTGGGTGCAAAAATGGCTTCTTTCCTGTAAACCAAGAAGTAGGGAGACGTGCTGATTGATGTTTTGGGAGTTACCTGATCAGCCCATAGGGTGTTACTAAGGGCATTGTGCCAATTCCGATGGTGGGAAAGCAAGGTTTTCTTAATGATACGGATGAGGTTTTTTTTGGTTGATTCTGCTAGGCCATTCCCTTGAGGATAGTAGTTGGCCAAATGTTTCAATATGATGCTATTTTCTAAAGAAAAATCATACAATTTCAAAGACGAAAAATAAGTAGCATTATCAAAGACAAGAGAGGTTGGAACACCGAACCTGGCTATGATGCACTGCTTAATAAAGGATATTACCTCATCGTCGTTAACTTTATGCAATGGAATTGCCTCTACCCATCGGGTGAAATAGTCGGTGGCTGTGAGTATGTACCTATGTTGTTTTGACGAGTTTGGCATGATCTCTCCTATGATGTCCAACCCCCATTGCTGAAAAGGTTCCTCAACTGCTATGGGTTGGAGTGGGGCAGCAGACCTTGCTTGCCTGCCTGCATGTATCTGGCAGATAGGACACTTCCACGCATAGGCATGAGCATCCTTGAATAGTGTGGGCCAATAGAAACCTGCCCGCATGATCTTATGAGCCGTGGTGTCGCCTGCATAGTGACCTCCTGTAGGCCCATCATGTAGATCTTTCAGCACACGTTGGGCTTCATCGTATTCTAAACATCTCAGTAATATACTAAGGTGGTGCTTTCTAAAAAGGTTTCCTTGCACCATTTGATATGAGGCAGCCTTGAGCCTAACGGCCCTCTTCTGTCTAGCGGACATAGCTTCAGGTAAAGATCCCTTTACTAGGTATTGCTTTACATCGGAATACCATGATGAGGCATCGTGTGAGTCGAGGAGTTCATTCTGGTACATTTCAATTTCGTGCTCCCATCCTTCCATTTCCTGGGTTAGTCGATCAGGCTCCGTGTTTTGATGATCGGCTGCTTCGGCGGTCAGTTTATAGAGTCCGTGCCCTTTCACAGTGTGGGAAGGTTTGAATTCCAAATCATATTCTTGGAGGGAGGTCATCCAATTGGCTCTCCTTTCTCCCAGCTCTTGTTGTACGAAAAGGGATCTGACGGCTGGGTGTGGGACCATTACTGTGACATGGTTTTTTAGGATGTATGGTCTGAAATGTTTCACTGCTTTGTAGACCACGTACGCTTGCTTATCGATTTCTAGGTAGTTTAGCTCTATGCATTGGAGTCTTGTACTCATGAATGATATGGGACATTCATTGTGATCGTAGCAATTATGTTTAAGAACCGTGGCCAATGATGAATCTGAGGTGAAAGTGTATAAGATAAAGTCTTTGCTGAAATCGGGGCTAGAGAGGGATCGAGCCTCTGCGATCGCTGTCTTAATCCAATCAGAAGATTCCTTTTCCTCAATCCCATTTAAATATTGAGTCCTTCTTTATCATGTTCTGTAAAGGTTTGACAATTTGTGAAAAATTTGAAATAAATTTACGAGGGAAATTAATTTTGCCGAGGAAATATTGCATACACTTTTTGGTGCTCAGCTGGGGAATCTCCGCTATAGCTTTTACGCGGTTTGGATCTATAGTGATTCCATTCTTGGTGATGATGGGGCCCAGCAGGTTCCCTTCTGAAACTACAAATATGCTCTTCTTAGGATTGAGGGAGATCCCATACTTCCGGCATCTTTCGAAAATCTACTTTAAGTGGTGGAGGTGTGTCACACGTAATAAGTCGATCTTGCGGACAAGATAGACCTTCCTAGAATCTAAAGAAGACCTAATGACAAGCAAACCAACCAGACACTATCTTTCTCTAAATATGCTTTGATAAAAAATAGCAAACAAGTGTTTTTTGGGCCTACCTTAGGTCCAACGCTAGCTTGTGGATGCCCTCGCTCCTTCGATCTAAATGAGCTCCTTTTCGCGAATCTGCAAACACAAACAAGGCAAACAAATTAAATAGCACCTGAAAAGCCAATTGCATAAAACATATTTAACATGAAAGTCAAGGAGTCCATGAAAAAAATAACATAAGATACTTGTTAAGAAAAATGAGTTTGATTGTATTAATTCAAAAGAAGAAGAACCTTACAACCTTTGCCTTGACACTGTACAAGCTCCTCCAAGGGTCCAGCAAGAAGTCTCCTCTACTTTGACAAGTTTCACTCACTCCCCAATGAAACCAAAAAGGTATGTGATCTCTCCTCTTTAGGCTTAACTAGGAAGTCTTGATTTCACCAGCATTTACCCTCAAAAAATGTTCAGCTTCTAACCTCCCTAGCAACCAGCCCAATGCCTGTATTTATAGTGCAATGGAGGGAGGTTACTAGGTCCTCCTTCAAAGGGATAAAGCCCTCTTTCAAAGGGATAGCTCCTCTCATCAAGGGATTAGCTCCTTCTCTTTTGGGATGCATGAACCACCTCAAAGCGAACAATCCACGTCAAAATTCCTTCTAGAAACCTCTAGAATTAACCCAAAGTGAGTTTTTAAAGATAAAACTTGCACCTTTTGACTTTCACAGGGGTCCGCACCTACACCGTTAGGGAAAGAGCGGGCAGGTCCACAGTTTTTGTACACAGAAGGTGTGGGACCTGTTACACTAAAAAATGTCACCATGGCTATTTACAGTTAGTATGGCTCTATCAACAGTCATGCTATCCTCCTGGGCAAGTCTTATGCCTCTGCTCTCTATGTCAAACTCCAAAAAAGAGAGAAAGTCTTTAAAAATGTATTTATCTCTGGGTACGCAGATTCTCTCAGCCTTACCTGCATGTACGCACCTAAAGTTCACAATACCTGCGTACTTGTACGCTCTGTATGTAAAAGGGTGGGTGCGTACCCCTGTAAAGGTCAAAAGGCGCGAGTTTCATCTTTAAAAAGTTACTTGTGGTCATTTCTAGAGCATTCTAGAAGGTTGTTCGACGTGTATTGAGCGCCTCCAGATGGTTCATGTACCCCTATGAAAGAGGAACTTATCCCATCAAGAGGAGAGCTATCCCATCCAAAGAGGGGCTTATCCCATTGATGGTGGACCTGATTAACTTCCTCTTGAGCACTATAAATACAGGCATTGGGCCAGAAGGAGGGGAGGTTGAAAGCTAAACATTTCTAAGGGTAGATGCTGCTGGAATTAGGACTCCCATTTAGAAGCTTGTGAGGAGAGATTCCCATCCTTTCTTGTTTCATTTGGAAGTGGGTGAGCTTTGTCAAAGTAAAGGAGAACTCTTGATGGACCCTGGGAGGGACTTGCACAACACCAAGGCTCACGTTGTAATGGTTCCTTTTGTTTCCTATTAATGAAAATGAGTCCATTCTTCTCAATAACTTGTTATTTATGAGTTGTTTCATGTACTCCTTGGTCTATATGTTAAATATGTTTTATTTTATGAGATTATCAAGTGCTATTTAATCGTTTGATTGTTAGTGAATGCAGGTTTCGAAGTGAAGGAGGAGCTCATCCGGATCAGCGAGGCTGGACTACTACAACAGCATTGGACTACAGGTAGGATCTAAACACTTGATTTCTTGTATGGTAAATGCATGTTTAGAGAAGGATTGCTCTTGTTTGTCTTGTTTGTCACTAGAGAGTCTTAGGCTCCTAGGGAGGTTGGTTGTGTCCGCACTATCGACTCTTTCCGCCTGACAAAATGGTGACTCCACTGGGGATCCATTGATGTGAATGATTTCTCTTTTGGTTATCACTTTGATTTGAGAAAAGTTGATTTCTTTCTGGTTTTTGGCTGTTTGACTGTGAATTTGGGTGGCTTAGCTTAGGGTTAAGTTAGATTTTCGTTTTCTTGGTTTTTCCAGTAGTACGCACCCTCTGAGTGGAGCACAGTGCGTACCTGTACGCACTGTCGCTTTGTGCACAGAGCGGGCCCGCACCTGTCTGAACAGGTTGCCTGCATACCCTGTTAAAAATTGAGAAAATTTCAATTTTTTCCATTTTGCCTCTTAGATTTTGTTTTTAATTTGTTTTTACTGCCCAGATCCACTGGTTACCTGTCAGAAGCTTTCATCTTGGCTAATTTCATTGGCATTCCTGCTTTAAGCTTTCATCAATTGGGTGTTTTGAGTCTCTTTTTTGAGAAATTCTTAATTTGATTTCCTTTGGTCATTACTTGGAGGTTTGTCTCAGTCTTTTCACAATTTTGGGGGGCTAAATTGTGTATGAGTGTTAATCGCCTTTGAGTGTTTTTATTTTTGATCTTTGGAACTCTCACCCAATTTTCTCGACTTGCACTTGATTGGTTCTTAGATTACATTAGAATCATCTTGTGTTTGAGAATTCTCTTGCATAGATCACATTTGCATAATTAGAATTCTCCTTTTCAGAATATTAATGAAAAATGTGCATAGATTACATTTGCATACTTTTCAAGTGAATTGTGCATAGATTACAATTGCATAGTTTACATTCTGGAAAATCAATCGTAGATTTAGATCAGTTTTCGTTGATTTGAATTTACACAAAAATAAAAAATAAAAATATTTTGGAATTGATTTGCATTAGTTTTTCTTGATGAAATTAGTGCATTAGAGAATTTGTTATATTTTCTCTTAGTGATCAATTTTTTGCATTGTTGGAAGTGAATGGAAACTCTCTCCTTACTTTAGTTAGGATTCATCGAATTGAAAAGATTACATTATCATATTCGATTGCATTCAGTTGAGTCGGGTCATAAAACCATTGGTTTCGTATCCATTTACCCATTTGAGTAATAACAGCCTTAATAACACAGCGCTTAATTAAAATTCATCTAGTAATTTTTACATTTCTAGGGCTCTGAAACACCAACATAGCTTAGGCTAGTGTCTTGGAGTAGGAGAGTAATTAACTCTCCAAGACAGCAAAACCAAACAAGTAGCTCATCTTGTGGTAGGATAAATCCAACTGTTGCATTTATACTCTGGGAAAGCTCCTCTTAAAGGAGAAGCACGAGCTCGTGTCCAAACCAGTGAGGGGATCAATCCTCCCTCGTTGGGAACAACACCAGATACGCACGTACTACAAACGGTAAACCTCAGATTAACCATTGTCGAGGAGCCTGGGGTCACTTGTCGGTAAACCTTGGATTATTTTCAAGGAGACGACAAGGGGATTGAGCTTGATACTCTGCCCTTGCGTGCTGTCGGAGCGTAGACTGTTCCCCCAGGTGTATTTTTTGATGTTGGTGACCTTAGTGACTATTATCTTTAGGATTCTACCCAAGGTGACGGTGGAGGGAAGATCCCACTGTACCTGGAGCAGACGTCGGCTAGACTCACTTGGATTTTCTAGGGGTTTCACTTCACTCGAGACGGTTAAAGTGGAGGAACTTGGTCCAGTCTATTCATTAAGCAGGTTGCCGGGGTAACTGTTCCACCCACCATTTCTGTACTGAATTCTGCGAGGTTGGGCTTCATCACCAACTAGTGTTTTCGGTCCGAAGAGCTTACTGTTTGTGTGTGGTTTGACTCCTAGATTTGATAGCGCGTGTTAATTTGTTTGTTTTTACTTTTAGAGACCATAGGTGTGAATTGTGAATTTTAATTGTTAGGTGTGAATAGTGAATTGTTAATTTTAGTTTTAAATTGTTAATAAAATTCACTGAAGTTGACCCAAAGTACTCCAATTGTTCCACCTCAACCGGATGCTTCACCTCAACAGATTTCACCATCTCAACATCACCAACCTTCTGTTGACCCTTTACCTTCTTCGCCTAATTTTTCTTCCTCCATTTCTTCCTCTTCGCCTGGTAAAAGCCTTGATGCTAGTAACCAGGTGTCTAAGAAGAAGAAGAAAGGGAAGAAGAAGAAGAAGAAGAAGAAGCAAGATAAGAAAGAAGTCAACCAACCAACCGTGGCTGTAAGTGTTAGTTGTGTTGAGGAAAACTCCGACATGCATCGTAAACCCAAATACCCTTGCAGGCTTTGTAAGGGTGACCACTTCCTTGTCAATTGTCCTGGTATTCCAAAGGTCTTGGAAGTATGGTCAGAAAAATCACATCAACTTTCCATAGATCCATCAACCAGTGATAGTCAGATTCCTGGGAAAAAGGGTAAAGTTAGGTTTCCTTGTAAGTTATGCAAAGGGAGTCATCAGACTCACAGTTGCCCTCACATGGATGAAGCCTCAAAATTGTTGGAAAACCTTACTGTTCCACAGTAAGAATTTCCAACTGGTTACCGTAAACTTTCTCCCAACCTACCGTCAACTGACGGAGTGATTGATCTAACTTCAAGTACAGTCAATCACACTCTTCCATTGGAGAGTGAAACTCATGTCACTCAGGTTGATGATCCATTAGTTGATCAAGTGGTCGATTCAATTTCACATTCGGTCGATCCCACTTTCCCTTTAGAGCGTGAACTTCATACCGCTCATGTTCTTCTTGTTACATCAAATTCTTCTATGCTGGGGTCCATTTCACCTGTTTCTACAGAACCCCCTCCAAGTACTGAGGTCTTTTCCTTTGATTGGAATAGACTGATAGAACCTCGTCTTCCTTCCTCCATCCCTTTCCAAATCATTGTCAAGGCTGGTGGTAGGGACATACATCGTACTCAGGTAGATGAAGGTGCTTCTGTTAGTATTTTATCCTCAACTGTTTGGAAAGCTTTGGGTTCCCCTCAGCTTGCGCCTATTACGCAGAATCTGAAAGCTTTTAACAGAACCATTAGTGAACCTTTAGGGATCCTTCCTAAGTTTTCTATTACCTTGGAAGGTAAAACTGTCTGTATTGATCTTATTGTAGTTCGAGGTCCCTTGGATTTCAATTTACTCCTTGGGCGAGACTATGTTTATGCAATGAAAGCTGTCGTATCGACACTCTTTCGTGTGATGTCTTTCCCTCACAATGGAAATATTGTGACTGTAGACCAGCTTTTGTTCCCTAGTCTTGTTTCAACTACCAATAATATGACACCCCTAAATGTTCCTGATTCTAAAGTGGTATCTACCCTGCCACGGGTTAATTATGGGGCAACTGGCCCCATGTTTTCAGTTACCGATGTAAGTGAGCCTCTCACTGTTTGCTCATCTTCCTTTGATTTAGATCCGGTAATTGACATGGAAAACTCTATGGGATTACTTGAACACGATGTTCTTATCCCTTTTGAGTCCCTTGACATGTGTTCCTTCCAAAGAACTATTCTTCCTTCTGATGAAGACCTCTTGGAAGCCATGATCAAGGTGTGTCCATTGACATGTCTTTCTTCCAGTTGGAAGCCATGAATCAGTGAGTACGAGGAAAGTTCCTTTTACTGTGTCGACCTCGTTAAAAAATGAATCAGTGAGTATGAGGAAAGTTCCTTTTACTTTGTCAACCTCGTTAAAAAATGAATCAGTGTGTGCGAGGATAGTTTATTCCTGTATCAACCTCGTTAAAAAATGAAATAGGCTGGCGAGGATAGTTTTTTCCTGTATCAACCTCGTTAAAAAATGAAATAGTTAGTACGAGGAAAGTTCCTTTTACTGTGTCGACCTCGTTAAAAAATGAATCAGTAAGTGTGAGGAAAGTTCTTTTTACTGTGTCAACCTCGTTTAAAAATGAATCAGTTGTACGAGCATAGTTCCTTGTCTTGTGTCAAGCTCGTTAAAAAATGAAACAAGGGTAGGTTAAGTAGGTAGATTGTAGCGTGTAGTCATGAGCATAGTTCCTTGTCTTGTGTCAAGCTCATTAAAAAATGAATCAAGGATTTTAGAGAATAGTTCCTTGTCTTGTGTCAAGCTCGTTAACAAATGAATCAAGGATTTTAGAGTAGAGTTTTTTGTTAGGTAGATTGTAGAGAGTAGTTATGAGCATAGTTCCTTGTCTTGTGTCAAGCTCGTTAAAAAATGAAACAACTCCCTTTTCAAGTTGAGTCTTTCCAAGATTTCAAAAGTAAAGCTTCATTCCATCCACCTCATTGACTGCAATGAAGCTTGGGGGGCATGTACCTCGTTTTGCGTCATTATGTTGGGGGCATGTGAACTTATAACAAGCATAGTTTTTCGTTTCAAGATTGCATAAACATGAAACCGAATCCGAGCATAGTTCTTTTCCTGTGTCAAGCTCGTTAAAAAATGAAACAAATCCTCCTATAATTGAGTCGAGAGTTTGACTAGATCTCATAAATGTTAAGTTGTATATTTAGGTTAGTTATTTCAGTTTTTGCATAATTTTCTTACAGTTTTAGGTCGGGCCTTTCAAATGATCTCGTACATCAACCTTCATTCCATCCAGCTTGTACTTAGTTGAATAAAATGAAGATAGGGGGGCATGCACTCTAGCAGTTATGCTTAGGGGGCATCAAGCACAGTTTTATCTCTCTTTCAAGCTTGTGTAAAAATGAAACTATTTTGAAGCATAGTTTTTCACTGTTTCAAGCTTTTGTAAAAATGAAACCTATCTCGAGTCAATTTCAGTTATTTTCAAGACTCGTTAAACTCATGAAAATCCTGAGATTATTTTGCTATATTTCATTCTCGTAAAACAAATGAAAATGCCGAGTTCTTTCCGTCTTTTCCTGCTCGTAAATTAAATTGAAAGTCGGCCATGAGTACATTTTTATCATTTTTTTGAACTCGTTAAAACTTACGAAAAAGTGAAACCTTGGAGTTCTCTTTTAAGCCCTTTTCAGACTCTCAAAATATGAAAAGATTGCTGAGTTTTTTCTTTTTAAGCTCGTTAAAACGGAACTAAAAAGACGGTCCTCTTATAGCCCTTTTCTGACCGTAAAAACATGAAAAGATTGCCGGATTTTTGTCGCTTCAAATTCGATATTGGAAATAAAACGACGTGTCCTTGATCACTTTTTACTTTTTCAGGTCAGAGACACTAATCATGAAAGTACTCCTTGGTCGAAAGATCAAGCGGTTCTCTCAAGTATTATTTTATACTTTTTCGGGCTTGGGAGACACAAATCTACGAAAAAGGTCAACCCTGGAGTCTTCTTAAGTTTTTCAGACTCTCTAAAATTGAAAAACACCGAGTTTCTCCTATACTGGACTCGTTAAAATTTCACAGTAAAGGACCTGTTTGATTACAAACAGGAACGGGCCACTCCTTCTTAGGGTTCGAATCAAAACTCGGTTGGACTCATCCGAAGGATGAGCTTATAATCAAGCATATGTTATCCTCCTCAAGCTTGTAAAAAATAAAGAGGTACTTGCCAGAAATGGTGGGGGAAAAGAGAGAAGAATGAGCCTATTTGTTATCCTTTGTCTCAGAAGAAACCTTATTACCACTCTTGAACACGACACTTTTCATTCACCTGGGTTGGGAAATCCTTTGCCTCACAGTTGATTAAACCACATTGAAAGTCTTCAGCCGGGTTCCGGGGATTAACTTTGAGTCATTCGTCACCAAGCCATCTGTTGTGTCGTTATGTGTTCAAGAGGTCTGCAAACACAACTTTCATCTGCAAAATACCTTGTCATCCATTTTGACCATCCCTGAGTCAGTCCTTACACCAACATTTCTTCAACTTGAACTATGATTTCGTGTTGTGGGCTTGCCTGCAACGGGTCGCTTTCTATCGACATCAGCACATTATCTAGAGGGATGACTTAGAAATCGTCAGTACCTTGAAGTCTGCATGCATCAATGGAAGGTTTCTCGCCTTTGACGTCAGTTTACATCATTGACTTTCGATCGAAGGACTCCGTGAAATGTTCGACATCAACTCATTTATTCACATCTCATGGATTGTACTGGGTACTTTGAGAACCATTGACATCACTGGTGGTTTCTCTCACACTTGTTAACAGTTTACATCATCGACTGGTAATCAAGTGGTTTCTACCATGTTCGACATCAACTCATTTATTCGCATGGCTAGAATCGTACCAATTCGGGAAGTAGAAATGAAGACCCTGGATCTAGTTTCCACCATCCAGGCTGCAAGGAGTTTTGTATTCATTATATAGTAGACCAATTATAAACAGATGGTTGCGTCCATACTGTGTCTACACAAGTCTATGATTATGATGTACTGCAAAATCATTCCTGTATCAGAGCAGTAGGTATTCTGTTAGTTAAAGTTTTTGATCTGAGTATGGGAATGCCTACCTCAGCGATGATATAATCTTATACATGTATTTGGTGTTGAAAATTGCAGGTTCTGACCGGGCTCTCCACGAGATAATCCTTGAAATGATAAAGCGCTTCACCCTTCCTAGATGATATAAAACCCTAATCTACTACAGGCTTCGCACTTTAGGGGGCAATCTATTACACTAAAAAATGTCACCATGGCTATTTACAGTTAGTATGGCTCTATCAACAGTCATGCTATCCTCCTGGGCAAGTCTTATGCCTCTGCTCTCTATGTCAAACTCCAAAAAAGAGAGAAAGTCTTTAAAAATGTATTTATCTCTGGGTACGCAGATTCTCTCAGCCTTACCTGCGTGTACGCACCTAAAGTTCACAATACCTGCGTACTTGTACGCTCTGTATGTAAAAGGGTGGGTGCGTACCCCTGTAAGGTCAAAAGGCGTGAGTTTCATCTTTAAAAAGTTACTTGTGGTCATTTCTAGAGCATTCTAGAAGGTTGTTCGACGTGTATTGAGCGCCTCCAGATGGTTCATGTACCCCTATGAAAGAGGAACTTATCCCATCAAGAGGGGAGCTATCCCATCCAAAGAGGGGCTTATCCCATTGATGGTGGACCTGATTAACTTCCTCTTGAGCACTATAAATACAGGCATTGGGCCAGAAGGAGGGGAGGTTGAAAGCTAAACATTTCTAAGGGTAGATGCTGCTGGAATTAGGACTCCCATTTAGAAGCTTGTGAGGAGAGATTCCCATCCTTTCTTGTTTCATTTGGAAGTGGGTGAGCTTTGTCAAAGTAAAGGAGAACTCTTGATGGACCCTGGGAGGGACTTGCACAACACCAAGGCTCACGTTGTAATGGTTCCTTTTGTTTCCTATTAATGCAAATGAGTCCATTCTTCTCAATAACTTGTTATTTATGAGTTGTTTCATGTACTCCTTGGTCTATATGTTAAATATGTTTTATTTTATGAGATTATCAAGTGCTATTTAATCGTTTGATTGTTAGTGAATGCAGGTTTCGAAGTGAAGGAGGAGCTCATCTGGATCGGCGAGGCTGGACTACTACAACAGCGTTGGACTACACGTAGGATCTAAACACTTGATTTCTTGTATGGTAAATGCATGTTTAGAGAAGGATTGCTCTTGTTTGTTTTGTTTGTCACTAGAGAGTCTTAGGCTCCTAGGGAGGTTAGTTGTGTCCGCACTATCGACTCTTTCCGCCTGACAGGACCGTAGGTGACCATGAGAGAAAGTGCGAAACCAGAGTTACCTTGATTTTTAATGTCTTTCTCTCATTTCCAAAGCTTGATTTGAAGAGCTGAGGTCTGAGACTTTCGTAGGAGGACAGTACAAGTGATGATAGACCCATACTGACTGCAAATAATCATGGTGACGATATTTTTGTGTAACAGATTGCCCCCTAAAGTGCGAAGTCTGTAGTAGATGAGGATTTCTTATCATTTAGGAAGAGTGAAGTACTTTATCATTTCGAGGATCATCTTGTGGAGAACCCGGTTGGAACCTGTAAAAACATTCAATGCAAAATATATATATGAGATCATATCATCACTGAGGTAGGTATTCCCATTCTCAGATCAAAACACACTAGAAAACTAACTACTGCTCTGATACAGGAATGATCTTGTAAAACATCACAAGTATAGACTCATGTGGACACAGTATGGACGCAGCCATCTGTTTATGGATAGTCCATTATATAATGAATACAAAATTCCTCGCAGCCTGGATTGTGGAAACCAGATCCAGGGTCTTCATTTCTACTTCCCGAAACAGTACGATTCTATCCATGCGAATAAATGTGTTGATGTCGAACATGGTAGAAACCACTTGATTACCAGTCAATGATGTAAACTATTAACAAGTGTGAGAGAAACCACCAATAATGTCAATGGCTCTCAAAGTACCCAGTACAGTCCATGAGATGCGAATAAATGCGTTGATGTCGAACATGTCATGGAATCCTTTGATCGAAAGTCAATGATGTAAACTGTCGTCAAAGGCGAGAAACCTGACATTGATCTATGCAGATCTCAAGGTACTGACGATTCCTAGATCATCTTTCTAGATAATGAGCTGATGTCGATAGAAAGCAATTTGTCGTAGGCGAGCCCACAACACGAAATCATAGATCAAGTTGAAGAAATTTAGTTGCAAGAACTGACTCAGGGATGGTCAAGATGGATGACAGATATTTTACAGATGAATGGCTTATTGGCAGTGACCTCTTGAACACATAACGACACAACAGAGAGCTTGGTGACAATTGACCCAAAGTTGATACCCAGAAACCGACTGAAGACTTTCAATGTGGTTTGATCAACTGTTAGGCAAAGGATTTCCCAACCCAGGTGAATAAAAGTGTCATGTTCAAGAGTGGTTACAAAGTATGACAAACAGGCTCATTTTTCTCTCTTTTCCCCCACCATTTCTGGCAAGTACCTCTTTATTTTTGACAAGCTTGAGGAGGATAACATTTGCTTGATTATAAGCTCATCCTTCAGATGAGTCCAACTTAGTTTAAATTCGAACCCTAAGAAGGAGTGGTTCGTTTCTGTTTGTAATTGAACAGGTCCTTTACTGTGAAATTTTAACGAGTCCAGTATAGGAGAAACTCGGCATTTTTCAATTTTAGAGAGTCTGAAAAAACTTAAGAAGACTCCAGTGTTGACCTTTTTCATAAATTTGTGTCTCCCAAGCCTGAAAAAGTATAAAATAATACTTGAGAGAACCGCTTGATATTTTACGACCAAGGAGTACTTTTCGTTATTAGTGCCTTTGACCCGAAAAAGTAAAAAAGCAATCAATGACACATCGTTTTATAACCAATATCGAATTTAAAACGACAAAAATCCGGCAATCTTTTCATGTTTTTACGGTCGAAAAAGAGCTGTAAGTGGACCGTCTTTTAATTCCGTTTTAATGAGTTTTAAAGAAACACTCGGCAATCTTTTCATGTTTTAGGAGTCAGAAAAGAGCTTAAAGATGACTCTACATGTTTTTCTGTTAAAAATGATAGATTTCGCCTGAATAATCCTTTATTCTGCACAAAAACACAAACATTACTCATACCTGTTTGAAATGGATAAAAACGTCGCAAAATACCTTTTCAAAGTGAAACATAAACAAATTTGTGATTTATTTACTCAAAAAACTTATAAAAAGGGCCTTTGTCAATTCATTTTTATCGTTTGAGTTTGGGTGAGAAAATAGTGCTTTTGCTTAGAAAACTTCCTGTGAAGATTGCGGAAAATCCGACCGTCGGAATCGAGCGTCGTCTTCTCCAGGCAATCCACATCATCCTACTCTTCATTTTAACCGTTTAATTTTTTGTTTTAGTATTTTATTTTCATTTTTGGGAGGGTTTTTAGGTGCAAAACCCGCGCGTGGGGGCTCGCAGGTTTACCATTGCGGGCCTGCGGACCCCAACTTTTTCTCCATTGGGAAAAAACTCGAGGTCTGCACCTTCCGTGTAGAAAAAGTGCGGTCCCACAGACTGTGTCTAACCCGGAGGGTGCATACCTCGCCGCAAGGGTTTTAAACCCAAAAATTCTCAAAAAAGGACCAATCAAAATATTTTCTAGCAATTTAATTAATCTTTATACTTAATGCAGAGAGTACATCATGCTAGATTGGTGTGAATGAGAGCATAAGGACGTGGATGCTGCCGCATGGAATCATCAGCCTTCACTTGATGCTTTGAGGGCGTGCGGACTGTACAAATTCTGGGCCATTCCTGGCATGAGGGCTCAGGTGGATTTCTTACAGTGGCTGGTCGACAGATGGAGCATACAGGACCAGTGTTTCTTCATTGGCAGTCACCAGCTCGAAATCGAGCTCGCGGACATATATTTCTTGACTGGTTTGCCTAAGAGAGGTGAAGACTTGACTCTGCACGGGACTAGGCCAGGTGGCCAGTCTGTCGATAGCCTCCGGCTAGAGTACTGCAACAGCCAGGCTAGAGACAAAGGGATAGACATAAAGACAATATCCCGTCCTGAACTCATGGTGATTGCATTTACTGTCACCAGACTTTGCAGAGCTTCCGCATTACATATTGCCAATGGATACCAGATGCGTATGGCAGTTGATTGCTTTCGAGGCACCATCTTCAACTGGTGCGATGCCGTGTTGGCCAATGTGAAAGGCCAACTGACTAGGGCCAAGAACGGACGACTAAAGACCTTTGGTTATGGGGCTTTGGTCGTGAGCTTTGGCCTGGAGAGGGTTCCTATGCTGATCCCACAGTACCTTACTGTTGGAGTTGGGCTTCCTCGAGAGCCCAAACTGATGCGATGGGTCGCAGTCATGGCCCGTCACCCGGACGAGAGGACAGAGGTTGCTCGCTTCAAACCTTAGTATTTCCAATGGCTGGAAAACCAGGTCTTTTCCATTCAGGACTTCCCTTATGCTGGGATAGATTTTCGTGGTGACCCAGACATGGTTCTTCCACCAGGAGAGCAGTGGGACGAGTCAGGTAAAATCCTTTTCAACATTTTTCCTATTTTATTTTTTTGTTATTTTTCCATTGTCTCAAAACTGATAGTAAAAATTTTAAAATGCAGATGTGGGTCCACAACGACCAGCCGCTCTCCGACCTTTCGAGAGGAGGCAACCAGTTGCACCCACGCCAGCCCCACAGGACGAGTCAGCAGAAGTTTTGGCCGAGTTGGGGGGTCATCTTGAGCGCTTGACAGGAGATATTCCCGAGACCACTATAGACGACATTCCTCGTCGACTTCAGCGCTATGTGATTGGAGTCCCGGGACATTTTAGGAGGTTCCTTTGCAAGGTGGCCCGTGCAGTGGTTTCTTATAGAGATCATCACCAGTGATAGGATGATCGCCTATTGTGGGCACATGTGACTTTTTTGTTTTTTGTACTTATCATTTTTGCCGATCATAAGGTGTTTTTCAACCTATGATCGAAGACGATGTATTTTTTGACACACTCCTATATATATATCACTATTAACGGCTTATCTTGTAAATCATGTTATGGAATGGTTTTAAATTTACATGTATGATTATTGCAAATGTCTATTTAACATTCGAGAAGCAATTGCATCTGCTAATGTATTTAAAGACCTTGGAATATGCTGATATTCAATGTAATCAAATTCACGTTCCAAGAGACGCACTCTCAAAAATAATCTTAATAACACTGGATTTCTAATGGCATACACTCTATTAAGCTGTAATACAGCGAGTTCAAAATCTAACCTCACTATCAAACTCTGAATCCCAAATGAAATAGATTCAGATAATAACTCAATCACTGCACTATATTCGGCAATGTTGTTCGTTGTTTGACTGAGGCTTACCCCATGCATAGATACTAACTCGTCAGAGGGCGAATAGATAACCCAAGCTGCGGAAGAGATGTTCTATGTATTACGACAAGCACCATCAACGAAACCAATGCATGTTTGGAGAGCCATCGACATCTGCAATATCAAGAGTAAAACCAAGATAAGCAGGAATAATGACGAAAAAACACTCTCTAAGCTAAGCACAATGTTTAAACTAAAACACACCAGCTAGAAAGAAAAACTATTCTAACTAAAAAATCTCCATACCCATTCTTTTAAGCATAATACATCTTCAAGTAAAGACCATTTTTGGGTTTACCCAAAGAGTCCCCATCAAAGTCTACCAATTCATAAGCCCCTTTGGCTAGCTTTCGCTTGACAACATAGGGACCAGGCCACATAGGAATGAATTTTCCAGCGCCTAATTTATCATTAGCTTGATCATAAACTAAGACCAGATCTCCTTCTGAAAAATTTCGAGGGGTCACATTTCGATCATACTGAGCTTTCATGCGTTTTGCATGAGTCTCGATTTCCAATGTAGCATTACGTCGATTCTAATCTAATTGAGCCAAGTATAACAAACGCTTTTCCTCTTCGGAAGTGGCTGGAAGTAATTCGATGGCCATTTGCAGTGACGGGATTTCACATTCAATGGGTAACACGGCTTCCAAACCATAGACTAGTTGGAAAGGAGTGAACCATGTTGATGTTTTTACTGAAGTTCGGTATGCCCAAAGCACTGAAAATAGCATGTTGTGCCAATTCGACCGATGAACCCCAATGATTCGTCGGATCATGATAACTAAAACTTTGTTGATGGATTCAACCAGACCATTCGCTTGTGGATAATAAGGGGTTGAACTATCGTGACGTAAACCAAGCTGGCCTGTAAGTTCGGTCATCATAACGTTTCGAAAATGACGCCCATGATCAGTGATTATCGCTTGCAGGACACCAAACCTAGCAATTATATGATTGAACACGAAAATTGCAGTTGTCTTGCCGTCTGCCTCGAATGTAGGCATCGCCTCGGCCCACTTAGTAAAATAATCTATCGCAAGGATGATATACGCATGCCCCACGGCCGAGTGAGGGTTACATGTGATAAAATCGATACCCCATTTGGCAAAAGGACCAACGGCAATTATAGGGTTGAGAGGAGTAGGTGGAGCGCGCATCTTACGATCAAAAATTTGGCAGTCATGGCATTTGCGGACCACCGTAATACAATCTTTAAATAAAGACGGCCAGAAGTAGCCAGCGCGCAATATCTTTTGGGCTGTGGCATACCCAAACATATGACCGCCACATGCTCTAGAGTGACAGTCATTTAGAACCCTTTCAGCTTCCTCGTGAGTTAAGCAACGTCGAAAAACAGAGTCCGTCCCACGGTGACAAAGAGTATCTCCAATAATTCTGAATTGTTGGGACTAGAATCGAATTTTCCGACGTTCTGACCTTGAAATTTCTGGCCAAAAGGATTGGGTCTGGAGATAAACAATGATATCCCCATACCACGGATCTAAAGTGCTGATTAGAAACAAGGATTCGTCCGCAATGGGCTCTTCCGCCACAGTTTTCGTGTCAGCACGCGGGAAGTCACACATTAACTCCGCAAAAACTAAAGATTTCTTAGACTTAGATTTCTCAAACTCCAAGTCGAACTCTTGCAGGATAACGATCCATTTAGAGTACTTGCCCCTAGCAATTGCTTGGTCAAAATGTAGATCATAGGGTTGCAATCCGAAATTACCGTAGTTTTACGTAGTAGAATGTAGTGACGGAAACGTTGGACAGCTTGAACGGCTGCCAATGCCAATTTCTCCACATGTGAGTATTTTAGCTCAGTTGGATTTAACGTGCGACTGAGGTAATATATCACATGTTCCGTTGCGAATTCATCTTCCTGAACTAAGACCATTCCAATGGTGGAATGAGAGGCGGCGAGATACAAGAAGTAATCCTGGTTGTAATTGGGAGGATGCAACAACGCTGCATGGGTCAACGCGTACTTGAGTGCATCAAAAGATTTATGAGCTATATCATCCAAATAGAATTGAGTGTTTTGCTTCAACAACTGGGTAAAACCCTTTGTAACCTCGGCGTAGTTAGGAATGAATCGTCGTAAAAAGTTTGCTTTCCCCTGCAAACTTTGGAGTTGGCAAAGACTCGAAGGAGGAGGCAATTTGATGATAGCTTCGACCTTCGAGGGATCAACGCGAATGCCGGCTTTCGAAACTACAAATCCCAGCAATCGACCCGTTTCTATACAAAAGACACATTTGTGTGGGTTCAACCGAATACGATAATGCCTACACCTCATAAAGATTGCTCGTAAATGGATGAGGTGATCAGATCGATGTAATGAATGAGCAGGAAAATCATCGAGATACGGTTGCACAATGTGCTTGATGTCATGAAACGCATAAGACATCACCCTTTGAAAAGTTGCTCCGGCATTCTTAAGCCCAAAAGGTAATTTGCAATAAGCAAAGGTCCCCCATGGACAAATGAAAGCCGTTTTTGGTTGATCGGCAGGTAGAATGTTGATTTGATTGTATCCGGAAAAACCATCCATAAAGGAAAATATTTCGCTGCCGGCACAATCATCAATGATTTCTCATCAATGATTTGATTTGATTTGATTTGATTTGATCCTTTGGACAGGCTCGATTAATGTCCCTATAGTCGATGCATATTCTTATTGTTCCCTGCTTTTTGTTAACCGGAACAATATTCGATACCCAATACGTTAACGAGATCGCATAAATGAAACCTGCTTTCAACAATTTTTCAACTTCTGCTTTAATTGCAACAGCTTTTCGTGGGTGAATCTGACGCAAACGTTGCCGGACGGGTTTAGCGTCCGGGTAAGTCTTGATCTCATGAACAACAATCGCGGGATCAATTCCTGGCATTTCCTCATAGGACCAGGCAAACACGTCGCGGAATTTTTGAAATAGGGCCTTATATATTTGAATTTCGTCATCTGTACACGAGGCACCTATATGAATGTTCTCAACAATTCCAGGTTTAACCGAAATGTCAATAAGAATAGTTCGAGAGATGTTTCCCAAATTTAACTCTGAATCGGGATGTTTCATTGGATTCTGAGGTTCCTGGACATATTCAATTGTAAAAATTGATGAGAAATCATTTTCAAAACGATCATCCTCAGGTAAAAACGAAGATCTGTGATGGAGATCTTCCCATGGTAAATCATCTACACATAGGATTTCACGAATTTTCTCATCAGAGCGAACAAGTTCCGAAAACGTGGTTAAATCCGAGGTTGATGTGAAAAGTGATTCCTCACGGACCACATTCATTAAGTCATTTTTGATTGAACACAGGTCGGCAAAAGACTGCACGGCTTCATAGGCAATTTCATATGGACTCAAAGGCATGGAATTGTCAAATGAGTCTATCTCAGATTCAGAAGGGACGATCCAAGGATCATCATAAACAATGGTGTCTGATGTAATCATATGAATGGTTGCGAATGAAGATGATGCGTTGATTGGAGGAAAAGGAAAATCTCCCAGTAAATCGGCATCTTTAACTAGTCCTACTCCAACATCCTTATATGGGATAGTCGTTTTACCAACATGCTGTATACTCTCCGAAGAGGCTGGGTCGGATGAAAAGTAAGCCAGCTGGTCTATTGTTACGATCTTTCCATTGTGTGGAAACTTTATTACTCGAAAGATCGATGAAACGACTGTTGTCATAGCGTAAGACCAACTTCAACCCAAGAGAAGGTTGTAATCTAGAGGGGCATCAACCACCTCCACATCTAGACTAACGGTTTTCCCTTCAACCCCTATAGGCAAATCCTGTAAAATGCCAAAAGGATGAAACCCACGGCCATCAAAGGCCTTTAGAATCATCGGGGATTGATTTAGTGAAGGAGAACCAAGCGATCTCCAACACTGTATCGACATAATACACGTTGAGGCTCCCTCATCAATTACAGTCCGATGAATAGGTCTGTTTTTTACTATCACTAGAATCTGGAAAGCCATTTGATGAGGCAAATGCGGTGTACTATTTTCTAGATCTAAAATTATTAGGTTCGGGTCCTGAACATCAATAGCTCCTATAGCCGACAAAAGTAATTTATGTTGTGCTAGGCATGATTGCAACACTTCCAAAGCTGACATTGTCGAGGGTGAAACAGCTAAATCCTCAACAATGTTATAATTCTGAGCCGCTCTCACATGTGGATTGAAAGCTGACTTTCGAAGTATACCCTTGGTGGGTGGTTTGATTACCAAGTCTGGATTAGGTTTCTTGATCTGTAGTGGATCGGAACCGGGAGCTGAGGTTGATGGATGATAATGAGAAGATTCTGCTTCTTTACCATAAACAGGACTCTTACTACCATAATCTTGCGATCGAGTCGCAATCCTAACATGGGACATCATCAGTATGGGTTCTTCATTGGCACTCGAGGATGAACCTATCATCTTACTGTCTTGAGCCGGAAAAAGATCCTTCAAAACAACAGGAGTTTGGGAACCCTTGACAATTTTCGCAACCTCTGCACGATGAGGGCAGTCTCTTGTAAAATGTTCATCGTCACAAATGAGACAAGGATAACGAGGTTTGCGCTTTTCGTCATTGGATTCCGCCTTTTCAGGTTTCTCCTTTGAACTTTTTTCCATTTTATTCTTCTTCTTTCCTTTCTTCTTCCCACCGGATTTTGATTTGGCCGTAGATGATTCTACAACGTGAATATCGGCAGAAATCTCTGCAGAAGAATCTCCTGTTGGGGAATCATGCAAGGTTATGATAGGGGAAGAATTCTTGGAAGACTTCTTCTTACTTTTAGTGTTAACCGAGCCAATCATACCATCGGCGGCATGAGATCCCGAAGGAGCTGCAGCGATTTGATTTTGCTTGGGAAGATCGGGGATTTTTTCGTGTAACGTACCCGACTGAGTATACACCAAGTCAAGGTACTGTGCTTGAGCAATGACTTGCTCCTCAGTAACCACTCCGGCTTTAGCAACATCTTCAGTGATCTTTGGCAACAAAGATTTTACAAACCACTCAGCCAAGATCTGATCCGGAATAAATACCTTCACTAAACGACGTCGACGTCTCCACTCATGAATATGATCTGAAATGTACGTGGATGTCGATTGTTTTAGCGAAGTTAACAATTCCATGCCATTTTCATATCGGACTGGCAACTGAAAATGAGTTAAAAACGAGGTAGCTAACTGACTAAAATTATAAAAAGTGCCTCGCGGTAACTCGATGTACCACTTGGCCGCGAGACCAATTAGAGTGCGCTGGAAAAGTCTAAGACGGATTGAATCATTTGTGATGGAGTTAGACGCACACTAGAGGTGGTAAGTCATCACATGGTTCGACGGGTCCTCTCCTGATTTACCTTCGAACTTGGGAATGTCACTAGGCAACTTATTCAGCATTGGCGGCCAAAACGGAAGATAATTAATGGGATCGTTCGTTAGGCACGACAAGTCAGGCAAGTCCAAAGTTGCGATAAACGGTAACTGCCGATTAGGATCCCTAAAACTCTGGGTCATGAGACCAGCCCCAGGAGGAGGATATCCAGGATAACTAGGAATAGGAATCGCGTTCGGGATATTGTATCCTCTCGGAAAACCAGGATTAACCGGACCGTACTGGGGTTGTTGAGGTTGTTGATAAGTGTACCCAGGATACGGTTGATACTGATAAACTGGCTGCTGGACAGCAGGACCGAATTGGTACTGTCCCTGGTACGGTTGATAGGTGAATTGTGGTTGACTTGTGACAACCGTACTTAAACCAGGTTGTCCTACAGGCATCTGAACCGAAGTTTGAATGGTAGATCCAGACGGTGGTAAAGATGTCTAAGGAGTAGATACAGGAACAGTAGAAACCGGAGCTGTCGATACTCCAGAAGTAGGTGGGGTAGATTGAACAGATGTAGCGGAAATTGTAGCAGTCGTTTGAGGCGGAGTACGAGGTGTACTGGTCCCAGGCTGAGAACTACCGAAGGTACAGAAGTTTGAATCTTAGACTGGACTGGTTGCTGGGGCGTACCAGAAACTAGGGGTTGTCCAGTTTGAGATGACAACTGTACACTTGGCTGCAACACCTGTTGGGTTTGCGATGGATCCCACACTATATTCATTCCGGGGTACTAACCCATAACTGGTTGAGAATACTGAGGACCATAACCAGGTTGAGGGTAGGATTGATAATTGAAAGGTACATTTCCCATTCCTTGAACATACGTTTGACCTTGTGGTGGTTGGAAACCTTGGTTCGAGTATTGACCTTAGGGTTGATACCCTTGAGGCACATACTGATACTAGGGTTGACCTTGAGGTATAAATTGATACTGGGGTTGACCTTGGGGTACATATTGAGTCTGGGGTTGACCTTGAGGAACGTACTGTCCCGTAGGTATGTACTGTCCTTGAGGTTGCCCCCTAGATGAAAATTGTGTACCTTGAGGATTCCCCCCAGGCGTTAATTGAGGCTGCCCCCCAGGCAGTAACTCGCCACCTTGAGGTTGAGGATTGGGAATATAACCTGACATCATAAGAATGTCTTCTACGCTCAACGGCTTTGTACCATTGCTTCCAGTTAATAACCCTTGCTCAATGGGTTGAGGAGATGCTCCCAAAAAAATACCAGAAAGAGACTGATACCCGGAGGGAACAGAAGGACCGCCATACAAAAAGGATTCAGGAGATTGAGTAAACATGGATGACTGTCCTGCCATATTGACGGGAGTATAAAAACCTCTAGGTGTTGAGTGATAAGGAGCACGAGGTGGTGAAAAACTTAACCCTGAGTTTTCTAAATAATTAGTCAAAGAAAGATACCAAGAACTACTCCTAGGTGGACTGTAAAAAATTGATTCACGCTCCCTTAGTTCAATAACAGGTTGATTTTCAGGGATAGGGATGCCTGTTGGTCGCTTTAATTGTTTTCACAATTCGAGCTCCACATAAATTGTCAACCCGAGAAGGTCTTTTTATTCCAAAGGTAATAGCGCACTGTATGTGCTCAATTTCAAAAGCAGTTCAATGTTGTAGTAAAAGAAAATCACACACAATTGTTAAATTCAGTAATCTATCAATTTACAGTCTACTTAATTAAAGCTGAAGTCAATTAACTTATAGCAGACACGATTTCTCTGTTACAGCAAAAGGAAAATAAATGTATAAAGAAAGAAATCATTCAACTATAGCAGGAACAGGACCCTATTCCTTGGTGGGAACTTCAGCACCTGCCGCCTGGCACTAATCACACTGCAAAAGAAGTAATCTCGAAAGGTCAAGACCCTATTCCCAGGAACAGGAATCTTCAGCACTTGGCCTCTCTGTTCTAATCACACTGCAAGTAAAAGAAAGCAATCAATGGAGCAAGACCCTATCCCTCTGTACCGGGATCTTCAGCACATGCTCTCATCATCCACTCGTGCAATCAATACATGTAGCGCTAAGAAACAGAGTATCACAAACCATGTAACTAGTGTTTCAGCAACAGAACCAAACACAACGCAAATACATAAGAAATGAACAACTACAGGAATGAAGGGGTGAATCTTGTGAGGAAGGCGGGCCCTTTCCTTCTCACAAGATTCCCCAAGAGAAAGAATTAAACTGGAATGCTCAAAACAGGTCTTTATTCATCTGTCTAGAAAACTGGTACATACAAAAGAGGAGACTAGCTCCTGTCTCACACGATGCTGTTCTCAAAAATTACAATTTGATCGATCCCCTCTAATGATGATGTCTCCTCTTTTTAAAGAGGAGGCATCATTTACAATTTTACACAAGAACGGAGATCTCGATTCTGTTCTAAACAAAACTATTCTGTTCTTTCTTAAAAAGAGATACTGTTACAACCGAGACAACAGAGATGCTATCTTCAAGATGATTCAGGTAACCGTATCTTCTGGCTGCTGCTATTATCCACAAAAAGTTCTTCCAGAATCGCAAAACGCATAGCGGGAGTTGCGTGCTTTGACGGTTGTTTCAGCAACTGCGTTGGCTGTTGCAGCAACGGGACAGCTGTTTCAGCAACGGAGTTGACTGTTTCAGCTGTTTCAGCAACGACCGCTCATTCCCAATAAGGCATATATTATCTGCGATCTTTGACTTGTGTTAGCAACAATGCACTTCAATAATTGATAAAATATAAGAGTATTATGGAATTAAATGTAAGACAGATTAATCATATAATAAAGAGAAGGTTTCCATATACCTTAGGATATAGTGAATGAAAAAGACATTGGAGCTTATGGTTTTGAGAGTAAAATGATATGAAAGTATATAACAAAATGATACATATTGGAGTCCTAACAATGCCTACTTCTTCTTCTTCCGGAGCAAGTTCTTTAATAGAAATAAGTCCAGTAGGAAGACCTTGAGTGATCACTCTTTCTACCCTAGGTGAACCAGGACCACTAAAAGTTGGAGAAACAAACCCCGATGTCGGAGTGGCAGCAAATTCACTTTCAGGCTCGGATATTTCGGGTTCTTTACCTATATCACTAGTAGATGAAAAGCTACCAGCGATTTCGGAGACAGACACTAACTGTGGATAATATTCTGCTACTTGCGTTTGAAAATCAGGATGCACTATCAAAGAAGCTTCTCCTTCTTCCGGTGACCCAACTCTACTGTATCTAGGAGTTACAAGGACCTTTAAGCCTTCAAGTTGGCTCGGTACTTCCTCAGGAGGTTGGCCCCGAAGTCTACGGGACTTCCTCAATAACTCAGCCACATTTATAATCTCAGGAGACTGGCCCCGAAGTCTACGGGACTGTCTTAGTAATTCAGCCACAGTTAAAGACTTTTAACTACTTCACACACAAACAAAGTAAAATCTCAATAAAAAGCACCTAAAGTCTCTAAAGAACCAAACAAATTTGAATCACATGCCTAAAGAATCTAGGAGATCAAACACACACAAACAGTAACTTTCCGGACCGAAAACACTAGTTGGTGATGAAATCCAACGTCGCAGAGTTCAGTAGAGAAATGGCTGTTGGAACAGTTACCCAGGCAACCTGTGAATAGACTGGCACAAGTTCCTCCACTTAACCATCTCGAGTGAAGTGAACCCCCCAGAAAATCCAAGTGAGTCTATCCGACGTCTGCTCCAGGTACAGTGGGATCTTCCCACCACTGTCACCTCAGGAAGAGTCCTAAAGAATATGGCCACTAAGGTTACCAACTGAGACAAATACACCTGGGGGAACAGTCTACGATCCAATACACACGCAAGGGCAGAGTAGCAAGCTCAATCCCCTTGAAGGCTCCTTGACATAATCCAAGGTTTACCAACAAGTGACCCCAGGCTCCTCGACAATGGTTAATCTGAGGTTTACCGTTTGTAATACGTGAATATCTGGCGTCGTTCCCAATGAGGAAGGATTGATTCCAACACTGGTTCGGACACGATCTCGTGCTTCTCCTTTAAGAGGAGCTTTCCCAGAGCATAAATGCAACAATTGGATTTCTTCCCTACCACAAGATACAGCTACTTGTTTGTTTTTACTGTCTTGGAGAGTTAATTACTCTCCTACTCCAAGACACTAGCCTAAGCTAAGTTGGTGTATCAGAGCCCTAGAAATAAAAATGTTACTAGGTGAATTTTACTTTAAGCGTTAATTTTAGTGGTTTTCGTTTAAGTCCAAAGGTGCGGAGATGAAACTCGTGGTGTGAAGACTCGACTCAAAATCACTAAAAATGCACCTAAGATGATCTAAACAATCTTTTTCTCTTCGATGAACTTCTAAACTAAGAAAGAGTTTGAGAATGCAAAAACTTTGTAAACACAAATCTTTCTCAATTAAACAAATTAAAAGAAGAGCTTCTCCTTTCCAAAACACTCAAAACGAGACAACTAATTATTTCACAAAAATTTCCCTTTTTCGTTTCAAAGCACTCAATCACTACAAAAAACAAACTTTTTCCAAAAGAGATTTTTTTAATATATCTTTTGCAAAACACTCAAAACTAATGAAAATGACTAACTTTGAGATCTACAAATTATAAAAACCTATTTGAAGTCAAAGGCTACTAAAAGTCTTTTTTAAGGATGTTTTACTCAGCTAGATGTAAGCTAAGGACTAATTTATGAAAAATCACAAATCAGTCAAGAACAACCAATTTCATTTTCTTTTTGAAAATGAAAATCCAAACTTTCAAATGCAAGCTTTTCGAAGTTTTGAAATGAGAAAATACAAAGCGTATTCCTCAACAAGGGGAGATTTCATACATGGTCAGACTCATAAGAAGGCTGGTAGACACTAAGGTGATCTGAAGTCCCTACAGCTTCTAAGCTCAGAGCCACTACACAACCAAAATGAAAAAACAAACCCAACAAGCAAAACTCCTGGGAATTTCACCTAAAACCCTAACACTAGTGAAATTAAACCAAGGAAAGTTTTTGACAAGGTACGCGCAGATCTGGGCAATGGCTAAAACCTATAAACAAATTCTAAACTGATAAAAAAGAGAAAAATTTAAAATTTCTCAAAATTTTGACAGGGTACGCAGGCATCCTGTTTACACAGGTGCGTTCACGCTCTGTGCACAAAGAAAAAGCGCGTACAGGTACGCACTGTGCTTAACTCAGAGGGTGCGTACTTCTCCCAAAACTATGAAAAATAAAAACTAACTCAAAATTAACTAAATTCACCCAATCCCACAATCATCAAGTCAAAAACAGAAACAAAAAATACAGTTTCTCAGGTCAAAGTATAAACAAGGAAAACAATCAAGTCCCCAGTATGGTTGCCATTTTGTCACACGGAATAAGTCGATCTTGCGGACAAGATAGACCTTCCTAGAATCTAAAGAAGACCTAATGACAAGCAAACCAACCAGACACTATCTTTCTCTAAATATGCTTTGATAAACAATAGCAAACAAGTGTTTTTAGGGCCTACCTTAGGTCCAACGCTAGCTTGTGGATGCCCTCGCTCCTTCGATCTAAATGAGCTCCTTTTCGCGAATCTGCAAACACAAACAAGGCAAACAAATTAAATAGCACCTGAAAAGCCAATTGCATAAAACATATTTAACATGAAAGTCAAGGAGTCCATGAAACAAATAACATAAGATACTTGTTGAGAAAAATGAGTTTGAATGTATTAATTCAAAAGAAGAAGAACCTTACAACCTTTGCCTTGACGCTATACAAGCTCCTCCCAGGGTCCAGCAAGAAGTCTCCTCTACTTTGACAAGTTTCACTCACTCCCCAATGAAACCAAAAAGGTATGTGATCTCTCCTCTTTAGGCTTAACTAGGAAGTCTTGATTTCACCAGCATTTACCCTCAAAAAATGTTCAGCTTCTAACCTCCCTAGCAACCAGCCCAATGCCTGTATTTATAGTGCAATGGAGGGAGGTTACTAGGTCCTCTTTCAAAGGGATAAAGCCCTCTTTCAAAGGGATAGCTCCTCTCATCAAGGGATTAGCTCCTTCTCTTTTGGGATGCATGAACCACCTCAGAGCGAACAATCCACGTCAAAATTCCTTCTAGAAGCCTCTAGAATTAACCCAAAGTGAGTTTTTAAAGATAAAACTTGTGCCTTTTGACTTTCACAGGGGTTCGCACCTACACCGTTAGGGACAGAGCAGGCAGGTCCGCAGTTTTTTGTACACAGAAGGTGCGGGACCGCAGGTGACCATGAGAGAAAGTGCGGATTCATAGTTACATTGATTTTTAATGTCTTTCTCTCATTTCCAAAGCTTGATTTGAAGAGCTGAGGTCTGAGACTTGCTTAGGAGGACAGTACAAGTGATGATAGACCCATACTGACTGCAAATAATCATGGTGACGATATTTTTGTGTAACAAGGTGGTTGCTTCTTTTCTTCGAAAAGACCATGACATTGTCCAGGTAGACCACCACACTTTGACCCATAAGGGCCCAGAAAGCGATATCTATTGCTCTCTGAAATCTTACCTGACATTTATCAATCTAAAAGGCATGGGGCGAAACGAAAACGTCCCCCACTTAGTTCGGAACGTTGTTTTGATCCGATCCGGTTCGGCTACCAGAACTTGATTGAAACCAGAGAAGCCATCTAACAAGGAGAAAACTTCAAATCCAAAAACGTTCTGGAGGATTGGTTCCATGGAGGGGATCGGATAGTTATCTTTATTCTAGGCTTTGCCTCTGCTTTGACCTCTTTTTTGAGTTGTCCCTCTGCCTTGTCTTTGACCTCTTCCTTGACTGTTTCCTCTGCCTTGAAAGTTGCCTCTGTTTTGAAAGTTTCCTCTGCCTTGATTGTTTCCTCTTCCTCGAAAGTTTCCTCTATTTTGGCTTCTTCCACGACCTTGTCCACTATGTGTTGCTGGATGTGGATTGAAACGTCCTCTTACTATAGAATTGTCAGTTGATGATTTAATTGTGCTGGATTATGTGAAGAAGACATCTTCCCCTTGTTTCTTCTTCCCAAAAGTTTTGTCGTGTTGAGCTAACATCTCACTTAGCTCATCAAACTTTAATTTATCTAACTTTCCAGTTACTTGTAGAGTTTCCAAAAAAATCATGTAAGAAGAAGGCAATCTAGTAATTAGAATTGTGGTCATGAAATTGTCATCTACTCGTGGAAATCTGGCTTTTACTATTTCTTGCTTAATATTTTTAACCCTAGAGATATACTCAAGGACATCTCCTCCTTCAATTAGTTTTTGTTGAAGCAACTTAAGTTGTAGATCAACCTTTTTTTATTCAGGTTGTGTATCAAATAGATCTTTGAAAGTATGCAAAGCAGACCATGCATCTGAGGCATTTTCAATATTCAGACTCACATCATCCGTCCCTCTGGGAGAAGAAGTGGATGGTTGGCTGGTATTTGTGGGGGGAAGGATCCGTCGTAACAACGCTCTTTTCTTGTCTTCTAGAGTAGAGTCCGACACAATGCCTTTACTCCTGAGGTTGTAACTTTTGGGGGTTTTGGGGGGGCATCTCCAACGAAGGCCTCTTGAGTAGTGCACACCTCACCCCCACGGATAACATCAAAGGCTAGCACAACAGATGGAGTATCATCACCAGGAGGGGAGGCATCCTCTTCAGAATCGTCAATGTCCTCTTCCCCTTCCCCGACAACTTGATCCTCTAACAGTTGGGTGACTATGGCAGTCATGTTATGTAGCCACTGTGGGCAAGTCTTCTCAGAGTGGGAAGCCTGGTGGAAAGTGTAGAAGTTGTCCTTTCCTAGTTCCTCCACATTGAAGGTTGAGTTGGATGTTTGTGACACTTTAGGGGGGAGGTTGTTAGTTTTCCGTAAAAAGGGCTTAGCGGGATTTGCTCCACCAGAGGCATCACTAGTCCTTCTCTTTAGCTCAGACACTTCATTAGTCAATTGTTTTAGGGATTTGGCTAGCCCTTTGAAATCGAAGGAATCTTTATCTTTATCTATGGCTTTGCTTGATGAGGCCTGATTCTTCTTCCCGAAGGGTTTCGCATCTTCACGTGACTCATGTTCTAAGGCACCGATGGAGAGAAGATCCTTTTCGACCTCGAGCACAACAACAAAGTTCTCAACCAGGGTGAGCTTGGATTCACGTTTAACGAACACGACAATATCCCTAGGAAGGGCCCTGGTGTAGTAGTCAATTGTGATGGAATCATCGAGGGCGACATCCATAGGGAACTTATTTAAAATCATGGTGAAACATTGATTGAAATCTTTCACCTTCTCTTTCTTATGACATTTTAGCGTGCTGAGCTCGGTGAGAAGCATCGAAGGTGTCTTGTCTTTTGAGAATTTGTCCAGGAAAGTTTTCTGAAACTCTTCCCAAGTGCGGATAGAAGCGACGGGTAGCGATCGATACCAAGTGGCAGCTTTATTTTCAAGAGTGTGCGGGAATAAACGACATGCTACATCGTCGTACTAGACCTTCATCATTTGCAAGGCTAGGTAAAAATTGCTAATGTGGTCATCAACTGAGGTCCCTTTCTTGGGGTCAACTTGGGGAGGTGTTTCTCTAAATGACAAGGCATGTCGTGGAGCAGGCCTCTAAGGTTCAAAGGGGATTGATCCATCCAGGCCAGCTGTGGTGGGCAACGGTTCCCTCTAGGGTTGAAAAGGAGGTGACGGTCGTTTTCTTCTGGCTCACTATCCGTGCTTGATCCCCCGCTGGTGCGAGGGGGTCACCTACCTTCTCCTCAAGGCACTCTGAGATGACCTAAATCTCAAGTGTTTCTCACATTCCTGGTATTCCTCAAGTTTCTCAAGACACGTTGATTGTTGTAGAAGTTTATGTGGTCTCTAAGATAATCTCCAGTTCCTTGTCCCAAGATTCCTTAGGTGCCCCCAGTGAGGGGTTGGTTATTAACATGGGTCTCTTTAGTGATGCATCGATCATTCCCATGTGTTTCTTCCCAGTATGACCGGTTATTTCCACTGGTGAAGGTATTCCTGGGGTCACCCCCTTCATCTTCAGGTTGGCTTTCCAACCCTTCAATGGATAGCCTCTCAACTGCATCTGCATAGTCATCGAGCGCGAGGCCGATTAAATGCGAGATAGAGTTAACAAGAATGCCTTGGCGTGTGTGGTGAAGCACGGAGGTGCGCACATTGGACAAGGAGTTAGTAGTGGGGATGCATTTCAGACCCCTGGCAAATTTTCAAGTAATAGGGCGTAGATCCTTGAGTTGTTTGCTAGTGACTTCGAACATGGGGAGCTCTTCTCCTTCGAGAGCATCTTCGAGAGGGGGAGTTAGGGGTTCCTCCTAGAGTGGCCTCATGAAATTTGGACCATAAGGGTGCTTTTATGGTATCTCAAGAGGTGTGGAGGGGTGAGGTTGGCAACTACTTTGATGGAAAATTTAGGTGTGAGTCTGTGGATTTGTACTTTCCATGGCCCTCCTTCTAGTGCCAAATCTATTGACGGGATGTAATCTTCTGCCAACATTCAAGGGGAAATCCCCGGTATAGGCTCCCAACTAGAACTTGCAACATTTGTGGTAGGGATCCCTTCTAGTATGTAGGCCCAACTGTCGTTCAGTTTTATAGAGTTTTCTTTGGATGAAGGTGAAATCTAGACCTAATTGAAAGCATGAACCTCCAATAAATACAAGGAAATAATTGAGAAATATCCTATGTCACATATACCATGAATCCCCAAACCATATATGACATAAACCTTATGTAAAGTTACTATTAGCAAACTCTAAATAAGACTCATGTATTCTAAGATAAAATTCTTAATAAGTGTAAATCAGTTCACAACGATCAAACATTTATAAACATGCATAACTTGTGCGGTCAAAATAGATTATACCAACACCAAAGAAATAGTTCACTGGAATGAGTATAGAGTTAACGAAACAAATAAAATTCATACGAAGCAACATAAAGTGTGGATTATGAGAAAACATGTGAGCAGACAACAAATCAAATAGTTTTCCGGAACAATCGATCCATCAAGTGAAGGAAAATACTCATGGCATTTGCACATAAAACATTTGAAGAATCCAATAGTAGAATCTTATAATCATTCCTTGCATGTATTAACAGGACATAAATTCTCTCAAGCAATGTATATCTCCAAAAAATTCCTCAGCCAAAAAAGTCCTTTACAAATGAGGCATGAGGGTATATTTATAGGGTAAGAGCGACTCTTGGCCTACCCTTGACTCTTGGACTACCTCATGACCTTTCGTATTCACAACATGACTTTTAGTATTCTACATGACCTTTCATATTCACAAGGTGTTCTATGCTACTGTAGACAAAAATGTCACGAAATCACTATCAATCTAATTCACTAATTTAATAATGGAAAGTTCTGGAACATCAAGCCCGAGTTGTTCCATCAAATATGTGTGCCACAGGTTATATTCTGCTGCAATGGGTGTGATCTGTGGCTGGTCTTCGTCATGTCGGTGTAGGCACTCGAGGGCATTGGGAATGAGAGTGCTTCGTTTGGCATGCACCTGATTATTCAAGGTTACCAGTTTGGTGTAGATCCTCACTAGTTCTACCACATAATGTGTGATGTTTTCTTTGGTAATCGGCATGTCCTTCGTACGGGCTACTTCTTTAAATGTCTCTATGAATGCCTATACTTCCGAGGTGATCTCTTCCTGCTTCCTAACCTGCCCAACCTCTCCTATCGCGGGCACTCCATGTAATTGGATTACTGATTCCAAGCTGCTAAAAAGATGCTTGTAGGATGCCAATACTCTTTCCACATCTTTGGCTAGTTTGTCTTTAGACTGAACTTTGATGCGGAGCTGGACCTTAGTATTTTGCATGGTGATCCAGTCTTTCTTAGGGACCACTGCTGGGGCCCCAGGGTACTTAACGGACCATTCGTGTATCCTATCCAAAGTAGTCATAACCTCTTTAAGCATGGCTACTCTTTATTTTGTGTGAGCTTGGATGGCCATGATGGGGGCTACTATGTGGTGTAGTTTAGACATTTCCTCGTAAACTACCGTCATGGCTTCCCCCAGAGTCTCTGTTTCCACCTCAATGGCTGCTTGGAACTCTACTGCGCTTGTGTGTACTAAGCAGAGTGTCGCGTTCTCTTCCTCCATCTTCTTCTTCTCCTGTTCTGCCATGGTGGCCCTCTATTCGGATGCGTAAAGCATGTTCTGCAAATCCGCAATTTGTTTGCTCATCCTGGCCACATTGTGTTCTGTGGCGGCTGTGAAAGCCGTCCTGACCGAGGCAATCATTTGAGGGTTCACTGTAATATTAGGCACAATATCTTTGGTTGTGGTCACTGACAAAGGCTCGATTGGGTTCCTGTTGCAAAACTTCTTCCTTTCTTGTATGATCTTGAGGTTTATCTCATCGAAAGTGAGTCGAGTGAGATCTAGGACCTCCTCATCTTGATCCTCTGCGATGCCCAGCTCTTGGAGTGGAAGATGTCCGCCAGTGAGGGGAGTAGTAGGGGGTATGTCTAATGGAGGAAGCTCGTTTTGTCCCATGCTGAAGTCAGCTGTTTTGCTGGTCTCCCCTTGTTCGCTCTCTCTGGCTTCCTTTTCCTTATCCCTCCTAAGCTCTTCTCCCTGTTGCCTTTTTTCCTCCTCTACTAATGCCCATTGCCTCTCTAGTTCATCTTTCATGTTGTTCACTCTTGTTCCAACCTCCTGTTTTCTTCTTGCCTTCTCTTCTCGACTTCTTCTTCCCATTTTTTCTACTCTTCCTCTTCCTGCTTTTTCCTCTCTTCTTCTTCCTGCTTTTTCTTCTCTGCCTCTTCTTGTTCCTGTTGCTTTTCTCACAACTGTTTCTCCTTCTCTTGTTCCTCCTACCTTCTCCTTTTCTCGTTCTGGCTTTGGTTGCTGGAATCTAGAGGTTGTTTGCTCTCCAACTCCCTTTGCCTCTTGAGCTCTCACTTTTTTCTTGGCAAGCGGGCATTTCTTTTTTCTAGCGTTGCATCCTCCTCCTCGTTGTCGCTCACGGGGTCTTCAACCTCCTTCCCTTTGCGTTGCTCAGCCTCCCCAATGCTTGTTGGTGCTTCAAGCTACTTTTTCTTTATGGAAGAAGCTCTTTCTTTGAGGCTTATATCTTCTTGGGAATCGTCTTGGGGCTCATCCTCTGCAGCCTGTTCTTCGCTTGGGTTGAATTTCCTTGTAGTGTTATACTAGTTCCTAACCTTGTCTTTAATGTCCTTTTGGGTATGAGAATATGACCAACTGAATTTTGCCTTCTTACAATGCGCCTACTATTTTCTCTGGATCATAAGTTTGGTACTTGAGTGTTACGAAAAGGATTCCTTTCAGCGCATCGGTCTCTGCCTCTACTTGTTTGAAATTTTCTACTACGTACACCGTGATGATGAGGGGGAAGGTGGGCCAGGGTTTCTTTTTGCCTTTGTTCAATATCTTTGAAAACCCTTGTGTCATCTGGTAGAAGACCTCTTGGAGGAGCATCCTATCTATGGAAAACCTGGGTGGGGCATGCAGAGGCTTATGGGTACCCAACACCCTAATGAATACCCCCTCTTCAATGGGGAACCAATGTGCTACCTTGATGAGTTTCTTCATGGCCCTCTTAGACATGCATGGTGGTTCCTCACCAGAAAGCAATTGGTACAATGGGCTTATGAAAGTTTCAGAGATTATATCTAGCATGCCTCTATAACCTGTGTCCCAAAAAACTTTATAATGGCTATGCACGGGGTTGGTTGCCGACGAGTCCTAGTTGCAACTCCAGTTTTCGAAGTAGCATCTCGAGCAAACAACATCAAGGAGGTATGATGACATATAGAATTCTGGAGGCTATTCTGGTTGTGGGAGCTTGGAAGTTGTTATGTTTGTTTTCAATGATGAGAACAGGATGCTTGCCCAATTAAAAATTGTCCCTCGGGTGGCAACTACGTACATGAGGGGAACCTAGGTGCCATAGAAAATGTCACAGATTGGCTTACGATATAACTGGCACAACATTGCAACAATTAATTGATACACTTTTCACAATCCCTCTGTCTTGTAAGCTTGATCTGTCCTGACCCGGAACTTTGCAGGGTCTTGCCACCATTCCCTGAGGATGTCTTTTGTTGGAGTCAAGAACCCGGTGAGCCACTTGGTATTGAAGACCTCTTGTTTCTTAGGGAGCCTGTAGTAAGCACTGATGTCTGCCGGGGAGATAGCAGCTATGGGTGCTCCATCATGGCCTCTGATCAACCAGGACTCTGTGTTTGTGCATTGCAAGATCCATTCAATGGTTTCTGAGCAAGGGAAGACTGGGGGGTGTGCTGCCACCTTGTGTAACTTCGATCTTTTGACATGGAGGTAAACTTGAAAATCCTCTTGTGTCTCTGGGATGTCTGGATTTGCAAACTCTTTGTAAATGCTATACCAGGAGAGCCTTGTGGTTTTGCTGATGTTACAGGCAGTATCCCTGAAGATAGGTGGCTCCTCTTCTGGGTCATCCTCCCACGACCCACTTCCCGAGGCCCTGTGAGAAGCTTTAGTGGTAGGGGGAGCCATCTCGTCTTCAAAATAAGAAATGGAAATGCACTCTAGATCTATGTCACCTGGCATGTCAAAAACACAGTCCCACAATGAGAGAGATGACATGAAAATCAAATAAAACTTGTGAAAAAGAGAGATTACAGTAGGTGCAAGGTGAGTAGTAGGGGGGATAGGTCGCAAGGTCGTAGGCTAAGGAGTTCCACTAAGCGACTTGCACCATGAGTCGCAGATCGCTCAGGGTCGCAAAGTCGTGGGGTAGGGGAATCGATCGAAAGTAGCAAACCGCTTGGGTCGTCAGGTCGCAAGGTTGTGAAGTTGCGAGGTCGTGAGGAAAAGGATATCGCAGCTTCATGCCACGCGACTCAGGCTGAACGAAGATCAAGGAAGATATAGAGAAGGTTTGAGGAGGTTAGGGTCCCTATTAGGCGAGTAAATTCAAGCATATAGATGAAACAGGGGGGTCTAGGTTTAAGCAAGGGAAATGTTTGAGACCAGGCAGGGAGAGAGTAACCAGGGCAACTGTTCTGGGAAAAAGATGAAGAAAAGACCAAGTAAAGGAGTTAAAACCCCAGGGTGAGGGGATGCTAGAGGTCGGGAAATGCAAACAATGACACTTGGAAGAAAATAATGATTGCTAGAAGGCGATGGTTACTTACCCGGAGACAGTCGCACGTGCGAAACCTAGTCGGAGGATCTCCTAGCTCTTCGTGCGACCTAGGAAGCAGTTACAAAATGAGGCTGGAGCGACCTCTTATATATAGTTTTGGTCGCACGTGTGAGGTCACATGGGGCTGGCATGCGACCTTGCGACCATGCGACTTGGTAGGTCGCAAGGTCGCAAGGTCGCATGGTCGCGTCCATAGATGGGAGACGGGGGTGCGACCTTGCGACCAATGCGACCATGCGACTTGGATGGTCGCAAAGTCACAAAGGTCGCATGGTCGCATCGATGTTTGCATGTGGACGATGTGACCTCGCGACCTATGCGACTTAGCTGGTCGTGAGATCGCAAGGGTCGCAAAGGAAACATGCGGAGGGAAATGCTACTACGTGACCTTTGTTACCTCTGTGACCCATGAGTCACATAAGTCATGATAGTCGTGAGGATTAAGTCTACTCGCGATCCGACTCCGCGACCAACTGACTAGGGCAGGAAGCAGCGACCTAGCTTTACTTAGAAAATTTAGACTCTTCCCTAGGTTCTTTGAGACTACTGAGCTTTTGAACAAAACTTGGTGGGCCAGTGGTTCCACCCAGTATAGGGCTCTAAAAGTTTTAGAGTTTCCGGGATTTTGGGAGTGGTTGTTGTAGCAGATACAACAGTAGGTTAACTAGAAAAATAAATTTGTAATCTTATCAGGTTATTGTTGTTTCCTTTCCAGTAGTAGCCTGAAAAAGAGCAGGTCTGAGATTGTAGAAGAGGTAGTAGGAGGTTCCTAGCAAGTTGTAGGTTACAGAGGAAAATCGAGGTAGAAGCCTACAGAAAATTGATGTAAGTGGGAGTGGGTGCTTCCAACAAGTTGTAGCTCTCAAGATAGAAGATAGGTTGGAGCCTCCTATAGGTGGGTACCTACAAAAGATGATGTAAAAGGGGAATGGGTGCTTGCTTTACATCACAAAATAAAAATCATGGTTTTGTGTCTAGTTTCTTATGCTATGGTTTAATGTTCCTTATATGTTAAATTTGTTATTCATATGATGTACTGTTGCTCATCTAATAGTTTAGATAAAGATAGACTATATACACCTTGTAGTTTTTTTCTTAAAAATATTAATGACTAGATATTTGCATTAAATTTGTGCCCTAAAACACATATATCAATTCAAAATGAAAAATATTATTATTATTATTAACAAATTTAAATATAAATAAAAATAAAAAAATTAAAAAAAATTAAAAAAAATTAAAATTAAAATAACAAATATAATACAGTGATTTATTTTTGAATTACTGGAAAAAAAAACAAATAATAATATAGCTATTTATTTTAAATAGTCAAAAATTAATTAGAAGAAGAAAAAACAAATAATGCTATAATAATTTGGATTACTAAAATTAAAAATTATTAATTAATTCAATATTTAATCTATTCTACATTACAATGTTCATTAAGTTAAAATTTAGGAAGTGTTTTTGTTTTGCAAATCATGCATCGAATATTGTACACTAGTAATTTTTTTGCAAAAACAAACAAATAATAATAATTTCCAGTATTATTTCATAAAATTGAATTGGTTTTAAAATTACATATTTTTTCAATGTTTTCCCAATGCTTTATTGATAATGATCTTTATGCCAAAAAAATATTATTTGATAGAAACTTTAATAGTAATATTATCAAATTAAATGTAGATGCAGGTTTAAGCTTTGCAATGTTAAGTAACAAATTTAGAAAATAAAAATGATTTCTACTTCTATGTACTGCTTGATTTCTATTTCTATGTACTGCTTGATTTCTATTTCTATGTACTGGGTGGGCAAGCTCGATTGTAATAGTTTTTACAGTTGCTTAATTTAATAAAGAAATTGCATGATTATGATAGAGAATGTTACTCAGTATTATAGTTTGAATTTAATGGAAAATAATTATAAATTTAATTGATAAATAAAAAATGTTATTTATGTTATTGTTATAACCAAGTGTACCATAAAGAGAATAATTATATTGTTTTAGTCAAGTGTAATATAAGAAAAAATAATTATATCACTTCATTTTTGAGTAAATTTAATTCCAAATTTAATAAAAATGATGAAAAAAATATGAACTTTCATCTTTATTTTGAATTTTTTTTAAATTTGATTTTAAAAAATAAAACGAGAAAAACAAAATTATTAAAAAATAGAATATAATTATCACTGCCCTTCACGAGAGACTAACCATCATTGACACACTAAACATTCAATCAAACGATAACCTCACTGGGTATCAAATGGTGTTATATAGATGGTAAGAAATAGGGTTCTATATTATAGTGTACCATGAAATAATCCCTCTAAGATGAGAGGGGGATGGGGTATCATGAACGTTAAACTGTTTGGCAAAGCATTATTAGTGAAATCTCTTTGGCGAGCTGTCTTTGGATCTGGTGTATGGAGTAGGGTGATTCACCAAAAGTATATGAAGAATAAAAGTTTCACTTGCTGGTTTCGTAAAAATTCCATTGGCATTTCAGGTGGCTTGGCTATATGGAGAAGCTTTCAAAAAGTGGGAAAATTTTCCTCAATCATCTCAGGTGGAACATGGGATCTGGACATTCCATGATTATTGGCCTTGATCAGATTTATGGAGCAAATGGGGGATGCCAATTCTCTGAACCATTGCGCCTGGTACTTTTTAGAAAGGGCTATTTGTTCTGGAATCAATTGATTCGAACATGGAGTGATCACTTTCCTATATGGAACTCTCCATTACAGTTGGGGCTGACAGGCCAAATGGTGGATGAATGGCTGTTCATTATTGATGGTTTAAAAGCTATTGGGATTTGTAGGGAGGTCCATCATGACAGGCTTATTTGGTCTGGGAAAATGAAATCTGCAAACGTTGTGGTTGCAGACATATATGATAAACTGTGTGAGGTAGAAGGTGGATATGTGGCGGATCTGATGTTATATGATTTATGGAAATGTCATGTCCCATGTAAAATCATCTGCTTTACATGGCTTGTTTTCCATAACAAGAATCTAACATGGGAGAATCTGCAAAAACGTCAATGGCATGGTCCTAGCATATGTGTTATTTGCAAGCAGGAGGAGGAAAACAATGCACATCTATTTCTGACATGTCAACATGTTTCTAAGGTATGGTTTAAACTTGCTGCTTATTATGATTTTCCTCACCTTCAATTTCAAAATGTTGCAGATTGTTTGAGATGGTGGCTCAAGAAAAAATTGGCATGGAGGAACATTCCTCTCTTTGTATTCTGGACTATATGGAAATGGAGGAACAAACGTATCTTTGAGGATTGTTTTGAAGATTTTGGAGTTACATATGATAAGATCATTTTATTAATGGCACTTTATCTAGCGAAGGAGACTCTCCAAAAACATATGAAGCTGAAAAAGAGTGTTGCTCCTCCTATGGTATATCCGATCGCCTTCTTCGATGGGGCATCACAAAACCAAATTTGTGGCTGTGGCATATGGCTAGTTATGTCACTTGATTTGCAGTATAGGGCATACTGGAATGCAGGGATAGGCACCAACAACAAGGCTGAGGCAATGGCGCTTTGGGGTATCATTTGGCTTATAAGTTTTTTAAATATCCCAGAGATCCATATATATGGCGATTCCAAGATTATTGTGGATCATGTTAAGAGAAATGCCAACATAAATCAGCCCTCCCTTTTGGGTTGGTTAAGGAGAATTGACTGCCTCTGGACACAAATAGGATGTCCTCCTATTAATTACATAGGAAGAGAATATAATCAGATTGCGGATTTGCTCTCAAAGAAGGGTCTTCTGGGTGAAATGGGTAAAGTTCAGATGGTCATTTATATGGAGGCGCAACAATCACACTCTGTGGATTTTACATTCCCCAGAGAAATTATTACATCAACAATACTGGATCTATTTCTCTTTTTGATAAAATTGTTAATTTCGTACTTATATGTGTAGATAATTGGAACTGTATATATGGATGCTATATTTTTCATTTTTTATTTTTTTTTATATAGTGTTGATGATGATTTAGAAGGAACATACAATTCTATGGATCATATTGCTTAAACTTCTTTTCTTAAGCAACATGATTATATCTAGGTATATATTAGTTTTGGGAAAATTCACTGTTTCAAGCTATTTGGTAATCTAGAATGCTACTATGTACATTCTAGAAGACAATTAATGTATATGATCCATCAATTTTTTTATTATCTAATATATAACTTTTTTCATACTGAAAAATATAATCCACTTTCCAAAGCAAGCTAACCGTGATATATTCCCTTGTAACAAGATTATATAGATTTTAATTATGCTAAGTTTGATACTTTCCCAAACAAGCTAACCGTCATATATTGGCCTTGTAAAGAGATTATACAGATTTTATTTATGTTAAGTTTGATTTATATTAGAATGAGACTTGAGAAATTTAAACATTTTAAATTATAAATAATCAAAATTTAATAATCTGTTTTTTTTTTTTAATACATAATTCAACCAATAATATAAAAATATGGAAATGTTTTTTTTCGTTACTTTCGCCTTCTCCTATATAATTTCGTTTGCTCCTATATAATCAAGTCAACCAGTCAACCGTGGTTAACCATCGACTGACTTGGCATACATATATGTGGAATATTGGAAACTCTAAAGAATTGTGTGTGTGAAGCCAACAGTCATAACCTTTCGCGCGGTACAATGAAGTCCATAGTCATAAATCATTTGCGTGGAATAAATATATTACAAAGACTTTGCATGGAATAATTATTTTATAAAGACTTTGCATGGAATATGTTACAAAGTCATAAATTGTAAAGTATCACCTCACCTAACCCATTGGTAGGTAATTTTCCTTATATCATCAATCGCCATCTACTTGACGTTAAAATTATTATTTTCCTAAAGAAAATTGCAACAATGATAATGATATTCGTCATCGTACTTGTTACCAATATTTCTTACCAACTTCCTTCACGTGGTGCACGTCATTGTGAATAATCGATAGTTAAAAGAGTTGTACATAATGAAGTCATGGTAAAGTATCGCCTCACCTAACACATTGGTACCCAACTTTCCTTGTATCATCAAACCCCATTCACACAAAATATTCATCAAAATATTTGGATATGTAAATATTTTTTGTTGCATTATTTTTTTAGTTTACGATAAAATTAGAGATTAAAAGGATTTACATTAATTTTATATATAAGTGAAACATGTTACTTGTCAATTCCATGTTGAGTATGGAAAGATTTATACATTTTTATTATGTTGAACATGAAATGAATTTCACATCTACTTCATACTAAGAAACACACAATGATCAAAGACTCCTATAAACTCTTATATGGTGCATGTCATTGTGACTGAATGATAGTTGAAAGAGTTGAGTTGTGCATGGTAAAGTACAACTTCACCTAACCCATTGGTACGCAACTTTCCTTCACACTACACATCTCTTCCACTCTATTTGACGTTAAAACTGTTTTTCTCCCTCAGAAAATTGCAACAACAATGATAATGAGGTTAAATTATTTTTCTTCAACAATGATATTTTTCTTCCAGACAAAATGGTAACAATAATAATAATACACGTAACCATCCATATTATTGTTAGTGAACATTATGGTGGACAATGAAGTTACAATGAAGTCTCACACTAATATATTTTAATCAATGGTGGACAATGAAGTTACAATGAAGTCATGGTAAAGTATCACCTCACCTAACCCCTTGGTAGGTAATTTTCCCTATATCATTAATCCCCATCCACACTACACACCTCTCTCGGTTCAACTTGAGGTTAAAATTATTATTTTCCTAAAGAAAATTACAACAATGATAATGATATTCGTCATCGTACTTGTTACTAATCTTTCTTACCAATTTCCTTCACATGATGCACGTCATTGCGAATAATTGATAGTGATACATAATGAAGTAATGGAAGTCAAGGTAAAGTATCAGTTCACCTAACCCAGTGGTACGCAACTCTCCTGGTATCATCAAACCCCATTCACACTACACATCTCTCCCACTCTTGACGTTAAAATTGTTTTTCTCCCTATAAAATTGAAACGAAAATGATAATGAGGTTAAATTATTTTTCTTCAACAATGATATTTTTCTTCTAAAGAAAATGGTAATAATAATAATAATACGCGTAACCATACGATTGTTAGTGAACATTATGGTGGACAATCAAGTTGCAATGAAGTCCCACACTAGTATATTTTTATCAATGTTTTAAATTCAGAAATAATTATTACTTTAAATTTATTTTAAATTATGTATATATATATAGATATAGTTTTTAGAAAAATCGTAATTTTCATTAATATTAAGGAAAATTATATGTTGTAGATGTTGTGTGCATATGCAGTTTTTATGTTCTGTAAGCCTGTTAAAAAATAAAAGCAGATATAAATATGCTCTCCATGCAGGGAGACATTCCTTAGATATGTACTATTTAGTTCTCAAAATTTATATTACTCTACACAGAGAGTATTTCCTGTAAAATGTAGTTGTATATGTATAAGAAAAATAAATATAAACAGAAAAAATAGGTTGCATATCAGATGATATCAGGCTCCTGGTGAGCCTGTGCAACATGGTCCATGTAGGGGCGGTGGTAGTACTGGTAGTGCTCCCCTTCTCTTTGTTCTTGTATCATCCAGATGTCACATGGCCAGATCACTGCCTCTTTGGAAAGTTTGTCAACGGGTGATTTTCGTTCCCTGTAGATATGATGACATGCAAAACTGTCAAAAAATGATATATATCTATGTACCTCATCTAATATGTGTCGCAAAGTGTAAGCATGACATGTTGTTGTTTTGTTTATCCAATTGCAAACAATTTTTTAGTCACCAAACACTTGTAGATTCCTGCAATTTTTTTCAATAGCAAATTGAATGAGATATTTGACTGTGATGAGTTCTGCATAGTTGTTTGTGCCTTCTGCAAGTCACATTTGTATGTGATAGTAATGGGAGTTAGTCAAGTATAATACGACACCCCACCCCCCCCCACATCCTGCCTCTTGCGCTGATCCATCAAAATAAGCCCAAGGTTGGGAGTGATCAATGGTTTGAGGGATGATATGCCTGGGTGGAGTGTTATCATCATCATCAGGTATATTACTATAGTTGGCAAGGATTCGGGTGATGATGGAGGGCCAATGGGGGGCGGTGTCCAGAAAGATGATGCGGTTCCTGGCAATCCAAATTTCCTAGCTAATGAGGAGGGGGAGGTTCCTTGCTTTCTGTGGGGATGTTGTTGTCCACCAATTGGCCCAAACCTCCCTGATAGTTTGACCACTCCATGAGTTGGCTGTAGGGGTGTGTGAGAGCGTAGAGTTCTAGAGGTCAGTGGTGATGGGGAAAGAGAGAAATAGGTGATCCACTGTTTCTGAGTTGTCTTTACATAGGCAGCACCAAAAGGGCCCATGTTGACCCCTTTTGATTAGGTTGTCTCCGGTCAGGGCTTTATTTTTCAGGATTGACCACATGAGCAGTCTTGTTCTAGGGGGGACTTTGAGCTTCCACATTCCTTTCCACCATATATCAATATGTTGTGGTCTATGTCTATTGGCAAGGTGTAGATATCCCTCTTTGGGAGAGTACCAACCATTTTTTGCTATTTCCCATATTATCTCATCCTCCCCTTCCAATATACGAATGTGAGACTCAGTAAGAGCTGTTGTGTATGCCCTCCAGAGCTGGTGCCAATGATGAGGTAAGTGTAGGTTGTGGGTAGATTTCCAAGCTTGGTGTAGGAAGGTAGATCTCTCCTGGTCAGCAATGTGACAGATGTGGGTGATGCCAATCTCTTTGAGGTGCTGGATTAGTCCTTCTGGTAATAAGTGTGCATTCCCGCATCCTATCCATGGGTCAAGGCCGATACGGACAGATGTCCCATCATAAATTCTCCACGTAAGTCCGTCACGGATTAGTGACAATGATTTTAGTACTGCTTTCCAAATGTTTGAGATCCCTGATTTGTTCCAGCTTGTCTGTCTCAGCCAATCCATCGGCCTTAATGGATCAATGTATTTTGAGGAGGCTACTTTGGTCCAGAGACTGTTAGAGGTGATTAATTGCCATCCTAGCTTGGCCGCTAGTGCTGTGGAGAAATCTTCCAGTTTTTTAATGCCCTAGCCTCCCCATTTCTTAGGAATGGACAACAGATCCCATTTTTCCCATGCAAAAATCCTCCCTGTTTGTTTGCCTTTCCACAGGAATCTGCAGCAGAGGTTTTGTATTCTTGAAAGGATGCCCCTTGGGATCCAAGCAAGTGACATCCAGTATACCGGGGTGGCCTCGAGAATAGCTTTGATAAGCACTAGTATTCCGGCTCTGGAGAGATACTTGTGATACCATATATTGAGTCTCCTTTCTAGCTTAGAGATCAACCATATCTAGTCAGCTATTTTGTAACCATTTGGCTTCATCTTGTATCCCAGATACTGGAGGCCTTCTTCCAGCTGCAACAGGGTGAATGGAAACCTTTGAAGTGTGAACTGGATCTCATGTGGGGAGCAGTCAGATACGATAATGGTGGATTTTGAGTTATTAATAGTCATGCTAGTTGCAGTTTTGAATAGGTTGATAGAATGTTGTATAGTAGTCAAATCTCCTAATCCCCCATTAAGGAAAATTAACACATCATCCACAAAGAGGAGGTGTGTTATCATGCATCTGTCCATGATCTTGATGCCCGAGAGCCTGCCTCTGAGGTGCATATCCTTAAGCAGTCTGTTGAGCCCTTCCATAACTAGTAGGAAGAGTAGGGGTGATAATGGACATCCTTGCCTGAGTCCTCTTTCAGAGTGGAAGAAAGGAGAAGCAACACCATTTATCAGGACACTAAAGGATATATTAGTAATGCAACACATTATCCATTTTATAACTCCCACAGGAAATCCTAAATGTGTTAGGAGCATTCTGATATATAACCAGCTTACCCAGTCAAAAGCCTTAGATAGATTAGCCTTAAGAATCATACCTTTGATCTTCTTTGTCTGTATTGAGTGCAATACCTCCTAGGTTGTTCCTATAGCTTCATGTATTTGATGATCTTGCAGGAAGGCAATTGTTCTGAGGAGATGTGGGTGGAAAGAATAGGGTGGAGGTGATTAGCAATGATTTTGGAGATGATTTTGTATATGAAATTGCACAGGGAAATGGGCCGGAAATCATTGAAAGTTAATGGATTGTCTGATTTGGGGATGAGAGCGATGAAAGTGGAATTGATGGCCCCATGCATTCGTCTAGATATCCTACATTCCTTGATGACCTTGAGTAAATCTTGTCCTAGGATATCAAAAAAGGCCAAATAAAACTCCACCGACCAGCCATCTGGGCTGGGGCTCTTGTCCCTCTTAAACCATTTCAGGGTGGCCTCCAGTTCCCCAAGAGTAACTTCTCTATTCAGATCCATATCATCCTCCTGCTCGATAAACCGAGGGAATAGTTGTGCTACCCTTATAACCTCTGCTAGGGTGGAATTGGGAGGAGCCTAGTAGACCTGCTTGAAATGAGAGGTGGCAAGAGTGGCCAAGTGAGGGAAGGTGTCTACCTCAATTCCCTGCTCATTTGTCAGTTTCCAGATAGTGTTGATTTCCTTTCTTCCATTTGCAAATTTATGGAAGAATTTAGAGTTGTCATCTCCTTCCTTCAGCCATATCGCTCTGCTTCTCAGTCTCCAAGTTTCCTCCCTTTCCTTAAGGATGTTCCCCCACTTGGTTGTTAAGGCTGTAAGCTTATCCTTGTGATCATTTGATGGGAAGAGACCCCCACTTTCTTCCTCCATATCAACAATTTCTAATTCAATGTCTCTTAATTTTTGCTCTTCTTGTATCCTCTTGTTATGAGCCCAAATCTTTGATAGCTTCTTCAGTTCCTTTAGGTTATCAACGAACCCATCAGTGATGTTCCTTCCGACAGCAGGAGGGTGGGCCTTCCAAAAGTCTGAGACAAGGTGAATATAGGAATTATCCTTCAACCAGGAGGAGTTGAATTTGAAGGGGGCTTGTGGCTTACTTATATCTCCCTGGATATCAAGGTATATCGACAAGTGGTCTAATAAGCCACCCGAGCCAACCCACTGGCAGTAAGTATATCCTCGCTCTAGGAATCGCTCCTTGATGAGAAAGAGATCCAACCTCCTGGAAAGACTATCCTCCCCACCTTTTCTATTCCTCCAAGTCAGGACTAGCTTTGCAGAAGGGATGTCAATGAGATTGTATGATTCTAGGAGTTGCTCGAAGAAGACCGATAGAGGATCAACTTGGGCATGGTGCCCCCATGACTCGGACAATCCAAGAGAGAAGTTAAGGTCTCCACCCAGAATGATATTGTCTGGTTGCAAGATATTAGATGACAGAAGTTGCTCCCAGAACTCCTCCAGGTGGTGGCAAGGCCCGTAGACATTCAACAGTCTGATTTTAGTTCCCAGTTCGGTAGAGAAGGTATCCACCCCTATGAATCTAATGCCACCCCAGGTGCTTATCAGCTTTATCGAGCGAGGATTATACCCCAGGGAAATGCCACCAGAGTGGCCGTTTACATCAATGGCTTGGAAATGCCATCCTGGAAGCATGGATTCCAGGAGAGGGGAAATGGCATCAGCAGCACCCAGGGTTTCTTGTAGGAAGACAATATCTATTGGCTCCTTCTGGAGAAGCCTTCGCAGTGCTAGTTTTTCTAGGGATTAGCAATCCCTCTACAATTGAAGTAGAGGACCTTCATACTGGAGATGGCTCCAAGGGATTCTGTGCTCTAAGGACCCTGTCAAGAGTAAGTTGTTTGCCTGTGGCAACCTCCTTCCCTGATTTTTGTTTAGCTTTTGCCAGGGAGGATGGTCTGCCTTGAGGGAGCTTCAGAGAGGTGGGGGAAGGGACTAGTCCAATGCTTATAGCATCTAGATCCTAAAATCAAGAAAGTGAGCAGAGGTGATATCGATGGGGGATGGGATCAGTTCCAGGTTTCAAATCCAATGGAATTTCCTCTATAAAAGGAGGGGGGTACAGGATATAGAAGGCAGAGGGGGAATCAGGGGACATTCAAGGTGATTGTAGGTTTTAACCCCGTACAGAAATTACCTACATACGAATTCTAAAACACAGAAAATAAACAATGCGAGATCATAACACATAAAACACATATACACAGAGATTTTCCCTTGGATCCCAAAACCGGGACTACCAGCTTGATTTTTCATTATGTTCCTTTCAATGTTACAATACATATTTATACATGCCAAAGCATCCAATACCATGGACCGAAAACTATCGCATCCAAAAAACATGTGCAAAGTTTATGCACAAAACCATAGGTGGGTCCGCCCAACCTAACATAGGGTCCAAAACAAAAATTTTCCGAGGCGCTGCCCCGGACCCCATAAAGTGGGGTTACGGGTGCCCTTCAAACCCCATGTTAACTATGTGGAAAGAATATAACACAACCCAACATTCTCCCACTTGTTGTTTTCTTTCCACAGGGGGCCACAAGAGAGCTTAGTCATTTTCCCAACCTTGAAATGCCCATTGTCTCTCTACATGAAGAGAACTTCTCAGAGCTCACAGATTTTGTCAATGCATCTGTAGTATTCTTCAAAGTGTCCACCTTTACCAGCAACACCTTTTTGTCTTCTATCATATCCCTCACAAAGTGATACTGAACATCAATGTGCTTTGTCTTTGAATGATATGCAGGGTTCTTTGCCAAGAAAATTGCACTTTGGCTGTCATAGTCTATCCTTATAGCTTCCTGTACTAACCCCATACTTGAACACAATCTCTGCAACCAAAATGCTTCCTTGCTTGCATGAGTGGCTACCATGCATTCTGCCTCTATAATTGATAGTGCTACTACAGATTGTTTCTTACTCATCCAACTGAATACACCTCCAAATAGGTTAAACACATACCCACTTGTAGATCTTCTCTGGTCCAGATCTCTAGCCTAGTCTGCATCAACAAAGCCACGAATATCCAACACTCTGTCCAATCCTGGTCTTCCTTGGTAGCACAGACCATAATCACTAGTGCCACGCAAATACCTGAAAGCCCGCTTCACTACTGTCAAATGCTCCTTTCCTGGTTTTGACATAAACCTGCTCAATACTCCCACTGCATGTGCAATGTCTAGTCTAGTACAGACCATTGCATACATCAGGCTACCGACTGCACTTGCATATGGAACACGAGACATGTCCTCTTCCTCTTCTTGTGTCTTGGGACATTGTTTAGCAGATAACCTCACACCTACAGGAATAGGAACCTTCACCGATTTACTATCCTGCATATTAAACCTCTGCAGTATTGTCTTGACATACTTCCTCTGGTTTAACCAGAGCTTCCTCTTTGCTCGATCTCTTTTAATTTCCATGCCCAAAATATAGTTTGCAGCACCAAGATCTTTCATGTTGAATTTGGAGGACATTGGGTCTTCAAATCCTGGATAATTTCTTTGTCATTTCCAACTAGCAACATATCATCCACATACAAGACCAGATAAATAACACGGTCACCAATTAATTTAAAATACACACAGTGATCTGCTTCGCTTCTGGTGAAGCCAAGTCCCTGTATAAATGTATCAAATTTCTGATACCACATCCTTGGTGACTGTTTTAACCCATACAAAGACTTCTTTAACTTGCATACCAGTTCTTTCTTATCCTTCACTGCAAAGCCTTCAGGTTGCTTCATGTAGATTTCCTCTTCCAAATCCCCGTGAAGAAACGTTGTCTTCACATCCATCTGTTCTACCTCAAAATCAAAAGCAGCCGCAATAGATAAAAGTAATCTAATAGAAGTTACCTTGGCAATAGGAGAAAAAATATCACCAAAATCAATTCTCGGCACCTGGGAATAACCTTTTGCTACCAACCGAGCTTTGTATTTCTCCACTTTTCCTTCTGCATTTGTCTTCTTTTTGAACACCCATTTGCTGCCAATGGGTTTCCTTCCAGCCGGCAACTCCACCAGATCCCAAGCCTCATTTTTGTGCAAAGATGCCATTTCATCAACCATGGCCTCTTTCCAGAGTTTTCCATCCTCTAAATCTACTGCTTCCTTCATAGTTCTGGGATCATCATCAGTAATAGATAAAGCAAAACCTGAATAGAAAGCAGATGGACTATACCTTTCAGGCTGCCTTCCTTCTCGAACTGATCTTCTCACAGCTGGAGTTTGTGGCTCTTCATCTTCTGATTCCTCCTCTACTGTAGAGTCTGATTCTTCCTCCTTTAGCTCAAACTCTATCTTCTCAGGTTTCTTTCGTTGGACTTTATGTTTAATAACATCTTTCACCTCTCTAAACACCACATCTCGATTGTACACAACCTTCCGTGTGACTGGGTTCCAAAGCTTATAACCCTTTAAACCATCCTTATACCCAATAAAGATACACTTTTCAGATTTACTATCCAACTTGGTTCGTTTCTCCTTTGGAACATGTACATATGCATCACATCCAAATACCCTTAGATGTGAAAGAGAGGGTTTATTACCATTCCATACCTCTTGTGGAGTCTTATCCTCCAATGTTGATGAAGGTGACTTGTTGACTAGGTAACATGCAGTATCCACCGCCTCTGCCCAGAATTCCGCTCCTAACCCGGCACCACTGAGCATGCTTCTTGCCCTTTCCATCAACGTCTTATTCATTCTTTCTACAACTCCATTTTGCTTAGGTGTATATGGAGTAGTCTTCTGCCATGGTATACCACACTTCTTACAGAATTCTTCAAATTCCTTACTGCAAAACTCTCCACTGTTATCTGTCCTCAGCACCTTTATCTTCTTCTCTGTCTGGTTTTCCACCAGAGTCTTAAATTCTTTAAACCTGTCAAAGACTTCAGATTTCTTCTTAAGGAAATATATCCATGTATTCCTTGAGAAGTCATCTATAAATGATACATAGTACACAGACTTACCTAGTGATGGAACCTTCACAGGTCCAAACACATCATTGTGCACAAGTTCTAATATCTGTTTCGCCCTCTTACTACCAGAGGGGAAACTCACCCGATTCTGCTTCCCATATACACAATTTTCACAGAAATCAAAATCCAAAGAGCTATTACTCATACCTTCTACCATACCTTTACCATGAAGTATCCAAAGGCCCTTTTCTCCAATATTTCCAAGCCTTTGATGCCACAACATGGTCTTCTCTCCAGAGACAACTATATTTTCTGCTCCACTTTCAGGAACCACAAAAATATTGCACCCATCAATAACAGTGCTACCTTGCAGCTTGTACAGAGTTCCAATCCAAACTCCCTGCATCAATACCAGTGCTCCCCGAACCATCTTGCAGGTATCCTTCTCGAACACTATTTTTAAACCTGCATCATCCAACTTGCTAACAGAAATCAGATTTCTAGCTAATGTAGGAATATGTAGAACACCTGGAAGCGTTCTAACCCTTCCGCCTTGCAACTTCAACTTTACTTTTCCATGACCAACGATTCTAGCCTTCCTGTCATCCCCCAAGAAGACATCACCACCATCATATTTCTCATACTCGCAGAACCATTCTCTATGGGGAGTGAAGTGAAAGGATGCACCTGAGTCAATCAACCATGCTTCATGATCTACATGTGTACTTGAAGAAGCGAAGTACACATCCCCACCTTCATCTGAGGTGGTTTTTGCCTCTGCAGAAGGAGCCTCATCAGATCCCTTTCCTTTGTCAGGAACTTTAGATTTATAGTCCCTTTTGTAGTGCCCTTCCTTTCCACATTTCCAGCACACCACCTTTACAGGTTTTCCTGGAGATTTAGATCTCCCTTTAGATTTAGATCTCCCACTCAATGACTTATTTTTGTTTATGTTTTGGGTTCGCCCTCGTACAGACAAGGCATCACCATTTTGGCTCTCCATATTTTTCCGTCTCATCTCCTCCGTCAGCAAGGATGAGACTATTTCATCAAAATGCAAGGCAATTGCATTGCTACCTATTGCAATAACCAGACTATCCCACAAATCTGGTAGAGAACACAACAAACTGATGCACTTATCTTCATCTGAAATTTTAATATCAATAAATGCTAACTGACTTACCATAGTATTAAATGCATTCAGATGCTCTGTCACCGAGTCTCCATCTTTCATCCTCAATTTATACATCTTTTTCCGCAGGAATAGTTTATTCACCAGAGACTTAGATTGGTACAAAGTCCCTAACTTGTCCCACAAAGCCTTCGCCGTAGCTTCCCCTGATACATTCAGCAATACTGAATCTAAGACACACAATCATATTGTGCTCTTTGCCTTCCGATCCAACTTCTTCCATTCTTCATCGGACACTCCCGTTGGTTTAGCACCTGGATCTACCACGATCCACTGGTCTTTATCGACCAACAGATCCTCCATCTTGAGTTTCCACAACTAAAAACTCTGACCATTAAATTTCTCGATCTCTATCTTTCCACTGCTCGCCATCTTCTTTCACCACCAGAATCAATCTCGCAGATCTCCCACTAAACAGGATCTACCACAGGCCTGAGTGAAACCCCTTAGCAACAAAGGCGTCCCCTTGAAGCCAAAATAGCTCTGATACCAAATGTAGGTTTTAACCCCGTAAAGAAATTACTTGCATACGAATTCTAAAACGTAGAAAATAAACAATACGATATCAGAACACATAAAACACATATACACAAAGATTTTCCCCTGGATCCCAAAACTGGGACTGCCAGCTTGATTTTTCATTATGTTCCTTTCAATGTTACAATACATATTTATACATGGTGAAGCATCCAATACCATGGACCAAAAACCATCGCGTCCAAAAAACATGTGCGAAAATCATGCACAAAACCATAGGTGGGTCCGCCCAACCTAACATAGGGTCGAAAACCAAAATTTTCTGGGGCGCTGCCCCGGACCCCATAAAGTGGGGTTACGGGTGCCCTTCAAACCCCCTGTTAACTACGTGGAAAGAATATAACACAACCCAACAGTGATTGAGGCTGGATTGCAAGGTAATAGGGCTCTGGTGTGGTCCCATAGCTATATCATTATATGCAGAAGAACTAGAAATTGATGCAGAGCGAGGGACAAGAATTCACATACACGAAGATAGCGTGACTCTAGCGGCCGCCTTAAACCTGGTCAATGGAGGCGAAGGAGGCTAGAGAGGTGTTTTCCCATGCTTCTTCGGTGTTTTCGAGACCAGCCTGGATCCAACTACATCAGTGTCAATTTTGTCTGCCTCAACCAAGTGATCCGCCTGTGTCTGAGCTTTCAATTAGGGAGGTGAATTCCCCTTGTTCCCAGCCTTCAATTTCTCTAGTGAAGGGCAATCTTTGTAGAGGTGTCCAACTCTGTGGCATCGTCTGCACCAGAAGGGGACCCCCTCATAGTCAAGGATCTAGGTACGATTGTAATTCCTCCAACGCAGGGTAACTTGCTCCTGCAACCCTCCTCTGATGTCCAAGTGTACCAGAATCCGAGCATAGGCCATAACCCCAGTGGAGAGGTATGATCTATCATAATCGAGATAGGTGCCCAGAGAGTTCCCAATTCTCCTAAATATGTCCTCAATTCATAAATGGAGTGGTAAATCGGGGAGACGAACCCAAATTGGCCTAGCCCCAAGCTGTTCTCTGTATGGGTCGAATAGCAGACTCCACCTCCTTAGCTTTACCAGGGCCTGCTCAATATGCTAGAAGGAGGACAATACCCATTTGTATGTTCTACTCGTGCAAAACGCAGAGCAAACGAGCCACGGACAAAGGTCTATATGAAAGGCAAATTAGCTAGATGATGGCCCCAGATTTCCGCGACCCATTGCTTTAGTCTTGCCGTAGAGTAATTTCGTCCCCTAACTCTGCCCACCGAACTGTCACAGCCATGTCCATGGTATCTTGCCACTAGAAGTCCTCCTTCCAGTCGATAAAAACCGCTTGTGCCTTGGGCTTAACACACCTCAACCTCTTTCCAGGTCTTGGCTCCGCAACCTCTGTACACACTTGAGCTTCATCGAAATTAGGGTTTGCAGGGTTAGGGTTAGGGTTTGGGGGCATTGGTTCAAGGCCAGCAGGGAAGGCGTCGGGGGGGGGGAATGTTCGAGTAGAATCTGGAGGGGGGAGTAGGAGGGGGCAGAGTCACTCCTTGCAAAGACTGTGAGGGATAATGCAAGGTGACAGAGGGTTGGAGTGAAGAGAGGCCAGAATACCAGCTACCAAATAAGGGCCAGAGATCCTGGATGCAAAATGATGGGGGACTGGCGCCAAGGGAGGAACTTCAGAGGGTGGCCAGGAGGACGGCACCTATGACAGATCAATGATTGCACTGGTCGAACCCGTGAGCGATGGAAGAGAAGCGATAACCTCGGTTTATTCTCTACTGAACGAGAAGTAAACCTCAGAGCTGGACTACCTGTCGAAAATGGATATGCCTTCGAGGGGGTCCTCAGAGTAGTCTATTAGGTCGGTCTCCATTGTTTCCCTGGGGGTTACGCCAGCTGCCACCATTTTCCAAAGTAACTGTCACAGGAGGGGACCAAACAGCAGTGAAAATCCAATGAATGGTAGGGTTTCAGTCACGGTCGTGGGGAGTAAGGTAGGCGCACATCAAATGAGAGGAGCATAATGGTGTGGAGCCAAGCACCTGCTAGGAACGAGCCTAGTCTAGCGAAGGTGTGTACCAGCTGTACTGCAGAGGCCCTACCCCGTGTCAGGATGCGGTCGCGCCAGGGAAGCTGCCATCCAGCGTGAGAGAGATTCACCCTTGGTTATTCATATATATATATAGATATAGATATAGATATTTCATTATTATTTTTAGTTTATGATAAAATTAGAGATAAAAAGGATTTACATTAATTATATATATATATATATATATAGATGAGTAACATGTCACTTGTCAATTCCAAGTTGAATATCGAAAGAATTATACATTTCCATTATATTAAACATGAAATGAATTTCACATCTTTCTCATACTAAGAAACGCACCATTAAATGTTTTAACTATAACAAATTTTACTTTCAATTGCATAGTGGGATTTAAAAATTGTTAGTGTTATTTTCCAAATTTCAAATGCAACCAAATATTGTTGATTGTAAGTTTAAGTGGGCATCCTAATCTGTTCAAAAAAAAAACTAGTCTTTTTCTTTATTATATATAGTAGACATTCTCTTATATTTGATACAACAAATCTAATAGATCAATTCCATTATCCTTGGACCCTTGCATAAGGTGTTTTATCACTTCACTAAAGTTATGTTCTTGGGATGTTATTGTAAACATATTCATGGTATCAGATAAAGCCTTTATAAACCCCTCTTCATTTTCTCAAAGATATTTGTAGGTTGTCCCATCTCCAAGGTCCAAATAAAATTAGATTGAATACTTATTATTTTTGGCATCATGTTTCTAGTTGTAGATCTAGTTCTTCAACCACAGATCTCGTCCTTAGCATTTTAGAGATAACAATGCCATATCACACATGGCTCTTGGGTAATAGTTAATGATTACATAAAGTTATTTTTGGGGAAAAAATTGTTTGCTTGGACATATAATTATATATAAATTTATAAAACAATCAATAATTAGAACAAAAAAGTCCAAAGCAATTGGAATGTGGATGTGGTAATAACAAACCTGGCCTCCAAAGTTACCTTGGGGAGATTAGGGTCATAAATTTATACGTATTTCCTTTATTCAACATCCCATTTATGAGGTTACCAACATCCTCTATTTATTAAGAGTTTTCCCAAGATATAAATTTCATTGAATTGTATGTCTATAGTGCCAAATTAGAGCCCTTTGAAGATTTTCCATTGGCGCCACACCACCCTCGAAGCAACACATGGACATAGGATTCCACATTATCTACCACATGTCAATTGTGTCATGCATGATAATGTGGCACAAATGGTGGAATATTCCAAGGACATCTATAATTTGGCACATCAAACTCAAGATTTGATGAAATCTATATCATTAAAAATATCTTGGTGAGTAGAGGATGTAGATAACCTTAGAAATCGAATTCAAAATCGAAGAGAGAAGAAATGATTTATGACTCCCATCTCCTCAACCTGACTTGGAAGGTTAGGCTTGTTACAGTGTGGTATTAGAGCAATCTTACAACATTTAGGCTATGTGTGCTTAGGAGAATGGAATTGCCAATGATGGCAACTACTATGTTGAGATAAGCCCTTGTTCAGAAGCTCAACTGGTGATCATTGTGATAATGTAGTTTTATGTACCATGAGATTCAAGGTTCAAATCCCCTTGATTTACTTGGGTCCGCAAAATTGACATATGTTATGAACCTAGAGGTTATAGTGGTAGCAGTCAGAATTGACCCCTTATCACATAAGTACGAAACTGGTTCATTTGTCAATTCATCTAGTCATGAAAAAAAGGTATGTTGAGATAATGTATAATTAAAATTTGTAACTGCAAAACTAATAGATTACCATTTTTCCTTAATGTCACACAACAAAATATTTATATTTATTTCCTTACTTTGGGTCTAAAAATATGAAGAACTTAAGTTATAGCATATTTGTATCAGTGCTAAAATAGCTTGAATGTTGCAAGAAAGTTAATTATACTGATATACTAATAGAAATTTCTAAGTGTGAATTGTAGCAAGAATAGTCCAAGTTTTGTACTTATAGAGATCAATCAAAGCTTTATCAAGGCCACTTGTCTACATGCATTTTGAATTGTATGATTGGCTATTTGTATCTTATTGTTTTAGCACTTAGAAGACCATGAAGTAAAGAAATATCGACAAAATGGTACAACACAATATGGAAGAGACCTCCCATATTAGAGATGAAGAATTAGATGAGATGAGGTTGATAGAAACTCCTTTATATTTGGTGGAGAGAATGAGAATTTTGAAGGTTGAACTTTAGAGTTGTAGACATGATAATGAAAGGCTCAATAGAGAATAAGAGAAGTAGAATAAATTGAAAGTAGTGTTGTTGCAGATTTTATTTTAAATACAAAGGAACTTGCAACAAGGACCAATTGCTAATAGCACAAAGAGGAATCATGCAAGAAAGGTACAAATCCAATTACAAGTTTAGAACCACAGGCTAGAAAATAGTAACATAGGGAGAAGTTCCTAAAGAAAAAGGGAGAGGAGTACCAAGAGGGACGCACATAGCGGTGACACTTTAGTAGAATACTCCAATGAGAGGACACCGACTTTTGAAAGATTATCATCAATGATATCATATTAAGTTCGCATAGAAAAGAAGGGAAAGCCATTGTAGGAGTTCCTTAGTTAAGGATTTGAAGAAGGAAAAGTCACCTACATTCCATGAAAATTTAAGAAAGATGAGGAACTAGAAGCATGGTTGTTAGGATTGAGGAAAAGCTTCTAAGTATAAAACTACCCAGGGAACATAAAGAATATAGTGGCCATTTTCAAATTGAATGGAAGGGCTTCCATCTTGTGGGAAGACACTAAGAATGTCAAAAGAATCAATGAAAGAAGGATTGTAATACCCCAACCATTCATAATTTCATTAAATATTACTATTGAGGATGGTGAGTCGGAATGATATTTTGAGGCCAGGTTGTCCATGTAACGAAGCTAAATATATTGTGGGGCCAACGTGCCCAAATATTTATAAGCCTAGAAAGGTTGTGAGGCCTTAGAGCATGAATCATCATTAATAGAATAAAATATTTTCATAATAATAAAAATAAGGCTAGCTACGGAGCCCACTCCACAGAAAGAGAATGTGGGGGTGCAACTTTAGACAAAAAAGCAACGATTGTGTTCTTTTGGTGAAAAGTGATCCCCGGGGCCCATGGGGCTCCAGGGAGTGCCACTTGGCTAGTCAGGGCCATGCAGTTATAAAATTTTATGTTTTCCTACAAATTAATTCATTCATCCAAGGGATGGTTAGAGGGGGAATTAGTCAATGAGTTTTGGGGTGGACTCTAAGACTGAATAATGTCCAGTGAGTCATGGGGTTGGACTCTGGACTGACCGCATTCCAACTATTAAGTTAAGTTATGGTGTGAGCCCTTATGCTGGCTCTGGGAGTTTGGTGCTACAAGGGTTTGATGGCTCCTCCTTATGGCTTGGCGGAAATGGATTTTTGATGGGAACTTGATCTAATTTTATGGTGTAGAGAGTGCTTGGAGCCCTAGAGTGTCATTTTTGTTGGGTTGGCACCTTGGAAAATAACCTAGAGGGTGTTTGGAGCTGTATAGCAGTGTGACCGTTGGGTTGGAACCTTGGCCATGGATGTGTGGATATTTTCAGTTATCATTGCCTTTGGAGTTGTTGTCCCAACTTGAGGGTGGTCCAGTGGTTGATCTTATGAACCACCAGGGCTATGGTTGGGTGGAACATGGAGAGCCCATAGCCAGTCGACCTCTTTTATATAGATAAGTGCCTCAAATTTACCTGTATCAGTTTATTTGTTTATGTTTGATATTGTTGAGCTAAAATAGAGAGAAACCCTACTTACAGTGTTTTGTGCTTAACTGACTATTATTATTTGGTAATTTTGTCATGTATACTTTATATTTTTTATGGATGTCGTGTGTTATGTTCCCTGAAATGATTTATGGGTGCCTTTGTATGTTTTTATATGCTTTGATGGTAAACCCTAAGATGGGAAGTTTTGGTATTTGTGTATCTCACCTCTGTCTGTGTGCGTTAAACCTTATAATTTGTGGGGTGTGGACTGTAACCCTAGCTAGTGTTTCATATAATTGTATAAATGGCTCAATTTTGCAATCATGATAATATGTGTGCTCAGATTAGTTCCTAATTTTTCATTGTGGTATGTGATATTTGTTGTCTGCGATGTAAAATATATGTGTGTGGTAGATGGTACTTCAATATTTAGTTAATTATAATTTGCCAGGCACATGGTAACTTATGGAAAAAATATTATTATTTTTGTTATGGCTGTGTAGTGTCGTTGGCGTTAGGTTCGGGACATTATCGAGTGGTATCAGAGCCTAGTTTCCAACATTGGGCCTGGTTGGGCCAAATTTTGGGGGCAAATTGAGGGTTTTACAAGTTTCCCACCAACTGTTGACTAAGGTCACACTGGTGGAAATGGTGAAAATTTACCCTAAAATTGAGAGAAGTTGCCATGGAAGGGTACTTGTCATGGTTTAAAAGGAATTACAAGCCATAATTTAGAGGCTTATAAATGAAATTTAGTTACAAAAGGTAGAACACTTTTTTGGTTTGTTTCAAATGTTTAAAAAAGAAAAACAAAGGATATGTGTTGCGAGTTTGGCAACCTATTTCTTGCCCAAGGAATTTTTATTTTTAGAGAATCTACTAAAAAAAAAACAACATGAATGAAGATTTCGTGAGTATTAACAATGAAATTTCAGTTCCAGATCAATGGAATTGCCCTGCTACAACTGTTCTTATCATGGGGGTTGTTTGTTGTTAAATACAATCATGGGTTTGCAATCATTCTGTCCATTTTTATGGGTTTTAGTTTCTTTTGACTTTATTATTATATTTTACATATGCATTAATGATATTGTTTTATAAATGAAATGATATATGTGGAGGCAAGGTGTAATGCCCCACCCCACATTTACCCACTTTTACAAGCCCTCTAGGTTAAACATGAGTTGAGTGTCACTATGACATGATTGGACATCCAAATTCCCGTGATGGAAGTGGGACCTACAAATTGATAACCTCATTGACGTCCCTTAGGGACCACAGACCACATAGGAGCCAAATAGCTACCCCAAGTGATCAATCCCTGAGCAGGAACCCTTTTTATTTGACCTAGCTTCATAATCACACCCTTGACACTTCATGCATGCAAATGGAAGGCTATAACCACATTCACAGGCTTTCTTCCATGCAGTTATGACCTGAAAACTCCAGTTCTGTGCCAACGATTCTAAGACCTGAGCCGCTTTTCTAGACTAGCCTTTGGACCACGACCTAGAACTGCCTATAAATTTCCAAAAACATAAACAAGATGCTAATAATGCTAACCATTTAGAACTTGAACAAGAACTTGACCTAGCCATTCCTAATCCATGATATGCATTTCGTCAAACATATGGTAAACATAGAAGCTACAAGTCATGAATGGATATATGATCATAAGAGTCTAAACTTCATATGAGAATCATCAAGAAGGCTCAATTACCTCTCAAGCTAGCTACAACAACACTTGTTAGCCCATGCATTCATCAACCATTTATTAACTTATCAAATCGTGAACAAGAGCCATAGCTAGAACACATCATAGAACCATGCATATAACCATAATAGAAACCATGACAAATCTGCCATGAAATAAACATAATAACAAATTCATTTGCTTATTCATCACATTAGGAAAATAGCTCATTGTTACATATGAAAAATCCAACCAATTCACGGAATTCCACATACCACCCAACCATAGATTGAGTTGAACCAAATCTCTCTTTCAACCAATCACCCCCGTGCCATATTCCAAACATGAATGAGGGATATCATGGGATAAACCAAGACATAACCAACTAGGGACTCCCAAGGTTAAACCACCTCCACCCCCAAGTTATCATGATCTCACATAAACCGGTTTATTCATGATCATGATCATGTTATTCATTTGATTCCAGGAAGTGTTCTTCCATACATCAGGCCTTACAGATATCCCTATGCCCAAAAGAGTGAAATTGAACATATGGTTGCAGAAATGCTAGAGGCTAGTATAATTCAACTTATCCAAAGTTCTTTCTCTGCTCTAGTAGTATTGGTGCACAAGAAGGATGGATCATGGCGCATGTGTCCAGATTATAGAGAGCTTAACAAGATCACTATTAAAGATAAATTTCCATAAATTTCCCATTCTTGTCATTGATGAATTATCAGATGAATTACATGGAGAAATTTACTTCACGAAGTTGGAACTTCATTCAGAATATCATCAAATCAGAATGAAGACTGAAGAAATTCCGAAAAAAACATTTAGAACTCATGAGGGTCATTATGAACCTTTGGTCATGCCTTTTGGCCTTACCAATGCACCTTCTACATTTCAAGGTTTGATGAATTCCATTTTCAAACCCTTCCTTAGAAAATTTGTGTTAGTATTTTTTGATGATATACTAATCTACATCAAGTCTTGGAAGGATCATGTTCAACATGTTGATGGAGTGCTCAAACTATTGGAGGAGAAACAATTATACGCAAAAACCTCCAAATGTTTATTTGGAGTACAAGAGGTGGAATCTCTGGGTCATATTGTATCTCATGAAGGTGTTACGATACACCCTAGAAAAATTAATGCCATTAAGGAATGGAAAATACCTACATCCATAAAGCATCTACAAGGATTTCTCGGGTTAACAGGGTATTATCGCAAGTTTGTTAAGAATTATCGGAGAATAGCAGCACCTCTAAGAACATTACTAAAGAAATATGCATTTTGTTGGACTCGAGAAGCAACGAAATATTTTGAACATCTTAAATCGTCAATGTGCCAAGCTACAATTCTTGATATTGGCCAATGTGCAAAGAATCACTCACACTGTGTTGGACGTGAGCACAGGCTACAATTCTTGATATTGGCCAATTCATTGGCATACTCAATCCCTCTGATTGTGCAAATCATCATGCACAACTATAGTCACAACTGATAGCAATCTGATCCTCTAACACCTGTCCCTGCTGAACTGAACATGCACTGACATGCAACTGAGTTAACTGATGTATTATATAGTTGCATTATGAGTTAATAACTTGTGAATTAATTAATAACTAATTCACCCAACTCATCTCTAGTCTATTTGCCAGTTAGACTAAATACAACCAGTTTAACAAAGCTAAACTGAACACAACTCCATCAACTGCACCTCCAGTCCACTAAACTCAACTCACTTGAGTTCTAACTGAAGTCCTGCATGCAAATATTAGTCATCCCATAGGTAACCACGTATTTCCCTCTGGGATCTGCATGTACCACATTCGTAGCTCATCCTAAAGTGCTCCAAGAGAATAAGACCAAGTTTATAGTCCAAATATTATTATGAGACAATAATATTTGACTTTTCTATTTTTGACAGTCAGTCTAAAAATAGACTTTGATCACTCATACTGTGATCACTCACACTGTGGTCACCCACGCTGTGGTCACCCACACTGTGATCACTCACACTGTGATCATCCCTGCTGGGATCAAAAATAGAACTTGCGCCATAATTTGCCTACGGGCCCACTTAGTGAAGGCGACTCTTTTCACTAAGCTCCATCATCTTGTTGCAATCTCAACAACTAATGGGTCTAATATGAAAACTGGATGAAACATGGCCTTCATATTGTGTTGTTGTGTACCAGAAATATCTAATCTGAACATTTATGAAACGTGATCCCTGGAGGAAGAGAGAAAGTCGTAGCCTTCTGTAGGTCGGCACCTATGTACTAGTAAACATATCGGCTAGTACAAGAGCTAGGGGGTTGTGGCTCCCTTCCAGTAGAAGCTAGAGAACAAGAGAAGGTTGTAGCCTTCTGCGGGTGGGTACCTGCATACTAGTATGAGTCTACATCAATACAATATTGTAAACAAGTATTTCTTATATTAAAAGAAGATAAAGACGACAAAAAAAGGTGGTTTTTCTCTCGCATTGGGTTTCCACCTTAAATCTTGGTGTTCATGTGTGTTGCTTATGTGTGATGGTTTATTATGTTATTACTGCACATGGTTATTGTTTAATGTTTAATAAAGTATTGATGCACTTATTAAGAATCAACATATGATGAATTAACTAAATTATAAGCTCACTGGATATACGCCAGTTGCCTTAATAATAGTTGCGTGCACACACGAGTTTCATTCACTGAAGTAGCGTATACAAATTTGATTATGAAAAGAAAAATTTTATTGATTTGTAAATACTGATTCACCCCCTTCCCCCCCCCCCCCCCTGTATTATTCCCAACAAATGATATCAGAGGAGGTCCTTTGGTAGAAGCTTTATCACTTGAAGGAGATTTGTATAACAATGGGAAAAAAGCTAAAGAAGAAAGTGCCTCAAAAGAAGAAGACATCTCAAATGAACAGTGACAACAGGAGAGACAATTGGACATCAGGTGGAAGCAAGTATTCAGATTCAGAATCACCGCAGAATGAAGATGAACAAACAAAAGAAGTATCAAGTACAAATTTTTGGTCTTCTAGTGATACTTTTCTTTGTTCATGCAATGATGAAGATATTGAAAGTGATAGTGAAAGAAATATAGAGGCAGAATTTAAAAGACTCACAAATAAAATTAGAGATCAACAAGATCTATTTAACAAAAGGGAGTGTGCCTTCAAAGAAGAAGTTATCAGATTAAAAGATCAGTTGGAAGAAGGAAACAAAGTAAGGAAGCAGTACAAGGAAAAGGAGGATCAATGTCAAAAGCTGCAGGATGAAGTGACATCATTAAGAAATGAAGTAAATGAAAAGAGTACAAAAATCAAGACTCTTAAAGATAGATCCAGTTACTATGAAAGTCTTGAAGCCGAGATCGTCTCCCTAAAAGAAGATCTTGAAAATTCAAATAAGCAGAATGAAGAACTACCTCAAGCAGATGAAGAACAAGGAAATGAGATTCTCAAATTAAGACAACAAGTGGAAGAAGGAAGTAAGGCTAAAGAAATCATGAAGAAGCAATATCTGGAAAAAGAAGAGCAATATTAGGTTGAGGTAAATATCTTAAAAGGTAAATTAGAAGAAAAGGATAAACTATTACGATTTCAAGATAGTACTAAGATTTTGGATAATATTCTTAGTAGTCAAAGGTCTCCTACCATCAAAACTAGTCTTGGTTTTCATGAAACTGTTGAAGGTGAATCTAGCTCACAAGATGAGGCAAGGAACTCTAATGCAAATTCTGAAATGATCAACCAGGAGATAAGAGGTCAACCCCATCAACAACCAAGGAAAGAAAGTATTCAAAGAAAATCATTTACTCCTAACTATGGAAGTGTTAATCAAATGAATAATGTTGAATGTTTTAGATGTCATGTTGCAGTCAGATACAGAATTAAAATGTTTCAAGCTAATAACTGTCTCACAAAAAGATCATCAGCTTCCAGGTACTTTAAGGGATATTGTTTTTCTTGCAATATGTTTGGTCACAAAACCATTGATTTCTATAGAAGGAATATGAAACATATAAGATGTTATACTTGTAAAAATTTTGGGCATATAGCAAAAGAATGTAGGAGCAAATTTTGGCCAACATACCAAAAGGTATGGAAGAAGAAGGAATTATAGTCAGAAAGATGTGGCATAGCTCAGTGTACAGACAGAACAGACTCAAGAGGAACTGAAAGTATGAAATTTCAGTGTTCTAATTCTCATATGCAGTTATCATGAAGACAAGTTGCGTATATACGCGATTTAGAAGCTGCACAATCGCGTATATGTTAAAAGAGCAGTGGGATAGAGTCAGGAAAAGGGGTCTGATATTGTTCAGTCACTTATCAATTATCTTTTATGTTCTAATTGATGATGATTACAGTCTGTTGATGATATGTAGAAGTGCCTTTGGCCCTCATAAGTTGTTGATGACTTGATGAATAACTAGTTGATGATGATGCCTTGATAATTCTTACTTACAAATGCAATGATCAGATTTGATAGTGAACAGTTGGCACAGGTTCAGGGGGAGCATATGCTATGCTTCTAATAATGTATTGTTGGCATTATGTTTTTCTTTAGAAAACCTTGGTACATAATGATGCTTATGTTGTTGAAGATAAAGGTGGCCTATGATGAAATCTCAGATGATACTTATATTGCTTGATCCACATAGTTGTTTTTATTCAGTTGACTCTCTTGATGAAGGACATATATAGGCTGTTGATCTTGATGCTGTTGGTAGATCCTTATGGTGCAGATCATATACGGTGTATGATAGTTGTTGATGACTATCATGGTTTTGTTTAGATCGTTGGTCCTTGTTATAAATGTCATGTATATCATTTGATGTAATGGTCATGTAAAGACCTAGGATGTAATTTGTAACCCCACTATGCATGGGAAGAATGATGTAATAATTGAAAATTTTCAGTCATGTATGAACATTTGGTATATCCCCACTTGGTTGGGCGTTTGATGTATGTATGAGTCATTGGTGATAGGCAAGTCATACTCACATAGTTGAGTTATAGAGTCATGTTATTCTTTTGAAAAATATCTCTGCAAACTCTGCATGTGCTCAAGGGGAGCATGGACAGCATAGTGCATCTCTAAGGGGGAGAATATCTTGGTCCGCCCTTTGCCCTTGATGTTAAAGGGGGAGATTATCTTGGTGTTGATTGATATATCTAACTGGTTCTACAGCTTGTCATAACAAACACCAATATGGTTTCCATCAAGTCCAAAGGGGGAGATTGTTGGCATTATGATACAGGTGTTGTCCTTGATGGCAACTCACATATATGAAATGAATCACTGATGTATGATGGTAGTTCACAATGCAACAGGTCAATTCAAAGGTAACAACAAAGGATTACAGATCAGACTCCAGATATTGAAGAAAGAAAATGTTTTAAGAAGTATACATTGGTTCACTTAGTCAAAGTAGTGTATACACACAGGTACATAGAACAAAAAGAGCGTATACGTATGCACGCACTTTCACAGAAAGAAAAGCGCATATGGGATGGAAAACTAAGATTAAAGAATACCAGGGGTTCCTACCATGGTATTGACCCATGGTAATGAGCGCAGCAAAGAATATTGATACCATCAAAGAATACTAGCAGCATAACTATGGTTTTGGTTCGAGGTATTGAAAAAGGATCTAAGTATATAAGAAGGAGAAGATCAAAGGGCTAAGTGTGCAAGCAATGAATATCTTATGAAGAGTTAGATCAAAAGCAAATATGCATGTTATGGGTTTCTGGTGCTTTGCTTGATCTGAACTAAGTATGCACCTAAGTGTTGATGATGAATGAGATCTAATGATGGATCAGGATCATAAGACCTGAAATGAATTATCAGTATGTGGTCTGATAATGGATAGTCTAGATCTGATTCATAACACATATTTTATCCTTTATATGTTATGATCTGAGTATGTCTGCAGTCTGGAATAGATGTGAAGCTATAAGTAAGTATTTACAGATCTATACATTGGTTCGCCTTGGTGAAGGCACGTATACACGTTGGTTCGACACTTCTAAGTAGCGTATACATTCTAAAATATGATGTTTGAAGTTGTAGTTGGTTCTAGTTGTTGATGCAGAATTCTAGGTTAAGCTCTATGTTTTGGTGACAGTGATCTGATTGTTCAGATTGATTAATTGTGATTTGCTTCAGTGTTGATGGCTTTCAGTGATTGGTTGTATTGCAGTGGAGATTGATTTTGAACTTCAATGTTACTGATGCGTCTAGTATGAAAATTGGATGAAACGTGGCCTTCATATTGTGTTGTTGTGTACTAGGAGTATTCAATCTGAAAATTTATGAAATGTGGTCCCTGGAGGAAGAGAGATGGTCGTAGCCTTCTGTAGGTTGGCACCTACGTACTAGTAAATGTATCGGCTAGTACAAGATCTAGGGGGTTGTAGCTCCCTTCCAGTAGAAGCTGGAGAACAAGAGAAGGTTGTAGCCTTCTGTAGGTGGGTGCCTGCGTACTGGTATGAATCTGTGCCAGTGCAAAACTGTAAATAGGTTTTTCTTATATTAAAAGAAAACAAAGACGCAGTAGCAGGTGGTTTTTCTCCCGCATTCGGTTTCCACTTTAAATCTTGGTGTTCATGTGTGTTTCTTATGTGTGATAGTTTGTTATGTTATTACTGCACATGGTTACTGTTTAATGTTTAATAAAGTACTGATGCACTGATTAAGGATCAACATATGATGAATTAACTGAATCATAAATTCACTGGATATGCGTTGGTTGCCTTAATAACAGTTGTGTGCACACGCGAGTTTCATTCACTGAAGTAGTGTATACAAATCTGATTATGAAAAGAAAAAGGTTATTGATTTGTAAATACTGATTCACCTCCCCCTCAGTATTATTCTGAACACAACCCACACTTCCCTTACTCACCTAACAAAGGGAATGTAAGATTTAGTCGTACCCAGGGAAAAATATTCTAATCCGTTCCCCGGCAACGGCGCCAGAAAGATGTTGTCGCTTCAAATCGCACCAACAGCACAGTTGTTGCAGGGGAGATAAAAAGCCTCCTAGAGACAGCCTCTGGGTTGATTGTAGACCAATGCCTAAGACATCTTAAATAGAGGAGTGCATGAAAGGTTATATGTGAGGGGTTTGCAGCACTCCAATTGTCACATAAAAAGGTAATAGGAGGGGCTTGGTTCAATAGGCCTTCATTAAGGTAGACTCAAGCCAATACATGGATCCAAATGAGGGGGTATATCAGGGCGATCTTCAAAGAGAAATGTCTTCTCCTGGTGGCCGACACACAACAATGAGACAGCTTAAAACTGAAGTTGGAGTAGTGGTGGAAAGGAGGAGAAGGAGGAGGGGAATATATGCATAGGGTTGTAAACAAGCAAAATCCTTAGCAATAATGTCCCAACAAAAATATGGAAGAGGAAGGAGGTGAAATGATAAAAATAGAGGAGTGTTGATTAAGGGTTCAGGAAAAATATACATGGGTATCATTCTATGCTTAATAGCCAAAGTAAATTTGAGCTACCACAGGTATTGCAGGGTAATAAAATACACATGTAAATCTGTAGTTTCAGTAGGTATTGAATGCTAGTGAATAACACAAATAAATCTGAGATATGCACAGGTATTGTTCTCTTATTAAGCAACCTAGATAAATCCATGAATCAACAAGAAACCAACAACTTCATTAATACTATTTCAAGGAAAGAAAAACACAAATGAAATGAGATTACCGAGGGGAACATGTTGCACATCTATCATGCTTGGAATCAACAGGGAGTTTCATTAGTCTTAAGGGTCCAAATAACTAGTCCATACATTCAACACAACATTAGTTAAGTCCCCCATGAAACAACAAATAGAACCAAAGTGGCATCTCACAATTCAGACCCAGTGGGTGAGAAATTCTAGAACTAACCAACCTCTGCGAAAGTGTTGCTTCCCCCTTTTTATAAGAAGAGGGGGAGCTAGAATTACAGTTTACAAAATATCTGAGCCAGAGCTCCAGATGTCTGTTAGACTAGTTGTCTCGGCGCATGTAAGGCGTTGTTGCCCAAAACGATTACAATTGGGATTCAATCCCTTCTTGGAAATAAATGGAAATTGCAGAACTAAAAGAAAACTAGAGGATGATGGAGGAAGTGTCCCTTATGTTGTCCCTGTGAATGGCCTCTGGTCTAGCCACTTCCATGAAGTGATGCTTTCCTCTGTTGTGGAGTTGTTTTTTGTCATTTATGCCTTTATTGCGTGGACAACCAATTTTGTGGAATAGGGAGTGGGTCGCTGCAAGTGCCTGTCTCGGTGGTCCTTTGTTGTGTAGAGGAGTGAGGCTCCATGCCAAGCCATTAAGTCTTCCTGAGTTCCCCCCATACTGATCTACTTTTGTGCCATACTTCATTCACTGCTTTAGCTGCCGACCCATACACCTTCAATGCCCTGTATTGTACTATTCGGGCCTTACTGTAATTGAGGCTTTTTCCTTTGAAATATTATGAATCTGCGGGCTATGATCCCCCTCAGCCCCCTTTGGTTTAGCCCTTTTTGCTTTTCTTATCATATGACCAAGGGTTATGACCAAGGGCTTAGCCCTCGGGCGCTAAGGCCTTCAGGCTCCTGTCCCGGGGGCCTTTTTCCTTTGTTACTTGGAATCTTGCGTCCTGGCACTTGATAGCACTTTACCTTTAGCCTTTTCCCCTTGACACTTGCGATCGTTGATCTGTGGGATAGAGTGATGAATGAGTGTGCGGCTTTTGAAAGGGACAGACCCGACATCCCTATAACTCCAATGTATAAAATATCGCATCCGGGGAGTTCCCGCATATCGCAATCGCGGGCTAGGAAGGAACTTCGGCAAAAGAATGAATTTTGTTGTGTGCGATCACCGATCGCCGATTTCCGATCTGCAGGGGGTGACGTCATCACTGCCACGTGTCACCCTATGAGTGGTGACACGTGTCACCCGGAAATGCCCCTATAGGACCCCTGAAAATGCCGAATCTGCATGCCACGTGTCACCCGTACTGCCACATCACTACCATACTACCACGTCATTGATGACGTCAGCTATCATGTCATACATATGGGCCAATGGGATTGCGCCACGTGGCCCCTTGGAAGAGAGAGAAAGGGGGCCACTCGTTCCTATTTTTGCATGCATTTCCTTTGTTAAATGATTTCAGCCTTCCCCGGCGATTTAACACTAAGGGCCCAAATTATCGGCGTGTTTCACCCCCCGCAATTCCTTAAGGATGGCCCATCGCAGCACTGCGAGACTGCGGGATCGCGGGACTGCGAGACCTACAGGATGCGAGATTGTGGGACTGCGATATCGCGAGAATGTGGGATTTGTTGTGCCCGGGGCCCTCCAATGTGCTCCTCTTTCATTTCAAGGAAACAAAACCCCCATCTTCAAACTGCTCTAACTTTTGATCTAGAAGTCCATTTTTGGACTTCTACATATCATTGGAAAATTTATCACGAGCACTATACAGTGGAGAGGGTCCAATTTGACCTTGATAACTTTTGTGGCTTGGGAAATGGCTTCAACTTCACTACTTTTTTGTACTTTGGGCAACTGATAACCTTATGAAGCAGTGAGTGACAACAACGTTAATGAAACAAATCACAAGGGGTGAAACATGTGTCTCGTGTTTGAACTTTGTCAGGAAAAATATCACCACCCCACTTAACCAACAAACCAAAAGCCCAATGACAAAAGAGAAAATTATGGAACAAAATGGAAATGAAATTGAGTGAACTAAACAAACTTTTGTTCTGAATGAACAAATATGTATGCACTTAAATATTATGTTAGTAAACTAAAACTTGAAATTACAAAGGTGAGTCGGGGAAAAGTTATAAAAAAATGTGAAAAAAAAATACAACGGATGATGCCTAGCATAGTTTCATCTTAACCTCAAATCTTTTGAGCTTGAAAGGGATAAGAACAAAAGGTTCTTATGTACTCATGTTCATGAACAATCCCTTAAAGAGAAGCTCAGGTTCTTAAAATAACTCCATGTTTATGATGTCTAGAATAGGTCCATCGCAACCTGATTCACATAACTCTGTGAAGGTCCATCGAAACCCCAAAAAGGGATTGTGATATCAACAAACTGAGAGAGGGATTTCATATGAACAAAGTGTGATTCTCATAACTTCCTGCATCTGACTATAAATGGGGTAATTTTTATAACATTTTTATTATACAAACTACAATTCACTAGGTGTGTAATATCCCAAACGTTAAAAATTATAACAGATCTTGCACACTTTAGTGTTCCGACTAAAGTAAAAGAAATTAAACCTTCAACAAGAAAAAGAACACAGATGGGATCTAGAAATGCAACCCTTTATTGATATTATTAGCTGAAGAAAATAACACATGCCCATACAATAAGATTGGAACTCCTACAAATAGCATGCACGGCTACTCAACACAAGAAAAACAAGACACTGAAGCCCACTTGTGAATCCTGAATGGATCCACCATACAACTGTCATCGCAGGGTTTTCGTCCCGGGATCAACTTAGAACTGGCCACGCCAAGTTCTAAACAAAACACAATAAGATAGACAAACTCTAAATGATCCCAATGACTAGCTCCTATCCCCTTTTATAGGCTTGATGGACTCTCTAGAAACTTTATTTTATTATTTTCCCTCGAAAAATGAAGGAAAATACCATGGGAAAATCCACAGTAAATACCATGGGCGGATTCCGTCCATTTTGACCATATCCAGAAAAAGGGAATATTACAAATCCTCCTACCCAAAGATTGCTTGCCCTCAAGCAATCGACTTCTATCCACAACAGAAGCATTTGTACACTGATACTAGGATCCTATACAACCAGTGTGTTATTCCATGCCTCCATGTTAAATGATCCTGAATGGATCCTTCGATACCTGGATCCCAAACAATCCTCCAGTCAATCCTACCCTCAATGGATTCTCCTAGATCCCAATGCCACCTAATTCCCAGGACCTGTGGGTTATGATACCATCTCATCCCTCCATCACTGCCCGTTCTTAAGGGCCCAAACTACAATATGCTCTTGGCTAAGAGTATCCCATCAATAGAGTTCCAACTCATAATCTCTTGCCAATCCATCTCGTGGGAAGGATATAATGCATGAATGCCTACACATGGAATAAGTCTACCATGCTGATGTTTCCTGATGCTCAACTCATGTTTCTCTACCCGATCACCCAACATGATCCATTTGTAGAACTCTGCTTTGCTATCCCCAATGTATAAAGGCAGGTTGGTAGTGTTGCAAACCTTATCTATGTACTCTTGTAGAGCGCTACTCTGGAGCTCCCAATTGTATTCCTCCTACTGCTTAGTGAGGGAATTGAGACGTTCCTCTACACTAGATAGTTTCGCTGTTGACTCAGCACATACCCCTATGAGCTCCTCAATTTTTATGTTCTCATGTAAGATAATGTCTCAAGTTGTCTTGACTTCCTGCTTTAACATCATAAGATTTGTCTTGAAATGTTCTATCTTTCCCTGAAATTCCTCTACTCGCGATTATGGTGCCATGTTGAATATCTTTGTACATGTCTGCACCGGATTCCCTACAATCACCACTTCAACTTGAGCCTTTGACTGGCTCTCTGGGAATGGTTCATCTTGCACGTTATGTTTGTCATGCTCCCCCTCATCATGTTGGTTTACCATTAATGGCTCCTCATTTAAATCTCCTTGAATGTCTTCTTCCTGGCCTTCTCCACCTGTGGGGACAATATGTTGTTCACCCTCTCTGGTTTTCAAACATGGATGTACTGGTGGACTATTATCTACACCTGATAGCTCATACTCTTCATGGACGTCCTCCTGGATATCTATGGACTCTGTTGTATAGGAGTCTACCTCATCAATACCATCAGGTAGAATTTCCTCATGCACTTCCAAATGCTTGTCATCCTGCAAGTCTCTCTAAATAATACCATGTTGTTGCTCACCATCCTGTAAATCAATAGACCCAACTACAGAAGACTCCCCATGATTTGAAGGAATCTCCTCTTGTTCTGTCTTTGTTGCCTCCTTCCTATCACCTGGACATGAATGGTTAAGGACCCAAGGTTCCTTGCAGATAAAGCATAGTCCTCTCCTCCTTAGTTCATTCTTGTTGCAGGTTTTATTCTTGATTCCTCCATCAATCCTTTTCAATTCCTTCCGAGTCAGCACCCTTCTGAGAAATTTTATGTTTTTCCTGACCAACTTCTCGACTAGATCATAGGCAACTGGTGATACGTTTGGTTCCTTCCTCCAAATGGTCAGCAATTTGGATCTTAATATCTTGCAAATGTCAATATCTCCTTCTAAGAACAGGGACACAATCTTTTGCATGCTTGTTTTGACGCAGTCTGGATGCGCTCATATAATGTCGGTATAAAAGTTTTGGAGCAATTGAAAGATCAAGTGATCACATCCCAAATTCAACATGAATGTGCCAAAGTTGAACTCTACCATGAGTTCTAGAATTTTTCGCCACTTATGAAAGGTAGGAAGTGTGATGTTGTTCAACCCTTGAAGGGCTTCTACTATCAGCTGCAAGATCTCCCTCATGATATCATTATTGTAAGGCAGTAGTGGTGACGTTAAAGCTATGATCCTACTGAGACAAGAAGCAACTGTGAGCCTGACCTCTTCACAAGGATGTTCCTGAAATTTGGGTTGTATTAGCACAAACATGGATGGCTTGAGGGCCCAATTGAGTTTCTTCCATTCTGGTTGCCCTACCATGGACAAACACGTGTCTAATTCCTCCAACTTACGAAGGTCTATGACTGACTTCATTCGTTGTAGCTCGGATCCAAGTGTGAAGAGCTTCTTACTTTTTACATCTTCCTTCCAAATATCTATGGACTATTGAAGGATAATATGGACCTTCCGAGAGAAAGGCATGTTGTTCTGCGCTTGCTTCTAATTTGTAAGTTTTTAAAATTTTTGATCCGCAAAAGTATTGTAGCCCAAGGGACCAGCTAATGTATTACCATGTCGATTTCTGAGGTGTTTCCAAAAGTAAAGCAATGACATTATGGCTTGGCATCAATGGATTTCAACGCTTGGTCTTCTTTCTCTCTTTCCTTGGCTTTCTTCAATAAAATTGATTTACCTCCTTTAAGCAGAGATAATAAAACCTTGTAGAAATAATAACAAATTGTTCTCCTGCAATAATAACCTTGATCTAGATCTCCTATGCATTGATACCACTCAAATATAATAGGAGCAAATCAATTGGAAACCTGGGTCCAACTAGCTCAAGCTACTGGAGATAACATAACATCCTTCTGATAAATCGATCTATACTGAGCTTGAAAGAAAACAAATGATAAATCTTTAGCCTCCATAAGAAAATGGAACACCTACAAATAATAGCGAAGAAAATAATAACCCAATGCAACAATAGCTGGTGTAGAAGAAATTGTCGTGCAAATAATTAAAGCCTCAAAAACGACCACCTTAAATCAGCTCTGTTATTTTTCCTCCCAATAGAGCTCCAACACTAAATCTTGATCTGCTCCTAACATAACAAAGGCATGCCATTTCTTTATTTGATTATGGCCAACCACCACGTAATTACTCGATTCCATAAAAGATCAACCTTGGTTGTGAGTAATGCTCCAAATTTGCTCAATATTGGGAACGGCCTAACATGTTTGGCCAAAAAAAAACTAACTTTATATTAAAAATCTCCAAGTACTATATATGAACACATGAACACCATTGAAGATGCCCATATACATACCCAACATGAAATTGAACCTAGCCGAGAATCAAAACCAGCCCAAGGTATTAAATGAGGGGATTTATAATAGTTTCATAATCCCTTTAGTCAACACTCCCTTCACCAAATTAGTTGTCAACCAACAATAAGGAATTATGTTCAACCGAAAATGTCACTGGGCAACACTTGTTGTTTCAAGGTTAACACATTACACCATAAAAGATATGGACAAATGTAGTTCTATTCTCTCACAATATGGAGACGCCTTAACCTAGCTAACAAAAATTTGTATTATTATTCACCAAGCGATGGTCCATCCAACAAAATTCGTATGTTTGTGACGGCACTCACCCGTCCATGCCATCCTTGGGACTGACGCTGGCACTGTTGTTGGTGGGCTTGTGGTTGGCGTTGGCGGATTTGCTGGTGCGGGGGTTGCAGAGCGGTGGTGGCATTTAGTGCAGCACCAGTTCCAGTTCGTTAAAACGCAGCAAGAACATATCTTCAATTTCCACCATTTCATTCCTTAAAACGCAACATCCCCAGATACTGGTGTTGGAGCTTGTATCTGCGGACTCTCTTCCAATTCAATTTTTGCTGCTTGTGAGAGTGCTCAGACGAGGCCGATGCTCAGGGTCACTTTTGTCTCCATTCAATTGATAATCAACGGCCCGTGAGATACTGGATTGGTCCTGCTACAATACAGCCCAAGCTCTGATGAAATTTTAGAATTCGGTTTTTTCTTGACAGAATTAATTCGGCCCAGCGCTCAATGATAGTTCTGCAGTGCTCGAGATCTCTCGTCAGTTGCCCAGCGCTCAATGATAGCTCTGCAGTGCTCGAGATCTCTCGTCAGTTGCCCAGTGCTCAATAGCAGATCTATAAGGTTCGATATGGTCTCTGGCATCCGTTGTGCGATCTGTGCCCTGTGTTAGAACAACAGCATCGCCTCTATTTATTTGTGCTCACGGCTTTAGAATCTTAGTCACGGGAGAAGGGTGAGCTCCCTTGCCGCGTATGAATCCCTGGTTGTCGTCGTGCTGAAGGCTGATCCGGTCCAGTATGGGTTCGATCTTGGTTATGTCACCAGCCCCTATGCAGAGGGATATCACCTAGAGATCTCGTCGCTCGGCCTTCTAGCTCCCGGCCCTCACAATCATTGCTCCGATCCACGGGATTAGCACACTGCCCCTCGACCTCTGCGATGAACCCTGGCATATGAAAAGCTCCGGATCTAATGCTTTTATGCAACGAATGTATAAGAAATGGCGTGATTAATTTACCACTGATGGAGTCTTTACAATAATACTCACTTCTACGGCCCCTTCTTCTGCAATAAAATAATAACCTTCAAACAATGCATAAAACTTTATTTTTTTATCAACTGAAAAACCAACTAGGGTGATACAGAATACCACCTAAGATGGAAATGTCGGCTAGGGTGAGTAAATCCCACATAATGGTGAGTAAATTCCACTGTGCATGAAACTTTCAGGGCAGCTCTGATACCACTGTAATATCTCAAAAAATTATAACAAATTTTTGTACATTTTAGTGTTTCGATTAAAGTAAAAGAAATTAAACTTTCAAGAATAAGAACACAGATGGGATCTAGAAATTCAACCCTTTATTGATATTATTAGTCGAAGAAAATAACATATGCTTATACAATAAGATTAGAACTCCTACAAATATCATGCAAGGCTGCTCAACACAATAAAAACAAGACACTGTAGCCCACTTGTGAATCCTGAACGGATCCACCATACAACTTTCACCGTGGGGATTTTGTCCCCGGATCAACTTAGCACTGGCCACGCCAAGTTCTGAACAAAACACAATAAGATAGACAAACTACGAATGATCCCAATGCCTAGCTCCTATCCTCTTTTATAGGCTTGATCGACTCTAGAAACTTTATTTTATTATTTTTCCTCGAAAAATGAAGAAAAAGAAAATACCATCAACAGATACCATGAGCGGATTCGGTCCATTTTGACCATATCCAGAAAAAGAGAATATTACAAAAGTGCAATTCCTGAGAAATCAGAATGGGTTTGCATTTATAGGTTTTTAAACTTTTCCATTCCCAATTCTTAACCAATAACTGGCTATCTCTGCTTTTAGAGAGATTTGGACTCTGATCTACTACTTATTAAGGTCGTGCTTTAACCAACTGAGCTATCGAAGGCCATTTGTGATTTCTGTTACAGAGAAATTTCAGAGGCTAAACATCATATCGAATCTTCTTTAGGTCAGAGCATATATGATTACAAACTTAACCGTGGCAATTAAGATGAAAAACTAAAAATGGGATACAGTGACACTAAAATGTTATCCAATAAATCATACAGGCCATGGAATATAGACATCTACAATAAAATATATAAAAATACTTGAATTAAATATAAATCTTTATGTCAAATTTATCATTTAACAGCTCTAAAAATTGAAGATAGTAATGAGATTGTCTAGAACTACCATTTCATAGCATAGAATATTCAAGATGGTCTATAAATCAAATGATGCTTGCTAATGCCATTTTCACCTTGCTAACGGGATTTAGTCTCGGAAACATTGTAAGCTATGAATAAATACAGAAGTACTGCAACAGGCTCAATATGGACGAATACTACAGATATTGAATATTTACAGGGATCTTTAGATAAACTTGCAAACATTATTGCTGAAGCACAATGTTATTACAACGTGGGAAAGTCCGAGTAAAACTTAATAGATTATGCAACAGCAGCATGTCGAATTCAAAGGAAAGCACACGAAGACAAAAAGTATGTAAGCTGTAAAATCAATGTCAGACTTTTGGAAAAAATATAACTTGTCAAACATCTTGGAATTTAGGTCTTCGAAACAGGGCATATTGTTAATGCTCTTACATCTGTCTCTCACAAAATGTTTTTATATATTTTCTCTTGTAAGTTCTGGGGAATGGGTGAAGTGTTTACCCTCAGATTCATGCAATTCTAACTAGAGAAGCATTGATAAATTGTCAAATAACATCTCTTGTAGGAACAAAAAAACCTTCGACAATATTGCAATAGTTGCTAAACAGGTGCAATCAGCTATGACCACCATCCAAAAGCTAGAATAGGTGTTAAGGGGATTCTATGTTAATTTCCCTATTAAGAAAGTTAACAAATTGTGGAATATCTTCAATTTAGAAGATTGGAATACAAGAAATTATTTGTCTCCTGATACTTTGATGAAGTTAGTAGTCAGCTAAACCAACCAATATACAGACATTAAAAGTGCTCAACATGTATACTACTGTCTACATAACTGTTCCCACTGTGATAGCATTATCCAAAGTAAAGCAAATCCATATAATACTTTGATGGATTTAGTAGCCAGCTAAACCAACCAGTATACATACATTAACAATGCTCAGCATGTATAGTGCATAACTGTTCCCACTGTGATGGCATCATCCAAAGTAAAGTAAATCCATAAGTACTTTGATGGAGTTAGTAGCCAGCTAAACCAACCAGTATACACACATTAAGAGTGCTCAGCATGTATAGTGCGTAACTTTTCCCGCTATGGTAGCATTATCCAAGGTAAGGTAAATACATAGATGCCTCAGAATTGCATTGCTGAAAACCCTTGGTTAGGCTTATCTAAAACTAATGTCCCAATAAAGTATTAAAACATAATAGAGATCCAAATCTTTAACTCGTAATAATAATTGCAGCCACCCCTATGAAAGTTAGGTGTCCAGCCTAACTTTTAACAATTTTGAGTATAACGTTGTTGTATCCTATACTAATTGATCTTTTCCCGTAACTGTAGCTTCGAAGTGTTGGTGTAAAGAACATATTGAATATTTGGAAAAGCCTATAAAACATCATTTTTGTTAAAATGTTCTTGCTCTTTCTTTGAACTAGCAGCTTCACAAATGGTCATGGAAACAAAAGTGTTAACCTGCTCTTTAATCCTTCAAAAACAAATACAAAGCTCTTGGTATATCTATATGGTCCAAACAACACATATAAAACAAAATTGCAGTTAATTTATTATAGAAGGATATTGAACAATGAGATTCATAAGCATAAAGATTTTATAAAATTAGGATAGAAGATTTTGTAATTGTAGAAACATTCTGAGTGTCATTCATGGCATATCTAACTTTGTTTTTCACGCTCACATCCACCAACAATAAACAAGCTGCATGGAGAAGGAGAGCAGAATATGATTCAAACAAATAGACCTCACAGAGAGGGAGAGAGGAGTAAGACTCAAACTAGATGAAACTAGTGACAATGGACTTATCATGGTTAAGTTATACGATCATTCGTCTTTTGCAATAGACTAGAATGTAGAAGAACTTTGGCCTTCACCAATGTTGTTGGGAGTAGTATTTGTGTTTCCCAACAAATGTGCTATATCTGATTGGATTTTTAGGTTGCCAGCAACCCCCAGAAAAGTGTCTTTGATATTTTGCAGTGCACCCATAATGTCAATCATAGTAGGTCGTTCCTCTGGAGATGCTTTTGTGCAAAGCAAACCCACAATTAGAAGCTGACTAAGGCACTTTAGCTCCTTATCTTCTTCAATACTTGTACTAGTCCTCCTCAATTGACTCTTATCCACCACTTCCCCAACATGGTTAGGAAAGTTACTACCCACCCAATTCTGCAAGCTCAGTCCTTCCACAAACATGTTATGGGTTGGTTTCTTTCCAGTGAAAATCTCCAATAGCACTATTCCATAGCTATAAACATCACCTTTTGTAATGACACGTCCAGCCAATCCATATTCTGCATTCAAACATCCTCATCATCAGGTTTCTAATTCACAAATTTTAATAAAAATAGAAAACTTATGACATTGACCAATATGTCATCTAGCTCAAATAATACCTGGAGGAATGTAGCCCATAGATCCTTTGAGTGCATGTGTGGAAGTAAAAGTTGAATCCTCTGAATTTGCAAAACATATGGTAGCAATGCCAAAGTCTATTAAATATGCTGTCATATCTTCACCCAAAAGAACATTGTTGGGTTTTAGATCACAATGGATCACTTGCATGAAACAATAGTGATGGAGATATGCCATACCTTGCGCAATGTCTATTGTTATATTCAACCTTTGAAACAAACTCAAATCACTTTCTTCTTGGCCATCGGGATACAACCACTTCTCTAGGCTTCCATTTGACATAAATGGAAATATCAAAGCTTTTGTTTGAAGGTCTGAATAAGAAGTTATGATTCTAATCAGATTCCGGTGCCTAATTTTACCCAAAACCTTGCACTCCCTTTCAAAACTCTTGTGAGCCCCCTCATTTTCTAAATTGAGAAGCTTGATTGCAACAACTGTGCCATTGTTCAAAACACCTTTGTACACTTTCCCAAAATTACCAACTCCTAACAAGTTGGCATCACTAAATTCATTTGTTGCAGTGATGAGCTCTCCATAGGAAATTCTTTGGTGCCCCACATTTAAGGATGTTCCAATCTCTCTAAGAATATGCCTCTTGTGACTTTGAATCCACAAGATTCCCATAAACAAACAGAAGACAACAATAATTGCAACTGCGACAATAGGTATGATAACTTTTTTCAAATGTGAAACACTTTTATGTTTGTGAGTAGAACACGGTGGCAAACTTAACCAAGGTCCACAAAGCCCAGGATTTCCCATAAACGCTGTGGCACTAAGCTTTTTGAAAACACCACCTTTTGGGACTTCCCCTGACAAGTTGTTGAAAGAAAAATTCAAATGGCTGAGCATTTTGAGATCTGCCAATGAGCTGGGTATTTCACCTGACAAATTGTTGAATGAGAAATCCATGTCCTGAAGACTTAGAAGTTCACCGAATGACATTGGAATCGGACCTTCAAGTCTATTGTAAGAAAGATTCAGGTATTCTAGTTCTTTGCAGCTTCCAAGCCCACTTGGAATATTGCCAGTTAACCGATTTGCAGAAATATCTATAGCTGGAACCATAGTCATCTTTCCTAGTTCCAAAGGAATGGGTCCATGTAATAGATTGTTTGAAAGGTTGAAATAAAAGGCTACATTTGCCAGCCCTGCAACCTCTGCAGGTATGCGCCCACTAAGCCTGTTGTATGACAGGTCTAGTGCTAATAAGTTGGTGCATTTCCCTAAATTTGCAGGTATAGTACTTGATAACTGGTTCTGAGAAAGATCTAGATATCTGAACTGTTGAAGGTTGGCAAAAAAATCTGGGATTCTTCCAGAGAGATTATTTTTCGCGAGTGTCAAAAGCCCTAGGCTTTTGAGTTCCCCAATTTCTGTTGGGATATTTCCTTGTAAATTGTTGTATGAAAGATACAACCTTTGCAACATTTGAAGCATATTGAGTGAAGAAGGGATTGCCCCTGTAAAAAAATTAGTGTCTAAACCAAGATAGGTTAAACTCGTTAGGTTTCCAATGTGTGAAGGTATTTCTCCTTCTAATTCATTGCTGGCCAAAGCTAGAAAGTCCATTTTTATAGAGAGGTGACCTATAGAAAAGGGCAAACGTCCCGTGAGACGATTATGGGATAAATCTACTTGGTGCAAGGCGGAGCAGTTGGTAAGAGCAGTAAGAATGGGCAAGCTCGTGGTGCTGCCACTAACCAGTTGATTACCGCCTAAGTGAAGCACCCGGAGCTGCGTCAACTTACCGAACTCCATGGGAACTATTCCGCTGAGTTGGTTACTAGTTAAGTCGAAGACTTGAAAGTCTGTGCAATTGAAGAGGGAAGCAGGAATGTTTCCTCTCAACTGATTCAAACCCAGAAAGAGATACCTCAACCGGGTGTTCTTACTACACAACTCCATGGGAATGCTACCAATCAACTGGTTTTCATCTATATCCAATACTAAAAGATTGGTGCAGTTAGACAAGGAAGATGGAATTTGCCCTGTGAGGTAGTTAGTATGCAGACTTATTATGCTCACCTGGCTTAGCATACCTAATTGGGAAGGAACCCTTCCTTGCAGGTTGTTCCTAGCCAAAATTATCTGATCCAAAGAAGATATGTTTCCCAAGCAGGCCGGGATTGTACCTGTGAGATTGTTAGCTCCTAAGTTAAGGGTTTGTAACTTGGGGAGAACACATAGTTCTTCGGGAATGTTGCCTGTGAGATTGTTATAGGACAGAGTTAAGTTCTTTAAACTGCGGCACCCACCTAGAGTGAGCGGAATGAAACCTTGGAATTGATTCTCAGACAGGAAAAGCATCTTTAAGCGAAAGAGACTTCCAAATTGATAGGGGATGTTTCCATGAAAACTGTTATTGGTAAGGTCAAGTATTCTGAGAAAGGAAAGATTCCCGAGAAGGGGAGAGATTGTACCATGTAATCCCATGCCTGAAACATTCAGTGAAACCACTCTCTGTCTCCGCCGACTGCATGCAACTCCTGTCCACTCACAAAACGGAACATTCGGTTTCCATGTCGTGGGTAATGATTGGAACGGATCATAAGCAGTGATTACAGACACAAATCCAAGCAGAGCCTCTTGATCAGAAACGTTGCTCTTATGAGGATGCCAACGATTAGGTAACTGAAGCGTGGAAGACACAGAAGGAATGACGAAGAGAATCGAATAAAAGAAGAAAGGACGCATTCTCATGCTACGGGAAAGAACAGAAGGCTTCAAAAGTACAGCAAGCATGATGGGTAGACACACATATATATATATCTACCCACATAGATATATATATATATAAATATTTGTTGGAGTTTCCGTGAGCTCCCTAACTAATTGGTGTTGTCTTTTCACATGGATAAGGACCCTGTTTTTCTTGCATAACTCTCATCATCTTAATTGATATAGCTTTCTTTTTATCTTTTAAGATTCTTGGTTATCCATTATCATCAACACACCCAATGGCTTTATCATAACACTCTATCTTTGTTCGAAGATATAATCAATCCACGCCCAACAACATATTGTATGAACGCAACGGTAATACATTCAAATGTGCTGTGGTAGGCATACCATTCAAATCAAATGCACAAGCTCTTACCCAATGATGAACTTGTTTCTTTGTACCTGTAGCCAACTACACTAACCAAGACTAACTCAAACCACACTTTTCCATCAAGTTGGGACTAACATAAATATAATTAGATCCGGGGTCAATCAAAATAGAAATAACTTCATCACAAAGCTTACCGACCATTTCAGTGATAGATGCCTGATGCTCTGCATGTTTGTTATCCAATGTTGCATAGATACATGGAATACTCTTACCAACATCTCCAACAGTGTGTGCCTCCTACGCACTGTATATCTTATGTCTACCACTCTGGTACTGTGGACAGTCTCTTCTACAATGATCTCCTCCACAAGTCCAACACCGCGCAAGCTCTTTATTATGTTCCTTAGATCGGCATCCTGTCCTGTGTCTGATGCATTGAACTTCTTAGGTGGCACGACATTCTCCTTGTTACCTGTATCACGAGGCCTTGCTCTCTTTCTATCCCATTTGCCTTTGTTTTGTGCATTACCTCTCCAGTCTGGCTTAGTCTCGGTTTTGAACTTAGATTGTTCATAGCAATACATTAGCTGCTGAATGGCCTCCTCCAATGATCTAGGCTCATCGAACTCAATTCTATCTTTAAATGCAACTAATAGCCCACTAATGAACCTCTGAATCTTGGCCTTTTCCTCTGTGAGATAAGGCACATACCTCAGTAACTCCAAGAACCTACTAGTGTACTCATCATCTGTCATAGATCCCATCTTTAGCTCATAAAATTCCTTCGCCCTGTCATCAAAGTATCTTTCTGACAAATACTTCTTCTTGAATAATCGCTCAAACTCACTCCAAGTCAAATCTTCCTCATGAATACATTTGACATTCTTCACATCTTCCCACCAAATGTCTTCTTTACCTTTGAGACTGAATGTAGCCACTCTAGCTTTCATGTTCTCTGAATAGTCATGCAACCTGAAGAATTTCCTCATGCCAAGCAACCATGCCTTTGCATCCTGTGGTTTCTTCATCTCTCCATCAAATGTTGGTGGCTTTGCTTTCTTAAATTCATCTAGAAAATATCCCCTGTCACTCCTCCTGTAAGGATGATACCAATGACGATCATAGTGCTTATCTGAATCAGAACTAGAATCATACCTGTGTCTATGCCCTCTCCTATCTGAAGTATCCAACAATATGTCGTCTCTAATTGTGTCATCTCTATCTGATCTGTGACCACCATGTGACTGACTACCATATGCCCCATTAGTTCTATCCTCCTTCTCATAGTTGATTCGATGTGGTCCATGTCGCTGCAAATCTGACAAACTCTGAAGTATTATTGCATTCACCTTTGCTTGTTTCTCCTGTACCTGTATGATTCTGTCATTATCTACCTTATAACTCCTTATTTCTTCTTTTAAGCTTCTCAGTGTAACTGCCAAATCGGAAGGGTTCCCAACACCATACTGCTCTTCGGATTCATAGGGAGAGTCTTTATAGTCAACCATCTTGCTAGCCATTTGATATTTCTTCATGCAAGGTATATCATGTCAACTAAACCAAATCACAATAAACCAACGTACCTTAATATAGCTGAGGGAGGATACCTTGTCTACAGGATCAATAAATCAACATCATACATGTATAATGTAATCATGACAACATATAGAAACATAAAACATAAGCATATGACCATGCAACCGCCATTCTAACTAGGGTCCAATCATCAATGCATGATCTCAACAAAACACACACCAAGACCCCATGCATGACGACCACCATCGTTACGTCACAATACACTGGACCACATGCAAACATGAGCATGCATAAGCGATGCATAACCATCCACACATATGTATAAACACATATGACCAAGCATGAATGAACAATACTTGGAATCAAACCTGCAAGACTAATACACACAACCAAGCATACAAAAATGTAACCAAGCATACTACAACGATACATGTAAGCGACATAAATTGACATGTAACCAGTCATACACTCACATCGATGCATTCCACAATAACACCTCAAATTCCACATGGCGGCATCACTACAACCATGATCAACATCATGAAAATGCAACAAGCACATGGAATGCAAGTGTGAGAGACACACATGCAACCGACACGCATGCATGACCAACACATAACCCATCCAGTCCGAGGGGTGAACTATGCTTTGTAACAACCAAGGCTTAAGGAACTAGTAACTCAACCCAAGATAAGGAAACATGAGAACCAACCAAAAACAAATAATGAAAGTAAACCCACAATCACTATGGCTATCCATGAAATGACAAGGCTATGCAATCCACTGTCAATCCAGCCAATCCTCCATGCCAATGATAGATCTCAGCCAAGAAACCACATGCTCGTGCCATGCATGCCAAAACTATTGAAGGAAACATACATGCAACTCGATACTTGTAAGCAAATCTGATGTAGTTGTTGATTCAGATGCCCTCTTGTGCTTTCCTGCTCTTCCTTTGCCTTCTTGCTCCAAAAATCCAAGTATGCCACACCCGCCAAAAGTGCTCTAAGAAAACTCTAATTCTCTAAGAGTATGAGAGGGAGAGAGAATAGAAAAGAGCTCTAGCACTGAACTGACAAAAGGTTACCAACTGATCCTTTGAAGCCTTTTTATGAATGAGGCCTCTATTTTCTTCATTTTCCATTATTTTCCTTCATTTTCCTTCTCACATGCACCCTGTGACATTTCACCTCCATTTTCTCCTAATTTCCATTATTTTCTTAAATAAATGTGCCAAAATTCCATTTTGTCTTTCCAAAGCCTTAGCCATTTCCTTTGCCAATCTCCTTAGCCATAATCAATCACAAGCGATCCCCATCACTAGGATTTTTCCCAACATTCAGATTGGAATAAGTGTCCCATTATTTGTGGTTATTGTTTTTAACTTTTATTACATGGAATTTTCACTAGGGTTGTTATAGTACCAATCCCAGTAGCATTGTACCTTTCGTCGTCTCCAAACTCAATGTTCCTCTCGAGATATTTCTCCACCAAGTTACTGAACTTTTTTTTGTTCCCGTCATGTGGAACAAGACACCACTATCCAAGTACCACCCACTATCAATCACCGTGCACACCATGCATATGATGAGGGTGAAATCAAGCTCGAACTGTGAAGCCAAAGATTCACCCGATGCTGCTAGTGCAGGCTCCTTCTTGCTCTCCTTCTTGTGTAGACACTCCGTGGCATAGTGCCCGATTTCATGACAAATGAAACACTTGATTTTGGACAAGTCTTTCTTCTTTCCCTCTTGGCTGGGATCAGCCTCACCTTGGGGCTTCTTTCCCTTGGCCTTCTTTCCTTTGCTGACTAATGCAAATTCCTCTTCCACTTCTTTGGATGAGGTCCATCTCTGGTGTTCCACCTTATTTCTTCATACACCAAGTCAGACCATGATCGCTCCCAATTTGGTATCTTCTCCTCCCATTTACCGAATCCTGGTAGTTGTTCTAGCTCTTGGGAAGGGCTAGAAGGGTTAGGCTCACAAGATCATCTTCTACAACTGTCATACAGACAATCCCAATTTCATCTCGACATTGGGTGAACCTCCTCAAGTACAGTGATATTGTGTCGCCCTTTTCCATCTTGATCTTTTGAAGCTTGTCCTTTAGTGCCAACTTCCTATGGTCACTGCTATTTTGAAACAAGTTTGTCAAGGCTTTCCACATTACATATGGAGTCTCTTTCCGGTGGATATTTGAGACAATATGATCTCAAAATCCCTCCAATATGATCCTCCTCACCTTTGCCATGCATTTCTTCCATTCTGTTAGATCTTGAGCATCAGATATTGGAGGCTTCGAAATATCATAGTATATGAATTCCTTCAGCCCGCTATCTTCCAACACTGCCTCCATCATGTCCTTCCAAGCAATATAATCTGAGCTATCCTGAAGGGAATACTCGAGTCTCAATCTATAGAATGACATCATGTGGCCCTGAGGAATGATACTGCAAATTTGATTCACTTGCAAAGACAACTTCGAATTCTTCTCTCTATTATGATTCATGTGTTGATACCATGTAGATTTTTCTTGTAGATTCAAAATTGCTAATGTAATTTACTAAAACAAAAGACTTGAATCTACTTTACTCGTCAATGAAAAAAAATTTAATCAATCAAGAAATCACAACATAAACATGAGACGAGATTCAATCACACATATGCCCAGATATTTATCTAAGGGGAAAGCAACTGCTCAAAACCCCTTCCTATATGTATTGCATAAGTTGGAAAATAGAAAAGAAATACAATTCTTGCTCTTTCCTGAGCAACCTCTGGACTAGTAAAATCTATCTCACTGCGCCTAGACAAGCCTAGGCCAATACTTAGCCAATTTCCTTCTTGCCCAAGTCTATATTTCCTTGCGTTATTTCTCAAGGAATTAGCCCCCTATCAATTATGGAAATCCGCATCCAGAACTGCGCAATCCCCTATAGGCCTTTCTCTGACTGCATGCACCATCTGTACAACCCGCAAAATTATACAACTGATAGTACACTGCCCTTGAACTCCAACCTCAACTGGGTAACTCGAGTTATCTGCATGCATATATTATTCTGGGTTGATTGATGAGTTAACTGGTTGATCACTAGTGATTACACCCCACTATTTGGTCCTCCACTAGTTCTTAATCAGATAAAACTAGTTAAACTCACAATAACTGAAATAGATTGCTAAAAATTAGCAATAAATCATAAGTAAACACAACTTAAATGTCTCCTACTTCAACTAACTGATTTAATAGAATGATAAGTCTCATATCACTTCAATTAAATTCCTCCAAGTAATTTTATGAAATTAGAATTAGAATTTCTTCTAATTAATTTGTGAAAAATTAAATTAGGAATTTCTTGTTGCATTTTCAACAAAGATATTTAATAAGAATCCTCAGAGGGTTCTCCTTGGTGACATTTAAATCCAAAATCCATATAACCATAATAAAGAAGATAATTTCATCTATGCTTGACATTTTATTATTCAAATACTTCAATTAAATACACACTACATAATTTCTCAGAATAAGTAAAAGTTAATGGCAATTCTTCTAAATAAAAAAGATCCAAGAAGGGTTTACAGTTGACATCATGAAAGTAATGCTCTTGAATTCACCTAGTCTAAATTTCCAATTTGGAATGTAGTAGTCTACTTGTTCTACATTTTGGAGCCTTTTTGGACATATTTTTGCTCAAATTTGCTCAAAATTTGGCAGAATCGCCCATTTGAGTTGTCAACTCTCCACAATTTAAGCGTGAATGGATTTTATAGGGGGTTGAACCCATTTATGCATTCAGAAACACATTTTAAACAACAAAACTCATGATGTAACCAAAATCACTTTCGCTTAATTCCAACCAAAACATAAAATAGTCAAATAATGCTATTTAAAATGCATAAAACCAATTCTACAATCTTACTTAATTACTTAATAACTAAGCTTATATGAGTAAATACAAAAATAAAATAAAAAATAAGAAAAATTAACACACTCTTCACCTTGCCTACAATTTTTTCATCAACAAATACAGACATAATTCACGAAGTTAAATGATTACACACAATTACATACAAGAGTCTCAGTTTCTTTGACTCAAATGATGAACCACTCATGGACAACAAAAATAATTAATAACAATGCAATCTCACATAGATGAACTTGAATTCATACTCATAGTGATTAATTGACTAATTTGGCTAAAGAGTTTGAATTTAATGGCAACTAGATCCAATACAGGGGTATGATGACAAAATCATGTTGTAAACCAATTGGATTTACCAAATTTAACCTAAAAAATGCCCATTAAACATCCTAACCATAAATCTATAAATTAATAACCAATAAATTTACTTCCTTTGTGATGTCATAAATTTTTATTACCTCTTCGAGTGTCATTCGAATATTACAATTAACACAAAAATTTCAGTAAACAACATTGACAAAGTGAATGTAACAATGAGATATTATAAAAGTCTCGAAATTCATGCACATCAATTGGTTTTAATTGATGGTGATGAGGATTTTGGAAAATTAACAAAAACCTTCTTATCAACGTGTAAATGATTTTGTCACTTTGTCAAAACCTAAAAAATTGGCCAATGGATTGATATCTCAACATGGATCGATAAGCCCCAAAATTTATCTGTCGGTAGAATATCTTTGCGTATTAACATCTAAAGTCTTTCTTATTAGCCGATAAAAACTTTACTTATACATCAATATAGAAATTAATATCCCGGATGTGGGTGATTATTCTGGTAATTAATATGATTAGACGGTTGGCCGAAGGACGGGATGGCCACATGGCCACCTGCGTCGTCCCCCATGCCAACCTCCGGCGCATTCAAACCACCTTGCAGGAGCCATTAATTGTGTCTGAAGGCCAAGACACCTCCACAACCCTCATAGCCATGGAACTTGCAGAGCATCATGCAATTCTTCCCCCCTTGCTCCATTGTGTTTTCCCTCCACAGGCCGCAGAACCTTGCTCTCGCATTGTGACAGGAAGCCGATGCTGGTTACTAAGTTGTCTTGATCTGGGCAATGGATTTCATTACTCTCATTCTAGTCTCTGCAACTTAAACCAGGCTCAGACCTCCCCTGTTCATTCTCTGCATCGAAATTCCACCAACCCCTCTGCTGCCAACCTTGCTCTCAACCCTGCCATGGCTCGCATCAGACATGCGAAGCAGACGTGGAGGCACTCGCGGAGGCATCATTTGCCCACCGACATCGACTAGCTCTACCACTGCCCCCACTGACTCTTCCGCTGATAATCTCAATCCTCTCAGCTCTCTCTATGGCCGTTACCCAGACACCTGAAGTGGAAGGGGACATGCCAGGCTCCAAGGCATAGAAGGGAGGGATGTTGCAGTTCACTCAATGGATTTCCCCCTTCCTCCGCATCCAGCTCCCCATGTCACTCAATTCCGTTTTCACAGCACCTTAACCAGCCTGTAATCACTGCCACTGTGACCATTTCTTTCTCGGAAGAAATTGATCTGCAGGCACCTCCGCCTGAGCACAAGGACGAGCAGAACAGAGCGGCTCCAAGCAACCACAGTATTAGCATCCCTGGTAATCAACAGCATGACGATGGCAAAGTAGCCCTGCATGGCAAAGCAGTAGCTGGCAGTCAACCAACTACGGATAGCAAACATGGTGACACGAGGGCCTCAGGAAGCCGACAAGGTGACACGTCTGCAATGCAGGTGGGCACAGGTAGCATTGAGGTCGTTCCTCCAGCTCAGGGACATGGCGTGCCTGACGAAGACGATGATTGGTACAAATACGCGTGTCAGATCAAGGAGGAACCAGCCCCGGAGAATCTCTAGTCTTGACGCGTGGCAGCCAGATACTCCTTTTTTTGCTAGGTGGATGATTCTTAGTTTGAATGGTTTTTTTTCCGGTTAACTGTTTATGTTTCTAGCTATGAAATGTCTCTCTCTGTTTTTTTGGACAACACTGATAACCCCTGTGTGGGTTCATCCTGGTTTCATGCATTGGTTTCCCCTATGTTGGGGCAGTAAAAAACAGGCAGCTTTATTTTTTGGTGATGTTTGATGCTCAACAATTTTGAGATCAAGCTTTTCTGTAACAACTTTTTGTATCATATTAATAGAACAATATTACTTAGAAAAAAAAATATATAAATTAATAAAATTTGATTATTCAATTTATAATTCATAACTTGACCCTATTAAGCAGTTGAAATTTAGGGTGTAAGCGTTATATGAAACGTTTCATTTTAATTATGGATAATTTAAAATTTCACGAAAAAATAATTAAGTTAGTTTCAAAAAAATTTGTCAAATTTTGATCATGGTAAGTCTATTATTTATTTTTTTGTCGTTGTTGTAAAATTGATTTCAGTTCCAAGTAATTAAATGAGTTTTATATATAGATATATATAGTAACACTTCACCCCACATTTACCTATTTTTACTAGTTTTCTAGAGTAAACATGAGTTGAGAGTTACTATGCATAACCCAACAACCAAGTTCCAGTTATGGAAGTGGGGCCTAATAACCTAAACTTTACTGTAACCTCCTAGGAACACTTGATCACCCAGATGTTAGACAATATCCACTGACTGGAATTGCCTTTTTCACTCACTTCACAAACCAGCAGCATGCAAGCAAGCCAATGCATGCAACCAGAAGGCTCCAACCGCATGCACAAGGCATCTTCCATGCCTCTACAACCGAAATTCCCTAGTTATGTGGATGTGGCCAGGGACTCTATTTTGGATTTTTAGGCTAGTTCAGGCCATTGCCAAAATCTGCCTAGAACTTTCCAGAACTTTGTCATCCAACTATGGGAACCTCCAAAATCAATTTCCAAGCTCTAATCATACTCAAACTTACAAAACACACCATAGTCATTTATGCAAACACTTTGTTGACAAAGTACTTGTAGCTTATAAATGCATATATGTTTATTGATTCAATAACCTCATCAGAGAATCATTGAGAAGGCTCACTGCCCTCTCTTACTAGCTACAACAACACACACTAGCTCGTGCATTCATATAAGATAACCAAGAGCCCATCAAACCATGGAATGGATCCATAACAAGAGCACATCATAAATGAGAAATATACCATGCATGTAACTAGTTTCTTTTTCACATATATAAATTCTCTAATTCATTTAAGCACATTGGTGGCAAGGTGGGGAGGGTACTTTATGGATATGAGGAGGACAAGGGTTCAGAGACTCATGGGGTCTATGAAAAATAATAAATCAAAGATATATGGTCTCTACCAGGGACTTTTGTTAGCAAAATAACATTAAGTGGACATAATTAAGATTATGGGAGATTCTCTCCTAATCCTGCATCATTTGGTCAAAGGTTCCCTCCCAAAGGAGAAACCTATGGAAAACATCATGAAAAGAATCAAGAAAATTGCAGAAAATATCCCATTCAAAGTATATTTCCATGTCCTAAGAAACTTCAATAGAGAAGAAAACAAGTATGTTAAATAGTGGTGTAAATTGAAGATAGGTGAATTAAAGATTAATAGCCAAATCACGCTTAGTATAATTCTCTAATGGTGGATGAAGTCTAACACTCTTAAAATTGTTAATTTCTTAGACTTAAATGAACCTCTTTAGGGTGACAACAACAATTTCAAAGTTATGAAAGGTTTCCTAATCAATTAGTTGCATTGTGTATTGTAAATTCTGTGTTTTGTTGGAAAAGAGAACCAATTGAAATCTTTTGATGAATTAGCTTTGTAATGGCTTTTGTATTTGTTGCGAATCAAATGTAGAATTATACAATACAAATACTCCTTTTAGTTAAAAAAACTTCATTTGAGAATATTGGAAATGGTCATACCAAGTCCTTATTTCTTTTATTTGTACATGTTATAACTACATGGCAAGAATTTAGTCTCTCTCTCTTATGGTGTTTATATAATTGCGCTAAGAGACCTCTCCAACCAAAGATGGAAGAGATGTAATGTAATGTTATGTAAACATTACTCGGTCAAATAAAAATAATATATATATATATATATATATATATCTGAAGTGCAAATTTTTCCTCAAATTTTGCACTCAAAAAAGTGGTTTGCACCTTGAGAGATTTGATTCATCTTATATATATAGTGCAAATTTTTCCTCAAATTTTGCACTCAAAAAAGTGGTTTGCACCTTGAGAGATTTGATTCATCTTATATATATATATATATATATATATATATATATATATAAGATGAATCAAATCTCTCAAGGTGCAAACCACTTTTTTGAGTGCAAAATTTGAGGAAAAATTTGCACTTCTAGAGATTTAATCCCTATTGAGACTTGATAGATGTTATTGAATGTCATTATCATAATGTTAATAATAGAAACATATAGAATATATTAAAATAATTTGTTAAGTGTTAAATTTATTAAAAGTTAAAAAAATAAACCAGGTACACTTTGTAAATTTCAAATATAAATATAAATAAATATATATATATATATATATATATATATCTATATATATATATATATATATATATATCTATATATATATATATATATATATCTATATATATATATATATATAGATATATTACTTAATAAAAGATATCATATATCAAGTTAAATGATAGATATTATTGTTATAAACAGATTTAATTAATTAATTATATACATAAACTAAATTTCATATATATATATATATATATATATAACTAACTTAATAAAAGATCTCATATATCAAGTTAAATGATAGATATTATTGTTATAAACAAATTTAATTAATTAATTATATACATAAACTAATTTAAAAAAAAATTGATATAGTAATTTATTTTTAAATCACTAAATAAACTAATTAAAATATAATAAAAAACAAATAATAATATAATTATTTATTTTAGATTAATAAAAAGCTAATTAAAAAAATAAAAAATAAGAGTAATCATACAACAATAGAACTATTTGTTATTTATTTTCGATCATTAAAATTAAGGATTATTAATTACTTTAATATTAAATCTATTCTACATCACAATTCATAGGTTAAAAAAAAATGTTTATCTTTGACACAACCTGTACCAAATATTGCACATCAATAAATTTATTTATGTAGAAACAAATCAATAATAACAATTTCTAATATTAGAGAAATTTTTAGCTAACCCGTTTCGAACCAACAAGTGTAATTCATCGTGTCATCGTGGTTCATCATGAGGACGAGATGAAGAGGCAGACTATCGCAAAGGCTTAAATAGAGGGCAATGTAGAGACATAATTTCAAGTAACGACTATATTTGAGCAATACTATTTAAATTATGATATTAATTTTATTAATATATTAAAAACAAATATTTTTAAGTAACGACTATATTAAAGGGCTAGTTTTTGAAAAATAATATTTAAATAATGATATTACTTTATTAATTAATTAAAAATATTAATAGGTAATGGCTATATTAAATGACTAGTTTTTGAAAAATAATATTTAAATTATGATATTAGTTCATTAATTTATTAAAAACAAATATTAATAAGTAACCACTATATTAAATAGCTAGTTTTTGCTTAATTCATTATGGATCATAGAAGCCTATGTACAGAAATTTCTAACATAATAATAATAATAATAGGGTTGAAGTGATTTTGAAATTATTAAATATTTTAATTTTTTTTTTAAATACATATTTTGTCAATATTTAGTTAAAAATGATCTTTATTTCAAAAAATATTATTTTTTAATAAAAACTTTAATGATAATATTATGCAAATTAGAGGTAGATGCAGGTTTAGGCTTTCCAATGTTAGTAAATAACACGTTTTGCTTGATTTTAGACTTCTGTGATCCATACTAATTTTCATAAATTCTTTCGGATTAATCACATCATGAGTTTTTGGTCGACGTTTCGAACCATCTAATGTGGAGCTTATTAGGCAAGACTGTGTTATTGTGCTTAGGAAGGCAAAGTCTCCGAAAAGCAACATTATAAAAAATGAGTTTCTTGCCCTTAAAGCCCTAAGGGATAACCCTCACATTGTTATCCTAAGAGCGGATAAAGGTGGGGCTGTTGTTATTTTAGATAAAGCCGACTATGTTAACAAAATGAATGACCATCTCTATAACAGTGGTCGTTACATTAAGCTTAATAAGAATCCTACTAAGAAAATTTCTAAAGAAGTTACTTTTGCCATAAAATCTAATAATGCTCTTAATCATCTTAGCAAAAAGCTTATTGAAAGCAACCCTCTCACCCCCATAATTTATGGCCTTTCGAAGATTCATAAGGATGGGATCCCCCTGAGACCTATTGTTAACACAATAGGTGGGCCCACTTATCTTCTTGCTAAATTCCTAGCTCAAAAACTCAAACCTCTTGTTGGTCACACCGATTCCTTTGTTAAAGACTCTGCTTCCTTTGTTAAAGAGTTGAAGGATATAAGGCTAGAGCCTGGGGATCTGTTAGTAAGCTTTGATGTTGTTTCCCTTTATACTAATATCCCTATTCAAGAATCCATCAATGTCATTAATCATATTACTGATGACGACACGGCAAAATTGGTTGATCTATGCCTTACCTCTACATTTTTCAGCTTCCAAGGTGAGTTCTATGACAGACTTGTGGGGTTGCGATGGGTTCTCCTCTTTCCCCTATAGTTTCCAACTTATTCATGGAAGATTTTGAGACCAAATCTTTAGCCTCTGCTCAACTCTGCCCCAAGCGATGGAAGAGGTTTGTTGACGATACTTGTGTTGTTTGGCCCCATGGTCGTGAAAAATTAAATTTGTTTCTCAACCATCTTAATTCCCAATCTGACTCCATCAAATTCATGATGGAAATCGAGGTAGATGGATGTCTCCCTTTTCTTGATATTCTCCTCTCTAGAATGGATGATGGTTTTGTTTCTCACCGGTTTTTTCGCAAAAAAATGCACACGGAACAATATCTTCATGCCAGTTCTCATCATTTTCCAACACAAAAACTCGGGGTTCTCAACACCCTTGCGACCCGTGCTCTAAGAATTTCTAATGAGAATCACTTAGAAGAGGAAAAATCTCATCTTCTAAAAGTTTTTGAAAATAATGGCTATAGCAGGCAACAAGGCCTCAAAGATTTTCTAAGGGCTAGTAAAGAATCAAGGATTAAACCTTCTCGTGATGATACAATCTCCAGTGTTCAACTTCCTTTTATTCAAGGGACCACCGATAAGATTTCTCATATTCTTAAAAAGAACAAAGTTTCTGCTACCTTCAAACCCCTTAATACCATTAGAAATTCTCTTAGATTCGTCAAAGACCCTGTAAACCCTAAAGACATGAAAGGGGTCTACTCCATCCCATGTTCTTGTGGGATTCCCTACATTGGGGAAATTGGTTGCTCCATTAACCAGAGAATCCAAGAACATGCAGCAGATATTAAGCACAACCGCTCTCGTTCCTCAGCTTTAGCTGAACATGCAATGAAATCCAATCACCATGTCTGCATCGAGGATTCCTAGGTCATTGCTAAGATTGATCACTTCCATTATAAGAAGCTTCGAGAAGCCATTGAAATTGAAAAGTGTGCTATTAATCTTAACAAGGACGATGGTTGGAAGTTAAGTAGAAGTTGGATCCCCGCCTTCTTTTCCATTTTTTTTAAATAAATATAATAATTAATAATTGATTATTTTTACTTTTATATTACAATATATATCCTCTTTGACCTCCCTATTAAACTATTATCCAATATTATAATTTAATAATATTTAAATATAATTGTTGAATATTATTCATTTTCAATAAACATTCCAACTCACTGACTGATTTTTTCGCCTTTGTCCTGGAAATGAACCACATTAGATGGTTCGAAACGTCGACCAAAAACTCATGATTTGAGTAATCCAAAAGAATTTACCAAAATAAGTAACACGTTTAGTAAATAAAGATGATTACTTTGTACTTTGGCTAGACGAATTCAATTGTAATAATTTCAATTATAGTTTCCATTTTAATTTTTGGTATAAGAGAGAAACTGCATAACTATAATGAAAAATGTTATAAAGTATCGTAGAATTTAATCTTTTATGTATAAAAACAATTATAAATTTAATTCATAAATTAAAAAATATTATATATAGTAAGGGTAAGATGAGGAGAATAATTATATAGCTTTACTCAATGTAAAATAAAGAAAATTATTTTATTTTATTTTTTATAAAATTAATTTTAAATTTAATAAAAAAAATTAAAACAATTTTATTGTAAATAAAATTATATTATTTTATATTTTATAATGTTAATTTTAAATTTAATTAAAAGAATTATTATATATATTGCTAAAATTAAAATATATATATGAATGAGAAATTCACGTGGTGCACGTCATTGTGAATAATGGATATGTGAAAGAGTTGTACATAATGAAGTCATGGTAAAGTATTACTTCACCTAACCCGTTCACTCAACATTCACGTGGTGCACGTCATTGTGAATAATGGATATGTGAAAGAGTTGTACATAATGAAGCCATGGTAAACTATCACTTCACCTAACCCGTTGACTCAACATTCACGTGGTGCACGTCATTGTGAATAATGGATATGTGAAAGAGTTGTACATAACGAAGTCATGGTAAAGTATCACTTCACCTAACCCGTTGACTCAACATTCACGTGGTGCACGTCATTGTGAATAATGGATATGTGAAAGAGTTGTACATAATGAAGTCATGGTAAAGTATCACTTCACCTAACTCGTTGGTACGCAACTTTCTTTAATGTCTCACAACAAAATATTTATATTTATTTCCTTACTTTGCGTATAAAAATATGAAGAACTTAAGTTATAGCATATTTTTATCGGTGCTAAAATAGCTTGAATGTTGCAAGAAAGTTAATTAAACTGATATACTAATAGAAATTTCTAAGTATGAATTGTAGCAAGAAATTCCAAGCTCTGTACTTATAGAGGTCATTGAAAGCATTATCAAGGCCAAGTGTCTACATGCACTTTGAATTGTATGATTGGTTATCTGTAACTTATTTTTTTAGCACTTAGAAGACCATGAAGTAAAGAAATATCGACAAAATGGTACAACACAATATGGAAGAGACCTCCCATATTAGAGATGAAGAATCAGATGAGACGAGGTTGATAGAAACTCCTTTATATTTGGTGGAGAGAATGAGAATTTTAAAGGTTGAACTTTAGAGTTCTAAACATGATAATGAAAGGCTCATTAGAGAATAAGAGAAATAGAATAAATTGAAAGTAGTGTTGTTGCAGATTTTATTTGAAATACAAAGGAACTTACAACAAGGACCAACTACTAATAGCACAAAGAGGAATCATGCAATAAAGGTACAAATCCAATTACAAGTTTAGAATCACAGGCTAGAAAAGAGTAACACAGGGAGTTCCTAAAGAAAAAGGGAGAGGAGTACCAAGAGGGATGCACATAGCGGTGACACTTTAGTAGAATCCTCCAATGAGAGGAAACCCACTTTTGAAAGATTATCATCAATGATATCATATTAAGTTCCCATAGAAAAGAAGGAAAAGACATTGTAGGAGTTCCTTACTTAAAGAGTTGAAGAAGGAAAATGCACCTACATTCAATGAAAAATTAAGAAAAATGAGGAACTAGAAGCATGGCTGTTAGGATTGAGGAAATGCTTCTAAGTATAAAACTACTCAGAGAACATAAAGAATACAGTGGCCATTTTCAAATTGAAAGGAAGGGCTTCCATATGGTGGGAAGACACTAAGAATGTCAAAAGAATAAATGAAAGAAGGATTGTAATACCCCCGCCATTCATAATTTCATTAAATATTATTATTTAGGATGGTGAGCCAGAATGATATTTTGAGGCCAGTGTGTCCATGTAACGAAGTTAAATATATTATGGGGCCAACGTGCCTGAATATTTATAAGCCTGGAAAGGTTGTGAGGCCTTAGAGCATGAATTATCATTAATAGAATAAAATATTTTCATAATAATAAAAATAAGGCTAGCTATGGAGCCCACTCCATAGAAAGAGTATGGGGGGGTGCAACTTTATACAAAAAATAAACGAGTGTGTTCTTTTGGTGAAAAGTGATCCCCAGGGCCCATGGGGCTCCAAGGAGTGCCACTTGGCTAGTTAGGGCCATGTAGTTATAAAAGGTTATGTTTTCCTACAAATTCATTCATTCATCCAGGGGATGGTTAGAGAGGGAATTGGTCACTGAGTTCTGGGGTGGACTCTAAGACTGAATAATGTCCAGTGAGTCATGGGGTTGGACTCTGGACTAAATAATCATTCCATATGGATGCATCTCATTTTTATGTGAGCCCCTATGTTGGCTCTGGGAATTTGGTGCTACAAGGGTATGACGACCCTACTTATGGCTTAGCGAAAATGGAGTTTTCATGGGAACTTGATGTTATTTTATGGCGCATAGAGTGCTTGGAGTCCTGGAGTGTCATTTTTGTTGGGTTGGCACCTTGGAAAATAGCCTAAAGGGTGTCTGGAGCCCTAGAGCAGCGTGACTGTTGGGTTGGAACCTTGGCCATGGATGTGTGGATATTTTCGGTTACCATTTCCTTTGGAGTTGTTGTCCCAACTTGAGGGTGATCCGATGGTTGAGATTATGAACCACCAGGGCTATGGTTGGATGGAACGTGGAGAGCCCATAGCCAGTCAGCCTCTTTTATACAGATAAGTGCCTCAAATTTACCTGTATCAATTTATTTGTTCATGTTTGATATTGTTGAGCTAAAATAGAGAGAAACCCTTCTTATAGTGTTTCGTGCTTAACTGTCTGTTATTATTTGGTAATTTTGTCTTGTATACTTTATATTTTTTTATGGATGTCGTGTGTTATGTGCCCTGAAATGATTTATGGGTTCCTTCATGTGTTTTTATACGCTTTGATGGTAAACCCTAAGATGGGAAGTTTTGGTATTTGTGTATCTCACCTCCGTATGTGTGTGTTAAACCTTATAATTTGTGGGGTGTGGAATGTAACCCTAGCTAGGGTTTCACATAATTTTATAAATGGCTCAACTATGCAATCATGATAATATGTGTGCTCAGATAATTTCCTTATGTTTTCGTTTTGGTATGCGATATTTGTTGTGTGCGATGTAAAATATATGTGTGTGGTAGATGGTACTTCAATATTTAGTTAATTATAATTTGCCAGGCACATGGTAACTTATGGAAAAAAGATTATTTTTTTTGTTATGGTTGCATAGTGTCATTGGCATCAGGCTGGGGACATTACTGAGTGGTATCAAAGCCTAGTTTCCAACATTGGGCCTGGTTGGGCCAAATTTTGGGGGAAAATTGAGGTTTTACAGGTTTCCCACCAATTGTTTGACGAAGGTTGCACTGGTGGAAATAGTGAAAATCCAACCTAAAATTGAGAGAAGTTGCCATGGAAGGGTACTTGTTATGTTTTAAAAGGAATTACAGACCATAATTTGGAGGCTTATAAATGAAATTTAGTTACAAAAGGCACAGAATTTTTTTGGTTTGTTTCAAGTGTTTAAAAAATAAAAAACAAAGAATATGTGTTGCGAGTTTGCTAACCTATTTCTTGCCCAAGGAATTTTGCTTTTTGGAGAATCTATTAAAAAAAGCAACAACATGAATGAAGATGTCGTCAATATTAACAATGAAATTTTAGTTCCAGATCACTGGAATCGCCCTACTACAATTGTTCTTATCATGGGGGTTGTTTATTGTTAAAGGCGATCATGGGTTTATGATCATTTTATCCATTTTTATGGATTTTAGTTTCTTTTGACTTTATTATTATCTTTTGCATATGCATTAATGATATTGTTTTATAAATGAAATGATATATGTGGAGGCAAGGTGTAATGCCCCACCCCACATTTACCCACTTTTACAAGCCCTCTAGGTTAGACATGAGTTGAGTGTCACTATGACATGACTGGACATCCAAGTTCCCGTGATGGAAGTGGGACCTACAAACTGAAAACCTCTTTGACATCCCTTAGGGACCACATACCACTCAGGAGCCAAATATCCACCCCAAGTGATCAATCCCTGAGCACGAACCCTTTTTCTCTTACCTGACTCCATAACCACACCCTTGACACTTCATGCATGTAGATGGAAGGCTATAACCACATTCATAGGCTTGCTTCCATGCAGTTATGACCTAAAAACTCTAGTTCTATGCTAGTGGTTATGAGATCTGAGCCGCTTTTCTAGGCTAGCCTTTGGACCACAACCTAGAACTGCCTGTAAGTTTCCAAAAACATAAACAAGATGCTAATAATGCTAACCATTTAGAACTTGAACAAGAACTTGATCTAGCCATTCCTAATCCATGATAGACATTTCGTCAAACATATGGTAAACATAGAATCTACAAGTCATGAATGTATATGATTATAAGAGTCTAAACTTCATATGAGAATCACCAAGAAGGCTCAATTCCTTCTCAATATAGCTACAACAACATTTGTTAGCCCATGCATTCATCAACCATTTATTAACTTATCAAATCATGAATAAGAGCCATAGCTAGAACACATCATAGAACCATGCATATAACCATAATAGAAACCATGAAAAATCTGCCATGAAATCAACATAATAACAAATTCATTTGCTCATTCATCACATTAGGAAAATAACTCATTGTTACATATGAAAAATCTAGCGAAGTTAAGGACTTCCACGTATCACCTGACCAGAGATTGGGCTGAACCAAATCTTTCTTTCAACCAATCACCCTTGTGCCATATTCCAAGCATGAATGTGGGATCTCATGGGATAAACCAAGACATAACCAACTAGGGACTCCAAAGGTTAAACCACCTCCACCCTCAAGTTACCATGATCTCACCTAAACCAATCTCGAGATCACAAAACCAAAAAAACTTGGATGCCTTAGAATTCCTTCACCCTAGCCTGAGGAATTTTTCTATATCCACCTAACTGTCAAAGGCTTCCCAAAGAAAACCATCTCCACCCCCAACCCTTGGGATTTTTTTGAGACCACCTCACTTGGATTCAAAACCTTCTGACAATCCAAAGCTCAGCCCAGAATGAATCTCGTCACACCATGGCTAACCAGGAAATGACAAGGCAAGGGTGAAACAACTGTTAAACCAGGAAAAACCCATGCCAATGACAACAAATGAGCCAAATAAAAAAATTCATATACCATGCATTCACATCCCAACAAGGAAATCATACATGCAACCTGTTAGCTGCAAAATCCTCCTGATGAAGTTGTTGATCCTACCGTTATTTTCTTTCCCTTTGTGTTCCTTTGCTTGTTTGCTTTCCTTTGTCCAAACCCAAGTGAATTCTAAAGTGCTCCAAGGATACTCTAAGTGTGCAAGAGTGTAAGAGAGCCAAAGCTAAAACTGACAAAAGCTATGAACTATTTATCTTATGCTTTTTTATCATTGATGCCTCTGTTTTCTTTATTTTCCTTCATTTTCCTCTCATTTTTCTTTGCATGCAAATTTGTGTCTCTTCATCTCCCTTTTCTCCTATTTTCCTTTATTTTCATAATTAAATGTCAATTATTGTCTCTTTGTCTATTCCAATGCCTTTGCCAATTTTCTTAACCATGATAAACCAAAAGTGATGCCCACTATTGATCCGTAAACTACCATGGATATTCCACTGGACAATTCGTCACAACATATTTGATAATAATATATTAAAACTCTGAAAATTCTACATTATTACAGTTTATTAAACTTTAAGATATGTGGATTTAACTGTAATTAGTGCATGCATGCGAATGGAAATTATGCAGAAAAGTAGAGAATGAAAAAATGAGCACACACACACACATAAGACATGAGATATGCTCTATGGGAAACCCTTTAAGGAGAAAACCCAACTAGAAGGTGAGGTGAGTTCACTCTCTTTCTATGTCTAGAAATATGGATGCAAGTACAAAAAAGTAATGTCTGTGGCCCATGGGCTACTACAGTGCATAGATCCTCTCTGTGTGCTCTACCTCCTATCTCTCCTGGCTATCTTTGCTCAGCTATGGAACAAAATTCTCTCAAAGGAATGGAATACCTCTTCCTCCTAGTGGCCCGGTTATAACAAAACGTGATAGTCTACAAGTGGTTAAGTTTGACTACATCAAATCTTAACTCGAGTTACAAAATAAACTCTTTTAGAGTCTTTTACATCAAAAACGTGTGGCTAGCCCCTTTTCTATGAATAATGGGGGCTGACACGGCATCCTCCTGGACTATAGGTGTGAAAACAGGAAGGTCAACTTCTTAGTGGCATAACGTTTACATACAGACTCTGATTGACGTGCTTCTTATGTTGTTGGAAAGGTCTTTGTGTGTAGAATAGCATGAAAAATTTTGGTGCTAAAGTGATAAATTTTTACCCCCCAAAATTTCATTTTATGCCTCAAAGCGCTCCCAGAAGGATTCAGACCCTGTTTCACCAAACTGGGTCATGTCGATAAAAACGGTCTCGTGAGCTGATTCCTCCACTTTTTCCACTCCAAATGCTTTGAGATGGATGAAAAATAGTATAATGATATACTTTTGGTCACACCTCCCCATTTTGGGGGAATTTTGGTTTACAAAAGATTTTTACTAAATGAGGTGAGGAAATTTTTCCTCCACCTTCTCTCTGGTGTACCATTTAGCTTTGCCTGGAAGTTGTCCCTTCAACCCAATCTTCCAAAGGTCATGTTTCCCTTGTATTGTAGTTTTGGACCTCTTCTACAAAACTGTATCTTTTTCAACTCTGCTTGAGTGTTTGGTGCCAAATCCTCCACAGAAGGTAGGATATGTTCCTCTTCCTGATCTAGCATGGAAGGCTCATAGAATTTCAAATTCTCTACATTCACAACTAAGTAAATGCACATATATGGTGGTAAACTGAGTCGATAAGCATTAGCACCCACCTTTTCTAGTATCTCAAAGGGACCATACCTTAGAGCCTTGATTTTATTACCAGGCCCCTGCAGCCTCTCCTTGTTCAACTATAGCCATACTTTGTCTCCCACCTTGAATGATTTCTCTGTTATGTGTTGATCATGCCTAGCCTTATACTCACCTTGCGACTTCTACAATGTTTCTTATACCTGTAGATGGATCTTCCTGATCTTCTCTATAAATTTTCCAACCCTTAAATCATCCCCTGTAAGATCTTCCCTCGCTCTTCCTTATTGCCCATATGCAATATCCAAAGGTGAAGGTGACAAATATCCAAAAAAAGTCACAAATGGGGACTCTCCTATAGAAGTGTGGATTTCTCTGTTATAAGAATGATGTATATATACCATATTTTCATCCCAAGTCTTTTGATGCTTCTGGTTGTATCCCCTTAGAAGTTGCACCAAAGTCCCATTAACTACTTCTATCTGCCCATCTGTCTGTGGATGGAATGATGTAGATCTCTTCAATTTTGTGCCCATCTTCTCCCACAATGTAGTCCAGAATTCACTGAGAAATATTGTGTCCCTATATGAAATGATGCTCCTTGTTATCCCAAAGTGCACCTAGACATATCCAAAGAACAAGTTTGCTTCTTCTTTTCCACTGATGGTCTTTTTACATGGCATCAGAACACACATCTTGTTGAACATGTCAACTACCATGAACATGTAGTCATGTCCCTTCATGGTTTTCGGTAAACCTCTCACAAAGTCCATGGAAATGATTTCCCAAGGATGAGTAGGTACAGGTAAGGGATGATATAGACCCTATTCCCTATTAGTAGGCTTGATGGTACAACAAATCATGCATCCCCTTATGAACCTAGCTAACTTCTCTTGCATCTTGGGTCAAAACACACACCTATGCAAGTTAGCCATGACCCTACACAAAAGTGCCTTGCAAACTTCGAGTTGTGAGCCTCTCTAATCATTTGCAAATCCTCACCTTTAAGAACACATAACTTATCGATCATGTAGATTAACTCATCCTAGAGTTGGCAGTTAATGGTGCTATCACCATTGTGAACATGACTCTAACTCTGCAACTATTGATACACCTCCTTGAAGTCATCATCTTTTTAATATGTCTCTCTATATGCATCATGAGTGAATGGCTCCATGTGCATAAGAGTCCCCAAAGCTATAATATTTTTGGTGGGTGGCCTTGAAAGCATATCGTCCAACTTGTTTGTGTTTCCCTTCTTATACTTGATCACCAAATGAAATTGTTGTAAAAACGCCATCCACTCATAATGCCTAGTTTGTTGTAAATTAATTTGGGCCTGCAAGTACTGTAATGCTTGGTGATATATGTGGATTACTATCTCCTTTCCCATCAGATAATGCTTTTACTTCTTCATAGCTTGCACCATGGCATAGATCTCCTTATCATAGGTAGGGTAGTTAAGAACTGCCCCATGAAATAATTCAGAATGGTAGCAAAAAAGCCTTCCTCCTTGCATTAAGACAACTCCATATCATACCCACTCACATCTGTCTCCACTTCAAAGGGTCACTGCAAGTTTGGTAATTCTAGAACTAATGCTTGAATCATCTTCTTCTTTAGCTCCTTGAAAGCCTTCTGCTGACCTTTTCCCCATCGGAAACTCTTACCACTTGTTGTTATGGCATGGAGCGGTGTTGCTATTGCTGAAAATAAGGCTATTAATTTCCTCAGGTACTGTGCTGCCCTAATGAAACTCCTAACCTCATAAACATTAGTAGGCACTGTCCATTTCATGATGGCCTCCATCTTGGAATTATCAAACTTCAACTCTCCTCCACCGATCACATACCCAAATACACCAAGGACTATTGTGCAAACTCACATTTCTTGAGATTTGCTAGCAGTTGGTGCTTCTTCAATGTTTCTAGCACCTGCGTCAAATGTGACATGTGCTCCTCCCAGGTAGCACTATATACCAGTATATCATCCATATAGAAAATAAAAAATGAATCTATAAAAGGGTGCAATATATCATTCATTAATCTCATAAATGTAGTTGGTGCATTACATAGGCCAAATGGCATAACTAACCACTCATACAAACCTTGCCTAGTTTTGAAGGTGGTCCTCCATGTATCTTCTTCTTTGACTTGAACTTGGTGATATACAGACTTCAAGTCCAGCTTGGTGAAATACTTTGCTTGCTGCAATTGATCTAGCATATCGTCTATCCTAGGTAGGGGGTATCTGTTCTTGAGCGTGATTTTATTCAATGCCTTGTAATATATACACATCCACCAAGTCCCATCCTTATTTGACACAATGATGATGGGTGACTGACATGGTGATGTACTTGGTCGAATGACACCATGTTGCAGTAGCTGCAGCAATTAATGCTTTTATAACGGATTGTCTATACTGTTGCTGCAATAGTTGGATCTTGTGCTCCACTTCCCTCTTAAGTGGTAAACCTTTAGGATCTCGAAACACATCCTTGTATGCCTATAACAACTCCTCCAATGTTGTTTTTGTTTCTTAGTACACCGCTCTAGGGATGCCTTTCCTCTTATTGACTCCTCTTCAGACTGAATTTCTCTTAAAAATAATAAACATACTTCTTGTTAGAACTGATCAATTTCTTGACTTGGTTGGCATTTACTAGTGAAATTTTTTACTTGGATTTGTGTTTGTTGATGATGAACAATTTTCCATCCTTGATGAATCGGTACTATTTAGGTATCCTCATGAATATTTCATCGTGCATGTACATGTATGGACTCCCAAACACGACTCCACATACATCAAAGTGAACCACATCTAGATCTACTTCATCAATAAAATCAACACTTATAGCAAATCTAATTTACAATGTTTTGTTACCTTCAACTTTGCATCCTTAGGTACCCATCCAAATGGATATGGGTTTGGATGATCACGAACTTCCAGCCCTAACTTCTTGACCATCCCTGCTACAAGGAGATTTGCCTGTGATCATGAGTAAAAAAAACATCAATATTTGTCTTCTTGACCTGTATCTTTATATGGAAAAGTTTGGTCATTTCTTTCTCTTCATGTTGTTGAAGGATACTCAGATTCACCTCTTGTTGCATTGATGTACAAATGATCTTCTCATCCACGTCCAAGCTCCTTTCAACTTGGTTTCTTGAATCAATGGCCATGATATTCTTCTTATTATTATCTTTCTTCTTGTTCTTTAGGTTTCGTAGTAGATGCAACTTCCAACACTTCTCCTCTATATGACCATCAATGTTGCAATGGTTGTAGTGGTTGCTAGGGTCTTTGCACTTGTGTGTTGTGGTTGTCGTCTTTTTATCTTTTCCCCCTTTTTGCTTCTTCTTCCCCTCCTTAGAAGCTTCATGTTACTCCTGCTTTGATCCACTTGATTGTGCTCTTTTCAGACCTATGTTCTCTAGGTATTATGCCTGTAAACAAGCCTCGTCCACCAATTTGGGCTGAAACAACATCACTTGCTCACACAGATGGTAGTGTGGACCCCCCAAATGCTTGAGTAAATCTGGGTTCTTTGGAGAGATACCCAACATTATAGCCATATTTTTGAATTTTGTGGTGTACTCCTGCATGCTTTGGCTCAGCTTTTTCCTAAAGTAATGCCACTAGATCCACTGGTCCTCCACGTACCTAATAGGATAAAATTGTGACCTAATGAGATTTTTGAAATCCTCCAACTTAGTTACTGGAGGTTCTCCCTCCAACCTCAGGGTTTCCGTGTGGCCCTACCACTAAGTCAGTGCATGGCCCTCTAATTTCAACCACACAAATGAGATCTTTTTCCCTTCCTCAATCTGATGGACACTAAAATAAACTTCTAGTTGTTGCAACCAGTGGTTCAACTTTGGAGCATTGATCCTGGAGTGATACGACTTGATATCGAATTTTTCTTCCATTTAAAACAAGGACTATGATTGTTTCATGACACTCGAACTAGTTTGATATTTTTCATGTCCTTTCTTCGACTGATTCTCAGTTTCTCCCCGATCTTTTGATACCCATTCTGATTTTTCCTCTGTATTCGAACCCCCATCTTCTCCAAATATCCACAGCTTATTTCTTACGGCCACCATGAGGAGGTTTACATTATTGGTTATATCCACGACTTGTTATTCGATTCGTGAAAATCTCATCTCTATAGGACCACCAAGTTCATTTATAGATTCGTCACCCATGATTAGAGTTTTACAATTTTTAGCCTCGCCAATCTAGATTCCTACAATCTCCACAATATACCTAAAGAAACATGGATATTATACCAAATGAACTATAAATTGGTGTGGATATTCCAATGGACATTTCATCACAATAGATCTGATAATAATATATTAGAACTTTGAAAAAATCTACACTATTACAATTTGTTAAACTTTAAGAGCCGTGGATTTAAATGTGATTAGTGCATGCATTCGAATGGAAATTATGCAGAAAAATAGATAATGAAAAAATAAGTACGCACACACACACAAGACACAAGATATGCTCTCTGGGAAATCCTTTTGGGAGAAAACCCAGCTAGAAGGTGAGGTTGCTTCGCTCTCTTTCTCTGTTTGGAAATATGGCCACAGGTACTATTGTCCCTTAAGAAACCAATTTCCTGGCTGTGTAGAAATTGTGCTTAAGGCATTAATGTTTATAATTATTGTCACTTGTTTGTCACTTAATTGTATGTTGTATTCTCAAATGAAGGACCTAAAATAATTGGTTTTAAACCCTCAATACTTAGGTGACATGAAAATATCATAATGCCATTTGATTGTTGAATATAAATGATGAATGAAGAAAGCTTGAAGAAATCATAGAAAATGTTGTTCCTTAATAAACCAATTTCCTGGCTGTGGGAAAATTGTGCTTAAGAAATTAATAAATATTGCTTACTATCACTTATTGTTTGTTGTGTTCTCAAATGAAGGACCTAGAAAACATAGTATCTAACTCTTAATACATGTATGACTAGAACATCTCAGAACGCCATTGGTTGCTAGATACAAATGACAAATGAAGAAAGTTTGAAGGGGAAGTTAAAGATAATATGCTGATCTTTCACAGAAACTACTATTTGTAACTTAGACGAATTATGATAATGAGAACTGAATCATAGACAATATGATGATCTTTCACAGAAACTATTATCTATAATTTAGAAAAGAAGTGAGGACTTCAAGTATAGGAGCAGTCTTTTAAGGGATTTTAACCTTATCTACATAAGTAAATAAAGACCTGTTGCTTCATTACTATACTTGAAAAGAAGAAAACATAACATGACACATGACAGAGAAGCTTACAAAATTATATGCAACAACCCATGTAAACTTCTGATTCTTTCATTAATCAATGATGATCTCAGGAAGACAGTAGCCTAGTCTCCGGGTTTGCCAAAGTTCGAACCCTTTCCTAGTAAAATTTCTTCCTTTTATACATTTGTGAAACAGTTTCTGGTAAACTATCAAACTATTAAACGGTTTCCCTAATTATCTGAATTATAAGTTATTATAGAATTTTACAAAGGTTTAAAGATACCTCAAAGAACATAAAATAACAAAAAGCAACTAAATTTAAAAGAAGACAATAATGGCTGACTCGCTCTGCTAATCTGCTGTTGAATTCCTCTGTAAATGCCTTAATCCACTTTAATCATAATGCGTTGTGTTAGACTTGTATGATCCTGGGCTTACGCATGTGTCAAATACATTTTAATTAACCAAAACACAAAAAAAACCCAAACGATTTCCTTTTCCTTTAAAATTAGTTTTAACACTAATTTTCCGTTTACATGGAAAAATTGATGCAAAACACATAAAGCGGAACTGAAGAGGAATTAATATGATTTAATGAACCTATCGAATCCACCTATTTAGTGTTGCGTTGACCTCCCATTATAAATCGCAATCGGTGCTTTTCCAACATACATGCATAAAGGCGGACCCGACGGACTTTAAAATACAGTGCATATATTTCGGGTCCGGCCCATGATCGCAAATCGCGATTGGCTTAGTCTTATACATAAGTATTAAGCGTTATGTGATATTGCAGACCTGATGGGGCTTATAATATAGCATATATACATTTCGGGTCCGCCTATCATAAATCGCAATCGGCGGAACCCAAACTATATATGAATAAGGCTCTCCGTTATACTGTGGACCCGTTGAAACGTTAAAATATAACATATATTTTTGAGGTCTGACGTTAACACTTTAACACTTGTTTTATATCTATCTATCTATATATATATATATATATATATATATATATATATATATATATATATATAACCATTGACTTCACCCTAGGCTATATCGAGGCTGATTCTTCTATTTTACTTATTCCTTTACAAGGAAAACATACCCAATATACCATTATTACTCCTTTTTTTTGCTTTTATCTCTTTTTAAAAGTATTTTAACCAGAGATTCTTGAATGAAAATTGGATGTTATAAACAATAAAAAATCCATGTTACAACATCTGTCTCCACCTGGGGATAGTGCTTTTGCCACATAAGCACTAAGAACCATAGATCGGTGCCTTATCCATTGGGCATGGAGTCATATATTGCTTTGCCAAGTCTTAACTATGTGAAAATCTGTACAGTGAACCCACACCAATATATGTAGTGATTAGATGCTCGCACTCTGATAACAAAATATTAGGAATTGTAGATCAGTAGCCTTAGTTGGGCATGGAGTCCAACACTGTGAAAACCCTGAAATCTGACAACTGAAACCTGACAATCTAGAAGTCTAACACCTCTGCAAACTAGTTTCCAACTGGGAAAGTCACCCTTATTCATCAACTAATCATTAAACATTGAAAAAATGGTAAAAAAAAATAAAAAAAATAAATAAAATTAATTAATTATAATTAAAATTAATTAATTAATCAATTAGATTTAAATCGATTAATTAAATAAAAATTTTAATTGATTAATTAAATAATAATAAAAACTTTAAAAAACAATAGAAAGAATTATAATTAATTAATCAAATAAAATTAAATTGATTAATTAAATAAATAAAAGCAATAGAAAGAATTGTAAATTGATTACTTACTTAAAATAGGATTAACAATGAAAAATATGGTAAATAACAATAAATAAAATAAATAAAAATTATGGATCAAATTAAACTAATAAATTAAATTATAAACTAATAAATTAAATTATATACTAATAAATTAAACTTATTTATGAATTAAAATAAAAAAATTTAGGTTCCAAGAAAAAATTATGGGAATAATCAAGGCTAAATAATTAATTTAATTAAATAAAATTTTTATAAATAAAATAAAATAAAAATAAATTAGAAATCATACATATAAGTGTCGGCTTCCTTAAAAATTAGGGATCTAGGTTTATTTATTCCCAGGTCGATAGACTCTTCTCTCAATAAGATTTCATTCTATTCTATCTAAATTAGTCCTGATGATGGACCCTCTTTGGGGTTTGAAACGTTGACAGAATGAACACAAAACTGTGGATAATCCGGATCATGCCATTGCAAAAAACTTCCACAGAAGCCTAAAATCTAACAGAACTTCCCTATACGAAGGGGAAACATGGAAGGAGATCTATCTTCTCGAAATCTTGAGGATAAAAATTGAGAGGAGAACTGTTGACCTGCAATTTCTGAAACATTGTAGAAACAAGAAAATCATTCCTCCTTTTGCTAAGGTAAATCATAGATTATTTAATCATTACAATGATAAATCATTTTTGAAATTAAGTTTGGCCCTAATCCGAGGTGAAATCAGAAGAACCAGGGCAGCGTTAGACAGGCTCAATCGCTTGGCCCTTTCCACTCATCTAAAACTTACTATGATAATTAGCTTCGATCTATGGAAAATAATTGATGCAAAAGCTGCATTGAAGGCCCAAACAGAGGGTAGAATCGCCCGGGAGAGACAGTCCAGGAAGCTGGCCAAGTTAGAAAGAGACGTGGGTTTACAACTAAACGCTGATGTTAAAACCTTCATGGAAGGCAGCGCAGAAACGAACGCTGATGTTGAAACCTTCAAGGAAGGCAGCGCAGAAACGAACAGCGAATCTACTGTGGAAAACTCGATTTCACCAACGAAAAACAGCAAGGAAACAATTCCAGACAGCGTAGCTAATGATAACACTGTCTCCTACACTGTTCGCTACTACACACCAGAACACATGGCCTGCGCTATTCCCTGCGACTGCACTGTTACCTGCAACAAAACACCAGAACCGGAACGTTGTTCCCATGCTGTTCCTTACACCACCAACAACTTGAAGCGGGCCTGCAGCACCAACAACATGGAACACGCATGTATTAGCAGCATTAACATTAACTCGGTGAACACCGCATGTATTAACAGCATCAATACGGTGAGCAGCGTGGAACCCTGCGCTGTCTCATGTATTGACTCCAGCAAAGCTGTCGACTCCAGCAACGTTGGCTCCAGCAACGCATGTATTAATACATGTATCAACAGCATCAACACGTGGTACCTTGCGCTATCTCATGTGCTGACTCTAGCAGCGCTGTCTCAAGTGTTGACTCCAGCAGTGCTGTCTCATGGGTTAACTCCAGCAACGTTGGCTCCAGGAACGATTACACTAACAATGCTATCACATCAGGTCACAACATTAATTTTAATAAAACTGATGTAAGCATAAATGATGGAATTGAATTCGTTATTAGCAAGGTTGAAACTATTAAGGAGGTTGGAATCAAGGACATTAGCATTGATGCTAGAGGAATCTTGAAGAATGGGAATTCTACAGCACACCTAGCAGGTTGTAGAATTATTAAAAATGATAAAGCAACAGGTGATAATCAATTTAGGGCAAAATCTAATAATTATGACAATGGTAGGTATGTTATTGGGAACCCCACTGTTCCAAATAAACATGATAAGGGAGTCATTAATCTCTCTTCCATAATGCTCACTTCTGAAGAAATCTATATCCTTAGCAAAGGATTGGGATTTGCGGTCTCTCCTAAGAACATTCCATTCGAAAACATCATCTGCAACATTGAAAATGGAACTTAAGGCCTTTCATCAAACAATAAAGAGATATTGAGATAGGAATGTTCCCTAGCTATGTTGAAGTCTAAATGCCCAAAAAGTAACCTGAATAAAGAGGGGCGAGAGGCTCTCAGATCTCTCTGAAATAATGATAAGATAGTTGTTCTTAAAGCTGATAAAGGAGGGGCCACTGTTGTGTTAAATAAGGAAGATTACATTCATAAAATGAATGAGCATTTAAATTGTGGGAGTTATAGAAGAGTCAGCTCCAACCCTATTCCCAAGGTGATAAAATAGGTCAAGAAAGCCATCATGGAAACAAACCTGGAAGATAAAATAAAAAAGAAGCTGATGCCCTCCTGTGAGGTTATTCCTAGAATCTATGGATTACCAAAAATCCATAAGGAAGGGGTCCCTCTTAGACCAACTGTTAACACCATTGGTTCCCCTACCTATGAATTAGCTAAGTATGTAGCTAAGATCCTAAAACCTCTGGTTGGTAACATAGACTCTTTTATAAAGGAATCAAATGATTTTGTAAAGCTTATCAAGAATAAAAGGGTGGATAAAGATGATATTCTAGTAAGTTTCGATGTGGTTTCTTTGTTTACAAAGATTCCTCTAGATGAAGTCGTTTATGTTATAAAGATGGCCACCGATCCTGAAACAACAAAGGTTGCAGAAATTTGTTTACAGTCCACTTTTTTCAGTTTTCAAGATCACTATTATGAAGAAATATCTGGAGTCGCCATGGGTTCCCCACTCTCACCTATTATCGCCAACTCATACATGGAGTACTTTGAAAGAAAAGCCCTGGACTCATACCCTCTGAAGCTAGCATGGTGGAAAAGATTTGTTGACGACACTAACCTGAATTGGACTCATGGTAAGGCGGAACTGGAGAATTTTTTCAATCATCTTAACTCTATATCTTGCCAAATCAAATTTACTATGGAGCTTGAAGAGAACGGTAAGATCCCCTTTCTTGATGTTCTGATCAGTAGAAAAGAGGATGGTACTTTGGGACACCAGGTCTATAGAAAGAAAACTCATACTGGTAGCTATCTTCACGTTGACTCTTACCATCATCCTTCCCAAAAATCTGGCGTCTTAAACACTCTAGCTGTTAGGGCTTTCAGGATTTCTGACCCTGATCACCTAAAAGAGGAGATTGAACACTTAACCTCTGTCTTCAAAAACCTTGGATACAGAGAGTGGAGTATCAAGAAAGCTATAAGAAGAGCTCAGGATAAGGTTCTCTCCAGGCGTCCTCCTGAAAACAAGAAAGAAAATTATGGAAAAGTTTACCTTCCATTCATGCAAGGGGTTATAGATAAGATTGCAAATTTTTTAAGGAAGAATAACATAAACACTCAATTTACAACATGTGGAACTATAAGACAAATGATGAGGTCAGTAAAGGATAACATCAACAACTCAAGGGTGTGTACAAGATTGATTGCTCTTGTGGCAAGAGTTATATTGGGGAAACAGGTTGATCTCTGAAAATAAGACTGAAAGAGCACGCGTTTGATATAAAGAATGAGAGATCCTGTACATCCGCCCTTGCAGAACACTCTTCCAAGACGCTAGTTTGGAAGATGCTAAAATAATTGCAAGAGAGGATAATTATCATAAAAGAAAAATCAGAGAGGCCATCGAAATTATGAAATTTCCTCAGAATCTCAACAGGGACAATGGGAGTGAAATTAGTGGAAACTGGCTTCCCCTAATTAGACAAATAAACCCCTCCAGTCCTTTGGAAGCATAGTATCAGGGTTTTCATTTTAATTAATTAATTAATTTAAAAAAAAAAATTTAATTAAATAAAAATAGAAATAAAATAAAATAAAATAATTAATAAAAACCAAAAATAAAGGTTAATTAATTAATTGGACAATTATGGTTAAACCTTGAGAAAAAATGGTAAATCAATATATATATATATATATGTGTGTGTGTGTGTGTGTGTGTGTATAATTAATTAATTAATTAATTAATTAATCAATTAGATTTAAATCGATTAATTAAATAAAAATTTTAATTAATTAATTAAATAATAGTAAAAACTTTAAAAAACAATAGAAAGAATTATAATTAATTAATCAAATAAAATTAAATTGATTAATTAAATAAATAAAAGCAATAGAAAGAATTATAAATTGATTACTTACTTAAAATAGGATTAACAATGAAAAATATGGTAAATAACAATAAATAAAAATTATGGATCAAATTGAACTAATTAATTAAATTATAAACTAATAAATTAAATTATATACTAATAAATTAAACTTATTTATGAATTAAAATAAAAAAATTTAGGTTCCAGGAAAAAACTATGGGAATAATCAAGGCTAAATAATTAATTTAATTAAATAAAATTTTTATAAATAAAATAAAATTAAAATAAATTAGAAATCATACATATAAGTGTCGGCTTCCTTAAAAATTAGGGATCTAGGTTTATTCATTCCCAGGTTGATAGACTCTTCTCTCAATAAGATTTCATTCTATTCTATCTAAATTAGTCCTGATGATGGACCCTCTTTGGGGTTTGAAACGCCGACAGAATGGACACAAAACTGTGGATAATCCAGATCATGCCACTGCAAAAAACTTCCACAGAAGCCTAAAAACTAATACAAACAAAATGCTCAAAACCTGAGCTTATTTATGCACAAGTCCCTACATATGTACATGATTGAACTCCATCAAGTGAAGTCAATCTTCCAATGATACCAGATTAGCATTTTAGTGCATAATCTTGAACCATTCTAACAGTGAATTTTTAAAATACAATTCATCCTAAATGAAAAATAAACTATGCATAAAGGCAGCTCACAACAAAAATTAGAATAATATCCACAAAATGATATGTGTAGACTGCTGATAAATTCTTCCATGTAATCTGCCACAGGATCTTCAAAAGTATAAGAAAAATTATGGTCCTAACCTGCGCCAGACAAGAAATTCTCTATGTATGAAGTTTCCTGCTTGATTAAACCTTCTGTTGGGATAATATGTTCAACAAAACAATCAACAACATCTTTAGTAAAATGATCTATGTCACTTTCATGTCTCCACTTTTCATCTCTAAACTTTGATTGAAAATAAATTGTAATTTTATCTTCAGGAAGAAGAAGGGATTTTTTCACATTATTATAAGACATATGATCAACTTCAAATGGATTATTTACCTCTGATCCATAGGCATCATTGTGTTCTTCAATGCACTGATATACAATCTCTTTATCAGCTTCTTTTTTACATGAGATAGCCTCTTTTTCTATGATAGAAGGCTTGATATATTGTTGTCCAACATATTCCACTTGTTAGTTTCTTCCTGTAGGTTCAACACCCAACTGATGAACTTGAAGAGCTTCATCATGTTCCCCATTTAAACCATTTTCAATATAGATAGGAGGATCATCAAATTTAACAGAATAAGAACTTTGGGGATTTATTTGCAACTTAATTATTTCTTCCTCCTCTTGACTGTTGAGCAGAAATTCTTGATGCATGCTTGAACTTTCCTCTATCTGAATACTCTCTTAATCTGCTTGGAAAAGAGTTAACCCATTCTTTGCATCATTTTGAGAACATCATAGTTCCTCGCTTTCATAGACTTTCTCATAACTCTGAATGCTTGATATATTATCAACAAAATCATTAGTTTCATCAACAAGATTATCTTGAGCCTTTAAAGTTTCCTTAGCATCATAATATTCAAAACAACCTTCAAAAAGAAACTTGTGTGGGTAATAAGTTTTACAAGAAGAATTGAACACTGAATGAAAATCTTTCAAAAATGAAATGCTTGAAAGAGGCAGAGACCTAAACAAAGCCTTAGCTTCTAGGTCTAAAGAAAACAAAAACAACTTCATATTTAGATCTTCATGAATGATGCCCTACTGCTCCATGCATTCATGAAACTCTTGGAGCTACTAAGCTAGATCTTCATATTCCTTTCTATTGAATTTTGGAAGATACTCATTCCACACAAAAAATGCAGGCATATCATGAGGATAGCCAGTGATCCAAGTAAAATCAAATGGATCAAATTTATAGACTAAGAATGCAAGGAGAGCCATTAAGACCTAGAAAAGAAAACTTCAAAGTACATTGGAGTTTCCAATCAATGTGGTAAGTGAAAATCACAGGTGTGAATGTACAACCAACTGCTGAAACTTGTCACTCTCAAGAATCAGCTTCAAACTTAATGAATTCAAGAAAAAGTGTCCTTATTTTATTGCTTTTCAGTCTGTGGTCTTTGTTACAATGGAGTCGCCTTTTATTGCTTTTATTTGCAACAACCAAGTATTTCCTCCTCACTAAACAACCAGAGGAAAATCTTAAAAACCCAAGGAAAATTGTTCTTGTCTTCTCTCCTCGGCAGTGGCACCAATTATTGTTGTTCCTTAAGAAACCAATTTCCTAGCTGTGGGGAAATCGTTCTTAAGACATTAATAAATATTGCTTACAGTCACTTATTATTTGTTGTGTTCTCAAATGAAGCACCTGGAAAACTTACTAACTCTTAATACATGTATGATTAGAACATCTTAGAATTCCATTAGTTGCTAGATATAAGTGATGAATGAAGAAAGTTTGAAGGGGAAGTTAAAGATAATATGCCGATCTTTCACAAAAACTATTATCTATAATTTAGAAAGGAAGTGAGGACTTCAAGCACAGGAGCACTCTTTTAAGGGATTTTAACCTTATATACATAAGTAAATAAAGACCTGCTGCTTCATTACTATACTTGAAAAGAAGAAAACATAGCATGACACATGACAAAGAAGCTTACAAAATTATATGAAACAACTCATGGAAACCTCTGATTCTTTCATTAATCAACGATGATCTCACGAATACAGTAGCCTAGTCTCCGGGTTCTCCAAAGTTCGAACCCTTTCTTAGTAAAATTTCTTCCTTTTATACATTTGTGAAATAGTTGTTGGTAAACTGTCAAACTATTAAAATATTTCCCTAATTATTTGAATTATAAATTATTATAGAATTTTAGAGAGGTTTAAATATACCTCAAAGAACATAAAATAACATAAAGCAATTGAATTTAGAAGAAGACAATAATGGTTGACTCGCTCTGCTAGTCCGCTATTGAATTCCTCTGTAAATTCCTTAATCCGCTTTAATCATAATGCGTTGTGTTATACTTGTATAATCCTGGGACTTACGCATGTGTCAGATACATTTTAATTAACAAAACACGAAAAAAAACACAATCGATTGCCTTTTCCTTTAAAATTAGTTTTAACACTAATTTTCCATTTACATGGCAAAATTGATGCAAAACACATAAAGCGAAACTGAAGAGGAATTAATCTTATTTAATAAACCTATCGGATCCACCTATTCAGTGTTGTGTTGACCTCCCATTATAAATCACAATCGGCACTCTTAAACAATGTATCAACCCAAATCTTAAGACTTCTGCGATATGGTGGACCTGACAATAGTATAAAACATAGCACATAAAATATCGGGTCCGACCATCGCAATTGCAATCGTCACTTTTCCAACATACATGCATAAAGGTGGACCCGACAAACTTTAAAATATAGTGCATATATTTCAAGTCCGGCTCGCAATCGCAAATCGCGATCGGCTTAGTCTTATACATAAGTATTAAGCATTATGCGATATTGTGGAACCCAAACTATATATGAATAAGGCGCTCTGTGATACTGCGGACCTGCCAAAATGTTAAAATATAACATATATTTTTGAGGTTCGACATTAACACTTTAACGCTTGTTTTATTTGTAAATTCAATATATTTATGCTTTGCGACATATACATACGAATACATACATATAACCATTGACTTCATCCTAGGCTATATCAGGGCCGATTGTTTTGTTTTACTTATTCCCTTACAAGGAAAACATACCTGATATACCATTATTACTCCTTTCTTTTGCTTTTATCTCTTTTTTTGGAAGTATTTTAAAAAGATTCTTGAATGAAAAATGGATGTTATAAACAATAAAAAATGCATGTTACAACATCTAGCTCCACCTGGGGATAGTGCTTTTGCCACAAAAGCACTAAGAACCGCAGATCAGTGCCTTATCCATTGGGCATGGAGTCATATGTTGCTTCGCCAAGTCTTAACTGTGTGAAAATCTGTACAGTGAACTCACACCAATATTTGCAGTGATTAGATTCTCGCACTCTGATAACAAAATATTGGGAATCGTAGATCAATAGCATTAGTTGGGCATGGAGTCCAACACTGTGAAAACCCTGAAATTTGACAACTGAAACTTGGCAATCTAGAAGTCTAACACCTCTACAAACCAATTTCCAAATGGGAAAGTCACCCTTATTCATCAACTAATCATTAAACTAGAGAACTGCAACTAGAAACCAAATGCTCAACACTTGAGATTATTTATGGACAAGTACCTACATTTGTACATGATTGAACTCCATCAAGTGAAGTCAATCTTCCAATGATACCAGATTAGCATTTGAGTGCATAATCTTGAACCATTCTGCGAGTGAATTTTTAAAATACAATTCATCCTGAATGAAAAATAAACTATTCATAAAGGTAGCTCATAGCAAAAATTAGAAGAATATCCACAAAATCATATGTGTAGACCGTTGATAAATTCTTCCATGTAATCTGCCACAGGATCTTCAAAAGTATAAGAAAAATTATGGTCCTGACCTACTCCAAAAAAGAAATTCTCTATGTATGAAGGTTCCTGCTCGATTAAACCCTTTGTTGGGATAATATGTTCAACGGAACAATCAACAACATATTAAAGAAAATGATCTATGTCACTTTCATGTCTTCACTTTTCATCTCTAAAATTTGATTGAAAATAAATTGTAATTGTAACTTCAGGAAGAAGAAGGGATTTTTTTCACATTATTATACGACATATGATCAACTTCAAATTGATTATTTACCTCTGATACATAGGCATCATTGTGTTCTTCAATGCACTGATATACAATCTCTTTATCAACTTCATTTTTACATGAGATAGCCTCTTTTTTTATGATAGAAGGCTCGATATATTGATGTCCAACATATTCCACTCACTGGTTTCTTCCTATAGGTTCAACACCCAACTAATGAACTTGAAGAGCTTCATCCTGTTCGCCATTTAAACCATTTTCAATATAGATAGGAGGATCATCAAATTTAACAGAATAATAACTTTGGGGATTTATTTGCAACTTAATTATTTCTTCCTCCTCTCAACTGCTGAGCAGAAATTCTTGATGCATGCTTGAACTTTCCTCTATCTGAATACTCTCTTGATCTGCTTGGAACAGAGTTAGCCCATTCTCTACATCATTTTGAGAACACGATAGTTCCTCGCTTTTAGATACTTACTCATAACTTTGAATGCTTGATATATTATCGACAAAATCATTAGTTTCATCAACAAAGATTATCTTGAGCCTTTAAAGTTTCTTTAGCATCATAATATTCACAACAACCTTGAAAAAGAAACTTGTGTGGGTAATAAGTTTTACAAGAATAATTGAACACTAAATGAAAATATTTCAAAGATGAAATGCTTGAAAGAGGCAGAGACCTGAACCAAGCCCTAGCTTCTAGGTCTAAAGAAAACAAAAACAACTTCATATTTACCTCTTCATGAATGATGCCCTGTTACTCCATGCATTCATGAAACTCTTGGAGATGCTGAGCTGGATCTTCATATTCCTTTCTACTGAATTTTGGAAGATACTCATTCCACATAAAAAATGCAAGCATATCATGAGGATAGCCCTTGATCCCAGTAAAATCAAATGGATCAAATTTATGGACTAAGAATGCAAGGAGGGCCATTAAAACCCAGAAAAGAAAACTTCAAAGTACATTGGAGTCGCCAATCAATGTGGTAAGTGAAAATCACAGGTGTGAATGTACAACCAACTGTTGAAACTTGTCACTCTCAAGAATCAGCTTCAAACTTAATGAATTCAAGAAAAAGTGTCCTTATTTTATTGCTTTGCAGTTTGTGGTCTTTGTTACAATGGAGTCGCCTTTTATTTCTTTTATTCGCAATAGCCAAGTATTTCCTCCTCACTAAACAACCAAAGGAAAAAATTAAAAACCCAGGGAAAATTGTTCTTGTCTTCTCTCCCCGGCAATGGCGCCAATTAATGTTGTTCCTTAAGAAAACAATTTCCTAGCTATGGGGAAATTTTTATTAAGAGAGTAATAAATATTGCTTACTGTCACTTATTGTTTGTTGTGTTCTCAAATGAAGGGCTTGGAAAACTTAGTCTCTAACTCTTAATACATGTATGACCAGAACATCTCATAATGCCATTGGTTGCTAGATATAAATGATGAATGAAAAAAGTTTGAAGGGGAAGTTAAAGATAATATTTTGATCTTTCATAGAAACTACTATCTGTAACTTAGATGAATTATGATAATGTGAACTGAATCATAGACAATATGTTGATCTTTCACAGAAACTATTATCTATAATTTAGAAAGGAAGTAAGGACTTCGAGTATAGGAGCGATTAAGTAAATAAAGACCTGCTGCTTCATTACTATACTTGAAAAGAAGAAAACATAGCATGACACATGATAGAGAAGCTTACAAAATTACATGCATCAACTCATGGAAACTTCCGATTCTTTCATTAATCAGCGATGATCTCAGGAATACAGTAGCCTAGTCTTCGGGTTCTCCAAAGTTCAAACCCTTTCTTAGTACAATTTCTTCCTTTTATACATTTGTGAAACAGTTGCTGGTAAACTGTCAAACTATTAAATTGTTTCCCTAATTATTTTAATTATAAATTATTACAGAATTTTACAGAGTTTTATAGATACCTCAAAGAACATAAAATAATAGAAAGCAACTGAATTTAGAAGAAGACAATAATGGCTGACTCATTCTGCTAATCAGCTGTTGAATTCCTCTGTAAAGGACTTAACCTGCTTTAATCATAATGCGTTTTGTTAGACTTGTATAATCCTTGGCTTACGCATGTGTTGAATACATTTTAATTAACCAAAACATGAAAAAAAAACCCAACCGATTGCCTTTTCCTTTAAAATTAGTTTTAACACTAATTTTCCATTTACATGGCAAAATTGATGCAAAACACACAAAGCGGAACTGAAGAGGAATTAATCTGATTTAATAAACCTATCGGATCTGCCTATTCAGTGCTACGTTGACCTCCCATTATAAAGTACAATCGGTGCTCTTAAACGGTGTATCATCCTAAATTTTAAGAATTTTGCGATATGGCGGACCCGATGATAGTATAAAACATAGCACGTAAAATATCAGGTCCGACCATCACAATCACAATCGGCGCTTTTCCAACATACATGCATAAAGGTGGACCCGACAGACTTTAAAATACAATGCATATATTTTGGGTTTGGCCCACAATCGCAATTCGCAATCGACTTAGTCTTATACATAAGTATTAAGCGCTATGCGATATTGTGGACCCGACGAGGCTTATAATATAGCATATATACATTTCGGGTCTGCCTATCGCAAATCGCAATCGGCGAAACCCAACCTATATATGAATAAGGCGCTCTATTATACTGTGGACCTGCCGAAACATTAAAATATAACATATATTTTTGAGGTCCGACATTAACACTTTAACACTTGTTTTCTTTGTAAATTCAATGTATTTATGCTTTGCGATATATATATATATATATATATATATATATATATACACGAATACATCCATGTAACCATTGAATTCACCCTAGGCTATATCAGGGCCGATTCTTCTATTTTACTTATTCCTTTACAAGGAAAACATACCTAATATACCATTATTACTCCTTTCTTTTGCTTTTATCTCTTTTTTTGAAGTATTCTAACCATAGATTATTGAATGAAAAATGGATGTTATAAACAATAAAAAAATTCATGTTACAACAGACAATATGTTGTTTTACACAGAATCTACCATCTATGACACTTGGAGAAGTTAAAGATAATATGTTGTCTTACACAGAAACTACTATCTGTAATTTAGAAGAATTGCAAAGGTGGGAACTTCAAGTATAGGAGCGCTCTTTTAAGGGATTTTGACTTCATTTACATAAGAAAATAAAGACCTGCAGCTTCATTACCATACTTAAAGGAAGAAAACATCTGATGCCACATAACAGAGAAGTCACAAAATCATACCCAAGAATGTGTGGAAAACTTCTGATTCTTTCATTAATCAACAGTTTTATCAAGAATACAGTGGCCTAGTCTCTAGGTTCTCCAAAGTTCGAACCCTTTTTTCTATAATCTTACCTCTTTATACATCATAGGATTGTTAATAACCACCCAAAACTGTCAAACTACCTAACTATCCTTTAACTGCTTTCAAGTAAAGATCATTACAAAATATTACATTTAAGGGTAAAAACACCTCATTCATTCTAAGAAAACAAGATAATGAGAAGTAATAGAAATCAGAGAATGATGGGAGATTGTTGCTTGTTGTTAGAATCTATAGCTTGAGCCTATGGTTCTACTAATGTATATTTGTGTTGCTCTATCATCCATTCCTTGCGCTTTCTCCATAATGGCACATTTGATTTTGGTGCTTCTTCTAACTTGTCAAGTGCTATCCTACAAGCGCAGGGGTAAAGAATGTATGGGAGCTTCAACGAGGTTGAACCCCCACAGTAATTTCAGGCTACACATTGCGGTCAACCATGCTAATGTCATGATCAACTCCAGGGGTTGAACTTTAATTAATCTTCGTGCTCATTGCTTCCCCGCAACACACCTCAATGTAGTTATCAAGTTATCGCTTGATCATGCCTCCTGAACCTGCATGACCTTTAGACAATGGATTGGTTATTACAAAATATTACATATTCGTTAAAACATAAAGAAACCCTTATGGCCCACATATATATAGGGAGTGCTCTGATTGGTGGAAACACTAAGAAACCACGAAACTGAAAAGGATTTAGACTCTGGTTTGTAAACTTATCATGTCTGCCTAAGCTGTGCACGATCACCGTCCGATCACACATTCAATAAATGGTCTGATCCTTCAGAACTCAACAAAACTTTAAACCTGTTGAACTAAACCTTATCGCGTCTGCTTTTTCAACGACCCTTTGACTCCCATACAGACCTGATAAGAAATAAAACTTCCAGTTAATGATTTATCGGGTCCGACTTTAAAGATAAAACCCGATTACTTTTCAACCCGATATCTATCGAATCCCGTCCCTTTCGATGGACGGCTGTGATTGGCCTGAACTTTAGCGGATTAAACTGTATTTCATACAGCATTGCGTCCGATCTCCGAAATAAACCCCATTCTAGTTAACAATGCAATTGCCATCGGATTTGAGGCTTGTAGATCGGACGGCCTAGAACTTCTCGCAGGTTTATCACTTTCAAAAGCCATTAATAACATAAAATAAACCATTTCTTTCAAATCCCTGCATATTTTTATTTTTATCTTTTATTTTTTTATTTTTATTTTTATTTTTATTTTATTTATTTTTATTTTTTATTTATATATATATATATATATTATTTATTATTTATTTTATTATTTTATTTTATTATTTATTATTTTATTTTTATTTTTATTTTTTATTTTTTTATTTTATTTTTTATTTTTTATTTTATTTGATTTATTTATTTATTTATTTCTGTTATAACCTAATATTTGGTTTTTCTTTCATATTTTTTATTTTTCTTTCATTTTGTGATAAAACTGAAAATAAAACTTAAATAAAAATGGATTCTACAACAGGTACAAAGAAGTAATGCCTATGGATCGTGGGTTGCCATAATGCACAAATCCTCTCTATGTGATCTACCTCCTATATCTACTGGCTATTTTTTCTCACCTATGGAACAAAATTCTCTCGAAGGAATGGAATAGCTCTTCCTCCTAGTGGTTTGGTTATAACACAACCCAATAGCCTACTAGTGGTTAAGTTTGACGAAGCCTCTTCTTGAAGCGTAATTTGAGATGCCTCTTTGATTGAGAGGGAGTGATGATTGCATCATAGATATGGTTTCTCCCTGTGTCATGTACTTTTCCCTGATAAGGGAGGTTATCACTGTGTCAAGTACATTGACCAGAATTAGGGAGAATGGTTTGAAAGATTAGATAGCATCATGGACTGGCATTCTTCCCATGTCATGTACTTCGACCTAATTAGGGAGGTTATCCTTGTGTCAAGTAAATAAGCCTGATTATGAATAATGATATGATGGACTGACATTCTTCCTGTGACATTTTATAGTGACCTGATTAGGGTTGTAGTCCCTGTGTCACTTTGACCTAATTAGGAAGTGTTAGCACCATGTAATTAACCTCTAGGCTGAAGAAATGATCACAGGGGTAACTACAAACCAATTTTAGGCTAATATCTAGCCATTTTAGACTTGGATAGGGTTATCTCACTCAAAATTTTCAATAAATATATGGGTTGACTCCAAAAGATCTTAGCCTAGTTATGTTAATTAGTGAAACAAGTTGATTTGACTGAGTTGCATGTAGGTTTGGGAAATTACATCCATTGTGCATGGAGTCACCTTAGGAGTATTCTTCAGTGAAAAAGGACAAGGATGGTTATATCTAAACAAGGGCAAGTTAGACAACATGTTGATATCTTGATCTAAATTCGTTGTAGAGTAGGGTGAAAAAGGACTTAGAAGAAATACATAAACTGCTTGGTTAACAAGATGTAGAGCACAACCATGTGAATTCTGAATCAATTACTAGTTAAACCAAACATGAGATCTACATAAAATAGCATGGAAAAATAGAAAACGAAGTTCAACACATAAGGAAACACATTACCAAAAGAGACTGTCACATGAATCCTTGCTAATCAAACCAACCTTCCTTGTATTTCAATGAAAATTATGATAAGGAGTACAAAAAAAGTTCTTTTTTCCACACACACTAACCAACCAGCACCATTTCCCATGTCTTTATATCTTTATATACAACGAGGAATTCAAATTACCACTCTAGGTGGTAGAATTCACTTCATAAAAGTAGAATGGTCTAGATACAATGCATGTTTACTTGCTATGTAGAAAAATAGGAGTTGTTATATCAAGACTAATACAATTTAGAAACATCAACCAAGTTGGAATATTTGTTTAGCAACTAAAACTACATGAGTTTAAACTTATGGACATTTATCCAATAACCAAAATTACTTCTAGAAGTTCCAAAATTCAAAATTTTCCAAAATAAAATTGACTAATATGTTTGTGCAGCAGTTGCACAACAAAGGGCATAAGTCTTCAAACTCGTGATGGTTGCAGATTGTTTTGGACAAAACTGAGCAGATGGATGTGCTTGAGATGATGGTGTGTTGGTGTAGAACCCACTTAGTGTTTCCTTCCATTCTTACCTCCTCCTCTTCTTGCTAGATGATTATTTGGCTTCCTTGAGTTGTTTTCTAACCGTGGCCAGCTTGTCAGATGAATGTTCCTTGAGTTGTTTTCTAGCCTTGGCCAACTTTAGTTTCACCAATCTTAACCTTCTTCTCAGGATCAAATTCCTAGTGTAGTAGCTCTTTATTTGTCTGTGTAAAGGCAGAGTCCACTTTAAAACTACCTTGGCTTTCTCAATCTTGTCAATAGCTTCCAAAAAGCGAGCATAGATTTCATTTTTGTACTTTTCATTCCTTTCTGTCAACCAATCAACTTGATGTTGGCAATCCCCAATTCACTCAACAGCTTCTGATTCTCTTTCCACTCATCAAATTCTGGATTTTCTTTTGCTAGAAGGGTCTCTTTCATCCATTCTTCCCTCTTGGCTACTGACCTTGTCTTGGGTCTTCCTCACTGTTATGGAAAATTGAACTCTTCCACATCAATCACTTGCTTTCCTTTGTCTTGGGTTGTAGGTCTAGAAGGCCTCCTAGATGACTCACCTTCACTATATTGGGTTGCCTTTGCTACTTTGTGTCTAAGCTCTATGTTTTCCCTCTGCAAATAAGCCACCATGAGATGGGCTTTGTCAAGTATGTCCTACAGCTCTATGATTTTTAGATCCTTGTCCTCCATCAAAGCCTCTTGGATATCTCCTCCAAATTCTTGACCACTCATCTTAAACTTCTTTGGTACATCATCAGGTAGCTCAATGGTCATCTTAGAAGTGGTTTCTTCAACCATTTTTTTTGTAGTGGACCTTGTTCTTGGTCTATGGGGAACCTGTGTTTCTTCATGGGAAACTTGTGGCATCTTAACTTTCCCTTTATCTATTGTTCTCCTATCCTTCCATGATTTCTTGACTGTCTCTTCAACTTCAGGCCCACTGACTAACTCTTCAGCTACATGTGCCCCTTCATGTGTGCCCACAGAGGGAGTGTCTTCTTGAGTTTTAGAGTTGTATGAAAGGGCCAAAAAACTTGAGGCTGACAAGAAACCATCCCAAGATGTTGACCTCTTCTCCAACTCATTCAAAACCAACAACTTGATCAGTGAAAAGTGGAACAAATTGGGAAAGTTCTTCTCTCCCTTGGACTGAATGTTTTTTTCCATTTTGGCCAAACTTTTGAAAAGGTAATGGGGCAACTTAAGACTCCTTTTACCACTGAAGTGCAAGAGCAGCGTAATATGATATTGGTACACTCTACTGAAACAAACCTCATAGGTAAAGTATCTTTGTATCACCATCAACAATTTACTATGGTGCTTCAACAGGTAATTCCTTGGAAATGTACGCTCATACTTACCTTTATACTTAGGTTTTACAAAATCTGTGTAGTGTGATGTATCAAACACCATGCCTTTGAACCAGCTTTCACAAAGTAGGGGTATCTCTCTAGCTTGGGAGATGGTTTCTTTTGAAACTGTGAACTCCAAGTCCCTAACCTTAGCCTAGTTACCTTTAAGACTGAGAGAAAATAAGATGGCAAGATGAAAGTGGTAACCATGGGTTTGAACATTCTCACAAAATATTATACAACTTGTTTGTTCAAATTCCACTCGGATAGTTGGGTCATCATTGACCATCTCTAGAATCCTCAATTAAAATGGGACAACATATCCTCCCCTTGATTTATTTCTGTTCTCTGGGTTTTCCATTTGGATGTACAAGCTTTAAATCTTCCCCACAATTAGACTTCTATGCAATGAAAAGTAAAAGCAGACACAGTAGAACATGGGAGATTTGCATAGTCTGTATGCAGTGATTTGGTGGGAAATTTAGGATGATTAGGCCAAATGGGATTCTGACACTAGGTGAGGTTTTGGTGGCTTAAAAGTCATGCTTTGAAACATACACCAACCCACACAATATTTGCAAACCACCCTTCATGCAAATTTCACATAGAATGGACTTTACGCAACATACAAAATGAAATTTTGCGAATGAGGGAAAACTAGGTGGTTTCAACTAAGAGAAATAGTTTCACATTTTAATACAAAGAACCTAACAAACCTGGCATGCAAATATTTTACCAGAAAATGTGATTGTAGCCAAAATTAATAGGCAAAATGTGTGTGCAGCAAATAAACAACAAATGTGATTATAGCCAAAATTAATATGCAGAATGAGTTCGCAATAGATATGCAGCAAATGTGATTGACATCCAAGTTTCCAATGGTTTGAGGTAGTCTCTAATGCAAAGAATGGTTGGAGGGAGCTATGAAATAGCCATGCATTGTGAAATATCTAGAGAGACATGAGAAAACCTTAGCTAACAATATGTGGGCTTCTAAGATTTATACGCAACAGTTGTGTAGCTTGACCAGTTAGTGCAACAGTTGCGCAGTGACCACATACCTTAAGCTTAAACCTCCTCCTTCAACTGTCTATAACCTTGTTGGAAACCTTAGACTAGTTCATATCGAATTTCACTTTGGATGAAGGAGAAATGAGCTATGGCTTGAAGAATTTGAGTTTTATGCCTTTCACATGTCCCTTTCATGCACTGATGGTGAATTTTGAGTGGAGGGAGTGAGCTGACATGGGTAAAATCTTTTAATGATGATAAGTACACACCACTAATAGATCCATAATGAACTTTAACTAACTGAGCCTAACTGACATGACTTCATTGTTGACTTATGATGCATGGAACCCCATGAAATGACCCCTTAAACCCTCATAATGACTCCTTTTCCCTCCATGAGTGAAGTTTTGAAATTATGACCCCCTCATGAACTTTAGACTCTCAAAAATTCGATTTTGGGTTCAAAGACTCCCCTTATGCTATGAAAATTTATAATGAACTTAACTCATTTGACTATTTATACATACAAACCCTTTATACTATGACACCTAGTGATTTCATAGGCTAGAATTTACAAAGTAACCCCCAAAATGAAATAGTAAGATAGGAATATTGATTCCTAGATTATAGGATGCTAACATCGGCTCCATTGAGGATGGCAGCCTCCTAGTGAGGTGCCAAGAAAATTGCAGACTAGTAGCCTAACCATTGGGCGATGGAGTCAAACACAAAATGACTAAAACTCAACTAACTGACTGATTTGACCTTTACCTTACATATGGTAGCAGATCATCAGAACCTTAGGGCCTTCTCCTCGAGCTTCAAGTTCCAATGATGACCACCCACACTTGTAGTACTTAGGAAATAAAATGGTATGTACAATGGAGTGTTGGATCATCTAAATCTCAAGTGAGATAGTGTTTTAGCAGTCTTCCATTGACAAGCCCTCCTCCAAGTAGTTCATCTATTAGATCCTTCAACAAGTAAGCATTGTTCCCATGGAAAGCAACAATTTTGAAGGGCCCCTTCCACAAATTCTCAAACTTCCCGTGCTTTCCTTTCTCCTCATTCCTAGCATCCCATTTTAACACTAAGTTTGCATTCTGAAAACCATCTACCTTAGTTCTCTTGTCATAAATCTTCTTAATCTAATCCTATATCACTTGAGTATTCTTGAAAACTTCTTCCCTAGTCTACTGCAATTGGATCATTTGATTGATCCTCCTTTGCACATCATTGGGTTCCAGTTCAACCTCATTTTGAAACTTCATCACTGGAACTCCTAATGAGAAAGGAAAAACAACATCTATTCCATAAAATAGCTAGAAAGGGGACATACCTATTGATTTTTTAGTGCTTACCCGGTCAGCCCACAATGCTTTTACCAGCTTCCTATGCCAATTCTTTTTGTTTTCTTGCAGCAACTTTTTGATGATGTTGACCAAAATTTTGTTAGAGGACTCAGCCAAGCCATTATCTTGAGGGTAATAGGTTGTTGAGTGTCCAAGGATAATGTTATAATTGTTGCAAAAATACACCATCTTCATTGATTTGAAAGCAACAACGTTGTCCGTGATTATCTTCTAAGGGCAGCGAAACCTAGACAAGATATTGTTTTCCAAAAAATGAATGATAACCACATCTGTAGTCTACCTAGTTGGGATTGCTTCAATCCATTTAGTAAAATAATCGGTGGCTATCAAAATCCACTTATGTTATCTAGATGAGCCTGGGTGGATTTCACCTATGAAATCAAGTCCCCACTACTGAAAGGGTGACTCAACCGCAATAGGTTTTAGGGGCAGCAGGAGCAGCTTCTTCTTTCCTTCAAAAATATGGCATTCATGATAGTTGGAAACCCTTTTGTAGACATCAACGAACAACGTTGGCCATTAAAAACCAGCCCTTAAGATTTTGTTAGCAGTTGTCTTCCAAAACAAGTGTCCTCCACAATCACCTTTATGAAACTCCTCTATGGTTTTTTGTGCCTCTTCTTCAAGAAAATAGTTTAGCAACATACCAACGAGATCTTTCCAATATAAGGATTGGTCTATAACACAAAACCTGACAACTTTCAATTTTAGGAATCTAGCTTTTTTTTAGTCAAACTTGGGGTGCTTGCAAATGCTGCAACACATATATAATGTCTGCATACCAAGGAGAAGAAGCAAATATTTCTGATACTTGTTGAACTGACTTTGAATCGTCATCTTTTGATAAAGCAGCCAAAAAATTAATATCAAGTGCATGCAAATTTGATTCTACCATCATCTTTTCCAATCCTTTCCCTTTAATTAGCTTCGTGGGTTTAATTTCCACATCATATTCAAGTATCACAACGATCCACTTACCTCTCTTACCTTCTAGGTCATTTTGAGTGAGGATTTCTTTCATAGCAGAGCTTGGCACATAGGCAATAATGTGTGAATGTAGAATGTACACCCGAAAATCCTTTAGAGCTTTCACCAAGGCAAAAGCCTGCTTCTCCATAATATTGAATCTGAGGGTAGCATCTCTCAGACTCCTAATGAAGAATGTTATTGGTTGCTCTATACCTTGCTGGTTCTTTTTCATTAGGACAATTGTTATGATATGCTCCGAAGCAAATGAAAAAACAATGAAATCTTGAGTGTAATCCGGCCTAATAAGAATAGGGGCACGAGACAAGGAAAATTTTACCTCATTGAAATATTTCCTTGCTTCCTCGGTCCACTTAATCTCATTATCTTTCTTTAGCATGTTTGTAATTTCCCTTATGATATTTGTTAAGTTGGGGATGAACCTCCTTAAGAAGTTTATCCTCCCAAGAAAAGACTAAGTTTCCTTCTTGTTTCTTAGAATGTCCACCTTTTGAATTACTTCTATTCTGCTAGGATCTATTCTAATGCAATCTTTGGAAATTATATGTCCTAACAACTTGCCTTCTTCCAACCCAAACAAATACTTCTTAGGATTCAGAGAGATGACATACCTTCTACACTTTTCAAACACAATCCTTAGGTGCTACAAATGATCCTCATCAGACTTTGAATACACAGTGATATCATCAAGATATATGACCAAAAATTTGTCCTTCTGTTGTGGCCACCAACAACCCCCCTCTTTATTTAGTATTAGCACTAACACTAAACAAAGTGGGGACTCTTAGTAAAAAATTTCAAAAAATTAAATAAAAAACCCATGTATTATACTCCTTAAAATATATCGCATCGCGAGTGAAGAGTAAAACATTTCTTTATGAGCACAATAAAAAAAAAACTGCGAAACAATGACGCAAAATTCATCGCATCGCATGCATTAAGAAGCACCCATAAATGAAGATCTTAAGAAATCTCCGATGGCCGATATGCGACATCGCATATCGCAACATCGCATATCGCAACATCGCATAAACAACACACAATAATTTAACGATCTGCGATCTACGATCTTGCGATAAACACGATGCTGTGATCTGCGATTTGCGATCCTGTGATATACTGATCAGGAAACTCTGCGATGACACATCTTGATAATGCGATCCACGATGCGAGTCGCAGAAATCGCCCATCGCAAATTTTCCTCGGCTCAGCATTCAAGGAAAGCTGTCCGTAAACCAAAACTGGGCGCGCGCCTTAAAGGAAATTAATGAACGTACACCAAGTGTTAATGAAGGACAATTTTGTGTTTTTCGAAGAGTCAGTTCACAATGAGTGGCATTATTTTATACATTCGTAGAACTTAGAGCTTTCGTGTCAATATTTATTGTCATTACTCTTTTCCTTTGCGTGAACTGCAGGAATGAAAAGCAGGAAACAACATGAAGCAATGTGCAGGAAACATCTAAGGAAAAATGGAAAGCGTTAAAGCTCATAGAAGAGATGCCCTCATAAACGGATACCGCATGCAACAGAACTGCAGATTCCAAAGCATTGCTGAACATATGCTAATATCAATAGGTGATTCAACACTCAGGGTCAAAAGCCCACAAAAGCAGCATGTTTACAAAAATTTGAAGCTTATGCTCGGTGAAGGAAAAGGCGCTAAAGATGAAAAACGCACCAAAAAGACCCAGATCAAAGAATGGAGGCAGTTTCTGATGCGCTAATCGCGCATCGCTAAGAAAAACGTTCAGAAATCAAAGTCCCTAACTTTCTTAGTCATTCACGAGTCTGGAAACCGAGATAGCAAAGGTAGAAGCGATTTGAGGGAAATTTGGGTTGTTACTAAGTATTTACGCAGTAAATTCACCCAGCCAGAGGAAGATTCCCTAAAATATCTTCTAGTTTACTAAAAAATGGTGCCAGCGCTTGCCATTTCTGTTTGCAAAACTCAAACAAAAGCAGAAAGCAACCAGCCGACTCTTCCCAGGCAAATGTTGAATGCTCGCAACATTAAGGAGCAAATACAAAAATAATTAGGAATTAGATTCAATTCTTTAGAAATAGTTTTACATAGAAAAAGGGCGGTCATTTAAACCGTATCCTAAATTTATGTAATTAAGTTAGTTAGTTAGTAGTATTTAAACCCTTCTCATGCATTTAGAGAAATGTCCAGAAATTTGTCAAAAACTTGTCCTCAGAACATGCACTTTTGCACCCTCAAAGGAGGTTTTGATGAATGAATGGATCAAGATTTATTAATGTTTGCATTTGATATCTGCTACTGATGTTGCACTTCTGTACTCTTAGTAGATATTAGAAGAAGGAGAGATAAATCATTGTTGCTTGAAGCTTATGAGTAGGACCAGTCATAAATGGTACTTTTATCTCTTGACCATTTCTGCTTATATTCTTAAAGTAATATACAGTTTTTAGTTGTTTATATGTTATTACATGAATGTTTGAGTTACCATTTGGCACTTTTGTACGATGGAGCCATTTATTTATGTCTGATATATGAATAACTTATTATGCGATATGTTGTTCACAACTGTTTTGCCTAACTTTTTATGCAAAGTGGTTCATCTTAATTGATTTCTATTCTTATAATCGTTGAATGATCTTTATTACCAGTTATTATTTGAAATCTCTTTAGATCGCATAATAGAAGAATCACATCCCGGGTCAGCATAGATTAGATGTGTTGTTTTCATTAGATTACAATAGCATAGAGTTAGATTAAAGTTTGAATTAGATTAGCTTAGAACTTTTATATCAGCAACATCCAATTCTGCACACATACACCCTTAGATTGGGAAACTAGTCCCATTATCCCCAGTCGAACCCACTATACCAAACGGATAAGGAGCTGCCAACCAAGGTCCGGACCGGGCGGGTATCCCCCTTGTTGTCGACCCAATTTTCGGGGCTTCAACACCTTCTTGTCAGCAAAAGTTATATCCATAGCTTGTTGAAACGTGGCTCCCACATTCATCAAACCAAAGGGAATTTTGGCTTACATGAAGGTACACAACGGTGTGGTAAATGTTATTTTGTCTTTATCTTTGAATGAACAAAAATATGGTTATATCCCAGAAAACCATCTAGCAATGACATCCTTCTTGAACCTACCACCCTTTGAAGAATGTGATCCATATTGGGCAAGGGATAATTTTCCTTGAGAGACACCTTGTTTAAATTTCTAAAATCCACACATAACCTAATTTCTCTCATCTTCTTCCTAACTGGAACTAAGTTAGACAACCACTTAGAAAATCTGAGAGGCACAATAATTCTGGCATCAAATAATTTTCTTACCTCTTTTTCGATCAAAGGCAGCAAAACAGGGTTTATCCTTCACAACTTCTATTTGAATGGCTTTTGGTCTTCTTTGATTGGGATAGTATGTTGAATGACTCCTTTATCATAGACCTTCAAATCATCATACCCCCATAAAAATACATCAAAATATTCTTTCAAGAGATCAATGTACTTCTGCTTCATTTCCGGGCTTAAATATTTGGACAACTTGACCATTTTGGGCTTGTCTTCTATGCCTATGTTACACTCCTCTACCCTTGTTTTAGTAGGCATCAATTTTGGCCTTTGAGCCACATCATTTTGGTCAAAAAGTTCTTCAAGTGGTACCAACCCTCTCGGAATGACATTGTCTTTCAACTACAACACCTTCAAATCTGCCACATGTTTTTCCAAGTTTTCTCTGATCTAATTTATAAAATTTTCCTTTTCACCTTCTTCCCATCCACTATCATGATCAATCCGCATCTTGGAAAATTCTTCCTTCTACAACACCTTCAAATATGCCACATGTTTTTCCAAGTTTTCTTTGATCTAATTTATAAAATTTTCCTTTTCACCTTCTTCCCATCCACTTTCATGATCAATCTGCATCTTGGAAAATTCTTCCTTCATTAACAGAAAATTTTCCAGTTGCCTATCATTTTCAAAAACCTGCCAGTACCTCACATTATCCAGGACAGTGGGCCTATGCCTGACTTCAATTTCATACTTTTTATTAGGGTGAATTGGAATCTCAAAATCACAAGCAGATGTATCTAGGGCATCTGCAATAGCATTTTGTCTCCTAGGAATAATGGAAAAATTGTACTCAGGAAAACATTGCAAAATATCCAGGACAACATTATGGTAAGCCCACATCCGAGGGTGTTTTGTTTGGTACTCACCTTTGATCTGCTTGATGATCAATTTTGAATATCCATAGATTGATATTCTTTTAGCCCCTGACCTTTTCAAAACTTGCAAGCCCAAAAGGAGTGCCTCATACTCAACTACATTGTTGGTGCAGTCAAAATCCAACTTGTAGGAACACAGCTTGGATTTTCCATTTACTAGACTAATTACCCACACGCCTGCATCAACACCTTCCTTGCTTGTTTCCCCATCAAAGTTCATACTCCAAATATGTTTTTCCCCTTCTTCTTCATCCACCTTGGCCTTCATCTATCTACCTTTCTTATATGTGTTGTTGTCTTGTGTCTTGTCTTCCCCTTCCTCTAGCTTTGATATGACAACTGAACTTTTCTTCTCCTCTTCAGGACACTCAGTGTTGAAAAATATGAATGAATCCAAATCAGAATGTATTGCATAAACAAGGTGATTGGTAGGCTTTTCCTTGTTGGTAATCATGTATGTCATCAATGGTTCCCAGTAAAGTCTCCTAGTTTGGCCACCAAAAACTGAAACAATGATGTATGACATGTCGGTTTGCATAACCCCTTGCAATTTTTCTATCCATGACCTTGATAAGAGCATTCCAAACTTAGGAGGTATGTATGCCACTACAATATCCATCACCATGCTCTTGGATGGAATTTGAGTTAGGGAAACTGCTAGGTCTTTTATCAGTCCCAAACACTTCACTTTGCTAGAGTCAAAAGAATACAAGTCTTTGTATGGTCTAGTCACATCAAGCCCAAGCCTCTCCATGATTACCTTCGGCATCAAGTTGTGGGAAGCCCCTGAGTCCAGCATAGCATTATGAAGGATTACATCATGTACATTTAGGCTCACATAGAAAGGAGGCACTTCACCATCCTGACTCTTATCTTCAATATTTGGTCCAAATAAGATGGCGGGATGATCATCAATTACATTAACAGTATCAAAAGTCTTCTCAATCTTCAAATCCTTTATAATCTAAACCCTATACTAATCATTCTTTAATAATTCACTTAAAGGAATGGAAATTTTAATTTTAGCAAGTTCAACTTCAAAATTAAAAAGATTTTGCATCTTATCTGTCTCCTTAGGAGTTGGATCCTTCTTGTCTGTGTTGTCTTTGGAAGATTCATCCTTCCTTTGATTGTTGTTTCTTGGTGCATCCTTTTTCTGACTGGTGTCTGCTACATCTTTCTTTATAGAACACGCTCCAAAATTTTTACTTCTTAAATTGTACTGCTTTTGGACCTGCATAATGGCATTTTGGTAACCCTTTTTATACTCCTTTGATTCAGCCATCATGATGTCATATTGAGACTGAGTAAATAACAACTCCTCTTCCTCTATCAAGGGGTTTTCAAACTGTTCTTGGTCTTCCTTAGTTAAATAGACAGTTTGTTGCCCATCACCAAAAAAGTGGATTTGGTCTTCAGGCGCTTCTTCATCTTCCTCATCTTGATCTTGTACATAGTTCTGCTAGAATGGGGGTCTCACCTACTACTGTTGTTGTTGTTCTAGACCTCTTTGCTCCCTTTGCTTAATTTGGATTTGTTGCTGCCTCCTAAAGTTTGGATTTTGAATCTGCGGACCTCCTTGGGGTTCTCTTGTGACAACTATATCTGATAGTGTCATATTCTCCATCATTTTCTCCATGGTCTTTACTAAGGTGTCCAATTTTGCTTCAGATGACGTAGAAAGTTCTTATTTAATGGTTACTTTCCTTTTTGACTTCATCTTAGATTTCTTCACCAAAAGGTTTGCCTCCACACTAACTGCATTTCTCTGCATGTCTTCAAGTGTTGCAGGGTTCCTTTCTCTAAGTTGGTACACCATCTCTGGATCGAAACCATCGGGGTAGTGGAGCAAGGCTAATCCGGGAGGAGGCTTTATATTTGCTGGAATGGAGTTATATACTTTGTTGAATCTTGTTGAAAAGTCTTGGACTGTCTTGCCAGCCTGTCTTTTCAATCTTTCATACTCAGAAAGGATCTCCAAAGGGTTCTTTTTCTCACCCCATATTGCAATGAAGGCATCTTCAAGTTCTTGAAAAGTGGCAAAAGTTCCAACTCTCACACCTCTGAACCATTTTTTCACCTCCTCGGAGAAACTTTGTGCCAATAACCTCATCTTTACATCCTCGTGATCAACCTCTTCAAGATCAATAAAATCAATGACCTTGTCTACATGTTGTCTCACAGTAAGTTCACCAGTGCCATCATACTGAGGGAGTCTTTGACCAAAATTTTGAGGCAAGGGATTTAACTGTGCAGGTAAGTTTAGAGGAGCATACCTAGCAACCATGGTTGATGTTTGAGTAGATGATGAGCTTGTTGTGGTGGTAGTTGTTATGGATGAAAGAGGTGGCAAAAAAGCAGTTTGTTGAGTAGTGGTTATAATAGGAGGTGTATAAAAAACATATGTTATGGGAGTAGAGCAGTGAGGTGGACTCAAAGAAGCTGTGAATGTAGGAGCAACAGATGAAGCAAATGAGGGAGGGACTTTCCACTAGAAGATGACTACCTTTTCAATAGTCTACTGCAATTTATTGACTAAACCCTTAAGCTTTTGAAACAAATGTAATATATTCCTTCCAAATTCAGTGATATCAGTCTTTGGAGGTGGGATATAAGGTCTCAATATTGACTCATCTATGAAAGTTTCGGAAATAAAAGATTCAGACTTGGTTCTAATAAAAAAGTGTTCAAATGGTAAGTCGAATTTAATGTCCTCAACCGTAATCAAACTTTTAGGTAGAGAGTAGGACCTTCCAAGGGACTATTACTCCCTTGACCTTCTTCAAGTCTTCTATTTCTTCTAAGAAATTTTTTAGGGTTGTCTACAATTTTAGGAGGATTTGGGTCAAGATTTTGTCTAGTGTATCTCCTTGAAGATAGATTTCCACTCACAATTAGACTACAACTGACCTCAACATTGTTTTTCAAGGTGATCGTTCAACCTATTGATTTCTAGCAGTCTATCAACTAGAGGGCTAGGATATAGTTCTAAAATGAAAACCTTCCCAAGGAAAAAATTGACTTTTATCCCCGACAACGACGCCAATATGTTAGCACCATGTAATTAACCTCTAGGCTGAAAAAAGGATCATAGGGGTAACCACAAACCACTTTAGGCTAATATTTAGCCCTCTTATCCTTGGAGAGGACTCTCTCACTCAAAATTTTCAATAAATGAATGGGTTGACTCCAAAAGATCTTAGGCTAGTTATGTTAATCAGTGAAACAAGTTGATTTGATTGAGTTGCAGGTAAGTGTGGGAAATTACATCCATTGGGCATGGAGTCACCTTAGGAATAGTCTTCAGTGAAAAAGGACAAGGATGGTTATATCTAAACAAGGGCAAGTTATACAACATGTTGATATCTTGATCTAAATTCGTTGTAGAGTAGGGTGAAGAAGGACTTAGAAGAAATACATAAATTACTTGGTTAACAAGATGCAAAGCACAACCATGTGAATTCTGAATCAATTACTAGTTAAACCAAACATGAGATCTATGTAAAATAGCATGGAAAAATAGAAAAAGAAGTTCAACACATGAGAAAACACATTACCAACAGAGACTGTCACATGAATCCTTGCTAATCAAACCAACCTTCCTTGTATTTTACTGAAAATTCTGATAAGGAGTACAAAAAAATGTCTTTTTCCACACACTAACCAACCAACACCATTTTCTATGTCTTTACATTATTATATATAATGAGGAATTCGAATTACCACTCTAGGTGGTTGAATTCACTTCATAAAAATCGAATGGTCTAGATACAATGCATGTTTACTTGCTATGTAGAAAAATAGGAACTGTTATATCAAGACTAATACAATTTAGAAACATCAATCAAGTTGGAATATTTGTTTAACAACTCAAAATACATGACTTTAAACTTATCGACACTTATCCATAACCAAAATTACTTCTAGAAGTTCCAAAATAAAATTGACTGATATGTTTGCGCAACAGAGGGCATAAGTCTTCAAACTCAACATGGTTGTAGATCGTTCCAGACAAAACTGAGCAGATGGATGTGCTTGATATCATGGTGTGTTGGTGTAGAACCTACTAAGTGCTTCCTTCCTTTCTTATCTCCTCCTCTTCTTGCTAGATGATTGTTTGGTTTCCTTGAGTTGTTTTCTAACCGTGGCCATCTTGTCATATGATTGTTCCTTGAATTTTTTTCTAGCCTTGGCTAGCTTTAGTTTCATCAATCTTAACCTTCTTCTCAGGATCAAATTCCTAGTGTAGTAGCTCTTTATCTATCTATGTAAAGGAAGGGTCCACTTTAAAACTACCTTGGCTTTATCGATTGTGTTAATAGCTTCCAAAACTTCAACATATATTTTATTTTTGTACTTTCCAATCCTTTCTATCAACCTGATGTTGACACTCAATTTTCTCAAGCAACTTATGATACTCTTTCAACTCATCAAACTCTAGCATTCTTTTTTGGTTGGAAGGGTCTCTTTCATCTATTCTTCCCTCTTGGTTGCTGACCTTATCCTGGTTCTTCCTGGTTGTTTTGGCACATTGATCTCTTCCACATCAATCACTTGTTTTCCTTTGTCTTGGGTTGTAGGTCTAGAAGGCCTCCTGGATGACTCACCTTCACTATATTGGGCTTCCTTTACTGCTTTGTGTCTTATCTCTTTGTTTTCTCTCTGCAAATAAGCCACCATGAGATGGGCTTTGTCAAGTGTGTCTTGCAGCTCTATGATTTTTAGATCCTTGTCCTCCATTAGAGCCTCTTGGCTATCTCCTCCAAATTCTTTACCACTCATCTTAAACTGCTCTGGTACATCATCAGGTACCTCAATGGTCTTCTTAGAAGTGGTTTCTTCAACAATTTTTCTTGTAGTGGACCTAGTTCTTATTCTATGGGGAACCTTTGTTTCTTCATGGGAAACTTGTGGCATCTTACCTTTCCCTTTATCTATTGTTCTCCTATCCTTCAATGATTTATTGACTATCTCTTCAACTTCAGGCCTACTGATTGACTCTTCAGCTGCAGGTTCCCCTTCATGTGTGCCCACAGAGGGAGTGTCTTCTTGAGTTTTAGAGTTTTCTGAATGGGCCATCAAACCCGAGGCTGACAAGAAACCATCCCAAGACCTTTTCCTCTTCTGCAACTCATTCAAAACCAACAACTTGATCAATGCAAAGTGGAACAAACTGGGCAAGTTCTTCTCTCCCTTGGACTAAACTTTTTCTACCATTTTGCCCAAACTTTTGAAAAGGTAATGGGGTAAGTTAAGACTCCTTTTTCTAGTGAAGTGCATGAGAAGCCTAATATGATATTGGTACACTCTACTGAAATGACCCTCACAGGTGAAGTATCTTTGTATCACCTTCAACAGTTTATTGTGGTGGTTCAACAAGTAATTCCTTGGAAATGTAGGCCCATACTTACCTTTATACTGAGGTTTTACAAAATATTTGTAGTGTGATGCATCAAGCTCCATGCCTTTGAACCAACTTTCACCAAGTAGGGGTATCTCTGTGGCTTGGGAGATGGTTTCTTCTGAAATTGTGAACTCCAAGTCCCCAACCTTCACCTGGTTACCTTTAAGACTGAGAGAAAATAAGCTGGCAAGCTGAAAGTGGTAACCATGAGTTTGAACCTTCACACAAAATGCTATACAACATGCTTGTTCAAATGCCACTCAGATAGCTAGGTCAGCATTGACCATCTCCAGACTCCTGGGTTCAAATTAGACAACATCTCCAGACTCCTGGGTTCAAATCAGACAACATCTCCTCCCCTTGATTTCTTTTTGTTCTTTGGGTTTTCCATTTGGTTGTACAAGCTTTAAATCATCCCCACAATTGGACTTTTGTGCAATGAAAAGTAAAAGAGGACACAGTAGAACAAGGGAGCTTTGTGCAGTTTGTACATAGTGAGTTGGTGGGAAATTTAGGACAATTAGGCCAAACGGGATCCCAACACCAGGTGAGGTTTTGGTGGCTTAAAAATTAGGCTTTGAAACATACACCAACCCACACAATATTTTCAAACCACCCTTCATGCGAATTTCACAGAGAACAGATTTTACGCAGCATAAAAAAATGAAATTTTGCGAATGAGGGAAAACCAGGTGGTTTCAACTGAAAGAAATAGTTTCACATTTTGATACAGAGAACCTAACAAACCTGGCATGCAACGATTCGACCAACAAATGTGATTGTAGCCAAAATTAATATGCAGAATGCGTGCATAGCAGATACACAACAAATGTGATTGACATCCAAGGTTCCAATGGTTTGGGTTAGTCTCTAACGCAAAGAATGGCTGGAGGGAGCTATGCAATAGCCATACATCATGAAAGATCTAGAGAGAAAGGAGAAAACCTTAGCTAACAATTTGTGGGCTTCTGAGATTTGTACTCAGTAGTTCCGTAGCTTGACTAGTTAGCACAACAGTTGCGCAACGACCATGTACCTTGAGCTCAAACCTCCTTCTTCGACTGTCTGCAACCTTCTTTGAAACCTCAGACTAGTTTAGAGCTCGAATTTCACTTTGGATGAAGGAGAAATGAGGGATGGCTTAAAGAATTTGAGTTTTATGCCTTTCACATGTCCCTTTCATGCACTGATGGTAAATTTTGAGTGGAGGGAGTGAGGTGACATGGGTAAAAGATTTTAATGATGAGAGGTACACACCACTAACATATCCATAATGCATTTTAACAAACTGAGCTTAACTGACATGACTTCATTATTGACTTATGATGCATGAAACCCCATGAAATGACCCCTTAAACCCTCATAATGACTCCTTTTTCCTCCATGAGTACAGTTTTGAAATTATGACCCCCACATGAACTTTAGACTCTCACAAATTTGATTTTGGGTTCAAAGACTCCCTTTATGACATGAAAAGTTACAATGAACTTAACTCATATGACTCTTTATACATACAAACCCTTTAGACTATGACACCTAGTGATTTCATAGGCTTGACTTTACAAAGTAACCCCCAAAATGAAACAGTAAGATAGGCATATTGATTCCGAGATTATAGGACACTAACAGGAAGAATGGACATGTGGACTAACATTTTCCTATTTCATTTTATAATGACGTGACTAGGGTTGTAGTCCCTGTGTCACTTTGACCTATATAGGAAAATGGTCCCGCAAAGGACAATCATTTTCTTTGTGTTATTGTATAGTGACCTAATTAGGTAGGTTATTCTTGTCACTTTGACCTGATTAGAGAGAATGGTCCTAGAGGTTGTAGCCTCTTGACATCATAATATGATCTCACAAAAGAAACCTTAATAATTCACAAATATTTAGCAGTAGTTCAAAAATAGTATTCGTACACATTGTACTCGGTTTTCTCAACAGTGAATTCTATGCTTTTCTGTTTGAAAAAAGGGAAGATAAAGACTTAATTAATTACACACACACACACACACATATATATAATTATGAAAAATGTATATAAACAAACCTAAAGTTAAACCCCATCTAAACCTTATCAAAAAATCATAACCAAAATCAATCTTAATAATTCCCAAACCCAAACTCGAACTCAAACCATGTTACTTAGCTTGACTCCATATGCCCAAGGACAAGGCACTAATCCAAATTGTTGGTGATCAATCTCATATTTTATCCATCTTTTCTCTCTCTTAAATTTTGGTCCTTACAAGTCTGGCAAAGAGGGCTAAGGCTTGGTGTGACTTCTAGGGAGGAAGTATTCTGGTGATTGGAGAGCCTAAAAATCAAGACGGTAGGGTTTTCAACAAAACCTATGAATTTTGTGGGCATCCACTCCAATTTCATCCATAAATTATCTTGCCCTAGTTGTTTTCCCTAAGAGGGAAACCCTAGTTCTTCTTACCTCAACTTAAGAACTTTTTCGAAGATTTCATGAGCCTTGGCTTGGCTAATATTCATTTCAAGAAACCTTTTCTCTTTGCCTTGACCTTGAGTTACTCCAATACTTGTCAAGTCTATCAAATACTAGGTCTTGAGCCCTTATTTATAGTCGTCTTCATAAAAGGTGAATTACTTCCTTATGAAGCCTTGAACTCAAATTGTGTCTTTCTTAAAGAGATATTAGTGAGATAATTGTGTATATTAACCCTAGAATATCTTTTATAAGTGATCTATTTCCTACTAAGACTCTTCCCATTGGTGAAAATTCATAAAGAGCAAGGGATTATGGTTGAGGTGACATTGGGGCTTGTTACCCACCACCTGTGGGTGATACCCATAGGAGAAAATTTTCTCCTACATTGTCTTTAGCCGGCAGCCAAAAACCCCTTGCAACCACCAGATAGCTCGATGTGCTCTCATCTCCGCCACCTGAATCAAGCATTATCAACCTTCACCCAACTGATATGATCATATGTTTGAAGGTGGGCCTTCTATTACACAAAATTTTGTCACTGTCCCTGTAATCCCCGTTCCTTGATCTTGGAGGACCTCTATAGTGAACACTACATGTTTTCCCCTCATGAAGAAACTCCCATTGTGTCCCTCTTCATGAGAAGAACAATTCCCTTTTGCACCATTTCCCCAAAATATTATGTTTTTCCCAGTTTACAAGACTGGTGCTAATGGCCCTTGTTCTCCTCACGTCAATATGTCGGTATTAATACTGTCCCTAGCACTGAATAGAGCGACTAAGCTTTGTTCCAGTCATGTCGATCCTCTTATGGAAAGTTTTTAAATAAAGAGCCAAAGCTTCCAAATTTAGAAGCTTCGTAACGGAAGTCTGGTAAATGGTTTGGCCAGATGGGGTAGAGGATGTTAGTTTGGGCTCCTTTCCCCTATAATGATGGAACTACCTCAAGAGATAAGACCTTCTCCCATGAGAAGAGGATCCATCTCCCTTCCATTCATGCTATATAAACCTCCCTTTTTCCTAAGAACAAGCTATTGTTAGTGCGGAAGTGTTAATTTTGGTGTGCTAGTGCTAATTAAGTTTGGAGTAAACAACAAGCTATTCATAATTGTAGCTCTCTAGTTGTGTGAGGGAGAAGTGTGAATTTGGTTTAGTGTGAAGCCTAAAGGGAAGAGCCTTAAAACTATCATTCTTGAGGTCATCATGGAATGTTAGCAAAAGTGTGTGGGAACCTGGTTTTGTCGGAGGAGAATGACAACGTCAAGACAATGGTTGTAATCTCTTCTTGATTCATTATATATGAAACTATTGATTGATTTCCTACATGATGTGTCATCTTACATGTTCATGGTTTAATGTTTCTTGACTTGTTAAATAGGTTGAAGTATAAATTTTCTATTATCACGGTTGTTGTTTGTTGTTGTTTACTTGTTTCAGGTGTTTGGAGAAGGAAACAAGAGATAGTTGGAGCGAGCAAGCAATGACACCATCAAACGAGATAAGTGTACTAAGAGGTAGGCCCTCTTAATTGGTTCTAACCTAAGGAAATCTTCCATAGAATGTATCAGTTGTGACTAGACCCATTATCATGCTAGAGGCAATTATTTGTGTCCGCAGTCATAATTTTACTTCACCACAAATTGGAGACCATACTGGGGAACCAATCCTTCTGTTTTTCTTGTTTGAGATTTCATGATTTTGTGTGAACTTTTCTAGTTCAAATTTTTCCCTTTGGTTTTGTTTCTTTTCCTTTGCTTACTGGTCTAAGTTTAAAATTCATAGTAGCAAATCTGGTCCCAGCTTTAAATTTTTTTTATTTTTTTCTTAGCTCCCTCGCTCAGCACACTTAATTCATTGACAATTGCGTCGATCAACACAATATGCTGAGAAACAATCGCGTCGACCTACCTCTGGCGCTTGTTGTTAGTTAGGCAGTCACGTCTATGCTTGTAAGTGAAGATTAGGGTTTGTCCCCAATTTTGGCCAGTGTGTTTTTCTCTCATGATTTCGACCCCATAAGCCTTTTAGACCATCTTCTCCCTGACTAGAAATATGTTTTTCATTTGGTTTTGTTTGCTTGTTGGTTTGTCATCTTTCTGCTTGATTTCTTGGGTCATTGGGTGGTTAGTGGCACTAGGTCATCTAGATTGTCATCCATTCAGCTGATTGTGAACTCAATGAGTCGAGTTGTTGGTGTATTTACTCCTTGCATTTCGTTTGCGGTCCTATTACGGCTTTGACCTCCATTACACAAGTTTGAAAAGTTTTTGTTTGCTTGTCTAAATGTTTCTTTTCCGGCATGGATCACATTGCTTGTCTTGTTTTTGGTAAAGTCAGTGCTTTATTAGTCTGAACAAGTTTCTCTTTTCATGTTTTCATTTGCTTGAAGAGCTAATTGTCTCGAAAACTTTTTCATTGAAGTATTGTATGCGAAAAATTCATTTCATCATTTCATGAAAAAGTATGAAATTCTAGTTTGTTGCATCAGTATGCTATGGTAGTCAACATTATCAAAGACTAGGATTGCATTGTCATTCAAAACAAAAAATAAATCTTTTTTCTTTTAGAAGGACTGATAGAAATGTACTTGTCACAGTATTAGGGAATGGAATGTATTTTTCATTAGTTTATTTTCTCAAAAATTGAAGTAGTGAAAAATAATTTTTCTTTCAATTGCTTGGTTGTTTGCATTTGATTGTGTGTTTCCTACCCTCTCTAGTGTAGACAATTCATCGAATTGAAAGGGTCTTGTCTCATTTAGTTGCATTTAAGGTTTTTTGAGTCACATATCTAAGGCTTGAAAACTAAGACATAACTCAAGATAAAATTTAAAATGAACTCAATTAACCTAAGGCACATTTGAAATCTAACAATCATATCTAGAAGGTCTAGGCTAGAGACGTGTTCCGACATCATTAAACTTAGCAAATATCGTTAGCTTTGGCATTTGACAGTGCTAGTAGGGATTTGTGCTCCCCCTACCATCGAGTATATAACAGGAGACCACTCTAAGCTACAATAATTTATCCATAGGAAGTCGAGTCGGCCGCCTTGCAAATGTGATACACCGAACACAACATTCGGGGAGATTGCATGCCCGTACTTCTCGGTTCGCCGCGAGGTATTCTGCAGTTCACAGTTCCCTGGTAATCCTTTTTACCTAGATCATCTGGAGTAGTCATTTGATCTTTTTTACTCATTAAACTTAAAATATCATTCGAGCACTTGTACTTTCAAGCTCATTTCCAATCGAAAGTGACATAGTCATCTTTTTTCTTTGTCGAATCTTAACAAAATGAAAGAGCACTAGTCTATTTATGCATCTTAATAAATTGATTACCCATGATCTGATAACATCCTGTTAGTGTTTTCTAGACCAAATCTTGAGTTTCCCTTAAATAACATTTTAAAGCCTTGAAGTTCAACTCTCTTTCTCTTCTATTAACTAAGGCAAGGTCATTGTGGCTGAACCATCTGGTTCACCTAGTTCCTCTCTCTCTCCTTCACCTGAAAGATTGCCTGAGGAGTTGTTTCCTAAATTACCAGACTCACTCGAGGACCAAGGTGTTGAACTTGGAATAGTTCTAAGCATTCAACCTTTTTCATCTTGTCCTCCACCTACTTCAGATACTAGGTCACCCATTGATATTGGCCCGAAATCTTCGGACAATCCCATTCAACTCCTAAGAGTGCCTCGACCAATGACAGTCAGCTTGGACTAGTTATCTATCCTTTGAATCCTTTTTTTGACCCTGTTTTGATATCATCACAGCATCCATACGATAAACCAGGTTTTCCTTTAGAAATATCCCCTCATACTTCTTCAGTCGTTCATCATTGTTTATTCCTAGATATGGAACCCGAAGGCGATGCTCCAGTCACCTCTCCGGAGGAATCAGAAGTTTCTACTCCACGCATTGTTGAGGAAGAAGAACATCCTTTTCCTCCTGAAGGTCTCCCCTATATTGGGAGCATTCCCATCAGCGTGCCACCTAATTATGTATCTTTTGCACAGTTGGTTTCAAGTACACCTAGTGCCTCATCACTTTACAATAACCCTATTTGGGTGTCAGGCGCCATGCCTACTAAAGGTTTGTTCATTGTGAACTCGACCTCCTAAAAGGACATTAACTCAGTCCCGGTGGAACCCATTGATCCGAACCCTCTTGTATCATCCAACACAGTCACCAGTCTAGTTCAACTGACGGTCTCGAGGAATGTCTCTGTCAGTTCCTCCATCCCTCTGGTTAGTGGCCAAGTTGTGCCACCGCTTGGGGGGCAGAACCTGAATGTTTCTATGATGTCAGGCGCCACCAATTTGAGTGGCTTACAAGCTCACATGCTTGGTATTAACTAGCCTTCTTCTGGCATTATTCAAAACCCTGTTGATCCTGCTGGATCAAGGAATGTCCAATACAAATAGGTTCAAAATTCCGGTGGTCCGTCTGGGTCAAGAAATTTCTAGTATCAGCATCCTTATGGGGCTCAGGTCCAATGCCAAACTCCTTATGTTCCATATGGTTCTAAAGGAATGGTTAATCAGCCTTACACCCTTCAGTCTGGGCAGTATGTTTAGCTTAACTCATCCACTTTCCAGGGTGGCTATGGGCAGATTCAGTTCAGAAATTTTCCAGGCACTATTCAAGTACCCTTGCAACAACAAGGACAACCTCCACAACAATAAGGGAAACCTTTGTTACTGCAAGGGCATCCCTTGTTGTAGTAAGGCTATCCTCGCAATAGCAAGGGCAAATGATCCCATGGCAAAGTTAACTGCAACAACCCTTGCAACCGTTGCAGCAAATGCATTATGCTCTGCAAACTTCCTAGCCCATGTCCTCACAGGACCAACCTCTAAAGTCCTAGGGACAAATTTGTCAGCCGCAAGGCCAACCCTTGCAGCAACAAAACCAACCTAGGCAGCAGCAACCCTTGTATACATATTAGCAGGGTCAACCCTTGCAAGGGCAAGGCTAGGGTCAAGTCCTATAGCAATAATGTCCTAGGTCAATAGGTCCATAATCCTTTTAGCCAAGGGCAGCAGATACAAAACCCTAATGTCTTAGGTCAACAGGTATAAAATCCTTTTGGTCAAGGGTAGTAAGTACAAAATTCCCATGTCCAAGGGAAACAAGTGCATAATCCTTATGCTCAAGGATACCAGGTCCCAAATCCTCTTGTTCAGGGGCAACAAGTTCACCACCTGTATGTTCAGGGACAATAGGTACAATACCCATATGTCCAAGGTCAACAAGCTCAACAACCTCTTAACCCATATGTTGCTTATCAACAACCTATGACTGGATAGTTTCAAGGTATTCAAGGTCAAAATCCTCCCTATGGCCAAGGTAACCCACAATGGGGGCAACATCAAATGCCATATGGCCAAAATCCCCCAGTATGGGGTCAAAATCCTTACCAACAGGGATGAGCTCCTCTACTCAGACCCACTTACCGACCTTCAATTCCTTTCAATACTCAATTGCCATTCTTGGCCACACTAGAGTTGCTAGATGTGTCTCGCCTTATGAATGATCCAATTCTTCATTCACCATACTGGCCTCCAGTGTCATCAAAGATACAAAGCGATTTTCCAAAATTCGATGGGAAAGCAAAAGAAGATCCTCAAGCCCACATGATGACATATCACCTCTAGTGCTCTTCGAACTCTTATGTTGACAATGCCATTCATCTTTGCCTTTTCCAACGAACCCTCACAGGTGTTGTAGCCAAGTGGTACAACGAGCTTCCTCGAAGTACTTACCATGACTTTAACTCTTTATCCACGGATTTCCTCATGCATTTCCAACTGCCAGTTCGCTATGAAACTGGCACCTATTTGCTCACATCGCTTAAGCAAGATACTACCTCACACATCTCAGATCACATCCATGAATGGAGACGTAGAAGTTGCCTTATCAAATTCGATATTGCTGATCAGTTGCTCACAGAATAGTTCACTAAGTCATTTGTGGCCCCAATTGCTCGCTGTTAGCTACCTATACCAATAGGTTTCATATTTCATGATTGACAATGAAAAGTTCCAAATATGCTCTGCTTTGATCATGCAAAGATCACATATTTCCTAGAGAAAACAATCTGTGTATATAGCTTGATGTTGTCTCAATTTTGATGGATGGTCCAATAGCCTAATCTGGATCATGCCATGTTTTGAATTTCCAGTTGTAGAATAGAGAAAGAAGTCTGTCCAAACTGTTTAATCTTGGCAGACAAGTAGTCTAGGTAGAGAAGAAAGGCTCCCAACTGCTTAATCTGGGACCTTGGAAGAAATAAGGGTAGAAGTAGATAGAAAAACAAAAGAAAAAGCCAGAGAAAAGAAAAGGCAAATAAGGGTCTGCAAGTCCAAGTGCACCCTCCAAGAAGAAACAAAAAATGCTAGGCAAATAGATGGGTAGGCAGATGAGGTTGCAGAAATATCATTCCTTGCAAATAAATGTGTGCTGAAATGTTCACAAAGCAAAAACAATGAATTGAGAAGGTGTTCTTCTCCATCAGGTGGCAGCAAAGCAAAGAAGCATGTCTAACCTCCCTTCTTCCCCTCTTCCCATTCATTACTAACATCCTATCATCAGTTGAGATTCATGGAAGAATTGATGGTTTTATGGTGGTTCTTAGTCCTTTAAAAGCCACATTTCTTGTCTAAAACTCTTTTCATTTTGCTCTACTCCCTAAACTAAGCTATTTTCAAACAAACTTAGTGGTATCTCCCCTCATCCACCCTTTCTCATCCATATTAACCCCTAACTCTATTGTATAATTCCCCTATGTTACCCTTTCCCTATTATTATAACACCATGGTGTATAAACCCCAAACATTGTATAAATATCCCTCCCCTTGGCATTATAGCCAACTAAGTTGTTTAGGGAGACTCTAGTCCACCAGGGGCTGTGGTCAACCCTGTCTTGGGGCTGCTCTAATCTCTGGTTATGAGCAACAACCTTTCCCCTAAGCCCTCACCTTTCCTCTGTTCAAAATGCCACAGAAAACCCCTTTCCCCCTGCTAAACCCACTCCTAAACCCCTTTTTCCTTATAAAACCCTTGAAAAACCCAAAAATCCCCAAAACACATGCAAAAACCCCTAACCCTAAGGTTCTCCGCCCGAAAATATTTAATTTAATATTTTAATAGGCCAGCGGGACCCCCCAACCTGCACGATCCGTCGGAGGACCCGCCAGCCGTCAGATCTCCGCCGCCCAGATCTAACGGTGGGCGGTAATTTTCACTCCCCGACCTGCCGACCTTTAACGTCCGGGGAAAATGGTTTTCTGCCCTGTACAGGGACGCGTGGCAGGAGGTGGGGTTGTTCAGAGCCCCCTCCCCGATACCGCCTTTGGCCCAAAGGTGGTGCGGGGAACCCGCTTACCGCCTCCCCATTACCACCCATCCGGCGCACGTCACCCTCACGTCAGCCTGACGTCATGTCGCTTCCGCCCACCCCCGCGTCCCGTGGCCCTCCACGTAGCCCTGCCACCGCATTTACCCGCCACCATGTCTTGCCACCCTGGCCTACACCTCAACAGCCACGTCACCTCCGTACCCGGGCCCCACCATGACGTCATGCTGACATCATCGGCGGAAAAGCGCCAATGGCATGTTTTGTCCAAATTTGTCGTTATAAATGACTAAATTAGTCGTTTGTGGTCATTTTCATGCACAAACGACGTAGCCGTTGTCAACCAGCTGCCGCGAAAATTCGTTTCTAGCCATCAAATTCAAGATTCAGACTGCTACAAGTCAAGAATTCAGCTACATTGAGCCTGCACAGTTCGGCCCGCAGGCCTGTCAAACGTTTTTCCAGGTATTTCACCAGATTTCCCCATTTTGCCCATGCATTCCATTTCTCTGTAAATTCACCATTGAAGACTGGTCAAAATCCACAGTCTAGCTCTGTCTGCTAACCAAGAGTCAGCTAAAGTAACTTGCATTGCCCCCAGAACTAAAAATTGACATTAAAACAACCGTTCCGCGGGCCAGAACCATAAAATTGTCCTCGAGGTGCTCGGCATTGTTCCCTTTTTCCGAGTACAGGCCAGCTGCAATTTCTACCAAAGGAAACCTCATACCCTCGGCAACTTACCCTTAGCAATTCACATCCCTGTGAATTTGCAACAAACTACAGAAACCAGCTTGCATTTTCCACTGAGAAAAACACTTCAGACTTGGTCTACATTTGGCTTATTACTTAAGCTCTTAAAGAACTTTGCAAACCATTGCCATCACCTTATTTAAAAATCAAGTTTTATAATGGCTGCTTCTACATCCTCATCCCTCAGTGTAGCTCCATTAAATCCACCAAATAAAGAGCTGGAGGCCTTGGCATTTGCTGACAAGGACTATCTTATTGAAGACTTTGAGGGTAACAGGGACTTCTTGCAGACCTTCTGTCAATTAAGAGAGGACTATAAGGATGGTCATGGTACACATGGGATATGGGAGTCAAACCTACCATACTATTGTCTCCCAGCTGTAAATGTCTTCCCTGAAATCATTCACCTATGTGCTGAAAACTATGATGTGGAGCACAGAGCTATTAGCACTCCATCTGGGAGGATCCATTTCTACATTAATGCTGAGTCCATCAACAAAATGTTACATTTTGATCAGACAGAGTTGCTAATCCCATTTTCCATGAACTATTTGCTGGACACTGGTGCTAAGATGACCAGTGAGGAGATTCAAAAGGTCACCAGGACATTCATGAGACCTGAGTGCCAGCCTACAGGGCCACCTCCATACCTAGATGTCCATTTCAATGATGTAGGTAGGCTTTTACTGGACATGATTGCCTATGTGTTGGGATACAAAAATAGTGAGCATGTGGATAAAACAATGCTGGTATTGCTATCTGCTTAAAGCCCACGCCAACCCCCTGCCCGCAAATATAACTTTGCTAAGTTCATAGCTAACAAGATTCATGATCAGTTGAGCAGAGTGGACAGACAGGGGGTGTTCAAGTACTCGGCCTATATTTACCACCTGTTCATGTACTATCATTCTGAAGCCTTCCCATGCTACATCAAAAAGCTGGATCACAGAGGGGAAAGAAGATCTGTCATCTTCTGGACCTCTGTCTATCACAAAGTCACAAATTCACCCTACACCTACTGTGAATTTGTTGACCAATTTTTATACCCAGTCTCTTGCCTGTTGATGAGGTCCCCTCCTCCCAGAATATCAAATGAGATAAAGAAAGCTCTGCAACTTTCCAAAAAATATAAAATAGGTGACTGGTACCTATATGAGAACCATACTGCCATTAGGATCTATGGCTGTGAGCTCTGTCCATACAGGCTCCCAAAATATGTACCTATGAGGTTATTTGCCTTGGAGTATTACAGGCAGTTGATTCAGTCCGACCTCACCCATTTCCACAACGCCAAAAAGAAGGCCCACCTCAAGTTCAAACACCAGTTGGGCCCCTTCATCATGAACAAGAAAGAAGGGTGGGAAGATGAAGACCTAATCCTTAAGGATAAATACAAGCTGTCCTATAGTTTTCGGTGGGTCCATTATGACCCTGAAGGTTTCATCACTGCTAGGAGAAACAAGTATAGGCTTATAGGCATTAAGCATTGCCAGTACTCACACATTGAAAAATATGCCAACCTGCAAGAATGGCAGATGGATACTCTAGTTGAAAATCTAACTGAGGAAGAGACAATGCTAAAGAATGTGAAGGAGCTTGAAAAAACTATTGACCTAGACTATGTGCAGCAGGTACCTTTCAGACCACCTTATTCGGTGGGAGAAGGGACCTCAGCCTCAAGGACTACACCAGTAATAAAGGCATCTTCCACAGCAGCACCAGTGTTAGATAAAGGCAAAGGGATAATGGGTGCAGAAGAACAAACAATGAAAGAAAAGTTTGCCCCTTCAGGTGAGCAGCAGCAAGAGCAACAACAAGAACAACAGCAAGGGCAAACTATCCTTCCACAAACTGAGCTACCAGCAGCTCCAACACTGCAAGTTACAGCCCCACAAACTGAGCCAGTAACTGCCACAATTTTACAGACCCCAGCACATGAGGAAAGGGGGACAAAAATAGATAGAGAAGAGTCCACTCCTCTCAGTGGATCCTCCCACTAGCCAGAAGCCAAAAGGCAAAGAGCAGACTCCCCAGAGGTAGAAGACATTACTGAAGATGTCTTGGATAGTGCAAGAAAAGACAGGGAGGGCAGTCAGCATACAGGTACAAGCTCCTTTCAGCAGGAGCAAACTTTACAGCTCGGTTTGGAGGTGTCCTCTTCTTCCCAACAAAGCAAGAAGCCCAAGAGCACCAAGGCTTCTTTCAAACAAATAAAAGCTCAGAATGAGCTGCTAAGGGCTGAGGTCTACAAGCAATTCATAGATGCAACACCAGCCCAGCAAGAAAGGCTAATGTTGGTATATGACATTCAGGAGGAAAAATTGCTCCTCAGCCACTTTAAGCCCAAAGGGCCGCAGCCTAAGACAGTTGCAGATTTTGTAAAGACAAGGGTGGAGGTCCTAGCCAGAGATATACATCCCATGGACCAGATTGAACTCCATAAGCAAGCTGGGGAGATGGTCTATGCAACCTTGGAGGAGAAGGCCACCATGGCACATGAGCTGAAAGAGTCCCTCAAAAACACCAATACCCAGTTGGACTTTGAGAGAATGTCCTCTCTGGCCAAAGACAATAGAATAAAGTCTCTGGAGGAGATTATCATTGATCTAGGACATGATCCTAGTGATCCAAAGGGTGTGAAGGCCCTTATGAAGAAGAAAGATGATGACCTCAATGCCTTGAAGAAAAGATTGAAGGTGTGATGAGCCCCAAAAATGGACAAATATTTGGGCTCATCCAACCTCCTAATTTGACTTGATTCATTTGTTTATTGCATGTTTTTGATTATTTTTATGTTAATAGAGTGAATTTGGTTAGTCATTATGCCAAAAAGTCTAATGGGTGCTTTGTGTAGCCTTTTTGGTCAACTTGGAGACAAATTTGAAGGTCTTAATGAGCACTTGGCAGCCAAATTCGTGGGAGAACAAGCTAGAGGATTTGTAGGAAGGTGTCCCCCTCATTTATGGGCCCTTACCTCGAATTCTCCACCATCAGCTCGGAGTTCAAGGGCCACCGAATCAATCAGCTCAAGGGCAGCCAAGCAAGTCAAGTTGGACTACTGTTAACTACAAGTCTTGGGCAGCCAAGTCCCTAACTTTTAGGAGGACTGTTGGGTCCTCAAATTGTATAAATAAGAAGGCTTGGGGCCTCATTTTGGTTAGCTAGTGGGTAGTCATTTTGTAACTAGTTAGTAATTTCGTTTTAGCCATTAGTCAGCTAGTTTGTAGTTCGATTTTTATGCAATAGAGTAGCTTTGCTTTCAGCTCATGTTCAAGCTCTCCTTGTGGACAGTTTTGATGTAACTTTTCATTTCTTGATTAATAAAGATGGATCCAGCTTTGCACCAGCTCTAAATCGTTCTTGGGAGGCTGTAGTTCTTGGGGTTGGGCCCATCTCAAGCGCCCAATACCTCCCTTGTTTATCTTTATGTGTTTGCTGCGTTCTTGAAATAAAATCTGCTCTTTAGACTTAATTCGTGCTTTGTTACTTAGGTTTGTTTTGATGGTTCAAGTAGCTTTTCATGTTTATAATAGATTGGTAGGAGTTTGTTATGCATTTAGACCTTTTGGCATGTTCTTGCTCACGTGATATATATGGTTCTCTTTGCAAACAAAGCTGTTGTTTATTCATTTCATTGATAGTTGGATTGAGTTAGCTAGGACTTGGTTTGTTTGCAAGAATTCATTGATTTGTTTGAATAAGCATTGTGCAGGGAATCTCTATCACCTTCATCACCTCCTCGTTCATCTGAGCCTCGTTCAGGTCAGCTCCTCCATCACCAAGTCTATTTCTTCATCTCCCATCTGCTCTTTTGCCACGTAACCCTACCTTCTTGCTTTTCCATTGCCTCAACCTTCGTTGATGCAAGTCAGCCTTCCACATCATCTCACCACTCCATCCATTAGTTCCTAGGTCACTTCAGACCCCCATCCTACCTCCATAACCATCCATGCATCTTCCATCAACCATCCATCCTCAAAAATCCAATTCGTAAACATCCTGTAGAAGAATTACAGAACATCCTGTAGAAGACTTACAGAACTTCCTGTAGAAACCCCTGCAGACTTCCTGTAGAAGTTCATAAGCACGGTTGCATGTCATCCAGACCTTGTGAAAATCTCAGAGAGGATGTCAGGTATCCCTTAGACCCTTTCTGTACCATCCCAACCTTTCCCAAAGCATTTCATCCCTTGATCCATCCCTGCACAGTGAAAAACTAGTTAGAAGCACATGCATAATAATTCCAACAACTTAATCAAAAATACAAAAAGATGTTTTCTTCAGATAGTGATAACGTAGACACATGCATTTTACCTTCCTAGAAGTAATGACATCTCTTCTCATAGTTTTCATTCTCATTTTTGCATCGGTAAGACTAGTTGGTAGAATTAGGGTTTGCTAGGGTTTGCGTTTCCTTTTGGCTTTCAGTTTCTTTCCGCAAGTAGATTAACTTCCTTTGAGTTAGCTTTCGTCCATCAATTAAAAAGCTTCTTCTAAGAGCTCATAGAAGTTGGCTTGAGCCCCTAGCAGACTTGTGCCAGCTGACCAAGTGACAGCTGCGACAAGAGCTAGTACTTGTGCATACAGCACCGTCGCTTCCAAGTTTGTACGAACTACCGGGTTGATAAAATAAAGAGGCAGGAAGCCCCAGGAGTTGTAGCATTATTGCTACAATACTGGAGCTCACCATCTTTTTGGCGCCGTTGCCGGGGAAGCGGCAGAGTATTGGTGATTGTTGTTATTCTTCTATTTTCCACTACAACCTTCTGCTAAGTAGTTTATTTCATTTCCATTATGCAATTTCGTTTATGCAAAAGTAGATTAGAATTTCCCGCTTTCATAGATTAGCATTTCAATTCCGCAATTTCATTTCTGCAAGCGTAGATTAGCATTTCAATTCCGCAAGCGTAGACTAGCATTTCATTCCTGCAGTTTCATTTGAGCAACGTAGATTAGTCCTTTCCTGCTTTCATTTCAATTCCGCATTTTCATTTTCGCAAGATAGTTAGTTGCAGTTCAATCTATTTCAGTTTTGCAAGTAGAAGTAGGAAAAAGCAAAAATCAACCAAAAAGATTTCATTTCATGCTTTGTAGGAGTACAGATAGGTTAGAAAAATGATTGCACAACACCCCCACTGCTTCACACAGCCAAGATTCTCTCTTCTTCGATGGCTGTGATTGAAGAACCCCTGGGTGGACATCAAGGCATATTTAAAGAACCTCTAGGGGAAAAGAAGAAGAAAACATTCCTCTAAGTGAATGGCTACAAGTAGAGATGTTGGGAGCAACATCTTGTCCAAAGATGAATTTGAAAATCAGATCAAAGATTTCAAGAGTGATATGAGGCAGTTTCTTGCCATGCAACTGGATACCTTGCGGATCCAAAAGAAGAAAGAGGAAGCCAAGAGGGCTTTGGTCATTTTTTGTCATAGGTGCCTTAAAAAGCATCCTAGGAACGAATGTCCAATGCACTCCCTAGAAGTGTGTTTTGTATGTGAAGAATACCATCCTACAGATCAGTGCCCTTCCTTGCCCAGAATCAAAGCTGCATATCAAAGAGCCAAGGGAGCCACTGAATCACTCTATTATATGAAGCAAAGGAGGCCACATGGACCTAGATCTTACCAGCAGGAACTGCAAGGGATACCCGAGACCTATTATGACCCTTATCAAGCCACTTTCATGCCTTCTTGGATTCCCCCTGCTCATCCTTCCTGGTCTACACCTCCTCCTTGGTCATATTCTCCTTGTTCCTTCACAGATCCATATTATGCCCAACCAGTTGCTCATTCATTTCACTCTTATGCTCAGCCACAGCCGCAGTGGAATGCACCTTATCAGGAGTGGAGGCCCCAGTACAACTCTCATCCCGCTCATTTTCCTCCACCACCTACTCATCCACAACCATCGCCTCCTCCTCCACCAAGGCAACCCCAAATGCCTACCCAACCACAATGCCATCCATCTCCATCTCAATTTCACACCTCCACTCAACTACCCATACCATTTCCAAAACCACACAATGGAGCAGCTCAACCCCATTGCAAATCTGAGGCACAACATGTGCAAATGACTCCTTTTGAGCTCAATGATTTTCACCAAAGATCAGGAAGAGTGTTGCAAAAGAGAGAATCTATTGAAAACATTGAAGGACCAAAAGCAAGAGAAGATTCCAAAGAGGAGATCAAAGAACCATGGGCTGCACTTAATGAAGAGAAGAGATCAGAATCAGAGATCGAGAGAGTTCCCTCATGGTTACCATCAAATCCTCCATGTATTCCAGAGAAAAATCAACAACAAGAGGAAGATCAGAAGGTCATGATAGAAGGTGACATGAATAATGATCCAAATCAGCAAGATGACCAAGGATATCAAAGCTATATTGAGATATGGTTTCAGAAGGTCACTAAGTTGCAGCAGTACTCTCCTCTTCAGCTATGTTTTGTAGTTTCAAAGTCAGATCATGTTGTCTCTGAAAGTTGGATAGTTGTCGAAGCATGCATTCCGAGCCTTTACATCATCTTGTCTCTAATCTCGATGTGCACATGGCTCCATTGGAAGTATTCTTATACTTGAAAATGATTTTGTTTTTCAAGTAGGGTAGGGTAGAAAAAATGAAAAAAAAAGAAAAAAAAAAGTAAAGAAATGAAAAAAAAATGAAAATAAGAGAAAAAAACAAAAATCTAAGGTGAAAACCTCCTCGGAGGCGCCTTAGATTGGATCATTGACTGAAAACCTCCATGAGGCGGTCAATGGGTTGGGAAAAAATAGAGAAAAGAGAATAAGATCTCTGGGTGAAAACCTCCCTTGGAGGCGCCCAGGGCAGGCAATTAGGGTGAAAACCTCCATGAGGCGCCCTAGTTGTTTTTCAAAAAAAAAAAGAGAAAAAAAAGAAAAAATAAAAAGCTAATCTCCATTGAATAATTTCATGTTGCAGCAGTGACATTGCAGGTTGCAAGAAGGACATTGTAGGTCAGGTGGATCACTCAAAACAAAGACAAAGGAGTTTTTGTGCCTTCTACAGGAAGTTTCGTATCTTCTACAGGAAGCTTACAAAAAAGCCAAATTGATCTCCGAGGAGGACCTGAAGGCTTGGAATATGTCCATGAGGCCTACCCACATCCATGTTTCCATTCCTCACCCCTTTTCCATCATTTTTTTCATGTCATTATGCTTCTTTCCTCAAAACTGTGTCTTCTACAGGAAGCTCTGTATTTCTACAGGAAACATCCTGTAGAACCTTTGGACGAGCCAAATACAATTTCAGAAGTGAATCTAATGGTGGGAATCTGTTGATTAGGCCTAAAAGCACTTGTGTGTCCATCCCTTTCCTTTCTCCATCATTCGTCCCCCTCATTGTGCTTCTCATTGTGCTTCTACAGGAACTTCCTGTAGAAATTGTGGGAAACTAGGCATGCATTTCAAAAAGTGGTTTGGCAAGCATGGTAGCTTCCTCAAGGGTTCAGAAGCCCTCATGCAATCTTCCAACTCCTCCTCCATCATCTCCATACCTGCATCACAGCCAAAATTCATTTTGTCATCCCATGCAACCAAAATGCAAAGTGCCTTGAAGCAAAAACACATAGAGCAAAATTTGTTTTTGCCATAACTTGAAAACCATGCATCCATTTGAAAAACCGTTTTATGGGGAATTGTACAAGGTTGATGACAACATGCGTGAGCAATTTCATGCAATTCCGGTGCACGGTTTCCAAGAAATCAGCCTCCATCACCATCAGCCATTTTTGCATTTTCTCCATATCCGTGCATCCGTTTTAAAACCTGTTTCATGGGGAGATGCACATGGGTGATAGTAGCCTACCCAAGCAGTTTCAGCCGATTCTGATGCACGGTTTCTGAGAAATCGAGCTCTGAAATATTCAGCCCTTTTCCAATTTTCTCGAAATCCGTGCATCCATTGATCACGAATTTGCTATGGGAGATGCATGATGATGATAGGAACATGCTCCCCGAGTTTCAGATCAATCTGATCTACCGTTTGGGAGAAATGGCAAAAAGAAGTTCTGGTTTTGTGACCATGCAGCAGCAACAGCTTGAACGGGTAGAGTTGAACGTGGAAATGATTGCATGCACTCAGATCTGGCCAGAGGACACCTGCACATGAAAAAAGAAATCAAGGATTAGCAGCCAAGCCATATGCAATCAGGAAAACTAAGCATGCAGCAGCAAAATCAGAGCAGGCAGCAGCAAAAAGCTCACGGCAGCCATTCAACTTCGAGGTATGTGACAAACTCATTCCTCTATTGCATAAATTTAATTCGAAAACTGCATGAATTAATGGAATGGTGGGATTAAGCCACGAATTAGTAAGGTTCAGATGATTGTCGTCCCTAAGAACTTAGCCGGCAGTCACGCAGCATGGTCATTCACGTGAAACTGAAAAAAACACAGCCAGTTATGGATAGTTTAAACTCCAGTGAAACAAATGGTAAGGGATTACAGGCAAATGGAACTACAGGGGACGAACAGTTTGCATGGGCTAAGCGCAGGTCTCTGCCACCTCACCACAAATCACGCAGTGAATAAAGGAATGCTCGGCTGAAGACTCACGTAATTGTTGTTCAGGTACACTTGCTAACTGTTGTTCATTTACACTTGCAAATGTTAAACTCACGTCCTTCATCAAGTTTTGGGCTTGTTAACAATTCTCCCGCATGCAAAGATCATTCAAAGGCGCAGAGACATCCTACAGGCGTTTCTACAGGATGTCGTCTACAGGAAAGTGCAGCAGAATCTTCCCGAGCAGAGAAGCCTAAGGTTTTTCATCAAGTTTGGAGCTTGAAGAAAGATGGACAATTATCATATGGCCAAGGGTGAAAAACTTGTCCCTCCTTATGCTAGACAGGGGTATAATTCCTCTTGCAATACCACTATCAGAAGACCAATCATGTGCTTTCACAGCTCTTCTAAAATGGCCAACCAGTCCAGAAAGCATGGAGATGCCCGTTGTACGAGTTCAGAAGTATGGTGTGTCACGTTTAGCTAAGACTGTAAGCCACTGATTTCAAATTGAAAATGAAGCTCTTGAAGTTTTTCATGTGGATCAATATATTCATAGGATTCTGGTAGAAGAAGATTGGAATGGCTATGAGGACGCAACAAATAGCCTCTATGCTGCTTTAGGAGATGCTAGCTGAAAACTTAGAAGTTAGCAATGCATGCAGAAAACTTAGAAGTCAACAACGCATGGTGAACCTATACATGGGTGTGAAGGCTTGATTTCGTAAATTGGTTGTTAACTTGTGCAATTTATGTCATCCTCTGCAGCAAAAGCAAAATGGTCACACATTTTGGCTTCATCAAATCCTCACTGCAATTAGGTTCACCCATTGTCATTCCTCATATTTCTTACCTTTGTTACATAAGTCTACTTGCCAGCTGCAGCATAAATGTTTTATAGCAGCACATAAGTTGCTGATACAACGAGTCCAAATAAAAATGCATTCTGCCGCATGTTTCCCTAGCTCCATATTCCCATGGGTTCTTTGGGCATCCATGAAAGCTGCCACATTATGGCAGGTGATTCATATAGAATTTTGTTGATCTTCTGCTTTGGAAACATTCCTAGCTTGTCCATGGAGGTCAACCAGGCATATTGCTCCAATTTTATGTTGTGCTATGACCCTAATTAATGGAAGCAAATCATCAAATCACACTAGATCAGAGTTACAAGCAGCAGGCAGTGAACAATGAGCGGGTTACATGTTCAGAGTTACAAGCAGCAGGCAGTGAGGAAGAAGAGCAGGAAGGAGGAGGAGATGAAGGCTGCCACAACCCAGCTGAAAGGAAAATCGCCCACAGCCAAGCAAGATACAGTGGTGCTGTCTGTTTCTATAGGAAGACAGAGGACTGTTTCTACAGGAAGACAGAGGATTGTTTCTATAGGAAGCCAGTGAACTGTTCTATAGGAAGTTTGAAAAGAGGGAAGCCAAAGGAGAAATCGGCTGAGATGTTAGCCAAGGAAGCCACCAGGGCCATCAAAGACAAGGGGAGAGATTTGGTTGCTCAGAGGATGAGCAACACTTTCAGTAGGGGGGTGATGATGAGCCCCAAAAATGGACAAATATTTGGGCTCATCCAACCTCCTAATTTGACTTGATACACCATTCTCATTTGTTTATTGCATGTTTTTGATTATTTTTATGTTAATAGAGTGAATTTGGTTAGTCATTATGCCAACAAGTCTAATGGGTGCTTTGTGTAGCCTTTTTGGTCAACTTGGAGACAAATTTGAAGGTCTTAATGAGCACTTGGCAGCCAAATTCGTGGGAGAACAAGCTAGAGGATTTGTAGGAAGGTGTCCCCCTCATTTATGGGCCCTTACCTCGAATTCTCCACCATCAGCTCGGAGTTCAAGGGCCACCGAATCAATCAGCTCAAGGGCAGCCAAGCAAGTCAAGTTGGACTACTGTTAACTACAAGTCTTGGGCAGCCAAGTCCCTAACTTTTAGGAGGACTGTTGGGTCCTCAAATTGTATAAATAAGAAGGCTTGGGGCCTCATTTTGGTTAGCTAGTGGGTAGTCATTTTGTAACTAGTTAGTCATTTCGTTTTAGCCATTAGTCAGCTAGTTTGTAGTTCGATTTTTATGAAATAGAGTAGCTTTGCTTTCAGCTCATGTTCAAGCTCTCCTTGTGAACAGTTTTGATGTAACTTTTCATTTCTTGATTAATAAAGATGGATCCAGCTTTGCACCAGCTCTAAATCATTCTTGGGAGGCTATAGTTCTTGGGGTTGGGCCCATCTCAAGCGCCCAGTACCTCCCTTGTTTATCTTTATGTGTTTGCTGCGTTCTTGAAATAAAATCTACTCTTTAGAATTAATTCGTGCTTTGTTACTTAGGTTTCTTTTGATGGTTCAAGTAGCTTTTCATGTTTATAATAGATTGGTAGGAGTTTGTTATGCATTTAGACCTTTTGGCATGTTCTTGCTCACGTGATATATATGGTTCTCTTTGCAAACAAAGCTGTTGTTTATTCATTTCATTGATAGTTGGATTGAGTTAGCTAGGACTTGGTTTGTTTGCAAGAATTCATTGATTTGATTGAATAAGAATTTTGCAGGGCATCTCTATCACCTTCATCACCTCCTCGTTCATCTGAGCCTCGTTCAGGTCAGCTCCTCCATCACCAAGTCTGTTTCTTCATCTCCCATCTGCTCTTTTGCCACGTAACCCTACCTTCTTGCTTTTCCATTGCCTCAACCTTCGTTGATGCAAGTCAGCCTTCCACATCATCTCACCACTCCATCCATTAGTTCCTAGGTCACTTCAGACCCCCATCCTACCTCCATAACCATCCATGCATCTTCCATCAACCATCCATCCTCAAAAATCCAATTCGTAAACATCCTGTAGAAGAATTACAGAACATCCTGTAGAAGACTTACAGAACTTCCTGTAGAAACCCCTGCAGGCTTCCTGTAGAAGTTCATAAGCACGGTTGCATGTCATCCAGACCTTGTGAAACTCTCAGAGAGGATGTCAGGTATCCCTTAGACCCTTTCTGTACCATCCCAACCTTTCCCAAAGCATTTCATCCCTTGATCCATCCCTGCACAGTGAAAAACTAGTTAGAAGCACATGCATAATAATTCCAACAACTTAATCAAAAATACAAAAAGATGTTTTCTTCGGATAGTGATAACGTAGACACATGCATTTTACCTTCCTAGAAGTAATGACATCTCTTCTCATAGTTTGCATTCTCATTTTTGCATCGGTAAGACTAGTTGGTAGAATTAGGGTTTGCTAGGGTTTGCGTTTCCTTTTGGCTTTCAGTTTCTTTCCGCAAGTAGATTAGCTTCCTTTGAGTTAGCTTTCGTCCATCAATTAAAAAGCTTCTTCTAAGAGCTCATAGAAGTTGGCTTGAGCCCCTAGTGGACTTGTGCCAGCTGACCAAGTGACAGCTGTGGCAAGAGCTAGTACTTGTGCATACAGCACCGCCGCTTCCAAGTTTGTACGAACTACCGGGTTGATAAAATTAGAGATAGGAAGCTCCAGGAGTTGTAGAATTATTGCTACAATACTGGAGCCCACCAAGCTGCAGCCCACAAAGCACCCTCAAACAACAGAACTTCAAAAGCAAAAACAGGCTGAGGACCAACTGGACCTCCTAATGCAGCAAGACCAGAGGATCAGGGAATTGGAGAGAGAGCTGGAAGGAGCATTACAAGATAAACAGGCAGAATCCACTTCCCAAGCTCCTCCAACTACTTCAACAACAGCAGCAACTTCAGGGGCAGCAGTGGCCCCCACAACAGAAGCAGCAGGAATAGCAGCAACTCCAGATGCCAGCCCAAGTGTAGAGGAATTGACCAAGGCCGTCAAAGCAATGGAGCTCCAGGAAGATGAAATAAAGAAGGCCAAGGAGAAGTTGGCAGAACTGGATGCCAAGTATGGCAAGTCCAAAGTGACTGTAGCAGAACAGGGCAAAGAAATAAAGGCCCAAAAAGAAAAGATAAAGGCCTCAGAGAAAGAGCTGAATCTGAAGACTGCTATGGCCGACATAAAGAGAATCCTATGGGCCAAAATTGGCCAATCCATCAAACAACAATGGAGGTCAATAAAAATAATGCATGAGCAGATGGATTTAATGGGTCAAGCTCAAGCAGAAATTCAGAAGGCCAAGACAGTGCTAGGGAACAGAGCAGAGCAGGCAAACAGAATGATAGACTTCCTGAACAGGCAAGAAAGGGAGGAATTGGCAGCTATAGGCATTCCCAACAGAACAGAGGCTGTCCTCTTTGCCAAGAAGGTACTAACTCTCAGGAACTATATACAAACAGTGGAGAGGAAGTACTATGAGATGCAAGCAGATGTGGAGGAATACAAAGTTAAAATGGGAGTGCTGCAAGCAAAAGACCTGCCCAGCTTACTAAGTGGTGCAGGAAAGCTGATCTCTCCAGATCAAATGGCCAACAAAATGGCAACCACTATTGAAAATCAGATTATTGCATCTGGCAGTTCATCTGAACAAGCAGGGCCTCCCACAGGGCAGAGCTTATATGACAAACTTGAAGGCCTGTTCTTCATTGAGAATGAAGTGAATCACCTGTTTGAAACCCCTCCCAATCTTTATAGACATACAGAGGCCGAGGAAACATTGATAAAGATGCGTAGACACCAAATGCCTACGGAGGATTGGTGGCAATTTATGCTTCAGATTTTGCCACGGTAGCTTCAGTCATTCGGCCACTGCCAGCTCCAGGTCACTACAAGACAAATAACATGACAAATGTCAGCAGTTAAAGCAGCTAAAAAAGTGACTCATCACATAGACAATGACAGCTATCCAAGTTTCAGACAGCACATCTCCAGCCGACTCTAACAGCCATAAAGTCCAAATATCTTCTGACTATTTTGACAGCTGAGGCATTAAGGAATTACTGCAGCATTCACTCCTTCAGCTACTGCATTCCAGAGATTAGCATATCATAAATGAGATATTAACTCATTCGCTGATATTTTTGATGTAAATTTTGTATATATACTCCCCTGAGTAACTCATAAGGGGTTGGTAATTTTCTCTATGAGACAAATGTATTGTACACTTTCAGAATTATCTAATACAAAGGGCTGGATGAGCTCAGTGATTTCCTGAAATATTTGATGTCTGGATGATGCTACATGTGCTGATGCAGAATTCCTGTGCTGTCTGATGAAATAACAAGTTTTCCTCAAATCTCTGTTTATTGTGTTTATTGTTTCCTTATGTTTATCAAACCATACTCATATTGTATTAAGCTAGCAGTGAAGAAAAAGACTAGTACAGGATTTGTTTTATTACACCTTGTGCTCAATTTTTACTGCTGTAAATGTTTGTCTTCAAGATTAACGATGTACATGAATTCTTAACTGCTCATGTGTCTGTTAATGCTATATGTGAATGTTAACTAGAAATTCTTCAGTGCTTCTAGATTAATATTCTCGCTGTCTTTCTTTAGCAGTTTACTGTAAGATTCTTAATTGCCTTGCCTAAACTGGATACACCCCACCCAATCACTATTATAAACGTTTTTTCTCAGACACTAATCTGGCTCTGCAGCATCACTACAGTATCACACAGCACCTCAAAATAGCTAAAGGACCACTGACTCCATTGCCCAATGACATATGACATTCTAGTGCTAGCATACACACCTTGACTGAAACATTTTCCAACCAAATACAAAAACAACTCTTGAACATCATAGCTAGCCTAACATACTATCAGAACAGAGACAAATCATAAAGAGAGAGCCCTCTCTGATTACAGCCTGGCTAGAAGCTGTAATCCAAAGATTGGTTAGTGGTTACCCCGGCCGTATTCCCTTAGAGTCAAAGGGAACAACCTGGGTGTTAACATAAATGGCGACTCCATTGGGGAGTAAGCATACTTTTAAAACTGTTGTCTGTCCATAGACAGTGGTTCTAAAAAGCTTAAACAGTCCCTTAAACAATCCTAAAAAATCTTAGAAAATACCAAAAAACAAATCCAGAAGTTGGCTCCTAAAAAGGAAACCAGGCACACTAGGTCTAACCCTGACCCAAATCCAGCAGTTTTTGAGAATCGTAATATAATCCCTAGAATAATTAGGGAGCAACAAAGGCAGGAAACTCCTAGTGATTTGAGTCCTGAGATAGCCCACCTTGAAATAGTTCCTACCCCTATCAAGGTTCTATTTCGCTCTACCCCTGTCTCCCCCAGTTCACCATCCACATCTCAAAACCCTCCTTACACATCTTCACCCACTGCACATATCCCCTTGAGCAACACCCTAGGTGCTGCTACACCTGTTACCCCTGTAGTACACACCGTTCCTCTTATCCCAGTTGCCCCTGTAAATCCCCCAAACCCTGTGAATATGGCTAACCGGTATGCACCCTTGCAAATACCAGCTAATGCTGCAGCTCTACCCCAGGACTACCAAACCAAAATCTCATATGAAATAGATGATGACAGTGTGAGAATGAGGATGTTTGTTCAAAGCCTAACTGGGGATGTAAGAACTTGGTTTAGATCCCTGAATGCAAATTCCATCACAACTCCTGATGAGCTTTATCAAGCCTTTACTAGCAAATGGGAGAAAAAGAAGGATCCTCTGCACATACTTGGGGAATATGACACTATCAAAAGAGGTCCCCAAGAGACTGTTTTGGAGTATTGTGCAAGATTTAACAATGTATATAACGCAATCCCACAAAATTTAAGACCCCCTCCTGATTTAGCTTTGTACAAATTCCCTGATGGTTTTGACCCTGACATGGCCTATCAGTTAAAGGAAAGAGACCCTCAAACCCTTGCATAGGCCCAAAGGGTTGCTGTCACAGTGGAAGCTAACATGATTGCCAAAAGAAACAGAGCAAGGTTGGAAAAGAGGACTGTTTTCAAAGAGGAACCCTCTGCCTTTGATCAAAAGCTGGATGCAATACTCAATGGAATGAAAAGATTGGGTGATAGAGTGGAATCGGTTGAGAGAAAATCATCATGGGAAGCACCACAAAACAACCCTCCTAGGAATCCAAATTTTAGGAGAACTCAAAACCCAAGCATTGGCAAGTCCAGTGCTGACCAAGACATAAGACCCCCTTTCCAAGAAAACTATGCTGAAACTTCCACATCAACTAAACCCAATGAAGATCCTCAGATTAATTTAATGGGTCTAGATGGTGAAAGTCAAGTTTTCTTAACACAAGAAGATCATGAGGATGATGAAATCAAACTGTTCCAAACTAAATCAGGTGAATCCTTTGACTTTAAACAAGACTATGACACTGCTGTTTATGAGGTCCATAAACAATACAAGCTAAGGAGCAGAACTGTGAATGTAAATCAGCCTGAAAAGGTAAAGGATAATCAGCAGCCTAAAAGAGCCATAGTCACAGAGCCTAATGACAAAACAAATTCACCTGCAGAAGAAGTAATCATTGAAGAGATCACTGAACCATTGTCCTTAGAACAACAGCCTATGGCTACTTCATCCTCTCACCCTAATTTAAATATTACTCCTCAAGAGATGGGTAAAAAGGACAACTCCCACAATCAAGATAAGAATCAACAAGAAGATTTAGTGAACAAGGAAAGGACTGTTATCCATAACCCTAAGACCCAATCTGAAAAACCCTTTGACCTAGAAACTGAAATTGGCAAACTAAAGATAACAATTCCTCTCTCAGAACTAGCCAAGCATGACACCTATAAACTACAGATCAAGAAGTCCCTTCAACTCACTGGCAACAAAGATGATGTCAATGTGCTGGATGACACCCCAGAATTACTGTTTGGCCCAGAAGTGGATGGAAAAATAGTAGTCACAGGGGTATTACCTTTTTATGTCAGCCTACATATTCATGATAAAATATTACATAATGCAATGTTTGACTCAGGTGCCTCTCACAATCTCATGCCAAAAGCAGTCATGGAAAGATTGAATCTAGATATAACAAGACCTTACAAGGACCTATTTTCCTTTGACTCCAGCCAAGTCAAGTGTTTAGGTCTCATAAAAGATTTATGTGTGTCTTTGGTTCAATACCCAAACAAAACAATTCTGATGGATGTTGTAGTTGTTGATATCCCACCTAAGTATGGGATGTTGTTATCAAGATCATGGGGAGCTAAACTCCAAGGTTCCCTACAATTAGACATGTCATATGCCACCATCTCTGTTTTTGGGCAACCATAAATACTATACAGAGAAACACTCATGAAATACATGGTCAGCAGTGAAGAAAAGCCTCAAAACTTTCCCATATATGCTGTCCATTCAGACATAGACTCATACATTCTCTTCAATGACAACACAACTTTCTCAAAAAATGATGTTGAAACCAAAATACTCATACAGGAGGAAGACTCTAATGAAAGAATTACCACCCATGAAACAACAGTCAATCAAACACTAGACACTGCTGCTGCCCTAGTTGTCAAGCATATCCAATCAAATGATGAGACTGTCCTAGAAGACAAGCCAGATGAAAAACCAGAACTTCAACTTACATTGCCAGCCCATGAACAGATCATTAAATCTCCTTCACAACAAGATATTCTATGGTTCCTTGAATTTGATGGCTCAGTCAACAAATTAGGGGCAGGAGCTGGAGTTTGGGTACACAATAAAGAAAACAGTCATGCAGAAGGCAGAGCCTATAGATTAAACTTCAGATGTACTAATAACATGGCAGAATATGAAGCTCTTTTACTAGGCCTCAAGTTAGTAAAGTTCTTGCAAGCTGCCAAGGTTTCAATCATGGGTGATTCAGATTTAGTTATCCAACAAGTGAAGGAAATTTCGTCACAAATGACAAAAGACTAAGGTCTTATAGGTCTGTTGTTGCTGAAGTACTAAACTTTTTCTCTGAATTCCAAATCACTAAAATTCCTAGAACCCATAATCTGCATGCTCATAGTTTGGCCACATTTGCTAGTACTTGCAAATTACCATTGGAACTTAACAATCGTTTCACAGCTAAGATAAAACACAGACCCTCCATTCCAAACAATGTTAAAGATTGGCAAGTATTTGAAGATGATACGCAAATAAACCATTTTTTAACGCTGCAACAAGAGTTTGCAGGATTAAATATTGACACTGATAGAGCAAGTCAATCACAAATACAGTTTGAACAGACTAACCACCCAATGTCACCCAAAACAGCAAAACAAATGCTGAATCCAACTATCTTCAACAAGGAAAACATTCAGCAAATTCACCAAGTCAGTTGTGAAGAAGTGGCCAATGCTGAGGATGAAATCATAGACCTGAAAGACAATTTTCTGCCAACAGGCCTAACTCCACTAGAGGACATCTTTGATTCAAATGACATCCCTAGAAAACCAAAAATGCAGCCCCTAAATGCAGCCATTGAAGAATGCAACATTGGTACCATTGACAAGCCTAAAATAATAAAGTTGTCTGCTGCCTTACCTCCTGACCAAAAGCCTAAATACATTGACCTCTTTAAAGAGTTCCAGGATGTCTTTGCATGGAGTTATGAGGATCTAAAGTCCTATGATACCTCTGTTATCCAGCATACTATCCCTCTCAAACCCGATCAAAAACCCTTTAAACAAAAATTGAGGAGAATCAATCCTATGCTTCTCCCAGCAATGGAACAAGAGGTACAGAAAATGTTCAAAGCAAGCATCATAGCACCTATCAGATTCTCTGAGTGGATTTCAAACTTAGTCCCTACAAGAAAGAAAACTGGTGAAATAAGGCTGTGTGTGGATCTAAGAAATCTGAACCAAGTATCCCTCAAAGACAACTATCCCTTACCCAATATGGACCACATTCTCCAAAGAGTGGTAGGGGCCTCAAGGATCTCATTACTTGATGGATTCTCAGGCTTTAATCAAATTTTAGTACACCCTGATGATCAAGACAAAACTGCATTTACAACCCCATGGGGAACTTTCAAATATGTAAAAATGCCTTTTGGATTGAAAAATGCAGGGGCAACGTTTCAAAGAGCAATGGATATTGCTTTTGCCAAAGAGATTCATGACTTCCTTGTCATTTACTTAGATGACCTTACACCTTTCTCAAAATCAGATCAAGAACATTTGAAACATTTAAGACAGATTTTCTTAACATGTAGGAAATATGGAATTTCCTTGAATCCCAAGAAGTCTCTATTTGGTTTGGAAGAAGGTAAGCTGTTAGGACACATCATTTCAAAGGATGGCATAAGAATTGATCCAGATAGGATACAAGCTATCCTACAAATGCCCCACCCAAGAAATATCAAAGAATTGCAGGGATTTTTGGGAAAAATCAATTTCTTGAGAAGGTTTATCCCAAACTTAGCAGAACTAATCAGATTACTAAATAACATGCTAAAGAAAGATTCAAAAGTGAAATGGACTGTTGAGGCAAATCAAGCCTTTGAAGGTATAAAGCTGGCCCTCACCCAAACCCCGGTCTTGACCAATCCTCAATTTGACAGAGAATTTATCATTTTCTCTTTTGCCTCCCAGCATACTATTGCTGCTGTATTGTTACAGAAAGATGACCAAGGAAATGAGAAGCCAATTGCTTTCTTTAGTAGAGCTCTTAGAGATGCACCTTTAAAATACCAAATCATGGAGAAACAAGCTTATGCTTTGGTTAAGGCCATCAAAGACTTTAGGATCTACATCCTATATTCACATGTTATAGCTTATGTACCAAGTCCTATTGTCAAAGACATTCTCACCCAAGAAAATTTAGAGGGCAGAAGAGGAAAGTGGATTGCCAACATTTTGGAATTTGATATTGAAATAAAACCTACAAAACTGATAAAAGGGCAAGGTTTGGCCAAACTAATGACAGAAGAAAATTTCCAAGCCTTAGACATCAACCAGCTGGACAGTGAACCGGAGCTGGCGACTCCAAAGATCAATGTAGCCTTTGAACAATCCCCTTGGTACTCTGATATATGTTATGTATTGCAAAACCTGTGTGCTCCCCCAGGATTGTCCAGAACTAAATGTAGGTTCTTAAAATTGAAAGCTTCTAAATTCTGTGTTATGGATGGAAATTTATTTTGGAAAAACCATGAAGGGATATTGCTAAACTGCCTAATTGAGAATGAAACTGACAACATCATAAAAGAATTTCATGCAGGTGACTGTGGTGGACACTTGTACTGGAAGTCCACTATGGATAAAATACTAAGGGCTGGTTACTACTGGCCCACCATGTTTTCTGATGTCAAGAAATTCACCACCTCATGTCATAAATGTCAAGTGTTTGAGGGAAAGAGACAGTTGATGCCACTTCCCTTGAGGCCTATTGCAACAGAGAGACCTTTTCAACAATGGGGCTTGGATTTCATTGGGGAAATTCATCCCTCATCTTCAGGCCAACATAGATGGATCTTAACAGCCACAGACTACTTCACCAAGTGGATTGAAGCTGTTCCATGCAGACAAGCAAATGATTCCACTATCATTCAGTTCTTGGAGAACAACATATTGGCTAGATTTGGTTGTCCGGACAAAATAATAACAGACAATGCTGCTGCTTTCAGATCCAAGAAAATGGTGAATTTTTGCCATAAATTTCACATTACCTTAGGCCATTCTACTGCATACTATGCCCAAGGAAATGGCCTTGTTGAGTCATCAAATAAAATCCTGGTAAACATTATAAAGAAAGTGCTAGAAGAGAACAAAAAGAATTGGCATAAGAAGCTTGTGAATGCTCTATGGGCAGATAGACTAACAACCAAGAGATCAATTGGGACCAGCCCATATGAGTTGGTTTATGGATTAGAAGCCAAATTCCCATCACTAGGGGTGCCTGTTATGAAACTTCTTCAAGAAAGCCAAGCTGAACCAAATGATATGCAAAGAAGGATCAATCAAATAATATGTTTACAGCAAACTAGAGATCAAGTTTTCAGCAGAGTTCAAGTTCTACAAGAAAAATTAAAGAAGGCCTTTGATAGGAGAACTAAGGCAGAAGATTTCAACATTGGTGACAAAGTCCTCAAGTGGGATTCAAGAAGAGAGGATAAGGGAAAACATGGAAAATTTGATTCCCTTTGGAGAGGACCATTTGCTGTCCAAGCAGTACAAGGAAACAACACTTATTTCCTTAAGAGTCTTAATGAAACTGATTTGGATGAAGGTCCTGTGAATGGCAGGATGCTCAAGCACTATTTTGACTACCACCCATAAGTGCAGCATGAGTTTTCCCTTGTACATATCCAGATGTATATATTATTTTCTGTTAAGATGTAAAAATGCAGTTTTTCAAGTTTTCTTAACTACCAGCAAAAGGTAAATAGGATCAAGAAGTCTACCAAGAAGGGAAGTACACAATTTTGACATTTCAAAGCAGCAAGCTTCAAAATTTTGATAAAGGCAGTCAATGGGCCAAGGCATTCTGACCTGCTGTTCTTTGTCTTTCAAATGAAAAACCATCCCCATGTGGAGCCACTGTTAGCTACCTATACCAATAGGTTTCATATTTCATGATTGACAATGAAAAGTTCCAAATATGCTCTGCTTTGATCATGCAAAGATCACATATTTCCTAGAGAAAACAATCTGTGTATATAGCTTGATGTTGTCTCAATTTTGATGGATGGTCCAACAGCCTAATCTGGATCATGCCATGTTTTGAATTTCCAGTTGTAGAATAGAGAAAGAAGTCTGTCCAAACTGTTTAATCTTGGCAGACAAGTAGTCTAGGTAGAGAAGAAAGGCTCCCAACTGTTTAATCTGGGACCTTGGAAGAAATAAGGGTAGAAGTAGATAGAAAAACAAAAGAAAAAGCCAGAGAAAAGAAAAGGCAAATAAGGGTCTGCAAGTCCAAGTGCACCCTCCAAGAAGAAACAAAAAATGCTAGGCAAATAGATGGGTAGGCAGATGAGGTTGCAGAAATATCATTCCTTGCAAATAAATGTGTGCTGAAATGTTCACAAAGCAAAAACAATGAATTGAGAAGGTGTTCTTCTCCATCAGGTGGCAGCGAAGCAAAGAAGCATGTCTAACCTCCCTTCTTCCCCTCTTCCCATTCATTACTAACATCCTATCATCAGTTGAGATTCATGGAAGAATTGATGGTTTTATGGTGGTTCTTAGTCCTTTAAAAGCCACATTTCTTGTCTAAAACTCTTTTCATTTTGCTCTACTCCCTAAACTAAGCTATTTTCAAACAAACTTAGTGGTATCTCCCCTCATCCACCCTTTCTCATCCATATTAACCCCTAACTCTATTGTATAATTCCCCTATGTTACCCTTTCCCTATTATTATAACACCATGGTGTATAAACCCCAAACATTGTATAAATATCCATCCCCTTGGCATTATAGCCAACTAAGTTGTTTAGGGAGACTCTAGTCCACCAGGGGCTGTGGTCAACCCTGTCTTGGGGCTGCTCTAACCTCTGGTTATGAGCAACAACCTTTCCCCTAAGCCCTCACCTTTCCTCTGTTCAAAATGCCACAGAAAACCCCTTTCCCCCTGCTAAACCCACTCCTAAACCCCTTTTTCCTTATAAAACCCTTGAAAAACCCCAAAATCCCCAAAACACATGCAAAAACCCCTAACCCTAAGGTTCTCCGCCCGAAAATTATTAATTTAATATTTTAATAGGCCAGCGGGACCCCCCAACCTGCACAATCCGTCGGAGGACCCGCCAGCCGTCAGATCTCCGCCGCCCAGATCTAACGGTGGGCGGTAATTTTCACTCCCCGACCTGCCGACCTTTAGCGTCTGGGGAAAATGGTTTTCCGCCCCGTACAGGGACGCGTGGCAGGTGGTGGGGTTGTTTGGAGCCCCCTCCCCGATACCGCTTTTGGCCCAAAGGTGGTGCGGGGAACTCGCTTACCGCCTCCCCATTACCACCCATCCGGCGCACGTCACCCTCACGTCAGCCTGACGTCATGTCACTTCCGCCCGCCCCCACGTCCCGTGGCCCTCCACATAGCCCTGCCACCGAATTTACCCGCCACCGTGTCCTGCCACCCTGGCCTACACCTCAGCAACCACGTCACCTCCGTACCCGGGCCCCACCATGACATCATGCTGACGTCATCGGCGGAAAAGCGCCAATGGCATGTTTTGTCCAAATTTGTTGTTATAAACGACTAAATTAGCCGTTTGTGGTCATTTTCACGCACAAACAATGTAGCCGTTGTCAACCAGCTGCCGCGAAAATTCGTTTCCAGCCATCAAATTCAAGATTCAGACCGCTACAAGTCAAGAATTCAGCTACATTGAGCCTGCACAGTTCGGCCCGCAGGCCTGTCAAACATTTTTCCAGGTATTTCACCAGATTTCCCCACTTTGCCCATGCATTCCATTTCTCTGTAAATTCACCATTGAAGACTGGTCAAAATCCATAGTCTAGCTCTGTCTGCTAACCAAGAGTCAGCTAAAGTAACTTGCATTGCCCCCAGAACTAAAAATTGACATTAAAACAGTCGTTCCGCGGGCCAGAACCATAAAATTGTCCTCGAGGTGCTCGGCATTGTTCCCTTTTGCCGAGTACAGGCCAGCTACAATTTCTACCAAAGGAAACCTCATACCCTCGGCAACTTACCCTTAGCAATTCACATCCCTGTGAATTTGCAACAAACTACAGAAACCAGCTTGCATTTTCCACTGAGAAAAACACTTCAGACTTGGTCTACATTTGGCCTATTACTTAAGCTCTTAAAGAACTTTGCAAACCATTGCCATCACCTTATTTAAAAATCAAGTTTTACAATGGCTGCTTTTGCATCCTCATCCCTCAGTGTAGCTCCATTAAATCCACCAAATAAAGAGCTGGAGGCCTTGGCATTTGCTGACAAGGACTATCTTATTGAAGACTTTGAGGGTAACAGGGACTTCTTGCAGACCTTCTGTCAATTAAGAGAGGACTATAAGGATGGTCATGGTACACATGGGATATGGGAGTCAAACCTACCATACTATTGTCTCCCAGCTGTAAATGTCTTCCCTGAAATCATTCACCTATGTGCTGAAAACTATGATGTGCAACACAGAGCTATTAGCACTCCATCTGGGAGGATCCTTTTCTACATTAATGCTGAGTCCATCAACAAAATGTTACATTTTGATCAGACAGAGTTTCTAATCCCATTTTCCATGAACTATTTGCTGGACACTGGTGCTAAGATGACCAGTGAGGAGATTCAAAAGGTCACCAGGACATTCATGAGACCTGAGTGCCAGCCTACAGGGCCACCTCCCTACCTGGATGTCCATTTCAATGATGTAGGCAGGCTTTTACTGGACATGATTGCCTATGTGTTGGGATACAAAAACAGTGAGCATGTGGATAAAACAATGCTGGTATTGCTATCTGCTTAAAGCCCACGCCAACCCCCTGCCCGCAAATATAACTTTGCTAAGTTCATAGCTAACAAGATTCATGATCAGTTGAGCAGAGTGGACAGACAGGGGGTCTTCAAGTACTCGGCCTATATTTACCACCTGTTCATGTACTATCATTCTGAAGCCTTCCCATGCTACATCAAAAAGCTGGATCACAGAGGGGAAAGAAGATCTGTCATCTTCTGGACCTCTGTCTATCACAAAGTCACAAATTCACCCTACACCTACTGTGAATTTGTTGACCAATTTGTATACCCAGTCTCTTGCCTGTTGATGAGGTCCCCTCCTCCTAGAATATCAAATGAGATAAAGAAAGCTCTGCAACTTTCCAAAAAATATAAAATAGGTGACTGGTACCTATATGAGAACCATACTGTCATTAGGATCTATGGCTGTGAGCTCTGTCCATACAGGCTCCCAAAATATGTACCTATGAGGTTATTTGCCTTGGAGTATTACAGGCAGTTGATTTAGTCCGACCTCACCCATTTCCGCAGCGCCAAAAAGAAGGCCCACCTCAAGTTCAAACACCAGTTGGGCCCCTTCATCATGAACAAGAAAGAAGGGTGGGAAGATGAAGACCTAATCCTTAAGGATAAATACAAGTTGTCCTATAGTTTTCGGTGGGTCCATTATGACCCTGAAGGTTTCATCACTGCTAGGAGAAACAAGTATAGGCTTATAGGCATTAAGCATTGCCAGTACTCACACATTGAAAAATATGCCAACCTGCAAGAATGGCAGATGGATACTCTAGTTGAAAATCTAACTGAGGAAGAGACAATGCTAAAGAATGTGAAGGAGCTTGAAAAAACTATTGACCTAGACTATGTGCAGCAGGTACCTTTCAGACCGCCTTATTCAGTGGGAGAAGGGACCTCAGCCTAAAGGACTGCACCAGTAATAAAGGGATCTTCCACAGGAGCACCAGTGTTAGATAAAGGCAAAGGGATAATGGGTGCAGAAGAACAAACAATGAAAGAAAAGTCTGCCCCTTCAGGTGAGCAGCAACAAGAACAGCAGCAAGGGCAAACTTTCCTTCCACAAACTGAGCTACCAGCAGCTCCAACACTGCAAGTTCCACCCCCACAAACTGAGCCAGTAACTGCCCCAATTTTACAGACCCCAGCACATGAGGAAAGGGGGACAAAAAGAGATAGAGAAGAGTCCACTCCTCTCAGTGGATCCTCCCACCAGCCAGAAGCCAAAAGGCAAAGAGAAGACTCCCCAGAGGTAGAATACATTACTGAAGATGTCTTGGACAGTGCAAGAAAAGACAGGGAGGGCAGTCAGCATACAGGTACAAGCTCCTTTTAGCAGGAGCAAACTTTACAACTCGGTTTGGAGGTGTCCTCTTCTTCCCAACAAAGCAAGAAGCCCAAGAGCACCAAGGCTTCTTTCAAACAAATAAAAGCTCAGAATGAGCTGCTAAGGGCTGAGGTCTACAAGCAATTCATAGATGCAACACCAACCCAGCAAGAAAGGCTAATGTCGGTATATGACATTCAGGAGGAAAAATTGCTCCTCAGCCACTTTAAGCCCAAAGGGCCGCAGCCTAAGACAGTTGCAGATTTTGTAAAGACAAGGGTGGAGGTCCTAGCCAGAGATATACATCCCATGGACCAGATTGAACTCCATAAGCAAGCTGGGGAGATGGTCTATGCAACCTTGGTGGAGAAGTCCACCATGGCACATGAGCTGAAAGAGTCCTTCAAAAACACCAATACCCAGTTGGACTTTGAGATAATGTCCTCTCTGGCCAAAGACAATAGAATAAAGTCTCTGGAGGAGATCATCATTGATCTAGGACATGATCCTAGTGATCCAAAGGGTGTGAAGGCCCTTATGAAGAAGAAAGATGATGACCTCAATGCCTTGAAGAAAAGATTGAAGCGACAACCCACAGAGCACCCTCAAACAACATAACTTCAAAAGCAAAAACAGGCTGAGGACCAACTGGACCTCCTAATGCAGCAAGACCAGAGGATCAGGGAATTGGAGAGAGAGCTGGAAGGAGCATTACAAGATAAACAGGCAGAATCCACTTCCCAAGCTCCTCCAACTACTTCAACAACAACAACAACTTCAGGGGCAGCAGTGGCCCCCACAACAGAAGCAACAGGAACAGCAACAACTCCAGATGCCAGCCCAAGTGTAGAGGAATTGACCAAGGCCGTCAAAGCAATGGAGCTCCACGCAGATGAAATAAAGAAGGCCAAGGAGAAGTTGGCAGAACTGGATGCCAAGTATGACAAGTCCAAAGTGACTGTAGCAGAACAGGGCAGAGAAATAAAGGCCCAAAAAGAAAAGATAAAGGCCTTAGAGAAAGAGCTGAATCTGGAGACTGCTATGGCCGACATAAAGAGAATCCTATGGGCCAAAATTGGCCAATTCATCAAACAGCAATGGAGGTCAATAAAGATAATGCATGAGCAGATGGATTTAATGGGTCAAGTTCAAGCAGAAATTCAGAAGGCCAAGACAGTGCTAGGGAACAGAGCAGAGCAGACAAACAGAATGATAGACTTCCTGAACAGGCAAGAAAGGGAGGAATTGGCAGCTATAGGCATTCCCAACAGAACAGAGGCTGTCCTCTCTGCCAAGAAGGTACTAACTCTCAGGAACTATATACAAACAGTGGAGAGGAAGTACTATGAGATGCAAGCAGATGTGGAGGAATACAAGGTTAAAATGGGAGTGCTGCAAGCAAAAGGCCTGCCCAGCTTACTAAGTGGTGCAGGAAAGCTGATCTCTCCAGATCAAATTGCCAACAGAGTGGCAACCACTATTGAAAATCAGGTTATTGCATCTGGCAGTTCATCTGAACAAGCAGGGCCTCCCACAGGACATAGCTTATATGACAAACTTGAAGGCCTGTTCTTCATTGAGAATGAAGTGAATCACCTGTTTGAAACCCCTCCCAATCTTTATAGACATACAGAGGCCGAGGAAACATTGATAAAGATACGCAGACACCAAATGCCTAAGGAGGATTGGTGGCAATTTATGCTTCATATTTTGCCATGGTAGCTTCAGTCATTCGGCCACTGCCAGCTCCAGGTCACTACAAGACAAATAACATGACAAATGTTAGCAGTTAAAGCAGCTAAAAAAGTGACTCATCACATAGACAATGACAGCTATCCAAGTTTCAGACGGCACATCTCCAGCCGACTCTAACAGCCATCAAGTCCAAATATCTTCTCACTATTTTGACAGCTGAGGCATTAAGGAATTACTGTAGCATTCACTCCTTCAGCTACTGCATTCCAGAGATTAGCATATCATAAATGAGATATTAACTCATTCGCTAATATTTTTGATGTAAATTTTGTATATATACTCCCCTGAGTAACTCATAAGGGGTTGGTAATTTTCTCTATGAGACAAATGTATTGTACACTTTCAGAATTATCTAATACAAAGGGCTGGATGAGCTCAGTGATTTCCTGAAATATTTGATGTCTGGATGATGCTACATGTGCTGATGCAGAATTCCTGTGCTGTCTGATGAAATAACAAGTTTTCCTCAAATCTCTGTTTATTGTGTTTATTTTTTCCTTATTGTTTATCAAACCATACTCATATTGTATTAAGCTAGCAGTGAAGAAAAAGACTAGTACAGGATTTGCTTTATTACACCTTGTGCTCAATTTTTACTGCTGTAAATGTTTGTCTTCAAGATTAACGATGTACATGAATTCTTAACTGCTCATGTGTCTGTTAATGCTATATGTGAATGTTAACTAGAAATTCTTCAGTGCTTCTAGATTAATATTCTCGCTGTCTTTCTTTAGCAGTTTACTGTAAGATTCTTAATTGCCCTGCCTAAACTGGATACACCCCACCCAATCACTATTATAAACGTTTTTTCTCAGACACTAATCTGGCTCTGCAGCATCACTACAGTATCGCACAGCACCTCAAAATAGCTAAAGGACCACTGACTCCATTGCCCAATGACATATGACATTCTAGTGCTAACATACACACCTTGACTGAAACATTTTCCAACCAAATACAAAAACAACTCTTGAACATCGTAGCTAGCCTAACATACTATCAGAACAGAGCCAAATCATAAAGAGAGAGCCCTCTCTGATTACAGCCTGGCTAGAAATTGTAATCCAAATATTGGTTAGTGGTTACCCCGGCCGTATTCCCTTAGAGTCAAAGGGAACAACCTGGGTGTTAACACTCGCGATATAGCTATGGGTCGGTGTGTTACTAAAGAAAAAGCTATTGCTCGTTCCCAGTACTTAGATCTCGTTTACTCTCAGTATGGCAATTTGTATGAGTTATTACCCGATGCTCCACAGCCATCATCTAATCCCACGACATCAAAGATGCAAGATGCACCCCCTATTGATGGAGTTATTGGTTCAATGTCCCAGACCACTGCTAAATCTTCTTCCAAATAGAAGTCGGTCCCGAAAACTGTTCCCAATAATTCTTCCCAAAATCCACCTGTTCCTATTAAAACCTTAGAGGTCCATGCTGTTCATTCTACCGCAGTGGACAAATCCTCCAAAGGTAAGAAGAAAGGCAAAGGCAAGGGTGAAGTCGATGCCCCAATACAGGGCCCTCCCAAATCATCTGTTGGTGAATCTTCACAACGGAAACCTAAGAATCCCTGCCTCATTTGTGGGGAGGATCACTATAACAAGGATTGTCCCTGATGGTCCGAAATTAGTCGTTTTCTCAAAGGGACCCCAGCTGTCCTAAAAGAGCATTTTCTATCTTAGCAGACCCAAATGGTAGACCAAACTCAATCATCTACTTCCTCGGGATCTCAAGTGTTCATGATGAGTACACCTATTAATGTAGCTACTAGATCAAAATATTACCAAACTCCTCCGACAGCTGGGAAAGAGAAAGAAGCCACCCATTCTTCTTCTACCTCGATTTTTAACCCTCTTCATATCGAGTGCCCTAACCCTGATTCTTCTATACGGCCACCCTCTCGAGGTGTGCTAAGGAAATCCTCGTACAATCCCAACGCCCAAGCTGCTCAGCACTATATTATTGTTGAGTATTTGGTTCAAGCGTCATCGGTTATGTCAGCGCTTGAGGTGCTCCAAAACTGCCCATCATAGCAGAAATCCTTGATTTCGGCTATTGGGGGTATTGATCCCACCGATTCCAATTTTATATGTTTTGATCTAGAGAACCATGTTCTGCATCTACCTCATCAGATTGTCTTTCTCATTCAGGTAATCATTAATGAGAAGACCATCCACAGGACTGTCATTTATGAAGGTGCTTCCACCTGCATCATGTCAATCGCATGTTGGAAGGCCATTGCTTCTCCTGCTTTCAACTAATTCCCGAACACTTTGGAAACTTTTGATGGGCACAATTTGTGACCTTTCAGTGTCTTACCTAACCTTGCCATTACTCTGGAGGGTAAGACAGTACAAGTTGAGGTAGAGATTGTTGACGTTAATCTCAATTATAATCTTCTACTCAGCTCGAGCTGGACCCATGCCATGCATGTTGTAGCCTCCTCCCTATTCCACGTGATTCGCTTTCCCCATCAAGAGAAGATTTTCACTGTCGACTAGTTGTCCTTCTTTTCCTCTTCCTCCTCGGATGGAAATGTTACGTACATAAAGCACACTGGTGCTCCCTATGAGAGTGTGGGGGCAGGTCTTTTCAAAGATTCTGCCTTAATGGGAATTTTTCCACTCCCACCTCCTCATGTTGCCTCTATCAACATGGTCTCAGTCAAATCTGACCCTTGGGTCATACCTTCACCAGATCTTGTTGATACCTAGGGTGAGGTTATGTCGCTTAGTCCTGCCGAAATCAATTACATGGAAATTGTTTCGGCCTCAAGTTCTGCATCCTCTGATTCTTCTATTTCGAATACCTCTCTCGATACGTATTCTCAATCCCTGTGGCTTGGCACTTTGGAATCACTTGATCCCTTAGCCAAGACTTTCCTTACTAACGAAGGTATCATGGAAGTAATGTCTCTCAAGGAACCACCTTGGACCGACACTCATCATCGTTCCTCATTCCTGCCTCGCTCGATGGTCACGTCTACCAATTTCGAAGAGTTCTCTTCTCCGTTTCCTTCCCTCCCGCTTCCGCCACCAATCATGACTCATGAAGTATGGTCAAAAGGAAATTTGGGTAATATTACCCAAACGATGCCGATTGATATTTCTATCAAGCTTGGTATCGTTGAACAAGTCCATACCGGGGTAACTAGGTCTCCGAATGAAATCAAGACCTATACTCATCTTCTTTAAGAATTTCGTGATGTGTTTGTGTGGTCTTACGAAGAAATGTATGGCATTGATCCTAGCATTGTTGTGCATGAAATACCAACTTATTCTCACGTGAAGCCCGTTCAACAACGGCTCCACCCAGTGGACCCTAGGGAGGTTGCTGCTATCAAGGGTGAAGTTGAAAAATTTCCTAAAGCTGAATTCATCTATCCCATCCCTCTTATAGATTGGGTGTAAAATATTGTCCCGGTGATGAAAAAACAATGCACGATCCACGTTTGTGTTTATTATCGTGATCTCGATCATGTCTATCCTAAGGATAACTACCCTACTCCCTTCATTGATCAGATCATTGATCTAGGAGCAACATTTTTCCTTTAAGGATAGTTTTTCTGGTTACAACTAGATTAACATTGCACTGGCCGATCAAGAAAAGACAGCTTTTGTCTATCCATGGGGTATGTTCGCATACAAAAATCTCCCTTTCGGCCTTAAAAATGTTGGGGCTACATTTCAGCGGGCCATGTCCTATCTGTTTCACGATATTTGCAACATCATCCAGCCTTACTTGGATGACCTTCCCACTCATTCTTGTAAGTGCCAAGATCACCTTGACCATCTTCGGTAGATTTTTCTTCGCTGTCGACACTACAACATTCGGTTAAATCCGCATAAATTTGTTTTCTGTGTAGAATTGAGAATACTCCTCGATTTTATCGTTTCCAAGGACGGTATTCACCTTAATCCACTTAAAGTCGAGGGCATTGTAAATTTACCCCCTCCATCTTCATTGCACCAACTCCAAAGACTGCAAGGAAAGGAAAATTTTCTCCAACGTTTTATACACGATTATGTTGGGCTAGCTACAAGATTTACCCAATTGCTCAAGAAAGTAATACCCTTTGCATGGGATGGGGTTGCCCAGAAATCTTTCGATGACCTCTCCTTGTAAATTCTCCCTCATTGCATCCCCCGGATTATTATCGAGATTACTTCCTTTACCTAGTTGCAGCCCCTAGCACCGTTGCTATGGTCTTGGTCCCAGACGACGATGAAGGCAATGAACATGTTATCTACTACCTTAGTCGTAATCTCCTCGACACTGAAACGCATTATGCCCATGTCGAGAAGTTGGATTTAGCTGCCGTCTAAGTTGTTCAACGCTTTCGGCACTACATTCTCTTACGCACAACTACTATGATTTCTAAATGCAACCCTGTAGAATTTTCTAGAATTTTTCTACAAATCAACAAGCTCTGATACCATGTAGGACTTTTTCTACAAATCAGCTAGCTCTGATAGCATGTAGAAATTCCCACTGTAGATACCTGGTAATGCAATGTACTAAAGCAAAACACTTGATCTACTTCTACAAACAATTTAGCGGAAGCTTAATCAAGCATGAGAAACATTAATAACAACACATATAACTAATAAGAAGGAAGCAATCACAAATAACACAAAAGAATTTACCCAGGGAAAGCACCTGCCTAAAACCCCATCTCTGTATTATCATACAAGTGGAAATATAGTCCGGATTACACAAAGCCTTAGCTCAGAAGCTATCCAGCTCTCAGTACAATCCCTCTGCTGCTCATAGGCAGTCAAAGGTTTCTCACAAACCTTCTCCTCTGCCATCCAAGCCTTCTATTTCCTTGTGCAGTTTCCTTGGGGTCCAATATTGCCACATGTGTGAATTGGCCTCTTCATACACTCACTAACCTCTGGTCTAACTGCACAAACTTGAAGGAGATAAATCCTCATCATGGATGAGCTTCCTTTATAGGAAAAATATTCATCCAATTGATAGTACACTATCCCTTCTCTGATCTCAACTGGGTCTCTAATAGAACTGACAGGCATGAGTTATTTAAGCTATAATATTTAGTTATCTAAAAATACTAGTTGTTACATGCATGCAAGCATTAACAAACTGAATCTCATTAATTTAACAACTTGTTAAATTAATCTAACTGGACTTGACTCAGTTAACTGAGCCCACTAATTACAACTCATCCTCATCCTCATCCTTCAACTGATGGATAAATCCCTCAATCAAAGGAGAAACTGTTGCATGTCCTCACATAGAATTCAAGTTCATAATTCCTTAACTAATTAACTCAAACTAAATTAATTAATTAATTTACAAACCACTAGTAAGACCAAATTCGAATTTTACTTCATATAGTTAGACCAGGGACTACTAACAATAGGAAGGGACCCACAAATGTTATTTTAGAAAGTGCTATTTTTAGTAGTTTCACCTCTCACCCAATGTGGCCAATAACCTCATTGGCCAAACTGCTAGTTTTAGCAAGTTCTATTTTTAACATTTCTTGTTGCACATTTTTCAACAAGCCCCATGACGTACATCCTAACTCGTCAGTTGCTAGGGGGCAAGCATTCTAAATGGATTGTAATCCTGCAAGAATTCGATTTGGTATTCACTACTGCCAAATATAATAAGTCACTAGTTTTCGTCGGGTTGATTTGTTCCCTTCTTTCTAAGTCTCTCCCTAATTGTGCAGATGAACAACTTCCAGATGAGGCTCTTTTCCTAATCAGCACCCTCAATCCATGTTATGGTGATATCATCGTGTATCTCTATAGAACCACATTTCGGTCTGCGTTGACTAAGAACGATCGCCGACGGATTCGGCATCATTCCCAACCCTACTGTATTATTGGCGATACTTTATACCGCGTTGGTGTCGATTCAGTTCTTCATCAATGCCTTACTCTCGAGGAGGTTGAAAGAGTTCTCAATCACTGCCACTCCAGGGCATGTGGTGGTCATATGTCTGGCTATGATATTGCTCAAAAAATCCTTCGTGCTGGTTATTTTTGGCCATCCTTTTTTAAGGACTGCATCCTTGTTGTTTGCAAGTGCCACAAATGCCAAATTTACCAATGCAAGATGCACACCCCACCCACTCAACTACACCCCATCATTACCATTGGTCCTTTTGCCAAATGGGACATCGATTATATGACATGTAACAATCTTTCGAGTGGGGGGCATGGCTATATTATCATTGTTGTGGACTATTTCACCAAATGGGTCGAAGTGATGCCTACATACTCTGCAGACAGTAAAATGACAGCTCAATTCCTTTTCAATCATGTTATTTCTAGGTTCAGAATACCTCAATCCATTGTCACAGACAATGGCTCCCATTTCAGAGATTACATGATGGCTAAGCTGACATTCGCATTGGGTTTTCACAACAATGGCGCAACCCCGTATCACCCTCAAGCCAATGGCCAAGTTGAAGCCATGAACAAGGCTTTGGTTACAATGCTTCAGCATATTATTGGGATAAACAATTCAAATTGGCATCTCATGCTCTTTTCAGCTCTGTGGGCTTACTAAACTTTGACCAAAGACACAACTGGTTTCACACCATTCCAGCTAGTCTATGGTCTGGAAGCAACATTGTCGATAGAATGCGAGATTTCTTCACTCAAGCTAGCTATCAAACTTCTCCCCGAAACATCACCTCAGGAAGAACGTCTCTTATATTTAGAATGATTGGATGAGACTCGTCGTCTCACTGCTTTAGTTATCGAAGCACAAAAGAAACGAGTCAAGTCCCATTTTGATCATTCAATCTCCTCTCGTGCATTCTCTGAGGGTGATTTGGTTTTATATAAGATCAAGCTAATGATAAGCTGGGTATAGGCAAGTTTGAGCCAATGTGGCATGGGCCCTACATTGCAAAACGTTTTTTGCAAAAGGGGGCCTATGAGCTTATTGATTATGAAGGAAATCCTCTGGATAAGCCCCGAAACAAGCTTAACCTCAAGAATTACTATGCTTAGGTCATCTTGCATGGTTACTTATGTACATTAGTGTGTCATTCATTTTTGTGCAATGTGGTTTGGTGTGTTAGTTTTCAAACAACTTTCTTGTTTACTATGTTTTCCTTGCTTTGTAGATATCTATGACTCCCCACATCGGTTTTGTTAATGGTGCTTACTATAGTACCCAAAACCTATCATCCATGGCATGGGCTATTAATAACCCTAACAGTGAGTTGATTGACCTTCAAGGTATCTGTTTAGGTCACACAACTAACAACATTGTTGAATATAGTGCGGTCATCGAACTGTTGTCAGAAGCCATTGCTCTTGACATTCGAGAGTTGGTTGTCAACCTGGATTCACAGCTTGTCGTCCTTCAACTCAACGGGAAATATTCTATCAAAAACCCTCAAATATTGAGAATGTATCTTCGTATTCGTCTACTGGAAAGGCATTTTGATTACATTACATATCATCATATTCCTAGACGCATGAATACATTGACAAATGCATTAGCTAATTATGTGTTGGATAGACATTTACGAAACATGTGAAAATAAAAAAAAAATCATTTGTACCATAGTCAGCAAGAAATACAACATATATATATATATATATATATATATATATATATATATATATATATGGTGATAATGTTTGATATATCAAAACCCCCAAAAAAAATATGTGTGTCCAAAATAACTGTAGGTTTTAACCCTATACAAAAATTACCTGCATACGAATTCTAAAACATAGAAAATAAACAATGCGAGAGAATAACACATAAAACACATATACAAAGAGATTTTCCCCTGGATCCCAAAACCGGGACTACCAGCTTGATTTTTCATTATGTTCCTTTCAATGTTACAATACATATTTATGCATGTCGAAGCATCCAATACCATGGACCGAAAAAATCATCGCGTCCAAAACCATGGACCGAAAACCATCGCGTCCAAAAAACATGTGTGAGAATCATGCACAAAACCATAAGTGGGTTTTCCCAACCTAACATAGGGTCCAAAACCAAAATTTTCCGAGGTGCTACCCCGGACACCATAAAGTGGGGTTACGGGTACCCCTCAAACCCCCTATGACCTCCCCCCCTCTAACCCTCGTTTAAGTATGTGGGCTAGTTGTGGAAAGAATATAACACAACCCAACATTCTCCCACTTGTTATTTTCTTTCCACAGGGGGCCACAAGAGAGCTTAGTCATTTATCCAGCCCTGCAACGACCATTGTTTCTCTACACCAATAGAACTTCTCAGAGCTCACAGATTTTGTCAATTCATCTACAGTATTCTTCAAAGTGTCCACCTTTACCAGCAACACCTTTTTGTCTTCTATCATATCCCTCACAAAGTGATATTAAACATCGATGTGCTTTGTCTTTGAATGATATGCAGGGTTCTTTTCTAAAAAAGTTTCACTTTGGCTATCACAGTCTATCCTTATAGCTCCTTGTACTAACCCCATACTTGAACACAATATTTGCAACCAAACTGCTTCCTTTCTTGCATGAGTGGCTGCCATGTATTCTGCCTCTGTAGTTGATAGTGCCACTACAGATTGTTTCTTACTCATCCAACTGACTGCACCTCCAAATAGGTTAAACACATACCCACTTGTAGATCTTCTCCGATCCAGATCTCTAGCCCAGTCTGCATCAACAAAGCCACGAATATCCAACATTCTGTCCAATCCTGATCTTCCTTGGTAGCACAAACCATAATCACTAGTGCCACACAAATACTTGAAAACCCGCTTCACTGTTGTCCAGTGTTCCTTCCTTGGTTTTGACATAAACCTACTCAATACTCCCACTGCATGTGCAATGTCTGGTCTAGTATAGACCATTGCATACATCAGGCTACCGACTGCACTTGCATATGGAACACGGGACATGTCCACTTCCTCTTCTTGTGTCTTGGGATATTGTTCAACAGATAACTTCACACATATAGGAATAGGAACCTTCACTGATTTACTATCCTGCATATTAAACCTCTGTAGTATTGTCTCAACATACTTCCTCTGGGTTAACTAGAGCTTCCTCTTTGCCCAATCTCTTTTAATTTCCATGCCTAAAATATAGTTTGCAGCATCAATATCTTTCACGTCGAATTTGGAGGACAATTGGGTCTTCAAATCCTATATAATTTCTTTGTCATTTCCAACCAGGAACATAAAATCCACATATAAGACCAGATAACTAACATGGTCACCATTTAATTTAAAATACAAACAGTGATCTGCTTTGCTTCTGGTGAAGCCAAGTCCCCGTATAAATGTATCAAATTTCTGATACCACATCCTTGGTGACTGTTTTAACCCATACAGAGACTTCTTTAACTTGCATACCAGTTCTATCTTACCCTTCACCACAAAGCCTTCAGGTTGCTTCATGTATATTTCCTCTTCTAGATCCCCGCGAAGAAATGTTGTCTTCACATCCATTTGTTCTACCTCAAAATCAAAAGCAGCAGCAACAGATAAAAGTAATCTAATAGAAGTTACCTTGGCAACAGGAGAAAAAATATCATCAAAATCAATTCCTGGCACCTGGGAATAACCTTTTGCTTCCAACCAAGCTTTGTATTTCTCCACCTTTCCTTCTGAATTTGTCTTCTTTTTGAACACCCATTTGCTACCAATGGGTTTCCTTCCAGCCGGTAACTCCACCAGATCCCAAGCCTCATTTTTGTGCAAAGGCGCCATTTCATCAACCATGGCCTCTTTCCAGAGTTTTCCATCCTCTGAATCCACTGCTTCCTTCACAATTCTGGGATCATCATCCATAACAGACAAAGAAAAATTTGAACAGAAAGCAGATGGACTATACCGTTTTAGCTGCCTTCTTTCTCGAACTGATCTTCTCACGCCCAGAGTTTGTGGCTCTTCATCTTCTGATTCCTCCTCTACTGTAGAATCTGATTCTTCCTCCTTAAGCTCAAACTCTATCTTCTCAGGTTCCTTTGGTTGGACTTCATGTTTAATAACATCTTTTACCTCTCTGAACACCACATCTCAGCGGTACACAACCTTCCTTGTGACTGGGTTCCAAATCTTATAACCCTTTAAACCATCCTTATACCCAATAAATATGCACTTTTTAGATTTACTATCCAACTTATTTCTTTTCTCCTTTGGAACATGTACATATGCATCACATCCAAATACCCTTAGATGTGAAAGAGAGGGTTTCTTACCAGTCCATACTTCTTGTGGAGTATTATCCTCCAACACTGATGAAGGTGACCTGTTGACCAGGTAACATGCAGTATCCACTGCCTCTACTTAGAATTCCTATCCTAACCCGGCACCATTGAGCATGCTTCTTCTTGCCCTTTCCATCAGCGTCTTGTTCATTCTTTCTACAACTCCATTTTGTTGATGTGTATATGGAATAGTCTTCCACCGTGCTATACACATTTCTTACAGAATTCTTCAAATTCCTTGTTGCAAAACTCTCCACCATTATATGTTCTCAACACCTTTATCTTCTTCTCTATCTGATTTTCCATGAGAGCCTTAAATTCTTTAAACCTGTCAAAAACTTCAAATTTCTTCTTAAGGAAATATATCCATGTATTCCTTAAGAAGTCATTTATAAATGATACATAGTACATAGACTTACCCAATGATGGAACCTTCACAAGTCAAAACACATCACTATGCACAAGCTCTAATATCTGTTTCGCCCTCTTACTACTAGAGGGGAAACTCACCCTATTCTACTTCCCATATACACAATTTTCACAGAAATCAAAATCCAGAGAGCTATTACTCATACCTTCTACCATACCTTTACCATGAAGTATTCAAAGGCCCTTCTCTCTACTATGTCCAAGCCTTTGATGCCACAACATGGTCTTTTCTCCAGAGACCACTAGATTTTCTGCTCCACTTTCAAGAACCACAAAATTGTTGCACCCATCAACAACAGTGCTACCTTGCAGCTTGTACAGAGTTCCAATCCGAACTCCCCGCATCAATACTAGTGCTCCCTGAACCATCTTGTAGGTATCCTTGTCAAACACCGTTTTTACACCTGCATCATCCAACTTGCCTATAGAAATTAGATTTTTGGCCAATGTATGAATATGCAGAACACTCGGAAGTGTTCTAACCCTTCCACCTTACAACTTCAACTTTACTTTTCCGCAACCAATGATTCTAGCCTTCCTATCATCCCCTAAGAAGACATCACCACCATCTTATTTCTCATAGTCGTAGAACCACTCTCTATGGGGAGTGAAGTGAAAGGATGCACCTGGGGTCAATCAACCATGACTCATGATCTACATGTGTACTTGAAGAAGCCAAGTACACATCCCCACCTTCATCTGAGGTGGTTTTCGCCTCTACAGAAGGAGCATCATCAGATCCCTTTCCTTTATCAGGAAATTTAGATTTACAGTCCCTTTTGTAGTGCCCTTCCTTTCTGCATTTCCAGCGCACCATCTTTACAGGTTTTCCTTGGAGATTTAGATCTCCCTCTAGATTTAGATCTCCCACTCAATAACTTATTTTTGTTTCTGTTCTAGGACCGTCCTCGTATAGACAAGGCATCACCATTCTACCCCTCCATATTTTTCCGTCTCGTCTCCTTTGTCAGCAAGGCTGAGACTATTTCATCAAACTGCAAGGCAATTGCATTGCTACATTTTGCAATAACTAGAATATCCCACAAATCTAGTAGAGAACACAACAAAATAATGCACTTATCTTCATCTAAAATTTTAATATCAACAGATGCTAACTGACTTACCACAGTATTAAATGCATTCAGATGCTCTATCACCTAGTCTCCATCTTCCATCCTCGAGTTATATAATTTTTTCCGTAGGAACAGTTTATTCACCAGAGACTTAGATTGGTACAAAGTCCCTAACTTGTCCCATAAAGCCTTCGTCGTAGCTTCCCATGATACATTCAGCAATACTGAATCTGAGACACATAATCGTATTGTTCTCTTTGCCTTCCGATCCAACTTCTTCCATTCCTCATTGGACACTCCCGTTGGTTTAGTACCTAGATCTACTGCGATCCATTGATCTTTATCCACCAAAAGATCCTCCATCTTGAATTTTCACAACTCAAAACTCTGACCATTAAATTTCTTGATCTTTATCTTTCCAATACTCGCCATCTTCTTTCACCACCAGAATCGATCTCGCAGATCTCCCACTGAACAGGGTCTGCCACAGGCCCGAGTGAAACCCCTCAGCAACAAAGACCTCCCCTTGAATCCAAAACAGCTCTGATACCAAATGTAGGTTTTAACCCCGTACAGAAATTACCTGCATACAAATTCTAAAACACAGAAAATAAACAATGCGAGAGAATAACACATATACATAGAGATTTTTCCCTGTATTCCAAAACCGGGACTACTAGCTTGATTTTTCATTATGTTCCTTTCAATGTTACAATACATATTTATATATGACGAAGCATCCAATACCATGGACCGAAAAACCATCGCGTCCAAAACCATGGAGCGAAAACCATCGCGTCCAAAAAACATGTGCGAAAATCATGCACAAAACCATGGGTGGGTCCGCTCAACTTAACATAGGGTCCAAAACCAAAAATTTTCGAGGCATTGCCCCAGACCCCATAAAGTGGGGTTACGGGTACCCCTCAAACCCCTTGTGACCTCCCGCCCTCTAACCCCCGGTTAAGTACGTGGGCTAGTCGTGGAAAGAATATAACACAACCTAAAAATAACATCAGCGGCTCGCAGGCCTCATATATCCGCGGCACGCAGGCCTAAAAAAATGTAAATGTTGGACCTAGGAACTAATCAACATGGTGATCGTGGTAGCATGACACGGCTCATGCAACACAAGTCAGCAATCAACGTTCCTGATCCGATACTCCCACCGTGTGTCTCTTGTACTGGCGAGGAATGTCTCCCACCCGATTATACTCTTGGATACCATGAGTCAACCCCTTAAGGTTCCTCGCGATCTCTCCTCATTGTCACTCCCCTCCTGATAAGGAGCAACAACATCAATCAGGCAGGCGACGTGCTTGGCTATTGGGGACATCCCAATAAGATGCTCTGGTCCAACGTCTGTATTAACAAAGCAAAATGTTATAAACACATATATATCAAAAACAATTAAAAAATTAATTTTTACCTTCATCATCAAAATCCTCTCCATCTGGTAGTGCCATGTCTAGATCTCCACGAAAGTCAGTGCCACTGTATGGCTAATCCTCCATGACGACCTTCTGTCATTGTACACATGAAAAGAATGTAGGTCTATACGACATGTGCTGACCCCTAGTGATCCTGGGCATCAAACGACTCCAGCGGGCCATCCGTGAGTTGTGTGGCATGGGAGGATCTACCTCAGACAACTAGTACTGGAACAGTGGCACCCATTCCAAGAAAAAGGTCACTGGTACGGATCTGAAGTAAAATTGCTCCAGATTCCCCGCCTTAGCTTTGGTCAACTGGAATTTTATGTTGATCTTCATGGCCTTTGCCCAATTGAAGATTGTCAGTGCTGTGCAGTTGATTGCATACAGGAATTTTGACTTGTTAGTCTCGTGCACTGCCTGGGACCCCGCCACTCTATTAATAGTCAATAGTAGCACTCTTAGTGTCATATCCTGAACGGTGGAAATCTCAATCTTTCCTCTCTTGGATTTGAGGGCTTCAAGGCAATGTTCGGCAAGAAACATGGATATGCTTGTCCCAATTAGTCATGACCCATATAAGTTGACCGGTTCCCCTCTTCGGGACAGTCCTCTAATGAAATATATGTCTAAAGTTTCTAACTCCATCTCCTAGTCACAAATGATGAATATCTCCTGATTTATTTCCCAGAGACTAATCCGGTACCAAAGAAACTCAGGTTGGGCCCGTAACCTTGGCGTTAGAAATAATTTGAGCCCACATGCCCTCAAAGCTTTCAAAAAATTTGGATCATTCAGTGCCTGGGTGTCCACATCCTCGTGCTCCCATTCTTTTCAGTCTACCATTTTTGGCAATTTTTTCCTGCAAAAGCCATAGATTTAAGTCAATAATCATTTTTAACCCATCAATTTCAAATTTCAACAGTGGTTTTAAGGGGAAATAGGTTTTTTTCTCTATTCATGGCACTAGCATAGCTGTCTTAAAAAAAGTTACACTGACGACGTGATAGGCTGTGTTAATTACCCTCGGCTGGTGTGATTCTATACCCGGAAGTTGCACTGATCGAGGGTGAAAAACTTTTAATAAATCCTCCCTCAAAAATCCAAAAAATGGTTAAAAACAAGAATAAATGGTATGAAAATGAAGCTTAAGGCTTTGGCTCTTACCTGTAACTGGCGTCTCGACGAATGACCTCCTGGATCTCCCACAATCTGCTCCGAAACAATTAGGTCAAAAGTGAGTATAAAGTCTTTCACAGCAAGGTAAAATAGTAAATGGTAAAAAATATTTACTTTTCCTCTTTTTTTTTTAGTTTGTCATGAAATATTAGGCTTTTGTAAATATTTTGACCTATTTTGCCTCAAGAATTGGATAATGCACTTTACCTTTTTTGCGCAGCGACATGCGATGTATGTTCGACAATGATGTTGAGTCACATTTCAGGTCTTTTCTCCACTCGTTAAACTCATATGAAAATATTGTCAAGTCACATTTCAAGTCTTTTCTCAGCTCATTAAACTCATATGAAAAGATTGCCGAGTATTTTTCCCTTTTGACTCGAAAAAGAGAATAAAATGGAGGGTCCGTTTTGAATCTCTTTTCCGACCCTTTAAAAACAAAAAGATAACTGAGCCCTTGTCATTTCGAACTCATTAACAGATGTGAAACATCATGCGCCCAGTATAATTTTACCCCTTTCTCAGGCTGGGATCAACTATTTATGAAAAATTTACTCCTTGACTTAAATGGTCAAGCGGTTCTCTCAAGTATCGTTTTGTACCTTTTCGGGCTCAAGAGACACAAATATACAAAAAGGGACCATGTGGAGTTTTCTTTTCCGTGTCTTTTTCAAACTTTCTAAACATGAAAAATATAACAAGTTACACCTTTGTTGGACTCGTTAAAATATTAAACGACATCGGATTCGTCACCATGACGAACATGAGCTTCTCCTTCCCAAGGCTCGTTAAACTTACTAGGTCTGATTCGTCCGTAGGATGAAATTACAGTGCAAGTATATGCTATTCCCTTCAAGCTTGTGATTAAAAAATAATTGGGGTACCTACCAGAAATGGTGGGCGGGAAATTTGGAAATTTAATCAGTTGTGTTGGCAGCTCACTCTTGAACATGACACTTTCTGCTTCGTGTCGGGTTGGGCCATTCATTTTTTCCTTCCATTTGATCTCTGCCACGTCGTCATGACCACTGATCCTATGGATCCAAAAGCTGCCAAACTTCCAGTTGTGTCATGGATATGTTCAAGAGTTGTCCTTCTGCAATTACACTTACCTCTGATTCTCTGTATCATCCAAAATAATTTTGCATCCCTTTGTCTCATGTCGATGATGTGAGATACATTATGGCTCTCCTTCGACATGGTTTCTTCCTATCGACTTCAACTCATTATCCAGGAAGTTGGACGAGAGACTCCCTTCCAGTACCTTAGAGCTTGCATGCCGTAATGGCAATTTATTCACACTCGACGACAAGTTCATATCATTGGCTTTCGATTGAGTGATTTCATAGGTGTTCGACTTCAGTTCCTCTATTCACATTCCGTGGATTGCGATGATAGTTCCTTGAGGACCATTGTCATTATTGGTGGTTTTTGTCGTTCTTGTTAACATTTTACATCATTGACTGGTAATCAAGCGACTTTCTAACATGTTCGACATCAACACATCTATTCACATGTTAGAATTTGTACTTTGATTGGGTCGTGTTGGAGTGCAAGACCTTGGGCTTAGATTACAAAAGTCCAGGTTGCGAAGCGGTGTGACATGATTATGTTGATATGCATGTCTCTTTCAGATGGATGGTTGCGACCATACCATGAGTTATCATATGTGATCCTTCTCATTATTGGATGGCTGCGACCATACCTTGGTTTCATTATGATCCTCTTTAACGGATGGTTGCACCCATGCCTGGATCCATTTACATGATCATTCTCTGGATGGTTGCGTCCATACCACGATTCATGTATCATTTGACAGAGTTTTTAGTTATGTATATGTATCTGTACTTTCTTGCAGGTTTTTCGATGACAAACTACGGTTCCCCACACTAATTCATAAAGAATTTCATCCCTCACTCTAGTTCGGACTTCATGCTTTAGGGGGAATCTGTTACCAATGTTGCACTAATCATTATCAGGTTAATATCAGCGTGACGGAAAAATCGGAAAAAATCGTTTGGTACAAAAATATTCATTTTTTCAATTTTTTTAATATCTAAACCATCTACAACATAAAATAAATACATTTACACATAAATATGATAAAAGAACTAATATATAAGATGTGTAATATCATTTCTAGTGCTAAAATCACACATAACAGTGAATCATGTCTTGAATAGTAAGTCCTAACTCCTGAGTCTCAACTCAGCCTCAAAATATCAACAAAAAAATATAATAATATATCTCATGAGTCATAATGTCATATACAATGAAATGAAAAAAATAACTAAAGTCTAATACTATTGATTTCCTCTGCCCCGCTTGCGAGAAAATGCCATAGCTTTCCCTTTCCTTCTAGATGTAGATGTTGGTGCTGGTGGAGTTGGTAGTGGAGTCTGTTGTGCTCTAGAAGTTGAAGAACTAGGAGTAGGAGCTATAGGAGGTAGACCACGTCCTCTACCGGTGACAGGGGTAGCTTGGGTCACCTCCTCCTCCTCATTATATCTATATATATATATATATATATATATTGTTTTCCCACGATTTTTTCATAAAAATCGCGATTTTTTCAAAAAATCGATCAATTTTTTTTTTCCAATTACTACGGGCAATTTTATCTTTTATTTGAAATTATCGCAATTATATGATATAATCGCGATTAGTGCAACACTTTCTGTTACATAGCATTTTTTCACTATCCCTGTACTCCCCATTCCTTGATCTTAGAGGACCTATACAGTGAACCCTACATGCTTTCCCTTCATGAAGAAAATCTCATTGTGTCCCTCTTCATGAGTAGAACAATTCCCTTTTGCACCATTTCCCCAAAATTTTCTATTTTTCCCAGTTTACAAAACCGGAGCTAATGGCCCTTGTTCTCCTCACACCGATATGTAGGGATTAATACTCTCCCTAGTGCCAACCGGAGCGACTAAGCTTTTTTCCAATCACGTCGGTCCTCTTGTGGAATTTTTTTAAATATAGAGTTGAAGCTTACAGCTCTAGAAGCTTCGTAACGGAAGTCTGGTAAACGGTTTGGCCAGATGGGGTCAAGGATGTCAGTTTGGGCTCCTTTCCCCTATAATGATGGAACTACCTCAAGAGATAAGACCTTCTCCTATGAGAAGAGGATCCATCTCCCATCCATTCATGCTATATAAACCTCCATTTTTCCCAAGCACATGCTAGTGTTAGTGTGGAAGTGTTAATGTTGGTGTGCTAGTGCTAATTAAGTTTGGAGTAAACAACAAGCTATTCATAGTTGTAGCTCTCTAGTTGTGTGAGGGACAAGTGTGAATTTGGTTTAGTGTGAAGCCTAAAGGGAAGGGCCTTAAAACTATCATTGTTCAAGCCATCATGGAATGCTAGCAGAAGTGTGTGGAACCTAGTTTTGTCAGAGGAGAACGACAACGTTAAGACAATGGTTGTAATCTCTTCTTGATTCAATATATATGCAACTATCGATTGATTTGCTACATAATGTGTCATCTTACATGTTCATGGTTTAATGTTTCTAGACTTGTTAAATAAGTTGAATTACAATTTGTCTATTATCATGGTTGTTGTTTGTTGTTGTTTACTTGTTTGAGGTGTTTGGAGAAGGAAACGAGAGATAGCTGGAGCGAGCAAGCAAGGACACCATCAAACGGGATAAGTGTACTAAGAGGTAGGCTCTTTTAATTGGTTCTAACCTAAGGAAATGTTCCATAGAATGTATCAGTTATGGCTAGACCCATTATCGGGCTAGAGGAATTGTTTGTGTCCACACTCATAATTTTACTTCACCACACTTCCCACCCCGAAGGTATGGCTTTCATTATGTAGTTGGTCATTTTTTTCTTACCACGGACACTTGGGCATGTATTAGTGGGAGGATTTGGCGGAAAGAATGGGCATGGTCTATACTCTTGTCCCCTTATCCAACTTGGTGGTTAACCTTGTATCCTAGCCCCGTGGGATCTCCTTTATTGGCTACTAGCTTTAGGAGTGGCACTACAAGGGAAACCTCGATTTTGGGTGCATGTTCCTGCTTCCCGACATTAAGGACTCCCCTTCACTCATTATAACCCATTTTCACATATTTCCCATATGGGTCCACATTTTTCCATTGGTTCCACAAGGAGTTATCCTCCCCCTCCCATTGCCCACACTTTGGGTTGGGCCTGGAACAATGCCCTGAAAGTCAATGCAATTAAAAAAAAATTTAAAACATAATTTGGCCACTTACAAGAGGAAATATACCATAAAATGCAAAATATGGTCGAGACATAAAAATTTAACGCATGGGAAAAAGTCAAACATGAGCTCTACCCTTATCATGGCCATCACTATGGTTCCTTGGGCCCCTATATGAGCCCCACTACATCATTAAGGAACCCATGATTGTCCCAACCCCTAGTGGGCGATGAACTACCCAAAATTAAGGGGGTGTCGACCACTACGTGTCAACGAGCCATAGCAGTACACCCCCTCTTTTTTGCAAAAGGGATAAAGCTTGATCGACGTGTACGTGTCGTTCAACTATCATCATCAGCCTGATCATCATGTTATATTGTAAACCCCTTCTACATGTTTAAATTGTAAATAATCTCAGCAAATCCATGTCGTGTATGTAATTGCCTCGGTAAACCTAATTTTCTGGTGTCGATCTACATTCTGGGAGATTTTTTGTCTCACCCATCCATTCTCGGAGGGTCGGCAGAGTTTTCCTTTAGCCTTACTCCAAAACCAGAGTGGATTTTGTTACTATGATATTAGGGGAGTCCTAATATTCTAGATCGAGTCTATGTAAAAGTGATTTGGGAATAATCCTAACTATTTGGTTAGGTTATTTTATTACAAATTGCTTGGTTTTCTGGATTATATTTGTGTCGCTGAATTGGATAGATTTTTAGGCTCTTTTGCAAATGGTTTTTCTCCCTTGAGATGTAAAAGATGTAAAAATCATAATGTAAAGTGTCTTTTGGGTTTAAAAAATAATTTATCCCCTCATAGGTTAATTAGTTAAATTTTCTGGCCAAAATTAATTAAAATCCTAAGCGAGAAATTTAATTAATTATAAGTCCTAGGTAAATTGAAATTCTCCAAAGACAAAATTCGTGGGTCCTTTAAAAATTAAATTTGAAGAGGTCCAGGGACTAAGGTAAATTGATTATTTTGCTCAATTTTATGCCTTTAGTCCTCAGGTTTAAGTCAAAGTCAAAGGAAATTAATTCAAAATTTTAATATTTGAATTAGTTAAAATGCATTTAATTGAAAAATTCGAAATTTCCTCAATAATTAAAATTGAGACGGATGAGATTAAAAGAAATTTTCATCCTCATCAATGGTCGAGATTACTTTGACAAGGATCACTCGAACTAGTTGTTGGAAGATTTATTTTTAAATAGGAGGTCAGTTGTTAGTTGAGAGGATCTGATCTTTTGATCATGTACTAAGCGAAAATCTCCCTTGTAATATTTTTCTAAGCAATAAAGAAAGACTTTGGTCTAACTTCTACTAGTGTTACTCTTTGTGGAAATACTGTAAGATGTGTCATTTTCATGTGTAGATTTCTTTTAAGCTATTGATGATAGTTTTCTGAAGAGTAATTTGAGTACAGGTATCTTGGTCGGTCGCTGGGTTTGAATGATAATTTAAGTTTTAAATATAATAGTAGGTATCTCTATTAAATCTAAATTTTATTATCGTTTTCTCGCTCTATGTTGACGAAGAAATTGAGTTTTGCAGGAAATCCTTAATTATTAGATCATCGGGCATTCGAGGAAGTTCTTGGCTAAACCAACCAACTCACGATCCATGTTTTCTGAAGAGCCCAGCTTAAATTTGATCCCGGGCTTATCATAAGATATTTTTTTATGGGTGATACATGAAGGGTTTTGAGCTCAGTACCTCCTCTAAAATTCAAAAAAATAAATTTTTTTAGTGCTAAATCGATATATGAGGCTATTGAGAGCCTCATGTCATCAAATTTGGGAGCGGAGTTGTACTCACACTCCCTAGATCTGATATATCTGCCATTCATGTACATAGATATGTAATTAATTTTCAGTTTTCTGACTTGGGTTTTCTAGGTTTTAGTTTTTTGGGTTATTATATATATCGTTTGGGTGCTCCTTGTTGTCTTGCAACTACAAATCTGAAGGAGGTTACTGTGTAGAGCCCAGATCTAAGCCCTGGAGGATAAGATCTAGATCTCTGGGGTTCATCAGCATCATTTTGCAGGATATTTTTTGCAATCTAGGGTTCAAGCTAAATTTAGATTTGAAAATTTTTAAGGGTTTTACTATTGATCTTAATCTGGTAAATTTATCTTCGATTCTTGGGCTATAGTTTCTCTGCTACTTGGGGTTTCCTAAACAAAAAATTTTGAATTCGTTTTCATTGTCTTTTTCTGGAAAATTTCGAAATTATTTTTCTTATCTGTGTTTGGGTTTAAAAAAAACATTTATCTGGAAAATTTTTGGGTCTCTTTACACCTGTCTTCTTTCTCTCTTGATTACTCGCTACCCTTCTTCTACATATCTAATAGTCCCATTTCATCGATCTGTATTCCATCCAGCCCTTTCGCTGCTTGTTTTCCTTCATTCCTTCATGTGGCTTCCTCTGCTAACTCCTTCGCGCTACCCACACCAAACTTTGCCATCCGTAACCTTTTCATCACCATTGCAGCCGTCACATCTCTTCCATCCTCACGCGGTCCCTCAACTCGCATCCTTCTGCCTGCACATTGTCATATCTTGCCCTCTGTGCCTTCATCACAGCTCCAACCTACAGACATACATCAAATCCTCTGTCCATTGATACTTGTTGCTTCGCTCCTCCTTATCACCTAAAACCTTGCTTCACCTATCCCTCACCTGCGTGCTACCTTGCAACTATCTGAAACATGCACAAGCTTGCTTCTCAAATGTTGCCCCTTCCTTCGACCTCCTGCCCGGCTCCTTTCCGTTGCGTCTTCAGCTCATCTGCATCCTCCAATCCCTTGTTGCTCCAAAACCCCTCCTCACTGCTAGCCCCCACATCCATCATCCCTACTCCTTGCTCCCTTCCATCTCCTCCATCCGTTGAGCTTCAAACCTACGAACATACAACAACTACAAAACAATAAAACAAATAAAAAAATAATAATTTATTTTATGTATGTGTGCATTAGTTTAGGATTTAGGTTTTATTTTCATTAGTTTCTTTTTCATTTAGTTTAGGTTTGTATATAGTTAAGATTATAACGTATTTTTTTTAGTTTCATTTGAAATAAGTTTAGATTTAATCTTTTTATTTTCATTTTTGTCTAGTTTTCAAGTTTCCCTTTTTATTTATTTATGATTTTGATTTTGATTAAGAAATATAAAGTTTCAAAAATAAAAATTTGAAAACTTTTAAAAAATCGACCTTTTTGATATTTGATTTTTTTTAATGAATAAAAATTTCATTAAAATTTCATAAAAAAATAAAATTCTCAAAATTAAAAGTTCTAAACATTTAAAAATAAATAAATAAAAATCTTAAAAACATTAAAACATTTTAAAATTTCAAAAGTCTAAAAAATCTTTGGTGACTAAGGATTTTAAAATAAATTGAACGGGTTTTTGCTTAAACACTAAAATTTTTAATGTGGCCTATGGCCCATTAAAAATTTCGATTTTTTTAACCCGTTGATTTGTTTTACTCCTTTAGTTATTGCCTAAGGAATAATTAAGATTTAAATTTGAAGTTCCTTAGTGTTATTAAATGCATGTTTTTCTATGGTCGAGGTGCAATAATTGTTTTAAATCATACTGACTGTTTGAAAAGGTTAATTAAATCTAGATCTGGGCAGTTAATGAAAATCATCTTAAATCTAGGATCGAAACTGGTTAGCATTTAAATTTCGTGGTTGTTTAAAGTATTTGGATCTCTTGAAATTTGATTGCTAGAACATTGTGCATCTGTTGAATATCTTGCATCTATTAAAATCCATCGTCATTGCTTGAATTATTTAATGCTCATTACATGTTAGACATTTGGAAAATATTTTCAAGCATTTGTTAAAGAATTTTGTCGTGGAATTACAATAGATTGTGCATCTTTGTCTCCTAAGCTAAGCATATTTTTGAGCATGTGTTAATATTGATATTAATTGCAAAGAAGTTTTGTTCTCTTTGAGCTATAACTGTATCAGGAATATTTTCAAATAAGCTGGTATTTTAATTGTAATATCTTCAAGAGTTTATCTTTTAAGTCTTCATCCATAAAGTGAGCTTCTAATTTGGGTGATTGAGGGATTTCTGCGACATAAGTGTTTTCCCATCCTCAAGTCTAACTTTATCTCATATTTCGATGCATTTTCATATAATTTAACTTTGCATAGATAAGATTTACTTCCAAGCATAATCTTAGTTGATAGACAGATAGATCTCCATTAGTATCTTTTTGAGAAGCTTGTTTTAATAGTACTTAAAACGGTGATCTTGCAGTCGTCAGAGCCATAGTTCTCTGTAGTGCCGAAGGCACTGGGTATGTTAGAATTTCAAGAGAGGTATCGTTAATCACACCTTAGTGTGCTTCTCCTTATCTTCTCTCTGCCAATTACTATGAAATCGGGCTCAACACATAAATGATTGAAGGGTTCATATCTAAATAGGCATTTAAACTAAAATTAACCAAGATTATTGCATCTCACATTAGTTTTAGGATCTGCATTTCATACAGAATATTCATTCATCTAAGCAGCAGTTGCTAATCGATTACTTGATCTTAATTTCTCAAGAAAAATTGTTGACTCCATAAGACACTGGTATCAATCGCTTAAAATATAATCAAATCCTAAGACTTGCTAAACCTTAATCAATTGCTTGATCACCTCATTGTGTCTCCCGAACTGGTTGGTTCCCAATTAATTCTTTTTCATTTCATTTTTCCATAGGGTCTACCCTCCTTAGCCTATTGTAGGGAGACAACTTAAACGGAGAGATTGGGGATCAAGGTGGCAGCCCCCGATCTAAGCGTTGTCGCAGTGCCTAGACATTCTATGCAACAATAGGGGGTATTCACTGCTATGTCATTCACATCATGCTCTCATTCACTGGAGCCCCAAGAATTTATAAAAATAAAAATCAATAAAAGGTAGAAGGCTTATGATGAAGGGTGGAAAAATAAAGGTCAGGGTAACTCATGTACCACGATTTCTCCCTCCTACATATACACACCCATATGTGGGATTCTCTAATTATAGCTACCCTTGTACCATGGCACGTGGCTTGGAGCCTTCCCCCGAAATCCCACTCCGCTCCACCATTCACATGACACCTATCATTTGACAAATGTACCAATAAGGTCCTTGATTGACCTCCTTCTTAAGCGTGGAGACACATATACATTAGCCCATTATGGAAGGGCGTGCCACTATGAACCATGGCCTTTCTAGCTACTTTTCTATCAGTTCGGCCCTCTTGAGAGGCTAATTATTCTTGTTTTGAAGCTATTTTTTGGGATTGTCACCAAAGTAGGGTTATTTTGCACATTATTTTATTATTAGGGGAATTATTAGGCCAAGTTAAACCATTTGAATCCCTTAGAGGATAGTATATAGGATCATTTGATCTCTCATCATCACTTGGACTTGGACTTGTCTCTAAAAGAGAACTCAGATTTGCAATTTCGACGAATCTTGGAGCTTTCAAATGAATTTTGATGCTTGGATTAAATTCGCACTTCTTCTTGGAGCTTCTATTTTCATGTTGGATGGATGGATATACTCTTTCTTTGCCTTGTAAGTGTTTTATAATGCTTTTCTATGTCATAATGAATGTCTAATGCGTGGAAATTTTCTCTTATTGTGATTGGATATGCCCTAATTAGTACGAAGTTGCTTGGAGCATTGAAAATTGATTGGGATTTTGCATGTGTTACTCATTTGACAAAGATAAAGTGAATGTTCCTAAGGGAATAATTGTATAATTAATTCATTGAAACTCCATCTAGACATTGTATTAGAAGTATAAAATTCTTGAGGGTTTTTGTTAGCCATCTTCTATTAGGATAGCAAGGTCCCTCAAGGTCTCCTTGAAGCATCGAAGTTGCCTTATTCAAGATCATTTGACTCCATTTCTCCCAAAAGGCAAGGCACTAATCCATAATCCTTTGGTGATCACCCTAAATATTTAATTTTTCTTCCTTTCAACCATTTGTTTCCCTAACCCTAGATGGCCTAGCTAGGGCGTCTAGCGAATTCCATTTGAGTGATCATCTTGAAAAACGAGTTGGTCAGGAATTGCGCTAGGGTGATTTCTCACAGCCCTCCATATTTGAATTTAATCTATGGTTGATTTGTGAGAAACAAAAATCCCTAGACCCAAATTTTTTTTGGTATAGGTCTCCTTAGGTTAGCGTCAATTTAAGGGGTCTATTGCACTTGAAAACTCAAAGGAAGTTCATCTATTATTGATCCCTCCACTCACCCTTACTTAACATAAGCATTTGGTTGAATATTACCCTAAAACTCTAGACCTTGTTTGGGTGTCCTGGTCTCTATGTGGTCCCCTTTTATTGTATGACAAATCATCTTCCAAAGTCTACTGTAGATACCATTCTCCTATCCTTGGGAAGCCTTTATCTAGGCATAGCCATAATATTGATCCACATTTACCTAGGTCTTGGCATTCCCCAACTAGCCCTTCTAAGAGAGCCTTTTGACTTTCTTTGAACCAGCCAAGTCCATTATTTGAGCCTCTCCTTTAAATAGTCTTTGGAAATCACATAGCCCAATATCATTCGCCCCTATCATTCTAGTGATTTATTTCATATTGAGACTCCTCTCATCGATGAAAACCCATAAAGAGCGGGTGACATTGACTTAGGTGACCGTGGGTCCTTGTTTCATCATTGGCCTTTAGAACCCCCCCTAGGACCCCTGCTAGATTAAGCAACAATAGGGCCTTTACCCCATTGTTCTTCCATTGTCTAATTTTACCTTGTAAGGTTTCCCTCTCCAAGGCCTGCTAGATTTTGCAGCAACAAGGTGTAGGAATTTACAGGGTAATTTCCTTAGATAGAACACCAAAGGACATCACTCACAAACAAATCACATATCAGTACACCAGTATTCTTGACGTGGTTAAAACCCTCAAAGAGGGAAATAGTCCACGACGTGATCCAACACGGCCACATCAGGTAATTTATTAAGGTAAAAGAAAGAAAATTTACATAAGCTTCTCTCATGAATGGTCACCTAACAAATGACCCTCCATGTTCTTTAAGTAGACATCATGGACCAATCGAGTGCTAAGCCATGGATCAAGTGTCGGTAATACCTAGGAGAGAATGAACCATCGAATCACTTCATGTCTAGAACATATCGTGACCGTTAGATTGTAAGTTACAAAAAGTACATAACAAAGAAACACAATTTACCTAACTATACAATAGACCAAGTTGTACTTAATTATTTCCTATGTGCCAAAATATCCTAACATCTCCCCTTAATAACAACTTGGGATAGGATTTACAGATGTACAAATATGACAAAATAGGAGAAGGAAGGAGGCATTAGAGCTATCCCCCCTTAGTGACAACGTCTTGAACTCCAACCATAAATCGAAGTTTAGTAAACTTCGCCTCTGTGAGAGCCTTTGTAAATATGTCTACAACTTGATCATCGGTTGAAAAATATTGCACTTCAAGAACATGGTCATGAATGAGCTTTCTAATGAAGTGCATGTGTAGTTCAATGTGTTTGTTGAGTTGATGTTGGATTGGATCTTTGCATAGTTGAATGGCACTTTGACTATCACACCAAAGTGTAGTTGGATGTTGCTGCTGAAAACCAAACTCTAAGAGTATCTGACGAAGCCACTGGACTTCCTTACAAGCTTCAGCGGCGCCACGATACTCTGCTTCTGTTGAAGAAAGATAAATGGCACTTTGTTTCTTACAAGACCATGTAATAGGTCCAAAACTAAGAGTGAAGACTTAACTTGCAGTAGACTTCTAATCATCAGGGTCACCAACCCAATCAGAATCAGTGAAACCAACCAATAGAGCAAATGCTTATGCATTGTAATGAATCCCAAACTAAATTGTACCTTGAACATAATGAAGTATTCTTTTAGTTGCTTTCCAATGAATTTCATGTGGGTTTTACATAAACCGAGCAACAATTCGAACAACAAAGGAAAGCTCAGGATGGGTATGGGTTAGATACAAATTTTTTCCAACAAGTTGATGGTATAAGGTAGCATCAACTTCAGGGAAAGTACAAGTGAATGAAAGTTTGGATCCAAATTGAAAGGGTGAAGGGTTTGGCTTACAGTCTTCCATGTGAAAGTGGCGTAGAAGATCACAGGCATACTTGGACTAGCAAAGGGAAATACCTTCTTTGGATTGCAAGACTTGAAGACCAAGAAAATAATGCAAGTTTCTTATGTCTGTCATTTCAAATTGCTTTTTATGGTTGGACTTCACATGGTTTATAAGGTTGGGATCACTACCAATAAGGATAATATCATTAACATAAAGAACAAGAATGATAAGAGACTTACCCATTTTCTTGGTGTAGACAATATTGTCATAATGACACCTAGAGAAGCAAGTATCTAAAAGAAAGCTATCCATTTTGGCATACCAAGCCCGAGGGACTTGCTTGAGACCATAAATGGATTTCTTAAGCCGACATACAAGGTTGGAGTCTGTTTGAATAAAGCTAGGAGTTTGTTCCATATAGATTGCTTCATGCAAGTCCCCATGCAAGAAGGTGGATTTAACATCCATCTGATGGACTTCCATTTGAAAGAGGTAGCAAGGGAAAGAACAAGGCAGATAGAGTTCATTTCAGAAATAGGGGAGAAGGTTTCAGTATAGTTAATGCCTTCAACTTGTGAAAAAAACCTTAGCAACAAGACAAGCTTATGTTTATCAATTTTTTTATCTGGTCCAAACTTGGTTCTGTAAACCCATTTGCATCTAACAAGTTTTCATCCCTTTGGAAGAGGAACAAGGTCCCATTTATCATTTGCCAATAATGAATGATATTCTTCATTCATAGTTGCGCCCCAATCAGGATGGCCTAATGCTTCTGCAAAGTTGTAAGGATCATAATTTGTTGAAGTTTGAGCCAGTAAAGAAGAGTCTCTATCGAATTGAGAAAATGTACGACATTGATCTATAGGATCACCTGCAACCACACCTATTGCATCCGAGTAGCGTAGACCCATTTTGGAAGCTCAGGAACTGAAGGAGGATCCTGAGAAGATGGGGGAGGAATTTCAGCCTTGGTGTCATCATCTAAAGAAGGAATATTTTCAGAAGTAGAATGGATAGAGAGATGTGGCACATCCGCCGAACTAGCCTTGTAGGCCAATATATTTTCAACAAATTTTACATCTCTTCTAATGATAACATTTTTGGATTTAGGTTGAAGAAGTCTATATCTTTTGACATCTTCAAAATATCCAACAAAAATACATTTTTCACTCTTAGGTTCTAAATATTTATGTTTCTCATCTAGAATATGGGCCCATGCTTCACTTCCAAAAACATGAAAGTGACTTACATCTGGGTTAATTGAGCTCCATACTTCTTTTGTAGTGATATCTTTAAAACCTTAGTAGGAGTGTGATTTACTATGTAATTTGCACATTTAATTACTTCTGCCCAAGAATTAAGACTAAGTCCATTAGATTCAAGCATACAATTAGCCATTTCCTTTAAGGTGTGAGTCTTCCTTTTAGCTACACCATTTTTCTATGGAGTATATGGAACATTATGTTGAAATTGAATTCCATGCTCAATGCAAAAGTTGATGAATTTGTTGTTAACATATTCTTCGTCATTATCATATCTTAGCTTAAGAATTTGATGTCCATATTGTTTCTCAACAAAGGCCTTAAAGGCCAAGAACATGTTAAAGATTTCACTCTTCAGTTTTAAGAAGTATACCCAAGTGTGTCTGGAGAAATCATCAATAAAAGTTAGGAAATACTTGTAGCCAGAGAATGAAACAACTGGAAATATACCACATAAATCACTATGCACAAGTTGTAAAGGGGTTGAGGTGTGCCAAGAGGCACGTTTTTCAAAACTATCCTGGTGATGTTTTCTGAGTACGCATTCGAAACAAACACCATCTCTGCAAAATACCATAGGAAGACCTGTCATCATATTTTTTTACATAGATTTTGAAGGTTGTGATAGTTTACATGACCAAAACGTTCATGCCAAAGTTTTCCCACTTCATCATTATGAGCAACAAATACCGAGGCAATATTTAATGACCCAAAGTTATTAAACTTATACAACATTATAGAATCATCAGCAATGTCAGTAGCTAAAATCTGTCCAGGATCTCTTTGGTCCTTAATTACAACATCATGAGTTGAAAATTCAACAGTTTTACTATCACCTGAAAGAGTTATCCGATATACAGATAGAAGGTTGCAGGATCAGGTAGGAACACATAATACATCATTAAATTGACCATTGTCTAGATGAATACTTCCAGTCCCTACAACATAAGAGATCTATCATCATTAACATATATATTTTTGGTGTTACAATCATTTAAAGAATAAAAAATGGCTTTGCTTTTGGCCATGTGATAAGAAGTTCCAGAATCAATGAGCCACTCATGAGAATGAGAAAAAGAAGATACACTTAGTGCATAACCAGACCGAGATGCTTGACAACCACATGTAGAAAGTGTTATTCTTGAATATGAAGTTGAAGTTGAAGAGTGCTCCAAATGGATGTTATGCTTCTTCATTGTTTCTCTCAAGGCTTCCATCTTCTTAAAGCATTTGGATTCTAAGTAGCATCACGATTACAAAAGTTGCAATGTATATCGGTCTTCTTCCCTTTGTTTTTAGTTTCCTTATCATTTTATTGAGTTTATTTTTCATTTTGAGACTGAGATGGCTTAGGACCCTTGTTTAGTTTAGGACCATTCTTTTTAGGACGCTGCTTCTTAGGATTCTTTGAACTTGGTTGTTGCTGGGTTGCTAAGGTTTTCTTAGGAGAGTTTTCAATATTAAGAAGATCAAGGTGTAAGATTTTTTCTTGTTCTCTTATTAAAGAATCACAAAAGGCATCAAAAGAGGGGGGCTTGTAGTCTTGTCCTTGAGAAATAAAGGCTTCTGTAGTAGAATGGAAGGTGGAAACAAACACATAGTAGGTTAGTTCTAACTTAGTAAGAATGGAATAGATAATGCTACCATCTTATTTATTAACCTTAACACCTTCGAAGAGAAGTCTAAGAGTCTTGAACTTGGACAAAAAAATTTCAGTGGAAGAAAAATTATTGGAGTCCAATGTAAGCAACTCATTATCGAGTTGACAGGCTATAATTGCATTTTTAATTCCAAAAACTTTATTGAGCCTTTTCATTGTTTCATCGGGGGTATCAATTTCTGCGATATGGAATCTAAGGTATGGAGAAATAGACATCCATATCAACCCATGTGTTTGATATTGCTTATTTTCACATTTGGGTTGCTTATATTCATCTTGAGGTTTAGACTCTTGACCTGAGGTTATTTTATAAAGATATTTACTTATAAGTAAATCCACCATGTAGGATAGCCATTGGAAGTAATTAGTGTTGTCAATAATAACTACACATGGACTTTCCATTTTAAAGAAACTGAATTTGTAGATGCTAAAACTAAGTGTTGCAATGGAAAGATCTCAAAAAATTAGGCTGATTAAAAAAATGTCTCTAAAAATGGCCTTCGGATGAAGCTATCACTTTTTGAAGAACAATTGTTGAATATGTCGACGAACCACGTGAATGTTAGGAAGTGAATAATAATGTTATATTTAAAAAAAATCCCCTAGCTCCAAACTTAATCTAATTAGCTCACTTTTAAAAAAAGATTACTTCATATGACCCATTTTTATAAATAAATAAAAGTCACTTTTACAGTGTTACCTTATGAACTATCCACTAAATTGTAGCTTAAAAAAAAAATAAAGTGACTTCAAAATTATAAGTGACTCATTCTTTATAATGGGTGAGAACACTTTTACATAAAATAGCTTTAAAACATAAGTTACATGTCCTTTTTGAAAAAGTAACTCAACAAAATTAAAGGCTCGAACCCAAGACCTCTATTCTCATAAAGTAACTTTAGACCAAGTGAGCTAGCTTATAATTTTTTGAAAGGAAAAAGGAGGTTTTTTTTTGCTCAATGAAGCTTTGGAGTGTGTGCTTACTTGAAAAACTATTTTTTCCTATAAAACAAAAAAATTACCACACAAACCAAACAAACAAGCAAAAGTAATCTAAGACTTACATCTTAAAGTTAAATTTGGTCGAAAACTATATATTTTCCTCAATGTTTCTGATTTTCCGAGATCACACTAGGGTGCAGTGAAAAAGAGCATACGCATGAGAAAAATCATTTCTTTTTGTTTCTAGTTTGCCCAGATCGCACAAAGTCACAGGGCAAAGAGCATATGCAGAAATGAAAAGTATAGATCCAATAATAAATAAAAAAATTAGATGACTGTAAACTGAAATAAACAGAGAGATAAATAATTATAACTGCAAATAAAGATTGTATACCTCCAGATCTTAAAAATGACGTAGCTAGAGCTACCGGAAACCTTTTCGCATGAAACGAAAGGGGTTCCTCACTAGAACAAATAATCCTAACACAATAGAGTGTCCTCTCAGCCTGAAAGCAAAAATAAATAGTAGATCTAGGAAATGACAGTCAGATGCAATTGTATCGGCTTCAGATTTGGATCACCAACGGATGTGGCTCTCGAAAAGCTTTGATACCATGTAGGAATTTACAAGGTAAGTTCCTTAGATATAACATCAAATGACACTGCTCACAAACAAATCACAAATTAGTTACCATTATTCTTAACATGGTTAAAACCCTCAAAGATGGAAAAAGTCCACAGCCTCAGCCAACATGGCCACTTCAAGCAATTTATTAATGTAAAAAATAAGAAAATTTACATAAGCTTCTTTCATGAGAAGCCACCTAACAAATGACCCTCCATGATCTTTAAATATACATCATGGACCAATCGGGTGCTAAGCCACAGATCAAGTGTCGATAATACTGAAGAGAGAATGAACCGTTTGATCACTTCATGTCTAGAACATATCATGACCATTGGATTGTAAGTTACAAAAAGTACATACTAAAGAAACACACTTTACCTAACTATAAACCAGACTAAGTTGCACTTAATTATTTCCTATGTGTCGAAATATCCTAACACAAGGCCCTAACATCTCACTTAATTGGTATATATTTTGCCTGGAAAATTGTTTAATGATGATTTATTTTTAAATATTCCATTAACAATCATAATGAGTAAATGATACATGATTAACGCCCAGTTCACTAGGAACATTTGTAAGTACTCTGTTAAGTAATTTGCATGCATAATCTTCATTTCATCTTAAAAGAAAAGCGTTTGTTGGTTGCAAGAATTGATAGTCGACTTCAAGCTATACTTGGGTTTGAGATAAATGAAGAATGAATGGATGCTAAATGAAACACCACATATACAATAAAAGTGCTCAACATGTATAAGGGATAATTGTTTACACTAATGTTATTATCCAAAAATAAAGCATATATATATATCTATATATATATATATATATATATATATATATGCCCGAGAATTGAATTGTTGAACCACTTGATTAGATCTTTTTATCATACAAAACCTCATTGTTTGCGATAAAGTCTTAAATCTCAAGCTAGTATTCTATGTAACTAAGAGAGAGGCTACTATCACCTCACCCTCCCTCTTCTACACTTTAAGTCACCTCTCCTTTGACTCAACGAGGTCTTCCTTAGGATAGGATTGTCAAGATTTTAGGAGATAAGAAGACAACTGATATGAAGAGAATAAAGGTGATATGAAGAGTAAGTTACAACAAAGAATTTTCAAAGAATTTGTAGAAATTCCTTGTGAATTCAAACTACTAACTATAATTTGCTAAAACAATAGGCTTGTATCTACTCTACCAATTTTTGGAACCCAATTTAAACAATCGGGAAATCACGAAGCATATAAGAGAAAGAATTCAATTAACACATTACACAATGATTTCCTCGGGAAAGCCACAACTAAAAACCCCGCTATTTGTATATAGCATTAGTCGGAAAATATGAGAAGATTACAATGTTTTTCTTATGCTCGAGCAACCTCTGCACTATCTCTACCTGTCTTATTTCTTCCTAGACAAGCCTAGGTCAATACTTAACCAAATTTTTTCTCGCACAAGTCCCTATTTCCTTGTGTTTATTCGTTGTGAATTAGCCCCCTATTAATCAGGGAAATCCTCAATTGGAATTATGCAATACATCATAGGCCTTCCTCTGACTGCATGCGCCACCTGTACAATTTGGATGATTATACAACTGATAATACACTTCCCTTGAACTCCAATCTCAACTAGGTAACTCTTAGATCACACATGCATGAGTCATTAATGGTTGCTTTATTAGTTAACTGGTTGATCATGAAGTAGAAACCACACTATTTGACCTCCCCCTAGTACCTCCAACAGTTGGAACCAGTTATAGTGACTTTAACTCAAATAAATTGAATTAATTAATTACAACTCAAAATAAACTCAACAAGAGCTCCTAAAAAGGAGTCACTCTACATGACTCAAGTTAGACTCTCAACTCGAATTAACTGAACTAAATAAGTCAAACTAACTTAGTTAACTCGTACAAGTTGTTATGATATGTGGAATTACAATTTTCTTCTAATTTAATTCAAGGGAAAATTAAATTAGAATCTTTCTTTGTTCCATTTTCAACACTCCCTCTCAACAAGAAAGGGACTATAAGATACCCCGATCCTGCCCCTATGGAACTCCAATTTTCCTCTTGACAATGCCTTAATCAAGATGTTTGCATCTTGTTCCTCTATAGGAATGTACTCTAGCATCATGATCCACCTCTGCACACAATCTCTAAGATGGTGTTACCAAATGTCGATATACTTGGACCTATCATGAAAAATTGGATTCACAGATAGTTTGATGCAACTCTAATTGTCGTAGTAAATCATTGTAGGATCCATCGGTTGACCAAATAACCCAACAAGGATCTTCCTCATCCATATAGCTTTACAAACTGCTTGACTAGAAACCATGTACTCTGTTTTTGTTGAATTAATTGCAATTGATCTCTGCTTCCTATTGTATCAAGAAACTGTTGTTGAACCAGTATTGAAGATTCCTCTTGATGTGCTCTTCCTGTCTGATGGACTCCCCACCCAATCTGCATCTGTGAAGCCTTGCAACTTCACTCCCTTTATCGATTTGTACCAAAGACCAAATTTAGTGGTGCATCTGAGGTATCTCAACACATGTTTGGTCATCTTAACCATTCCTTGACTAAGTTATTTAAATACATAACACATGTTCGGTTGTGTGTTCACCAAGTACATAAGTGAACCCACAAGTTTCCTGTAAATGGTAGCTTCTACCACTTCACTTGAAGTAGCATCTTCCTTCCTCCAATTCCCTACTAGAGGAGTCTCCATGGGTTTGTTGCTCTCCATGTGAAACTTCTTCAGTGTCTTGTTGGCATACTTTCCCTAAGAGATAAACAATTCCCCGTCTCCTTGCCAAATTTCCAAACCAAGGAAATAATGCATGGGCCTAATGTATTTCTATTAAAATTGGCAACTAGGGAAAATTCATGTGGGTCACATTATTTATGGAAGCTGATATTTTTCTTGGATTCCTCTCTCTAAGAGGTGTAGGATTGATCTAAAGATCATTCGATTCCGACATGTATTTATGGAGATATGAATTTATTCATATTATTGACAATTTGTCAAGGTCGACCAGCAAGCTAAACAAGCACTTTTACCCCCCAGCTCAACCTCAATGTTGCATTTAAATAGAGGAGACCTCAAGTCATTTGAGGAGCACATTATCTCATGATCTCTCTCTCCACATGTTTGGGTTTGTCTTCTCACAAGGAGGACATGGTGGAAAGAAAGATCATAGAAGCCTTAGTCGCAGTCAAAGAGAGATCTAGCCGCAGTCAAGAGAGGCTCTTATCCGCAGTCAAGAAGGACCCTAATCTGCAGTCAAGAAGAGATCCTAAGCCACATTCAAGAAGAGCCCTAAGCCGTAGTCAAGAGGAGCCCTAGCTGCATCAAAGAGAGGCCATAATCTGCAGCAAAGAAGAAACCTCAATATAAGCATAGAGAGGCCTGGATGGACAGCATAGAATTTCAGTTTGTTGTAGGTGATAGCGTGTTGAAATAAGTTATCTAGGGCATGCCTTAAGGACTGTTTACAAGGTTGTTAAGACACAGTCATAAAGTAAAGTAATGCATTGAAGAGATATGCCCTATAAGCTAAGATCATATCAACATATGTATACAAATGGGTGCTATAAAGTGTTGATAGCAAAGACGAGTTCATGTAGGACTAATATTGTTGTGTTGATGTTGTTGGGTGTTGTTTGATGGAGGACCATAGACCTAACTTGCTGTTTGGCTAGGCCATAGGCCATAGCCATCAGCAAAGGTTGTTCTACCAGACTTGGACAGCATGGCAGTGGTGGGGTCTCTCTTTTGTACATGTAGCCTTAGAAGGCATGCTTTATTGACTGCGTGGAGGATGAGGGATGAATGTTGATGCCCTAACTCATGGAACAGTGACAGCAAGTGGAGCAAGAGGTCAACAACGTTTTGGGTCAAGGTTTGACCATGTTTGGTTCAACATCCTATTGGTGCCATATGGATGATTTTCCAAGGAGTTGAAGGATCTTCCTAGGAGCAGAACCAACTGTGTAGTTTTTGGGTGCATTGAGCTTACTTTTGAAGGCTGATGTTGGATGGGCTTGACCAAGCCACTTAGAGGAAGATTTCTATCATGTTTGACTAGAATTGACTTATCTGGTCAAGGCCTTGCTACTGTTGTCATAAAATATCAGTTTCGTATATTTGTACTATCTCTCTCTTTGCTGAACTATTGAAGAATATAAGAAGAATTGATCAAGGGTTTCTGTTGGGAGCGGGATCCCCCAAAGGCAGTTTTGGGGCTAAAAGCCCATGTTTAAGTCAACTTTTTTAATAAAAATGTAAAGACTGCATTTTTTGGTCACGAAGTGTGAAGGTGTTATGTGTCAAAAAGGGTATTCCTCCCTTAGTTTTGTAAAGTCAAGTCGGCCTACCCATGGTCTGCGGACCATGGGATTGTATAAAAATAGCTAAGATCTAAGTAGCAAAAGGCATCAATAGAGAATGATAGATCATGTAATAAAGTGATAGCTCTAAAGAAAAAGTCTTAAGTCTTGAGTCATAGCATAGGTAGAGGGTCTGCAGTTGAGTGCGCAGAGGCCTATGGTAGAAGTCTACAGTTGAATGTGTGGACCCCTACAACTGTGTGTGCAAGGCAGACAGAGGTTGTAACACTTGAAAGATATTGATAAAAGGAGATATTCAATCATTTCTGTGTCTTTGTTATGTTGAAGCGTTTGGATATTTAATGTATGAATTTCCTTTATTATTCTTATATGATGCGCGAATGAATGCAATTACACTGAATAATTGCACGCAATTACGAATATCTGCTTGCGCAGTGTTAACTTTAAATATTTGATGAGATAAGAAAACCACTTAGACTAATTAGGGAATCTGCATGGCACACTACCATAGTAGTGCGAAAGTACCTAAGCAGCAGGTTAGGGATGTGCGAAGGTCGATCGTATACATTCGCAGAGGTACGGAAGGTCAGAATAGAGGTCTCATCTTGCAATCTGTAGATCGAAGCAACCTGCGCAAAGGTAGGCATAAAAAGAATCAAACGAAATCACAACCGTCTCAGGGTGCGGAAACTTGGTTGCAACATCTCCCCATACTGCTTCGGGTGAGACTTCGATCCACGATCTATGAGTTGCTGCCCCTGTTAGGCCCCCTCAAGCCAACAAATGGTTCCGTTGCCGAGACCGGAATCTGCATAAGAGACGTGTGATGTCGTATCACTGGAATCCAACTAAGAAGAAGATTAGAGACTAGTTGGACAAAAATATCCACGAATTCGTGGTGCAGGAGAATAGGAACCCATGACTGACAAAGGAACAGTGATTGGACAAATACCTATATACAGAGATCAACGATATCTTTTCTGCTCCTTCCCTATTGAGATATACGAGTGGATCGCAAAGCTAGAGATAGCTAAGGAAAGTGGAAACTTGACAGTCCTATTGTTTGGACCCCAGAGCTGATACAAAAAATGGCAGCATCTGAGGACAAGATCGCCCACGCTGTCTATTGTAGCTTCCATTGTTATTTAAGTCTTACTTTCAATTTTATCACAATATGAAAGAAAAAAAAATGAAAAATCAAACCATTGTCTAAAGGTCATGTAGGGGGTTCAACCTCAATGAAGCTCCCGTATATTCTTTACCCCCGCAAAGTTTAAAAGAAATAAAGTGTTTTGTTTAATTGACGGGATAGCTTTTGAATGTGAACCCGCGAGAAGATCTGGGCCATCTAATCAACAGGCCACAGATTTGACAATAATCGGGCGGGTAACTAAAATGAAGTTTATTTCGGAAATCAAATGCGATGGCATATGAAATATAGTTTAATTCGTTGAAGTCCGAGCCAATCTCAGCCATCCATCGAAAGAGACGGGATCCGACGGATATCAGGTGGAAAAGTAATCAGATTTTATCACTAAAATCGGACCCAATAGATCATTAACTAGCAGTTTTTATTTCCTATCAAGTTTGTATGGGAGTCAAAGGGGCGTTGAAAAAGCGGACTCGATAAGGTTTAGTTCAAACAGGTTTAAAGTCTCGTGAGTTCCGAAGGATCGGACCATTTATTGAATGAGTGATCAGACAGTGATCGCATACAGCTAAGGCGGGCCCAACAGGTTTATGAACCATATTGTTAATCCTTTTCAGTTCTGTGGTAAACTATGTTCCGCGTAAATTATCCGATTGCGTTGTTTAAGCAAAATAACCAAAGTTAGAGGGAGATGATCAAAACTTCAAAGGGACGATGATTGGTTGGGTTTCCTTGTGTTTTGGCCAATCAAAACACTCCCGATACATATGTGGGCCCAAGTCCATGCATGAGGTTTTTTTAAAATACAGTTAATTATGATTAAAACAGTTTAACCATTATTAAAGCATCTACAGAGAAACTTCATCAGCAGCCAAGCAACAAATCTGAAAAGTTAACAATCATCATCATTTTCTAAATTTTGTTACTTCTTGCTATTTTATTTACGAGGTGTCTTTTATCCTCTATGTAATATTCTGTAATAACTTTTACTTTAGACAGGTAGGAGAATAGTTAAGTAATTTGACAGTTTTGGTGATTACCAACTGTCTCATAATGTATAAAAAGAGGAAAATTTATAGAGAAGGGTTTTGAACTTTGGAGAACCTGAATTATAGGCCACTGTATTCTTGATACAAATGTTGATTAATGAAAGAATTAGAAGTTTTCCACTCATTGTTGGGTATGATTTTGTGAATTCTCTGTTATGTGTCATCATATGTTTTCTTCCTTTAAGTATGATAATGAAGCTGCAGATATTTATTTGCTTATGTAAATGAAGTTAAAATCCCTTAAAAGAGCGCTCCTATACTTGAATTTCTCACCTCTGCAATTCTTCTAAGTTACAGATAGTAGTTTTTGTGTAAGACAACATATTATCTTTAACTTCTCCAAGTGTCACAGATAGTAGATTCTGTGTAAAACAGCATATTGTCTCTGACTTCTTCAAGCTTTCTTCATTCATCATTTATATTCAGCAATCAAATGGCATTCTGATATTTTCATGTCACCTAAGTATTGAGGGTTAAAAACCAAGTCTCCCAGGTCCTTCATTTGAGAACACAACATACAATTAAGTGACAAACAAGTGACAATCATTATAATCATTAATGTCTTAAGCACAATTTCTACACAGCCAGGAAATTGGTTTCTTAAGGTACATGGAGGCATTCATTGGCTCGATCACGTCATAGGAGGAATTGTGATTGAATTCGCGATTGACACCTTAGTTAGCTACAGTGAGGCGAAGCAGCGTTTTTTCAAAGAACCGTAAGGTAAGTGCGTAAAATCTTTGAATACCTAGATTAAAATGCTATTATGCGATAAAACAGGTTATGGATCTACCTTGATGTTCGAGACTATGCAAAGCGGAAAAATTTACAGGAACGAAGAAAAAAAGGGTCTGGAGTATAGTCCATTGATTTCTCCTCCACAAGGTGACGAGGAAGAAATAGCAAAGGTTTCTCTGCGAAGTGCTATTCACTTAATAGGACAAGGATTCCCGCGAATACCACCTCTGCCCACACCACCTCCAACTTCACTGCCATCACCTCCAACTTCACCCATACCGCCTCCACCTCCACTACAATTCAGTATGGAAAATACAGTGAAGTTGCCTTTGTTCAAAGGCTTGGGAAATGAGTTCCCAGACCAATTCTAGTTCGTTGTGAGGGTTGTATGAGAAGCTCAAGGTGTTAGAGATGATCATATAAAGAAGGCAACACTGGTTAGTGCTCTGCAAGATCATGCACTAACCTAGCATATTAAGTACTCTAATGATAACCCGAATGCTAGAGTGGAAGACATCCAGGCAGCACTGAATAGAGCATTAAGTAGGCCTAAATCTTAGGTACAGTGGATTGTGGGATTCAAAGAAATCTCGATGCAACCAGGCGAGACGCTGTGGGAATTAGATCAGAGGTTGAAGTGTACAATCCTCGAAGCCAACATGAATTTGACAGATGGACAACATCATGAGTGGTTTGTGGTTTCACTACTACCACACTTAAGGAGTGCGTTGTCACAGCAAAAGATAACAACTCAGGCAAAGGCCTTGGAGATTGCCATGAGACTACATGAAACTCCAATGCAAGATCCAAATCGAAGAGTTCAGTAGATCCATGCACAGCTAAAGAATCTGTGCCTTGAGATGCAAAGTCTCAAGCAGGACATGATGGTTCGACCAGAGGTGCGCGAAGAGGTATGGTGCTTGAAGTGCAAGAGTGACAGTCATGACAAAGACCTTTGCTCAGTCTTTGCAAACTATATTGCAGGAGGAGGATCGATGCCTTTAAGGCCAGAAGCTCAAGCAAGATCTAGCGCGGGCCCTGCATTATTGTGCGCTATCTGTCAGGTAGCCGGAAAAAATGCCACGGATAACTGTCACTTGTTACAGAAGTTTGTACAAACATGGCAACACCTGTTCTACAACTTTTGTAGGATAGTAGGGCATGATGAGCGTACTTGCAGAAGTGATGAACCTATAGGGTTCAAGCCAAAAACGTGGCCCCTTGACCAGAGCGCAAGGATGGCACGAACAGGATTTCAAGGGCGTGGACAAGGACGAGGCGGATGAGGACCTAGCAAAGGTCGAGGGTAGTTGATTTGCGACAATTGCGGAGGACCAGGACACTATGCCCGCGATTGCACTAATCCAATGTGTCCGTCGTGCAAGTATTGCACGTTGTTGGATCATGAAATAGAAGATTGTCATACTTTTGGCTTGTTGGGGCCTGACCCAGGTTCAGAGTTAATTAGCCAAACAAATCTTGGTACTACTGGCCCTTTCGGCAAAAGTCCACGGAGCGCAGACTGAAGTCTCACCCGAAGTAGTATGGGAGGGTGCTAGAACCAGGTTTCCGCACCCTTGAGATGTTTGAGAGGTTCAACTACTCTCACTGTGTGTCCCTGCACACAGGTCACTTCGCGCACTTCCCTATTCCTCATGCCCTGATACATTGCCTTTGCGCAGCCCTAACCATGGAGGGTGGAGCTTCCGCGCTGCTAGAGCCACGCTTTGTGCTATTACTCGCGATCTTACTTATCTTCCTATACCAGTTAATTACCTTCGCGTACTTGGATGTCTTATGTTATAATTAGTTATACAAAACATTCAAATAAGTTCATGCAACATATAAATAGTATACTTGCAAATTATACCCAATCATATATTAAAACAGGAAAAGATGCACAAAAATATGGTAAACTTTCCCTTTATCGATTCTTCTAATAGTTACAGACTCGACCTGCCCTATGCACTCAGTTGCAGAGCCTTTCCCTACTCTATGACCCAAAGACGCACTTTACACTGCTTCTCAATCACTTAGACTTCTCATGCCCTCCTATTCTATATTCTCTATTAGTTATCTTATACATTTGGAGCCTCGTTCTATGTATACAATCCCATGGTCCATGGACCATGGGTAGGTCTATCCAGCCGAAATTACATTAAAAACTAGGGCAGACAACCCTGTGACTCTATTATGATTTCGCGCCCTACGCCCGCAATTCGTGGAGCTTTTACAAAAGGATTTGGTCAAAACTTGGGCTTTAAGCCCCAAAACCTGCCTTGGGGGGATTCCATGCCCAACAGGCCCCCAACACAAACATCGTGACTCGCCCTCGAGTCACTCTGTCAGCGCGGAGTCCTTCCAACTCTGCCCAAACTGCTGCAAGGTCGACAACGCACTGAGTTGCTACCTGTTAGATGTGCTGCATGCATTGTTCCGAGACCGCTATGTCGGAAGTGCTTCTCTGCATTTGTGCATGTATCCCCTGCATGTGTGCGAGCTTGCCTTCAATTTATGTTGTGATGGTGAAGGCCTCGTCGATCCAAGGCTGAACATGTGCCTTCAAGACTACTTCCTTGTGTTGTGCTGTGTCCACCTGTTCTTTCAGCGCTTTGGCCTGTTGCATCCACGCGAGCCTCTGAGTGAGGGCCACTATCTGCGCAGTTCCTTTGACGTTTTCATATTGTTGTTGGAGTTCTCGTGCCTCTGTCTCTAAGCGCTAGATGTTGGGGTCCTCCTACATATTTGTGAGGACCTCAAATGACTCTTCCAACATGCTGGTGCAGTCTTGCACTGCACTGCCAATCTCGTCCAGTCCCACTGTAATAGCGCTAGGGCTGTTCTCTGACTTCCGAAGAGGTGGACGGTTGCGCCTTTAACCGCAACTTGGCAATCTAAAGGTCCAACTCCAACTGAACCTTTGTCATTTCCTCCCTTGCCTCATGCACCTCTGCTTCTAACTTGTGGATGCGTGCCTCTGCTGGTGTGTCTGCTGGGATGGCCAACTCCGAGACGCTTTGACAAGCTTCATCTACTACCCATACTAGATATCAATTTTGCGACACCACTTCATCGCACTGCAAGATCAACTATTCCATATTGACTTTCTACTCACTGAGGACTTGTAATGTGTGGCTCTCCCTAGCTCGCAGTTCTGCAGTTATCCCATCCTGCAAAATATATAAGGTCTCCCACAGGAGTGCAACCATGTTGATGTTGAGACCCTTCAGCATGCTAACCGTAGGCCTGTCGGCCTCATTTGTTGTCACTAGTGCCCCTTCTGGTAGCACTATGGTATTCATCACTCGAGCACGCAACATTTGTTCTGTTGTCGTTGTTCCAACTATGAGGCTAGTCGAAAGGGTACCAGCTGGAGGAGGGCACACCTGCAACTCCAGCAGTTGTGCTCTGAGGGCCCCCGACACAATCTGGTTCTCCTACATGAAATTTTGGAGGGCCCCGAAGGTGACATTGTTGGCATTATGATACAAGTGTTGTCCTTGATGGCAACTCACTCAGAGACAGGTACAAGTGATGGCAACTTGATCAGAGGACAGATCTCAGTACAGCAGGACAAGAAAGAGATATACGCAGGTTCATTAAGGAAAACCAGCGTGTACACATAGGTTGGCTTCAAGAAAAGCACGTACATGTGAAAAGTACCCTTGGTCTGTGGCGGTTAGTCCTTGGAAGTTGTGCCTATGGTTTTGGACCATGGTGTCTCGACGGGCGTGTCGATCCCCAGTTTTGAAGTTGATGGTATTGTGTTACTATGGTTTTGGTCCGTGGTATTGTGTAGTGCCTAAGGCTATATAAGGAGAAGATCATTAGGCAAAGGAGGGTAAGAAATGTGTGTCTGATGAAGTGAGAAGATCTGGTATTGCTGGTTATCTGTTCGGGACGCTTGGCAAGGGTCGGATCTGACAGCGAAGGTATAAGTAATTATTTCTAGATCTGCACGCGGGTTGCCTTTGGAGAAAGCGCGTATACACGCGGTTTTGGTATAGCGAAGTAGTGTATGCATAATAAGATTTGATATTTCAGGTTACTGTTGATTCTGGTGGTTGTTGCAGAGTTCTGGGCTCTGGTTTGTGTTCTGTGTTCTTGATGACAGGGTTTCAGTGATTCAGTATTGGGTGATTTAGAGAATTATGATGCAAGTATAAGTTGATGATTGTATTGCAGCAGTGTTTGTTTTGTACTCATGGATCCAGTCTGAAAATTGATGAAATGTGGTCCCTGTAGGAAAGAAGGTTGTAGCCTTCTGTAGGGTCAGCAGCTACGTACTAGTAAATGGATCGGCTAGTACAAGAGCTGAGGGGGTTGTAGCTCCCTTCCAAAAGTAGTTGGAAAACGAGAGAGGGTTGTAGCCCTCTGCAGGTTGTAGCATGCGTACTGGTATAAGGCTGCACCAGTACAAAAGACTGTAAACTGAAGATTCTTATTAAAGAAAGAAAGAGACGACTTGCAGCAGGTGGTTTTCACCCACATTGGGTTTCCACCTTATATCATGGTGTTCATGTGTGTGGCTTTTATGTGATGATCTGTTCTGTTATACTGCACCTATTTACTGTCAATGTGGTTAATAATGTTCTGATGCATTTACTGAAGATAAGCTAACTGAATCATAATATTTCTGGATATACGCTAGTTGCTTTAGACACAGTAGTGTGTACACGCTGGTTCACTTAACTAAAGTAGCATATATGTTTCTGAGCATGAAATTTGAAAAGTTTTATTGATCTGATAATACTGATTCACCCCCCCCCTCTCAGTATTATTTCCAACAATTGGTATCAGAGCAGGTCCTTCAGAGGAAGCTTGATCGCTTGAAGGAAAAGATCCATCAAAATGGCTAATCCAGAAAGAGAGGCACACATCAGGCCACCAGTCTTTGACGGGAACAATTTTACCCACTGGAAGATAAGAACCACTGCATATATACAATCTCTTGGAGCAGAAGTTTGGGGAATCGTAGAAGGAGGATAAAAATTCCCATCAGCAACTCCTACAGATCCAACAGAGAAAAAGCAATATGAGCTCAATGCCAAAGCTGTTACTGTCCTATTGAGTAGTTTGACACAATCAGAATTTATGAAGATCATGCATTTCAAATCAGCCAAGGAAATATGGGACAAAATCGTTACAAGCTACGAAGGAGATGATCAGGTAAAAAGAGCAAAGCTTCAAACTCTCAGAATCCGGTATGAAACTCTTAAGATGCATAGTAATGAAAGCATAGCTAATTATTTCCTGCGTATGGATGAGATTGTAAATTGTATGAGGGATCTGGGTGAAGAATTTGAGGAAGTTGTCTTAGTTGAAAAGGTTTTGAGATCTCTGTCTGCTAAATTTGATTCTAAAGTATCTGCCATAGAAGAAAAGGAGAATGTGCAGAAAATCACCATGTCACAGCTTCACGGGATCTTAACTGCTTTTGAGATGCGACAAGAGGTACCATCAGAAGCCGCATTCGAAGCGTCAGAGGAAGAAGATGAGGTAAATTTTGTCAAGAATCTTGAACAGGGAACTGGACAGTTCAAAGGTAAGCTACCTTTCAAATGTTTTCTATGTGGTAGAGTTGGTCACTATGCTGCTAGATGCCCTCATAACAAAGGAAAGATATCTGAAGAAGATGGTAGAAGCTATTATACCCATATTAAAAGTTCATTCAATGATAGTGAAGATATTAGAAGTCTCATGGCACATGAAAAGAAGAATGCTTCATCCAATAATAGTGAAGATATTAGAAGTCTCATGGCACATGAACAGAAGAATGCAAAAACTGAAGAAGTTACCAAATTAAATGAACAATTGGAGACAGAAACCAGGGTAAGGGAGCAATTGCAGGATATAGTAAAGGATCAGAGCATAACTATTCAGAGACTTGAATCAAAGATCCTCTCTCTAAAAGAAGATCTTAAAAAATCAAGAGAACAGAACAGAGAATCTCTTGAAGATCAAGAACACGAAGTGATCAAACTAAAGCGACAAGTGGAAGAAGGAAGAAAAGCTGAAGAAGACCTAAGGAATCAGTATCTGGAAAAGGAAGAACAACATCAAGTTGAGGTAAATATCTTGAAAGGTAAACTAGAAGAAAAGGATAAGCTTTTACGATTTCAAGATAGTACTAGAGTCTTGGATGATATTCTTAATAGTCAAAGGTCTCCTGCTATCAAAACTGGTCTTGGTTTTCATGAATATGTTGAAGGTGAATCTAGTGCACAAGGTGAGGCAAGTAATTCTAATGAGAAATCTGAAATGGTGAACAAGGAACAACCAAGGAAAGAAATTCCTCAAGGAAGATCCTTTACTCCTAACTATGGAAGTGATAGACGATTATTTCCTCCACTGAATAATGTTGAATGTTATGTATGTCATAATCTTGGACATGTTGCAGCCAGATGTAGAAGTAGAATGGGTCAAGACCATTACAAAAGATCATCACATCCCAGGTATTTCAGAGGATATTGCTTTGCCTGCAATGCATATGGACACAAAGCAATTGATTGCGATAGAAGGAACATGAAATATGTAAGATGTTATACATGCAACAACTATGGGCATAAAGCAAGGGAATGCAGGAGCAGATTTCAAAATTCAAAACAAGAGGACCATACATCATCACAGTTCCAGGAATTGAAGAAGACAGAGACAGAAAGGTGTGGCATAATTCAGACAGCTGACACAACAGACACAGGGGAATCTGAAAGTGATGAATTTCAGTATTCCATCTTGCATACGCTGATATAATGAAGACAAGTCGCGTATATACGCGAGTTACAGGCTGCAAAGTCGCGTATATGTAGAAAGGGCAGCAGAACAGACCCAGGAAATGGTTCAGTCATGGTTGGCTCAGGCTCACGGGGAGCATAAAGGGCAGAAGAACAGACTCAGGAAATGATTCAGTCATGGTTGGCTCACGCTCAGGGGGAGAATATACTTCAAATTATTCATTGTTGGCATTATGGTTGGAAGTTGCTGATGAAACTAAATGATACATCTTGCTGTTTGATCAAAGGAATGGTATTGCAGGCTTATGCGTATGGTACAGATCATATATGATAAATGTTAGTTATTGTTGGTCTTAGAACCTGCATCTGCTCAGGGGGAGCATGGATAGATTGGTACACTTTGGCATACACAAAGGGGGAGCACATTTGGAGATTTCAGCAGGTACTCAGGGGGAGTATGGACAGCAGAAGGTATACCAAAGAAGAGAATATCTTGGTTCGCCCTTTGCCCTTGATGTCAAAGGGGGAGAGTGACTTGGTGTGGTGGTTTCCATCAAGTCCAAAGGGGGAGATTGTTGGCATTATGATACAAGTGTTGTCCTTGATGGAAACTCACTCAGAGACAGGTACAAGTGATGGCAACTTGATCAGAGGACAGATCTCAGTACAGCAGGACAAGAAAGAGATATACGCAGGTTCATTAAGGAAAACCAGCGTGTACACGCAAGTTGGCTTCAAGAAAAGCGCGTACATGTGAAAAGTACCCTTGGTCCGTGGTGGTTAGTCCTTGGAAGTTGTGCCTATGGTTTTGGACCGTGGTGTCTCGACGGGCATGTCGATCCCCAGTTTTGAAGTTGATGGTATTGTGTTACTATGGTTTTGGTCTGTGGTATTGTGTAGTGCCTAAGGCTATATAAGGAGAAGATCATTAGGAAAAGGAGGGTAAGCAATGTGTGTCTGATGAAGTGAGAAGATCTGGTATTGATGGTTATCTGTTCGGGACGCTTGGCAAGGGTCGGATCTGACAGCGAAGGTATAAGTAATTATTTCTAGATCTGCACGCGGGTTGCCTTTGGAGAAAGCGCGTATACACGCGGTTTTGGTATAGCGAAGTAGCGTATGCATAATAAGATTTGATATTTCAGGTTACTGTTGATTCTGGTGGTTGTTGCAGAGTTCTGGGCTCTGGTTTGTGTTCTGTGTTCTTGATGACAGGGTTTCAGTGATTCAGTATTGGGTGATTTAGAGAATTATGATGCAAGTATAAGTTGATGATTGTATTGCAGCAGTGTTTGTTTTGTACTCATGGATCCAGTCTGAAAATTGATGAAACGTGGTCCCTGTAGGAAAGAAGGTTGTAGCCTTCTGTAGGGTCAGCACCTACGTACTAGTAAATGGATCGGCTAGTACAAGAGCTGAGGGGGTTGTAGCTCCCTTCCAAAAGTAGTTGGAAAACGAGAGAGGGTTGTAGCCCTCTGCAGGTTGTAGCCTGCGTACTGGTATAAGGCTGCACCAGTACAAAATATTGTAAACTGAAGATTCTTATTAAAGAAAGAAAGAGACGACTTGCAGCAGGTGGTTTTCACCCACATTGGGTTTCCACCTTATATCATGGTGTTCATGTGTGTGGCTTTTATGTGATGATCTGTTCTGTTATACTGCACCTGTTTACTGTCAATGTGGTTAATAATGTTCTGATGCATTTACTGAAGATAAGCTAACTGAATCATAAGATTTCTGGATATACGCTAGTTTCTTTAGACACAGTAGCGTGTACACGCTGGTTCACTTAACTTAAGTAGCGTATATGTTTCTGAGCATGAAATTTGAAAAGTTTTATTGATCTGATAATACTGATTCACCCCCCCCCCTCTCAGTATTATTTCCAACAGACATCGCGCACTATCTCGCCGATGTCATGCAGATCACCCTCGGTTAGGGTGATTGGGTCAATAGACAAAATTGATGCCTTGACCTTCTTGTGCGGCCTGCCCGCTAGATTGGGTGCTAATGCTTCAATTGTATTGACACAGTTTGTGGGTCCGCGCCTCCCTCTTCTTCCTCTGTTTCCTGCCCATGCGAAGACGATGTTTGGCCCTCGCGCACCTTCGTGGCTGCCTCTTGCGCTGTTGCTACGGCCTTTTCTTGTTCAATTGTTGTTTGTGTAGCATCCCACACTGCCCACGCTTCTGTTGCCACTGTCCCCTTCCTTATTTTTTCTTCCAACTATGCGATGCGCAGATTGGGCTCTTCTTTCTTCCTTTGTGCTGTTGACTTCTCTATCTCTGCGATGTCTAGGGTGCTCCACTCCGACGACCATACATCTAGGACGTTAAAGATGACATCATCTGTGACTACAAAGGGTAGCTTCCTCCATTGTTTGGTCGGGTCCTTGTGTGCTTTGATGTATATGCTATGGATGTATGCTTTAAATTTCGCAAAACTCTGCAAGTTGTTGTAGACAGTGGGTGACAACCACGACTTGTGGTTGATCCCCATTCTGAGGTTCATCTCCATGAACACCCAGAATATTTTACTGTCGTGGATCCTATTAGCATCCTTTTGGCCCAGAGTGAAGCATACTTCATGGCCTCTATAGATCCCTATCAATTGTGGGGAATTGACTACCTTCCTGCAATTCCCCTGCCACGAGCACTATGGACAGCAAAAGCCATGCATATTGGAACATTTTACCCTGTTCTTGAGCTTCGCAGCAATTCTCCAAGAATTCTTTGTAGAGGAACTTGAACCAGTTGAACTGGACCCCCTACACACACTATTCATCAAGTGCTACCATCGGCGCGGGTACCTCGTTTGTGCGGTACATGCGCATAACCTTACCGGCCAATATTTGGGTCACCACTCTCACTGCTTTATCGTTGATGCTAGATATGGCGTAGCCCCTTTTCTTCTTCGCCAGCTTGTACTTCTTCTTCATGGCCTCCGCGATGGCCAAGTCACTGCTCTTCCCTTCCGAGATGTCTGCGGGGTCCTCCCCTTTGCATGGAAGCCTGGAAATGTGGTGAATCAAGTCTGCCGTGATGGGGATGGGCTCCTCCAGCCACAAACACCCATCATGCACCAGGCAGAGTAGCTGCCTGATGACGAAAATTGTTATTAGGGTGCAGTGGAAATGTGGCACCCAGAGAAAGTTAAGTAGCCCGACCTTTTCCACTATGAGCAACCAATTTCGCAGCTCTAATTCTATAACCCTCGCCGCAGTGTCCTGCTTGGGCTTCATGAGGTGCGAGGTCTCAAGGTGAGGGAACTTCTTGTGATCAGCGAGGTCCCAATATTTGAATTTTAAGCTCGGCACCCGTCCCAGGTGTGTGCCCTCAAAAATAATGTTGTCTGGGAGGAGCGGGCTCTGGAGCGAGTTCTTGGTCTTGTCAAGGTCCTTGGGCACTTTAGCCTTCTCTTTCCGTGGGGGTACATAGGCGGGCAGCTTTTTCAGGGGGTGCACAGGGTTAGTTTCCTCCTCCATACCTTCGTCCTCATCTTCTTTGATAATTAGGTCCTCCAGGTCTTCTTCATCTTCATCGGTCTCTATGGTGTCTGCTTTCCCCTTGTTCTCCATTGACAGCTTGGTGCGCAACGGGTTCCGCAGGGACACATGCATGGGAACCATTGTTTATTTTTCCTTCTTGGGTCTTAGTGTGCGTGGTGATTTCGGGATTTCTGCCACAATCCTGACGCCTTCCGGAGATCCTCCACAGTCAAGGCGTGCGCGGCCTCTTTGGTGGTCAATTCAATATTTTCCATAAATTCCTCAGTTGCTGCCATCGTGTCTGTCCAGAAATATATCACTCGTGAACTCAGGGGCTCAATCAATGCTTGGCACAAACAAACAGGGATCTGAATTGCTCAATTCGCAAATGACCAAGTGTTGTTTGTTGGGAAACCCCTTGTAATTTATAGCACTTTTTGAATTTGAATTCGACCGTTCCCCCCAAATCTGGTTCATTAATGCTCCCTTGGCGGTAGATTTTCCCAAATCTTGCCCATAAATTGTGTCTTAAATGCCTGTCGCCTACTCCATTTGGTCTCAAGTCGAGCATCCATTGTGAATAGTGACTTCAACGGTCACTTTCTGGCCAACCCACGTGGCAGTGCAACCCTTCGTGTGCGGACATGGACCTTGTGACTCTTTTCTTCTGCGCGCAACTCCCGGGTAGAGTAGTTTATAGTCCCACACTTCTTTCAACTGCCTAGAGCGCTAATACTGTACTTCCCTCAGCTAGTCAGGTGGTCGCACCACCTGTGTAAATTTTCATCCTGCCATCCATCATGTTTCCTGGAAAATGCCCACCTTTCATTGTTACAAGCGGCATTGCACACTTTATCATCTGCAACGCGCTACCCTAGTCAACTCGCTTGGTAATGAGCGGTCCAAGCCAAGGCATCATTCTGATCAATTCGTGGCAATAGGCCACAAACCTATTATCGTGATCATGCACATCCTGCCTTATCACCCTGGTCTTTTACCAAAAAAATATTCCTTTATCTCGTCCTCTAGCTTCTTGACTTCCGTGTCTACCAGAGCGCTTTTCTTCCTTAATCGTACCCTTTCTTCTTCAAGTTCTTAGAGCCTAGAATTTCCCTATTGGATTTCTTCTTCCAAAGTTACAGTGTTTGCTTTATACTCCAGCCTTGGTGGAGCCTATGCGGTCAGGTTCTTCCATGCGGTCCTATAAGCCCATACAACCGTTGGTATGCGCAAGTCCCAGTCAATCTACTTCGCATTGTGGACCTTTTTCAGCGCTTAGCGTACTTTTTAAATGCTTCTGCATGGATATCCTTCTGCGCACTTGGTCTTTCCATACTTCGTGGTCCCAGCCGTAGAGGTTGTTCGTGCCATTGCCTTACCTGCACTTGCTTACTGATCGTGTGTCCTACCGCGAGGACGGTGTACATTCATGTAGGTTTCCCACCATATGCATGTATCCACCTGGATAGGTGGGTGCGCGGGCCGATACGTCTAACAATCTTGTCTGTTAATCGCATCAGAGGCTTCCCAAACCGCATGCGCATCATCCTTCTGCATTCGCGCCAGTCCTCAAAACTTCTTTGATGCGTACCCCACCATCTTGCAGGCGTAACGCGCAGTACCCATTTCATAGCATCGAAGCGTAGCTGTTCCGACACTTCTCTTTCAAATTTGTTCAGGAAGTCATCCACCTCGTTTAACCCATCATACATAGGCAGATCTCTTACCTCTATCGGTACATAAGACAACAATCTCGTCATCATGTTACAATTAAGCGTGGTTACCTCGTGTAACCGGTTCTGCCATCGTTCTATCTCCTCGTCAGAATCTGATGTGCAGGAGATTTCGCGCTCCCATGAGATTCGGCCATCCGCAGTTGGATTTACACAGTCTTGCTCTCGCACGATTATCTTGTAGATGCAGTCCAGATCGTCGTCGCTGTTGTAGCCATGCACCGACTCTGTGTAGCGCAATCTTTCTGCAGGGTCTAAAGGTACCACTACGCGCAATGACTTTTTCTCAAAGATCATCTTGCGCTTCTTTAGATTTATCACTCCATTCATGTCAGTGGCCCAATCTATTCCCAATAGCATGGGGTAGGGATTGATGTCATCAACAATCCCTATCACTTCAAAATCTGCTAGCGTGCTTGCTCCTTAGATATCTACTGTGATTCCCTGCAATCTCCCCATTGGTAGGATCTTTTGCTGGTTCGCCATACGCAGTTGGATAGGAGACCATTGCAACACAGGCCTGCCCATGCGCTCCATGACTGTTTTGGCAAGACATTCACGTTCAATCCTAGATCCAGAATCACTTGGTCCATCTCATATTCCCCAATATGTGTGCTCAATCTCATCTCTCTTCACGTTCGCATCCTGTGCTTCCCGAGCTTCCGGACTACGCGTGGTTCTCTTGGAGCGGTCCTGGCGTATCTAGTTATGAGTTGTTGCTGCCCCTTTACAGCCTCACTGTCGCATAGCAGCTTCATGCATGTCTCCAAGAATGTAGTGAGCATCGATGGGTCCATTTCTGGCTCCAGTTTATCTTTATTTCTTGAAGTAGAGGCATCAATGAAGCTCCTCTTAGCTTCCATGAAAGTCTCCTTAGCGCGCTCCAAATCAATTTTTGGTTCCTTCGTTGGAGCCTTGCGAACCCAAGTACTTTCTTCAAGTTGTTTTCCCTTGTCATCCCCTGTCGTAACTCCACTCCGAAGCATGATATTTACATTAGGGTCTTCTTCGCGCGGCTTAGACCTCATCATTTGCAAGTTTTGAGTAGGGGGAGGTTGGAGCGCTCCTTTATCACACAACCTCGCTATCAGTGTGGAACAGTCCTCCATCTCATGATCAAACAATGTACAATACAAGCGTGATGGTCATGTTGGATTCATACAATCACGGGCATAATGCCCTGGCCCTCCGCAATTGTAACATATCAGTTGTCTACAACCTCTTCTTGGTCCCCCTCCGCCTTGGCCTCGTTCGCGCCCCTAAAATCCGGTGCGCGCCATTCCTGTGTTTTGATCGAGGGGCAGTGTTTCGGCCTAAACTTTGTAGATAGGATTTCAATCCATCATCAGCTCATAACTTCTACAGGTGTGCTCATCATGTCCTACTGACCTACAGAAATTACAAAACAACTGCTGTGAATTCTGCATATACTTCTGTAATAGATGGTAGTTATCTATAGCATGTTTTCCTCCTATCTGACAAATCACACACCACAGTGAAAGCACTGTGCTTGGTCTTGCTTGTGCCTCCGGTCTTAGTGGCATTGGCCCTCCTCCCACAAGGTAATTCGCGAACACTGGGTAGTGGTCCTTGTCGTGCTCCTGGCCTTTGCATTTTACGCACCATACCTCATCACGCACCTCTGGGCGTGTTGTCTTGTCTTGTTTCAAACTCTACATCTCTAGGCACAAGTTTCTCAACTGCGCGTGAATCTGCCGAACTCCCAGGATAGGATCTTGTATCGGGGTCTCATGCAATCTCATCGCGACCTCTAAGGCCTTGGCCTGAATGGTTAGCCTTTGTTGTGACAATGCATTCCATAGATGCGGCGTTAATGATTCTACAAAACATTCGCGATGTTGCCCATCTGTTAATGTCATGTTCGCTTCGCGAATTGTGCACTTCAGTCTTTGATCCAACTACCATGGGGTTTTGCCTGGTAGCATTATGATTTTCTTGAATCCAATGGTCGACTATGCCTCTGACATTGGCCTACTAAATTCTTTGTTTAGCGCATCTTGGATATCCACGATCCCTGCATTCAGATTGTCATTGGATTGATTAATGTATCAGGTCAGCCCGCGATCCTATAGAGCGTCGACCAATGTTGCCTTATTTATATTGTCATCCGTGTCTCCCTGTGCTTCCCATACAGCTTTTATCATGAACCAAAACTGATTCAGATCTTCATTCCCTACTCCCTTGAACACTGGTAGCTTTATTGTGCTTGCCATACTACTTTATGGTGGTGGCAGAGGTGGTATGGGCGAAGACGGGGGTGAAAACGGTGAAACTGGCAGTGGTGTGGTTGGGGGTGGTATGCGCGGAATTCTCTATCTTATCAGATTTATCGCACTTCTTGGCGAGACCTTCACGAGCTCTTCCTCGCCCCCTTGTGGAGGTGAAATCAAGGGGCTAATATCTTGTTCGGTGCTACCTTCATTTCTATAGATTATCCCACTTCACATAACCCCAAACATCAATTTATTCACATAACTCGCTTTTTACATAGTAGAATTTTAATCTAAATGTTTAAAGATTTAACGTACTTACCTCGCGATCCCTTGAGGAAGCATCGTTCTGCCTCACTATAGCTAACTGAAGCATCTACCGTGAATTCAATGATGAATCCTCCTATGATTCGATCGAGCCAGTGATCAACATTGCGCACGATCTTATCTTCTGATGCTTCCATTTTGCACACCAATTCTGGAGTCCACACAATAGGTTTGTCAAGTTTACACCTTCTTTGGCTATCTGTTAGCTTCACAATCCACTCGTACAACTCAGTGGGGAAGGATGCAAAGAAAATTCTGTGGATCTTTGTATATAAGTAGTAGTCTAACCACTCTTCCTTTGATAGTCACGGATTCATGTTTTCCTGCGCCGCAAACTCGTGAATCTTCTTGTCCAACCAATCTTCAATTATTATTTTTGTTGGATTCCAGTGATACGACATCAGAGATCTCTATGCAGATCCTGGTCCCTTCAACAGAGCCATTTGTTGGCTTGTTGGGGCCTAACCCAGGTTCGAAGTTAATTAGCCAAACAAATCCCAGTACTACTGACCCTTTCGGCGACAATCCGCGGAGTGCGGACTGAGGTATCACCCGAAGTAGTATGGGAGGGTGCTAGAACTAGGTTTCCGTACCCTTGAGATGTCTGAGAGGTTCGACTGATCTCACTGTGTGTCCCTGTGCGCAGGTCGCTTCACACACTTCCCTATTCCTCATGCCATGATACACTGCCTTTATGCAACCCTAACCAGGGAGTGTGGAACTTCCGCGCTACTAGAGCCACGCTCTATGTTATTACCCGCAATCTTACTTATCTTCCTATGCCAGTTAATTACCTTTGCGTACTTGGATGTCTTATGTTATAATTAGTTATAAAAAACATTCAAATAATTTTTCTCAACATATAAAAAATATACTTGCAAATTATACCCAATCATATATTAAAATAGGAAAAAATGCACAGAAATATGGTAAACTTTCCCTTTATTGATTCTTCCAATAGTTACAAACTCGACTTGCCCTGCGCAATCAGTTGTAGGGGTCCGCACACTCAGTTGAGAACTACTAGGCCTCTGCGCACTCAGTTGCAGAGCATTTTCCTACTCTATGACCCAAAGACACACTTTGCGCTGCTTCTTAATCACTTAAACTTCTCATGCCCTCCTATTCTATCTTCTCTATTAGTTATCTTATACACTTAGAGCTTCACTCTATTTATACAATCCTATGGTCCGCAAACCATGGGTAGGTCTATCTAGTTGACATTACATTAAAAACTAGGGCAGACAACCCTGTGACTCTATTATGATTTCGCGCCCCGCGCCCGCAATTCGCGGAACTTTTATAAAAGGATTTGGTTAAAACTTGGGCTTTAAGCCCCAAAACATGCCTTGGGGGGATTCAATGCCCAACACCTACATTGATAGCTAGGATACGTGACAAAGGAGCACTACTACCTCCGCTGACTCAGACCCTGCAGATGATGAGGTTCAAGCCGCGCGAAGAGGATCCAAATGTAAATATAGTGCTCAGAAGTGGAATCGTGATAGGAGATGACAAGGGGAAACAGCCAGAGGAAAGTACATGGGTTCGAAAAGCTTCAGCGAAAGAGGCTGAGTTTGATTTGGAGCGCATACGTGAAACCTTCATGGAAGCCAAGAAGAGCTTCGTTGAGGCCTCCACCTCACGAAGCAAGGATAAACCTGAACAGGAGATGTACCCCTCTATGGTCACAACTTTCCTCGAGACCTGTATGAAAATACTGCGCGATAGTAAGGCTGTGAAAGGGTTACAAGAGCTCATCAATAGATGCATTGGAACCGCGTCGAGTGAGCCACGCATAGTATGAAAGATTGGCAAGCATAAAACAAGGACGGGACGGGAGATGAGACTGACCGCGCAAATAGGAGAGTATGAAATGGATCAGGTTATTTTGGACCTGGGGTCAGATGCGAACGTCCTACCGAAGCAGACTTGGGAAAGAATGGGGAGACTCGCGTTGCAATGGTCTCTGTTTCATCAAAGGATGGCGTATCAGCAGAATATCATCTCCATGGGACGACTGTAGGGGGTGACCGTGGATATTAAGGGAGCAAACGCGCTCGCTGATTTTGAAGTAATAGAGATAGTGGATGACAACAATCCCTATCTTGCGCTTCTAGGAATTGACTGGGCCACTGATATGAATGGGGTAATCAATCTGAAGAAGCAAAATATGATCTTTGAGAAGAAATCATTGCGTGTAATAGTACCCATCAATCTTGCTGAAGGATCGCACTATACAAAACCAGTGCGTGATTATGAAAGTGATGACGATCTGGATTGTATCTATAAGATAATAGCGCGAGACCAAGATTGGGTTAATCCCACCCGGATGAACAGATTACATGGGATCGTAAGAGTTCTTGCACTTCGGACTCCGATGAAGAAATAAAACGCTAGCAGAATAGGTTACATGAAGTAATTACGCTAAATTGCAACATGATGACCCAATCGCTGTGCTATGTGTCTTCATAGGTAAGAAATCTGCGTACTTATGATGGTCCAAATGAGGTAGATATCTTTTTGGATGCGTTTGAAAGAGAGGTACCAGAAAAGCAGTGCTTCCCAGCGTTGGACTGGGCACTTTGCGCTACACCCGTAAGATGGTGGGGTATGCACAAGGGAAGCTTTGATGATTGGCGCGAATGTAGGAGGATGATGAGAACACGATTTGGGAATCCTAAGATGCGACTGACAGACAAGTATGATGGGTAGGATGATTCGCACGTGCATTTGGCCAAATGGACCGAGGCTTATGGAGAAAAGCCCCAGCCTAAGTGGGGGCACTTGTTCTGTCATACCCTGGATGTTGTCCCAATGAATTGGTATGTAGAAATAGAGCTCCGCCATGGGACAAACGAATGGGATGTCCTGCGCGAGGGATTCATGACGACATTGAGTTTTGAGGACGTGTTTGAAAGTGTTGATGAAGTGCTACAATAGGGGAAAGCAACGATCTTTAGGATACTGAAGGATCCTTTAGATCTGATTCAGCTTGAATGGGCTACTCAGCTAAGTCGCGCGCTAGAATGTTATAATGTAACTACGAAAAAAGAGGACAAGGATCCGCGAAAGATTAACATTCTGGAAATAGAAGGCCGTCGCGAGGTCCAAGGACTGCAGATTGAGAACCCTGATATAACCGCGTCGTTGAAAACGAAACAAGTAAACATTGGTACTGTGGCGGAGCCCAAATTCGCGCAGATTGGAGACTACTGGGACGACACGACAGTGGATAAGGTTGTTGAATTGCTCCACAAATATCAGGACTTATTCCCTACCAAGTTTATGTATCTGAAAGGGATAATCGGGGACCTTGGAGTGATGAAGATTACATTGAAACCTGACGTGAAGCCGGTTAAGTAAAGGCCTTACCGTCTCAATCCAAAATATAAGGAAAAGGTCCGCTTAGAACTGGACAAGATGCTCACGGCAGGCATCATAGAGCCTATGGAAGAATCTGACTAGGTAAGTCCAATGGTGGGGTACAGGAAAAGAAACAAAAGGATGAAATAAAGATATGCGTAGATCTTAGGACGTTGAATGATGCTTGTGTACATGATCCTTTCCTGACTCCGTCCACTGATGAAGTGTTGGACAATGTAGGTGGCCAGGAACCATATTCCTTCACTGATGGATTCTCTGAGTACCACCAGATCAAAATCGCGTCGAAGGATAGGAGCAAGACGACCTTCACCACTAAGTGGGGTTGCTTTCAATACACTGTAATGCCATTCAGATTGAAGAATGCATCTCCGATCTTCTCACGCGTAGTTGTTGTTGCGTTCAAGGAATTTATTCATAAGTTCCTGGAGGTATATTTTGATAACTGGACTATGTTTGGGCTGGTTAAGCGCTATGTAGCAAGCTTGCGCCTGATGCTGGATACCTACCGAAGATACCAGATCACACTCAATCTCAATAAGTCTTTGTTTTGTGTTCCTTTTGGAAACTTGTTGGGGCATGTGGTTTGCAGAGAATGACTGATGGTAGACCCCACAAAAATTGCGGTGATACTAAACTTGGAAGCGCCGCAGAGCATGAAGCAGTTGCATGCTACTCTAGGACATACGAGATATTATAGAAAGTTTATCAAAGGTTATGCCCAGATCACTGCGCCTGTGGAGAAATCGTCGAAGAAGGATGTCACATTATGCTGGAACGATGATTGTAAGAAGAGCTTGGATATATTGAAAGAAAAGATGGTTATCGTGCCAATTCTAGTTTTCTCGGATTGAAAAAGAGAGTTTCATGTGCATGTCAACGCGTCATGTATAGCGCTGGGAGCAATACTGACACAGGCTAGCGAAAAAGGCTTGGATCATCCTATCACATTCACAAGCCAAAGATTATCCAAAGCAGACAAGAATTATTCCACGACCGAGTGCGAGGAGCTAGCTATGGTGTATGCGCTCCAGAAGTATAGGCACTACTCGCTGGGAGGCCATTTTAAGATGTATACGGATCACTCTACGTTGAAGTACCTTGTCAATAAGCCTGTGTTGGGGGGAGAATCTGTAGGTGGCTTTTATTGTTCCAAGAGTATGCTTTTGAAGTGGTTGTAAATCCTGGATGATTGAATGTGGGATCAGATCATCTATCGCACATCGAAACAGGGGAGGAACCTACTAACTTGGAAGAAGGATTTATAGTGCACGTCATGGATGGTAATTTTGAGGATATAATACACTTCTTAACGACAGGTACTGCACTGGAAGGATACACTATCTAGTAGAAAAAGGAATTAGTGGTGCACGTGACAGACTTCTCTGTCATTGTTGGGCATCTATACAAGATGGGGACTGATGAGATATTGTGACGGTATGTACCAGAGTTCAAAAGAAGCAGCATCCTCGCAGACGCTCATGGGGGCACCGCAGGAGGACATTATGCAAGAAGAGAAACCACATAGAAGATTCTACGCACAGGGTTGTGGTGGCCAACCCTCCATCAGGACTCAAAAGCATATTGCAAGGCGTGTGATGTGTGTCAAAGGACTAGCAGACCATCACAGAGGGATGAGATTCCTTTGAATCCATAGATGACGTTGCAACCCTTTGAGAAGTGGGTGATATGTTTTGCAGGACCTCTTCAGCCACAAGGAAAGATAAGAGCAAGGTACATTATCACTGCGACGGAGTATTTGACTCGTTGGGTAGAAGCATAGCCGGTGAAGGATTGAACGGGCATGATTGCCACGAAGTTTCTATTTGAGCATGTGTTGATGCGATTTGGCTATTTGAAGATCTTGATGAGTGATCGTGGTACGCACTTCTTGAATGAGACGACCAGCACGCTGACAGAGGAATTTTAGGTATAACACCATAATAGTACACCTTATCACCCGCAGGCTAACGAGACAGTGGAAGCGTTCAACAAAGTGCTCGAAAACGCACTGACCAAGGTTTGCAATGCTCAGTGAAATGATTGGGACCTATGCATACCTGTAATATTATGGGCTTATCGAACGACATGCAAGAAGTTGACTGGACAAACCTTTTTTAGGCTTCTCTATGGTGTTGAAGCGGTAATGCCTATGGAGTATATTGTGCCTAGTCTGCGCATAGCAGCGCTCACAGGTATGACGGATCTCGGAACCCTGGAGGAAAGGCTTGCATAGCTAGATGAGTTCAAAAAAGAAATATTTTTAGCGAAATTTCACCAGCAGGTCCAAAAGCAGCGCGAAAAGACATGGTATGATCGACACATCAAGCTACGCACATTTAAGGTAAATGACCTGGTTTTGTTATATGATACTAAGTTTGATAAATTTATAGGGAAGTTTAGGATGCACTGGTTAAGGCTTTATGTTATTAAGAAGATTACCGACAAAGGAGCGATACAACAGGTCAAATTAAATGGAGAACCCATGAACTATGAATTCTTTCAAGATCTGGTAGCGATTCCGGCGTTTGAACAATTGTCAAAGGAGACACAAGAACTAGTGAATAGTGTCATGTCGACCCCCGCAGAAGCTATGGACACAGAAGAAGTGGCAACCGAGGAGAATGTGCAAGAAAACAATATGGAGGTCGAAGTAGCTGCTCCAGAAGTAGTTGAAATATTGGCGGAGGTCCCTAAATTGCCGAGAACACTGAGACCGAAGCCAACCCCAACCAAGATCGTGAAGGACAAGAAGGGAAAGCAGCCTACCATACCGGTGCGCACATCGCTGAGGAGAAACCCACCAAAGCCCACTGCACAAGAGAAGGGCAAGGCTATACATTTAGAAGCAGAGGAGGAGGATATCGAAGACATCCCGATGGACGATGAGGATGTGGGAGTGGAAGTAGAGGAGGTTGAAACCTAGGGTGCAGACCCCATTACATGGTTACCGAAGTATGTCTCTCCGCACAAAACAATGTAAACTTTGAAATGGGAACTATAAACTCAAAACAGGAACTCTGGCCAAAAAACCCCGAAAAGACATCAAAAACAATGCTAAAAACGAAAAATGTTGATGTTGGAATAACACCTTTTTTTTTCCAGGGTAAATTTTCAACATCTTTTAAAAATGGCGATGAAAACCAATTTTTTGTGCAAAAATTATCCAAAAAACACCCTCAAAACGAAGTGGTGATGTTCGAATAACATTTTTTTTTTCTCAATGGTAAATTTTGTGCAGAAAACACCTTCAAAACGAAAAGTGTTGATGCTAGTATAACAAAAAAAAATTTAAGGGTAAAATTTCAACATTTCAAAATAATAGCATAAAATAATTTATCATGACCCCGAAAAACATTAAAATTTCATATAAAAAAAAAATAAAAATAAGATTAAAAAGTCAAAACAATGAAAAAACACAAAACAAAAAAAATAAAAATAAAAATATATACTAAAAACAAAACATAAAATAAAATTAAAAAAAAAAAAAAAAAAAATCAAACATCAAAAATAAAAATCAATCATAAAAATGTAAATAAAAAACAAAATTAACCAATAAAAAATAAGAATTAAAAAACTAGAAAAAAAAAATTACAAATTATAAACAAATAAATAGTAAAAAAAACATATTTAAAAAAAAAATCGGTAAACCAAAAAAAAAAAAAAAAAACTCTAAAATTAAGTAGATAAAAAAAATTGAAAATTAAAAATAAACTAGATTAAAAAAAAAATGGAAAATTAACAAAAATAAATAAATTAAAAACTAGTGAAATTAAAATTAAAATGATAATTACTTAAAAAACAAATGTAAAAATATATATATAAAAAACAAAAAATAAATAAAAAATGTTTTAAAAAAAATTGTTTCATAAACCATAAAAGAATTTGGAAAAAAATAAACAATCGCTACATGTTTACTGGGGAATGAAAAGGTTACTGGCCAAAGCAATGGAACAGGTGGCCATGGAAATGGCGAACTGTCCCAAGGAATCCCCACTGAAGAATATTCAGATCACCCTACTCATGCAGGATAGGAAAATGGATGAGATTCAGCAGATGCTGCAAACGGGAGGAATGGGAGTCAAGATAGAGAAGGAGTCAGAGCCTGGTGCAATGAACCAGTAGAAGAAGGAGCGGCTGCAAGGAGGTTTTTATTTAAATCTCCATTTTGATTTCTGTAATGTTAAATGTTGCTGATGCTGAGAAAAAATAGTTTGACTAGAGGAAGAATAGAGGTGTATTTAGCTTGGATAGATAGACTGATAATATACTTTTTTTGGCTGGCTTTTAAAAACTTCAGATGGTCAAGAAACCCGGTTTCCCTTAAGGGCAGGTTGAGACCTGCATATATATGTACTGTCTTTAATTTTTTGTAATGGAAAATCAGAGTAATGCCTCAGCTTACAAAAAATAATAATAATAATAATATATATAAAATTAAGTAAAAATAGAAAGATTAAAAAAATCATTAACAAAAACTAGCCCAAAAAAAAAAATTAAAAACAAACTAGAATAAACAAAATTAGAAAATTAACAAAAAAAAAAATATATTAAAAACTAGTAAAATTACTATTAAAAACATGTAGAAAAAACTAAAAAGACAAAAATAAGCTCAAATTAAAAAAAAAAAAAAAAAAAAATTATCAAAATTTTAAAAATATACGTATTTTCCAATTAAAAAATTAAATTAAAAAACATTTTAAACTTACAAAAAAAATGAGTTTTTGATTTTAAAAAATAAAAATAAATTTTTTTATTAAATTTTCATTATTTATTAAAAAACAAACCAAAAAAATTAAATATAATATTTTTTTTAAACCATTTTTTTTCTATCTGTAAAAAAAAAAAAAATTAAACAATTTTAATAAAAATTATTAAATTTTAATTCAATAAACAATTTTAATAAAACTTAAATTTTAAACAATTATAATAAAAAGTAAAGTATTAAAAAAATGTATCAAATAATTTTAATAAATGAGTTTATTAAAAAAAATAATAATAATAAATGAGTTTGGCCCCCAACTGCGCCACCACCGGGCAGTTGGCAAGCCGTGGGGCGATTCCGGGAATCGCCCACGGCCCGCCAGCCGCTCGGTGGTGACGCGGCCGGGGGCCGAGGCCTGCGTGCAGCCCTTGGCCCCCAACGGCGCCACCACCGGGCGGCTGGCCGGCCGTGGGGCGATTCCGGGAATCGCCCCATGGGCAGACCCTCAGCCCCCGGCCGCGCCACCACCGGGCGGCTGGCCGACCATGGGGCGATTCCGAGAATCGCCCCACGGCCCGCCAGCCGCCCGATGGTGGCGGCCAAACTCATTTTTTTTTTTATAAAAAATAAAAATAAAAAATAAATAATAGTAATAATAATAATTTTTATTAAAATTATTTGATAAAATTTTTTAATAATTTAAATTTTATTAAAATTTAATATATATATTTTTCAAGTAAATAAATAAATAATTGTTTAAAAAAATGTAAATTTTAAATTATTTTTTTTTAAATATAAAATGTAAATTTTTTTTATTTTTTTTGTTTAATAATTTGTATTTTTAAATTAAAAAAATAATAATAAAAATTGTTTAAATTTTAATTTTTTTTTAATAAAAATAAAAACGGTTTAAAAAAAATAAATTTATTTATTTTTAAATAAAATATGTATGTTTAATAAAAAAATAATTGCATTTTTTCTTTTTTTAATTAAGAATACGCATTTTTTTTTGTTTTTTATAATTTAAATTTATTTTTGTGTTTTTTTAACATTAATTTTACCAGGTTTTTAATTTTTTTCCGTTAATGTTTTTTTTTTTTTAACTAGTTTGTTTTTTTATTTTTTTCCCAGTTTTTGCTAATGTTTTTTTTTTATTTTTCTATTTTTACTTACTTAATTATATATATATATAATTATCTTATATGGTTGTGAAGTTTGGGGCTGCAGTATCTCCAGAGAATCATGGAGGAAGATTGAGCAAATCCAGAAGCGTTTTATAACTTATAACCTGAAAATTAAAAGTAATACACCCTATCCTATTCTCCTTATAGAAGCGGGTCTTTCTTCTATTGAGAGCCTAGATATGCTCAGGTTTCTGATGTACAAGCACAAGCTCAATAACATAGACAATCATAGACTTCCTAAGCTAGCTTTAAATTCCAGCCAAAATCACCTAAGGCTTAACCGAGGATGGCATAAGGACACAAGGGCCTGGTTAAACTATTGGGAGATCAATGAGAATGATGCTTTGCAAAACATAAATAACATTAAAGATATTGTTACTTCTAAGTTCAAAGAAAAATTGTGGTGTGAGAAAGATTTAGCGTCTAAAAGAAAATTAAGTTATTATAAGAAGGTCATCAACCCCACCCTTGAAGATCAAAAGTATCTCTCTATTCTAACTAGCTCAAAAAAGAAAATTAATATAGCAAAGATTAGAACGAATTCTCATGAGCTCCATAGTGAGACTGGCCGCTGGGTAGTTCCTAAAACGCCATGGATGGAAAGGATCTGCCATATTTGTGAGAATAAGAGCATCGAGGATGAAAACCACTTCCTCTTAGAGTGCCCTGCATACAACCACATTAGATCTCAATTTCACAACCTTTGTTACAATACTGATCTTTCTAGCCTTTTACAATGCCAAAATTATAGTGAGCTCGGGAGGCTTCTCTCCAAGCTTTTTGAGCATCGGAATAACATCTTAAATCAAAATAAATAATTTGTCTTTTTAGGTCCGATAGATCATTATTTGGTCTCAGTGGACGTTAACAACCATCATCATCATCATCATATATATATATATATATATATATATATATATATTTTTATTTTTTTTTAAATTTTTTTTCAAAATTCTTTTATGGTTTGTGAGATATTTTTTTTTTTTTGTTTTTAATATTAATTTTACTAGTTTTTTTAATTTTTTTTCGTTATTTTTCCTTTTTTTTTTTTTAACTAGTTTGTTTTTAATTTTTTTTTCTTTTCCCTAGTTTTTGCTAATGTTTTTTTATTTTTTATTTCTCAATATTTACTTATATATATATATATATTAATTTTGTTTTTTTTTCCAAATTCTTTTATGGTTTATGAGATAATTTTTTTTAACATTTTTTATTTTTATTTGTCTTTTTTATATATATTTTTATATTTGTTTTTTAGAGACGATTATTTTATGTGGATTGAAAATTTAATTAACAATGTATAAATATGTAGTATATCGAAAATGCAAAATATCAACCTTCTTCTTTAAATATGCAAATCAATAAAAACCTCACTACAAAAAAAATAAAAATAAAAATAAAAACTAGAAAATATGAAGAAGAAGATCACTTCCAAAATTATTAAATTTACGAAATAATTATTTACATTTCATATATTTGAAAAATTTAAAGTCAAAAAATAGATCTTTTAAAAAAAGGGTCTGCAGAATAACCACGTTTTTAAATCAGCATGAAAATCACTACCATTCTAAAATGCAATGTACATAAAAAAAATTAAAGTGCCAAAAACTATGCTTTAAAAAAAATATGTGTTCTGCATCACCCCTTTTCAAAATCGGGTCACTTTTTTGTTATCTCTACAAAACGGGTAACAGTAGCAGTTCCCGTTTCAAAGTTTACATTCTTACAAGTCTAAGTCCAAGGTCCCAAAGGACATTGATGAGAATAAGACTCCCCTAGAAACCCCTCTGCTACCGAATGAAATTACTTTCGATGGTCCGTGCTTGGCACAAGTGCCCATATTGAAGCTTGAAGACTGAGACTTGGCAGACCACGAGAACTTCCTGCACCTGGCAACTGAGCAGCTGATGCACCGCATCATAGACACAAATACAGGAATAACCGCGTTGGAACTGTGGAGGTGGCTCAAGGGGGTAGAGAAGGCAGGATTATTGAACCTACACTGGGTGCCACACTATAACCGCACCACGGTGATAGTTTTGGTCATCAAGGAATTGTTGTTCTTGGTGCATGATGGGTGTCTGTGGCTGGAGGAGCAGATACCCATCACAGATATGTTGATTCACCTCATAACGCGTCTGCCGTATACAAGCGAAAATCCAGCTATGCTCTTTAGCGACAAGGGTGGCGAGCAGGCGCTCGTAGAGTCAGTGAAGGAGAAATTCAAGCTGGTAAAGAAGCCGCATGGGTACGCTATCTCCAGCGTCTGCAACCCCACTGTGAAGGTGGCAATGCAGATCCTTGCAAGGAAGGTGATGTGAAAGTGTCGCGATGATGAGGTTTCGACGCTTGTCGTCGCACTCACACAACAATGCGGAGAAAGAGTCCAGTTTAACTAGTCGGAATACCTTCACGGATAGTTCCTAGCGAACTATTGTGAAGCGCAAGAGGAAAACAAGACATTCCACTACGCATGGCTCTTGCTGTCGATTGTGTTGGTAGTGCGTGAACTACCAGAGTTGAGCTAGTTCCCTTCGGTCGTGCTAGACCTCTCTGAAGTAGTAAAGTACGCTTCGCTGTGGGCGACCAAGGACTCGAAGCAAATTCGAGACAGCAAGATCTTCTGGATCTTGATGGAAATGAATATCAGAATGGCCATCAATCGCAAGCTGTGATTGTCGCCCACGGTTGACGCTAACCTGTAGAGATATGCCTAGTTTAAAGTTGATATCATCGAGTATCAATCAAGGCATGGAAGGAACCTGCGCAAAAGCAGTATGACTTGTTGTACCTGGCCACAGATGATGTCATCAATGCAGTGCTTGATAAATGGTTGGTGAAGTGTCTCACTACCACAGACTTGGTCGAGGGTGGAAGCAAGTCTATCGCACAAAAGAAAGAAGAGGCCAAGCTGAAGATGGCGCAGCTGGTCGAAAAGAGGAAAAAGGAGGCCATTGAGAAGGCTCAGGCAGAACAAGCAAAACAGGAGGCAGGAAAATAGACAGGTGGCATAGAGCAGACCCTCAGGAGACGTCCGCCCGCATTAAGCCACCAAGACTTCACTGGACCCTATCACATTGACATAGGGCAACTTATATGACATCGATGACATAGTCAGAGGTGTCACCGCGGAGGCCTTGTAGCAATTTGAAAAGCAACAGCAGATCATACTAGGGGCCATCCAGACAGAGTTGCAGGATTTGCAGACCCACGGGTCATGCTGGTAAGGTGTCTACCAACTTGGCTATCGGCACATTAGAGGTTGCCAATATGCTATGAACAAAGGCTTCCAATGCGCCAGTGCTGCCAGATGGAGCACTAACCACGGAAAATGAGGCTGACAAGCCCACTGTCAGCGCCTTGAAGGGAGTTGGAATGAACCTGGCAGCGCTTCCGCGCAAAGCACTCCACCTCTTGCAGGATGGATTAATTGCAGAGATAAGAGCCCGTGAGCACCATGCCCTCCATGTGATCAACGAACAAAGGATAAACAACAAACAAATGGTCATATAGAGAAATGTTGTCATTGTCGTTGAGGCCAAGGCAACCAACCAGAGCAAGAAGATCATGCAAGTCGTGGAGGAGGCAGGTCCCAGAGTTGGCCATTCCGGAGGAGGAGCCAGTCGAGGTCTACATCTGCAAATTGGCCACAGGGATGCGCAACACTTGGACAGAGATGGTGCGGGTTCAATTGGAGTTGAACCTACAACTTACAGAGCTCTAGTTGACGGCCTAGCCTTCAACACCACCAGAGGTAAAGGAACAATGGTCGATTGCTGTCATAGATGCAGTCGTGGCGCTGGAGAGTGCATTAACAGACTGCACACAATTGTTCGAGCAATCGTTTGAGGTCCTAACTAGCTTGCAAGAGGACCCAAACATCCATAGGCTAGAGATGAAAGCGCGCGAACTTCAATAGTGCTATGACAAAGTTAAGGGCACAGTGCGCACCTTCGCGCTGACACAGAGGTTAACCAAGTTGCGGGAATCCAAGCAGTTGAAAGAACAGATAGACGGAGCGATACATAAGGAATCAGTGTTGAAGGTGCGACTAAAGCCCTAGTTGGAGGAAGCTTACATAGTCATAGGAAACATTGAAGGCAAGCTTGCAACTCTGCAAGCGATGCAACAAAAGCTTCAGGCTGACAACGCATGAGCAATAACCGAGAAGACAATTGAAGATGCGAAGCAGGCAGCAGCTCAATGCACGGCCGAGGTTGTGGTCATCCAAGTCGAGCTAGACGCGCTTTGCACAAAGATCTCTGCTCCTATCGAGTGACTTGAGGACGAGTCACAATGTTTGTGTTGGGGGCCTGTTAGAAGCGAGATCCCCCAAGGGCAATTTTGGGGCTAAAAGCCCATGTTTAAGTAATAAAAATGTAAACACTGCATTTTGTGGCCGCAGAGCGCGAAAGTCTTATGTGTAAAAAAGGTTAGTCCACCCTTAGTTTTGTAAAGTAAATTCGGCCTATCCATGGTCCGCGGACCATGGGATTGTATAAAAAGAGCTAAGCTCTAAGTAGTAAAAGGCATCGATAGAGAATCGCAGATCATGTAATAGAGTAATAGCTCTCAAGAAAAAGTCTAAGTCTTGAGTCGTAACTTAGGTAGATTCTCTACAGCTAAGTGCGCAGAGGCCTAGGGTAGAAGTTCACAGAGGAGTGCACAGACCCCTGCAGTTGTGTGCACAAGGCGAACAAAGGTTGTAACACTTGGAAGATATTAATAAAAGGAGATATTCAGCTATTTCTGTGTCTTTGTTCTGCTAAAGCGTTTGGATATTTTATGTATGAATTTCTTTTATTATGCTTATATGATGCGTGAATGAATGCAATTACGTTGAATAATTGAACGCAATTACGAATATCTGCTTACCCGGTTAACTTTAAATATTTGATTAGATAATCAAATCACTTAGACTAATTAGGGAATCTGCACGGCACGCTACCATAGTAGCACAAAAGTACCTAAGCAGTAGATTAGGGTTGTGCGAAGGTCGATCGTATATGTTCGCGGAGGTACGGAAAGACAAAATAGAGGGCTCGTCTTGTAAGCCCTGGAGTGAAGCAACCTGCACGAAGGCAAGAATAGAAGGAATCAAACGACATCACAACCATCTCAGGGTGCGGAAACTTGGTTCCAGCATCCCCCCATATTGCTTCAGGTGAGACTTCGGTCTGCACTCTGCATGTTGATGCCAAAAGGGCTAGTAGTGTAGGGATTTGTTTGGCTATTTAATGTTGAACCTAGGTCAGGCCCCCTCAAGCCAATTGTTTCCCCACATTAGGGTTTGTCTCTAGTTGGTGCCACATCTTGTGTCCTCTTGTCTTGGCTTGTATTCTATTTTTTATGTTTATGTTCTATCTGCATTTTACTATCATGTTGATGTGATTATTGAACTGGATATTGATATTGGGCTAACAAGAAAATTGAAGTAAATTTCTATTAAGCATAGAACATACCCAAAATTAACACTTTCATTTCAAATTTTCATGCCAAATCTTCTTTTCAAGACTTTATTAGTGTCTCATCACCTGTTAGAATTAAATCATCGACATATAATACTATAATCAATAATCTACCTTCAACCACAATACGATAAAGGTTTGCATCTGCTTTACTTTTGGTGAAGCCCAACTCGTGAAATAACTGTTGATCCAGGAGTACCAAGCACAGGGTGCTTGTATCAATCCATACATCGCTCGCTTGAGTCTACACACATGCGACTCTCTGTCGAAGGTCTCAAATCCTTCTAGCTGCTCTATGTATGATGCAGGAGCATGAGACTTGGAGGAAAAATCTTCCAACTTATTCCAAAAATCTAAAAAAATCTATAGGCAAGGGAGTGGGGTCCTTTAGCCAGCAATTTTCTTGATCTTCTAGTTTAAGATAAGGATAGAATTAAAGATAAAACATTCTGTAATAAATCGCTCATGGATAAGCGATAATTAGTTTTATGCATGATTGTTTTAAAACACTCTATGTAAAAGCCATGCTTTTGTATGGATAAGGGTCGAGAAGGCTTATCTATTCTTTATAAAAATGAAATAACGAGATGCTCAGAGTTAGAGAGCCCGGACACATTGTGATTTCGAAAAACCTCTCTCTGTATAATTGATTGATGTTCCTCTGTAAAGATGTTATTTTATATCTGTATCAGTTCTGCTCCTGTTGTCTTTTGCGTGTATAAACGGTGATTCAGTCTTGGTTTTTCAATTAATTCTTAATATTAGCCTTGTTGGGGAGTTTTCCTTTCATATCGGGCGCGCAAACTTCTTTATTTGCTTAATAGAGTTTCTGCAGCAAAGTCCTGTTTACACAGAGAAATCGTGAAATTTTTCCTCAAGCGGAACATTGTTCCGGAACTGAAAGTTTATGAAATCTGGCTCATAACCGTATTAGATCCGACCCTTTATCGCATAATCGCAAGTGGAGTGGAACCGTCAAGTACTGAATCCTTATCGCATCACATAATCACATTATGGAGTGGAAAGCCCTTTAGAACCGCTGAGTGTTGAAACTGCAATAGCGCGATAAGCTTGGATCCGAAACATTATAATGAACAGTGGAAAGGACTGTCGGGTCCATGAAGATTCTCGCATCGCAAAGTTGGAGCAGGAGGAGATTATTGTGTATCTCTCAGAGTTGCGGTTGCGATTTGCGATAACACCTTATCACATTGCAAAGTATCAAGTGGGGCGGAGGACCTTTGAAGATCGAGGCGTTGTGATTGCGATCTGCGACAGTTATAAATACGGCTAGTGTATTTGAGGTCCGGCAAAAGATTCTGAGGGGGTTTTTCTTTGTAATTCCCGTATTGTGTATTTCAATATTTAGTGTTCCTAGGGGTTTAGTAAAGGAAAAGTGGAAGATTAATACTTCTGATAGTAAATTACTTCCATTCCATCCAAAAAGCCCATGATAGTCTTTTTTTCCTGGAATTACAGTCTCAGAAAGGAGTAGAGGCTCTGTTTATTGATTGTTGTAAACAATAAAAAGAGTTTCTTCTCTGAAGGGAAACCATGAGGATGTTAGTTTCATTTTAAATCACTGATACGATGATAAGCGGAGGTGAAGAAAGGGAGATTCAACCAGAAATTGAAGAACTTTAAACCAGATTTGCAGGGTTATCCATATCGCCTACACCCAAGCCACCATTAGTGGTATCAGAGCAGCCATCTGGCATTGGATTGAATCTTAGAAGCAGGAAGAAGAAAGTTACTATGACTTTCAGATTTGGAAGAGGACAAGGACGTGGTAAAGGACAGCCTATTGCAAACGCTGAAGTAATGGAAATTTTGCAACAGATGGAAACTAGATTAGATGCATTAACAACAGGCAGAAACATAGATGATGGAGATGTTAGTGAACCTGAGATTGAAGCTGCAGAGGAGGAAGTTGTAGAAGTTACTCCTAAGATGAGGTTCTTCCAGTCAGTGTTGAGATCCACAGCCAGACCAAAGACTGAGGTTCCAATATATGAAGGAGGACTAAATCCAAAAGAATTGATATACTGGATTAATAGCATGGAGAAATTCTTCGATTATGAAGAAACAGAAGATGAGAAGAAAGTCAAGTTTGTTATCACCAAGTTAAAAGGCCATGCAGCACTTTGGTGGGATGGTGTGCAGGCAGAAAGGAAGAGACTTGGCAAGCAACCAATCAAGAAATGGAGCAGAATGATAGTAAAGCTAAGAAGTAAGTTTCTGCCAAGTAATTATCAGCAAAATATGTTTAAAGAAATGCAAAATCTTAGGCAGAGATCTTTGACAGTGAAATAATACACAGAGGAGTTCTACAAGGTAAGCATAAGAGCTGAAGAAGTCCAGGATACAGATGAGAAGGTGGCTAGGTATATGAATGGTCTTAGAATGGACATTCAAGATAAAATAAGTCTACTATCTCCTAAAACAGTAGAGAAAGCTTATTAGATAGCACTGAAAGCTGAAGAAAAACTCATACTAGAGGGAGAGGTACTTTTCGAGGAAGAGGAAGTAAAGGTCGTAGAGGAAGATCTACAATACCTAAAGATGGAACTAGCAGTAGCTCAACCCAGCATGCACCCACAGGAGGTGATGCAAGAGGCAGAGGGAGTTTTTTTAGAGGAAGACAAGGTAGAGGAAGAGACAGAAAAATAATATGTCACAGATGTAACAAGCTGGGACACAGAGTTGTTGAATGCCCAGAGAATGCAGGAACAAGCCAGTGGAATGCAATTGTTGCTCCAGTTGAAGGAGAAGTTCCAGCTGCAGCAATAGTAGAAGAAGAAAATATACCAGAGAGGGGAGAATCTTTGGTAATTAATAAAGTTTTGCTCAAGCCAACAAAGGAAGTGGTTGAACCATCACAAAGAAAGACTTTATTCAGGACAGGGTATAAAGTCCAAGGGAAATGTTGCCAGATGATCATTGATAGTGGTAGCACTGATAATTTGTTCTCTACAGAAGTTGTGGAGAAATTGAAGTTGAAGACAATGAAGCATCCAACACCTTACAAGGTGTCATGGTTGCAAAAGAGGCATTAATTGTTAGTGAATGAACAGTGTGAAGTGGAATTTCAAGGGAGCAAGTATAAAGATAAAATTATATTTGATGTGATGCCAATGGATGTGTGTCACATATTGCTTGGAAGACCTTGGCAATATGACAGAGGAGACATGCATGATGGGAAAAGAAACACCTACAAGTTGGGAAAGAATGGTGTCAATCATACATTGTTTCCTCTGCAAGAAAAAGATGTACCAGGAAAGAACACTGATCCAAGAGCTCTGTTACTAGGAGGAAATGAATACTTGACACAGATTGAAGAGAATGAGGTAAATTTTGTTGTAATTTGTAAGCCCAAGGTAATAATGACTTCTACTAAATTTTTTTATTTACCCATTGGAATTCAAGAAATGTTGGAGAAATATTGTGATATTATTGTTGATGATTTGCCAAATGAATTACCACCCATTAAAAGAATCAATCATCATATAGATTTGATTCCTGGAGCAAGTCTACCTAACAAAGCAGCGTATAGAATGACTCCTACAAAAAATGAAGAGGTTAGGAAGCAAGTGCAAGAGTTGCTTGACAAAAGGCTGATCAAAGAAAGTTTGAGTCCTTGTGCAGTGCCAACAGTGCTGAGTCCAAAGAAAGATGGAGGTTGGAGAATGTGTACAGACTCAAGAGCCATCAATAAAATCACAATCAGGTACAGATTTCCATTACCTAGAATTGAAGATTTAATGGATTGCTTGAGTGGAGCTAAGTATTTTACAAAACTAGATCTTAAAAGTGGGTATCATCAGATAAGAATAAGAAAAAGAGATGAGTGCAAAACCGCTTCTAAGACAAATGAGGGATTGTATGAGTGGAGAGTAATGCCTTTTGGGTTGACAAATGCATCAAGTACATTTATGAGACTCACGAATGAAGTTCTTAAAGAGTTCATTGGTAAGTTTGTGATAGTATATCTGGATGATATATTAGTTTACAGCAAGTCTAAGGAGGAGCACGCTTACAAAGGCTGCAGCAAGAGAAATTATTGCTGAATTTGAAGAAGTGTTCATTCATGAAAGAAGAACTAGTGTATTTGGGTTTTGTTATTTCTGCTGAAGAGCTGAAGATGGATCCAGAGAAGATCAAGGCAATTATGTAGTGGCCTTCACCCAAGAGTGTTTGAAGAAGTGTTCATTCATGAAAGAAGAACTAGTGTATTTGGGTCTTGTTATTTCCGTTGAAGAGTTGAAGATGGATCCAGAGAAGATCAAAGCAATTATGGAGTGGCCTTCACCCAAGAGTGCTTTGAGGTAAGGAGTTTTCATGGTCTTGCTAGCTTTTATAGAAAATTAATTAAGAGTTTTAGTAAGATCAATGCACATATTATTGAGACCATAAAGAAGGACAAACGACCATTTAGATGCACTATTGAAGCAAAGAAGAATTTTCAGCTGTTAAAGAAAAAAAACACTGAAAAACCTATTTTGGTTTTACTTTATTTTAGTAAGCCTTTTCAAGTGTGATGCCAGCGGAGAAGCAATTGGAGGTGTTTTAAGCTAGGGAGATAGACCAATAGCTTATTTTAGTGAAAAATTGAATGATTCAAGAAGGAAGTATTCTTCTTATGACAAGGAGTTCTATGCAATTGTGCAGTCATTGAAGAAATGGAGGCATTATCTACTATCAAAGGAGTTCATCCTTTATTTAGATAACCATGCACCACAGTTTATAATGCAGCAGCCAAAGCTCTACTACAAACATGCTAAATGGGTAGAGTATCTTCAAGGTTTCCATTTTGTTTTGAAGCATATAAATGGCCAATCAAATAAAGTTGCAGATGCCTTAAGTAGGAGAAATGTATTGCTTCAAGAGAGTCAAATCCAAGTGTTGGGTTTTGATTTTTTTAAGGAATTATATGAAACAAATTCGGATTTTAAAGAGCCATTTGAAGCTTGTAAAAATCATGTTTTGATGGATAGGAGTAGATGGTTGGATTACTTCTTACAAGATGGACTGTTGTTTAAGAAAAATCAGTGGTGCATACCAAATTGTTCAATGAGGGAGAATTTAATCAAAGAAAACACAGTGGAGGACTTGCAGGATATTTTGGCATAGAGAAGACTTATGAACAACTAAACACATTTTATTTCTGACCGAATATGAAATTTGATGTGGAAAAGTATGTGAAAACTTGCAAAATCTATCAACATGCCAAGGGAAGGAGCCAAAACACAGGTTTGTATATCCCATTACCAATTCCAGATAGGCCTTGGGATTTGGTAAGTATGGATTTTGTTTTAGGCTTACCAAAGACTCAAAGGAGTAATGATTCAATTTTTGTTATAGTGGACAGATTTTAAAAAACGGCACATTTTATTCCATGTTATAAAATTAGTGATGCTTCTCACATTGCTAACTTGTTTTTTAAAGAAGTTGTAAGATTGCATGGGTTGCCCAAAAGTATTGTATCAGACAGAGATTCCAAATTTGTTAGACATTCCTGGAGGACATTATGGAGGAAACTAGGAACTAAATTAAGTTTCAGTTTTGCCTATCATCCACAAACTGATGGACAGACTGAAGTGGTGAACAAGAGTTTAGGAAACCTTTTAAGAAGTCTTACTGCAGAACATCCAAAGCAATGGGATCAACTGTTAGCATGAGCTGAATATGCATATAATGACTCACCTAACAAGAGTACAGGACAAAGTCCATTCCATATTGTTTATGGATGCATCCAAGAGGAGTAGCTAAGTTAAGAAACTTGGGAAAAGAAGAGATGAGAAGTGCAGAGGGTGAATATTTTGCTTCAGAAATGCAAGCAATACATGAACAAGTGAAACAGCAGCTGCAGGATAGCAACATCAAGTACAATACCAAAGCAGACATGAAAAGAAGAGAAGTGAACTTTGAAGTTGGAGATCTGGTTTTAGCACATTTTAGAAAGAAGAGGTTTCCAAAGAGGGAGTATAACAAATTGAAATTCAAGAAAATTGGACCATGCAGAGTGTTAAGAAAGTTTTCTGCAAATGCATATGAGATTGAGTTACCCCCTGATGTTAGAATATCACCAATTTTTAATGTTGCAGACCTGTACAAGTATGAAGGTGAAACTGCAGATGATACAACACAAGATCAACAGACCCAAGAGATGGACTAGGTAAAACAGTTACCCACAGCAAAGAATTTGCAGCCAGAAAGAATTCTGGACAAGAAGGTGTTCAAGAAGACAAGGGGGCGAGAGTACTTCCAATGTTTGGTAAAATGGAAGCATCAACTGACCGCTGAAGTTAATTGAGTCACAGAAGACATGCTACAAAAACTGCGCAGTTTTGTAGATGAACTCATGGACAGGAGCTCATGAAGAATTTTGTCCTCAGGAGTCTGATGCAGGAGCATGAGACTTGGAGGAAAAATCTTTCAACTTATTCCAAAAATCCAAAAAAATCTATAGGCAAGGGAATGGGGTCCTTTGGCCAGCGATTTTCATGATTTTCTAGTTTAAGATAGGGATAGAATTAAGGATAGAACATTCTGTAATAAATCGCTCATGGATAAGTGATAATTAGTTTTATGCATGACTGTTTTAAAACACTCTATGTAAAACCCATGCTTTGTATGGATAAGGACCAAGAGGGTTTATCTATTCTTTATAAAAATGAAATAACAAGATGCTCAGAGTTAGAGAGCCCGGACACATTGTGATTTCAAAAAACCTCTCTCTGTATAATTGATTGATGTTCCTCTGTAAAGCTGTTATTTTATATCTGTATCAGTTCTGCTCCTGCTGTTTTCTGCGTGTATAAACAATGATTCAGTCTTGGTTTTTCAATTAATTCTTAATATTAGCCTTGTTGGGGAGTTTTCCTTTCATATCGGGCGCGCAGGCTTCTTTATTTGCTTAACAGAGTTTCCGCAGCAAAGTCATGTTTACACAGAGAAATCGTGAAATTTTTCCTTAAGCGGAACATTGTTCCAAAACTGAGAGTTTATGAAATCTGGCTCATAACCATATTGGGTCCGACCCTTTATCACATAATCGCAAGTGGAGTGGAACCGTTAAGTGTCGAACCCTTATTGCATCGCATAATCGCATTATGGAGTGGAAAGCCCTTTAGAACCGCTGAGTGTTGAAACTGCGATAGTGCGATAAGCTTGGATCCGAAACATTATAGAGAACAGTGGAAAGTATTGTCGAGTCCATGAAGATTCTCGCATCGCAAAGTTGGAGCGAGAGAAGTTATTGTGTGATCTCTCGGAGTTGCGATTGTGATTTGCGATAACACCTTATCGCATCGCAAAGTATCAAGTGGAGTGGAGGACCTTTGAGGACTGAGGGGTCGCGATTGCGATCTGCAATAGTTATGAAGGCAGCTAGTGTATTTGAGGTCCAACCAAGGATTCCAGCGGGGTTTTTCTTTGTAATTCCCGTATTCTGTGTATTTCAATATTTAGTGTTACCGGGGGTTTAGTAAAGGAAAAGCTGAAGATTAATACTTCCGATAGTAAATTACTTCCGTTCCATCCAAAAAGCCCGCTACAGTTTTTTTTCCTGGAATTACAGTCTCAAAAATGAGCAGACGCTTTGTTTATTAATTGTTGTAAACAATAAAAAGGGTTTTTGCTCTAAAGGGAAACCTTGAGGATGTTAGTTTCATTGTAAATGACTGATACACCGATAAGCAGAAGTGAAGAAAGGGAGATTCAACCAAAAATTGAAGAACTTCAAACCAGATTTGCAGGATTATCCATATCGCCTGCATCGAGGCCACCAATGTACACCTCTTCCTCAATCACTCTGTTGAGGAAAGTTGTCTCGACACTCCCACCTGTTGCTTGCTCCACCTTGTAGATCCACCTGGATCCTACAACTGACTTGTCCTTTGGTCTTGGTACAACTTCCCAGGCACTGTTCCTAATAATGGAATCATATTCCTCTACCATGGCATCAAACCATACAGGTTGTTGCACTGCTTCCTCGAATGAGTATGGCTCATTCTATACACTCGCTCATAAGAGCCATGTAGTCAGTGTACCGATCTGGTGACCTCCTCTTCTTACGTTGTGATGCGGGTGCTCCCACATTCTCTCTAGCATCATGCATCAATCTTTCAGCCTCTTAGGTGTGCTTCCTTCCATCTCTTGATGTCTCTACATGAGTGGGTGCTTCCACTCTCTGCTCCTCTTCTTTTGGCTGCTCCACAACATTATGAGGTTCTTCCTTTGTAGCTAAAAGCTCCTCATATGCATGTAATTGAAGCTTCCTCTCAAGGGAACATCTCATGGCCTTCTCTTCATCGAACTTCACATCTCTACAAACAATTGTCATCCTGTGAGATGGCAAGTACACCAGATAGTTGTGAGGTATATCAATGTATCCCACAAATATGCCCAACTCGGTTGTTGGTTCTATATTTTTCCTTGCATCCTTGGAAACATGACAGTAAATTGATGAACCAAAGATCCTGAAGTGTACCACATCTGATTTCTTACCTAAAAAAACTTCTTCTGGTGTATTCATCCCGAGAATCCGATGAGGACTCATGTTCTGCACATATACCATTGTGTTGCATCCTTCAACCCACAAGTGCAACGATAGGCCCTAATCATGCAACATCGCCCACGAAAATACCACAATACTTATGTTCTTTCTTTCTACAACGCCATTCTGTTGTGGGTTATGGGGTGCTATTAACTCTCGTTGAATTCTTCTGATGCACAGAAGTTCTTGAACTCATTCGACACATATTCTCCACCATTATCGCTCCTAAGAGCCTTCACTTTCTTGCTAATGTCTTTCTCAACAAGTGTCTTAAATTCATAAAATTTTGAGAATGTTTGGTCTTTCTTCTGCATGAAAAATATCCAACACTTACTGAGAAATCATCTACAAATATCACATACTACCTGTGCTTGGTTGTGGAAGCTGTCGAGAATGGTCCACACACATCTTAGTGAACTCTTTTAAGGACCACTTGCACTCGACTATCCTTATCATGAAAGGTGGCTTTGGTGTATTTCCCCAATGTACGCCCTTTGCATGTATCACGATTGCTCTAGTGCACCCTTGGGAAGACCTGTAGAAATATGTTGCATGATCTTCAAATCTCCATGGTGCAAATGGCCAAGTCGCCTATGCCATAACTCACCGATGTCTTGGCTCTGCACCTTCTCTGCTTTCGTGCTCAAAACAGTACAATCTTATACATCCAAATTGTAGAGGTTCTTCACCCGAACCTCGATCCACTTCACCTATCTCGTGGCTATGTGATGCATGAAAGCCTTTCATTTTCTAAATATCACATCGTAGCCACGGTCTTCCAACATAATAACTGAAACTAAATTCTTCTTCAAACCCAAAACATACATGACATCTTTCAATGTGAAAGGAGAACCAGACTCCCTCTAAAAAGTAACAGTACCGATGTCGGTCACGCTATACCTTCCATCATCTCCCATATCGATGTGCATCTGGAGGTCCTTCTCCTCCAAGTCGCTGAAGAATTCTTTGTTGTCAGTCATATGGAATAAGGCTCCATTATCTAGATACCACACACTACCCATCACCGATGTCACCACGCATGCAATGAGGGTGAAATCTAACTCAAATTTTGAAGCAAGAGCTTCACCTGTCATTCCTCCTAAGGGCTTCTTGTTGGCCTTCTTGTGCGAACACTTCGTGGCATAGCGTCCCATCTCGTGATAGTGAAAACATTTAATCTTCGACAAGTCCTTCTTCTTACCTGCCTGACCAAAATCCGATTTGGAATGGGATGTCTTCCTTTCCCTTTCTTTGCCTTTCTAGCCAAGGCACAGTTCTCCTCATCATCATGCTTGGATGCGGATCCATCTCAAGTGTTTCGCTTGATCTCTTCTTGCACCAAGTCGGACCACAAACGCTCCCACTCTGGTAGCTTCTCCCTCCCATTTACCGAATCCTGGTAGTTGTTCCAACTCTTAGGAAGGCCTGGAAGTGCTAGGTTGACCAAATCATCTTCAGCTACTGTAACACCAACACTTCCAAGCTCATCTCGACATTGCGTGAACTTGGTCAAGTACTTTGGTATTGTGTCTCCCTTCTCCATTTGGATTTTCGTAAGGTTGTCCTTTAGTGTCAGCTTCCTATGGTCATTGTTGTTCTGAAACAAGTCTGCCAAGCCCTTCCACATTGCATATGGAATTTCCTTTTCGTGGAGGTTCCAGACAATATGATCTCTAACTCCTTCCAGTAGGATCCTTCTTTCCTTGGCTACATTCTTCTTCCAATTCACCAGATCTTGAGCATCAGTTGTTGGAGGCTTAGGAATATCACTATCTATGAATTCCTTATTACCATTATCTTCCAACACTGCTTCCATCCTATCCTTCCAAGCTATGTAATTCAAGCTTCCCTCAAGGGCATACTCAAGTCTCAATCCATAGAACAACATACTAATCATGTCGTTAGTTCTAGAGAATAGATATGCAAAACTAGTTCCTCCTGCAAGTAGAAACTCGTATTCTTCTCTTCTATAGTAATTTCAGCTCCGATACTATTTAGAAATTCCTTGTAAATTCGAACTGCTAATTGTAATATGCTAAAACAATATACTTGAATCTACTCTACCAATTGCGGAAACCCAATTTAAACGATTGCGAAATCATGAAGCATACAAGAGAAAGAATTCAATCAACACATTACACAATGATTTCATGGGGAAATCCACAGTTAAAAACTCCACTATCTATATATTGCATTAGTCAGAAAATATGAGAAGATTACAATTATTTTCTCATGCTCGAACAACCTCTATACTATCTCTATATGTCTCATTGCTTCCTAGACAAGCCTAAGCCAATACTTAACCAATTTTCTGCTTGCTCAAGCCCCTATTTCCTTGTGTTGTTTCCTTGGGAATTAGCCCCCTATTGATTAGGGAAATCCTCAATTGGAATTACGCAATACATTATACACCTTCCTCTCACTGCATGCACCACCTGTACAATTTGGATGATTATACAACTAATAGTACATTTCCCTTGAATTCCAATCTCAACTGGGTAACTCTCATTCACACGTGCATAAGTTTTTTATGGTTGATTTATCATTTAACTAATTGATCATGAAGTACACACCACACCACACTAGTTCCTCCAACAGTTGGAACTAGTTAAACTGACTTTAACTCAAATAAACTGAATTAATTAATTACAACTCAAAATAAACTCAACCAGGGCTCCTAAAAAACAAGAGTCATTCTACATGACTCAAGTTAGACCCTCAACTCGAATTAACTAAACCAACTAAGTCAAACTAACTTAGTTAACTCGTACAAGTTGTCATGAGATGTGGAATTACAATTTTCTTCTAATTTAATTCAAGGGAAAAATAAATTTGAATCTTTCTTGGTGCCATTTTCAACAGAATTAAGAAAATAAAATGGATAGAAAAACTAGAGGCTAATATCTTTCCATTGGGCAGCGAAATTAAATCAAGGCTCATATGGGAGGCTGTCCTCATGATGGGAAGAGGACAATATCGCTGAGATACTCAAGCTATTTTCACACTTTCCATGTTGTCTCAAATTGCAGAAATAATGCTAAGGATATTACTAAACCACAAAACATCCAATACTAATAGAGATTATAGTCTTTTTGAATGAAATATAAGTGCATTCAACCAAATCTTGAAAGGAAAGGCAACATAGCCAACATTCTAAAAGAAATATGATAAAAAATAGAGAGCTCCTAGAAAATTGTTATTATATACACATATGTCAAGCTACTTTAACAACAAGAGGAAAAACAATAGAGATCTAAAATATTTCTCACCCACAATATAAGGTTCCAAGGGATTTCTCCACAAATCTAACCATAAAAAATGAGAAAGAGAGCTAGGCCTTCTGGAGACTGATAGGTCCAACTCCTCTTACATTAAAGTATGACTAATTTATTAAATCCACTAATTTCTCCAATAATAAAATATTTTTGAATCTTCTAAACAATTCTTCTAATAATAAACATATGGTTCAACCTGCTCTACAAAAGAATAATAAATAATTTTCAAACCCACTTTTTAATCCCATAAATATTGATATTTTCTAAATCCTTGCTCTGCTTCCAGGCATGATGATAAAATAATGAAATAGCTAGCAAATCTTCATAAAGACAGGGGGGTTCCATATTCTAGGCTTCTCTTTGAATGCTGGGCACTTCCTAACAAATTCCTTCACAAGTGGATCTCGTAAGTGCCAAAACAAGGGCAGAAGGGCTGTGGTAGTTATACCCACCTCCTCAAAGACATGGTTGTTACAACATGGGTAAGAAAAAGTTAATGGTGAATACATTAAATATTAAGTATTATATAATAAGTTAATGATTGTGTAAGAAAGAGTTAATGGTGAATACATTAATAATTTTAGATTTCAAGCTTTTGTGGTAGTTTTTTGGAGTAGCATGATCCCGATTATCCACATTAAATATTAAGTATCACGTAATAAGCTAATGATTGCTTTATATTAAATAAAAATAATGAGATAGTCAACAGATAAGATGGAAAAATTTAGCAATACTATAAACCCTCTACCAGATATAATCCGCCTGAGAGCTGCTCAACTGGTTTAAACGATTTTATACTTTGACAAATGTTAATTCGATGCTTGTGATATCCCTTGAAATGTGCTCCTCATGTGATTGAGTTTTTCTGCCAGGAAAAGAACTATAAACCCTCTACCAGATATAGTCCGCCTGAGAGCTGCTCAACTGGTTTAAACGATTTTATACTTTGACAAATGTTAATTCGATGCTTGTGATATCCCTTGAAATGTGCTCCTCATGTGATTGAGTTTTTCTGCCAGGAAAAGAACAAAGGGCACCTCGATTTGACTTCCAACTAGTCCCTGGTATTGCTGTCATATATATAGCCAGAATTAGACTGTTTTCAGGCCACACAAGAGCAGCTTTATTTACAAATGAAGCACAGTTCAGAAGTATGCATGGAAAAATATATGTAAGCATCCTCTTTGTGTCAAGAAATCCTGAGACAAAGTATTCCTTGTTGCTGCTTCTGCAGTTTCCCTTTATGATTTAGATCAGCAAATACGAATCTCCAGATTTTCTTGTCTTATGGTGTATCTTGAGTGCAGGATTACAAGACCTTCATGCATAGGATGAAATTTGCTCTTATAAAGACTAAATCCATTACCGGTTTGTTGCTCTTCAAGCATTTGATGCCATACCCATTTGTTCATGTTAAAGATACTTTCCTTATTGAACAAATGGAAAACAAAATCATGAGACCAGCACCTCAATAAGCACAGACCAGGTTTATTTCGGGCCCAGCAACAGCTCCAAGTGCCTTCTCCATTTGAAAATGAAGATCTGGGAATAGTATAGCCACTTCTTATTGATAGCAACAGATTTATGATGCAAGCATGTGCGCTGCTGCCTTACAAACCCTGACTGTACATCTGGAGCTTCAAAACTGGAACACTTACTCTGAAACATGACCGGCAAATCCTCTAGAAAGGCTCTCTCAACATAACACTCTAGCTGGAATAAGAAAATATCTCCAAACTCAGCAGACAATTTGTGTAGTACTCCAGACTGGAGATCAAAGTTTCCTGCAAACTTTCCAACAGTAGTGACAATCATGCTAAAATCACGTCTCAAAAGTATTCCAACTATGTTTCTTGGGAACAGGGATATTGTGCCGCGTGCGGAGACTGGTGAGTCCAAGTGTTAGTCACAGTGTCACAAGATTAGCCTTAGTGTAATACTGAAGGAAATGCCACTTCACTGGAAGGTCATGCTTCTGCTGTCATGACCATATTTCCCAATTTCCAAATACAATACTCCTGACGAATAGCACATTACTGGATTCCGATCTATGGATGTAAACAGAAATCTGATTCACCTGTGTATATTCTCTGCACTTTTGTTCCATATTAACAAATGGATATTTCTGAAATGGATTATTCATAGTGCTGCCGCTATCACAGCCATAACGCCTACTTTATCATCTCCTGGATTGCCCTTTCATCATAGTTTAGGGATATAGTTAATCTCATCCTTCAACTGGGAAAGAACTGTAGCCCACAAATTCCTCGTGTACACATTTGTTTGCCTGCGTGAAACATGTTGCACCGAACTGGCACAACGTTGTTCACTGCATAGGGGAATCTGCTGTTATGTTGCTCCCATGGGGTTTCTGCTGCGAATTGGAGTTATTGCATTCCTCGTCAACAAACAGCCTTGAAAAGGTCATTAAAATGCTAGCATATGGCAGGTTATACACACTGCTTCAAGATTCCACATCTGCCTACTGGGACAGTGCCATAATAACAAAATCCTTGGACCCTACAGGGAGAGAGCCATAATAATAAAATCTTTGGACAAAAGGTAGTATTCTAGATGCCTGAAAGAGTTCGTGCTGATAAACAAACAGACCATAATGTTCTCTTGGAACCCCCAAATCCATCTAAAATCCATATGTATCATGTTGTAGATCATATCTTGTGGTGAAAATCACAAGAGTTACCCTAATAACATACCAGGGATAACAGGCCTACTTAAAACCGATGTCAAAATAATATTTTAAAACATACTTGAAGTCTAGATCTTGAACTCATTGTAATAATTGTGCTACCAATTTCACCCTACAGCTACCTTCCAACCTAATTCTTAACTGTTCTGGGAACAAGGTGGAACCGTGGCTGGTACAGAATGATCTTGTGATACAACTGTGGCTTCATAGTGGTGATGTAAAGGAGAAACCTACTAAAGAAAAGTCTAAGCTTCATCTTTGTCAACATGTTCATGCTTCATGAATGCTTGTGGAAACAAAATTGCTGACCTGCCCTTTAATCCTTTAAAAGGAATACAAAGCCCTTGGTATATTTATATTCACGAAACAACAGAAATAAAACCAAATCCATCTAGCATCCATATGTATCATGTTGTAGATCATATCTTGTGTTGAAAACCACAAGAGTTACCCTCATGACATATCAGAGATAACAGGCCTATTTAAAACCGATGTCACAATAATATTTTAAACTCAAGTCTAAATCTTGAACTAATTACAATAATTGTGCTACCAATTTCACTACAGCTTACCTCCTATGAAAATTAGGTGTCCAACCTGATTCTTAACAGTTCTGGGAATAAGGTAGAACCGTGTCTAGTACAGATTGATTTTCTGATACAACTGTGGCTTCAAAGTGCTGGTGTAAAGGAGGAACATACTAAAAAAAAGTCTAATCTTCATCTTTGTCAACATGTTCATGCTTCAAGAATGCTTGTGGAAACAAAATTGCTGACCTGCCCTTTACTCCTTTAAAACAAATACAAAGCCCTTGGTATATTTGAATGCCCCAAACAACATTTTACTATAGATGTTCAGTGATATTGAACAATAAGATTGATATACATAAAGTTTTTCTAAAATGTGTATGGGGATTTTAATATTTGTAGCAAAGTTTTTCTAAAATGTGTATGGGGATTTTAATATTTGTAGAAAGATTTGCTAGACATTATTTATGGCAGATTTAACTTTATTGTTCACACTTATGAACCCAACAAGTTACAATAAACATGCCACATAGAAGAGAAAGGAATAAAACTACAAATAGGCTGCATAGAGGAGAGGAGAGGAGAATAAAACTTAAACTAGCTGGAACTAATGACAAAGGACTTAAAAATTACTACGTAGTTCAGTTAGACAACTGACAATGGATCAAATTACTTTATGATTCAATTAAATTACTTCATGATTCAATTATACCACTACTGGATCAAATTATTTCACAGTTCAATTATACAACCATTGATCCCTTAGAATAAACTAGATGAACTTTGGTGAAGTTCACAATTCAATTATAAAACCACTGATCCCTTAGAATAAACTAGAAGAACTTTGGCCTTCACCAATGTTGTTAGGAGTAGTACTTGTACTGCCTAGTAAATGTGATATTTCTAATTGCAATTTTGGAATTCCTGTAACTCCTAAAAACTTTTCTTTGATGCTTTGCAATGTACTCACAATGTCCATCATAGTAGGTCGTCTTTCAGGAGATTCTTTTGTGCAGAACAAACCCAGGCTTATGAGTTGACTGAGGCAATTGAGCTCCTTATCTTCTATAGTGCCCATACTTGTCTTCCTCAATAGACTCCCATCTACCACATCTTTGACTAGGTTCAGAAAACCACTATCCTCCCATTTCTGCAAGTTCATTCCTTCCACAAAGATGTTGTGTGTGAGTTTCTTTCTGGTCAACATCTCCAATAACACTATTCCATAGCTATAAACATCACCTTTTGTTGTGGCACGTCCACCCAGTCCATATTCTACATTGAAACATTCTCATATTAAGGTTTATAATATACAAATTTTAATAAAAAAAGGAAATTGCCAACATTGCTTAGTATGCTATCTAGTTCATATAATACCTAACAATTGTTTGATATGCTATCTAGTTCACATAATACCTGGAGGAATGTAGCCTATTGACCCTTTGAGTGCATGTGTTGAAGTGATCTCTGAATCCTTAGAATTTGCAAAATGTACACTAGCAATGCCAAAGTCTGTTATATATGCTGTCATGTCTTCACCTAGCAGCACATTGCTAGGTTTCAGATCACAATGGAGCACTTGCACAAAACAATGGTGATGGAGATATGTCATGCCTTGCGCGATATCTATTGCTATATTCAACCTTTGAAACAAGCTCAAATTACTTTCTTCTTGGCCATTAGGATATAACCACTTCTCTAAGCTTCCATTTTGCATTAATGGAAATATCAAAGCTTTCATTTGGAGGTTTGAATAATATGTTATGATTCTAATCAAATTTCGGTGCCTAACTTTACCCAAAACTTTGCATTCCTTGTCAAAAGCCTTCTTGCTGCCCTCATTTTCCAAATTGAGAAGCTTGATAGCGACAAGTGTGCCATCATTTAGAACCCCTTTGTACACTTTTCCAAAACTACCAACTCCTATCAAGTTGGCATCACTAAATTCATTTGTTGCATTCATGATCTCGCCATATGAAATTCTTTGATGTCCCGTAGTGAAGGATGCCATGACCTCTGTATGACTCTGTTTCTTGCGATTTTGAATCCGCAAGATTCCCAAAAACAAACACAATACAACAACCACTGCAGCAATAACCATAGGTATGATAACTCTTTTTGTATGCCAAAAGCTTTGATGTTTGTGAGCATAGCATAGTCGCAGACTTACCCAAGGTCCACAAAGATCAGGATTTCCCATAAATGCCATGGCACCAAGATTTTTGAAAATTCCTCCTTTAGGGACTTCTCCTGACAACTTATTGAAAGAAAAATTACAATGGCTGAGCAGTTTGAGCTTTTCCAGTGACAAGGGTATTCCACCTGATAGATTGTTGTAGGATAAATCCATAGCCTCCAAACTTTGAAGTTCATTGAGTGTAATTGGAATTGGACCTCCAAGGGCATTGTGGGAAAGATTGAGGTACTCTAGTTCTTTGCAACTTTGGAGCGTACTTGGAATGTAGCCAGTTAACTGATTTGCAGAAACATCTATAGCTTGAAGCATAGTCATCTTGCTTAGTCCTAAAGGCACAGATCCATGAAATAAATTGTTTGAAAGGTTGAAAGACAAAGCTAAATTTCCAAGCCCTGCAACTTCTGGAGGTATTTTCCCAGTGAGCCTATTGTATGATAGGTCTAGGTCTAATAAGTTCACACATTTCCCTAGATGTGGAGGTATATTACCTGATAATTGATTATAGAAAAGATATAGATATCTTAACTGTTGGAGGTTGGCAATAGACTCAGGGATTCTTCCATCAAAATTATTTTGAGAGAGATCTAAATACCCTAAGCTTTTGAGTTTCCCAATATTGAAAGGGATGTTTCCTTGTAAATAGTTGGATGACATACTTAACACTTGCAAGTTTTGAAGGGTATTAAGTGCAAAAGGGATAGGCCCTGTAAAATTATTGGAGTCTAAAAGAAGCTGCGTTAAACTAGTTAAATTTCCAATCTGTGGAGGTATTTCTCCTGTTAATTCATTCTCTTCTAAGTTTATGTAATCTAATTTTGTAGATAGATGGCCTATAGAAAAGGGAATACGTCCCTTGAAATTATTACTAAATAAATATATCTTTTCTAAGGCAGAACAGTTAGTAAGAGCGGTAAGAATGGGCAAGCTCGTGGTGCTGCCGCTAACCAATTGATTATAGGCTAAGCTAAACAGTTTGAGCTGCGTTAACTTACCAAACTCTGTGGATACTACTCCGCTGAGCTGGTTATATGGTAAAGAGATTGTTTGAAGCTTCGTACAGTTGAAGAGGGAAGCAGGAATGCTGCCACTCAACTGATTAGCACCCATAAAGAGTGCCGTCAACTGGGTGTTCTTGGTACAAAACTCAGCGGGAATGTTACCAGTAAAGTGGTTATTTACAATGGCCAATACTTGAAGACTGGTGCAGTTAGCCAAGGGAGATGGAATTTGTCCTGTGAGATTGTTAACCCCCAGTTGTATAAATCTCAACTGGCTTAGCATGCCCAATTCGGATGGAATACTCCCGTGAAGCTTGTTTCTACCCAGATTTATGTATTCCAAAGAGGATATGTTTCCCAACCAGGACGGGATTGTACCTGTGAGATTGTTGGTCTCCATAGAGATGACCCGTAAACTACGACACCCACCAAGAGTGGGCGGAATTGAGCCTTGGAGTTGATTAAGAAACAGGTAAAGTGTGTTTAAGCGAAACAAATTTCCGAATTGATAGGGAATGTGCCCATGAAAATTGTTATTACTAAGGTCTAGCATCCTAAGAAAGGAGAGATTGCCGAGCAGAGGAGAAATTGTACCTTGTAATCCCATGCTTGAAACATTCAGAGAAACCACTCTGTGTCTGCGACCACTGCATATGACACCTGTCCACTGGCAGAAGGAAACATTAGGTTTCCAAGAAGTCAGCAATGATTGGTATGGATCATATGTGATGGAAGACATGAATCCAAGCAGAGCTTCTTGATCAGAAGCATTGCTGAGATGAGGATGCCCATGAACGGCAGAAAATACATGAGGACTGACAGAGAAAATGAAATAAAATAAAAGCAGCACTCTCTCAATAAAGAGAAGACGAGGAACGCGACATATCTTCATCTCCTCTTCTAGAGAATGGTTTATGAAACATGACAATGAGGAAGAATGAATCGATTTACTTAAATAGTGTTGACGAAGTCAATAGTCAAATGGAAGGATTGAATGGAATACTCAATCGACCATTCTCCTTGAGTTTTCGTGTTCCTAACGCCTGAATTTGAACATGAAATATTATCTCCTCAATGTTAAAAATAAAATCTCCTCGCTATGTTATTTTTTACTCCGGTCACCACTTGGGAGCATTTTTATTCCCTTTTTAAAACACATTTTTGTTACGTTTATTATCAATGTCAATCTTGTTAAATATTTATTAATCATGTCAGTTTATGATTTAGTCATGTATCTTTGGTCGCGTGTGGTAGCAAATGTGTTAAGGGTCTCAATAATAGAACTAAATTCAAGAATAAGTTTATTATATTCTTTTCTATTTATTATAGAATATCTCTCTATGTTATAGTCTTACAATTTTTTATTGAACTTTATCATTCAATTAAAAATGTCTTTATATTTTTTTTATTGTTTTTCATTGATTTATCAATGGAAGAAATAAAATCTATTTAAAAAGCCTGCAAAAGTATGTTATTGAAGGTTAACTCTCAACAACAAACAATGAAAGTGACTAGCAATTTTGACATTTTTAAGATCTAATTTTATTAGCAAGAATTCTACGCAGTAACTTTCAGGAAGCAAAAAAATATAGAGAAAGGAAACATTTTCTCTGAAAAGATAATTATTAGAAATGATGATTACAAATACCTCAATACAACATATAAATTGCTTACTAGAAATACCTATGTAACTATAATTTATTCTTCTATGAAATAATTCTATAGAAAGGTACAACCACCAAGGTAATCCTAGGAAACACATAATGGTTTTTCATGTACTCTATGAATGACTATGAGAATAATTATACAACGATTAATGTATTAAATGGAAATTTTGAGATCACAAAAGATGAAAATTAGTTAGTAAAGCATATTAAAAATAGGATCCAACAAGTTATCCATTTTCATAAGATAAGTTACCAAAATTGAGATCCTTAATAAATGCCTATGACCTCAATTCAAGAGTAGAATAATCCACTAATAAAAATTTATACATAGAGAAATCATCACCCAAAAATGTTTTCTGACCCTAGGAGAATTTATGAATTAATCTTGAACTAATTCTAAGCTACAACCCTTATTCCCTTACTCCAGAGATAAAGTACTGATTTTTTGAATTTAATCTCATTTTTATAAGATAAAACTAAACTAATTACATACTAAAACAAAAATAGCTAAGTAAAAAGCCATGTAATTTTCTCATGTGATCTACACGTTTATTAGAAAATGTCTTGGAAAAATGTGATGCAAAATGTCATGCATCTAACCACATCTCCAATCAATTGAAAGTTTTTATTCATGGATGATCAGCTTCATAAATCTTTCCTTGATTAAATATTTTCCTATACTATTCCTTTTTTAGCAATCTCATGCATGCATCTATTTTTCTATTTTAGCCCCAATAAGCTCCATCTAAACTTATATTTTATCTTTAGCAATTAACCACTTTGGAAATTGGAATGACCATGCACCTAATGAGAAATTTCGTAGCTCTTATCCCATGATTTTTCTGTTAACTAATGGAAATATTTAAGTTTGCACCACATGACACTGAAATTCCCTTCGCATGCTATATTATTCCCCTTGCTTGTACATGGATCAAGAAAATTGTATGTCAGAACTACAAATATATTCTTTGAACAAATTTATTAGGAAAAATGATCAATTAATATTAAAATGAAACATTCAAGTCCTTTTCCTAAGCCCAGTTTACTTTCCTATATAAATATGGAACAAACAAAGCTAAATTGTCAACAATGTATTATTGCAAAATTGTAGTTCTATGCAATGCTTTTCCAATGGTATAATACATTCCCATAATGGGGATCAAATCAAAAGTAATTGTGAACATATTAGAGGAGTTTTCATACTGTACATTTATTCTAAAATTCTAAAGAAAATAATGCAAAATCCTGGAAAGTTATAGCTCCAAAGTTTTAGATCTCTATGAGACTTTTCTAATTGTATAAGGCGTGTTTGAAATGGAGTTGAGAGTCAAAAAGTTGTTATGAAACTATCAAAAGGGAATTTGTTTCTTATCAACAAACTTTTTAACCCTTTTCGGGTACTATCCAAAAAGCATCTTTTCCTTTTATAGGTTTGGAAAACCTATCAAAGATTTTCAAAAACAAATTTTTTTAATTATAGTTTTAAAGAAAATCTAGAGAGGGGATATTTACATATTTATTAACCATAGTGGCCACAACATAGATATGATGTTTTTTTGCATAAGGGCATGGCCTGTGTATTTTTGTATTAGGTCATATTGTACATAGGTGAGGCCCACATGTTTTTTGTGCATGAAACACATATTTTGATGGTGTGGCCATAGTGAAGGCTAATTGGATGTATTTTTGTACCCGTTTTTGTCATTGTTTATATGCACACGCACACACACACAAACATTGAATGACTATTAACTATGTTTATGTGATGATGTAATGGATACACTTGTGATATATGCACTATTTTACATTAGTTATGTAATTACGATGATAAAATAAAAAGATGCATACATTGATGGGATGAATTGTGAAAAGTAACATTTTAATGTGATAAATGATATCTAAAGTTTCATTTGCAATGTTGTCTACAAATTGATTTTCACTTCTACGAATATGTCTGGAAGTGATGGGTTCAAAATTCCGTGAAGGAATTTTTACTTATAGGATCTTTCTAAATAAACAGGGATCAAAAACATGGTTAACATTATTCAACTATGAGATAACAAGTTGAGGTGTTAGATATGGAGTTGTGTAGCGACAATCAATATGATAATCATAGTAGCATACTCTACTTAGTTATTCATAGATAAACCTATGTATATGCCATGGCCTTTATTGAAGTAGCATGTGTGAAGGAAAATAAATGGTCCAAGTCACAAAGTTGATATTTCAAGTCCTTCAACTAGCACCATAAAAACAATTGATGTGATAAATTGGAAAATGATTCATTTGGGAAATCAAGTGACGAGGAGCATAAAAAATACCTAATGCTCATAAAAAGACTAAAAACCCTATGGAATTTTTTAGAAAATTGAATATACAAATGAAGGCGGTATGAAGTAGGTGATTACTTAATGGTAAAAATTCTTCAAATGTAACCTTTTGATGGGGTATTTGAAGAGACCACCCTTACAGTAAGTGAGGATGTGAGTGAGGCAATGCTTGATGATGAAAGGACCCTACCAGAGCGTCTTAGACTTTTTAATCCTAAGGTGTCATGGGTATTCCATCTGACAAACTTTTGGAGGCGAAATCCATGCTTTGAGACTTACATGAGTCTTGAAATAGAAGTATGTGATGGTGTATTTTAGCGCTTACCTACCATTTAATTGCCACTTCAAAATGAGACCACTACTCATCCTAAGCTTTTCCTCTCAAATATTGACTAGGTCAACATCAACTAATGTTTCTTTGATGTGTCCACTCTAAATATTAAATTCTAAAGCAAAGTGAACATGCAAACCAAGGATAGAATTTGACATAGAAAAGTGTCTAGTGAAAATGAGAAAACATTGGGCATTTGTGACCTTGATTTCCTCACACGCTTACGAGGAATCCTCTTGTGGAATTGAAATTGAATGTGTTAGAGTGGTATATTTGGAAAAAAAAAATTTGAAGTTTTAGAACAATTTTCTAAAGGTTTAATGAATAGTGTTAAATGATTTCCCTTTCTCATTTTCATTGATAAATTTTAGGATAATTTTCTAAAAAAAGGAATTTTAAGAAGATAAGTCAATAGTTGATGACTCATAAGAGATATATTCACTTCATCTATTGAACTCAAATATTTCTCTATAAAATAATATTTATATTGTTCAACACCTTTTCTTATGTTTCCTTTCCAATGCCAAAGTTTTCCTTCTCTATCACACCATAAATGGCTTATTTGTCATGCTAATAAGCATAATCATCCTAACCAATTTCAATCTACAACTCCACATTATAAACCTTTGTTTAAAATTCAAAACAAATGCATTTTAGGAAAACCATATTTTTCAGTAAAATCTTCTAGTCATGTTGGATCATAACATGATACTTTTTCAAGTGCGACTATGAATTTTCTAGTCAAACATCACTTGTGAATTTGACATCAAGGAAAGGATTAAAGAGGCATTGCTTCATGATGAGCATTACCAACATGTGAAGGAACATTTACATAAGGAGCTATATGGATCGGTGAGCAAGAGCTGCAAGCTCACTAATGATGGTATGTTGTTGTTCAAAGACAGATAGTATGTGCCTTGTGTAGTTGACATAAGAAATCTAATAATGGATGAGTTTCATAAAATACCTTACTCAAGTCATCATGGTTATTAGGAAATGATAATAGCCAAAAAGAAAACATATTATTGGCCATGATTGAAGAAAGAAGTTGTTGAATACATTTCCAAGTGCATGGAATGCCAACAAGTCAAAGTAGAATGCAGGAACCCTGTAGGATTGCTACAACCAATCCTAATTCTTGAGTGGAAGTTCAAGTCATATCCATGGACTTCATGAAGGGATTACCAAAAGAACCAAGCAACACCATGCCATTATGGTGGTAATGGAAAATTTGAGTAAGGCATCCCACTTCATAGCTTTCAAGTCCACACACAAAACCATCGACATAACTCAAATATTTATGAAGGAGATATTCATATTGCATGGCTAACCTAAGAAAATAATCATAGACTGAGATGCCAAGTTCACTTCAAAATTTTGGAAGGCATTGTTTGCTAGCTTTGGAACTCAACTAGCATTAAGCACAACATATCATCCTCATATTGACAGACAAATGCATAGAGTGAATAGAATTTCAGAAGACATGTTGAGAATGTATGTCGTGCATTAGCCAAAGAGGTGGGAAGAATTCCTACCAGTAGTAGAGTTTACATACAACATTGGGTACCAAGAGTCATTGAAGATGAGCCCTTTTGAGGCATTGTATGGACAAAAATGTAACGCTCCCATTTGTTGGGATGGCCCAATAAATAAAATATTTCTTGGACTGGACATGCTAAAGGACATGGAGCAAGAAGTGCTCAAATCTGGCAGAAATCAAAGGAAACCCAAGAAAGGAAAAAGAGTTAGGAAGATCATTACAAAATAATAAATGAATTCCAAGTGGGAGAGCATGTATGCCTTTGCATCAGACCAAGGAAGATCTCACTAATAGTGGGGTCCTATGCTAAGTTGGGACCTAGATTTTTTGGACCATTTCATATTTTGGAAAGAGTGGAGTCAGTGGCTTACTGATTGGACTTACATTTCGGTCAAAAATAAGACTTACCACCCATAGTGAAAACACATGATGTTTTTCACATTTCTTTGCTTAAGAAGCATGTATGTTAGGATATTCCGACACATAGGAAATAGTTAAGTTCAACTTGGTCTAGTATAGAGTTAGGTATAGAGTTAGGTAAAGTGTGTTTCTTTACCGTTGTACATTTTGTAACTTACAATCCGACGGTCACGATATGTAGTGATCCGACGGTTCACTCTCTCCTCGGTACTACCGACACTTGATCCGTGGCTTGACACCCGATTGGTCCATGAGTTTTATTTAAAGCGCATGGAGGGTCATTGTTCGGGTAATCCGTCTATGAGAGAAAGCTTATGTAAATTTTCATTCTTTGATTAATAAATTGCCTGAAGTGGCCACGTTGGCTCAGGCCGTGGACTGTTTCCCTCTTTGAGGGTTTTAACCATGTCAAAAATACTGGTGTATTGATTTGAGATCTGGTTGTGAGCGGTGTCCTTTTGGTGTTCTTTCTGAGGAACTTACCCTGTAAATTCCTACATGGTATCAGAGCTATTTGAGGGCCGCGTCCGTTGGTGATTCAAATCTGAAGCCGATAGAACTGCATGCGGCTGTCGTTTCCTAGATCTATTGTTTCTGACTGCTTTCGGGCCGAGAGGACTGCTCTGTTGTGTTCGGAGCATCTGTTCCAGTGAGGAACCCCTTTCGTTTCACGCGAAAAGGTTTCTGGTAGCCCTATCTGCGTCATTTTTAAGATCTGGAGGTATACAGTGTTTATCTGCAGTTTACTGTTATTTTCTCTCTGGTTATTTCGGTTTCTGTTTATTTAACCTTTTTTATTACCGGATCTATACCTTTCATTTCTGCGTATGTTCTTTGCCCTGCGACTCTGTGCGATCTGGGCAAATCAGAAACAGAAATGAAGTTTTTTTTCTCATGCGTATGCTCTTTTCCCTGCACCTTAGTGTGATCTTGGAAAATCAGAAACATTGAGAAAAATATTTAGTTTCCGGCTAAAGCTAACTTCGAGCCCTAAGGTTCGTTTTTCTTTGCATATTCGTGTTGGGTTTTGTGTTTTTGTTTTTGTAGGAAAAAAGAGCTTTCTCAAGGCAAGCACGCAACCAAGGCCCCCCCCTCTCTCTCTCTCTCTCTCTCTCTCTCTCTCTCTCTCAAATTTTTTGTATAGCTCAATTGGTTCAAAGCTATTTTAAGAGAGTAGAGGTCTTGGGTTCAAATCTCCATTTTGTGGGGGCGTTTTTTTTTTTTCATTCCCGCACATTCGCGCACTTTGCCGGCAACTTCAACAAATGTTTTTCAAAAAGCCATAACTTCTTCATCCGGAAGCCTTTTTCAGAGCCGTTTTTTTTAAAACAGCCTAATTTTTCGAGATCTATCCATTGGAACACTTACTTTCAGCATCTTCAGCTTCAGGTTTTTTAAAAATGGAAAGTCCATGCCAAGTCATTCTTGACAACACTAACTACTTCCAATGGATATCCTACATGGAAGATTTACTTAGAAGTAAAGGTCTCTACAGAATAGCCACAGGCCAAGAGACGAAACCAAAAGATGAAGACAAGACTACAAAATGGGAAAATAGACAAGATCAAGCACGTGGTTTGATAGGGATGTCTATTTCTCCTGATCTTAGATTCCATATTGCAGAACTTGATACTCCTCATGAAGCATTGGAACAAATCACTAAAGTTTTTGGGATTAAAAATGAAATTAGAGCCCATCAACTTGAAAATGAGTTGCTTACATTGGATCCTAATAATTTTTCTTGCATTGAAGATTTCTTGTCCAAATTCAAGACCCTTAGATATCTCTTGGAAGGTGTTAAGGTTAAGAAAGAAGATAGTAACCTTATTTATTCCATCCTTACTAAGTTGGGACCAGCCTACTCTGTATTTGTTTCCACCTTCCATTCTACAAGGGAAGCTTTCATTTGTCAAGGAAAAGACTACAAGGCCCCTTCCTTTGACTCTTTTTGTGATTCTTTAATAAGAGAACAAGAAAAACTCTTACACCTTGGTCTTCTTAATCTTGGAAACTCTTCCAAGAAAGCGTTAGCCGCACAGCAGCAACCAAATTCAAAGAATCCTAAGAAGTCATATCCTAAAAATAATGGTCCTAAACCAAACAAGGGTCCTAAGCAAACTCAGCCTCAAAATGAAAGATCATTTCAGCAAAATGATAAGACCAATAAAAACAAATGGAAGAAGACTGATAGACATTGTAACTTTTGTAATCGAGATGGCCACTTAGAATCTAAATGCTTTAAGAAGATGGAAGCCTTGGAAGCCGCAATGAAGAAACATAACATCCATGTGGAGCATTCTTCAACTTCAACTTCAACTTCATCTTCAGGAATGGCACTTTCTGCATGTCGTTGTCAATCATCTCAGTCTGGTTATGCATTAAATGTATCTTCTTCTTCTCATTCTCATGAGTGGCTCATTGATTCTGGAGCCTCTTATCACATGGCCAAAAACAAAGCCATGTTTTCTTCTTTAAATGATTGTAACACCAAAAATATATATGTTGGTGATGATAGATCTCTTAATGTTGTAGGGACTGGAACTGTTCATCTAGACAATGGTTAGTTTAATGATGTATTATGTGTTCCAACCTTATCCTGCAACCTTCTATCTGTATATCAGATAACTCATTCAGGTGAAGGTAAAATTGTTGAATTTTCACCTCATGATGTTGTAATCAAGGATCTAAGGGATCCTAAACAGATTCTAGCTACTGGTATTGCTGATGATTCCACAAGGTTGTATAAGTTTCACAACTTTGGGTCATCAAATCTTCCCTCAGTATTTATTGCTCATAATGATGAAGTGAGCAAACTTTGGCATGAGCGATTTGGTCACTTAAACTATCACTCCCTTCAGCATCTATGTAAAGAAAATATGGTGACAAGTCTTCCTATGGTATCTTGCAGAGATGGTGTTTGTTCCGGATGTGTACTCGGAAAACATCATCAGGACAGTTTTGAAAAACTTGCCTCTTGGCACGCCTCAGCCCCTTTACAGCTTCTACACAGTGATTTATGTGGTCCAGTTCCTGTTGCTTCATTCTCTGGCTGCAAGTATTTCTTAACTTTCATTGATGATTTCTCCAGACGCACTTGGGTATACTTCTTAAAACTCAAGAGCGAAGTATTTAACACATTTTTGGCCTTCAAAGCCTTTGTTGAAAAACAATCTGGACATCAAATTCTTAAGCTAAGAACTGATAATGGTGGAGAATATGTTAAAAACACATTCATCAACTTTTGCACCGAAAATGGAATTCAAATGCAACATATTGTTCCATACACTCCACAACAAAATGGTGTAGCTGAAAGGAAAAATCGCACCTTAAAGGAAATGGCTAATTGTATGCTGCAATCTAAAGGACTCAGTCTTAGTTTTTGGGCCGAAGCAATTAATTGTGCAAATTATATAATAAATCGCACTCCTACTAAGGTTCTAAAGAATATCACTCCAGAAGAAGCTTGGAGTTCCATTAAACCAGATGTAAGTCACTTTCGTGTTTTTGGAAGTGAAGCATGGGACCATATTCCAGATGAAAAGCATAAAGCTTTAGAACCTAAGAGTGAGAAATGTACTTTTGTTGGATATTCTGAAGATGTAAAAGGTTATAGACTTATTCCATTTAAGTCCAAAAATGTTATCATTAGAAGAGATGTAAAATTTGATGAAAATAAATCGGCCTGCAAGCCTAGTCCGGCGGATGTGCCACCTCTTCCTATCTCTTCTACTTTTGAAAACATTTCTTCTTCAGATGATGAAAGTGAGGATGACAATCCTCCCCCACCTTCTCAGGATCCTCCTTCAGCTCCTCAACTTCCAAGATGGGTCCGTGCTACTCGGGATGCAGCAGGTGATCTTGTCGGTGATCCTACAGATCAGCGACGTACACGTTCTCAGTTTGAAAGAGCCTCTTCTTTACTGGCTCAAGCTCCAGTAAATCATGATCCTGACACTTTTGCAGAAGCTTCAGGCCATCCACATTGGGAAGCAGCTATGAATGAAGAATATCATTCATTGTTGGCAAATGATACATGGGATCTTGTTCCTCTACCAAAGGGACGCAAACTTGTTAGATGTAAATGGGTTTACAGAACCAAGTATGGACCAGATGGGAAAGTTGATAAACATAAAGCTCGTCTTGTTGCTAAGGGCTTTTCACAAGTTGAAGGCACTGACTACACTGAAACCTTCTCCCCTGTTGCCAAAATGAACTCTATCAGCCTTGTTCTTTCCCTTGCTGCCTCTTTAAAATGGGAAGTCCATCAGATGGATGTTAAATCTGCCTTCTTGTATGGGGACTTGCATGAAGAAATCTATATGGAACAACCCATTGGCTTCATCCAAACAGACTCCAGCCTTGTATGCCGACTTAAGAAATCTCTTTATGGTCTCAAGCAAGCTCCTCGGGCTTGGTATGCCAAAATGGATAGCTTTCTTTTAGAATCTGGCTTTTCTAGGTGTTATTCTGACAATACTGTCTACACCAAGAAAGTGGGCAACTCTCTTATCATCCTTGTTCTTTAAGTTGATGATCTTATTCTTACTGGTAGTGATCCCAACCTTATAAACCATGTGAAGTCCAGCCTTAAAAAGAAATTTGAAATGACAGACTTAAGACACTTACACTATTTTCTCGGTCTTCAAGTCTTGCAATCCAAGGAGGGTATTTCCCTTTCCCAGTCCAAGTATGCTTGTGATATTCTTCGTCATTTTCACATGGAAGACTGTAAGCCAGCCCCTTCTCCCTTTCAGTCTGGAGTCAAACTTTCAGTCTCTTGTACTTCTCCTGAAGTTGATGCTACCTTATACCGTCAACTTGTAGGAAAACTCTTGTATTTAACCCATACTCATCCTGACCTTTCCTTTGCTGTTGGCCTTGTTGCTCGTTTTATGCAAAACCCCCGTGAAAGTCATTGGAAAGCAGCTAAAAGAATACTTCGTTATGTCCGAGGTACAGTACAGTTTGGGATTCATTACAGTGCCAAAGCAGCTCCTCTATTAGTTGGTTTCACTGATTCTGATTGGGCTGGTGACCCTGATGATCAGAAGTCTACTGCCGGTTATGTCTTCACTCTTGGTTCAGGACCTATTACATGGGCTTGTAAGAAACAGGCTGCCATTTCTCTTTCGTCAGCAGAAGCAGAGTATCGTGGTGCCGTGGAAGCTAGTAAGGAAGCCTTGTGGCTTCGTCAGATCCTATCAGAGTTTGGCTTTGAGCAGCAGCATCCAACCACACTTTGGTGTGATAATCAAAGTGTCATTCAGCTATGCAAAGATCCAGTCCAGCATCAACGCAGAAAACACATTGAACTACACATGCACTTCATCAGAAAGCTCATTCATGACCATGTTCTTGAAGTGCAATATTGTTCAACAGATGATCAGGTTGCAGACATCTTCACAAAGGCTCTCACAGAGGCGAAGTTCACTAAACTTCGATATATGCTTGGAGTTCAGGAAGTTGTCACTAAGGGGGGATAGGCTCTAGTGCCTCCTTCCTTCTCCTATTGTGTCATATTTGTAAATCCTTCAATCCTATCCCAAGTTTTTCTTAAGGGGGGATGTTAGGATATTCCGACACATAGGAAATAGTTAAGTTCAACTTGGTCTAGTATAGAGTTAGGTAAAGTGTGTTTCTTTACCGTTGTACATTTTGTAACTTACAATCCGACGGTCACGATATGTAGTGATCTGACGGTTCACTCTCTCCTCGGTATTACCGACACTTGATCCGTGGCTTGACACCCGATTGGTCCATGAGTTCTATTTAAAGCGCATGGAGGGTCATTGTTCGGGTAATCCGTCTATGAGAGAAAGCTTATGTAAATTTTCACTCTTTGATTAATAAATTGCCTGAAGTGGCCACGTTGGCTCAGACCGTGGACTGTTTCCCTCTTTGAGGGTTTTAACCACGTCAAAAATACTAGTGTATTGATTTGAGATCTGGTTGTGAGCGGTGTCCTTTTGGTGTTCTTTCTGAGGAACTTACCCTGTAAATTCCTACAGCATGTACATGACATTAATCATGGTGGTTACTCATGTGTGATACAACTGTAACTCGAGGGAGAGTTCGAATTAGAACCACTATGCATCCTAGATCGGAGACAGACCATGATCCATAATTGAGTAGTAGAATTGATCAAAGTGCAATGGAAGCACTTTGTGTTTGTTTTTCCATGACACTTTAGAATTAGGTCTATGTCTAAAATATGATCACAAACACACTAAAATGGGACAATAGTAATCACTTTTCACAATGGAAAATGTACAATAGTGAATCAATGAAGTACATAAGATTTTTGCAACCCAAAACTTATTATATTACAATCTTTAATACAAAAAACATAGGGCTCTCATACCAGGGATCATGGCCCTTACAATTGGCCCCGATACAAGAACAACTAGGGATTGATGTCAACAACTCATGCCTATCAGTCTACCCTTGAACAAGACACACTTCACTTACTTATTGAAGGAGTGCTCAACTCAACTCTTTTAGTCTACGTACCTTGAACACCTAGTAGGTCCTTTTCTACCTCCATTGTTTCTCATAAGTAGTTTTTCTACTCCATAATTGTTTGTATCTTCAGTTGACCAAAACACCTTTTATCAATCCTCTTGTTTCTCTTAGAAGACTGAACATAGGCTTCCCTCTAACAGCCTTTTACTGCTCCAAAGTTTTTTTCTCTTAGGGTCTTTAACAACTGCCTTCTAGCAATGCTTTGCCACACCAAAAGTCACTACACATAAGGTATTCAAAGATTTCCCTCCAACAATGAAAATATTGCGCCTTTATCATTATACTTAGGGCTTCAAAGAGAATCCCTCACAATAATATTTTGCCACATCAAGCTCATTGTACTTAGGGATAGTCCAAGCAACCCTCACACCAATGAAAAACGACTTACATTCATTGAACTTATGGCTACAATAATCATTTTCCAAAACCAGACTTCATCAACCTAGAAATCATCACATAAAGGAATAATCACATACCTCCTTCACATTACTACACAACCATGAAGAAACTTGGCCTAGGCACTTAGATAATAGAGGTATTTTTTCCCTCTTTAGGGCTCCTGTGGCTACTTCAAGAGGTCCCTTCTCTACAACTAGATCACCCTTAAACCCAACAGTCATCTCATACACAAGCCTTGTAATTTTTGCACGTTAATTGAGAGACTTTAACCCTCTATTCTGCTTCATCATAGGCCTTATGGCCCTTGAGTCCTGAACTAGCAAGGTCTTGACCCTCCATTAATATACAACAAACAAGATCAGCCCTTTAACATAAAGATGGTCCCAACCATGTGCACATAACCATGTAAAGATCTCGTCCAACAACTCTTCCTAACTCAGCCAATCCATATCACAAGAGAAAAAGCCAAACTCATCCTTCTCTTCAACTCTAGCTAGGCACCTTTAGGTTTGCGTCTATCTTAGATTATTCTTCTCTTTGATGAATTTCACTTGTGATCATGTAAAAAATGAGCTTGAAATCCCTTCTACTTATAGTGATATTAAGGGTGCACGCTAATCCCTAAGGGTCATGTCTTGTAGGCCAAGTTGACATGAGCTTAGGCATAAAAACCCCACTAATATAGAAATATAATTCCTTTCATTTGTCTTTCAGTGCTCCATTGAAACCTTAGGTTCCTCTTAGTCCTTCAAGGGTGCCCCACATGCTTTTAATGATTAAACAATTATTTTACACCTTGGTCTTGCACCCACAACTTTGGGTAAAAAACCCATCACTTGGGTACGTTGCCCATGAAGCTCCATTTTCATGTGTCAAATCCTCACAAACCCAATACCCCAAGGGTTGTGGCAGTACCTCCCAACCTACACATTTCAACACTCCCTCTTAGCGAGGGAGGTACTTCCACCACTTTGAAATATCTCATCATCATCAATGAAACTAGCCCAATCTTTGGCGTTCACCACTGCAACATACCTTATAGAATGAACCACACTATCCTCAGTAGTGTCCCTGCCTCTCAAAACTTCTTGCCTCTTCTTCTCCTGAAATTCCTTTAGGTCATTCCATGGTTCCTTCTTTCCAACAAAAGTCCCCTTGCTCCCCACTAACCATGTGACCTTCTTAGGTTACAGATTCTCCCTTTGAACCTACATATTCTCACTTCAACTTGACTCCCTCTAAGCGTCAGGGACCTTCTTCTTCCATTGACCTATAGGTTATCCCATCAACGGATATAAACCATGATCCCTAACTCTAATGATAGCTCCAACAATGTTAGAGCCTCTAGGCCTGAGCTTTGTTTTTCCATCTTGGAAAATCACCTCAAACCCCTTTGCCTTGATCACTAAAATAGGCAATACGTTGTATCTGAGCTCTCACAGTCACAATACATCTTGAACACTCAATTTCCCACCTTAATCTATCTTGAATGGCACAACACCTAACCCTTTAACAACTTCTTGACTCTTATCTTCAACCTCCATATGTAACTTCAAGTCCAATTTAATTAGTCTCAAAAACTTCATGTGAACCTGTCATATGCTTCGAAACTCTACTATCCATGTAGCATGCAACCTTTTCAATGGTATCCTCGAATAAATGAGAAACCAGAGAAAATTCCTACTTAAAACTTCTTGAGAATTCATCCATCTTAGAAGATGCAAAACCCCATCCAATTTAATTAAAGTCTCAAAAACTTTATGTGAACCTATCATATGCTTCAAAACTCTACTATCCATGTACCATGCAACCTTTTCAATGGTATCCTCGGATAAATGAGAAACTAGAGCAAATTCCTACCTAAAACTTCTTGAGAATTCATCCATCTCAGAAGATGCAGAACTCCAACTACTTTCTTCCCTTTCCTCTTCTCAGTATCTCCCTTCTTCTTCCACATGCACTTGCTCACATAATGACCATATTGGCCATAGGTATAACACTTCAACTTTCTCAAGTCCTTCTTTGACTCGCCATTCATCTTCCCTGCAAGAGCCACATTATCATCAAAATACTTCTTCTTCTTATGAAGATCATCATCCTGTAGTTCTTCCTAGATGAAGTCATACCATAGCCTATTCCAATCTGGTAGCTTTTATCGAGCCCTGATCCCTTTGATAAACAAATTCCATTCCTTGAAAAACCCCTTCAAAGCAGTCCTCACTAATTGAGACTCTCGAACATTTTCATTGATGGAAACAATCTCATCTTGAACTTGAGAAAGTCTCATCATATATGGAGCCACACCTTCACCATCCAACATCTTGTTATTCTTCAACTTCTCTCTCAATACCAATAAACAGTTCTTGTTCATATTTTGGAACAAATCTTGAAGGGATTTCCACATCTCATGGGCAATGTTATTCCTAGTCAGATGAGGCATCAAGTGACCTTTAACACCGTTTAGGATGACCCTATTTGCCTTCGCATCCAACTCCTCATACAATTCCAGCTCTATGGGCTCTATCAGTTTCTTAATCTTCTTGTCGATAAACTCCCAAATCTTGTTCACCAACCAAACTAACTTGATCCTTTCCTTCCAAGGAATATAATTGGATAAACCATCCATTCTATCTTCGTAAGTCGAACTCATGACCAACTTCACCCTGTTGCTAGTCCTTCAACAACAAGGAAACCAACTCCATCTTGAGTTGTACGTTGCACAACCTCTAATTCAATCGTCCCTTCAAAGTATCTCTAATACCATGTCTATTTTTCCTCAACACTTTATAATCATGTATATGTCTAAAACATGATCACAAAAACACTAGAAAATGTACAAAAACAGTAGAAAATGTACAATAGTGAATCAATGAAGCACATAATATTTTTTCAACCTAAAACTTTTTATATTACAATATTTAATACAACAAACATAGGGCTCCCATACCAAGGATCATGGCCCTTACAAATAGCCCTGATACAACAACAACTAGGGGGCTTGATGTCAACAACTTATGACTATCAATCTACCCTTGAAAAAGACACACTTACTTTCTTGTTGAAGGAATTCTCAACTTATCCCTTTCAGTCCACATACCTTGAACACTTAGCAGGTCCTTTGCCACCTCTACTATTGCTCACAAGTAGTTTTTCTACTCTAGAATTGCTAGTATCTTCAGCTAACAAAAACACCTTCTATCATTCCTCTTGGTTCTCCAAGAAGACTGAACACAGGTTGCCCTCTAACAATCCTCTTTTTGCTCCAAAGATTTCTACTCTTAGGGTATTTAACAATTGCCTTCTAGCAATGCTTTGCCACAACAAAAGTCACTACACATAAGGTCTTGAAAGGTTTCCCTCCAACAATGATAATATTGCTCCTTTATCATTGTACTTTGGGCTTCAAAGAGAAGCCCTCACAACAATATTTTGCCTCATCAAACTCATTGTACTTAGGGCTAGTCTAAGCGACCTCACATCAATGAACAAACACTTACAATCATTGAACTTAGGGCTACTATAATCACTCTCCAAAACCAAACTTCATCAACCTAGCAATCATCACATAAAGACACAACCACATACCTCCTTCATGTCACTACACAACCATGAAGAAACTTAATCGAGGAGCTCATATAACATAGTTATTTTCATCCCTCTTTAGGGCTCCTATAGCTACTTTAGGAGGTACCCTCTTTGCATCCATGTCACCCTTAAACCCTATGGTCACCTCATACATAGGCCTTATACTTTATGCGCATTGCTTAAGAGACTTCATCCCTCTATTCTGCTTCACCACAGGCCTTGCAACACCTTAGTCCAGAACTAGACAAGGTCTCGACCCTCCTTTAATATATAGCAAACAAGATTGGTCCTTTAACACAAATATGATCCCAACCATGTGCACAAAATCATGTAAAATGCTCATCTAGTATCTCTTCCTAACTCGGCCAATCCAGATTCAAGAGAAAGAAGCCAAATTCATCCTTCTCTTCAACTCCAGATTAGGCACCTTTAGGTATGCAAGCTATCTTAGATTAGTCTTCCCTTTGATGATTTGCACTTGTTATGATGTGAAAAATGAGCTTGAACTCCTTTCTACTTATAGTGATCTTAGGGTTGCACATTAATCCCCAAGGGTCATGTCTTGTAGGCCAAGTCGACATGAGCCTACACATAAAATCCCCACTAACTTTAGAAATACAAATCCTTTCATTTGTCTTTCACCACTCCATCGAAGCTTTAGTTGCCTCTCGGCCCTTAAAGGGTGCTCCACATGCTTTTAATGATTAAAAAATTATTATACGCCTTGGTCTTGCGTCCACAACTTTGGGTACAAAACCCATCACTTGGGTACATTACCCATGGAGATCCATTTTCATGGGTCAACTCCTCACAAACTCAGTACCCAAGGGGTTGTGGGAGTACCTCCCAACCTACACATTCTAACACTTTGGACTTGATGAAGCAATCTAGGAGATTGAAAAACAAATAAGGGTACTATATACCTATTTTTGTTTAATGATTAAGAAGATGTAAGAGATGTGATTATAAATCTTAGTTTTTCTTTTTTGTTTTTGTTTTTTTGTTTTTGTTTTTTGTTTTTTGTTTTTGTTTTTGTTTTTGTTTTGTTTTGTTTTGTTTTGTTTTGTTTTGTTTTTTTGTTTTTTTGTTTTTTGTTTTTTTGTTTTTTTGTTTTTTTTTTTTTTTTTTTTTGTTTTTTTTTAGTTATAGAAACATTGAGGATGGTGTTCCTTAAAGGGTGTTGGGTTTGTAATAGTCCCACCTTTCTACCCCCTATTTTTATATGTGGTCATAACTGTAAAGGTCAATGTCGAAACCACAACTGGCTTATACGATCTTGTAAAAAAACAAGTATTAAACTATTTTCTTGAAAATAATGAATATATGAAATGTTGGCCTAAAGAGAGTGACACATGGATTCAAGTTTAAGGGAGAGAGGAGAAGTGAGAGAGTGGCATCTAGTAGATTAATAGATTGAACCACCACCTAACATTTGCGAAGACGTTATTGGATGGAGGAAAGTGCAAACATTTTGTTCCACAATGTGAGGGAAGGTGAAGTTTGTAGTCTCACAAGATATGAAAGGGACTCAAGGAAAAACAAGAAGCAAGAACAAAAAGAAAAACAAGCAAGAGAAGAGAGGACAATAGGAAAGAAGCACAATGCATTGGACATGGAGCTCAAGAGCAATGTTGCAGTTGCAACTAAGTTCTATCTTTGAAATTGGGGTATTTTCCATTGTATTTATGTGTTGAGGTCATTGGACTATGTATGTCCAAGCCTGACTGGTTAGTGGCAGGCTCATAGGACTAAACCATGAGTAATTGTTGAGTAAGTTGATAAACCAGTAAGTGCTCGCTGAATGATTTGATAAACAGCTTAGTTCTTGTTGAATGGGTTGATAAACCACTTAGGTGCTTGTTGTAAATATGATAAGCCACTTGGTAGGGTGAACTGAGTAATTGTGGTGCTTGCCATGAGACTGATAAACCACCTAGACATTAGGCTATAGGCTCTTGTAGTGCTTTCTTTGAAAACAAAACTAATAAAACACCTTATAGTGGATTCAAACTCTTGGAACTGAGCAATACCCTAGTTGAGCTTTGGGAAAATTCCCTAAGCAAGCATCCCCTCAGATTTTAGATCTGTATTAAGGGTGGTTAGTTGCAAGAAATATTGCGGTGTAGTTGGCCTATGGTTGGATGGAGAGTTGAAGTACCTTCTTTAGTTTCCTGCCATTTCAAGTTAACAAGCATAATGACTTATGCATGAATGAACTATGGATGATGAAATTGTTTGATATGTTATTGGAAAATTTATGGTTCAACACTACTCATGGGATATTTTTGAATTCATTGCATGTTCATGATGAATGAGTTGCCTTATTTATCTTTACAGTTACGTGAACTTATAACACTATGTGGTGGTTAGTATCTTCATGAACTATAGGGTACTTTTATGAATATATCTAGTTGTATGAGGTTTTTCTGCTACCTTGTTATTACAAGTGTTTCCATCCATCTAACATGTTTACGAATTTAATGGTTCATTTCCATACTTAATATTGCAACCTATCTCATATGCTATAAAGGAAACTTATGTTGTCTATTAAATGAGGATTCAACTTGTGTTGATGGTCATTTGGGTTAGGAGTGATGCAATGATTCTATGGTTTCTACACACTTGTATATTGTTGTGATATCTTGAAATTCAATGATCAAAGCTTAGTTTAAAGATTTCTTAGCAAATATGGATTTTTGAGCCACTTCTTTCTTTTACCTACCCTATAAGGTAAGTTAAGCTCTGTTAGTACCTTGTAGATCTTGCGGACATGGAATAATGGCTATGAAGGTTCGTGCCTTAGGATTTGGCCATTGTACCAAATATCTAGTGTTTTGGTAGAAGTCTTGGTCTTCAAGATTTTTTTTGGTAAATTAACTTAAGTTTCTTTCTTTGTGAGCCTTATTAGTAATCCAAAATTTATTTGGGGTGATATGGTCCTCTTAATAGAATTTATATCTAGGTTGAATATATATTCATTTTCCTTGTGTTAATTTCATCTGGATATTCAAGAGTGCAGATCTTAATTTCATTCATGGATGCATATGAGAATCCATACATCCTAATGGACAAGGCATTTGCTCATCGAAAGTGGTCTAGATTTAGATTGGACCAGATTTTGTGGTTAAGTGCAATTTGTAATTAGAGATTGAAGGTGGGGCCCGATGTTGGCAATTCACACATGTAAAGGCCAAATTCTTTCTCATGAAGTTGAAAGTGCATCTGCAATTCTAGGAATCCAAATGTATGCGAGTTGTGCATATGCTAAGGGTCTTGGATAAGGCTGGGACTCAATTTGTATTAAGTGCATCTAAGATCTGGGGAATCTGGATGTGGGTGAGTTTGTGTAGTCATGAGAGGCCCCAAATAGGACTAGACCAAGATTTTTATTAAGTGACATAAGATCTAGGGGTGGCAAGTGGTGCACACCCTTATGAAGCCCCATATGTCTGCAAAGTCGAATATCCTATGATGAAGTTAAGTAAATCTAAAAGTATAGGGGTTCAAGGCATGCCAAAAATGGACAATTACATGACACCCTAGATTACTGTAGAATCGTATATAACATGAAATCGTTACAAATCACAATGGAGAAGGGCTAGGTGGGGCCACACCTGAGTTAATGTGGCAATGCCATGGGGATATGATACGGACCATATTGATGCTACGTTGGAGCCCATTGATGATGTAGACCCCAATTAAGTTGATGTGGTGAGGCCAAATAACACACATGTGGATGCCACATGGTAGTGTCCTAATGATGTGGATTTGTGTCATGTTGACATGGTAGTGCCACATGAATGCCATGTGGCAACTAAATGTTGACGTGGCCTAATATGATTAGATAAACTTCATATGGGCATGCCTTTCAATCTACGAGTTGGATTGAGATCAAATTTATATCATTGGAGAGTTCTCAATGAGTTGAATGCGATGGTGGCATTCATTTTGAGTTTAGATGATGTTGGAAAAATAATATTTTTGTAACCTCATCTTCATAACAGACCTTGGAGGTCAAGTTAATTCAATAAGTAACACTTATGGTTGCCCAAGATAATACAAGGGGGTGGGAGGAAGTGTTACATCCACCTCCCCGACAAAACTTTCTATGTAAACTTCTAACTCCCTTTACACATTGCTCTCCTCACTGGGAAAATATATCATGTACCCACTTTGCAAAAAGAATTAAGGTCTTTAATAGGGGACCATTACATTTCCCCTCAACACATTAAACTTAAACCTTATTGAATCTAACATCTTAATCATCTTATCTCTTCATTTTCTCATTTTCTCATGTTCCTTTATATAATTTTTTTATTTCAATTTATTAGTCTAAGAGTCTCCCTTTTCATGTTTTTTTCCTTATTGAAAATCTTGTAACAAAAATATCATGTGCTAAATTTTAAAACTGGAGAAAAAGATTTATGGTGTATGAAAATAGAGCACATATCTACCAATATACTTGATTCATAATTTTATATCATAAAATTTAATAACATTTTCAAAATATCATTTTATTATACAATTTTATTTAAACTTTCTATTTTAATTTAATAATCATCATAATTCTTTTTTTTTTTACTTAATACATTATCATAATTTTATCCCAAAAACTATTTTAATCAATTAATCTTAAAATAATCATTATTTTTATCTATTTTAAAATCCCTAATATATTTAAGAGTGCTGTATATAGTCGCACCAAATCTTTGATTCACATATATTAACGCGTACTTTAAAATAGAAAATACCATATGAGGAAAAATGTATTTAACTAAATTATTGAAAAAACTGTAATAAAATTATCACTGCCTTTCAAGAGAGACGAATAAGTATTGACATAGTGAACACTCAAACGATAACCTCACCACAAATTAAATGGTTTGTTTTATCTCCCCTGTAACCATTCGTATATATATTTGCGTGGATATATTTTAGATGTAAAGATTTATGTATTCAAGTTTCTGTGATCTATAATGGATTAAACAAAAAATTTTGGTAAAAATTATATGAGAGAATTTTTTGCCCAACGCGTTTAGAACTAACAAGTGTGGTTCATCATAAGGATCTGATGTTGAACCACAAACCAACAAGTGTGATTCATCATGAAGCCCTGATGATGAACCACACTTGTTTTTTTTTGCTTAAGCAAGTATGGATCCTTCTTTATCATTGAGTCAAAAAATATTGTACAGTAAATACCACCGTCCACTCGACATCGAAGACATAGAAAGGAAAAGAAAGCAAAAGCCTCCAAGGGCTACCCCATACAATAGTACGTAGAAAAATTTAAGCCTAAGACATTACTGACAAGACTCCAGACCAACCTATAGAAAGCCTGCGTGCTATCGCGCGGCGCCCTTCCGGAAAACCCCATCCCAACAAACCGACCCATCAAAACAGGAAGATCGACGACCGAGAAAAAAACACATCTTTCAAGAGCCCAAAGTTTACTGGCCCAGCCCCATCAAGCTGCACTTTGTCAGACCACCATTGATTCTCAGCACCCGAATCCCACAGATGAGAAGGATTTCACAACGAATAAAAAGGAGGAAAGTTAGTCCGCGATGGAGGGCGGTTTTTCACCCCTTCACCCTACCACGTGTCGTAGGATGAATGGGATTGCTGCGAAAACGTGAAAACCATTCCCACTCCGAGGTCGGCACGATCAGTTCGAAACCACCTGGGAGGTGGTTTTGCAAACTAGACTTCGTAGACTGACACCTCCAGTTTCCTAAAGACCTAGTTCCTCTAGCAAATGCAGAATTTCCTTGAATTGGATTGGGAAAAAGCAAGGGTGGAAGTGTTCCATCGAGCCAAGACTTAAGAGAAACATCTGAGATCAGCAACACTCTTACACCTTGAGTCTGGGCTACCAGACAAGGTTCTTTTTCTTCCGCCAACATTACCCAAAAAGAAAGCTCAACCAGGGGAAAATCAAATCGAGCTATTCTCCATGGTGTTGAGTCTAAACACCTCCCTATCATCTTCCGCTTGTTCGCAGCATAGAGCCCTCATTCTACTAGGCCTCAACTCCTGCCACTTCGTCAACCCATATTTCCTTGTGCAGTTGACCCCCTCGTTGGCTAGAAGATCCGCCAGCTTATTTGCATTTCTGCGAACGTGGTGGAAACTGATAGTGCGCAGGCCCTGAAGATGGCTTTGAATCCTTTGGAAAACTCGAATTAGTTTCCAATGTTTAGAGACTTTATCCGGTGACGTTCCATTGTGAATTTTTTGCACTGAGTTGATAATTAACTCTGAATTTTCCTCTATCATGACATTTTTACAGTTGTCCTGCTTCAACAAATCCAGGCATTGTTCCATAGCCATTAGCTCGGCCATGTTATAGGTGGCTGTACCTAGGTGGTAATGAAAGATACTAACAATACTTCCCTCTGAATTTCTGAGAACACCTCCATACCCTGCTATTCCCGGGTTCCCCTTTGAAGCCCCATCAATGTTGTATTTTAAATAGCCTTCCGAAGGAGGATGCCAAAACTCCTTTTCCATATCCGACGAGATGATCCTCCGGTCAATGCCTAGGAGGGTGAGCCTCTGCAACCCCAGCTGCTTGAGAATTTTTGAATTTGCATCTAAGGGGGGATTTTTGGGGAAGTTGCGAACAGTGGTTCTCAAAGTCTCCTTGAGCTATTTTAGGATTAACTCCAGTAGGTGTTGAGGGGGTTTTTTTTCTCCCTTAAAAATTCTTTTGTTCCTCTCCTTCCACACGTTCCATATGATGAAGCTTGGTATACGAGCCCACACTGAGTTAAAAATTTCATTATCCGAAAAAAATTTCCTCCAATTGATGAGGGTACTAATGATGCTCCTTCTGTCCCATCAAATTGTTGAAAGATTTCAACAAATAAATCCCATAACCAGGATGTGAACATGCAATTATTGAGTAAATGTTCCAAGGTTTCTTCTTGAGCTTCACATAGCAGGCATCTTGAAGGCCCCTATACACCTCTCTTCCTTATGCTGTCCCAAGTCAGAATTTTCTTGTGATAAACAACCCACATGAAGAGTTTGATTTTCATCCACCCTGGATGTTTCCAGAGGTTTTGCCAGATTTTATCTGGAACCAGGGGATCCAGCTCAAGGAGAATGTTTTTTGCTTCCTTAAGATTAAAGGCGCCCTCTTTGTTATCTCCCCATCTTAGTTGGTCTTGTCCCTCTACCACTAAGATCTTCCTTTGTTCTATTTGTTTCCTAAGTTCCTCTGCTTTAGTTTTCAGGAGATTGTTATTTCTGCAATCTATGTTTTTCCAGATTCTCCACTTTTACGTAAGATGAGAATGTGTCCAAAAATCCTTAACCTTTATTAAACCTTGGGAATCCGACTCTTGTTTAAGATCTAGGAAGTATTATTTTACTAGAATTGATACTTGCTGCCATTTATCTTCCCAGAAAAGAGCAATATTTCCATCTCTGATTTCCCAGAAGCTAATCTCTTGTACTAGTCTTCTATTTTCCCAAGCTTTGTTCCAAATATAAGAACCCTTTATATATCCTCACATTCTTATAAGATCACTATTCTGCCAAGAATTCGCATATTTTTCTTTCCATATCTTTGCCCATTGAGTTTCTGGTTGCTGGACCCAACGCCACCAAAGTTTGGCCCCTAGAGCCTTACTGAGAATCTCCTGATCATCCAATCCAAGCCCTCCATGGTTCTTGGGCTTACAAATTCTATCCCAAGACACTAAGGGCCATTTCCTCTTAGTCTCCTCCCTACCCCAAAGGAAGTTTCTTTGAATATCTCTAAATTGCTGAAGGACCCCTTTTGGAGCTGAGAGGGTTGATAACATGAAGATGGGGATAGCTTGAAGCACTGCTTTTGTAAGAACTAGTCTGCCAGCAAGGTTTAAAGATCTGATGGTCCATTTACTGACTTTATCCTGCATCTTGTTGATCAAAGATTCCCATATACTTTTGTGCATTGGTTTTGCCGTTAGAGGGACTCCTAAATATTTTGAAGGAAGGGAATCCCTTTGGAAGCCAAGAATTCTGGAGATGTTTTTTTGAATAGCAATATTGGTATTGAAGAAAAATATTTTTGATTTGGAGAGATTTACTTCCATACCTGAAGCCGAGGCAAAAAGATTTAGAATTCTTTTGTAGTTTGAAGCTTCTTGGACTGTGGGGAGTCCCTGAAGCATGGTATCATCTACAAATTGTTGGTGAGTCAGAGCTTGCCCATTATCAGTAAGCTGCATGCCTTTAATCTTTCCTGAAGATTGCGCCTGCTTAATAGCTCTCCCCAACCCTTCCATCATGATAATAAAAAGGAAGGGGGAGAGCGGGGCCCCCTGTCTGAGACCTCTAGAAGGACTGAAAATCTCTGAGGGGGAGCCATTGAGCAAGATAGAAAAACTGGAGGAGATCACCAGTGCCATTACCCATCTAACCCAGATATGATCAAAACCAAATGCAATCAGCATTTTCTTAAGGTAGACCCAGTTTACTTTGTCATAAGCCTTGGCAATATCTAATTGCATGATCATACCTGCCTGCTTCTTGCTAGTTAAAGAGTGCACCACTTCTTGCGCTTGAATGATATTATCTAGAATTTGTCTACCTTCCACATAACCTGATTGCTCCCCAGAAACTAGGACTAGAAGCAAAGGTTTGAGTCTATTAGCCACAACCTTGGATATAATCTTGTAGATTACATTGCATAGGGCTACGGGTCTGTATTTATCCGGTGTAAGAGCAATCTCCTGTTTGGGAATCAAGGCGATGAAGGAGGTATTGAGGGCTTTTAGAATGGTTTTATTTGACCTGGAATCCTCCACAACATTCAATATGTCCTGCTTAACAATATTCCAACAAGCTTTGAAAAAGTCCACATTGAAACCGTTCGGGCCTAGTGCTTTGCCATTTTGCATGTCTTTGATTACATCTCTTAGCTCCCCTTCCGTTACTGGTCTATTAAGGTTGAAGTTGTCCTCCCTGGATACCAGTTTCGGTATGTTTCTAGTAATTTCCCTGATGGCTTGCTCTCTATCTGAAATGTTCTCCTATGTTATACCTTGGAAGTGGTGGAGTAACACAGCTTCTATAGCTTTATGGGATATCTGAAGTTCCCCTGCTTCATTCTTGATTGAAGAGATATTGTTGTGAACTCTATTGGCCATGGTGGTTCTATGAAAGAACTTAGTGTTATGCTCTCCTTCTTTTAACCATTGAACTCTGGATTTTTGTCTCCAAAATGTTTCCTCTTGTTTACATAGATCCTCCCATTTTTGATAATGTTTATCCACTTGTTCACTGATATCTTTATCAAAGCCTTCCTTGATTAGAGCTTGGTTGAGAACCTGCAATTTGTTTTCAACCACTCTCTTTTCTTCAAAAATATTACCAAAATCCTTCTTATTCCATTCCTTAAGCCAAAATTTTATGTGCTTTAGTCTCTTGTGAAGAAGATACATTCTGGTTCCCTGAATCTGCAAGTCCTCTGACCACCATTTCTCAATGTTTCTTGTGAAGTCTGGGTGTGACAACCAGATATTTTCAAATCTGAAGGGTTTATTTCTAGGAGTACCTATGCCCTTGATTTCCAATTGGATTGGCCAATGATCTAAGCCTCCAAAGGGAAGAACTCGTGTTGTTACCTCTTTCCCATCTAACATAAGATTCTTAGAGATGAAGAATCTGTCTAGCTTTGAGGCAACTAGGGCATCTCCTCCTCTTCTGTTATTCCAAGTAAATAGGCCAGTGTTCTAATTAGTATCCACAAGATTTATGTTGGCAGAAAAAGTTTGGAAATCCATGGAGTCTTTACTTAGAGATCTTGTTCCTCCTTTCTTCTTTGAAAGGGATTTAATCATGTTAAAATCTCCTCCCATGATCCAGGGTATATCGGCATGTCTGCTCCTTAGATCCACCAGGGTATCCAGAAACTTAAGTTTGTCATCTATTCTCTAAGGACCATAAACATTTGTGACCAGAAAGGTATCCCTTTCTCCTACTGGTTGAATGACAATCGATAAGTAATTTCTGGATGCCTCAGCATCCATAATACCAATTTTGTGGGGATTCCATAGAGTGAGTAAACACCCTGCTGTATTATTCTCTGCTTTTACTTCAAGAAACTCATAGCTGCTAGGCCATTTACTGTGGATTTGTCTTACCTTTTGAATGGAACATTTCGTTTCTTGGATAAACATTATATCCGGCATTTCTTGTTTCATTCTGTTGCTAAGCATTCTCTGCTTTCTCTTACTCCCTAGACCTCTAATATTCCAAGATGTCAACTTCATTATAAAAGATTTGGAAAGGAGTAACTGGCTAGATCTTTCATCTTACCTGAATCAATCATCAGCTTTCCACACTCCATCAAGAGTTCATTCTGCTTTTTCCTACCTCTTTTCTTGCCTGGTGTTATAGATATTTTTGGGCCCTACAACCCCAAGCATGAAATATCCATAAACTAAGGGCTCCTAAGTCCCTAAAAGTGTTGTTCCAACCCCTAAAGGAACAAGGTCAACTGATTACAGCTTCTCCCAGAAGTTCTCCATGAAAAACTACTCATAATCGGTCAAAACAGGATCATTGCACTTGCTCCATGGCCAGGGTGCGTTGCATCTCACCTGAATACACTGGGTAGGTGCGTTGCATTTCAAAAATCCCTTCTATGGGGTGCGATGAGCGAGAAGAGACAAATGGCAGTGTCATTCTGCAAGGTGGAAAAGCATGGAATCTTCCAGAAGTTTCTCCTGTGACACTTGCCTCTCTGAATTCGACCAAGGATGAGTAAGAGATCCTCAATCTCCAAGTGGAAGCAAGAACTATCAGTGGGAGGACACTAGTCAAATCACAAGCTGACTCATCTCCATTACAGATATCTATATACGGATCCCTCATCCCAGAGATCCAGAGGCTGGAATTTTGCATCTTGTAAGGAATTGCTGTTGGTTTCTTGAGGTAACATCAGTGTATGTTGGGTGATCTAAATTTTGTATGAGGTGAAAGGAGGGCTTTCTTGTCAAGAGGATAATGCTGGGTCGGAACATCTGGTTGTAACTCTCTTGACTTTTTTCTTGATTATCAATAAAGCTATTCTTGTTTTCTTCCATACTCTTGTGTAATCTATGTTTCATGCATTTGTATGGTTAATCTACATCTGACCCTAGATTGTTTATGATAATAGATCCATGTTCTTGTATAGTTTTATGCTGCTGTGATCCTACAGGTACTCCGTGAAGCTGGGTATACGAGAAGGTAAGTAGTGAAAGACTATCGGAAGAGAGAAGAATCGAACAAGGAGTCAAGCGCAAGACAGAGGTTGGTCTCCTTATTCTTCTTTCATCTATCTCTCATAAAAGAAAATGAAAGTAGACTTTACTTTGTTTGTTTCTAAGGTAGGTGCCACACCTTAGTGGGATAGAGCAGTTCTATATAGACACTTGTCCCTGTAACACCTGGGTTTCTATTAACTAGTCCCAGTGTAGTTTTCATCGTTTTCACTCCTCTGTTGTCCTGCTTGTTTATGTTGTTACATCGCTCTAGCTTCGCAGTTTTGCGATCTCCATAGAAATAGTTGTTGTATTCTGCTGAGTTCCTCTTGAGGTAGTGAATCCACTCCCCCCATGGCACCCTGCCTCAATAAGCCTTCTAGGTCTAGGTTTTCTTTGTCAAGAATTTCTAGTAGTTCATGGTCCTCTGGGTCCGTATCATTCTGGGTCATTTCCTGGTCCATTTCCTGTTCCACATCGCTCATAGTGGCTTCTTTCTGGTACTCATCATTTTGTGTTTGTTTTGGGTTCTTGCCTTCCTCCTTTTCTGCAGAACTCCCTTCCATTGCTTGATCTTCTTTAGTAATCTCTTCCTCTTCTTGAAGCACATGGAAACTATTCTACCTACACTGTTGTTCTTCGCGCTGCTGATTTTTCGGTCCTCTTTTACTTCCTTTTCTTCGATTAACCACTTTCTCAAAGCTATCTGATTCTTTCACTGTATTGCTTCTACTTTTATTTATTTCTTTGTTGAGCGGGCAGTCTCTGAAAATATGTCCATGTTCATGGCATTTGCGACATCTGAATGGAATGTGCTCATAATCTACTGTTTGCACCCATTCTTCATCAAAAACTTCCAAGATTATCTCCTTCGGTAGAGCTCCTGATAGACCCATTTCCACACATATTCTAGCAAAGGAAGTGTATTTCCCCCTTCTAGTGGCTTCAAGGCTTTAACATAGCAACCTAATTTATTGCCTATAACTGCTAATGATTCATTTTGCCAGTAATCTAGAGGTAGAGAGTAGAGCCTTACCCAGACCAGAACTGAAGTAAAAGTCTCATTTTCTGGGACAAAGTTCATTATCCATGGTCTCATGTAGAGCCATGCAGTAGCATAGAAGTAGGGCCCTCCTTCAAATATTCTGTCCTTGTCTTCAATATTTGTGAACACCACCGTAAAGAAACCCTTAGACCCCAGATGAAGATCTATGCTACCTTTAGGTTTCCAGTGGTATTTGATCCATGACTGTAGAGCTTTTTCAGTGGGCCATATTCCCATGAACTTACAGATGATGGCATATGTCCCCATGTGTTCCCTGTATGCCTGCAGCTCTGGATTATTTAAAATCACCCTGGGAGTTATATCTGTTTTGGGTTTGCAAGGTCCCTTGTGTTTCTTGTCTTTAGTTTCATGTTTTTTGTCTTCTACCTCCTTGTCTTTTGTGCCCTGTTGATCCTTTTCTATGGGTTTCTTCTGTTCCCTCTTCTGTGATTTTTTTTCCTTCCACCCCTGTTTCCCTATCATTTTCTAGAGGCTTCTTTCCCCTGTTGGTCATGGCCTCCTTGTAGGAGGGAGTGGAGCCCCCTCCTTTGCCACCCTTCATAGGGTTCTTGACTGCCTCTGCGTGCACTGAACTCTGTTCGCTTTTCCCTGTTCGCGCTCTCAAAAACCCACCCGATCCCTTGATGAACCACACTTGTTAGTTCGAAACACGTCTGCTAAAAAATTCTCTCATATAATTTCTACCGAAAGACTTTGTTTAATTGATACAAAGACTCTTAAATAAAATAATTAATAATCCAGAGATTTTTAAATAATGATGTCAATACAAACCACACTTGTTGGTTCGAAACACGTCTGCCAAAAAATTCTCTCATTCTCTCATATAATTTCTACCGAAAAACTTTGTTTAATTGATAAAAAAAGTCTTAAATAAAATAATTAATAATCCAGAGAATTTTAAATAATGATGTCAATACGAATAAAATCATTTACACGGGGTAATTATAATACAAATGATCTTATGCGGAATAATATTTATAATACAAAGACCTTGCATGGAATAATTGATCGTCCGGAGACTTTTACAGATTGAAGCGGAGAGCCACTAACACGTCGCTCTCAATAATGGACAGTTCAAAGACTCGTCAGCCATTGACTGACGTGGCATACAGACATGTGGAATATTGGAGAGTCTAAAGAAGACAATAGTCAGTAACTGTTGGCGCGGTACTCAGACAGGTGGAATATTGGAGAGTGACAATAGTCAGTAACCGTTGGCGCCGTACGAAGACTTTTGAAGGAGTAATTGATCATCCAAAGGCTTTTACACTCAAAGCTCTGTAATTGTCTTCCAATTTCCCAAATCGATTTCTCCATTTTTCGTTTTCCTTGTTATTGTATCTCCAATTCAGCGTTTGTGTTGTGATTTTCTCATTGTATATCTGATTATCACAATCACTTAGAATACGCACCCACGTTCTCTAGTTATTAAATAAGCATTAATATCATTCTAAATATTTTCAATTTAACTTCGAATATTAAATTAAATTAGTCACTCAATCTAGACTCTGGAATAATCATAATCATATACACGGCTAGATACTTTTGCTAGTTTTTCTGCGTCTTTGGTGATGTTGTTGATTTGAAGTGTTGAGTGATTATATAACTAATTAACAACAATGAACACTTTTAATTCAATGTCTCTCGTCAACATGACCATCGCATATATAACAAATGGCATGTATTACATTCTATAATTCAATATTATATTATATGCCAGTGTTTTAAAGAATACAAGTTAGTGGTAAAAGATATATTTTATTTGAAATAAAAGCTATCATAATTTTCTTTTAAATATTAAATAAAAAATTTATATTATTTATATAAAATAATATAGAAAATATATGTGTATTTTAAAAATTAATATATTAAAGAAAAGAAAAAGTGGTATTTAATATAATAAAAAGAGATTTTAAATATGAAATTTAAAATAAGACGATATTATTTTCATTTGACAAATTTAGTATAGAGAAAAGAAAAAGGTCTTAAGGTTAAATAATTTCATATTAAAAATAATAAAATAATAATTATATTAAAAAGATAAAATAAATATAATTTATTTAAAATAAAATATATATATTTCAAAGAAAATTAAATTTTAATTGAATTAATTAACATATTTTGAAATTATATTAATAAAATTGTTTAAAATAATGGTTAAAATATATTATAATATCTCTTTATAAAGTATAAAAGATTCTATTAAATTTTTATAAAAAGGAAAATAACAAAAAGAGGTTAAGACCAAATTGTGCTAATAAAAAATTAATAATGAGGAAGGCACAAACTTGAAATCCTTAATATTAACAAATTAATGAAGCAATAGAAGGGTTAGTCAAATTCTTTTTTTAATTAATTTTTTCAATTTATAAAAAATAGTATATTTTGATAATTAATATTATTTTTTTTTAATCTTACCGTTATATAATAAATTATTTAAAAAATAAATTTTATATTATAATGATATGATACGTTATCTAATTTTAAGGTCATAAACAAGCTAGACACCAAATTAGTGTATGAGACCCCTTGTTTTTGGGACAAGGGATGCACCTTTGCACAAAGATTTGATTGCTAAAGTCTATGAAGGCATCCCCTCTCGCTTTGAACCTTTGATCTCTTACTAGGAAACACATGCTCTTAACCATTAATAAACAAATTCATAAATTATAGATTAATTGTTTTGTTTGGTGTTTTTTCTCTAACAAGTTTTAGGGTTGACGATAGAAACCACCTTCTAAGAATTAAACCATCAAAGAGGGTCCAAACTTCATATAATCCATTTATTATTAATTGAAATAAATAACATATGTAATATAAAAATATAAATATACACCTTAAAATATATTTAAGTAGATATTGTAATGTATATATATCTATATATATATATATATATATATATATATATATATATATATATATATATATATATATTTGTATTTCTGTTATCATAAATATATATACAATTATTCAATTTTCACGATCATATTATAATTTAAAGTGATTTTTTGTCACTATTATTATGTATTTAAATTTATTACAAACCTACTTTTTTTTATTTCTATTTTTCACTAATTTCATTTTGAAATTCAAAGCTATACCACATCATCATGAGCTTATAATATTTTGTAAATCTTTATTATAAAGAATGAAAATTATCTCGATTGCTTTTGTTAAAAAAAGTTATAACTTTTTTTAAATTACACAATTAAAATATTAAAATAAATTAAATAATTTTATTTTTTATTGGATTTTTAGAAATGGAATTTATTTTTCTAATAATTTTAGTAAATATTAGTAATAAATAAAATTTAAATCTTCGCTAATAATGATGAGTTCCAATATTGATTTGACAAATTTTTTTAGTATTTAAAAGAACACTAAAACATTACCAAAATTAAAATTTGTAAACTTTTGTAATTGATTTAAATGTATATTTCATTGATAATGAAGTTGACATAAACATGACAATTAAAAATGAGAAATTGTTAGGAAATTTTATTAAAACTTAACCGATAATAAGTTGTTGATGAGCCAAAATAAAACATTTGAAAAAATCACTATTGGTGGCCTTTTAACCCCATCCAAAAATCAGAAAGAAGAATATGACATCTCTACAAGAATTTAGAAAGAAAAATAATTCATAGATTTGGAGGACCTTAGACTCTCTTGATAACGTCAAGTTCTATTGCGATTTATTTTCCTTATTAACCTTCTTTGCTCCTCTACCTCACTCAAGTCAAGCCAATAAACTAGATTTTATTTTTCAAACCAACGAGCAATAATATCGTGTTATTGGTTATTTAATACACCAATAGGTATCCCAAAAATGCCATGATAGTACTTGATGGCATGCCCACCATACATACATGACCATGATCATGTTTGACAACTCCAGGGTCCCTCGATTTACCGGCCGCTTTGCTCCAACTTTTTTGGTAGCTTTCTTTACAACTTTGACTCCAGATGTGATTGCAAGTGTTGGAGGATAAGATAACTCCATTATAACATTCAATGCTAGCTTCGTGCGAAAATTTCAAATGCTATCAGCCTGCCCAAGATTTCAAACTAAAGGGTTTCCCGCAAGATTTTTGAAATGAAATTTCAAACTAAACAGTTGCCCAGAAGATTTTTGAAATGAAATGAACCCATGGCAGGATTTTCGTTGAGTTCCTGAATACGAGTTTATCCAGGATGTCATTTATGTCATTAATCGGTAGAATCCTGGGGCTAAATACAAGAGATCCAAAATGGTGTGATATTGAATGGGATGCAACAACCAGACCATTGCAGATGAACTATTATCCTCCTTGTCCACAACCATTTCGTACAATGGGAATGACTCCTCAGACAGACTCTACACTCCTCAACCTCCTTTACCAGGGCCGAGTAAAAGGTTTTCATTTTTAGTTGTAGGATGGAAGATGGATTATCGTGCTTGCTATAACCAATTAATTAGTAGTCAATATGGGAGACTTACTACAAGTAATTGTATGATAATGATTTAAGTTGTTGTTTGATGGATTAAATGCTTATATAAATTATGGTGATTGTTGCTACTTGCAGGTGTTGAGTAATGTAAGATGCATAAGTGGTGTTCTTAGGGTTGTACCGAATAGAAGAAGCAACATGCTGTTTATTACATATTTATGGGGTCCCCCTTCTATGACAGTCATAAGGCATGCGCCAGGGCTGGTAGATTTAGAGCATCCACTATTGTACAAACCACTTATGTGAGGCACAAGAGCAAAGAAGGCTAATAAGGAAATAAAAACACAATATTAACATAGCTTGACATTATTAAGAGAGTCTAAGGTCCTCCAAACCTGTGAATTATTTTGCTTTCTAAATTCTTGTAGAGCTACCATATTCTTCTTTCCTATTTTTGGATGGGGTTAAAAGACCACCAACAGTGAATCTTTCAAATGTTTTACTTTTGCTCATTAATAAATTATTATCGGTTAAGCTTTAATAAATTTTCCTAACAATTTCCCTCTTCTTTATGGAAACTTCATTATCAATGAAATATACATTTAAATCAATTACAAAAGTTTACAAATTTTGAAATCAATATTTTGATTCTGGTAATGTTTTAGTATTTTTTTAAATACTGGAAAAAATTGTCAAATTAATATTGTAATTTGTTGACAATGGTCAATACTAACAAAATTCACAAACCATTGTGATGCCTAAAATAATCCTCCCCTTAAATAATATGTCTTGTTAAAAGACCTAATAGGTGGGACCTCTCTTAAAGATATACCTCTCAAATAATATTATTCAAGAAATAATTGATTATGATTAATTGTATGGCATCAGAGCTATGTATTATGGCTTGGATATATATGTGATCATATGGCTTATGGTATGATTGAAGGGTGGTTGAAGTTGTTGTTTAAGAGCATGAGAACAAACATTTTATATAAGATTATAAATTCATGCATTGTGAACATTATGGTAATTGGTATGTGAGTATGTTGTAAAGTTGCGTGTAAATTATATGTGCCATACAACAATTGGACTTCTAATGTTATATATCTTGCACGCCAACTATCAAATATTTCAACCTTTGGTTGACATATGTTTGAGTGACATTTTAGCGATTTGTTTTCTGGAATCAATATATCATAACTCCATAGATTAGTATTGCAACTATTTGTTTTCTGGCAAAAAACTTTCAATTTAATTAAATGTTACACATTCCAATACAATGCCCATCCCATCGTTCCTTAATGCAGTGTTTTGATTTACGTTGATAGAGTGATGGGGTAAGCGATATGGCCCATTCTAATTTGTTTGATTGATCAGTTCATTAGTTGGCAACTCTTCCGTGGCACGTTGTAGACCCAAGTCAACTCCTTGACACGTAAATGTTATACTTTGGAAACTCAATACTTACCTCGCTCTTCTCCTGAATTTACTCTGCCACCCTTTAGTTCTTTTCTTAATGTTTGGAATTTTGAAAACCCTCTGATGCCTTGACTCATTATGTTGCAAATATCGTTACTCCACGAGGTTGGTTTCATGAGATGTTGGTAGAAAAGTTCATTGCTTCAATGGTTCAATAACGCAATGTGGAATTGAGTGTATAAACTTAGTTTCTTCTTTACACATTGCACCAGGTATGTATCTACACACCACCATTGTTTTCATGTGAAGCACACATATTTTTCTTCCTTCCTCTTTTAGCTTCTTGCCCTTGACCGTTTGTGAACTATGTATGCATGTTGGTCTTTATTGGGCGATTATAGAATTTGTTTGTTGGGTTGTGTGTCTCTTAGGGTTCAGTTATAAAATATTTGCATGGTTTCATAAGCTTATTCCTTGTGCATTAAAGACTTGGAGCCTTTGAGGTCTTCGAGCCTTGGGCTAATTGGTCTGGAATTTACTTAGGTGTTACCATAATGGTCATGGCAGTTTATGTGAATGTAGTTGTTAGTTAACAAGTAGGGATTAACCCCTACTTTCAATATACCAGCTCGAACAAAAATGCTATTATTTTCCCTCAAGAAATGTCAACACATCTCGCTATATTTTGTGTCGTTACGATTTGTGTTTATGGCTAAAAATGGGTTTATTTTTATTATTCCTCATCAAGTGTATTGTTCTTTGTTTACTCTAATTAACCGCACACAGGAACTCTAGGGCCTCAAGGTCTTGAGCACAAAACCCATGTGAAGGTCATGCACAAAGAACTACTCATATTTTCATTTGGTGTGGTCATTGGAAAATTTGAATACACATTCTAACTGAATAAACAAACCGACAACTCTGAGGGTTTATATGTTTATTGAGCCATTATGTTTTGGTTTTGTTAAACATTCTTTGAGTCTATTTTAGCCCCTGTCGTATTACAATTACCTATGAGGCAACCCATAAGAGTTTTACTGTCAAATCGTAATGGACCATTACATTAGGGTTCTTGATTCAACCTTATGTTGAAAATTGTATAATTTTGTTGTTGGGATCTTTCGATTATGATGTGTCACTTCATTTTCATCTCCTCCATTATAGGTTTGTTCTAAAAATCGTAAAATAAAAAAGGTATGGACCCTTCATGTTGTTTCTCTTACTTTTATTTTTTATTACGAAGACTCATGATTCCGTATATATGTTGGCATTTGTTTTTTTTGTAAAATAAAAAAGGAGAAAAGGCATCTACTTCGAATTGACCATCAACTTTGTTTAAAAGTTCATGTTGTTGCCTGGATTCATCTTTCTGCATACAAAGTTTTTCCCTATCCTTATTTGATTACTTTTTCCCTCTATTTTTTCTTCAAGCTCAGTGTTTCATTCTTGAAATAACAAATGGCATTGAATCATTAGTCGCATGTGTGTAATTAGTCATTCATTTATGCAGAATGAGTTTTTTTAATATGAACAGAGGGAGAGGCAGGGGAAGAAGGACCAGAAATAGAGATCAACATTTTGGTGTAAGAAGGGATAGGAGACCAAGGGTCTCTATCCACTTTGATGCAGATCCCCAAGAACTAAGACAATTGCTTAACAATGGTGTTATTAATTTGCTGGGCTAGATAGAACCTCAGTCTATGGTACAATCACAAACATAACAACCTCCTTTGGTACAACAACCTTTTATAGGCGTTCTTGTTCCCCCACATGTTTATGCCCTTGTTGTTAATCCAAATAATGATGGTTGGGGACCAACAATTTTTGCACAACCTGTGCAATCTATACATGGTTGGCCCACTGTTTCACCACCTAATCCCCCTTGCCACTCCCACATATCACACTTATGATATGATGCCTCACGAATAGCTCACAATCCTCCTACAACACCCCTACTACTCATCATACTCCTTTTGCACATCAGAATTCTAAGCAGCTTGTAATAATGGTTGGTCCTATTGCTCAGCCATCAAAATGCCCAGTCATTCCCATGCCAGTTACTTGTGAACAAGAAATAAAAACATAAGCCTCACCCTATGGTTCCTCTCACACACCATCTCACTTAGTCACTTCACACCCACAACAAGAGGATCAATAAGCATAATCATCTCCTTCTCATGGTGTTGTGGGGAAAAGTATCCGATGCGGATGACCCTATCCCTACTCTAAAGGTGACAGTCTTTAGCAACAACTGAAAGTAAAGCTTTCATGTTTTCCTTTATGAAAGTACAGAGAGGGGGAAGAAATGATCAACCAACCTGGTATCCTTCGCTTAGTCGATCTTGATCCTCTCTCTTTGTCTCTTGTTCCCAGCTCCTTGCTCTCTTTGCCGGTCCAGCTACACACAGATCCTGCACAAAACAAGAGAGGAAACTACAAGATACATGTACTCATAACTGATGCATGGATTAGAGTGAATCAAATATACATGTAAATACAATACATCAATGCAATACAAGTATATAGGAGAACATGCAAAACTTTATTGATAGAAGTAACAGGGTTCTGAGAAGGTTACAACCAATGATGGCTCCAATCCAGCAGCACCTCCCCAGCAGCAAGAACTCTCCTCTTCACCTCTAGTAAAACAATCACCCAATAGCTCTAACTGTAATCCAACAGCACCTCCTTGCTTTACATAAAATTCCAGCCTCCTTAGACCTCATAGAAGAGCTCTATATATAGGAGAGAAGAGGAAAGGATGAGTCAGCTGGAGGCTGGCATATAGCTGACTAGTGTCCTCTCCATCTTCAGTTAATCTTCAGTTCCTGTGTCCACTTGGAGATCCTTGCTTACACATGGTGATCAAGTACCTCTTACTCATCACAGGGCGAATCTTATGAACCAAGTGTCAGTTTGGAAGCTTCCTGGGCAGTTGACACCTTGCAGGATGACTGTGCCACTTGGCCAATCTCGCCCAGCGCAGGTAGCCTTCATTACTTTTGACTTCCAGCGCAGGTACAGAGTGGGACAGTTGCATTCCAGCGCAGAAGCTCAGTTAAGCAGCTGACATGATCCAAAATAAGCCTGTTTTGAAGTGTTTTCAGGTGGAGAACTGATTGGAAGTGCTGTTGTTTGATGACCTTGTTCTTTTAGGGGTAAGAACAACATGTTTAGGGACTGAGGATCCCTGTAATTATGGAAATTTCATGCTCCATGCTGTGAGGCACAAAAATGTCTATAACAGTTGCCCCCTAAAGTATGAGGTCGTTTATCGGGTGAAATGCTTTATCTAGAGGGTCCGAAGTTCATTCCAGTGCTGAGGAGGCGCCCTGTAATACAATACAATACAATACATTATTTTTCATTCTGCTTTCATGATCTAGCTGAGGCGGGCATTCCCATGCTCAGCTTTTATAAATACATTTTTGTACATATGATCGTCTGAAGGTAGACTGATAATTTTCTGCTGAAATTATCATCCTTTGAGTAGGATGATCATCTGCTGCAATGATGTACATGGAAAATGCTTTTATGTTTCCTGAATATATATCGCAGCCCGGATGGATGAAACTAGATCCGGGGTCTTCAAACTCGTTCGATCTTCACTCTAAGTACAAGTCGATCCATGTGAGAATTTCGCTGAAGTCGAACATGGAAAGACATCGCTTGATTACCGGTCAATAATGAAAACCGTTAACAAGCGCGAGAGGAATCACCAATAATGACGATGACCCTCAAGGTACTGCAGTACAATTCACGTGGCGTGAATAAAGGACTTGGCGTCGAACGCCACGCAAAATCTTCTGGTCGAAGGTCATTGATGTATACCTGTCGCCGGAAGTGAGAAACTTGCCATTGAGGCATGCAAGCTTCAAAGTACTGATGGGGGTGTTCCTAGATCAACTTCTTGGATAATGAGCTGAAGTCGACAAGAAGCGATCCGTCAAAGGAGGGCCTTAATGAATCCCACATCAATGACACAGAACGGAGCTAATGACTTTAGTGGAGGTGAAAACAAACTGTGACATATGATTCAGGGTGGCGATCATGAATGGATGAAGGATAATGTATGGCAGTGGATGGGACACGGTTGACACCTTCAGAATGACCCCTCTTGAACATATAACGACACTGATGCGATGGATCGGTAGCATTACCCCAAATGTGGATGGTGTGGCGAGGACCATGGTGATGAGACCGGTGAATGAAACAACCCAACCCGATGTAATACGGAGGAAAAGTGTCATGTTCAAGAGTGACTCGCTACCATTAAACTTTGAATGTTCTCCCAATTTTTCCCCAGTCATTTCTGACCAGTACCTCTTTATTTTTGTCAAGCTTGAGGAGGATAACATATGCTTGTTCTATAACCTGCCCTTCGGGCAAGCCCATCGCTATGATTTAACGAGCCTAGCGATAGGGAAACTCGTTCTCGTCTAAAGACAAGTTTGTCGCTATTTAATCATTTTAACGAGTCTAACGACAAAGAAAACTCGGTCCTTTTCATTTTTAGAGAGTCTAAAAAGGTACAGAAAGTCAACTCCATGATTCCTTTTTCGTCATCTAATCCCTTAAGTCCGAAAAAGTATAAAACAATACAGAAGGGATGGCTGTTCGGTACTTTTAACGAGCCGAACAAGACAAGCGCTCGATCTTTTTGTGTAATAATCCCTCAGGTCCAAAAAAGATTAAAGTCTAAATGAGGGATAGCATTCCAGTTGTTTAACGAGCTGGAAGGCCAAAACTCGGCAAACTTTTCATATTTTACGAGTCAGTGAAAAGAGCTCAAAGAAGACTCGTCTTTTGAGGAACGAGTGATAAACAGGGATAGCAGCAGATTCAAGGTACAAATTGGAATTTTCCAATCATGGTAGTGTCACAAGGATGGCTAGGTGAAATCACTCTTTGCAGATGTTCCTCAAAATAGGTAAACACACATATGGAGATGAACGATTGGCCAAATGAACAGATGGAGGTGACGGTGCACAAAACACGACCAAGGCTTTAATATGGCTGTCAAAGGTTATATTTACCACGGTTATTTACCGGTTCATTTTTTCTGGATGAGCTTGAACTCTAGGGGAAGATTGCTCACGACTTATGTTTATTTTTTAACGAGCATGAACTATGTGCTAAAACTGCTCGGATCTTGCGTTTATTTTTTAATGAGCATGAACTATGTGCTAAAACTGCTCAATGATAAGTTTGCATGCCCCCAGCATAATAATGCAAATCGAGGTGCATGCCCCCCAAGCTTCATTGCATTCAACTTTGTTGATTGGAATGAAGGTTTACCATTGAGATCTGGAAAGGGGATTGTTTCATTTTTTAATGAGGTTGACATAGTAAAAGAACTATCCTCATGGTTTTTCATTTTTTCACGAGGTTGACCTGAGATAGGAACTATCCTCGAATCTTCATTTTTTAACGAGGTTGACCTGAGATAGGAACTATCCTCGAATCTTCATTTTTTAACGAGGTTGACCTGAGATAGGAACTATCCTCGGAGCCAACAAAATATCTAGGAATCTTCCGAATCCAACCAGAAGATTGGATTAGATTTCATTTTGTAGGTTTCCACTGTGGCCACTTCCGCCAGATTGCTTGTAGGCGGTAGGGCGAAAGTACCCATTAAGACAGGGTCTTTTAGGAAACCTACTCCGATATTTTTGAAAAAATGATTCCTTGCATGGATCATTGGAATGCTTCCTGTAACTTGTGAACTGTTGGGGAGAAAAGTTTGTTGGTCGACGATTGTAATTCCTTCTTGGGAGGGAAATGCAATCCTCCTGAAATAGGTCGACACAACCGCGGCCATGGCATAGATCCAGGGCCTTCCTAGTAGGATGTTGTAATCGAGGTTTCCATCAATTACTTCAACATCAATTCCTACTGTTTTGCCCCCCAGTTCAACTTGCAAGTTACTTAAAATCCTGTATGGAGTGTATGATCGTCCATCGAATGCTTTTAACGTTGTTGACGATTTCGACAAGGGTGGTGAGCCTAATTCTTTCCAGCAACTCATCGACATAAGACATGTAGATGCCCCCTCATCAATGATTGTTCGATGAACAGTTTTGTTGAGGGCTTTCACTTGAATAAGGAAAGCTAGTTGAGCTGGTAACTGAGGGTCATATCCTTTATGGTCAAAGGCCACAAGATTGGAATCCATTGGGCCAATCCCACCTATTGCTGATAATAAAGCTTGCTCTTGGGAGGGGTGATTTTGTGGTACCTCAAGTGTCGACATAGTGGACGGCGATTGGGCCAGGTCCTTTACTATATTGTAATTCTGTGCTCCTTTGTCACGAGGATTAAATGTCGATTTGTGTACTACTCCCTTTGGTGACTTTATCATTGGCTCAGGAACGATGGGTGGTACAACTTCGTTCAAAGTTGTTCTTCAACTACTAGGTCGTTCATTAACCTTGTTGTTCGACATCTTTGGATTCCTGTAATCTTTACTCCTTGTCAAAGCATTATTCTGTTGCTTAGAGGTAGACAACATAAGCACTTGGGATCCGGAAGCATTTTGATTAGCAACCAGATTTTGACTTGGATTAGGAAACGGATCAGTCAGCACTGCTGGGGTTTTTGAACTCTTGAAGAGTTTCTTAACTTCAGCTATATGTGGACAATCTTTCGTCCAATGATCCTCATCGCATATATGACACCCTGTCGGGGGTTTCCTTTTTCTTCCTGTCTTTTTCTTCTTGCCCCCTGGTTGCTTCAGTTGTTTGCCTTTGTCGGTCGACATGGCATTTACTTCTGAGGTAAGAAGTTCTTCATTTGCATTAGAAATTTTGCGTTTTCCAGTCACGGCATTACTGGCGTGAGAGTTAGTATTCGATCCAGGAGGGGGAGGAATTGAAAATTCAGGTCTAGGGGCGTCAGGTATTTTGTCGTAGAGCGTGCCCGACTGAGTATATACTAAGTCTAAATATTGAGCACGAGCAATGACTTGCTCCTCTGTTACGACTCCTCCCTTGGCCACATCTTCCGTTATAGCCGGAAGTAATGACTTTATAAACCATTCAGCTAACAATTGATCGGGAACGTAAGTTTTCACCATCCTACGACGACGTCGCCACTCATGTATATGATCAGATATGTGAGTGGCCGTTGTCTGTTTAAAGTTGGTGAGGAGTTCTGTCCCTGTTTCATACCTTATTGGTAATTGAAAATGGGTTAAGAAAGTTGTGGCTAAGGAGCTGAAATTGTCGAAAGAGGCTCTTGGCAATTCAATGTACCATTTAGCCGCTGGACCTGTCAATGTCCTCTGGAAGAGGCGAAGTCTTATCGAATCATCATTCAAGGTGTTTGATGAACACCATAGATGGAATGTCATCACATGATTCGACGAGTCTTCACCCGGATTTCCATTAAATTTAGGAATATCTGACGGAAGTTTATGTGGAATCGCTGGCCACCAAGGGGCATAAGCAATTGGATCATTCGTCAGCCGGTTTAGATCTGGTAGTTCTAGAGTTGCTACAAAGGGCAACTGTTGATTCAGGTTAGGCGAAGCATATCCAGGATAAGATGGTATCGCCTGAGCAATGGGTCTTTGCAGACCAGCATTATGCTGACAACTTTGACAAGGTTGATGGGCGTAACCATTATAGTATAGTTGCCCATTACTTACAAAGACTTGTTGCTCAGGTCCTTGATATGATTGCTGGAAAGGCGGTTGTTGAGATTGAAGCAGCTCTGGTTGTTGGACCATTTGCTGTTGACCAATACTGGATGATTGACCAGGATGAGAAGTCACAGTACTTGTTTGAGCCTGAGTCGCTCCAGATAAGGAGGCACTACCCTGAGCTTGCGATTGAGTCGCTAAGCCAAGAGGTTGTTGTATTACAACAGGTAACGCTTGTACTTGCGACACATTCGCCATAGCAGGTGTGGTGGTAATATTTGACACAGGGTGGACTGGTTGCATAGAATATACAACTCCTGGTTGTTGAGGCAGTATTGGTACCCAACTGCTGGATGTAATTCCAGTTTGGCCTAAACTTTGTTGTGAACTCACGGATGGGCATCCTCCCGGAGGAGGTAATGAAAAGGCATATTGCCCCCCATATGGTATCAATCCGGAACTTAAGGGGATCGATTGCCCAGGTTGACCTCCAAATGGATCAATTTGGCGAGTTTCAACATAAGAAATACCAGATGATAATCCGGACGAAGAAATAGGAACTAACCATGTCATCGTCCCTGATGGGACTCCGGCTTGTTGTTGACAACTTGCCGTGACAAATGGTATACCAGCGAACATCGTTGGAGTAGCAGTAGGAGCCTCTGTTGCTGCTGTGTCGGACGACACAGTCCCGGATGTCGACGGTTGTCCAGACATATCTAGTCTATCCAAAATATTTCTTAGAGATTCTACAGGAACTTCCACTCGTGGTGGACTAACTTCGAAGATCAACGCGGGAAGGGTGATGATTATTCCGCTTAAAATAAATTTTATTAACGACACTTTTAGACACAAACTTGCTTTTTCATGTTTTAAGAGTCGAGAAAAAGCTAAAGATGACTCTAGTCGCCTTCGATGTATTAACGAGCCCGAAGTGACAAATGCTCGGTTGGACTTTTTCAGTTATAGAGTTTGAAAAATGCCAAAAGAAACTGCTCTGGAGATCTAGGCAGAGGGTGTGCCAAACCTTTCGCGAAACCACAGAATACGTTTTACGGTACGGGTGGTCGATCTTCGTGAATGCTGTATTCACTGCATCGCGATCAGTAGGGCGGCCGACACGGTTTCCTAAGGATAAAGGATAAAAGCCTATAGGGGTCTCCCAATATACGCGACGGTACGCGGGAGCACAAGTCCGTGTTAGCGCCACCGACTCTCAGGAGGAATCACCCACCTTCGTAGAGATCGACAGTCACTATGTTTAACGACGCCGGAACACGTCTCTACCTAGACCTCTAGATGTTTGCGTTAAATTCCAAAGCGTTGTTATGTAAATTGAGTTTATTTTAATGTTGATCTTTCTTAACAGTTTGCCTTTCAGGTTCGCCACGAGATGTATATATACAACTTCCTATATGCAATCTAAGAATAAGAAGCAAATCTTTTCAATCTTTCAACTTTGAAAACCTTAATCTACTTGAGGGAAAAGAAGGACACAACTTTTTCCACAGATCAAAGAACACACACTAAAATGCACATCTTCCTAAATCGTCAAGCATACAGTCAAATGCAAAATGCAAGATGCATGTATTTCTTTTCTTTTCCTTTAATGTTGATGTAGACAAAAGGAAATTGTTGTGTAATTTTCGAATTCAATTTGAAGCGTAAACAAACAAGTTTCGTCTAAATGAAAAGACACCTTACAGGTACTTGTTTCAATACTAAAAATATATGAATTCAAACCATAAGATGGAAAACAAACAAACTCAAACGGCCATGAACAGTAATAAAACTAGCTCTTAAGATCACACAGACACTTTTACAGTCCAGGATCTAAGAGGTCACAGCTATACTGGTTCGCTTTTCACAATGGGAAACTGTAACTGAAACAAGAAATACTGAAAGAACATTCACAGTTTCATCACACAACTGAGGCGGAATAATGTCAAGGAGAATGGTTTACAGCAAGTACAATGACCAGCAAGCAATCAGCAAAAATTCAGTGAAAACAGGGCTCAGATACTAAGGGAAACCTCAGTAAGACACTGGCTAACTGGACCAGCGCAGGCTCTGGTCTGTCAGTTTGATTCTCAGCGCAGTTCCCGAAGGGAGTACCTGCGCTGGAATGCAGACTTCCTGTGGACAGCCTGCACTGAGACACGAGAGTTGCGTTTACAAGGAATTCCGGGTCATAAAAAGCTCAAAAATGCACTGTTTTTGCTGAAATAAAAAGCTATAGGTCAAGTACAGGCTAAGGGATGATCAAGAGGATGAAGATCTATCACAAAGAGTAAAGAGTCTTTTGTAGATAAGCTCTTTAAATCTTGAATTTTCTCAGCAAATGAACAAGAGTAGCAGACCCTCTACTTCGCTTTTGATATAGTCAAAAGCTTTTCGATTTGGTACTCTGTTCTTCAAGAAATGAATAGCAAAATACTACAAACACCAACAAGATACTAGGCTCCCCAGCGGAGTCGCCAGTTTGTTGTGGGGAAAAGTATCCGATGCGGATGACCCTATCCCTACTCTAAAGGTGACAGTCTTTAGCAACAACTGAAAGTAAAGCTTTGATGTTTTCCTTTATGAAAGTACAGAGAGGGGGAAGAAATGATCAACCAACCTAGTATCCTTCGCTTAGTCGATCTTGATCCTCTCTCTTTGTCTCTTGTTCCCAGCTCCTTGCTCTCTTTGCCGGTCCAGCTACACACAGATCCTGCACAAAACAAGAGAGGAAACTACAAGATACATGTACTCATAACTGATGCATGGATTAGAGTGAATCAAATATACATGTAAATACAATACATCAATGCAATACAAGTATATAGGAGAACATGCAAAACTTTATTGATAGAAGTAACAGGGTTCTGAGAAGGTTACAACCAATGATGGCTCCAATCCAGCAACACCTCCCCAGCAGCAAGAACTCTCCTCTTCACCTCTAGTAAAACAATCACCCAATAGCTCTAACTGTAATCCAACAGCACCTCCTTGCTTTACATAAAATTCCAGCCTCCTTAGACCTCATAGAAGAGCTCTATATATAGGAGAGAAGAGGAAAGGATGAGTCAGCTGGAGGCTGGCATATAGCTGACTAGTGTCCTCTCCATCTTCAGTTAATCTTCAGTTCCTGTGTCCACTTGGAGATCCTTGCTTACACATGGTGATCAAGTACCTCTTACTCATCACAGGGCGAATCTTATGAACCAAGTGTCAGTTTGGAAGCTTCCTGGGCAGTTGACACCTTGCAGGATGACTGTGCCACTTGGCCAATCTCGCCCAGCGCAGGTAGCCTTCATTACTTTTGACTTCCAGCGCAGGTACAGAGTGGGACAGTTGCATTCCAGCGCAGAAGCTCAGTTAAGCAGCTGACATGATCCAAAATAAGCCTGTTTTGAAGTGTTTTCAGGTGGAGAACTGATTGGAAGTGCTGTTGTTTGATGACCTTGTTCTTTTAGGGGTAAGAACAACATGTTTAGGGACTGAGGATCCCTGTAATTATGGACATTTCATGCTCCATGCTGTGAGGCACAAAAATGTCTATAACACATGGGAAAAGGAAATGATTAGGGTTCCTTTTTATGCACATCACTTATGCTATAGTACAAGTTACCTTACTTAGCTTGCAGTTGTGTTAATATGTTTATGAGGTGAAGTTATCTGTCTAAATTGATCACCGGATACTATGCTTATCATTTTGACAAATTATCAATTTGAGGAGATTGGTTATATTTATGTGCATATTATGCTTTGTATTTTGTGGTACCACTTGGATATGAGTTTTATGGAGTAGCAAGGAGCATGGAGGTACAAGGAGTCATTTTTTTTAGTTTATGTGGTGATTACTTTAATGATGAATTATATGCAATGGTTGTTTATTTGTGATGGTTAATTCTTTTTCTGTGTTATATGTTACAACCAACAATTTGATTTGAAATGAAAAAGGTCAACAAATAAATAACACATAATGACTACTTATGATAAAATAAAGAGGAAACTTGATCGAATGGATTATAGAGGGTCCCACCTATTAGAGTCTAGTCTTAATTTAATTATTATAACAACCTTTAAAATTTTCTCCTCTTATTTATCTAATCAACTTTGATTAAAAAAACTAAAGAAAATAATCATTTTAAGCCTAAAGAAAAACTACCAAAACTGCTTGAAGCCTTCTTAAAAGAGGATAAATCTATGAAGGCAAAAGGAGAACTGTTGAGGGAGAGGTATGCTATAACTTCTGGCCACTATTTTTTATAGTTTCTCACAAACTTTGAAGCTAATCCTGATGGTGACAACAAATCTATATCATCTACGGGCAACAAGCTAGGTGACTCCTTTGAAATTACTAATTATTATTTAGGTATATTGTGTCTTTCTGATTATTTTTATTGTTGTTTGAAGGTCAAGCTAATCTACTGCCAGTGCTAACAACTAGTTATTTGCGGAAAAACAAGTTGCCCACATCTTACTCGCTTGAAGGATTTCATTTTGCTGCTACTCTTGTTTCTTGCTCGAATTATTATATATGATAGCTTTACATTGCAATAGTCTATGATTGGGTTAGTCAAAAGTCTTCACAAAGGATTGAATTTTAGAATTTTGGTTGTACTTTGTCTCATTTCAATAAAAATCGGCCATTGATTCATCAAATACATGTTTATATACCTCTCTATGTCTAATTTGTTTTATACTATTTCTCAGTAGTTTACTTAATTTTTTTTCGTAGTTTATGCTCTACATGATACAAGGTTGTTGCCCCAATCCTAATTAGCTTACTACCTTGTTTGTAATTATAACAACTTATGTTGTACAAAACCTTGGGCTCCGATTAGTTCGTTACTTTTGTCTAATCTTTCATTTTGAATTTTCTATTTATATGTTGCAATTTTTTTTATTTCAATTGTAATTATTGTACTTAATGTATATACAACTATTTTAATTGCTACTTTGTTTTTCTACACTTGATAAAAATCCAAAAAACTCATAAAATACATAAAATAATCCCATACCCCTTCATATATGAGCTAGCGTGTCTCATTATCCCGTTGTGAGAAGAATATTTGAGGGAGTTGATTTTTTAATGTTATAATAACATCAACATCTTTTTTGGCGACCATACTAGAGAACGATTCGTTCCCTCAATCTTTTGAAATCTCATTAGTTCCCTCAATATTTTGAAATCTCATTAGTTCCATGACAATTCAGTCTCCAGAACAACCTAACCTTGTCTTTTGGATCCATGATCAAACTAACATTGCTCATTCTCTGCTTGATTTTATTTTGAAAAATTCACTTTCCAATGAATAATGTGCTAGGAATTGGGCCATTATTTCCCAAGACATTGAGTTAGAGGAAATAAGATTAGCTCTAGAAAGACGAGTAAGACAATATCCCAATCATTTTTAGTTTGATATGTTTAATTCATGACAATACAATCAAATATACAACCTAGTCTTATCCCTCGATTAAATGATTAAAGGAACATTGCTAATTCCTTGATCGATTATATCTTGAATAAAGCACTTACTATTCGGGAACTAAATCCAACTGTTAGGTTGTTTAAATACTTTTTTGATGGTGGAAGTTGATTTAGCACCATCAAAAACCCCCAGGGCACACAAAATCTTTTTTGATGGTGGAAGTTGATTTAGCACCATCAAAAACCCCCAGGGCACACAAAATCATGAAGCTCGACAACTGTAACCTAGATTTCCCGAAAATTTTACAAAATCATGAAGCTTGACAACTGTAACCTAGATTTCCCCAAAATTTTGCTGGATTTTAATCAAAATCTCGCTGAAATTTCCACTATTTTTCGAGTAAAATTGTGGCCTAGTTAGACTACTCTATTTGTTATTATTAAGGATTTCAAGTTTGTGGCTTCTTCATTATTAATATTTTGTTGGGACAACTTCATCTTAACGTTTTTTGTAATTTTGTTGCCCTAACTTCATTTTAATTTTTTTTGTTATTTTCATGTCAATATAATTTTAATATCTTTTATATTTTTTGAGAACATATGATAATATATTTTAACAATATTTTAATATTAATGTTTATTTAATTTTGTTATTCAATTATAAATCCTGAAAAATTGTGCAAGCGTCTAAACTCAGTCCTTTTTAGGAAATAAGTTTTAAAAATGTGAATAACAGCGAGAGTTGATGTGTTTCTTTTGATTCGTAAAAACGTGGGTGTGTATTCTAAGTGATTGTGATAATGAGAGATACACAGTGAGAAAATTACAACGTGGCAAAACGAGGAAAATGAAATAGGCAGAAATCGATTTGGGACGGGACGGAGACGAACGCCGATAGAGGGACGGAGTAGTCGACCAACACAGCAGTGGGAACAGAGCCTTTTCCGAGAGCCGCCACTCCCTGATCTTGATCTTTGCCATACTATGTATGACCATCATCCATGTGAACCAGCAACCAGGTAGTCAGGTTGTCCACGTCATTGTGAATAATTGATCTTTCAAAGACTTTTACACCGTGAAATCATGCTAAAGTTTCACCTCACCTAACCTAGGGGTACGCAACTTTCAATTTGAGGTTAAAATTATCGAACCCGATCCACACTTACACATCTCTCCTGCTCAATTTGAGGTTAAAGTTATTTTTCTAAAGAAAGTTGCAACAATGATAATGATACACTTAACCACACTATGGTTAGTAAAGATTACGGTGGATAATGAAGTTACTAGTGGACAATGAAGGCTCACGCTAATACATATTTATCAATTCTTTAAATAGAGAAATAATTATCAATTCTTTAAATTGAGAAATAGTTATGTTTAAAATTATTTTAAATAAATATTTGAGATTAATTTTTTTTAATGGTGTTTTTTTTTTTTTTAAATTTCTTATTTTAATGTATTTGATTTTCAAAATGAAAGTTTTTGTAAAAAGATAAATTTATTCTTGCATTTCCAAAGTATTCACATTGAAATTTTGTGATCCACATTTCAAGTCATTTATTTTTTTTAAGTAATAGATTGATACAATTTAGAGCTAGTAGCAATTTGCTACTAGAGACAAGTGCGGCTTTTTCATGAGATTATTATAATGATATGTTGCTATCACATCGTATTTTTAATTTTTTATTTTCTTGTTATTGGAATTTAAGTTTCTATTTTGTCGGAATGGTTGTACTATTCATCATCCATTTCAATACAAATTCACGTCTCTATGGGATTAATAGATATTTTAATCACTTTTTGCCAGAATAGTTGCACCATTCATCACCTATTCCAACTCAAATTCACCTCTCTATGGATTAATAGATATTCCAATTAAATTTTGTGAGCAATATTCAATTAATTACATTTTTTTATACATTAGGGAGGGTAAATGTCGGCCAAACGATTTTTTCTTTCTGTGTACATTTGATTGAACATTCAATGAAGATTGTATTTGCATTGTCCGGAAGCTTATATTGTAGATAAACTTTTCACGAGTTTCCATTGGGCTTCACTTTACATTACATTTAGTTACAACGGATATGACCCATAATGGTGATGTGGTCGAGACAACTCATGACACAATTCGACATGATACTGCTAACTTGTACTCCATGACTATGGTGTCCATGTCAAGTTATTGTGTTGTTGAGTGATAGATGTACTCTTGGTGTTCTTTGTCTTCTCCTCTACATGGCATAGTGTTGTGGGGTCTTCGATGGTCTTGGTCTTGCTTAATGGTTCAATGCATGTGTTCCTTTCGATTGTTGCTTGATATGCTTGGTATGTCCATCTAGCTACAAGAAAGTCTTCTAGCATGTGCACTTCTTCTTCGTCTTGTTCGTCGTCTCGCCATGATCTATTAGTGTACATATTCCTGCAATTCATCATGATGGGACGAAATCGAATCCAAAACCTCTTAATCTAGCATGATGCAGTGTTCTCATGCTCTGGGTGACAAGGAGGGAGCATAACTCACTAAGATAACGCTTAGCGTAAATCATGTTGGAATGAGGAATTCTGGGAGCACAACCTCAACTGTCTGGAAAAAACTACACAATGACCATTGGGAGGCAGAATTGCGCATTGAAAGTCACCAGTGTCAGCTGTAAGGTGGGACCCTGAGGGGGGACACCTCTGTGCAATTTCTAGAGGGAAGATAAAGAAGAGCTGCAAAGGGACTGTTGGGTAGTTCTGCACAATTTTCAGAGGGAAGACAAAGTAGGGCTACAGAGGGACTGCTGGGAATTTTTGGACAATTTCCAAAGGGAAGACATAGCAGGGTTGCAGAGGGACCTGTTGAGCATGACTGCGCAATTTCTGGGAACAGTGCAGGACATGCAGCAAGGGACTGCTAGACATGTCTGCGTAATTTTTGAAGGAAGTGCAGAGCAAGGAAGCAAGGGTCAATTGGACAATTCTGTGCAATTTCTGAGAACAGTGTAGAGTAAGGCATCAGAGGACTAACTAGGCATGTCTGTGCAATTTTGGAGAACAATGCTGACCCAGGTCTCAAAGCAATGCAGGGTTTCGATAGGCAAGAAGGAGGCATGATGACTGTGCTTGAGAAATGCACAGTTGAGTTTGGTCATGGAGGCAGTCTTTGTGCAATTTTGGGAGGCAGACCGGTTGCTTACCTTCAGGATTGCACAAAGCAGCTGCCCTGGAGAACAACCTCAAACATTGCGTAGTTCGGGGCAACAGAGCAGGGTCAATGAGGGCAGAGACTGTGTAGTGCATCTTAGTTAGGGTCTGGTGGAATAGGGTTGTTCGGTCGGTCATATTTTCAGGAAAATGGCTAAGTGTCAAAAGCAAGTGAATTTTTGCAAACTGACATTGTGACCATACACTTAGGATACTTGATGATGGGACAACATAGACCACCATGACAACAAGACAAAACATTTCCTCAGTGAGACCGTTCTAGAGCTGAGAGAGACAAGCATGACACTTGTGATAGACCTTTGGATGATTGTGACGACACTTGCGCAACAATGCTTACAACTTTGTGTGTGAGTATGATGGTGTTTACATAGCAAATAAAACTTGAACACACAAAGACAAACCTTCAAACTCACCAGAATAAGATCGCAAGCATGAAAAAGCAATCAACATGCCAAAAGACAATAGTCGGTTAAACAAGAAAAAGTTGAAAAAGACTTCACAAGATCTCATGGGGTGAGCTCGAGTGTTTGCAACCATCAAAGGAAAAACCAAGGAAGGCTCCAAAATTTGTATGCAAGGCAAAATTTTGGAGGGTGTTGTAGCCACTACAACACCTCCAATAATGAAAAGATTGCTCCTTCATCATTGTACCTCACAACAATAGTTTTCCACATCAAACTCATTGTACTTAGGGATAGTCCAAGCAACCCTCACACCGATGAAAAACCACTTACATTCATTGAAATTATGTTTACTATAATCATTTTCCAAAACTAGCCTTCATCAACCTAGCAATCATCACATAAAGGCACAACCACATACCTCCTTTACATCACTGCACAACCATGAAGAAACTTGGCCTAGGAACTCAGATAATAGAGGTATTTTGGCCCTCTTTAGGGCTCTTGTGGTTACTTCAACAGGTCCCTTCTCAATGGATATATCACCCTTAAACCTCATGGTCACCTCATACACAGGCCCTGTACTTTTTGCGGATTACTTGAGAGAATTTGACCCTCTATTCTACTTCACCATAGACCTTATGGCCCCTTAGTACAGAACTAGACAAGGTATTGACCCTCCTTTAATATACAACAAACAAGCTTGACCCTATAACACAGAGATGATCCCAACCATGTGCACAAAACCATATAAAACACTCCTCCAAAAACTCTTCCTAACTTAGCCAATCCATATCACAAGAGAAAAAGGAAAACTCATCCTTCTCTTCAACTCGAGCTAGGAACCTTTAGTTCTGTGGCTATCTTAGATTATTCTTCTCTTTGATGAATTGCACTTGTGATCATGTGAAAAAATTAGCTTGAACTCCCTTCTAATTATACTGATCTTAAGGGTGCACATTAATCCCCAAGGATCATGTCTTGTAGGCCAAGCCAACATGAGCCTACACATAAAAACCCCACTAACTCGAGAAATAAAATTCCTTTCATTTGTATTTCACCACTCTATGGAAGCCTTAAGTGCTTCTTAGTCCTTCAAGGGTGCCCCACATGCTTTCAATGATTAAACAATTATTTTACACCTTGGTCTTGCACCTACAACTTTGGGTACAAAAACCATCACTTGGGTACATTATCCATGAAGCTTCATTTTCATGGGCCAACTCCTCACAAACCCAATACCCCAATGGTTTTGGCAATACCTCCCAACCTACACATTTCAACACTCCCTCTTAGCGAGGGAAGTACTTCCACCACTCTGAAGTATCTCATCATCATCAATGCAACTAGCCCAATCTCTAGCGTTCACCACTGCAACATATCCTATAGAATGAACCACACTATCCTTAGTAGTGTCCCTACCTCTAAAAAAATCTCACTTCTTCTTCTTCTCAAATTCCTTCAAGCCATTCATGGTTCCTTCTTGCCAAAAAAAGTTCCCTTGCTCCCCACTAACCATGTGATCTTCTTGGGTTGCAGATTCTCCCTCTAAACCTACATACTCTCACTTGAGCTTGACTCCCTCTAAGTGTCAGGAACCCGCTTCTTCCATTGATCTATAGGCTTTCCCATCAACAAATATAGACCATGCTCCCTAACTCCAATGATAGCTCCAACAATGTTAGAGTCTCTAGGCTTGAGCTTTGTTTTTCCATCTAAGAAAATCACCTCAAACCCCTTTGCCTCGATTACTGAAACATACAACACGTTGTATCTGAGCTCTGAAGGCCACAATACATCTTGAACTCTCAATTTCTCACATGAATCCATCTTGAGTGGCACAACACCTAACCCTTTAAAAACTTCTTGACTCTTGTCGCCAACCTCCAGGTGTAATTTTGAGTCCAATTTAGTTAGAGTCTCCAAAAATTCACGTGAACTTGTCATATGATTTGACACTCTATCATCCATGTAACATGCAACTTTTTCAATGGTACCCTAGAGAAAATTCCTCCTTAAAACTTCTTGAGAATTCATCCATCTTAGAAGATGCAAAACCCTAACTACTTCCTTCCCCTTCCTCTTCTCACTATCTCCCTTCTTCTTCCACAGACACTTTCTCACATAATGACCATATTGGCCACAAGTATAACACTTCAACTTGCTCAAGTCCTTCTTTTATTTTCCATTCATCTTCCCTGCAAGAGCCACATTATCATCAAAATAATTCTTCCTCTTATGAAGATCCTTGTCCTGCAGTTCTTCCTAGATGAAGTCATCCCATAACCTGTTCCAATATTGAAGATTTTATCGAGCCCTATTCCCTTTGATAAATGACTTCAATTCCTTGAAAAATCCCTTCAAAGCATTACTCACTAGTTGAGACTCTTGAACACTTTCACTGATGGAAACAAGCTCATCTCAAACTTAAGAAAGTCTCATAAGACATTGATCCACGCCTTCACCATCCAATATCTTGTTGTTCTTCAACTTCTCTCTCAATACCAACAATCGGTTCTCATTATTATTTTGGAACAAATCTTGAAGAGCTTTCCACATCTCATGGACAATGTTCTTCCTAGTTAGATGAGGTATCAAGTGATACTTGACAATGTCTAGGATGTTCAACTTCTCCTTCATATCCAACTCCTCATACAATTCCAACTCTATAGGATCTATCAGTTTCTTAATCTCCTTGTCGGTAAACTCCCAAATCTTGTTTACCAACAAAACCAGCTTGATCCTTTCCTTCCAAGGACTATAGTTGGATAAGCCATCCAGTCTATCTTCGTAATTCAAACTTGTTACCAACTTCACCATGCTACTAGTCCTTCAACAACAAGGCAACCAAAGCCATCTTGAGTTGTACATTCAACCTGTACTATCAATTGTCCCTTCAAAGTAGCTCTAATATTATGTCTATTTTTCCTTGGAACTTTAGAATCATGTATATGTCTAAAACATGATCACAAACACACTAAAATTCCACAACACCAAGCACTTTGCACAATGAAATATGTACAATAGTGAATCAATAAAGTAAACAATATTTTTTCAACCTAAGACCTTTTATATTATAATATTTAATACAAAAAACATAGGGATCCCATACTAGGGATCATGTCCCTTACAAATAACCCTAATACAACAACAACTAGGGCTTGATGTCAACAACTTATGACTATAAATATACCCTTTAACAAGACACACTTACTTACTTGTTGAAGGAGTGATCAACTTATCACTTTCAGTCCACGTGCCTTGAACACCTAGCAGGTCCTTTTCCACCTCTACTATAGCTCACAATTAGTTTTTTTGCTCTAGAATTTGCTTGTATCTTCAGCTAACCAAAACGACTTCTATCAATCCACTTGGTTCTCCAAGAAGACTGAACATAGGTTTCCTTCCAAGAATCCTTTGTTGCTACAAAGGTTTATAAGAATCATTCTAGCAATGCTTTGCCACAACAAAATTCACTACATATAAGGTCTTGGAAGGTTTCCCTCCAACGATGATAAGATTTCTCCTTTATCATTATACTTAGGGCTTCAAAGAGCATCCCTTGCAACAATAATTTTCCACATCAATCTCATTATACTTAGGGCTAGTCTATTTGACCCTCACATCAATGAAAACCCACTTATAATCACTAAATTTAGGGCTACTATAATCAATCTCCAAAACCAAGCTTCATCAACCTAATAATCATCACATAAAGACACAACCACATACCTCCTTCATGTCACTACACAACCATGAAGAAAATCGTTCGAGGAGATCATATAACATACGCATTTTCATCCCTCTTTAGGGCTCCTGCAGCTACTTCAGGAGGTCCCTTCATTGCAACCATATCACCCTCAAACCCTATGGTCACCTCATATATAGGCCTTATACTTTATGCGCATTACTTAAGAGACTTCGACCCTCTATTCTACTTCAGCATAGGCATTGCAACCCCTTAGTCAAAAACTAGACAAGGTCTCGTCCCTCCTTTAATATATAAAAAACAAGATCGGTTCTTTAACACATATATGATCCCAACCATGTACACAAAACCATGTAAAACACTCGTCTAGTAGCTCTTGCTAACTCATCCAAATCCAGGTCACAAGAGAAAAAACGAAATTCATCCTTCTCTTCAAATCCAACTTAGGCACCTTTAGGTCTCCAACTATATTAGATTAGTCTTCCCTTTGATGAATTGAACTTGTGATGATGTGACAAATGAGCTTGAAATCCTTTCTACTTATAGCGATCTTAGGGTTTCACATTAATCCCCAAGGGTCATGTATTGTAGGGCAAGTCGACATGAGCCTACACATAAAATTCTTGCTAACTTTGGATGTAAAATTCCTTCCATTTGTCTTTCACCACTCCATCGAAGCTTTAGGTTCCTCTTAGCCCTTCAAGGGTGCCCCACATTCTTTTAATGATTAAACAATTATTATACACCTTGGTCTTGCACCCACAACTTTGGGTACAAAACCCATCACTTGGGTACATTACCCATGGAGCTTCATTTTCATGGGTCAACTCCTCATAAACTCTGTACCCTAGGGGTTGTGGGAGTACCTCCCAAGCTACACATTTTAACAATGTGGACCTAATGAAGCAACCTGGGAGATTGAAAAACAAATAAGGGTACTATACCTAATTTTGTTTAATGATTAAGCAGATGTAAGGGATGCGATAATAAATCTTAGTTTTGTTCTTTTCATTTCTAGTTATAGAAACATCGATGATGGTGTTCCTTAAAGGGTGCGGGGTTTGTAACATTCCCACCTTTCGACCCCCTATTTTTTTATATGTGGTTGTAATTGTAAAGGACAATGTTGCAACCACAATTGGCTTATACAATATTGTAAAAAAAATCAAGTATTAAACTATTTTCTTGAAAATAATGAAAATATGAAATGTTGGGCTGAAGAGAGGGACACATGGATCCAAGTTTAAGGGAGAGTGGAGAAGTGGGAGAGTGGAATCTGGTAGATTAATAGATTGAACCACCACCTAAAATTTGGAAAGATGTTATTGGATGGAGGAAAGTATGAACATTTTGTTCCACAATGTGAGTGAAGGTGAAGTTTTGTAGTCTTGCAAGATATGAAGGGACTCAAGGAGAAATAAGAAGCAAGAAGGAAAAGAAAAACAACCAGGAGAAGAGAGGAAAATAGACAAAGAAGCACAAGACATTGGACATGGAGCTCAAGAGCAATGTTGGAGTTGAAACTAAGTTCTATACTTTGAAATTGGGGTGTTTTCCCTTGTATTTATGTGTCGGGTGTTTTCCCTTGTATTTATGTGTCGAGGTCAATGGACTGTGTATGTCGAAGCCTGACTCACTAGTGGTAGGTTCAAAGGAGGATTGAACCATGAGTAATTGTTGAGTAAGTTGATAAACCACTAAGTGCTCGTTGAATAATTTGATAAATCACTTAGTGCTTGTTGAATGGGTTGATAAACCACTTAGTAGGGTGTACTGAGCAATTGTGGTGCTTTCGATGAGACTGATAAACTACCTGTACAATAGGCTCTTGTAGTGCTTGCTTTGAAAATACAACTAATAAAACACCTAATAGTGGATTCAGACTCTTGGAATTGAGAAATACCCTAGTTGAGCTTTGGGTAAATTCCCTAAGTAAGCATCCCCTCATATTTTAGATCTGGCTAAAGGGTGGTTAGTTGCAAGAAATATTGTGGTATAGGTGGCCTATGGTTGGGTGGAGAGTTGAAGTCCCTTCCTTAGTTGCCTCCCATTTAAAGTTAATAAGTATAATGACTTATGCATGAATGAACTATGGATGACGAAATTGTTTGATATGTTAATGACAAATTTATGGTTCAACACTCCTCATGGAAGGTTTTTGAAGTCATTGCATGTTCATGATGAATGAGTTTCCTTATTTATCTTTATGGTTATGTGAACTTCTAACACTATGTGATGTTTAGTATCTTCATGAACCGTAGGGTTACTTATATGAATATATTTGGTTGTATGACGTTTTTCTACTAACTTGTTATTACAAGTGTTTACATCCATCTAACATGTTTATGAATTTAATGGTTCATTTCCATACTTAAGATTGTAACCTGTCTCATATGTTGTAAAGGCAACTTATGTTGTGTGTTAAATGAGGATTCAAATTGTGTTGATGGTCATTTGCGTTAGGAGTTATGCAATGATTCTATGGTTTCTGCACACTTGCATATTGTTGTGATATCTTGAAATTTAGTGATCAAAGCTTGGGTTAAAGCTTTCTTAGTAAATATGGATTTTGGAGCCACTTCTTTCTTTTACCTACACTGTAAGGTAAGTTAAGCTTTGTTGGTACCTTGTAGATCTTGTGAACATGGAATAGCACCTATGAAGGTTTGTGCCTTAGGATTTGGCCATAGTACCAAATATCTAGTGTTTTGGTAGAAGTCTTGGTCTTGAGGAAATTTTTTGGTAAATTAACTTAAGTTTCTTTCTTTGCGAGCCTTATTAATAATCCAAATTTGATTCGGGTTCAGACGGTCCTCCTAATGGACTTTATATCTAGGTTGAATATGTATTCATTTTCCTTATGTTAATTGTATCTGGATATCTGGGAGGGAAGATCATAATTTCATTCATGGATGCATTTGAGAATCTAGGCATCATAATGGACAAGGCATGTGCTGATCGAAAGTGGTCTAGATTTAGTTTGGACCAAATTTTGTGGTTAAGTGCAATTTGTAATTAGAGATCCAAGGTGGGGCCGAACATTGGCTATTCACATGTGTAAAGGACAAATTCTTTCTCATGAAGTTGAAAGTGCATCTGCAATCCTAGGAATCCAAATGTAGGCGAGTTGTGCACATGCTAGGGGTCCAAGATAAGGCTGGGATTAGATTTGTATTAAGTGCATCTAAGATCTAGGGAATTTGGATGTGGGTGAGTTTGTGTAGTCATGAGAGGCCCTAGATAAGACTGGGGCAAAATTTCTATTAAGCGACATAACATACGGGGGTGGCAAGTGGTGCACATGCTTCTGAAGCCCCATATGTCTGCAAAGCCAAATCTCCCATGATGAAGTTAAGTAAATCTAAAAGTATAGGGTTTCGGGGCATGCCAAAAATAGACAATTACATGACACCCTAGATTACTCTAGAACCATATATAACATGAAATCATTACAAAACACAATGGGGAAGGGCTAGGTGGGGCCACACCTGAGTTGATGTGGCAATGCCATGGGGATTTGATAGGGACCATATTGATGCCATGTTGGAGCCCATTGATTATGTTGACCCCAATTAAGTTGATGTGGTGAGGCCACACAACCCACATGTGGATGCCACATGGTAGTGTTCTAATGATGTGGATTTGTGTCACGTTGATGTGGTAGTGCCACATGAGTGCCACGTGGCAACTGAATGCTGACATGGCCTAATATGATTGGATAAACTTCAAATGGGCATGAATTTCAATCTAGGTGTCAGATTGAGATAAAATTTATATCGTTTAAGAGTTATCGATGAGTTGAATGCAATGGTGGCATTCATTTTGAGTTTGGATGATGTTGCAAAAAGAATATTTTTTGTAACCTCATCTTCATAACAGACCTTGGAGGTCAAGTTAATTTAATAAGTAGCACTTCTCCTTGCCCAAGATAATACAAGGGGGTGGGAGGGAGTGCTACATCCACCTCCTTCGATAAAAATTTCTATGTAGACTTCTAACCTCCTTTACACGTTGCTCTCCTGATTGAGAAAAAGGTATCATGTACCTGCTTTTGCAAAAAGAATTAGGGTCTTTAATAGGGGACCATTACATTTCCCCTCAACACATTAAACTTAAAACCTTATTGAATCTAACATCTTAATCATCTAATCTCTACATTTTCTCATGTTCCTTTATATAATCTTTTTTTTTTTGTAAGTCTAAGAGTCTCCCTTTTCATGTTCTTCTCCCTATTGAAAATCTTGTAACAAGTTCTCATGTGCTAAATTTTAAAACTCGATTTTTTTTTATAGAGTATGAAAATGGAGCACATTTCTACCCAATATACTTGATTCATAATTTTATATAATGAAATATTATAACATTTTCAAAATATCATTTTATAATACAATTTTATTTAAACTTTCTATTTTAATTTAGTAGTCATCATAATTTCTATATATATATATATATATATATATATATTTTATCTAATATATTAACATATTGTCATAGTTTTATCCTAAAAGCTAGTTTAATCAATTAATTTTTAAATAATTGTCCACTTGGAGTAGCTTAATTGACAATGGATGTGGAAATGAAGTTTTATTGAATTAGAAGTCTTGGGTTCAAATCTTGTGCTATCCCGTGATTGAAATGAAAAGTTGAACATAATAAAAATATATTCCTACCAAACTTACAAAAAAAAAATTAAAATAATCATTATTTTTATCTATTTTACCAAATCTTTGATGGTGAAATATTTCAGAGTCTAAAGAAGACAATAGTCAGTAACGGTTGCGCAGTACTTAGAGTTGTGATGGAATAATTGATGATACAAAGGCTTTTTGCTCACAATGGTCAAAGACTCTATAAACTCTTATATCATGAAGTCAATACTCACCCACCATTTCACGTGGGTGCAAGTCGTTGAATGATGGATAGTTGAATGAGTTGAGTTGTACACAATGAAGTCATGGTAACGTTCACCTAATCCATTGGTACGCAACTTTGGTTGTATCATCAAACCCCATTCACATTACACATCTCTCAAATTGTTTTTCTTCCAGAGAAAATTGCAACAATGATAATGAGGTTAAAATTATTTTTCTTCTAGAGAAAATGGTAACAATCATAATAATACGCGTAACCATACTATGGTTAGTGAACATTAGTGAAGACTTTTAAAGGAATAATTGATAATCCAAAGGCTTTTACTGGCAATGATGAAAGACTCTGGTATAGTGAAGTAGACAGTCACGTTGTCCACGTCATTGTGAATATTTGATCTTTCAAAGACTTTTACACCGTGAAATCATGCTAAAGTTTCACCTCACCTAACCCATTGGTACGCAACTTTCAGTTTGAGGTTAAAATTATCAAACCCCATCCCCTGGCTCAATTTGAGGTTAAAATTATTTTTCTAAAGAAAGTTGCGACAATGATAATGATATACTTAACCATACTATGTTTAGTAAAGATTATGGTAGATAATGAAGTTACTAGTGGACAATGAAGTCTCACGCTAATATAATTTTATAAATAGAGAAATAGTTATCTATTTTTTAAATTGAGAAATAGTTATTAGTTGAAAACTATTTTAAATAAATATTTTGAGATTTAAATTTTTATTGATTTGTGTTTTTTGGCAAGTTTTTGATTTTAATGTATTTGATTTTCAAAGTGAAAGTTTTTGTGAAAAAATAAATTTATTTTTACATTTCCAAAATATTCATATGAAAGATTTTGTAGTCTAAGTTTCAAGCCATCAAGTGTATTTGATCTCTTTTTTTTTAAGAAAAATAATAGATCACAACTTATCCCACCTGGATGGGACGGCTAGTGATTAGCCTCCCCACCCGGGTTCGACCCGCGATACATGCGGGCACTGCAGTGCAGGCGATTGTGATTGTTAAGTCGTTGTTTGATGTGACATATGTACGGTATATTCCGATGTAATATTGAACCATGATGTATATATACAACTTCTTTCATAGGGGATTTCCCTTCTAAAAAATCTTAGAGTTAGTAGCAATTTGCTGCTGAAACAAGTGCCACCTTTCCATGAGATTATTATAATGATATGTTGCTATCACATCATATTTTTAAATTTTTACTTTCCTTTTATTGGAATTGAAGTTTCTATTTTGTCCGAACAGTTGCACCATTCAACAAATTCACCTGGGATTAATAGAAATTCCAATCAAAATTTGAAACTTTTTGCCAAAGTTGCACCATTCATTACCTATTTCTTTATGTGTACATTTGATTGAACATTCAATGAAAATTGTATTTGCATTCTCTGGAAGCCTTATAGTACTCTCCCTCGTTCTTTATCAATAATTCTATGCTTTGTAGGATAACTTATGCTAAGTGCGGTGTGACTACTCTACCATCGACTATAGAGATTCTTAATGATGTATATATACAACTTTTTTCATAGGGGATTTCCCTTCTAAAAAACTTAGAGTTAGTAGCAATTTGCCGCTGAAACAAGTGCCACCTTTCCATGAGATTATTATAATGATATGTTGCTATCATGTCATATTTTTAAATTTTTACTTTCCTTTTATTGGAATTGAAGTTTCTATTTTGTCCGAACAATTGCACCATTCAACAAATTCACCTGGGATTAGTAGATATTCCAATCAAAATTTGAAACTTTTTGCCACAGTTGCACCATTCATTACCCATTTCTTTATGTGTACATTTGATTGAAAATTCAATGAAAATTATATTTGCATTCTTTGGAAGCCTTATAGGACTCTCCCTCGTTCTTTATCAATAATTCCATGCTATGTAAGATAACTTATGCTAAGTGCGCTCTGACTACTCTACCATCGACTATAGAGATTCTTAATTCACTGCTATCACACATTCATAATGGAAATTGAGCACCGGATTCCACAAACATGCAATGTATTTCCAAATTGGGCTGAATCGGTCAAAATAACTCGAAAAAATCATAATTGCTTTAAAATTGAGCTGAATTATGGGTAAACTTTTATTCGTGTAAAATGTTTTAAGAATTTGAAAGAATTAGGTGGAGGACGGACCTCAATATTGAACAAGCACTGCGAGAAGCCAACTCGATAGGATTCGATATAAAAGTAAGTGCCTATCTAATTGATTAAGTTACATACTATAAATAAAATAGATTAGAAAAAGGATTAAAATAAATTTATTAATAATATAGCCAAAAAGAAAGATTAAAACACATTCATTAACCATATGAATTTAGATTAGAAAAAGGATTAAAACAAATTTATTAATAATATAGGCAAAAAGAAAGATTAAAACACATTCATTAACCATATGAATTTTTTAAAAACTTAATAGGATACCTATAACATCATGGTAGATCGGTATGGATGGAGCTAGTATGGGAGAGTTTGATAGTTAGATATTGAGAAGTTTAGTAATTAATTTTTATATAACTTTTTTGTTTTTTTTAATTTGTTTCAATTTGATTTTTTAATATATAATATTGAGTTTAAAGCTAAACTAAATAATTATAATTTTCATAATAATTTTAAAATAATTATAATTTAATTTTATAATAAAAAATAAAAAATTTAATTGTTTGTTGTTGTAATTATTGAAGTAACATGAAAAAATACCTTAACATAGTATCCAATCGCTTCTATTTAAAATTTTATAAACCACATTTAATTTAATTTTAATAATATATTAACTAAATAATTAAATCATAAATCTTTAAAATTAGACTTCACTAAATATATAATACTTTAAAAACAATTTTTTTTAAATATGTATTCTTTAATAAAATATAAAAAGATGATAGTAGACCAGGTATTTCCACTAAACACTCGCCGCGCAAGTCGGAGAGACAGACCGACTAAATATGCATGATATAAATGTTCCAAAGACTTCTTTTTTTTTAAGTTAAATTATTTGTATATTCAAAGCATATTTTTGAATTTAAAAAAATAACTATTTGAAAAAAAAATGATAAATTTGATAGAAACTTCCCACCATAAAATAATAATTAAACAACCCTTCTAAAATTTTAATTGGAAGATTGTCAAAGAATCACAATTTTTAATTTTTTAGTTTAACAAATAGATCTAGTCAGACATCTAGATATCTGTGTATTTATTCATATTGAATTACTTACATCGTATGCATATAGAGTAAAATTTGTCTTTTTTACCTTTTATCTAAAGGCTATACAGAGTTACCAACCTTCCATCACGCAAAGGAAGGTTGACTTGACATGTACTCACAATGCTATATTTTTGAGAGACCGTCGAACAGTCGAAGCCCACCTTTGTAGGGTATAGTTGGACCGAAATCAAAATTTAATTAATTTCCTGCCTTGCTTCGAGATGGTGATTTCATCACACAAAAATATCCTCATTTACATTACCACTCTTCATATATTAATAAAAATCGAACAGTGTGCATGTAGTATTAGAGAATTTAGCATTCAAGCTTCGTGATATTCTCTTTGAAAGCCCTCTTGTAATTGAACCAAAAGAAGTGAGGTGAGTTTTTTAAGTGTCATATACTTCAATATTAAAGTGAAGCTATGGATAGATATTTATAACGTTCTTCCAGCTGCAAAAATGGTAATCTTCATTTGAATGAATCATTTATTACCACGACAATAAATATACCACAAGAGATTGGAAGGAATATTATATAACAATGAATATATATATATATATGTATATGATAATCTTTATTGTAAAAAATGAGAAAGATTATATCTATATATATATTATCGGTGTATTTATGAGAAAACAATTAATTGAACTCTCGTTATAATTTATAGTAAGAGTATCTAGCTTTGAAGAATATGTAGGGTTAGCAAGTTGTAAATTTTTGGGTAAACTGCGAAATCCTAGGCTTGGAAAATGAAAGGTTATGGCTGTTTTCTATAGTAGTGACCATTTCACAATAGAAAAAAAGTTAGGTTCATGGATGCAAAAACAAAGAAATTAGGTTAATGGCAGCAAAATCACATCCATAGTACAATTTTTTTTTTTTTTTTTAAAGATCCCTCAAATGAATTCTTACCACGCTCTTCTGTTCTGTTTTGGATGTTGCAAATTCATTTACTTCCCTGGGGAATTCTTTTGTTTATGCTAATATCCTGATTAAAAACTAAATCAAGGTGTAATGTATTACTTAGGCTTCAAAGTGGCACACACGAAGATTCATTTTCCATTGTCAGTTGGTTGGAAAGGGAAGAGCTTTTATAATGATTATGTAGCATGCTCACCCTCTGCAACTCCCCCATCATTTGAGGTCTCCCTGAAGAAATGGTAGGAAGCCTAAGCACCATGATGTAACATGTAGAAGAAGATATTGGAACAAACGTATCACATTTTGTAATGTGCCACTTTGGGTAGGCGAGATTCCCACCTCCACCATCACGTCTCCATGCTTCTTTGAACTTGTTGGGTGTGCGTTATATTCTTTCCATGATTAGCCACATACGCACCTACCTATGGTTTTGTGCTTAGGTTTCGTACATGGTTTTGGGCATGATGGTTTTTTTCCCATGGTATCTTGTAGATTTGATCAAGGGAACTACGATTATGTTCTAATCTAGGGTTAATGGATTGGGGTTTATGAATGCTTCGGCATGTATATATATGTGTTGTAACATTGAAAGGAATAGAATGAAAAATCAATCTGGTAATCCTGGTTTTGGGGTCCAGAGGAAAATATCTGTGTATATCTGTTTTATGTTTTTATGTTCTCGCCATTGTTTATTTTCTGTTTTTTAAGAATTCATTTGTAGACAATTTCTATATAGGGTTAAAAACTACATTTGGTATCAGATTTGTTTCGGCTTCAAGGGGACTCCTTTGCTGCTAAGGGGTTTTGCTTGGGCTTGTGGTAGACTCTGTTCAATGGGAGATTTGCAAGATCTATTCTTGTGGTGAAATAAGATGACAAGCAGTGGAAAGATAGAGATCGATAAATTTAATGGTCAGAGTTTTGAGTTGTGGAAACTCAATATGGAGGATCTACTGGTGGATAAAGATCAGTGGATCATGGTAGATCCAGGTACTAAATCAACGACAATGTTAGCTGAAGACTGGACGAAGCTGGATCGGAAGGCAAAGAGCACAATACGATTGTATATCTCAGACTCAATATTGTTGAATGTATTAGGGGAAGCTATGGTGAAGGCTTTGTGGGACAAGTTAGGGACTTTGTACCACTCTAAGATTGTTCCTACGGAAAAAGTTGTATAAATTGAGGATGAAGCATGGAGACTTGGTGACAAAGCATCTAAATGCCTTTAATATTGTGGTAAGCCAATTGTTATTTGTTGATATTAAAATTTCAGACGAAGGTAAGTGCATCGGTTTGTCGTGTTCTCTACCAGATTCATGGGAGAGTCTGGTTGTTGCAATAGGTAGCAATATAACTACCTTGAATTTTGATGAAATAGTATGATCCTTGTTGTCAGAGGAGTTGAGACTGAAAAATATGGAGGGCTAGAATGGAGATGCCTTGTCTGTATGAGGATAGTCCCAGAACATAAACAAAAATAAGTACTTGAGTGATAGATCTAAATCTATATGGAGATCTAAATCTCCAAGAAAACTTGTAAAGGTGTGCTGGAAATGCTAAAAGGAAGGGCACTTCAAAAAGGACTGTACAACTAAAGCTCTTGAGAAGGAAATGGATCTGATGATGCTCCTTCTACAGAGGTGAAAACCACCCCAGATAAAGGTGGGGATATGTACTTGGTTTCTTTTTCAAGTACACATGTAGATCATGAGGTATGATTGATTGGCTAAGGTTCATCCTTTCACTTCACTCCCCATAGGGAGTGGTTCTACGAGTATGAGAAATATGACGGTGGTGATGTATTCTTAGAAGATAATAGGAAGGCTAGAATCATCGGATGCGGAAAATTCAAGTTGGAGTTGCAAGGTGTAAGGATTAGAACACTTCTGAGTGTCCTGCATATTCATGCATTAGCCAAAAATATGATTTCTATATGCAAGATGGATGATGCAGGTGTAAAAACAATGTTCAAGAAAGATACTTGCAAGATGGTTTAGGGAGCACTGTTATTGATGTCGGGAGTTTGGATTGGAACTCTATACAAGCTTTTGGATAGTACAATTATTAATGGGTCCAATAGTTCTGTGGTTCCTGAAAGTGGAGCAGAAAATCTAGTGGTCTCTGGAGAAAAGAACATGCTATGGCATCAAAGGCTTGGACATATTTGAGAGAAGTGCCTTCGAATACTCATGGTAATGGTATGTCTAATTGCTCTCTAGATTTTGATTTCTGTGAAAATTGTGTATATGGGAAGCAAAATCAGGTGAGTTTCCCCTTTGGTACTAAGAGGGCGAAAGGGGTATTAGAGCATGTGCACATTGATGTGTTTGGACCTGTGTTGGTTCCGTCATTGGGTAAGTTTGTGTAATATGTATAATTTATATATGACTTATCAAGGAATACATGGATATATTTCCTCAAGAAGAAATATGAAGTCTTTGACAAGTTTAAAGAATTTAAGGCTCTGGTAGAAAACCAGACAGAGAAGAAGATAAAGGTGTTGAGGACGGATAATGGTGGAGAGTTCCGCAAGAAGGAATTTGAAGAGTTCTGTAAGAAGTGTGGTATAGAACGACAAAATACTACTCCATACACACTTCAACAAAATGGAGTTGTAGAAAGAATAAACATGATGTTGATGGAAAAGGAAAGAATCATGCTCAGTGGTGCCGCGTTAAGACAAGAATTTTGGGTAAAGGTGGTAGAGATTGCATGTTACCTAGTTAATAGATCACTTTCATCATCATTGGAGGATAAGTCTCAACTTGAGGTATGGACTGGTAAGAAACCCTTTCTTTGACATCTGAGGGTATTTGGATGTGATGCATATGTACATGTTCCAAAGGAGAAAAGAACTAAGTTGGATAGTAAATCTGAATGGTGCTTGTTTATTGGGTATAAGGACGGTTTAAAAGGTTATAAGCTTTGTAACCCAAAAACAACGAAGGTTGTGTACAACCAAGATGTGGTGTTTAGACAGGTGAAATATGTTATTAAACATGAAGTCCTACCAAAGGAAACTGAGAAGATAGAGTTTGAGCTAAAGGAGGAAGAATCATACTCTACAATAGAAGAGGAATCAAAAGATGAAGAGCCACAAACTCTAGCCGTAAGAAGATCAGTTCGAGAAAGGAGACAACCAGAAAGGTATAATCCATCTGCTTTTTGTTCAAATTTTGCTTGATCTATTACTGATGATGATCCCATAACTGTTAGGGAGGCAATAGATTTAGAGAATGGAAATCTTTGGAAAGAGGCCATGGTTGATGAAATGACATCTTTGGACAAAAATGAGGCTTGGGATCTGGTGGAGTTTTCGGCTGGAAGGAAACCCATTGGAATCAAATAGGTGTTTAAGAAGAAGTTGAATGCAAAAGGCAAGGTGTATAAATACAAAGCTTGGTTGGTAGAAAAAGGTTATTACCAAGTGACGGGAATTGATTTTAGTACTATTTTTCTCTTGGATCCAAGGTAGCTTCTATTAGATTAATTTTATATGTTGCTGTTGCTTTTGATTTTGAGGTAGAACAGATGGATGTGAAGACAAATTTCTTCACAGGGATCTGGAAGAGGAGATATACATGAAGCAACATGAGTTCTTTGCGGTGAAGGGTAAGAAAGAACTGGTATGCAGGTTAAAAAATTCTTTGTATGGGTTAAAATAGTCACCAAGGATGTGGTATCATAAATTTGATACATTTATACAGGGACTTGGCTTCACCAGAAGAAAATCAGATCACTGTGTGTATTTTAAATTAATTGGTGACTGTGTTATTTATTTGGTCTTATATGTGGATGATATGTTGTTGATTGGAAATGACAAAGAAATTATCAAGTAATTGAAGACCAAATTTTCCTCCAAATTCGACATGAAGGATCTCGGTGCTGCAAACTATATTTTGGGCATGGAAATTAATCGAGATCGGGCAAAGAGGAAGCTCTAGTTAAACTAGAGGAAGTATGTCGAGACAATATTGCAGAGGTTTAATATGAATGATAGTAAACCGTCGAAGGTTCCTATTCATGTAGGTGTAAGCCATCTACTGAACAGTGTCCCAAGACATAAGAAGAGGAAGAGGACATGTCTTGTGTTCCATACGCAAGTGTAGTCGGTAGTTTGATGTATGCAATGGTCTGTGTTGGGGTCTAGGTATGAACAATTTGTCAACCCTTTTCCTACGTTAATTCATCAATCCGGGTGTGTACTCTTTTCAAGGTAATGTGCAAGGTATATGCAGGAGCAAGATTACACTCTACATCAACCAAGGGTTCGTGATTAAGAAATCAAAGCATCACTGTAACAATAATGGAAATGAACTGCAGAACTTAAAAAGGCATTCACAACAATCTATGTAATCTGCAAAAACAATAAGGAAATAGATAAAACAAGTAAAACAACACACAAAAAGGAAACACGCAGCACCTGATCAGAAGAGCACGCCCAACTCTCTGATCAGGTCTGCGTTTACTCACAATCGAAGATAGAACAACAAAGTGTTTATATTTATTAATCTGCAGAAAACTGTTTCAATACATATACTGGTACGGCTAACCCTTCGCATAGGAACGATCCATCTTTTATACAATATAGGGGGTGATAACATCTTCCCCAAAACCTAGCAACTACATGCCCAAAAATATACATTAGTTCAAGACAGCACTAGTGCCGAGAGAGCGAGAACATAAATGATCCAAAATGGATTGGAAACAACCGCAAGTTGGTTATGCTATTTTAGTGCTGCTGAATGGCTACTGTGAATCGCGGAACTACCGCTATATGCCAATAGATCAACACCTGTTCTCTGGAATCTGGGGACATAACAAGTTTTAGTGGCTCGCATAGGTAAAACTCTCGTGACTTTACTTCATTAATTAAATATTCCAAGAGACAGAGAAATGAGGGTTACCTCATAGGTTTAGCATAATAGATACATGTTAATGAGTGAAAAAAGGATGAAAAGATGAGTGGAAGTGTAGGGAAAAGGTAAGTAGATTTGGTGCCCAAAATCTCCCCCGAACTAGCCTTCTGCATGCCCTCATGCAGCTCGCCGACTCTGCAGGTCTAGATTGCATAGACTGTGGGCCTTGTGAAGATGGGAGAGATCATATTCCTCTGCCATGTCTGTTCTTGGAACCTTATACCCTTTCGAAATACGAACTTCCTTCCACTAATCGTTTGGTACATTATATGCTGGGGTATAGTGCTCTGCTAGCAACCAAATGACAGGGAACTGGAACTGGATTCCCATCCACCGGACCCCACATGTTTGGATGCATGCCATGTATCTTAGCACCCTGCTTAGTTCCCATGCAAAATATGGTGCTCCAAACGGTTCCCTATTCTGGAAAGACGTGGGTGGCATCATCCACCTTTTCTGGCAACTGTCAAGGGCCTCATCTTGAAACACGAATATTTATTTGACACAAAGATCAATGCACCACTTTTGTGTCCTCATCATCCATTCTCTGTTTCCCTCAATTTCTAAAAAGGTGTTGTGCTTATTATACATAGTCACTAACCGCTCGTGCTCCCCTCTCATCATAAAATGCTTTGTGGTCTGATTTGACTCAAATGTATTGGAAGACTTCTACTAGCTTATCTGATTGAGAGTATAAGAGGTGAGAGCCCTTAAATGAATGTCCCCCACATATGGGACCAGATTAAACTCTTTGTCTACACACAGAAGGTACCAATGCATATAAATCTCACACATCAAATGTTTTGTTTCCAAATCATGAGCCCTCAATATCCGGAGGAATTGTACACCGTCCTCGATCTCGTGACTAATTTCCTTCTTAATGCTCTCTAAACAGAAGAAAAGAAATCAACCATGCAAGAGAAAAGCATAGCTAGAAGCAGGAGGGCGACATGCCATTACCTCTTGTGCCAGGCTGAACATATGTTCTTTGTCAGCTTTCAATTCTGCCACTTGTCCCTCTAGCCACTCCACCTTGAGCTGCTGCTTTGCGTGACTCAATTGCAATATGTCTATGCGCTCCACACATTCGAAGATAGCCTTGGATTCTTCTTCCTGGGTTCTCTTCACTTCATTCCGATATTGAGCTGCGGTGGATTTCCAGGTTTGAACCTGTGTTTCTGCTTCGGCCACCATGGCTTTGGGCTTCTTAGCCTGTCACCTATATTTCTTCACCCATTTCTTTAGCTTGTGCACCTGTCTTCTCAACCTCCTAACCTATGTTTTTAGCCTCATCACATCCCTGAATTGCAGCTGATATTTCTGCTTAATGGGAAGCATTCGTTGCTCACACAACTCTATCCATTCCTGCTTGACCACCACCTCATCTAGTACTGGAGCTGGTTCAGAAGGAGGTAGGTCACCCGGGGGAATATCTACTAGACCTACTATCAGATTTTCCTCCATTACTCGCTCTTTCTCAATCATTTCTTGCTTCACGACCACCTCGATCGATCTTGCCGCTGGTTCGACAGGTGGTGGATTACTCAAGGGAGTATCCACAAGTTCAATTATCGGGACCACTCTGCTTGGTCCCTCTTCCTAGAGAGCAACTTATTCCTTCTTGACCGCTACCTCGACCTGCTGTGAAGCTGTCTCAGTAGGTGGTGGATCCACTGGATGGATATCCATCGACGTTTCAGCCGACATCTCCCCTCCTGGTTCCCTTGTTTCAGAAACACCTGTCTCTTCGTCTCTTCTGGGTTCCTGGGTACCTGTTACATGGACATTGTTTTCCTCACCCAATTGCTGTTCTTGTGGCTATGCGGGTTGTCCTTCCTCCTTTTGTCCCTCAGGAAGGTCTTGCTAGAAGTTTATGGCTAACAGACCTGCGACAACTGGTCCTTTGATCGACCCATCAAACTTCAGAATAGGAGGAATGACAACCTTCTCCTCTACGCGTCGGGGAGAGAGAGACACCCTTTCCCTTCTCGGAATAGAGAAATAAAAAGGGAATTGAAAGAAGTTTTCTTCCTGGTCTATCTTGGCCCTGGCTATGACCTCAAGCTCTTTTCCTTTCTCTGCAACAACTCCGCTTTGGGTCGAGACTTCTTCCTGTATAGTTTCCTATCCCGCGGTCGACATTGGTTCTTATGGAACAATTTCGACCTTAGGATTCAATTCCTTTACAATTTTTGGAGCCGAACGGGTTGGTGGTGTTTCTTGTGTGACACCACCACCCATATCCAAAATTTCTCAAGCAGCTGATGCTGTCACTATTTCTTCCAACACGACATTGATGAAAGTGGACTCTTGTATCACCATGTCGACCCCATCCATTGTGAACATAGTTTCTCCTCCTGTTGATCCCACGGTTCCTTCAGCCTCGGGCACCTCTTGTCCTGGTCCATCTTCCTCCATTGGCTTCACAGTTAAGGTTGGTTCTTGTGGGACAACCTCGATCGTAATGTTGACAATTCTTCTACCTCCACCTGCCGCGATACCTCTTCTCCAATTTTGGTGTTGCTGATTTGCTACCTTGGCTCCATAGTCGAGGCTGGTTCTTGTGGGATAGCCTCGGTCGTGGTGCTAACATCTTCTTCTATATCAGCTCTCTCTTGCTGCAACACTTCTTCTTCCATTGGTTCCACAGTTGAGGTTGGTTCTTGTGTAACAACCTCGACTGTCCTTTCTGCTTCAAGCTCTCTGTTTTGTTTCGACTCCTCGGTCTCCATCTCCATTTCCTCCATCCTCTACTACCGGCCCTTCCTCCATTGCTTTTGGCTTTTCCTCCATTGCTTCTGGCTCTTCCTCTCTAGCAGCTAAAATAGCTGCTATCTCTTCCTCTGTAGATTCTCATAATGTTTCCCACGGGATTTGAAACCGGGAAATTGCATGCATGACCAATTGCTAAACCAACCCATGGTTGGTGATAACTTCTGAAACTTGTCGTGAACGCTGAGCACATTGCACCATCAGCTGGAGACTTTTTGGCAAGAAGAAAGGCATGTTTAATGAAAAAGCTTCCGACTATGGAAACTGGATGTGAGCTAATGCTTTGAAATGGTATTTAAATACAATGGTATACCTCCCTTTGCAGGTTATATACCTCATTACAAAACCTGCTACATCACCTTATGGGTGTGGTAATGAATTCCAATCATACCCTCAGCCTTTTTTGACCACGTTCTCACCAGCTTGTAGAAATGCTTCGGGGAACTCCGGGAGGGAGGTTCTTCATGAAAACCAGCTCTGTCCTTGCTATGGTAGCCCTATGACCTCTGCGATGGATTCCTCTTTGATAGGGATTTCTATTCTTTGAACCCGAGAGCTCTCATCACCTAAATTGAGTGCAAATTCAATTGCAACTGCTTCGTTGAACCCCTACAACCTGTCAAGATAGACGTCCCAACCTGCATTTACGAAAATCTGCCATACTTCCTTGTTGTTTCGGACCACTATTGTATCCTTCAGCTCATGGTGCACAACCAACCCACCCATCGCTATAGAAACGATAACTGCACGGTGGACACAGTCGGCTGGTAGGGGAAGAGTAGCTACAATCTGCACTAACAGTGGCAATGGTAACAACATAATGGCTGTGAGGTAAAAGGGTGGTGAAAGTGATGGGTAAATTCTCGAAAAACGCAGCGAATGATGGCGAGTTATGGTAGTACAACTGAAAGATTGCAATAATTAAATAATGTATTGGGGAAAGGACTGATGAGGTTTTTGGCGTACCAATTCAAATCCCAATGCATCGGAATCATAATTACGAAATCAAAATATTTTTTTATTCTCATTCACATTGGATTTGATAATGACATGGTACGAATATGATTAATAATACGCTGTCGTTTGTTTATGATGGGACCCCCCCAACTTAAATGTGGTTGTCCATGGCACATAATAATCTCTTTAATGGAATATTTTAATTAAATCCATAAGAGTCAGCGGAGGCGTACTTGGTGACCTACCTAGCGGTGGAGTAACAACAAAAATGACTGGCAGAGTAACAACAATGGGAGAGTAACGACACCGACGGAGTAACAACAATGTCGGAGTAATGAAAATGGTGGAGTAACAACACTGATGGAGTAACAACAACGATAGAGTAACAACACCAATGGAGTTATAGAAATGGTGGAGTAACAACACCGATGAAGTAATAGCAATGGCAGAGTAACAAAACCGATGGAGTAAGATCAACGGTGGAGTAAAAACATCGATGGAGTAATAGAAACGACGGAGTAATAGCACTGACGGAGTAACAGCACTGACGGAGTAACAGCACTGACGGAGTAACAAAATTGATGGAGAATCAGCAAAAACAGAGTAATAACACCGACTGAGTAACAACAACGGCGGAGTAACAACACCGATGGAGTAAAAACAATGGCAGAGTAACAACATCGAGGGAGTAACAACAACGATGGAGTAACAACACCTGACACTTAGAAAAATTTTCAGGAGTAACAATAGTGACAGAATAAAAGTATGAAATATTCCTTGGAAATTTTTTCTTTCATCTCCTTCTCAGTTAACTGAGTTAAGTACAGTTAGATTAGTTCCAATAGTTTGTGGAACTGATTGTGAGTTCAATTAGTTAATGCATGCATGCATGTAACTGCTGCACTTCAGATAACTGAATATTATCTCATAAATAACTCATGCATGTCAGTTCAGTCAGAGACCCAGTTGAGATCAGAGGAAGGGACAATGTACTATCAGTTGAAGGATTTTTCCTATATAGGAAACTCATCCATGTAGAAGGAATTATCTCCTTTAGGACTGTGCAATTACTTTTGAGTTTAATGTGTTGTGTGAGAGGTAAATTCACATAGGTGGCAGCATTGGACCCCAGGAGAAATTGCGCACGGAAATAGGAGGCTTGGAGGGCAGAGGAGAAGGTTTGTGAGAAGCCTTTGACTGTCTATGAGTAGCAGAGGGATTGTACTGAGAGCTAGATAGCTTATGAGCTAAAGCTTTGTGTAATCCAAGCATATTTCCATTTGTATGATAATACAGAGATTGGGGTTTTTTAGCTGAGGCTTTCCCCAGAGTATTCTTCTGTGTTTCATGTGTATGATTTCTTCTTCTCTGTTATATGTGTTCTGATTGATCTAGCTCAAATTGATTAAGATTCCGCAAAGTTTGATTGTAGAAGTAGATCTAGTATTTTGCTTTAGTATATTGCATTATCGGTGATCTACAGTGGGAATTTCTACATGGTATTAGAGGGAAGGTGATCAAAGCGAAGAACAATATACAAATAAGGGATAATTTTGATGTTTGAAGTTCATGATTATAGAAATCGAGTTCTTATCACATCTCAATTTCACCAATGGCATTCAGTGGTTTCAGATACGAGTATGCCCTTGATGGCAGCTTGAATTATATAGCTTGAAGGATCACATGAAAACAATATTAGAGGACAACGGTTTAAAGGACTTCATTGATCAAGAAATCCCCAAGCCGACCACAACTAATGCTACAGAATTGGCGGAATGGAAGAAATGTGTGGCTAGAGCGAGGAGAATCCTCCTAGAGGGAGTTTGAGACCACATTGTCTCGAGCATCCATGGGAAGGAGACACCATTTTCAATGTGGAAAACATTGAAAGATCTATATCAGAGCAGTAGCGATCAAAGGAAGTTGGTGCTAGAAGACAAGCTTCGAAAAATCAAGTGTGAAAAGGGCAACACGATCTCTACATATCTAAACAAGCTCACCACCTGCAGGGATGAGCTTGGAAGTGTAGGGATCATGACAACTGATGATGACATGGTGAGTCTTTCTCTCGTCGGTCTTCCTAAGAGTTGGCATAGCTACCAAGACTCGGTAAATGGAAGAGAAAAACTACTATATTGGGAACGACTTTGGTCGGATCTGATGCAGGAGGAGATAAGAAGAAGCACCAGAGATGGTTGCGCCTTAGCGAGTAAGGCAAAGAAAGGGAAGGAGAAGGATTCTCATCCAAAATCGAGTTCTTCCTATGGTGGGAAGAAGTTTGACAAATCGAAAGTACAATGATTTCGTTGTGATGAGGTGGGCCAATTTGCTACAAATTGTCCATTGAAGAAATCCAAGATGGGATCCAAGGAAGGATCTAAAGGTGAGGCATTGGCCTCACAGTTCGAGTTGGATTTCACCCTCTTCGCATGCATGGTTTCATCCATGGTGGGATGTGGTTGGTTTCTTGAGAGTGGAGCTTCATTCCACATGACCCGCGATAAAAGTTTGTTCAGTACCTTGGAGGAGAAAGATCTCCAGATACTCATAGCGATGGGTAATGATGAAAAGTATAGTGTCTCAAGAGTAGGCACAACAGTTTTTTAGAGGGAGCATGGAGCTTGCATTACCCTGACTGATGTAAAGTATGCACCGGGTCTAAAGAAGAATCTTGTGTCCGTCGCTATGCTGGAAGACAAACGCTATGATGTAGTCTTTACTAAGGGAAAGGTTTTCCTTAGACACGTCACCACGAGACAGGTGAAGCAGATTGGTTCACGAGTCAAGAACCTGTATGCTGTTGAGGTTCAAGATGCATGTAAAGCCTTGAGAGTAAGGAAACTGATGGAGACTTGGTGGTTGAGAGGGAGAGTACATTACCTCTCAACATGAAGCACCAGAAGAAGTCTCAGACAATTGTGGAGGAGGCACAATTGGTGAGGCAGCTTCAGGAGGTTGTGGAGTAGCCACAACTGGAGAAGATGAGAGGAGACCGAGTGGAGGCATCCACTCATGCAGAGACCTCTAGTAGGGGGAAATTTCGAGCCAAGTGGGTAGAGGGATCACATGCATCCATACCTCTAGGTGTGAGGTGGGGTGATGTGAAGTGATAGTCTCAAGAAGGCTGAAATAGGGGTAGGATCATTGAGGTACCCAACCTCTTTGATTATACCTTGATACGGGAGCCCCAATGAGGAGTAGCAATATTGGTTGAGTGGGTAGAGACAGATGCAGATGGAGCAAGAGAGAGAGCTACAATGCAGGAATCCCAAGACAATGTAGAGCTAGCAGGCTGCACCAATGCGAGAGGCACAAGAGTGTTGCACTAGTGCAGGATGGCACAGAGAGGTGTGCAATGGTGCGAGATGCATGGAGTGTTGTAGTAGCTCAGAGGTCACAGAGGGAGCACTTGTCAGCGGTAGAGGGAGCTTCAGCATCTGAGGGTGTTTCTAGCCCAACAGGGATGTCAATTGGGATATTTTTTTTGTTTCTAGAGTTGTTGGAGAAACAACACATGGGAGAAGTGTTGCATGCAGAACATTCCAAAGGTTCAGGATTGGGTTCGAGTTGAATGCCTTTCTTGTTGAGAGGGAGTGCTGAAAATGGCAACAAGAAATGCTAAAAATAGAAATTCTATAAATAGCATTGCTATAAATAACATCTTAGGTACTAGTGTTGGATATAGCAACAAGGAATGAAAAAATGGAAATGCTAAAAATAACATTGCTATAAATAGTATTTCTGAATAGATTCCAATTTTAGTTAGTCCTGAACTAAAATTGAGAAGTAAAATTCGAATTTGATCTTAGTAGCTGTTTGTAAAATAATTAATTAATTCATCTTGAGTTAATTAGTTGTAGGAAATCAAACACGAAGTCTATGTGAAGGTATGCAACAGTTTCTCCATTTATTGAGAAAGTTATCCCTTTATTAAAGAAGATCAGGATGAATTGTACTTTGAGTTGTAATTAGTTAGCTCAGTTATTTGAGTTAAGTCCAGTTAGATTAGTTCCAACAGTTTGTGGAACTGATTGTGAGTTTAGTTAGTTAATGCATGTATGCATGTAACTGCTGCACTTCAGATAACTGAATATTCTCCCATAAAAAACTCATGCATGTCAGTTTAGTTAGAGACCCAGTTGAGATCAGAGGAAGGGACAGGGTACTATCAGTTGGAGGATTTTTCCTATATAGGAAACTCATCCATGTAGAAGGAATTATCTCCTTCAGGACTGCGCAGTTACTTTTGAGTTTAATGTGTTGTGTGAGAGGTAAATTCACACAAGTGGCAGCATTGGACCCCAGGAGAAACTGCGCAAGGAAATAAGAGGCTTGGAGGGCAGAGGAGAAGCTTTGTGAGAAGCCTTTGACTGTCTATGAGTAGCATAGGGATTGTACTGAGAGCTGGATAGCTTGTGAGCTAAAGCTTTGTGTAATCCAGACATATTTCCACTTGTATGATAATACAGAGATCGAGGTTTTTTAGTTGAGGCTTTCCCTATAGTATTCTTCTGTGTTTCATGTGTATGATTTCTTCTTCTCTGTTATATTTGTTCTGATTGATCTAGCTCAAATTGATTAAGCTTCCCCAAAGTTTGATTGTAGAAGTAGATCTAGTATTTTTCTTTAGTATATTGCATTATTAGGTGATCTACAGTGGGAATTTCTACAGAATGGTTCTATACACTTCTGTATGTGGAACAAGATTTCACCCCTGGGATACAATGCTGGAAAATAATGACAACTCCTACATTTAACGACATTGAAACATGTCTCTGGCCTTGACCTCTAAATGTTTTCATTAAGTTCCAAATGCTCCTTAGGTTAATTGAGGAAAATTTTAAGTTTATCTTCAATTAAGTTTCATTTTTAAGGCTTGAAATGATGTCACCTGAACAAGTATGATGCAACTATCATGAGAAACATATTCTTTTCATTTTGATGAAAGCTAATCTAGTGAGGGAAGAGATTCAAGCAATGATGCAACAACGAAGAATGCAACAAACAAAGCTTTTCCTAACTAGATCTTTCACTTTCATTTTCCAAATGCAACCACCAAAAACGAAAAATGATTTCAATTCACTCTTTCAATGAATGAGAATGCACTCGATGCACTTTTAGCTTTCAATTACTAAACAATGTAATGTACGTCCAATGATAAATCTAAAAAAAAAATGACTTTTCAATGCAATGTGATCTAATACACTTTACAAAAAGTAAATTATGAGACGAAAACTAAATGAATGCAAAATCAATTTCCTTATGACTGCAAAAGAACTACTACTGCGTAATCAATAGAAAATCAATATTTTCCCACTCATACAAGCAACCAAAAAGATTTTAATTGACTCAAAGTGTGAAAGACTCAATCAAACTATGTTTTTTACCACTTAAAGGATGGGATAATCTTTTCCACACCGCAAAGAAACTGAAGGCAAATAGACAGGATATGATGCAAATAGAGCAAGAGGATGACCTCAGATATCATGACACACTATGATTTTTAGAAGAAACCCTAAAAATTATCAATTTTAAGGGTCAACACTACATTTCTTAGAAAAATATGTGCTAAAAGGGTCATCATCGCTACTTTACATAGCAAAATTCGGGATGGCAACACTAATTTACACAAAAAAACTTGTCCTATACGAGAAACTAGAACAATGCATGAAGACAGGGTTTCCAGTGCTACTGAACTGGAAAAATAAATGCTATCAACGTGACTGTGTCTAATTAAAAGGGCGCTCAATGAGAAATTTTTAAGAAAAACAAGTAGATCTTGAGAAAAATATTAGACCTGATACCCTAAATGACCAACTACTTAGAGTATAGACTCAAACGAAATCAAAACCAAGGATCATTGAGAGGTGGCCAAACTAATAAAAAAGGCCAAATGTGAAAGGAGGATTGAAAGAGCTACAGTCTCCCCAATGGAGTCACCAATTTCTTATCTAGCAAATCCCTTCTATGGATAGAAGTGATTCCTCTAGTCCAATGAGTGGATTTAGTAACAACCAAAACAAATACATGCAAAACTCTCCTAGTTTAAATCAGAATGACATGGGAGAGGAAGTGTGATGCAGGTAAGTTCCCTCTATGGACAGAGGCAACCCCTCTAGCCCTAGAGTGGGTCTAGTCACAACAAAACAAATACAATAGCTAATTCCTTAAATAGTTCTCATTAAAGAATCCTACCTTAAACTGGTGTTCGATGAAGTCTACGTCACGTCACTTCAGCTATCACTTTCTTCTCCTTAATGAATGATGCACCTGAAAAAACATAAGAAAACAACAAAACACATAATAGAGCACAACAATGAACTATCTACTTATAGAGTCAAGGAACCATAAGATATCAACATATATTTCATATATGATATAGGAAATAACCATTGGTTATATTAATATGAACAATAGTAAAGCTTACAACCATGCCTTGACGTCGCAAGCTTCCTTGAAGGGTCTGATCAGTATGTCTCCATAAGCATTCACTCTCAAAGGTCTCCCAGAAATATTGATGACTCTCTCTCTCACCAAAAAGCACAAGTATGAAACTAAGGATTCCTTCTTACAAAACCATTTACACTCTCACAACATGAAAGGCAATCCAAACTGCAAGTTGTCAATCCAACAAGCTAAGAACTAGCACACCAAAACTTAACTAGCACTCTTAGAAATCCAAACCAGCTGATCATAGTCACGGAGGACACTTTTATAAGAGGAGGAGCCTCCATAAATGAGGGGAGAGGAAGCTTATATTCAAGGGAGGTTACTCAGAAGGCGGAACCACCATCTCAAATTAGGAGAGGCGAACTTCCTTGACCCAACAACCAGCTCCAGAACCACCCAGAAGCATTATGTTTGAACTAATTTGCCATATTTGGGTCATCACAGGTCAAACACTGAGACTCAGAGATGATGTCGCAAGGCGTTAGTGCAAAATGGGCTATCGTCGTAGGCAGGATACTGATGACCTGCGATGATCCCTAAAATCTGACCGTCGCAAAGAACAGATGTACTCTTGTGATGGTGTCATGAGGTTCTGGTTCACTTTGGTCCATCGTCGCAGACAGGAAACTGATGTCCTGCGATGATATTGAAACATTGGTAAAAAGGGTCAACTTTAGGATTAATGAGCATGGTTAATCTTCTTGAGTGATATGGAAGATGTGGACACATATTTTGAAGTATGACACAGAGTAGATGCTATTCAGGGACTGACTCTACCCAGGATCACTGGAGAGGTTGGTGAAAAAATACTGTTAACAGATGCCCCCTAAAGCATGAAGGCCGAGAGAGTGGGAGGGGTGAAATGCTTTACGAAACCATAACTGAACCGGAACACCATCGTAGAGAACATGCATATGCAAGTACAATAGACATCTCTGATAGTGAAAGAAATACATGTAGTTGAGGTATGGGCACAACCATCCAAAAGACAAATAGAACTAGTCTGTGGTATGGACGCAGCAATCTAGTCGAAAAGACCATATGAAAACATAGGTATGGTTGTAGCCATCCAGAAAGACTCAGGTATGGTTGCAGCCATCCAATCAAAAGAGTCATGTATAAATAATCCACACAACCTGGACTTGTGTGATTTGAGCCCAGGGTGTTGAATCCCGACCTGTCCGTTGTACAATTTCTAATATGCGTATAAATGTGTTGAAGTCGAGCATACTAGAAAATCGCTTGATTACTGGCCAATGATGTGAACCATTAACAAGCGCGAGAGAGACCACCAGTAATGTCAATGGTTCTCAAGGTACTGCGAGTACAATCCACAAAGTGTGAAGAATGATCTGGAGTAGAACACTTGTGGAATCATTTGATCAAAGACCAATGATGTAAGCTTGTCGTCAAATGCGAAGAACTTGCCATTGAGGCATGCAAGCTCCAAGGTACTTGAAAGGAGTCTCTAGATCAACTTCCTGGATAATGAGTCGATGTCAACAAGAAGTGATCCATCGTAGGAGGGCCATAATGTTTCCCACATCAACAATGCGAGACAAAGGAACAGGATGTAGATGGATGAAAGCAAGAAAGATAGATGGAGTCACCAACTTGTGATGTAGGCAAAGTTCCCTCTGTGGACAAAGGAAACCCCTCTAGCCCTAGAGTGGGTCTAGTCACAACAAGACAAATACAACAACTAATTCCTTAAATAATCATCGTTGAAAGAGCCTACCTTATGCCGGTGTTTGATGCAGTCTTCGTTACACTGCTCCAGCTATCGTTTTCTTCTCCTTGATGAGTGATTCACCTGAAACAACATAAGAGAACAACAAAACACATAATAGAGCACAACAATGAACTATCCACTTACAGAGTCAAGGAACCATAAGCTATCAAATATATTTCATACATGATATAGGAAATAACCATTGATTGTATTAATATGAGAAAAAGTAAAGCTTACAACCATGCCTTGACATCGCAAGCTTCCTTGAAGGGTCCAGTCAGTATGTCTCCATAAGCATTCACTCTCAAAGGTCTCCCAGAAAGGCTGATGGCTCTCTCTCTCTCACCCAAAAGCACTAGTATGAGACTAAGGAAATCACAACAAGGCTTTCTCTCTATAAAACCATTTCACACTATCAATCCACAACCAATTGCTAGACTATCAACGATTAACACTGCAAACTATCAATCCACAACCAATTGCTAGACTATCAACAATTCACATTGCAAAATATCATTCCAACACCAAGAACTAGCTAATTTGCTCACTACCAAAAAACTAGCTGATCATAGTCATGGAGGATGCTTTTATAAGAGGAGGAGCCTCCATAAATGAGGGAGAGGAAGCTTATCTTCATGGGAGGTTACTCAAAAGGTGGAACCACCATCTCAAATAAGGAAAGGCAAACTTCCTTGACCCAACAACTAACTCTAGAACCACCCAGAAGTATTCTGTTTGGACTAATTTTCCATATCTGGGTCGTCGCAGGTCAAACACTGAGACTCAGAGATGATGTTGCAAGGTGTTCGTGCATTCTGGGCTATTGTCACAGGTAGGATATTGATGACCTGTGACGATCCCTAAAATCTGACTGTCAAAAAGAACATATGTACTCTTGCAACGGTTTCACGAGGTCCTTGTTCACTCTGGTCCATCATCGCAGACAAGACACTGATGTCCTGCGACAATCTTGAAACATTGGTAAAAATGGTCAACTTCAGGATTAATGAGCATGGTTAATCTTCTTGAGTGATATGGAAGATGTGGACACATATTTTGAAGTATGACACAGAGCAGATGCCATTCAGGGACCGAATCTACCCAAGATCAGGGGATGCGGGGTCGGTGACAAAATATTGTGTAACAGATGCCCCCTAAAGCATGAAGGTCGAGAGAGTGGGAGGGGTGAAATGCTTTACGAAACCATAACTGAACAGAACACCATCGCGGAGAACCTGCAGACACAAGTACAACTGATATCTTTGATAGTGAAAGAAATACATGTAGTTGAGGTATGGGCATAACCATCCAAAAGGCAAATAGAACTGGTCTGTGGTATGGACGTAGCCATCCAAAAAGACTCAGGTATGGTCACAGCCATCCAATCAAAAGAGTCATGTATAAATAATCCACGCAACCTGGACTTGTGTGATCTGAGCCCAGGGTCTTGAATCCCGACCTGTCCATCGTACAATTTCTAATATGCGAATAAATGTGTTGAAGTTGAGCATACTAGAAAATCACTTGATTACCGGCCAATGATGTGAACTGTTAACAAGCACGATAGAGACCACCAGTAATGTCAATGGTTCCCAAGGTATTTCCAGTATAATCCACAAAGTGTGAAGAATTATCTGGAGGTCGAACACTTGTGGAATCACCCGATCGAAGACCAATAATGCAAATCTATCGTCAAATGGGAAGAACTTGCCATTGAGGCATGCAAGCTCCAAGGTACTCGAAAGGAGTCTCTAGATCAACTTCTTGGATAATGAGTTGATGTTGACAAGAAGTGATCCATCACAAGAGGGCCATAATGTTTCCCACATCAATGTCACGAAACAAAGGAACAAGATGTAGATGAATGAAATAAAGAATCAGAGGAGGATATAAGGGTGCAAACTGCAGAATGATTAAGCTCGTGAACATATCGACAACACGACTCCGGAATGTGGTAGCATTTTGGTACCAAGGGGTCGAAGGTCATGCGAAGACAGTAGGGATCAAATGGAATGAGGCAAAATGAAAAACCCAAACCCCGGAAAGCCAATGACGAAGTGAGGATGTCCCAAACTCGACAAGAAGCAACAAAGGTGTCAATGTTCAAGAGCGACAAGCTGCCGTAGGTAATCAACAGAATATTTCCAAATTTTCCCCCCACCATTGTTGGTGAGTACCCTAATTATTTTTGAAACACAAGCTTGAAGGGGATAGCATATGCTTGCAATATAAGTTTGTCCTTCGGACAAATCCAACCTAGTGAAATTTTAACGAGCCCTAGGGAGGAGAAGCTTGGGTCTCATCATGGTGACGAGTCCAATGTCGTCAGGGTTTAACGAGTCTGACATAGGTAAAAATCAGAGTCTTTTTCATGTTTAGAGAGTTTGAAAAAGACACGGAAAAGAAAACTCCAAAGGGGCCCTTTTCGTATGTTTGTGTCTCTCAAGCCCGAAAAGGTAGAGAACCGCTTCACTATTTTAGTCAAGGAGTACTTTTCATAAATAGTTGCTCCATTCCGAAAAAGTAAAAAACTTACTGGATACATGATGTTTCGAAACCATTAATGAGTTCGAAACGACAAGGGATTGGCCATATTTTCGCTTTTAAAGGGTCGGAAAAGAGCTGAAAGTGGACCCCCTGTTTTTATTCTCTTTAACAAGTCAAAAAGGGAAAAAATGCTTGGCAATATTTTCATCTTTTACGAGTCAAAAAAGAGCTTAAAGGTGACTTGTCTTGGAGGAACGAGTGGTAGAAAGGGTAGCAACTAGTTCCGGTAATGGTGGAACTGCTCAAAACATGTAATGGTCAAGAGGTTGGCTAATAAAAACCACTCATCGTTGTGGTCCCTCAAGAAAGGAAAACAACCAAGTGAAAGCATATGATCGGCCAAAGAGATGGTGATGATGGAATGAAACAAACAAGGCTCATCTAGCAGAAATTAATTATTAAAAATGACAATCATGAGACCTAAATCAAGTGCATGTTCATTTTTACACAAGCTTGAACCATGGAGAACTCTGCTTGGATTCGGTTTCATGTTTTATACAAGCTCGAAATGAAAAACTATGCTTGAATAAGTCTTTCATGCCCCCAACATAATGATTTAATCGAGGTACATGCCCCCAAGCTTCATTGCATTCAACCAGGCAGATGTAATGAAGGTTCACTTTCGAGATCCAGGAAAGACTCGATTGGGATTCTACAAGATCTCAATCAAAGACTTGATTGGGAAAAGGGAGTTGTTTCATTTTTTTAACGAGGTTGACACAGTGAAAAAACTATCCTCAAGACATTTGTTTCATTTTTTAACAAGGTTGACACAAGATCAAGAACTCTCCTCAAGACGCCTTGATTCATTTTTAATGAGCTTGACACAAGACAAAGAACTATGCTCCATATTCCTTGTTTCATTTTTTAACAAGGTTGACACAAGATTATGAACGATCCTCATGACTCCTTGTTTCATTTTTTAACGAGGTCGACACAAGAAAAGAACTATCCTCGGGAAAGCTGTTCATGGCCATACAAGAACATGACTCCCAAGAGGTCTTCACTGGATGGAAGAACCGTGCTTTGGGAGGAATACATGTCATGGGGCACCAATGATAGATCGGGTTCCAATGCCCCCAGTACATGACGTACGAGACCATCTACATAATCATCAACATATGTGGAGATGGAATGGGTAGCCACATAATTGACCTGTGGCGGGGAAGGTACTGCTTGCAAAAAAGAGCCAATAGGAGATGATGGTTGCATAGGAGGTACCTGGTGACCAAAGAATGACAATTGATCTGTAGTCATAATTCTTCCATCATGTTGAAAAGAAACCACACAGAAAAGCGAAGAAACAAGAGCCCCCATGACATAAATATAGTCACAGCCAAGGAGAAGACTGAAATCCAACGCACCTTGGACGACCATCACATCTATATAGACTTTTTTACCTCTCAAAGCAATAGGGAACTTCGGAAGGATCCCTAAAGGTTGACTAGTTCCTCTGTTAAAAGCCAACATATTCTGGGTGACAGGCACAAGCTGTGGGGAGCCCAAATCTTTCCAAGTAGCGGAAGACATGAGACTAAAAGATGCACCCTCATCCAATGGAGTGCCAGGTACCATCACATTATAAGCGTGCATGGTGATCTAGAAAGGCACGTAAAATGAAAGGCGGAATGCAGTCAAGTGAATCCAGTCGAAGGAAACAACATAACTAATTGGTGGGGGTATCATATGATTGCTCCCATGCTCCGTAGGAATCGTAGAAGGTCTCTCTTGATCAGCCGAGACAGGAGGGTCGCTCTTTGAATCAGGAGATTTTGATGAGACAAGAAGAACATGAGCAGTATGATCATTATGCTCTTCTGGAACACAGTAAACAATTGGTTGTGAAACCAAATCGACACTCTTGTTGACCAGTGGTTGGTCAGAAACAAACATAACACAGCTAGGCTCAGGAAGAGAAAGATGGGCAAGAGATGAATCCAAGTCAATATCTTTTTCAACCGAGAGAGGGTCAGAAGAAAGCCTATGATAACCAACTGGAAGTTGGGGTGGAGGAACTGTAAGATTTTCCAAAATGGTGGAATCTTTATCCATGAGTGGACAAAGGTGAAGAAGATGTTTGCCCTCACATAACCTACAAGGGAATCTAATCTTCCCTTTCTTCTTACCATTTCTAGTTGAGGGTGTAAAATCGATATGATCTTCAGAGGGCGATGAGGATTGATGAGTTAGGTCTTGACACCATACTTCTAATATCCTAGGAATACCAGGACAATCATGAAGAAAATGGTCACCCTTTCACAACTTACAAGGAAATTTAACCTTCCGCGGAGGATCAGAAGGTTTTACGACCGGAGATGTACTCAGAGCAATAACTGCATGGGTGGCCTCTCGCTTATCTAAATTCTTCTTCTTCATCTTCGTCTTCTTCTTCTTAGCCTCTTGGTTACTGGATTTGGAACTTTCACTAGGAAAAGTAGGAGAGGAGGGTGAAGAAACAGGGGAAGAAGGCAAAGGGTCAACCCTAGAATCATCTTGTCATGATCCAAATGAAGGAGACAGCGGAATAGGAGTCATGACACTGGGGACCACCGATGTTGAAAATGACCAAATAGGTAAACTGATGGTTAACCCAGGCAAGGAAAACGTTGCCATATATGGAGCACCATCATTTCCAAAAGAAGGAAAGGGACTAAGACTCCCATCTAGGAGGAGACCTTGACTAGTAGACTCTGGAAATGTTTCCATTGGAATCGACCTTGAAAAGAATGCTAACTTTAACCAGGAATATTTCGTGGGCAGTTAATTTTACGACATTGAAATAAAACCACGTCTTTTCATATATTAAGAGTTGAGAAAAGGATGAAAGGTGACTTTATCTCTTTTGAGGTTTAATGAGCCTGAAAGGACAAGTGCTCAGATGATCCTTTTACTTTTAAAGAGTAAAAAAAGAACGAAAGTGACTGCTCTAGAATTCTAGGCAAGAGGTTTACCAGACAAATCATAAAACTGCATATACACCTTGGTAATAAAATGAAAGAGAAATGACCAAGGACTTTCCCTACGGCAGTCAATCTTCCCGAATGTTGTGTTCGGTGTGTCACAACTCGTAAGGTGGCAGACTCGGCTTCCTATGGATAATTGGATGATAACCTAGAGGGGTCTCCCAATATATATGCGACGGTACAAGGAACAAAAATCTGTACTAGTACCTATTGAATCACAAAAGGAGGAATCACCCAACCTTAGTGAGAACAGTAACAACTAGGTTTAATGACGCCGAAACACATCTCTAGCCCAGACCTCTAGATATGTGAGCGTTAGGTTCCAATGCATTTTTAAGTTCATTCAATAGATTTTAATGGTTAATCTTGAATTAAGTTTCGATTTCAAGGCCTTATTGAATGTATCTTTAACACTCCTAGAATGCAACTAGATGAGAAAAAACCATTCCTTTCGATGAATGACTACCTAAATGAGGGTAAGGAGTTCATTTCCAAACAAGAAAATGCAAGAACAATAGTGCAAGCAAGTAATCCAATCAATAGGAAACACAATGCATCGATTTCCGCGTATCTCACAAATACTATGATGAAAAATGAAAGATTCGAATTTCACTTTTCAATTCCTAATCATAAAGAACCTACTAATGAAAACATGCTTTCATTTTCGTATACTATATGAGTGCAATTGTTTTTGATTTTTGGAATAAATAACAAACAAGCTAATGCACAACTTGACTGATCAAAAAGCAAATGTAATCTATGCTTCAATAGTGAATGGAAATCAAATCAAATCAATAAGCTAGTTTGATGAACAACTACTACAGATCAACCAAAAATACAGGCAAATAGCAAGAGAACAGCTTCAAACAAATCAACAAGATTGTTGTGAATGTAGTGCAGAACCTTGGAAGGACAAGCAACCAAAAACAAGTGACTTCTTGATGAAATCTTAAAATACTTAGGTCACATAGCCCAAAAACTCAAAACTCAGAAAAATGGAATCAAAAAGGATATGCTTTCGCAAGCATAGTCAAAACAAGCTTGAAAAGATGTGAGAGATAAAAGAAGACAAGCTATACTGGCCTATTCAGGAGGCAGGGCTGTGAAAAGCAACCCTACAGGAATCATCGCAGGGGTTAGACTAGCAACATGAGATGAACGCCAAATCATCACAGGCACGACATTAGCAAATGAGCGACGTCGTTGCAAGAGTACACCTATCTTTGGTGATGGTATGATTTCAGGAATCATTGCAACTATATGATGGGATATCCATGACATACAACTTGGTCAAAGAGGACAGGGGCGATTCGTCACAGCTGTTAAGAGCTAAACAACAACGATCTTAATTAAGAGGAAAAACAAGGCAAAGGCAGCTGAAAGACACCAGGCTTATCACTCAGACAGTGAGGTGGACTACCAGATCTACTCAAGTGATCCAAAACACTGATGGATTAGTCCTAAAACAAAGAGACACTATGTAATTCAATCAAAAACAAATCAAGAGCAAAAAAAGAGACAACACACAAAGGACTCCCCAGCAGAGTCACCAACTTGTGATGTAGGTAAAGTTCCCTCTGCAGACAGAGGCAACCCCTCTAGCCCTAGAGTGGGTCTAGTCACAACAAGACAAATACAATAGCTAATTCCTTAAATAGTCATCATTGAAAGAGCCTACCTTATGCCGGTGTTCGATGCAGTCTTCGTTACGCTGCTCCAGCTATCGTTTTCTTCTCTTTGATGAGTGATTCACTTGAAACAACATAAGAGAACAACGAAACACATAATAGAGCACAATAATGAACTATCCACTTACAGAGTCAAGGAACCATAAGCTATCAAATGTATTTCATACATGATATAGGAAATAACCATTGATTGTATTAATATGAGAAAAATTAAAGCTTACAACCATGCCTTGATGTCATAAGCTTCCTTGAAGGGTCCAGTTAGTATGTCTTCATAAGCATTCACTCTCAAAGGTCTCCCAGAAAGGCTGATCGCTCTCTCTCTCACCCAAAAGCACTAGTATGAGACTAAGACAATCACAACAAGGCTTTCTCTCTATTAAACCATTTCACACTATCAATCCACAACCAATTGCTAGAATATCAACAATTCACACTGCTATCAATCCAACACCAAGAACTAGCTAATTTGCTCACTACCAAAAAACTAGCTGATCATAGTCATGGAGGATGCTTTTATAAGAGGAGGAGCCTCCATAAATGAGGGAGAGGAAGCTTATCTTCATGGGAGGTTACTCAGAAGGTGGAACCAACATCTCAAATGAGGAAAGGCGAACTTCCTTGACCCAAAAACTAGTTCCAAAACCACCCATAAGCATTCTGCTTGAACTAATTCGCCATACTTGGGTTGTCGCAACGCAAACACTAAGACTCATAGATGATGTCGTAAGGCAATAGTGCATTTTGGGCTATCGTCGCAGGTAGGATATTGATGATCTGCGACGATCCCTAAAATGCGGCCATCACAGAGAACATATGTACTCTTGCGATGGTGTCGCGAGGTCCTTGTTAACTCTGGTCCATCATCGCAGACAGGAAACTGATGTCCTGCGACGATCTTGAAACATTGGTAAAAAGGGTCAACTTCAGGATTAATGAGCATGGTTAATCTTCTTGAGTGATATGGAAGATGTGGACACATATTTTAAAGTATGACACAGAGTAGATGCCATTCAGGGACCGACTCTACCCGAGATAAGGGGATGCAGGGTCGATGACAAAATACTGTGTAACAGGAAGGATGGCCTACCTCACTCCTATGCTGTCATTTTTCAATGTCGATCTCAATCTCCTCACTTCCAAGCTTAATCCTTTCTATTCTGCTGCAAATGAATACCTATAAGAGAGATCAAATAAAGACAACAAATGAAAAACATAGCATATGCATTCTAATGTAAACCATATGACAGATCAAGGAGAATCATACTAAGAAATTAATCATTTACATGCTTATGGAAATTAAATATGCATCTTATTAATAATAAACACAATAGGGAAGCATACAACCACAACCTTGATGTTGGAAGCCTCCTTCGAGATGGGTTTCCAAGTCCAAGTGAAGACTTCTCAAGCCCTCCTTTCTCCTTCACAAATTGGCAACAATTAGGCACAATTTAGCAGCAGTATCACCAATCTAGTCTAACCAACCATTTGAGGGTGTAAGGGAATGCATTTATAGGGAAGGAGAGGGAGTTAGCAATCCACAAAAGGGGGAAGAAGGTCCACATATTAAGGGGAATATCCCTAAATGTAGGATCAAGGACTAAAAATGGGAGAACTTGATCATATCCTTATTCATCAATAACCAACTCGCCGTTCTCGAGGCTTCTAGCGAGGGAAGCTTCTTCTCAATTTTTGGAGAAACTGCCTGAAGAGGACGAACGCATTTTTCATTTAAATTCCTGCGCTGACAACATCATCAATTAGTTATGCAGAGGGTTACCAGTGCAAACTTCACTGGTAATAGTAGTGCTAGGCTTGTAAATAGGTTTTTTTATAAGATATTCAAGCATTACTTCAAGGAATTTCTTCTTCTTTTCTTCATGGATGCTCTAATTAATGTTTTTCATGGTGAATTCATTGACATTTTTTTTTTGCTTTGCGACATTTTGGGCAAATTTCTATAGCTCAGGGTATGAGACATGGAGTAAGACAAATTACTATATAATAGATGCCTTGTGGAGCATGAAGTTAGAGGAGGAAGTGATGGATGAAGTGATTTACAATTCAAGGCAAGGAATTTGGAGAAATACAACCAGGAGACCTGAAAATCAAACATAATACAACATATATGACATCTCTCAGTAGGAATTTAATAATACATGAATCCACGACATGGGTGCAACCATCCAACTAGAAAGGATCATGTGTATGGATTCATGGCATGAATGCAACCATCTGACAAGAAATGATAATATGTATTGATCCACAACATGGATACAACCATCCGACAAGAAAGGATCATGTATACAATCATGAATACTAAATAAATCCATGTAGCCTAGATTTATTAGATGAAATCCAAGGTCTTCATCTCTGTACCGAATCAGCCAAAGTATAAATCTAACCATGTGAATTAACGTGTTTGAGTCGAACGTAGTAGAAACCACCTGATTACCAATCAATAAGTAAACTGTCAATATGTAAGAGAGAAACCACCAATAGTGACAATGTCTCTCAAGGTACAACAACACAATCCATGAGTGTCAATAAGGAAGATAAAGTCGAACACTCCCAGAATAATTTAATCAAAGGCCAATGATGTGAACCTATCGTCGAGTGCAAAGACCCTACCACTGAGATATGTAAGTTCCAAGGTACTAAAAGGGAGTTTCTAGATCATCATCTTGGATAATGAGCTGAAGTCAATAGGACGTGATCCGTCGAAGGAGGGCCATAACGTTTCCCACATCATCGAAACAAAATGATTTTTTTTTGTAAATTTGGTGGTATAGATTCAATATTGTAGTAGAGAAGGCAAAATGAAGTATAAGAGGTTTGAATTTGCAGATGGAAATTCTCTTGAACATATCGGCTTCATGTCTCTGGAGTTTGGAATCATTTGACTCAACATAGGATCATGGGTCATGGTGACAATAAGTAACGATCAAATGAGAGGCAAATGGATCTCCCAAACCTAGGAAGGCAAGTGGCCAAGTGAGGATATCCCACACTCACCACAAAATGCAGATGAGTGTCATGTTCAAGAGTGACATAATTCCTTTCATGCAAAATAAAAGACACATTTACTTCCATTTTTCCCCACTATTTCTAGAGAGTACCTCTTTATTTTTAATCACAAGCTTGAAGAGGATACCATATACTTGTCGTATAAGTTCACCCTTAGGATGAATCCATCCTAGTAAGTTTAACGAGCCTTAGGAAGGAGTAGCTTGGTCTTGTAATGGTGAAAAGTCTTGCGTCGTTTAAGTTTTACGAGTCCGACGGAGGGGTAACTTGACATATTTTTCATGTTTAGAGAGTTCGAAAAAGATTAAAAAAGGAAACTCTAGAGGTCCCTTTTACGTATATAGTCTATCAAATTTGAAAAGGTAGAAAACAATATTCAAGAGAACCTCTTAGCCACGTGTGACCAAGGTATTCCTTTTTCGTACAATAGTCTATCTTAGTCAGGAAAAGGGTTAAACTTATACAGAGTGGACATCATTTCATTTACTTTAACGAGTTTGAAACAATTAGTACTCGACAGTCTTATCATATTTTTGGAGTCTCAAAAGAGCTGAAAGATGACTGCACCTGGAGGAACGAGTGGTATAAAAGGATAACAACTAGTTCTGGTTATGATGGGAACAACTCAAAACATGTAAAGGTTAAGAGGGTGGCTAATAATACCACTCATTGTAGATGTTCCTCAGGAAAAGGTAAAACAACCAAGTGAAAGTGTATGATTGGCCAAAGATATGGTGACGATGGAATGAATAAATCAAGGCTCATATAGCAAAAATAGGTTGATAAAAATGGAAATCACGAGAAGTAAAGTGAGAATGGTTTCATTTTACACAATCTTGAAACATTAGAAACTATGCTTGAGGTTACTTGAAAATTGTTTCATTTTTTCACAAGCTTGAAACATGAGAAAAAAACTATGCTTGGATTTGGTTTCATTTTTACACAAGCTTGAAATGTAGAAAAATTATGCGTGAGATGAGTTTTCATGCCCCCAACATAATGAATCAATTTGAGGTACATTCCCCCCAAGCTTCATTTCATTAACCTAAGTAAACTATTGGTTACTAACAAGTGGATGGAATGAAGGTTCATTTACAAGATCAAGAGAAATACTTGACTGGGAATTTATGAGATCTAATCAAAGAATCGAATGGGAATTGGATTTGTTTCATTTATTAACGAGCTTGAAAAAGGAAAAGAACCATGCTCATGATACCTTGTTTCATTTTTTCACTGAGCTTGACACGAGAAAAGAACCATGCTCATGATACCTTGTTTCACACAAGTAAAATAACCATGCTCATGGAACCTTGATTCATTTTTTAAGGAGCTTGACACAAGAGAAGGAAATGTGCTCCAACACTTTGTTTCATTTTTTAACAAGCTTGACACAAGAAAAGAACCATGCTCATGTAGAAAATCCTATAGATTCACAAGCTAATGCAATTTGTTAAAACAAGAGACAAGAATCTACTTCTATGCTTTACAATAGAAGCCCATAAACATAGAGCAAACAATAATCAATAGAGGAAGAGAATTAAAGGCACATAACACAATAAATATCCGAAGAAAGCCATAGCTCAAAACACCACTATTTTTTTTTGTATTAATTCGGAAAATCAAGATGAAATTACAATGCTTGTTCTCTCTAGAACAATCCTAGAACTCAAAAAATTCAATTCCAACTCATAAGCAAGCTCAAGGCCAAAGCTTAGACTCTTCACAAACTCTCCAAGTCTCTATTCCAATGTGTAATTCCTATGGAGGATAGCTTGTATCTAAAGGGAAATAAATCCTATAAAAACTGTGCAATCCCTGAAGGATCATTTCCTGAATGCATGCACTATCAGTGCAACTCAGAAAACTCTAAAACAAATAGTACACTGTCCTTACACTTTAGTCTCAACTGGGTCTTTCTCAGAATCGACATGCATGAGTTTCTGACGAGGAAATATTCAGTTAACTAGAGTAGCATTAGTGGAGTTCATTAGTGACACCACTGACAATTAACTCACTGTTGGGAGCGGGATCCCCCAAGGGTAGTTTTGGGGCTAAAAGCCCATGTTTGAGTCAAATTTTGTAATATAATTGTAAATACTCTACATTTTGTGGTTGCAGAGCGCGAAGGTGTCATGTGTCATAAAGGGTAGTCCGCCCTTAGTTTTGTAAAGTAAAGTCGGTTGTAAGAGATCTGACCATGGGATTGTATAAAAAGAGCTAAGCTCTAAGTAGTTTAGGGGATATGCAATGATGAATTATGTAAGAGAGTCGTAGCTCTGAAGTAAAAGGTCTAAGTCTTGGGTCGTAGTGTAGGTAGAGGCTCTACAGCTGAGTGTGCAGAGGCCTATGGTAGAAGTCCGCAGCTGCGCAGACCCCTGCAGCTGTGTGTGCAGGGTGGGCAGAGTTTGTAAAAACTTGGAAGATATTAATATAGAGAGAGATTCTACAATATCTGTGTCTTTGTTCTGTTGATGCATATTGATATGTTATGTATGAATTTCCTTTATTATGCTTATGCGATGCACGAATGAATGCAATTACATTAAATAACTGAACGCATTTACGAATATCTGTTTACACGATGTTAACTATAATTGTTTGATAAGATAAGCAAGTCACTTAGATTAATTGGGGAATCTACACAACACGTTGCCATAGCAGTGCGAAAGTACCTGAGTAGTAGGTTGGGGCTGCGTGAAGGTCGATCATATCCTTTCGTGGAGGTATTAAAGGCTGGAATAGAGGGTTTATCTTGCAAGCCCTAGAGCGAAGCAACCTGTGCGAAGGTAGGGGTAGAGGGAATCAAACGACATCACAACCATCTCAGGGTGTAGAAACTTGGTTCCAGCATCCCCCATACTGCTTCAGGTGAGACTCAGGTCTGCACTGAGGCAGAAAGGGCCAGTAGTGTAGGGATTTGTTTGACTAATTAACACTGAATGTAGGTCAGGCCCCCTCAAGCCAACAAATGGTTCCGTTGCCAGGACCAAAATCTACATAAGAGATGTGTGATGTCGTATCACTGGAATCCTACTAAGAAGAAGATCAGAGACTCGTTAGATAGGAAGATCCATGAGTTCACGACATAGGAGAACAGAAACCCGTGACTAACAAAGGAAAAGTGGTTGGACATATACCTGTATATAGAGATCCATGAGATCTTTTTCTGCTCCTTACCATTTGAGCTATACGAGTGGATCACGAAGCTAGTAGATAGCCAAGGAAGGTTGAAACTCGATGGTCCTATTGTTTGGACCCCAGAGCTAATACATAAATTGGAAGCATCTAAAGACAAGATTTATTGTGCTATCAATCATTCGGTCGATCACATCATAGAAGGATTTGTGACTGAATTCACGGTCGACACCTCAGTCAGCGACAATGAGGCAGAGCGACGCTTTTTCAAAGGACCACGAGATAAGTACGTGAAGTATTTGAATACCTGGATTAAAATGTTGTTGTGTGAAAAATGGGTTATCCAACTACCTTGATGTTTGGAACTACTTGAAGTGTAAAAACTTGCAGGAACGAAGGGAAAAAGGGTCCTGAATATAGCCCATTGATTTCACCTCCGCGAGGTGACGAGGAAGGGATAGCAACAGTTTCTTTGCAAAGTGTTATTCAGCTAATATGATAAGGATTCCAGAGAATATCACCTCAGCCCACACCACCTTCAAATTCACCACCATCACCTCCAACTTCACTCATACCACCTCCAGCTCCACCAAAGTTCAGTATGGCAAACATAGTGAAGCTACCTTTTTTCAAAGGCTTGGGAAATGAGGACCTAGCCCAATTATGGTTCGTTGTGAAATTTGTATGGGAATCTCAAGGGGTTATAGATGATCATATAAAGAAGGAGACATTGGTTAGTGCTATGAAAGATCACGCGCTAACCTGGTATATCAAGTACTTTAATGATAAACTGAATGCTGAAGTGGTAGACATCCAAACAACACTGAATAAAGAGTTTAGTAGGCCTAAATCTGAAGTGCAGTCGATTGTGGGATTCAAGGAGATCATGATGCAAGCAGGCGATAAGCCTTGGGAACTAGATCAGAGGTTAAAATGTACAATCCATGAAGCCAACATGAACTTGACAGATGGACAACATCGTAAATGGTTTGTGGCTTCACTCCCGCCACACTTAATGGTTGCGTTGTCACAATAGAAGATAACGACGCAAGAGGAGGCCTTGGAGATTGCAATGAGACTACATGAAACACCGATGCAAGATCCAAACCTGGGGGTTCAGAAGATCCATGTGCATCTAAAGAATCTATGCCTTGAGATGCAAAGTCTGAAGTAGGACAGGACAGTTCAACCAGAGGTGCGCGAGTAGGTATGGTGCTTGAAATGCAAGAGTCAGGGGCATGGCAAGGACCATTGCCTGGTCTTTGCAAACTATATTACAAGAGGAGGAGCAATGCCTTTGAGGATAGAAGTTCAAGCAGTACCGAGCGTGGGACCTGCATTGTGGTGTGCTATTTGTCAGGTAGCAGGAAAGCATGCCATAGATAACTGTCATTTGCTGCAGAAGTTTGTACAGATACCGCAACAATTGTTTTGCAGCTTTTGTAGGTCGGTAGGGCATGATGTGTGTAATTGCAGGAGTTATGAATTGATGATGGATAGAACTCCTGCCTATAGGGTTCAAGCCGAAACACAACCCTCTAACCAGAGCACAGGAATGGCATAGACAATATTTCAGGGGTGCAGAGGAGGCCGAGGCAGAGGAGGACTTGACAGAGGTCGAGGGCAGTTGATGTGCTACAATTTTGGAGGACCAGGACACTATGCCCACGATTGCACTAACCCAACACGTCTGTCGTGCAAATATTGCACGTTGTTCAATCATGAAGTGAAATAGTATCCTATGTTGATAGCAAGGATACGTGATAAAGGGGCGCTACCACCTTCGCCGACTTAGAACTTGCAGATGATGAGGTCTGAGCTGCACGAAGAGGATCCAAACGTGAATATAGTGATGAGAATTGAAATCGCGATGGGGGATGACAAGGGGAAATAGTGTTGGCGAAGGAGGATGAGTTTGATTTTGAGCGCGCATGTGAAACCTTCATGGAAGTTAAGAAGAGCTTCATTGAGGCCTCCACCTTAGAAAGAAAGGATAAGCCTGATCAGGAGATGGACCCTTCTATGCTAACAACTTTCTTGGAAACATGTATGAAGTTGTTGTGCGATAGTAAGGCTGTGAAAGGGTTACAAGAGCTCATTAATAGATTCCCTGGAACCACACTAGGAGAGCCACACATAGTACGAAATATTTGCAAGCATAAGACAAGGATGGGACAGAAGATGAGACTAACCACACAGATAGGAGAGTATGAAATGGATCAGGTTATTTTGGACTTAGGGTCAGATGCGAATGTCCTACCAAAGTAGACTAGGGAACGGATGGGGAGACCTGCACTGCAATGGTATTCGATTCAAATGAGGATGGAAAATCAGTAGAAGTTAATCCCCATGGGACGGCTGCAGTGGGTGACTTTGGATATTGAAGGTGTGAGCGTGCTGGCTAATTTTGAAGTAATAGAGATAGTGGATGACAACAATCTCTATCCCGTGCTCCTGGGAATTCACTGGGCTACCAATATGAATGAGGTAATCAACCTAAAGAAGCAAAAGATGATATTTGAGAATAAATCATTGCGCGTAGTAGTACCCGTACATCCAGTTGAAGGATCACACTATAAAGAACCGGTTCGCGATTATGAGAGTGACGATGATCTGGACTATATCTATAAGATAACAACGCAAGATCAAGATTGGGTGAATCCCACCATGGGTGGAAGAATTACATTGGATCGTGAGAGTTCCTACACTTCAGACTCTGATGAAGAGTTAGAATGTTGACAGAATCGATTACACGAAGTGACTACGCTGAACTGCAATATGATGACCTGATCACTGCACTATGTGTCCTCATAGGTAAGAAATATGCCTACTTATGATGGCCTGAATGAGGTAGATATCTTTTTGGATGCTTTTGAAAGGGAGGTACCAGAAAAGCAACGCTTCCAGGCATTGGACTGGGCACTGTGTGCTACGCCTGCAAAGATGGTGGGGTACGCATAAAGGAAGCTTTGATGATTGGCTCCAATGTAGGAGGATGATGAGAATATGATTTGGGAAGCCTAAGATGTGAATGACAGACAGGTATGATGGACAGGATGATCCGTGCACACATTTGGCCAAATGGACCCAGGCTTATGGAGCAAAGCCCCAACCTGAATGGGCGCACTTGTTTTGTCATACCTTGGATGTTGTCCCAATGAATTGGTACGTAGAAATTGAGCTCCGCCATGGTACCAGTGAATGGGATGTTCTGCGCAAGGGCTTTGTGATGACATTCAGTTTTGAAGACGGGTTTGACTATATTGATGAGGCACTGCAAGAAGTAAAAGCAGCTATCTTTCGGATACCATAGGATCCTTTGGACCTGATTCAACCTAAGTGGGTGTTATTGGGAAATCTAGTGTCCACCAGGAGTTGCTAGTCCCACTAAGACTGGTAGCTATCTTAGAAACAAACAAACTAAATCCACTTTCATTTTCCTTTATGAGAAGTAGATAAGAGGGGAATGAAGGAAACCAAACTCAGTCTTGCGCTTGGTTCCTTGCTCTGTTCCTCTCCCTTCTGATAGATCCTTGCCGCTTCTCCTTCGTCTACCCAACTTCAAAGAGCACCTATAGAATCAAAGCAGCATAATACTATTGCAGAACAAAGATCTACAATCATAAACAATATAGGACCAGATATATATTGACCACACAAATGCATATATCATCAAACATAGAAGAATGTGGAGGAAAACTTGAATAGATTTATTAATATCAAGAATAGCAAAGAGGATTACAACCAATTTTTATGCCCCAACATCACCCTCCAGCATGAAAGCCCTTCTTTCACCTCATGAAAAGCTTAGATCACCCAACACTATGATATTCCAACAAGAAACCAATAGCACTTCCTTACAAGATACAAAATTCCAACCTCTAGATCTCTGGGATGAGAGATCCATATATAGATGATTGCAGGGGGGTGAGTCAGCTTCTGGGATTTTGATTAGTGTCGTCTCTCTGATAGTTCTTGATTCCACTTGGAGATTGATGATCTCTTACTCATCCCTGGGTGAATTCAAAGAGGCAAGTGTCATAGGAGAAGTTTCTGGAAGATTCTATGATCATCCACCTCGCAAACTGTCTCTACCATTTGTCCACTCTCGCTCATCGCACCCTACAAAAGGGCTTTTCAGTATGCATCGCACCCTTAGCACTGAGCAACCTGTATGGTCCAATTTTGACTAGTTTTGAGTAGTTTGCTGTGGAGAAGTTCTGGGAGATGATGTAATCAGCTGACCTTGTTCCTTTAGGGTATGAAACAACACTTTTAGGGACTTAGGAGCCCTTGGTTTATGGACATGTATGATTGGGGTTGTAGTGCCCAAAAATGTCTATAACATTTGCCCCCTAAAGCATGAGGTCATTAATCTTTTGATGTCGGGTGAAATGCTTTATCATGAGGACCTGAAGTTTTTTCGAGCTAGAAGGCGACTTGTAATAAGATACAATACAATACATTATCTTCATAATATTTTTCATGATCTAGCTGAGGTGGGCATTCCCATGCTCAACTTTATAAATTCATTTTCATGTACATAAGACAGACGACCATCTGTGTGGGAGACTGATGATTCTGATAGAGTCATCATCCTTTGATTCGGATGATCATATGTGCAACAACAATGTACATTTGATGTCTTTATTTTCCTGAGTATATCGCAGCTGGATGGATGTAACTAGATCCGGGGTCTTCAAACTCGTTCAATCTTCACTCGGAGTACAAGTCGATCCAAGTGAAAAATGTTCTGGAGTCGAACATGGAAATACATCGCTTGATTACCAACCAATGATGTAAGATGTTAACAGGCGTGAGAGGAATCATCGATAATGATGATGACCCTCAAGGTACTATAGTACAATTCGCGTGGTGTGAAAAGGGACTTGGCGTCGAACACCACGCAAAATCTTTCGGTTGAAGGCCAATGATGTAAACCTGTCGCCGGAAGTGAGAAACTTGCCATTGAGACATGCAAGCTTCAAAGTACTGAAAGGTGGATAATGAGCTGATGTAAACAAGAAGCAACTCGTCGTAGGAGGGCCTTAATGAATCCCACATCTATGACACGGAACGGAGTAAATGATTTTGGAGGTGAAAACGATCTGATGATATAAGGTTCAGGGTGGCGGTCATGAAAGAATGAAGCATGAATGTATGGCAGCGGATGAGACACAGGTGAATTCTCTGAGCGACTTCTCTTGAACATACCGGTGACACTGACATGGATTGGTAGCGTTAACCCCAAATATGGACGGTGCAGTGGACCAATGGTGATATGACCAGTGAACGGAACAACCCAACTCGACTCGGATGCGGAGTGAAAGTGTCATGTTCAAGAGTGACTTGCCACCAATAAAGTTTCTTCAAGTTTTCTTCCCAATTTTTCCCCTGTCTTTGCTGACGAGTACCTCTTTATTTTTATCAAGCTTGAGGAGGATAACATATTCTTGTTCTATAATTTTCCCTTCGGGAAAACCCATCACTATGTTTTAATGAGCCTAGCGACACTGAAACTCATTCTTGTTTGAATGGACGAGGTTATCGCTGTTTGGTTTTAACGAGTTTAACGACAAAGATAACTTGGTCCTTTTCAATTTTAGAGAGTCTGAAAGGGATGTAAAGGAAACTCCAATAATGATTTTTCGTCATATAATCCCTTAAGTCTGAAAACTTATAAAATAATACGAAAGGGATGAATTTTCGGTAATTTTAACAAGCCGAACAAAACAAGTGCTCGATCTTTTTGTGTAATAATCCCTCAGGTCCAAAAAGATTAAAATCTAGAGGAGAGATAGCACTTCCGGTCGCTTTAACGAGCTGGAGAGGCCAATTGCTCGGCAATATTTTCATATTTTATGAGTCAGATGAAAAGATCTTAAAGGAGACTCATCTTTTTAGGAACAAGTGATAATTTCAGGTAGCAGTTGATTCTAGGTAAGGTTTGGAATTTTCCAATCATGGCAGTGTCACAAGGATGGCTAACAGGATCACTCTTTGCAGCTGTTCCTCAAAAGGGGTAAAAAATCAAATGGAGGTGAATGATCGGCTAAAACAGAGTGGAGGTGATGGTAAGAACACAACCAGGGCTCAAAAGCTGATGATAATGAATTCACAATGGTTATTTACCAGAAATTGGTTCATTTTTTAATGAGCTTAAACTCTAGGGGAAACATTTTCTCATCGCTTAGGTGTAATTTTTAACAAGCTTGAACTTCGCATAAAAACTGCTTGTGGCTAGGTTTATTTTTTAACAAGCTTGAACTTTGTAGAAACATTGCTCGTTGCTTAGGTTTGATTTTTAACGAGCTTGAACTTCACATAAAAACTGCTCATGGTGGGTTTATTTTTTAACAAGCTTGAACCCTGCTGTAACACTGCTCATGGTGGGTCCATTTTTTAACGAGTTTGAACCCTGCTGTAACACTTCTCGTGATAAGTTTGCATGCCCCCAACATAATAACACAAATCGAGGTGCATGCCCCCCAAGCTTCATTGCATTCAACACTGTGGTTGGAATGAAGGTTTACCTTCGAGATCTTCGAAAGACTCAACTTGGAAAGGGAGTTGTTTCATTTTTTTAATGAGGTTGACATAGGATAGGAATCATCCTTGGAATTCACCGTATTTATAGTATTTGATAGAAAATCAATAACTGAAGGATGATTAAGGTTGCTGGAATAATCTTCATGGTAATCCGGAAGATGGGAACGATGGTGGTAATTTTCCCATGGTTCCTCTTCTATCATCTTTGACTGAATGATTCCTTCGTCTATAGAATGTACATGTGACCAAGGATCTGAAGAGGTGCCATATTCCTTAGACCTATCTATCCAAATACTCGATGAGCATTGATTTGGGTTTGCTCCCCAGGCCAAGAAAATTGATTGCTACAAGATTTCTATTGGGCTTGGAGGCAATACCTGTAGATGATCCAAGTTAATATTGTTTTTAGAGATCTTTTGAATAGAAGATATCATATTGCAGGTTCCCACCATTTCCACTTCCGCCAGATTGATTGGAGGCGGTAGGGAAAAAGTCCCCATTAATATAGGGTCTTTTAGTAGGCCTACTCTGATATTTTGAAGCGGGTGAGGGCTTCCATGGATCATCGGAATGCTTCCCGTAACTTGTGAACTGTTGGGGAGAAATGTTTGTTGGTCGACGATTGTAACTCCTCCTTGAAAGGGAAATACAATATTCTTGAAATAGGTCGACACAACGACTACCATAGCATATATCCAGGGCCTTCCCAGTAAGATGCTATAATCGAGGTTTTCATCGATTACTTCAACATCTATTTCTACTGTTTTTCCCCCCAGTTCGACTTGTAAGTTACTTAAAATCCCGTATGGGGTGTATGTTCGTCCATCAAATGCCTTTAATGTCGTTGAATATCATGACAAGGTTGGAGATCCTAAAGTTTTCCAGAAACTCATCAACATAATACATGTAGATGCCTCCTCATCAATAATTTTTCGATGAACAGTTTTGTTGGGGGCTTTGACTTGAATGAGGAAAGCTAGTTGAGCTGGTAACTGAGGGTCATATCCTTTGTGATTAAAGGACACAAGATTGGAATACTAGATATCATTTTTGGGATTCAACTGCGTTAAGTAAGTCATTCAAACGTATGAACATTTCCATGAGAGGTAGTTGTAACTGACTAATTTCTCATGATTTTTGAATAGTTCACTTAGCACTCATTGCATCGGGTGATGCTCACAGGGGTGAAGAAGTGGGATTGAAACTAGTGAAATGTGGAGAACGAATCACATAGCATCAATCATCACTTCCGGGGCTTGCACCCGGTAACCAGGACTTCCCAGGAGGTCACCCATCCCAGAACTCCTCTGGCTCAAACGCGCTTAACTGTGGAGTTTTTCCCCACAATCAAGCCCACTTAGCTTGCTACCCCATTTGCAAAACCTTAGCAAGTATTGTGCCTCATGAACCATTCAAGTAGAGATCCCTTGACTCTTTTTGAATTTAAGTATGGGGGATTTACGCAGTGCATTATATTAGATATCATTTTTGGGATTCAACTGCGTTAAGTAAGTCATTCAAACGTATGACCATTTCCATGAGAGGTAGTCGTAACTGACTAATTTCTCATGATTTTTGAATAGTTCACTTAGCACTCATTGCATCGGGTGATGCTCACAGGGGTGAAGAAGTGGGATTGAAACTAGTGAAATGTGGAGAACGAATCACATAGCATCAATCATCACTTCCGGGGCTTGCACCCGGTAACCAGGACTTCCCAGGAGGTCACCCATCCCAGAACTCCTCTGGCTCAAGCGCGCTTAACTGTGGAGTTTTTCCCCACAATCAAGCCCACTTAGCTTGCTACCCCATTTGCAAAACCTTAGCAAGTATTGTGCCTCATGAACCATTCAAGTAGAGATCCCTTGACTCTTTTTGAATTTAAGTATGGGGGATTTACGCAGTGCATTATATTAGATATCATTTTTGGGATTCAACTGCGTTAAGTAAGTCATTCAAACGTATGACCATTTCCATGAGAGGTAGTCGTAACTGACTAATTTCTCATGATTTTTGAATAGTTCACTTAGCACTCATTGCATCGGGTGATGCTCACAGGGGTGAAGAAGTGGGATTGAAACTAGTGAAATGTGGAGAACGAATCACATAGCATCAATCATCACTTCCGGGGCTTGCACCCGGTAACCAGGACTTCCCAGGAGGTCACCCATCCCAGAACTCCTCTGGCTCAAGCGCGCTTAACTGTGGAGTTTTTCCCCACAATCAAGCCCACTTAGCTTGCTACCCCATTTGCAAAACCTTAGCAAGTATTGTGCCTCATGAACCATTCAAGTAGAGATCCCTTGACTCTTTTTGAATTTAAGTATGGGGGATTTACGCAGTGCATTATATTAGATATCATTTTTGGGATTCAACTGCGTTAAGTAAGTCATTCAAACGTATGACCATTTCCATGAGAGGTAGTCGTAATTGACTAATTTCTCATGATTTTTGAATAGTTCACTTAGCACTCATTGCATCGGGTGATGCTCACAGGGGTGAAGAAGTGGGATTGAAACTAGTGAAATGTGGAGAACGAATCACATAGCATCAATCATCACTTCCGGGGCTTGCACCCGGTAACCAGGACTTCCCAGGAGGTCACCCATCCCAGAACTCCTCTGGCTCAAGCGCGCTTAACTGTGGAGTTTTTCCCCACAATCAAGCCCACTTAGCTTGCTACCCCATTTGCAAAACCTTAGCAAGTATTGTGCCTCATGAACCATTCAAGTAGAGATCCCTTGACTCTTTTTGAATTTAAGTATGGGGGATTTACGCAGTGCATTATATTAGATATCATTTTTGGGATTCAACTGCGTTAAGTAAGTCATTCAAACGTATGACCATTTCCATGAGAGGTAGTCGTAACTGACTAATTTCTCATGATTTTTGAATAGTTCACTTAGCACTCATTGCATCGGGTGATGCTCACAGGGGTGATGCTCAATACGTTGGGTCAATTCCACCTATTGCTGATAATAAGGCCTGCTTTTGAGAGGGGAAATTTTGCAGTACCTTAAGTGTTGACATAGCGGATGGCGATTGGGCCAGATCCTCCACTATATTATAATGTTGTGTTGCTCTGGCACGAGGATTAAATGTCGATTTGTGTACTACTCCCTTTGGCAGCTTTATCGTTAGTTCAGGAATGACGGGTGGCACAACTTCGGTCGAAGTTGTTGTCGAACTACTAGGTTGATCATTGGCCTTATTGTCCGACAGCTGTGGATTCCCGTAATCTTTATTTCTTGTTGATATCAAAGCATCATTTTGCTGGTTCAAAACTGAAAACATTAGCACTTGGGATGGGGAAGCATTGTCACTAGCAACCAAATTTGTTCCTGGATTTGGAAACGGATCAGTCAATACTGCCGAGGTTTTTGAATTCTTGAAGAATTTTCTAAGCTCAGCGTTATACGGACACTCTCTTATCCAATGATCCTCATCACATATTAGGCATGGACTATTTGGTTTCCTATGTCCAGAAGGGTTTGTAGAAGATTTTTCAGGGGATGACTCCTCCCGTTTCTTCTTCTTTCCTTTCATTTTCTTCTTGTCTCCTAGTTGCTTGGTTTCTTTGCCTTTGTCAGTCGATACAGCATTTACTTCCGAGGCAAGAAGTTCTTCATTTTCATTTTGACTTGAAACCGTACGGGCCTTCTTTGACTTAGCCTTTACCGTTTTTGTGCTGGTTGTTCCTATCACACCATCCCTGGCATGAGAGTCTCTGCTTAATTTAGGAGAGGGAGGAATGAAAAATTCCGGTCTAGGAGCATCAGGGATTTTATCGTAGAGTGTGCCAGACTGAGTATAGATCAAGTCTAAATATTGCGCACGTGCAATTATTTGCTCTTTAGTGACGACTCCTCCCTTTGCCACATCTTCCGTAATAGAAGGTAACAACGACTTGATAAACCATTCAACCAACAAATGATCATGAACGTATGTTTTTAACATTCTACGACGACGTCACCACTCATGAATATGATCGGATATGTGAGTGGCCGTCGTTTGCTTCAAATTGGTAAGAAGCTCTGTTCCCGTTTCGTACCTTATGGGTAACTAAAAATGGGTTAAAAAGGTTGTGGCTAGGGTACTGAAGTTATCAAATGAAGCTCTAGGCAATTCGATATACCATTTTGCTGCCAGACCAGTTAACGTTTGCTGAAAAAGGCGAAGCCTGATTGAATCATCATTTAGAGTGTTAGATGAACACCATAGGTGAAAGGTCATCACATGATTAGATGGGTCTTCACTCGGATTTCCATTAAATTTAGGAATATATGACAGAAGTTTATGAGGAATCGCTGGCCACTAAGGGGCATAAGCGATTGGATCGTTTGTTAGCCGATTTAAATCTGGTAACTCTAAAGTTGCCACGAAGGGAAACTGTTGGTTCAGGTTCGGCGAAGCATACCCAGGATAAGATGGGATTGCCTGAGCAGTGGGTCTTTGCATACCAGCATAGTGCGTTTGATGCTGATAACTTTGGTAACGTTGTTGGGCATAACCATTGTGAAATGATTGATGTTGACCGTTTTGAATATATGGCTGCCCATTACTTGCAAAGACTTGGTGCTCAGATCCTTGGTAAACTTGTTGGAATTGTGGTTGTTGATATTGCACCAGCCATGGTTGTGAGACCATGTGCTGTTGTCCAATACTGGCTGTTTGACCAAGATGAGGGGTAATGGTATCCATTTGAGCCTGGGTCACTCCAGTTAAGGAGCCACTAATCGATGATTGTGGTGGCGTTGCAGGGACAAGGGGCTATTGGATTGCGACCTGAGAGACTTGAGGTTGGCATACAATAGGTAACGCTTGTACTTGCGACACTGTCACAATAGACGGTGTAGTTGGGATATTTGACATAGGCATACTTTGTTGCATTGAGTATACACCTCTTGGTTTTTGAGGTAGTATTGGTATCCAACCACTGGATGTAATTCCAGCATAACCTGAATTCTATTATGAACTCTCATACGTTTGACCTGCTGGAGGTGAGAATGAAAGGGCATATTGCCTTCCATACGGTGGTAATCCGGTGCTTAAGGGAATTATTTGCCTTTGAGGACTGGACTGCCCAAATTGACATTGCGAAGGATCAATTTGCTGAGACTCAACATAAGAGATTCGAGATATTATTCTGGATGAGCAAACGGGAACAGACCATACCGTTGAAACAGCCCCTGGATGGATTCCATCCAGTGATTGAGAGCTAGTTGCGACAGATGGTACGCCGACGAACATTGTTGGAGTGGTAGCAGGAAGTTCTACCGCTGCTGTGTCAGATGACACAGTCCTAGATGTCGATGGTTTTTCAGACATATCTAGTCTATCCAAAATATTTCCTAGCGATTCTATAGGAACTTCCAATAACGGTAGACTAATTTCTGATGAAGAAGGATATAGAGTGATCCCAACTCCAAATTGCGATGGAGTACTAGATGGTGGATCCTCCACAATCTCTTATATAGAAATCAAACCAGGTGGAAGAGGTAGACCGTCAGGTCCATAAAATATTTCTGGTGCCGAAGAAGGTATTGATTCTGTAGTGATTGATGTTTGAGGAACAACACCTTTCGAATCAGCTATAGATTGAGTCGGTTCAGGTATACTAGGATCAGTTCTACTGTCCTCTAGTGGCCGTGGAACTTTTTCTGTAAAGGCAGGGGTACCAGAAATGTTTGGAGTAATCAGAGTCTCCGAGGGTGTCAGAACACTGGTTCCAACCCGACCAGGGGACTTTGTGCCGATTAAACGAGTTCGCTTTGTCTAGAATAGTTTCGATTCTGGAGACAAAGATGGTTGACTCGTAAGCCTCCGCGAACGACGGGGTTTCAATTAAATTTCTTCCACGATTGCGGATTACTTGATCAACTAAAAGTAAATGGGAAAATGTTTCCGAATTAAATGAATTTTAGACGCATTGACACAACTTGTTTTTTCAATTTTTAAGAGTCGAGAAAAAACAAAAGATGACTCTAGTTGCCTTCGATTTTTAATGAGCCTGAAGTGACAAGTGCTCATATGGACCTTTTTATTTAAGGAGTCTGAAAAGGAATGAAAGAGACTACTCTGGAAATCTAGACAGAGCGATTACCAAACAAATCACAAAAATGCAGAATACTTTTTACGGTACGACAGTCAATCTTCTCGAATGCTGTGTTCAATGCATTGCGATCGATAGGGCGGAAGACACAGCTTCCTATGGATAAAGGATATAGCCTATTGTGGTTTCCCAATATATACTCGACGGTACGTGGGAGCATAAGTCCGCACTTGAAGTTGTCATCTCAAAGAGGAGGAGTCACCCAACCAACAATGAAAGCGACAGTTACCAGACTTTACGACGCCGGAATACGTCTCTAGCCTAGACTTCTAGATGTTGTCCGTTAGTTTCCAAAGAATTTTTAGGTTCATTAAATTTATTTTACAGTTGATCTTTCTTAAGAAACTTTCCTTTTAGGTTCACGGCATGATGTAGATATACAATTCCTAAAATGCAATCTAAGATGATAAACAATCGTTTAATTTTTTTTTTGCAATGAAAATCCTAGCTACTAAAGAAAGAGAGATGATATTCTTTCAACATAGAGCAGATAACATACACTATATGCACTATCCTAAATCAAACCAACAATCGGTTTAAATGCAAATGCACATGCATGTATTTGTTTTCAGCTTTCTTAATGTGTGAATGACAAGAAGAATGCTAAGTACAAATCTGAATTATCTTTTCAAAGCGACAGTACTAACAAATTTTTCTTCAAAAACGAAAGGAAGATAATGACAACACTTTGCTATTTTGAATTGAAAACTGCTTTCGACACTTGAAAAAATACTAATTCAAATAAAATACAAGAGTAACTATATAATCGACCATCAAGAACAATAGAATTCTTCTCTTTGATTGAAAACGACACTTGCGACACTTCCAAATCAAGAAATGACAATTCTATTATGCTACTACTTTGTAAAATAGAACTGAAAATGGAGCAAAATACATAAAAACATTCACAGTTCTTTGCACAATGGAGGCGGAATGATGGAAATGAAGGGGGTTTCCACAGAGGTATACTGATCACAGACAGCAAAACTCTTGAATAGAGCTAAAGAGGGCGAACACAGAAACCAAAAATTGAGAGTAGAAGAGGTCTTGTCTGATCAGCGCACCTGTAACACAGGGAAAGTGAGATGCAGTGCACCTACTGCACACGGGAGGTGCGATGCATCTAGATTCCCAAGAGGAGAAGGTGTGATGGTCCAGGGACGAGACTTCAACTGGGTTCTGGGTCACAGTTTGTAGCTCAGTTCAGGGATTTAGGCCGAGCAAGTGATGTACAGTAAATAGAAATCATAGGGGTTGATCTAATGAGGTTACTAGAGCCACCACTAGGGAAATTAGAAGGTTTGCAAATTTATTGTTCAGTTTATAAACAAAACCCAGAGATAGACTAAAGTAGCATTGATCTACTTTGCACTTGCATAGCAAATGCAGTTTGAAGGCTAGCTGGCTTGACTTCAAGCTTCGTCTGTAAGTTTATAAACAACCAAATATAGACAAACAAACAATCTATTCCCACTTTCATTTTCCTTTATGAGAAGTAGACAAGAGGGGAATGAAGGACACCAACCTCAGTCTTGCGCTTGGTTCCTTGCTCGGTTGCTCTCCCTTCTGATAGATCCTTGCCGTTTCTCCTTCGTCTACCCAGCTTCAAAGAGCACATGTGGAATCAAAGCAGCATAATACTATCGAAGAACAGAGATCTACAATCATAAACAATATAGGACCATATATATATTGACCACACAAATGCATATATCATCAAACATACAAGAATGTGGAGGAAAACTTGAATAGCTTTATTAATATCAAGAGTAGCAAAGAGGATTACAACTAATCATTTTGACCCGGTGTCATCCTTTAGCATGAAAGCCCTTCTTTCACCTCATGAAAAGCTTAGATCACCCAACACTATGATATTCCAACAAGAAACCAACAACACTTCCTTACAAGATACAAAATTCCAGCTTCTGTATCTCTAGGATGAGGGATCCATATATAGATGATTGCAGGGGGGTGAGTCAGCTTCTAGGATTTTGATTAGTATCCTCTCTCTGATAGTTCTTGATTCCACTTGGAGATTGATGATCTCTTACTCATCCCTGGGCAAATTTAGAGAGGCAAGTGTCATAGGAGAAGTTTCTGGAAGATTCTATGATCATCCACCTTGCAAACTGTCTCTGCCATTTGTCCACTCTCACTCATCACACCCTACAGAAGGGCTTTTTAGTCTGCATAACACCCTTTACACTGGGCAGGTGGGATGCATCGTACCCTTAGCACTGAGCAACCTGTATGGTCCAGTTTTGACCAGTTCTGAGTAGTTTCCTGTGGAGAAGTTCTGGGAGATGATGTAATTAGCTGACCTTGTTCCTTTAGGGTATGAAACAACACTTTTACGGACTTAGGAGCCCTTGGTTTATGGACATGTATGATTTGGGTTGCAGTGCCCAAAAATGTCTATAACAGTGGGCTACTTAGCTAAGTCATGCACTGGAATGCTATAATGTGACCGCTGAAGTAGAATATGAGGATCTGTGGAAGAGTAGCATTCTGGAAACACAAGGTCATCGTGAGGTTAAAGGACCACATATTGAGAACCCTAAGATAACCGAACCATTGAAAATGAAACAAGTGAACATTAGTACGGAGGAAAAACCCAAATTCACAAAGATTGTAGACTACTAGGATGATGCGACAGTGGATAAAGTCACTAAATTTCTCTGCGAATACCAGGATTTATTCCCTACAATGTTTACGGATTTGAAGGGAATAATCGGGCACCTAGGAATGATGAAGATTACATTGAAGCCCAACGCGAAGCCAGTTAAGCAAAGAAATTACCATCTCAATTCGAAATATAAGGAGAAGGTATACTTAGAGTTAGACAAGATGCTCGCGGTAGGCATCATTGAGCCTATGGAAGAATCTGACTGGGTAAGCCCAATGGTGGTATAGGAGAAAAAAAAAGGATGAAATAAGGATATGCATGTATCTCAGAAAGCTGAATGATGCTTTCATACATGATCCTTTCCTGACTCCATTCACTGATGAAGTGTTGGAAAATTTAGGTGGCCAGGAAGCATATTCCTTCACTGATGGGTTCTTTTGTTACCACCAGATCAAAATCACGTTGGAGGATAGGAGCAAGACAACCTTCATGACTGAGTGGGGTTTTTTTCAATACACTGTAATGCCGTTTGGATTGAATAATGTGCTTGCGATATTTTCACGCGTAGTGGTTGCCGCGTTCAAAGAATTTATTCATAAGTTCCTCGAGGTATATTTTGATGACTTGACTCTATTTGAGCTGGTAAAACGCCATGTAGCAAGCTTTCTCTTAATGCTGGATACCTGTCGAAGATACCAGATAGTGCTCAATCTTAAGAAGTGTCTGTTTTGTGTTACTTCTGGGAACCTGTTGGGGCACGTGGTTTGCAGATAGGGAATGATGGTAGATCCAGCAAAGATAGCAGCAATATTGAACCTAGAAGCACCAAGGAGTGTGAAGTAGCTGCACGCACCCTGGGACATACAGGATATTACAGAAAGTTTATCAAAAGTTATGCCCAGATCACCATGCCTATGGAGAAATTGTTGAAGAAGGATGTCACATTCTGCTGGAACGATGACTGTAAGAAGATATTGGATATATTAAAAGAAAATATGGTCACCGTGCTGATTCTAGTCTTCCCAGATTGGAAGAAAGAGTTTCATGTACATGTCGACACTTCATGTATAGCACTAGGAGCAGTGCTAACACAGGTTGGTGAAGAAGGCTTGGGCCATCCTATCGCGTTCGCAAGCCAAAGATTATCCAAAGTGGAGAAGAACTATTCTACCACTGAGTACAAAGGGCTAGCTATGGTGTATGCACTCCAGAAGTATAGGCGATATTTGCTGGGAGGCCATTTTAAGATATATATGGATCACTCTGTGTTGAAGTACCTGGTCAATAAGCCTGTGTTGGGGGGGGGAGAATCTGCAGTTGGCTCTTATTGTTCTAGGAGTGTGATTTTGAAGTTATTGTGAAGCTTGGATGACTGAACGCGGGACTAGACCATCTGTCGTGCATCAAAATAGGGGAAGAGCCCACTAGTTTGGAGGAGGGATTGCCTGGCGCGTAGATATTTGCAGTGCATATTGCAGATGGTCACTTTGAGGATATAATACATTTCCTAACGATAGGTGCTGCACCGGAAGGATACACTGTCCAACAAAATAAGGAATTAGTGGTGCACACAATATATTTCTTTGCCATTGCTGGGCATCTGTACAATATGGGGACTAATGAGATATTGCGACAATATGTACTTCAGTTCAAAAGAAGCACTATCCTTGCAAACACTCATGGGGGTGCCACTGGAGGACATTATGTAGGAAGAGCAACTACGCAGAAGATTCTACGTGTAGGGTTGTGGTGGCCAACCCTCCATCATGACTCAAAAGCATATTGTAAGATGTGTGATGTGTGTCAAAGGATTGGCAAGTCATCATGGAGGGATGAGATGCCTTTGAACCCTCAGATGACGTTGCAATCCTTTGAGAAGTGAGAGATAGATTTTTTGGGACCCATTCAGCCACAAGGAAAGACGAGAGCAAGGTACATTATCACTGCAACTGAGTATTTGACTCATTGGACAGAGGCACAGCTTGTGAAGGATTGCACAGGCACGACGACTGCAAAGTTCCTCTTTGAGCACGTACTCACGCGATTTGGCTATCCAAATATCTTGATGAGTGATTTCGGTATGCACTTCTTGAATGAGACGGTCAGCACGCTGACGGAGGAATTTCAGGTATACCACCAAAAGAGCACACCTTATCACCCATAGGCTAACAGGACAGTGGAGGCATTCAACAAAGTGCTCGAAAACGTGTTGACCAAGGTTTGCAATGCTCAACAAAGTGATTGGGACCTACGCATACCTGCAGTATTATGGGCTTATCGAACGACATGCAAGAAGTTGACTGGACAAACCCCCTTTAGGCTCGTCTATGGGGTTGAAGCGGTAATGCCTATGGAGTATATTGTGCCTAGTCTGCACATAGCAGTGCTCACAGGTATGATGGATCATAGAGCCCTGGAGGAGAGGCTCATACAGCTGGATGAACTGGAGGAAGAAAGATTTCTAGCTGGATTTCACCAACAGGTCCAAAAGCAGTGTGAAAAGGCATGGCATGATCGACACATTAAGCTGCACACATTTAAGGTAAATGACCTGGTTTTGCTATATGATAATAAGTTTGATAAATTTCCATTGAAATTTAGGATGCACTAGTTAGGACCCTATGTCATCAAGGAAATTACCGATGGAGGAGCAGTATAGCTAGTCAAATTAAATGGAGAACCCTTCCTAGGAAAGGTGAATGGCAGTTGTTTGAAGCCATACACTAGCGGTCTGGCCATGTGACTAAATGAAGGTGGCACAGTCTTAGCACTCTAGGCAGCTGAAAGGACGCATGGGACTATAAAATACACTACCCAGGTTGGGGAGCTGCACGATTGGAGGATGGTACGAAGCAAGGAAGTGGCACTAGGTCCGCGGCAGCATGGAGGGAGCTGTGTGATCCAGGTGGATATTGGTGGCCACCTGCCAGGTCCACCTGGACCCCCACCATTTTCTTTCTCAGCATTTTCAGTTTCCTTAATTGTAGCACAGTTTACTATTTTTAGCAGTTTTTCGGGTCCTGAACTTCCGGAGCCGTTTTGAGGCCCTAAACGACGTTTTTTTGGAATTTTGGGGCAATCGAGCCTTATGTTTCCTCCCAAAGTGGTAGTACTCGGATAGATCTTTCTAACGAGCTATCGTACGCGTCAAACGGAGATCGTATGCCAAAGTTACGACCCCGGGAAATTGATATACCAATTTACCCAAACGGGGCCCACAATTTGGCGTTTCATCTTCTAGGGTTAGGTTTCGGTATGTGAAGGGTTTTCCATTGTTTCTCAACAATAAATAGGCCTTCGAGCCTCATTGTAATACAGTTCAGAACAGTTCAGAGGCATGTAGCCATCACATCTCTTCTCAGAGATAAGCTACCATCGCCCTAGCTAGTTTATTGCCATTTCTGTTTGTAAGCATATGTCAGTATTTTCCATTAATGAAATGAAGTATTATTTCCGCTGCATCTTTGTGTATATGGTTATCTCTGTAATTTGTTGCGTTCCTGTTTAAATCTGGATCAGTCGTATCAGAGCGGTCTGCTTTTTCTCTGTTTTTCTTTGCATGTCCCCAACAAGGTCGGGATATAAGGAGTTAGGGCTTGAACTGGTTGAACCTTTGCAAGACCAGCCTCGCAAATCCCGACGGCCTCCCATGGCGGACGAGAAGAAAGACGAGGGGGCAGGAGATCCCATCAAAATCTTGCTCGAAGAAGCGCTCGAGCGACAACGGAACGCGATGATGGACAGCTTTGCGCAGATCCTTCAGCGGCTACCCAGAAGCGGCGCATCGGCTTCCAGCAGCTCCTCTGGAAACGCCACACCCTTTAAGGTACAAGTTAATTTTGAAATCCCCATATTCGAGGGTCAGATAGACGCCGATGCCGTAGATAAATGGTTAAATATGCTAGAGGGTTATTTTTCTGTTCATGAATTTTTGAGTCGGGAAAAGATTGTTTTTTCTCTTCTCAAAGCAGCCCCCCACGTCAAGGACTGGTGGGAAACCTACTGCGAGAAGAAGGATGAAAGTACTGGCTCACTATTTTCAGCCGCACCCACCTGTGATTCGTTCCGGGATGCCATCAAGGAGCAGTACTACCCTGTCGGAAGCTATGAGGATGGATACATAAAGTGGACCATGCTGCGGCAAGGAAGGGACCAAGATGTGCCGGAGTTCACCAATCTTTTCCATACCCTTCGCACAAAGTTGGGTATCAAGGATTCAGAGCAACATTTGATACTCAAATACCGTGGCTGCCTGCACAAGTACATCCAGGAAGAAATACAGTTCCTAAACATCCCCTCGCTCGGCGTAGCATACCGGTATGCCGTCAAAGTCGAGCAGAAGTTTAAACAAAAGAAGCGAGACTTTGGATCTGCGAATCCAAAGTAGGGGAAAGGTGCCCCTAAACCACAGAACAAAGGACAAAGCCAAGGCGGGACAGCCCAAGACAACCAGCTGAAGCTGCAAGCAAAGAGCAACGCCGCGAAGCCGAGAAAGGACACTGGAAAATGGTGCGAGTTCCATAAGAGCTCCACTCACAACACAAGTGAGTGTCGGGCCAAAGAGTCACTGGTGGCTGAGCTAAAGGTTTCAGAATCAGATGCATGTTCCGACTCTGAGTCAGAACCCGATAAGGGGTATGAAAAAGGGAAGCAGATCATTGATGCGGATCCCAGCGCCACTGTTGCTACCGCAAAGATCCAGAAAAATGAACCCGAAGATCCAGAGGAGGAGGAGCGTCTCTTCCACTCCCAGATGTGGGTCAAGGGCTCCCCGATACAGTTCATTGTTGATAGCGGGAGTCAAAAGAACCTCATTTCGGCAAAGGTCGTGAAGCGGTTGGGCTTACCGACCACAGCACATCCACAACCATACACCATTGGGTGGCTTTACCAAGGGCGAGATCTTCGCGTGAGCCAGCAGTGTCGCCTTCCATACAACATCAAGCCCTTCACGGATGAGGTATTGTGTGACATTGCTCCCCTTGAAGTTTGTGATGTACTACTAGGACAACCATACTTGTGGAAGCGACATGCTGTGTATGAATCAAGGCCCCGTGCTGTTATTATTACATTGGGAAATAAGTTGTTCAGGATACCAGAGGTACCACCACCTGCCGCCATCTCTTTGATTACTGCAAAACAATGCAGTAAGATCATTTCCAAAACCAGGAAATTTGTTTTCCTGATGATACGCCCTCAAGGGAAGAAGAAGACAGTGGCCGCGGCCTCCAAACGAGGTCCCTCTGCATGGCAGCTACAAATGGACAAGATTGTGGAGGAGTACAAAGACATCTTCACCTCCCCGGCAGGGGTTCCTCTGCACTGTCAAGTCAAGCACTCCATTGATCTGACCCCAAGTGCGCCGCTACCCAATGGACCAATTTATCGGCGCTCCGTTCTGGAGAACAATGAAATCAAGAGGCAGATTCAGGAGCTCCTACAGAAAGGTCATATCCGTCCGAGTTCTTCGCCCTGTGGGAGCCCGATAGTGTTGGTACAGAAGAAGGATGGGACGTGGAGACTCTGTATTGACTATCGGGCGCTGAACAAGATCACTGTCCGTAATAGGTACCCGATCCCGCGGATTGATGACCTCCTAGACCAACTAAAGGGGGTGAAATATTTCAGCAAGATCGATCTGAAGTCAGGATATCACCAGGTACCAATTGAACCCTCAGATGTGTGGAAGACTGCCTTCAAATCCAAGGAGGGCCTCTTCGAATGGTTGGTCATGCCTTTCGGATTGACGAATGCTCCTGCAACCTTTATGAGGCTAATGGATGACATCTTGCGGCCATTCACCAACTCCTTTGTAGTAGTATACTTGGATGACATTCTGATCTTCAGCCAGAGTTGGGAAGAGCACCTCCACCACATCCGACAGGTTCTCCAAACACTGCGGCAACACAAGCTATGTGCCAATTTGGAGAAATGCACTTTTGGCATGACCGAGGTCCAGTATCTGGGATACATCATTGATGAACAGGGGGTGCATGTCGATCCAGCCAAGGTCCAAGTCATTCGGGATTGGCCCTCTCCAACCACTCTAACAGAGCTCCGCAGCTTTCTAGGTCTTGCCAACTTCTACCGCAGGTTTGTGTTGGGATTTTCTCATATTTCTTGGCCCTTGAGTCAAGTCACCAAGGGCGGGGCGAAAGCAAAATTCTTTTGGTCTGAATCTCAACAGAAGGCATTCAGGGAGTTGAAGGATCGCCTCTGCACGGCACCAGTGCTCGCGTTACCAGATTTACAACAACCATTTGAGGTCGAGACAGATGCCTCTGACTATGCTATTGGGGCAGTCCTTACTCAACATGGACATCCAGTGGCATATCACAGTGAAACACTTTCAGACACAGTCCGGAAGTACCCCACTTATGATAAAGAGATGTATTCCATTGTACAGTCCTGCCGACAATGGAAGCATTACATTTTGGGGAAGGAAACGGTCATCCACACAGACCACCGACCTCTGCAATTCATACAGACCCAAGGGAAATTGCAGAATGATCGCCATCAGAAGTGGTCTACATACCTGCAACAGTTTCACTTGAATATCAAGTATAAAAAGGGCAGCACCAATAATGTTGCAGATTGCCTCAGTCGACCACCGATCATGGCGCTAACCACCGTGCTCAACTCTTGCGGGCACGAGACTTCTGATTGGCCACTTCTCTACAAAAGCGACCCAGAATTCGGCCACACATACCAGACACTCTTGGAGGGTCGGCAGGTTGCAGATTTTCACCTCCAGGATGCCCTATTATGCCACCTCGGTCACCTTTGTGTTCCTTCAAGCGAGCGTGCCAAGATGATTTGGGAAGCACACTACAGTCAGGCTGCTGGGCATTTCGGGGTCGAGAAAACAGTGGCAGTACTGCAAAACTATTTCTATTGGCCGAATCTTCGACAGGATGTTGGGAAGTACATCCGATCATGTACTGCCTGTGCCATTGCCAAACCGACCATTAAGAAGCAAGGCCTCTATACCCCGTTGCCTACCCCTAGTCGACCTTGGGAATCCATCTCCATGGATTACATGTCAGGCCTTCCTTCCACTAAGCATGGAAATGACTGTGTTTTTGTGGTCGTCGACAGGTTCTCAAAGATGGCCATTATGATGGCCTGCAAGAAGAATATCACAGCAGAAGCCACTGCTAAACTCTTCTTTGAACGAGTGTGGGTGCACTTTGGGATCCCATAGTCTATCATCTCAGATCGGGATAGTCGGTTTCTCAGCACATTTTGGTCCAGTCTCTGGTCAATGCTGGACACCAAACTCACGAAGTCCACAGCCTTCCATCCTCAAACTGATGGCCAGACAGAGGTTGTCAACAGGATGATTGTGCACATTCTGCGCATGTATAACTCAAAGCATCCACGCACATGGGACGAGAGCCTCCCCTATGTTTAGCACAGCTACAACCGAGCTCTTCACAGCTCCACTGGCCATAGCCCTTTTCAGGTGGGTTTAGGATTCCAGCCACTATGCCCCATTGATGTGGCCATGCCACTTGCAGCTACTCACATGAATTCAGCTCATGTCCAGTCCGAAACAGATAAGGCCACCAGCTTCATTGAGCGCATCCAACATATTCGCCAGCAGGTCCATGACATTCTTGAGAAATCAAATGCCAAGTACAAGCAGCGACATGATCAACACCGAGTGCCACACAAGTTTCAGGTGGGCGACAAAGTCTGGTTGCATTTACAAAAGGAACGCCTTACTGGAGCCTATCGGAAATTGAGACCACTTCGATATGGTCCTTACACCATTACTAAGGCTATGGGAGACAATGCATTTGAGCTCAACATTCCCCCATTCCTTGGCCTGCACCCAGTGTTCAATGTGGACCGCCTTCGGCCATACTTTCCACCATTGCTAGACACATCCGACATTGCAGAACAGCTCAAACCCACAGAATTAAATCTAGATTGCATGGAACAAGCTGCAACTGATCGGATCATGGACACACAGATCAAGAACACTCGCCAACAGCATATCCAACTGTATCGAGTTGTCAAAGCAGGCCAACTCCTTCAGCAGGGCAAGTGGCTCACCAGGGAACAAGTTCAGCAGAGGTTTCCTCATCTCATGGAGGAGCTCAACGCAATGGGGACCATTGCTTCCTAAGGGGGGAGGAATGATCCAGGTGGATATTGGTGGCCACCTGCCAGGTCCACCTAGACCCCCACCATTGTCTTTCTCAGCATTTTCAGTTTCCTTAATTGTAGCACAGTTTACTATTTTTAGCAGTTTTTCGGGTCCTGAACTTCCGGAGACGTTTTGAGGCCCTAAACGACGTTTTTTTGGAATTCTGGGGCGACCGAGCCTTGTGTTGCCTCCAAAAGTGGTAGTACTCGGATAGATCTTTCTAACGAGCTATTGTACGTGTCAAACAGAGATCGTATGCCAAAGTTACGACCCCGGGAAATTGATGTACCAATTTACCCAAACGGGGCCCACAATTTGGCGTTTCATCTTCTAGGGTTAGGTTTCGGTATGTGAAGGGTTTTCCATTGTTTCTCAACAATAAATAGGCCTTCGAGCATCATTGTAATACAGTTCAGAACAGTTCAGAGGCATGTAGCCATCACATCTCTTCTCAGAGATAAGCTACCATCGCCCTAGCAAGTTTATTGCCATTTCTGTTTGTAAGCATATGTCAGTATTCTCCATTAATGAAATGAAGTATTATTTCCGCTGCATCTTTGTGTATATGGTTATCTCTGTAATTTGTTGCGTTCCTGTTTAAATCTGGATCACTGTGCTACCCAGGGAGAAATCGTGTAGGTCGACCAAAAAGTAACTGTTAAAGTCACTGTTCATGATCAGAAGACAGAAGTGAGGCCAAATGGAGCGAGCAACCAACATTTAAGACGAAATTTATGGATCAGATCCTTGAAAATATGCCGCCAATGTGGCATTAATGAACCAAATTTTGGGGCAATTGTCGGATTTGAATTCAAAATGCCCTATAAATTACAAGTGGCTGTCCAGCATGAAACACTTGGAATTTTGAGAGTTAAGTTGTTGAGCTCTTAGGCGCATATGAATCGCAAGCAATACGAGCTTTTGATAGTTACTGGGGTATTTGAGACTTTGCTGATGGAAACATAATAACTCTTATAGAAGATCATGTCCGCGCCCCCTGAAATTATAAATACTGAACAAGTAGTAGAGGAGTCGGCACAGGAAATGGACATAGAGACAGAAGTTGCTGCTCCGGAAGTGGCCGAAGTATTGGCGAAGGTCCTTAAATCACCGAGAATGCCGCGACCGAAGCCACCCCAACCAAGGGAACTGTGAAGGATAAGAAGGGCAAGTAGTCTACCATACCGGTGCATGAATCGCCAAGGAGAAACCCACCAAATCCCGCTGCACAAGAGAAAGGAAAGGCAATAAACCTAGAAGCAGAGGAGGAGGATATTGAAGACATCCCGATGGACGATGAGGATGTGGGAATGGAAGTGGAGGAGGTTGAAGCCTAGGGTGCGGACCCTATTATGCGGTTGCCAGAGTATGTCCCTCTGCGCAAGCCTAATTCCAAGGTCCCAAAGGACATTGATAAGAGTAAGACTCCCCTGCAAACCCCTCTTCGGCTGGATGAAATTGTTTTCGACGGTCCATGCTTGGCACAATTTCCAATACTAAATCTAGAACACTGGGACTTGGAGGACCACAAGAATTTCCCACACCTGGCAACTGAGCAGCTGATATGGGAATGACCGAATTGGAGCTACAGAACTAGCTCAAGGGAATAGAAAAGGCAGGGTTGCTCAATCTGCTCTGGGTGCCACATTATAACCACACCCTGGTGACAGTTTTGGTCATCAAGAAGTTGTTGTGCTTGGTGCATGATGGGTGTCTATGGCTGGAGGAGCCGATACCCATCACAGATAGGTTGATTCACCAAATAACGTGCCTGCCATATACAGGTGAGAATCCAGCGATGATCTTTGGTGGCAAGGGTGGCGAGCAGGCTCTCGCAGAGTCAATGAAGGAAAAATTCAAGCTGGTGAAGAAGCCGCACGGGTACACTATCTCTAGCATTTGCGACCCCGCTATGAAGGTAGCCACACATATCCTTGCTGGGAAGGTAATGAGGTAGTGTCGTGCCGATGAGGTGCCGGCACCTATCATCGTGCTGGCACAACAATGCGTAGAAGGAGTCTAGTTTTACTGGTCGGACTACCTTCTTAGAGAGTTCCTCGTAAACTCCCGCAAAGCACAAGAGCTTAGCAAGATGTTCCACTACGCGTGGCTCTTGCTGTCAATTGTGCTGGTAGCATGGGAGCTACCAGAGGATAACCAGTTCCCTATGGTTGCGCGAGACCTCCATGAGGTAGTGAAGTATGCTTCACTGTGGGTGACCAAGGATGCATAGCGAGTCAGGGACAACAAGATCTTCTAGATCTTGATGGAGATGAACATCAGGATGGCCATCAATCGCAAGCCGTGATTGTCACCCATGGTGTATGCTAACCTACAGAGCTATGCTGAGTTCAAAGATGATTTCCATCGAGTCTCCATCAGGGTGTGGAAGGACCCTACACATAAGTGGTACGACTTGCTATATCTGGCCATAGATGATGCCATTGATACAGTGCTCGATCAATGGGCGGCAGAGTGGTGCACTACCACGGACTTGGGAGTCAGTGGGAGAAAGTCTATTGCGTAGAAGAAGAAGGAGGAGGCCAAGTTGAAGATGGCACAGTTGGTCAAGAAGAGGAAAAAGAAGGCCACTGAGAAGGCCCAGGTGGAATAGGTAGGGAAGCAGGTAGGAAAACATAAAGGTGGAATAGAGTGGGGTTCTGACAAAGGCGCGAGGTCACCTTCGCCTGAGATAGAAGAGGAAGAAATAGAATAACACGGTGTAGACCCTCAGGAGACATCTGCCCGCATTAAGCACCCAAGAGAGATGGAGAAGGGAGGGTCCAGGAAGAAGTCAAAGGTGACCAAGACCTCACTAGGCCCTATCACATTGATAGAGGGCGATCTACATGATATCAGTGACAGAATCAGGGATGTCACCATGAAGGCCTTGTAGCAATTTGAACAACAAAAACAGATCATCCTAGGGGCCATCCAAACCAGGTTGCAAGAGTTACAGATCCACGCATCGCAAGCTGGCACTGCGTGTACCAGCTTGGCTATCAGCACTTTAGAGGTTGCCGACATGTTACGCACGAAGGCTTCTAGTGCAGTAGTGCTGCCGGATGGAGCACTGACCATAGAAAATGAGGTTGATAGGCCCACTGTCAGTGCCCTGAAGGGAGTTGGGCTGAACCTAGAAGTGCTTCCGCATGAAGCACTCCACCTATCGCAGGATGGAGTAATTGCAGAGATGAGGGCTTGTGAGCACCGCACCCCCAGGTAATCAGCGAATAATGAATTAACAATGAATAGATGGCCCTACAGAGAAACACTTCCATCGTCGCTGAGACCGAGGCAACCAATCAGAGCAAGAAGATTATGCAGGTCGTTGAGGAGGCATGAAGAATGGTCCCAGAGTTGGCCATTCTGGAGGAAGAGCTAGTCGAGGTACGTATCTGAAAATTTGCCATAGGGGTGTGTGACACTTGGACTGAGATGGCGTGGGTTCAGTTGGAGTTGAACCTGCAAATTACAGAGCTTTAGTTGAGGGCCCAGCCTTCAACACATTTAGAAGTAAAGGAACAACAAGAGACCACTGTCATAGAGGCAGTAGCGGCGGTGGAGAGTGCAATAGCAGACTGCACACAATTTCTCTAGTAGTCATTTCAGGTCTTGACCATCTTGAAGGAGGACCCAAATATACAAAAGTTGGAGACGGAAGCACGCGAGCTAGAGCAACACTACGATGAGGTTAAGGGCACAACATGGACCATCGTGCTAACATAGAGGCTAGCCAAGCTGCAAGAGGCCAAGTAGCTGAAGGAACAGGAGGATGCATCGTTGCACAAGGAAGCAGTGTTGAAGGAAAGACTAAAGCTCTGGTTGGAGGAAGCTTACGCAGTCATAGGAAATATTGAAGGCAAGCTTGCGACTCTGCAAGTGATGCAACAAAAGCTTTAGGATGACAATGTAGGAGCAGCAACCGAGAAGACAATGGAAGACGTGAAGTAGGCGAAAACTCAGTCCACGACTGAGGTTGCGGTCATGCGGGTCGAGCTGGACGAGATTCACGCAAAGATCTCCGCGCCTACCGAGTGACTCGAGGGCGAGTCACAATGTTTGTGTTGGGGGTCTGTTGGGAGTAGGATCCCCCATGGGCAGTTTTGGGGCTAAAAGCCCATGTTTGAGTAAAATTTTGAAATATAATTGTAAAGACTCTGTATTTTTTGGTTGCAGAGCACAAAGGTGTCATGTGTCATAAATGGTAGTCCACCCTTAGTTTTGTAAAGTGAAGTCGGTTGTAAGAGATCTACCCATCATCCGCGGACCATGGGATTGTATAAAAATTGCTAAGATCTAAGTAGTTTGGGGGATATTCAATGAAGAATTATGTAAGAGAGTCATAGATCTAAAGTAAAAGGTCTAAGTCTTGGTTCATAGTGTAGGTAGAGGCTCTGCAGCTGAGTGCACAGAGGCCTAGGGTAAAAGTTTGTAGTTGAGTGTGCGGACCCCTGCAACTGTGTGCACAACATGGATAGAGTTTGTAAACACTTGGAAGATATTAATAAAGAGAGAGATTCTGCAATTTATGTATCTTTGTTTTGTTGATACATCTTGATAAGTTATGCATGAATTTCATTTATTATGCTTATGCGATACGCGAATGAATGCAATGACATTGAATAATTGAACGCATTTACGAATATCTATTTACGCGGTGTTAACTATAATTGTTTGATAAGATAAGCAAGTCACTTAGATTAATTGGGGAATCTACACGACACGCTGCCATAGCAGTGTGAAAGTACCTGAGCAGCAGGTTAGGGCTATGCGAAGGTCGATCATATCCTTTTGCGGAGGTACTAAAGGCTGGAATAGAGGGTTTGTCTTGCAATCCCTAGAGCGTAGCAAAATGTGCAAAGCTAGGTATAGAGCGAATCAAACGACATCACAACCACCTCAGGGTGTGGAAATTTTGTTCCAGCACCACCCCCCCCCATACTACTTCGGGTGAGACTTTGATCCGTGCTCCATGGGCTGATGCTGAAAGGGCCAGTAGTGTAGGGATTTGTTTGGTTAATTAACGCTGAACCTGGGTCAAGGCCTCTCAAGCCAACACTCACTATTAGTTCTCTCAACCAATTTGAGAACTAATTTAACTGAAATGACTCATGAAAATGAGTCTTATATTTTACAGCTCATAATTAACTCACACTGGACTCCTAAAAAGTTGGGAGAACATACACATGACGATATAAAGACTTCCAACTCGAATTTCCTAAGTTAAATAAGTTTTATAAAATTAATTAACTAATTTAAAGTTTCTATGAGAAATGAATTCAAATTTAATTCACGGTTTAATTCAAGGACAAATTAAACTAGAATTTCTTGTTGTAATTTCTCAAGACTCCCTCTCAACAAGAAAGGGATTATAAACTACCCCGATCCTATCTCTGTGAAACTTGAATTTACATCTTGACAATTCCTTTGTCAAGATGTCAGCATCTCTCTCCTCCATGGGAATGTAATCTAACAACATGATTCGCCTTCATACACAATCTCTGAGATGATGATACTGATATCAATATGCTTGGACCGATCATGAAATACTAGATTCTCATAGAGTTTGATACAACTCTAATTATCATAATAAATCACTGTCAGATCCATCTATTGACCAAACAAACCAACCAAAATTTTCTTCCTCAGCCTGATAGTCTCACATGCTAGTTGACTTGCATCCATGTACTTTGCCTTTACTGAACTGAGTACAACATATCTTTGTTTCATGTTGTACCAAGAAACTGTGTTGACCCAATTTTAAAGATCCATCCCTATTTTCTCTTCCTGTCGGATGGACTCCTTTCCCAATCTGCATCGGTGAAGCCTTGAAGCTTCACTCCCTTTGTTTGTCTGTACCATAACCCAAACTGAGTAGTGCCTCTGAAGTGTCTGAACACATGCTCTTCCGCTTTCCAATATAACTTGGTAGGCCTAGCCATCACTTGAATAAGCTGGTTAACTACATAACACATATCTAGTTGTGTGTTCACCAAGTACATGAGTGAACCCACAAGCTGCCTGTAAATAATAGCTTCCACTAGTTCCCCTGAAGTAGCATTCTCCTTCCTCTAGTTACTAGCTAGATGAGTCTCCATGGGTTTATTTCTCTCCATGAAGAATCTCTTGAGTATCTCACTGGTATAATTTCCCTGAGATACAAACAACTCCCTATCTCCCTACCATACCTCCATGCCAAGAAAGTAATGGATGAGTCCCATGTCCTTCATCTAAAACTCTCTTGCAAGATACTTCTTGCAAGATTTGATGAGCTTCTCATCACCCATCAATATAAGATCATCTACATAAAGTACAACGACCAACAACTTACCTTCCACCACTATGTGATATAGGTTTTCATCCAATTCACTCTTCGTGAAGGCCAACCTAGTGAAGTAGCTATCTATCCTTGTGTACCAAGCATGGGGTGCTTGCTTCAACCCATAGAATGCTCTCTTGACTCGGCACACATGTGACTCACGGTCCAAAGTTTCAAAATATTCATGCTGCTTTATGTACACCTCTTCCTCAATTATGCCATTGAGGAAGGTAGTCTTCACATCCATCTGATGAATCTTCCAACCCATGTGTTCTGATAGTGGAAAAATAGATCTGATTGACGAGTAGCTTGCAACAGGAGAAATGGTCTCATCATAGTCCAATTATTCCCTCTACCTGTGAAAAGCCACAGGTCACAAATCTGGCCTTATTCCTCTCCACACTACCATCTGAAGCTTGCTTTACCTTGTAAAGCCAACGGGAACTCACAACTGGCTTGTCTTCTAGTCTTGGGACCACATCCCAAACATTGTTTCGAACTATGGAGTCATACTCCTCCACCATCGCATCAACCAAAGATAGTTGCTGCACTTCTTCCCGAAAGGAAGATGGATATATTAAAGCAAATGCACCCATAAGTGCCATGTATCCAATGTACCTCTCTAGTGACCTCCTCTGTCTGCGCTGAGAATAGGTTTCTCCCATATTCTCCTGTGCATCATCCAACAATTTGCCATCCTCTCTAGTGCGCTTTCTTCCCTCTTTGGAAGAATCTTCTTGAATGGATTTCTCCACTCTTTGAACCTCTGCATGTGGTTTCTCCATATCAATCTGAGGCCCATCAACCTTAGGAGCTAAAATCTACTCATCCACATGTATCTCAAGCTCCCTCTCAAGGGATACTCACATGGCCTTCTTCTCATCAAACCTGATATCCCTACGAACCACTGTCATCTCACTAGTCGACATGTACACCCGATAGTTGTGGGGTGTATCGCTGTACCCCAAAAATATCCCCAAATTTTCTATTGGCTCAAGCTTCTTCTGTTCATCTTTGGTCACATGGCAATAAACCGATGACCCAAAAATATTGAAGTGACCAACATCTGGCGTCTTACTAGAATAATCCTCCTCTAGTGTCATGATCTCAAGTATCCGATGTGGGCTATGGTTCTGAACATAAACTGCTATGTTGCATGCCTCAACCCACAAGTGTAGTGGGAGGCCCTAATCATGCAACATCACCCTTGCTTCCCCTACAATGCCTCCGTTCTTCCTCTCAGAAAGCCAATTCTATTGAGGGTTATGGGGTGTCGTCAAATCTTGTTTAATCCCTTTCTCTGCACATAATTTCTTAAACTCATTGGAGATATAATCACCACCATTATCACTCCGTATAGCTTTAACCTTCTTGTCAGACTCTTTATATACCAATGCTTTGAACTCACAAAACTTTGTGAAAGTTTGATCCTTTTTTTGCATAAAAAATACCCAACATTTACGAGAATAGTCATCAACAAATATAACATAATACATGTGTTTGGCCATGGATGGTGTCAAGAATTTTCCACACACATCTGAATGGAATCTCTCCAGAATAGAATCTTCTCGACTGTCTCTGTCTCCAAAGGAATACTTGGTGTATTTTCCCAAACTAAAACCCTTGCATATATCAAATTTCTCAAGCATACCTTTGGGAAGACCGATAGAGACTTGCTGCAATATATTCTTCGTCAATCTGGGTACATGCATAGAATTATTCAAGGTGAGTGGAGCCGTATGCTCCCTATGAAATGTGATAGTGCCACACAAATAACACTATAGTTACTGTCATCACTCATCTCGATATGCATCTTGAGATATTTTTCCTCCAGTTCATTGAATAACTCTTTGTCGCCAGTCAAGTGGATAGAAGCTCCACTGTCTAAGTACAAAACACTTCCCATCATTGAAGACACCATGCATGTAATGAGGGAAAAGTCCAATTCGAATTGGGAGTGTTGTGGAGGTAATTTCTCTCTACGGACAGAGACGATCCCTACTAGCCCAGACCAGGTCTAGCAACAATCACACAATGCTATCGCGCAAGTTCCTAATTGCAAATAAAAAGTGGATGGTGAGAACCTACTTGGATTCTAATGCTAGTGTTCGTAGAAGAGATGTCGCCCTCGTTCCTTTTCTTTGGCCGATCACGATCCCCACGATCTCCGTGATTGGACACCTACACGTGCAAAGAACAACACAAAAACAAGCATAAAATCTAGTAGATGCAATTATATATCAGTAAGAAAAGATATAACTCAACATCAAACATAGGACAATGAGAGTGGAACCATAATGATAGTCATCTATTATTAATAAATAACAAAGAAGAATACAACCATTGTTCTGACGTCAAATCCTCCTTTGGCTGGGTAGTCAGCTACACAAGTCTTGCAAAGCTTGCTGGGATAGGAACAAGCCTCTCTCTCTTTGGGTGGCAAGAATCTCCTTACTTAGATTTGGCCTTATGGGTGCAAAGAAGGCTCTTGCAGCTTCAAACTCTCTATCACTATGCTAGAACTGGAACTATTGTAACTCTGACTATTGTGACTAGCTTGCTCAAGGCATAGAGGCAAGCTTTTATAGATAGAGAAGAAAGAGATAGGATCAACCACATTATTCATGGGATTGGCTTTATCACTTGGAAACTTCCATGAAAGGTGGCAAACCACTTTCCCTTCTATGGAGATTCGAAGCCAAACCATCCTAGCTCAACATAGATTCAGTTGGTGAATGGGTTGAAGAGAAACTTCGGGAGTTTGTTGGTTAAAAACTTTACTCAATTCGGTTGGCGCGAGTGCGACTCTGGGACAGAGCGCCAATAGCACGCCCTCTTTAGAGGATTTCCCCCATTGGCACGGGCTGTGAACTGTGGTCCCGCGCTAATGCAAAAAGAGTTGTTTTCATGGGTATTTTGCAGGAGATGTCTTCAGGGCAAATGAAGCTCATACTTAGAGGAATACGATGCAAGTGGTTTTAGGTCATGTCACTTCTCACAGGTCCCGGAACGAGTCCTCCAGTGTGCGGGTAAGGGGTAACAGGGACGGTGACAAATTGCTGTGTAACAGGGAGGCCAAAGCCTCACTCGCTACTCCTCTTGAGGACTTCTCCTTGGAATCCTTCAATGGATAATTTGTAGCAAAGTGACCCATCTTGTGAAAATGAAAGCATTTAACTTTCATCATGACCTTCTTCTTACCTCCATTATAAGAATTTGATTTGGAACACAAAATTTTGTATTTCCCCTTCCTTACCTCAATCGCTAAGGTAATGTTCTCTTCATCATTAGTATTTGATGAAGAGCCATCCCTAGTGTTCCTCTTTATCTCATCCTGCATCAAATCCGACCATAATCGTTCCCAATCTGGTAGGTTCTCCCGACCATTGACAGGGTCCTGATAACTATGCCAACTCTTTGGGGGTCCAAGAAGATAAAGGCTCACCATATACTCCTTGGAAACCGTGATTCGAACACTTCCAAATTCATCCCGACATTGAGTGGAATTGGCCAATTACTTTGGAATCATCTCACCTTTGTCAAACCTTTGAGCACTCTATTTTGATACAAGCCCTTTGATCATTGCTATTCTGATACAAGTCCATCAATGTTTTCCACATAGCATGCAAGGTTTCCTTTCAATGGAAACTCGAGACAATATGAACTCAAACTCCCTCAAGGATTATCTGCCTTTCCTTCGCCACACACTTCTTCGACTCGAACAAGTTCTGTGCATCAGTAGTTGCTGGCTTAGGCATTTCTTGTTCAAAAAATTCCTTCAAGCCATTTTCCTCTAGCATAGCCTCCGTCCTGTCCCTCTAGGCTATGAAATTCGAGTTTCCTTCCAAGGCATACTCAAGCCTCAACCCATGAAATGCTATCTGCCGATCCTAAAGTGTGTATGCAAATTTTACTTTCACGTGTAACCCAGAAACTCAAAACTTCGAAATCTTCTCTAGAGAGCTGATTTTAAATCAATGAAATCTCCCTCATCCAAAATCCGATTCGGTCGCATTTTTTTAATTTAAATTTATTTATTTATTTATTTAAATTTAGTTTTATTTTCCAAATGAATCCAAATATGCAATTTGTTTCTAAAAATTTTGTACAAAAGTTCTTAGATATTCTTTGCAAACTCTCCTCCAGAAAAGCAATCTTTCTTTGATACCATGTAGAAAATCCTGTGGATTCACAAGCCAATGCAATTTTCTAAAGAAAGAGACAAGAATATACTTCTAATATTTACAATGGAAGCCCATCAACATCGAGAAAAAAATAATCAATAGAGGAAGAGAATCAAGGCACATACACAATAAATATCCGGGGAAAGCCACAACTCAAAACCCCACTATCTGTTTTGTATTAATACAGAAAATCAAGATGAGATTACAATTCTTGTTCTCTCTAGAACAATCCCAACACTTAGCAAATTCAATCTCCAACTCATAAGCAAGCTCAAGTCCAAATATTAACCTCTTCACAAGCTCTCCAAGTCTCTATTCCAATGCATAATTCCTATGGAGGATAACTTGTATTTAAAGGGAAATAAAGCCTCTAAAAATTGTGCAATCCCTAAAGGATCAGTTCCTCAATGCATGCACTATCATTGCAACTCAGAAAATCTAAAACGAATCGTACATTGTCCCTACACTCTAGTCTCAACTAGGTCTTTCTCACAATCGATATACATGAGTTTATCATGAATAAATATTAAGTTAGCTAGAGTAGCACTTGTGGAGTTCATTAGTGACACCACTGACAGTTAACTCACTATTAGTTCTCTTAATTAGTTTTAGAACTAATTTAACTGACCTGACTCATGAAACCGAGTCTTTTATTTTGCAACTCATAATTAACTCACACTGGACTCCTACAAAGTAGGGAGAACATATACATGATGACAAAAACACTTCCAACTTGAATTTCCAAAGTTAAGTAAGTTTAATAATTTTAATTAACATTTTAATTCAAGGACAAATTAAATTGGAATTTCATGTTTCCATTTCTTAACAGCTCATAGGGACCTATTTCATTTTTTAACAAGGTTGACATAGTAAAAGAACCATCCTCGTGACACCTAATTCATTTTTTAACGAGGTTGAAAAAGAACTATCCTCATGGGGAACTATTTCATTTTTTAACGAGGTTGACAAAGTAAAATAATTATCCTCATGACACCTATTTCATTTTTTAATGAGGTTGACATAGTAAAAGAACTATCCTCAAGACACCTATTTCATTTTTTAACGAGGTTGACATAGTAAAAGAACTATCCTCATGACACCTATTTCATTTTTTAACGAGGTTGACATAGTAAAAGAACTATCCTCATGGGGCACGTGATGACAACCTATAAGAGGTCATAGCTTCCAAAAGGTTCTCATCAGATGAGAGAACAACACTTTGGAAGCGATACATGTTAAGGGATCTAATGTAAAGACCAGGTTCCAATGCCCTAGTACATGACACACTATACCACTAACTAGATCATTAGTAGATGCGGGAATAGAAGAGGTGGCCACATAATTAACCTATGGTGGGGGTTATACCACTTGCATACAAGGAAAATTTAGGGAAGATGGTTCATCGGGAGTCAAATTAGGACCAATGAATGAAAGCTGATCAATGGCCACAATTCTTCCTTCATGTGGGAAACATATGACACAAAAGAGAGATGAGACAAGATCTCCCATGAAATAAACATAGGCATGACTGAGGATTAAATTAAAATCCAAAGGACCTTGAACAACCATCACATCAAGATAGACAATTTTTCCTCCCAAAGTAATAGGAAACTTAGGAAGGATCCCTAACGGTTGTCTGGTTCCTCTGTTAAAAGCCAACAGATTCTAGGTAGTGGGCATAAGCTGCAGAGAAACTAAAGCTTTCCAATTAGTTGAAGGCATAATACTAACAAATGCGCCTTCATCTGTGATTGTGCCAGGTACGGGTATATGATAATCCTATAATCTGATCTGAAAGGGAACATAGGTAGGAAGATGATATCCTTCTTGTCGACTCCAATCAAAGAAAGTGACTAAACTACTTGGAGGGGGTGCCATCAGAATTGGGAGAATTCCCCCCCTTGCTTTACAAGAACAGGAGGATCACCCCCCTGGATTGTGGGAATAGGAGGATCGTCCCCCTATATCATGGGAACTAGAGAATTGCCTCCTAATTCTTTGGAACATGAAGAAGCCAAAAGAACCTGAGTGGTATGAAATTCACTCTCTATAGGATGGATCAAATAACACTGATGTGATTAATCTGGAAGACAAGCTTACTACATTATGGATCACAAAAGCTTAAGATCTAACATGATGGATATGATCAACTAAAAGCAGAATGGGGTCAACCAATTTCTCGACCAATGGCTGGTCGGGAACATACTCATGGGATTCAACCCCAGAGAGAGTGGGATTGACCAGAGATGAGTTCTGATCAATCACTTGATTAGCGAGGGGAGGATCAAGGGAAAGCTTCAGATAACCAGTTGGAAGATGAGGTTGAGAAGCGGTAAGGTTATCCAACACATTAGAGGCTTCATCCATATAAGGACAAAGGTGAATATGATGATTCCCTTCACATAACCTACAGGGAAATTTGACATTTCCATTTTTCCCATGGGCTTTACTGTCACTAGTTGAAGGTTTATCACCAAGATGATCTCCAGAGGTTGATGACAAATGATGATATGAACCTGTGGACCACACTTTTAATATTTTGGGAATGCCAGAACATTCTTGAAGAATGTAGTCACACTTACAAAGCTTGCAAGGGAATTTCAATTTACGAGGTTGATTGGAAGGTTTCTCAACATCAATTGCACCAGTAGCATCAATTACTTGCTTACCCCCTTGCTTATTTTTCTTCTTCTTCTTATCCACCTGGTTACTAACTTGCATGTTTTCACCACACGAAGAAGAAGAAGAAGAAAACCAAAGGAGTGAAGAAGGTAATGGGTCAACTTTAAGATCAATAGGAGGTTGATATGGTTTAGGTGGAGGAGAGCTCGGTTGAGGAGAAGTTTGGACATTCATAACCATAGGGGTTGAAAATAAAAAAACTGGAAAACCAATGGTAAGTCCATGAAGAGATAAGGTTTCCATATAGAGAGCACCAACATTTCTAAAAGAAGGAAAAGGACTAGGATTCCCTTTAGAGGAGTTTCCTTGGTTGTAGACTCAGGAATTGTTGCCATTAGTCTCAGCCTAAGATCTACTAAGGAGTATTTCCACATGAAGGATATTATTCCATGGTCAATTAATTGATTTTATAACTTAACGAAAAATAAATAAAAGAAGGGGTAACTAGGCATAAAGGTTTACCAAGTAACCATGAACTTCAATAGACACCTTGGCGAACCAAGGAGTTAACGTATGACAACCAATCTCCCCGAATGTTGTGTTCGGTGTATAGCGATATACAAGGTGGAATAATCAATTCCCTATGGATGGATAGCAACATATAGGGGACTCCCAAAATATATGTGATGGTACATGGGAGTGAAGTCCATAGTAGCACTGTCTAATGCGTAACTATTCGATGAGAGTGTTCCTTTTTTTTTAGCATGCGTGGAGGGCCTCCCATATATATGAAATTACTGGGGAATGATCTTATACACTTCCATACGTGGAACAAGATTTCACCCTGGGGATACAATGCTGGAAAATAACAACAACTCCTGCGTTTAATGACTTTGAAACACGTCTCTAGTCTAGACCTCTAAATATTTGCGTTAAGTTCCAAATGCTCCTTATGTTAATTGAGGCAAATTTTAAGTTTATCTTCAATTAAGTTTTAGTTTTAAGGCTCAAAATGATGTCACCTGAACACGTATGATGCAACTATCATGAGAAAAGGATTCTTTTAATTTTGATGAAAGCTAATTTAGTAATGGAAGAGATTCAAACAATGATGTAACAACAAAGAATGTAGAAAACAAAGCTTTTCCTAACTATATCTTTCACTTTCATTTTCCAAAGGAAACCACCAAAATCGAAAAATTATTTCAATTCATTCTTTCAATGAATGAGAATGCACTCGATGTACTTTTAGCTTTCAATTACTAAACAATGTAATCTATGTCCAATGATAAATCTAAAAAAAATGACTTTTCAATGCAATGTGATCTAATGCACTTTATGAATTTTAAATTATGAGATGAAAACTAAATGAATGAAAAATCAATTTCCTTATGACTAAAAAAGAAATACTACTGATCAATCATCAAAAAATCATTATTTTCGGACTCATGCAGTCCATAGCAGTGCTCTCTAATGCATAATTGTTCGTTGAGAGCATTCCTTTATACTTATCATGTGTGGAGCTCCTCCGATATACCTGAAAGCACTGGAGAATGGTCCTATACACTTTCGTACGTGGTATGAGATTTCACCCCCGGGATATAACGCTGGAAAATTATGACAACTCCTACATTTAACGATGCTCGAACACGTCTCTAGCCTAGAACTCTAAATGTTTGTGTTGAGTTCCAAATTCTCCTTAGCTTAATTGAGGTAAATTTTAAGTTTATCTTCAATTTTCAGTTTTAAGGCTCAAAATGATGTCACCTGAACATGTATGATGAAACTATCATGAGAAATGGACTCTTTTCATTTCAATGAAAGCTAATATAGAAAAGGAAGAGATTCAAACAATGATGCAACAATGAAGAATGCAACAAACAAAGATTTTCCTAACTAGATCTTTCACTTTCATTTTCCAAATGCAACCACCAAAAGCGAAAAGAGATTTCAATTAATTATTTCAATGAATGAGAATGCACTCGATGAACTTTTAACTTTGAATCGGTAAACAATGCCATCTATGTCCAATGATAAATCTAAAAAAAATGACTTTTCAATGCAATGTGATCTAATGCACTTTACGAAAAGTAAATTATGAGATGAAAACTAAATGAATGAAAGATAAATTTCCTTATGACCGCAAAAAAACTACTACTGCTCAATGAACAAAAAATCAGTATTTTCCCTTTCCCACTCATACAAGTAGCAAAAAAATATTTTAATTGACTCAAAGTATGAAATACTCAATCAAAATTACATTTTTACCACTTCAAACATCAGATAAACATTTGCACACCACAAAGGAACTGAAGGCAAACATACAAGATCTGATGCACGCAGAGCAGGAGGATGACCTCAGAGATTAGGACACACTAATATTTTTAGAAAAAACCTTGAAAATTATCAATTCAAGGATCATCACTACTTTTCATAGAAAAAGCCACGTTGACATGGTCATGAGTGCTACTTTACATAACAAAATCTGTGATGGAAGCACTACTTTACACAACAAAACCTGTGCTGGACAAGAAACTCGACCAACACAACTGTACTAAAAAAATCAGTGCTGTCAGCATGACTAAGTCTGATTAAAACAGTGCTAAGCGAGATAATTTCAGGAAAAATAAGTAGATCCTAAGAAAAACCCTAGACTTGATACCCTAAGTGACCAACTACTTACAGTATAGACTCAAAGGCAATCAAAAACAAGGTTCATTGAAAGGTGGTCAAACTAATAGAAAATGCCAAATGTAAAAGGAGGGGTGAAAGGGCTATAGGCTCCCTAGTGGAGTCGCCAATTTTTTATCTAGGCAATCCCTTCTATGGATAGAAGCGATCCCTCTAGTCCAATGAGTGGATCCAGTAACAACTGAAACAAATACATGAAAAGCTCTCCTAGTTTAAATTAGAACAACATAAGGGAGGAAGGATGGCCTACCTATCTCCTCCACGGTTACTTTTTGATGTCGATCTTGATCTCCTCACTTCCAAGCTTGATCCTCACTATTTTGTTGTGAATGAATACCTACAAAAGAGATCAAACAAATACAACAAAGGAAAAACATAGCATATGCATTCTAATGTAAACCATATGACAGATCAAGGAGCATCATACTAATAAAGTAATCATTTACACGCTTATGGAAAGTAAACATGCATAATATTATTAATAAACATAAGAGGGAATAATACAACCACTTTCTTGATGTTGGAAGTCTCCTTCGGGATGGATTTCCAAGTCAGGGCCAAGAATTCTCAAGCTCCCCTTTCTCCTTCTCAAATTGGTAGCAATTAGGCACAATTTAGCAACATCATGAGAAATCTAGTGTGACCAACCATTTGAGGGTGTAAGGGAATTCATTTATAGGGAAGGAGAGGGAGGTAGGGATCCAGAAAAGGGGGGAAGAAGGTCCACATATTAAGGGGAAGATCCCTAAAGGTAGGATCAAATACTCAAAATGGTAGAACTCAACCATATCCTTATTCAACAATAACCAACTCACTGTTCTTGAGGCTTCTAGCATGGGAATCTTCTCCTCCATTTTTGGAGAAACTGCTTGAAGAGGACAAACACGCTTTTTCATTTAAATTTTTGCACTGGCAGCGCCATCCAATAGTTATGTAGAGGGTTACCAACATAGATTTTATTGGTAATAGTAGCGTTGGGCTTTCAAATAGTGTTTTTTGACAAGATATTCCAGAATTACTTCAAGGCATTTCTTCTTCTTTTCTTCAAGGATGCTCTGATAAATGTTTTTCATAGTGAATTCATTGACATCTTTTGTCTCTTTGCGACATTTTGGGCAAATTTCGACAACTTAGGGTATGAGACAGGGAGTGTGATAAATTACTGTATAACAGATGCCCCCTAAAGCATGAAGTCAGAACAGGAAGTGATGGCTGAAGTGCTTTACAAGTCAAGGAAATGACTTTGGAGAACTACCATCAAGAGACCTGCAAATAAAACATAATACAACATATATGACATCTCTAAGTAGGAATTTAACAATACACAAATTCGCAACATGGGTGCAACAACCTGACTACAAAGGATCATGTGTATGGATCCACAACATGGACGCAACCATCCGACTAGAAAGAATCATATGTATGGATCGACGCCATGGACGCAACCATCCAATTAGAAAGGATCATGTATACAATCATGAATACTAAATAACTCCACGTAACCTAGATTTATTAGATGAAATCCAGGGTCTTCATCTCTGTCCTGATCCAACTATAGTACGAATCTAAGCATGTGAATCAATGTGTCAGATTTGAACACGATAGAAACCACCTAATTATTGGTCAATGATGTAAACCATCAATAGGTACGAGAGAAACCACTAATAGTGACAATGGCTCTCAAGGTACAACAACACAATCCACAAGGAAGATGAAGTCAAACACTCGCAGAAGCATTTGATCCAAGGACAATGATGTGAACCTATCATCGAATGCGAATAACCTTCTATTGAGGCATACAAGCTCCAATGTATTGAAAGGGTGTTTCTAGATCATCTTCCTGGATAATGAGCTGAAGTCGAAAGGAAGTAATCCATCGAAGGAGGGCCATAATGTTTCCCACATCATTGACATGAAATAGAAATACTTTGTAAATTTGGTGAGATTGATTCAATATTGTCGCGGATAAGGTCAAATGGGATAAGAGGTTTGAATTTGTAGATGAAACTTCTCTTGAACATATCGACTACATGATTTCGAAGTTTGCTAGCATTTGAATCAACATAGGATCAGAGGTCATGGTGACAATAAGTGATGATCAAATGAGAGGAAAATGGATCTCCCTAATCCAAGAAGGAAAGTGACTAAGTGAGGATATCCCAAACCCAACATGAAATGTAAATGAGTGTCATGTTCAAGAGCGACATGCTACCTTTCATTCAGAATACAAGAAAAAATTACTTCCATTTTCCCTCACTATTTCTAGCGAGTACATATTTATTTTTAATCACAAGCTTGAAGAGATACCATATTCTTTTTGCGTAAGTTCATCCTTCGGAAAAATCCATCTTGGTAAGTTTAACGATCCCTAGGAAGGAGTAGCTCGGTTTTGTTATGGTGACAAGTCCTGCATCATTTATGTTTTACAAGTCTGACAGAGGGGTAACTCAACATCTTTTTAATATTCAGAGAGTTTGAAAAAGAGGCAAAAATGAAACTCTAGAGGTCCCTTTTTGTATATAGTATATCGAGTCCGAAAAGGTCGAAAATAATATACAAGAGAACCTCTTGGCCACGTGTGACTAAGGTATTCCTTTTTCATACAATAGTCTATCTCTGTTCAAAAAAGGGTTAAACTTATACTAAGTAGACGTCATTTCATTTACTTTAACGAGTTTGAAACGACAAGTGCTCAACAATATTTTAATATTTTTGGAGTTTGAAAAGAGTTGAAAGATGACTCTACCTAGAGGAAAGAGAGGTATAAAAGGATAACATTTGGTTCCGGTTATGATGGAACTGCACAAAACCTGTAAATATCACAAGGTTGGCTAATAAGATCAGTGATCATAGATGCTCCTCACACAAAGGTAAAACAACCAAGTAAAATCGTATGATTGGCCAAAGAGATGGTGACGATGGAATGAAAAAACCAAGGCTCATTTGGAAAAAATAGGTTGATAAGAATGGCAATCATGAGAATGGTTTAATTTTTACACAAGATTGAAACATGGGAAACTATGCTTGAGGATACTTGAAAATGGTTTCATTTTTTCAAAATCTTGAAACATGAGAAAAATGATGCTTGCATTTGGTTTCATTTTTACACAAGCTTGGAATAGAGAAAAACTATGCTTGAGATGAGTTTGCATGCCCCAAACATAATGACTCAATTTAAGGTACATGCCCCCCAAGATTCATTTCATTCACCTAAGTAAACTATTGGTTACTAGCAGGTGGATGGAATGAAGGTTCATTTATGAGATCAAGTGAAATACTTGATTTGGAATTTATGGGATCTAATCAAAGAATCGAATTGGAAGGGAATTTGTTTTAGTTTTTTAATGAGCTTGACACAGGGAAATAACCATGATCATGACACCTTGTTTCATTTTTTTACTGAGATTGACATAAGAAAAGAACCATGATCATGACACCTTGTTTCATTTTTTAATGAGCTTGACACAAGTAAAAGAACCATTCTCATGGAACCTTGATTCATTTTTTTAAGGAGCTTGACACAAGAAAAGGCAATGTGCTCCAACACTTTGTTTCATTTTTTAAAGAGCTTGACACAAGAAAAGAACCATGATCATAGTGACCTATTTCATTTTTTTAATGATGTTGACATGGTAAAAAAAACTAGCCTCATGAGACCTATTTCATTTTTTAACAAGGTTGAAAAAGAACTATCCTCACGGGGACCTATTTAATTTTTTAATGAGGTTGACATAGTAAAATAATTATCCTCATGACACCTATTTCATTTTTTAAAGGGATTGACACAGTAGAATAATTATCCTCATGACACCTATTTCATTTTTTAACCAGGTTGACATAGTAAAAGAACTATCCTCATGACACCTATTACATTTTTTAACGAGGTTTACATAGTAAAATAACTATCCTAATGGAAACCTTGATTATGACCTATAAGATGTCATAGCTTCCAAGAGGTTCTCATCATATGGGAGAAAACACTCTGGAAGGGATACATGTCAAGGGATCTAATGGAAACATCAGGTTCCAATGCCCTAGTACATGACACACTATACCACTAACTAGATCATTAGTAGAAGTGGGCACAGAATAGGTGGCCACATAATTAACTTGTGGAGGGGGAGATACCATTGCATACAAGGACCATTTAGGGAAGATGGTTGATTGGGAGTGTAATTAGGACCAACAAATGAAAGCCGAAACATATGACATGAAAGAGAGAAGATACAAGAGATCCCATGACATAAACATAGTCATGGTTGAGGATAAAATTAAAATCCAAAGGGCCTTGAACAACCATCATGTTGAGATAGACAATTTTTCCTCCCAAAGTAATAGGAAACTTAGGAAGGATCCCTAATGGTTGACTGGTTGCTCTGCTAAAAGCTAACAAATTATGGGTAACAGGCATAAGATGTGAAGAACCTAAAGCTTGCCAAGTATTTGAAGACATAATACTAAAAAATGTGCCTTCATCTATGATTGTTTCTAGTACGAGTATATGATCAGCCTGTACTGTGATCTAAAAGAGCACATAGGAAGGAAGACGATATCCTACAAGTCGACTCTAATCAAAGAAAGGGACTAAACCACTTGGAGCGGGTGCCATCAAAATGGGAGAATTTCCCCCTTGCGTTACAGGAATAGGAGGAACACCCCCCTGGATCATGGGAATAGGAGGATCATCCTCGTGTATCATGGGAACTAGAGGATTGCCCCCTAATTCTTGGGAATATGAAGAAACCAAAAGAACCTAAGTGGTATGAACTTCACTCTCTAAAGGATGGATATGATGATCTAAAAGCAGAATCAGGTCAACCATTTTCTTGACCAATTGTTGGTTGGGAATGGACTCATGGGATTCAACCTCAAAGAGAGTGGGATTGACCAGAGATTAGTTTTGATCAATCACTTGATGAACTAGGGGAGGATCAAGGGAAAGCTTTCAATAACCATTCGAAAGAAAAGATTAAGAAGCATTAAGGTTATACAACATGTTAGAGGCTTCATCCATATAAGGACAAAGGTGAATAGGATGATTCCCTTCACATAACTTACATGGAAATTTGACTTTCCCCTTTTTCCCATGGCCTTTACTATCACTAGTTGAAGGTTTATCACCAACATGATCTCCATAGGTTGATGAAAAAGGTTGATATGAACTTGTGGACCACACTTCTAATATATTTGGAATACTAGAACATTCTCGAAGAAGGTGGACACCCTTACAAAGATTGCAAGTAAATTTCACTTCACAAGGTTGATTGGAATGTTTCTCAACATCAATTGCACAAGTAGCATCGACTTCTTGGTTGCCCCCTTGCTTATATTTCTTGTTCTTAATATTCCTTTTCTTCTTCTTCCTATCCACCCGATTACTAACTTGCATGTTTTTACGAGACAAAGAAGAAGAAGAGGAAGAAGGTCAAATGGGTGAAGAAGGAAAAGGGTCAACTTTAAGATCAGCTAGAGGTTGATATGGTTTAGGTGGAGGAGAGACTAGTTGAGGAGAATTTTGGACATTCGGAACCATAGGGTTAAAAAATAACCAAACTAAAAAACCAATGTTAAATCTAGGAAGGGATAAGGTTTCCATATAGGGAGAACTAACATTTCCAAAAGAAGGAAAAGGACTAGGATTCCCATCAGAGGGGTTTCCTTGGTTGGTAGACTCAGGAATTGTTGCCATTAGTCTCAACCTAAGATATATTAAGGAGTATTTTCGCAAGAAGGATATTATTCTGTGGTCAATTAATTGATTTTAGAACTTAACAATAAATAAATGGGTAACTAGGCATAAAGGTTTACCAAACAACCATGAACTGCAATATACAACTTGACGAACAAAGGACATAACGACAGTAGCCAATCTGCCCAAATGTTGTGTTTGGTGTATCATGGTATACAAGGTGGTAGACTCTGTTACCTATGGATGGATATAAACTTATAGGGGACTACCAAAATATACATGATGGTACGTGGGAGTGCAGTTCGTAGTAGTGCTGTCTAATGTGTAACTGTTTGATGAGAGAATTCCTTTATACTTATAATGTGTGGAGCACCTCCGATATACCCAAAAGTACTAGAGAACTGTCCTATACACTTCCTTATGTGGAATGGGATTTCATGCCCAGGATACAATGCTGGAAAGTATCACGACTCCTTCGTTTAACGAAGTTGAAACACATCTCTAGCCTAGCCCTCGAAATGTTTGTGTTAAGTTCCAAATGCTCCTTAGGTTAATTGAGGTTAATTTTAAGTTTATCTTAAATTAAGTTTCAGCTTTAAGGCTCAAAATGATGTCACTTGAACGTGTACGATGCAACTATCATGAGAAAAGGATTCTTTTCATTTCGATGAAATCTAATCTAGTAAGGGAAGAGATTCAAACAATGATGGAATAATGAAGAATGCAACAAACAAAGCTTTTCCTAACTAGATATTTCATTTTCATTTTTCAAATTAAACCACCGAAATCTTTCAATTCATTCTTTCAATGAATGCGAATACACTGGATGCACTTTTAGATTTCAATCACTAAACAATGTAATCTATGTCCAATGATAAATCTAAAAAAAATGAATTTTTAATGCAATGTGATCTAACGCACTTTACATAAATTAAATTATGAGATGAAAACTAAATGAATGCAAAATCAATTTCCTTATGACTGCAAAATAACTGCTACTCCTCAATCAACATAAAATTAGTATTTTCCCACTCATACAAGCAACAAACATAGATTTTAAATGGCTCAAAGTATGAAAGACTCAATAAAAATGACGTTTTTACCACTTCTAGCATGGAATAAACTTTTGCACACCACAAAGAAACTGAAGGCAAAAAGTCAGGATCTGATGCACACAGAGTAGGAGGATGACCTCAAAGATTAGGAATCTAGGAATTTTACCAGAAACCCTAAAAATTCCCAATTTTAAGGATCAAAACTACTTTTCATAGAAAAATGCGCACTGAAAGGGTTATCAGTGCTACTTTACATAGAAAAAGTTGTGTTGGCAACACTACTTTACACAACAAAGCTCGTGCTGGACAAGAAACTGCACCAACATGGGTAGATAGTGGAAGACAAGGTTTTTAGCACAACTATACAGGAAGCGCTATCAGTGTGATTGTGTCTGATTAAAATTGCACGAGGTGAGAAAGTTTTAGGAAAAAATGTAGATCGTGAGCAAAACCCTAGACCTGATAACCTAAATGACCAATTACACAGAGTACAGATTCAAAGGAAGTCAAAACCAAGGATCATTGAAAGGTCGCCAAACTAATCAAAAAGTCTAAATGCAAAAGGAAGGTTGAAAGGGCTACAGGATCCTTAGTGGAGTTGCTATTTTGTTATCTAGGAAATGCCTTCTACGGGTAGAAGTAATCCCTCTAGTCCAATGAGTGGATCTAGTAACAACTGAAACAAATACATGCAAAAGTCTCCTAGTTTAAATCAGAATGACATGGGAGAGGAAGGATGGCCTACCTCTCTCCTATGCGGTCAATTTTCGATTTTGATCTCTATCTCCTCACTTCCAAGATCGGTCCTCACTATTCTGTTGTGAACAAATACCTACAAGAGAGATCAAACAAAGAAAAAAAAGTAGAAAGATAACATATGCATTCTAATTTAAACCATATGATAGATCAAGGAGCATCATACTAAGCAAGTAATTAATTACACACTTATGGAAAGTAAACATGCATTGTATTAATAATAAACACAAGAGGGAAGCATACAACCATTGCCTTGATGTTGGAAGCCTTCTTCAGGATGGGTTTCCAAGTCCAACCCAAGACTTCTCAAGATCCCCTTTCTCCTTCACAAATTGGTAGAAATTAGGCACAATTTAGCAATAGCATGACTAATATAGTCTAACCAACCATTTGAGGGTGTAAGGGAATACACTTATAGGGATGGAGAGGGAATTGGGGATCCAAAAAAGGGGGAATAAGGTCCACATATTAAGGGGAAGATCCCTAGAGGTAGGATCAAGGACTCAAAATGGGAGAACTTGGCCATATCCTTATTCAACAATAACTAGCTCACTCGAGGCTTCTAGTAGGGGAATCTTCTCCTCCATTTTTGGAGAAACTGCCAGAAGAGGAACAATGCACTTTTCATTTAAATTCTCGCACTGAAAATGCCATCCATTAGTTATTCATAGGGTTACTAGTGTAGATTTTACTGGTAACAGTAGTGATGGGCTTGCAAATAGGAATTTTTAATAAGATCTTCCAGAATTACTTCAAGATATTTCTTCTTCTTTTCTTTACAGATGAATTGATCAATGTTTTTCATGGTGAATTCATTTGACAACTTTTGTCACTTTCAGATATTTTGGGAAATGTTCGACAGCTCATGGTATGAGACAGGGAGTGTGACAAATTACTCTATAAAAGATGCCCCCTAAAGCATGAAGTCAGAACAGGAAGTGATGGCTAAATTTCTCTACAAGTCAAGGCAAGGAATTTAGAGAAATACCGTCATGAGACTTACAAACCAAACTTAATACAACATATATGAAATCAAGATATCAGTCTTTCAGATTCATCACATCATTAGGATTTGGTCGATGTTTCAAACCAACAATTGTGGCTCATCCACCACATTGGTTGTTTTGAAACGTCGACCAAATCGTAATGATGTGATTAATCTGAAAGACTGATATCTACATTATGGATCACAAAAGTCTTAGATCTAACATATATGAACTCTTTCAATAAGCATTTAATAATACATGAATCCACAACATGGGTGCAACCATATAACTAGAAAGGATCATGTGTATGGATCCATGACATGGATGCCACCATCCGACTAGAAAGGATCATGTATACAATCATGAATACTAAATAACTCCACACAACTAAGATTATTAGATGAAATCCAAGGTCTTCATATTTTTCTCAATCCAACCAAAGTACAAATCTAACCATGTGAATCAATGTGTCAGAGCTGAATAAGGTAAAACCACCTGATTATTGGTCAATGATGTAAACCATTAGTAGGTACGAGAAAAACCAGCAATAGTGACAATGGATCTCAAGGTACAACAACACAATCCACGAGTGTGAATAAGGAAGGTTAAGTCAAACACTCATATAATCATTCAATCGAAGGCCAATGATGTGAACCTATTGTCAAATGCGAAGAACTTGTCATGGAGGCATGTAAGCTCCAAGGTAATGAAAGGGAGTTTCAAGATCATATTTTTGGATAATGAGATGAAGTCGATAGGAAGTGATCCATCGAAGGAGAGCCATATCGTTTCTTACATCATCGACACGAAACAATTTTTTTTTTGTAAATCTGGTGAGAGTGATTCAGGGTTGTAGCAGAGAAGGTCAAATGGGGTATATGAGGTTTGAATTTGTATATGGAGCTTCTTTTAAACATATCGATGACACGACTCTGAAGTTTGGTAGAATTTAACTTAACATAGGATTAGAGGTCACAGTGATAATAAGTAACGATCAAATGAGAGGCAAATGGATCTCCCAAACCCAGGAAGGCAAGTGACTAAGTGAGGATATCCCAAACCCAACACAAAATGTAGATGAGTTTCATGTTCAAGAGAGACATGTTTCCTTTCATGTAGAATACAAGACACATTTACTTCCATTTCCCCCCACTATTTCTAGCGAGTACCTCTTTATTTTTAATCACAAGATTGAAGAGGATACCATATGCTTGTCGTATAAGTTCATCCTTTGGATGAATCCATCCTAGTAATTTTAACAAGCCCTAGGAAGGAGTAGCTTAGTCTCATCATGGTGACAAGTCCTGCATCATTTAAGTTTTACGAGTCTGACGAAGGGGTAACTCAACATCTTTTTCATGTTTAGAGAGTTTGAAAAAGAGGCAAAAAGGAAACTCTAGAGGTCCCTTTTCATAGATAGTCTCTCGAATCTGAAAAGGTAGAAAATAATATTTGAGAGAACCTCTTAGCCACATGTGACCAAGTTGTTTATTTTTCGTACAATAGTCTATCTTAGTCCAGAAAAGGATTACACTTATACCGAGTCCTCAAAACTATCAGCAAGTTCCTCTTCCACACCACCTGCTTCAATGATGTCTTTTTGCTCTTGTCCACTGTATTGAACTCCTTCTTCTACAATCACACTGTCATACTCTAAGTTTTCCAGCAAATATTCCAGTAATTCAATTTCTCTTTGACACTTCATAAGTACTTCATCATCACTTATAATTCCTGCATTTGTACACAATTTATCAGTTTCAGAATTACAAGGTTCAACAGTCTCAACTATTGCTTCACATATCAGTTCTTTAGACTGAATCTCTTCTCCTTCTTTCACAAGAAACTATTATTGTGTTGTAACAACTTCAAACATCAATGTATTACTAAATTCTTTCTGCTGCCATAATTCATTGCTTTTCTCATTCAAGAGACATCCTACATCATTCTTTACTTCAGAGTACTTATCTTCTGAAAGATACTCTTCCTACTTTTGAATGTCTCAAAATATTTCTCATCCTTCGCAAAACCTGTAATCACATCAAAATTATTAGATTCAAATATACAAGGTTTCATATCCTCCCGCTGATCTCGATTTGTCCAACAGTTAGGAAAATCATCAATAATTCCTCCTTCAGGAAAAGAAAACTTCTTGTTGTCTTGAATTCGCACAATGGTTCATAAGATCTTTCACAGATCTCTAATCTTCATCTTCACCCATGACTTCACCTTGTTTTTCTTCGCAAATGGAAACATCCATTTTCAACTCAGCTTCTCTGATTTCTTTAGAATTCAATTTATCATTCATTACCTTTTCAAGCTTCATCAGCTCTTCTGCTAACTGCATATTCACCTACTAATTTCTCTTCTCTTGTAGCCTTTTCCACTTTACTTTCTTCCTTATGACATAACCATGCTTCTGGTCTTCTTTATTTATTTGCAACATCTTCATCAATAGCTCAAGATGAACTGCAATCTCAGCCCTTTGCCTCTCATATTCTTCTCCACTTAATTGTCTTTGTATGCCATTTGCCTTGGCACCCTCTTTCTTCACTTTTCTTTTGCCATGGTCTTCCTCAAAACCTCTATTATGACTATCAGTAGTGATCTCCTTCTCTATTTCTTGAGTTCCTCACTGACTTACTATGAACTGTATTAAAGCCTCTGCAGCAACAAGTCCTCCCTGCTACCACTTACCTCACCAAGATCTCCTCTGTACTTGGTCTTTTGGTAAACACTTGGTTCTCTATTCTCTCAAACCTCTTTGAACACTTCTCTCTGCTCCTTCTAGGCTTCAAATCATCTGCACCTTTTAAGAACACAACTGTCCTCTTGTATTTCAATCACTAATGAAACACTAGGTTTTGGCAACCTTTTCTTTCATTCAGGAATTCTTACCAGCGTCCTTCATTACTGCTTCTTTTCTTTTGCTGAGATACCTTCTTTTTTCTACAACCTCAGTTCTACAACAACAATCTTCAAACCAAACTAAAACAAAAACATATCATCTCACCTTCGAGATCTCTGCATGATCTTGTTCTACCATTCACCTGCACTTTGAATGGATTGTTATCTGTTTCTTTGCATCTGCAAATTCTACTACACTTTATCTCTATGTGCCTACTGCTTGTCAGATTTAAAATCTGATCTCCTCTTGCCTATATACATACCTTCAAAACATAACTCTGTTCTAAATTTCTCAAAGAATTTTTCATGCAGAATTTCCTTGTTCAGCTCTAATACCAAAAATGACGCATCAAAAGCTGCATCTACCCACATTATGCAACTAAAACTCCATGTCACACTATGTCTCAGGAATTTTGATATTCCTGCTTAGTAAAACCTTCTTAAACCAAGGTTTAATGCTCTTAATTAAATGCTTAAGCAAAAGATATTTAATCACATGTTAATCAAACTATACCTGTGGATTTTATTACCGTCAGATCCACAACAAACCTGACCAATCACCATCAACTGTATGTCACACAACTGACGTATTTATTTCAACACTTGACTTTTGGGCGCTCCAAATTTCCATCATTGATCCGCCCCGTCTGATCCAACGGCTATTGTGATGTATCACCCACCAACTAACCTAGCCAATATCCACTATTTATTTCTCCTACCTCAATCCAATGGTGATCACATAATCTTGCTTAATTACTAGCACGATACATAATAGGTCGAGGGTGCATGAGAAAAGTGGTTTTCCCGTGCTACGTGTCAACCCCTCAGGTTAATTGCATGAAATTGTAGAATACCGTTTACAACTTTTAGGGCGTGCGAGATACTACTTACTGTTGTTGTAGACTACTCCATTATTCTGTTGTCATGTGGCTTAATCTGATCCCTTCAGTTCTTGACTTTATTTTGCGTGACTTAATCCTAGCCGTCTATCTCACACAATCTCATCTGTTGATCTGACTGATCCAATGATTGTACTTTGCTGCTATGCTCTTTTGTTTCTTACTATGTAATAGCCCATTTGGATTTCTACCTGTGTATTTGTTCTTGCCTTACGATCTTCAACTGTTCTAATCTCAATCCTCACTCTGTTACTTCATTTCTTCGCGCCTTTACGCTTCCTTCATAAATCCTTAGGTTTTAGGAAACCTTGTAGTTATACCTTCACTATAATATTAACGGATTTCTCCAATGTCTGTGTGAAAACTTGTAACACTCCTCTCTGCACTTCTTCTCTGGTTCTTCCGTGGTTTAGGTTTTCTCCAGGGTTTCTGGTCTTTGGCTGTTCTTGAGTGCACCTTCCTCCTGAACTTACTTCGACGCACTTTTAAGTGCTATCACATCTGAAATTCAACTTTGATCCTTCAATCAGATTCAAATGATCAAACCACTATCCTTCATTATCCACCTCTGTGTTCTTCTTTAATTCCACCTACATACATATACTATGCAGAATTACTCTAATTCACACACAATTTATAATTCCATTAATCAATACACACCACACAACTTAGGAATCGAATTATTTGTCTTTATAAACAATTATTTACATAATGAATCTCTCTCTCTGGCCTGATTTTCTAATCAATGGCCTTTTTCCTTTCCTTCCCATAGGCTTATAGTCAAACCTTATCTAATCTCTGAACTCTGATTCTCACTCTAACTCACTAACTAACTAACTAACTCTCTCTATGCCTTTTAGGCTTACATTTATACAAAAGTTCCTGTAACCCAGTTTAGTTCAGATCCTTAATCTTTTGAACTAAATCCGAAATATCCTCTAAGTCCAATTTTGACTCAACTAATCCCTAAGGATCCTCTCTAGTTCCACAAACCATGAAACCAATTCCTAATCTAAGATTTACAATTGATTTCCAAATCTCTCAATCCCTATGGAATCTTAACTAGCCTAAATATCTCATGTTCTCTAACATTCGAGAAAATTTACAATATTCCTCACAATATTTGATTAATTCCTATTCTTAATATCTTTCATAAACTTACTTAGAAACTTTAATAATTACATTAATTTAATATTCATGAAACCAACTTCCTTGAAAACACAAGACCCCCTATGTCTACTAAAATACAATGAAATTGCTGAGCTGGATGCTCCAACATCACAAAAATAGGCTGATAAAAATGACAATCATGAGAGGTAAAGTGAGAATGGTTTTATTTTTACACAAGGTTGAAACATGGGAAATTATGCTTGAGGATACTTGAAAATGGTTTTACTTTTTCACAAGCTTTAAACATGAGAAAAAAATATTCTTGGATTTTATTTCATTTTTACACAAGCTTGAAACAAAGACAAACAATTATTGAGATAGGTTTGCATGCCCCCAACATAGTGACTCAATTAAAGGTACATACACCCCAAGTTTGATTTCATTCAGTTAAGTAAACTACTAGTTACTAATAGGTGGATGGAATGAAGGTTCATTTACGAGATCAAGTGAAAGAGTTGATTGGGAATTTACGAGATATAATCAAAGACTCAAATTGGAAGGGGATTTGTTTCATTTTTTAATGAGCTTGACATAGGAAAATAACCATGCTCATGACACCTTGTTTCATTTTTTTACTGAGCTTGACATAGGAAAAGAACCATGCTCATGATACCTTGTTTCATTTTTTAATGAGCTTGAGACAAGTAAAAGGACCATGCTCATGGAACCTTGATTAATTTTTTAAGGAGTTTGACACATGAAAAAGAAATGTACTCCAACACTTTGTTTCATTTTTTAATGAGCTTGATACAAGAAAGAACCATTCTCATAGGGACCTATTTCATTTTGTATTGAGGTTGACATACTAAAAGAACTATTGTCATGGCACTTTTTTCATTTTTCAACGAGTTTGAAAAAGAACTATCCTCATGGGGACCTATTCCATTTTTTAACGAGGTTGACATAGTAAAAGAATTATCCTCATGACACCTATTTCATTTTTTACTGAGGTTGACATAGTAAAAGAACTATCCTCATGGCACTTATTTCATTTTTTAACGAGGTTGACATTGTATGATAACTATCCTCATGACACCTATTTCATTTTTTTAATGCAGTTGACATAACAAAAGAACTATCCTCATGGGGACCTTGATTACAACCTATAAGAGGTCATATCTTCCAAGAGGTTCTCATCAAATGGGAGAACAACATTTTGGAAGGGATACATGTTAAGGTATCTAATGGAAAGATTAGGTTAAAATTCCTCTAGTACAAGACACACTATACCACTGACTAGATCTTCAGTAGATGCAGGTATGAAACAAATGGACACATAATTAACCTATGCTGGGGGTGATACCACTTGGATATAAGGACCATTTAGGGAAGACGGTTGATCGTGAATCAAATTAGGACCAACAAACGGAAGTTGATTAATGGCCACAATTCTTCCTTCATGTAGGAAACATAAGACATGAAAGAAAGAATATACAAGAGCTCCCATGACATAAACATAGTCATGACCGTGGAGTAAATTAAAATCCAAAGGGCCTTGAATAACCATCATGTTGAGATAGAATATTTTTCTTCCCAAAGTAATAGGCAAATTAGAAAGGATCCTTAATGGTTGACTGGTTCCTCTGTTAAAAGATAACAGATTTTGGGTAACGAGCATAAGTTGCAGAGAACCTAAAGCTTGCCAAGTTGTTGAAGACATAATACTAGGAGATGCACCTTCATTTATGATTATCTAGGTACAGGTATATGATAAGCTTGTACTGTGATCTAAAAGGGCACATAGGAAGAAAGACGATATGCTGCCAATCGACTCCGATCAAAGATGGTGACTAAACAACTTGGAGGGGGTGTCATCGGAATGGGAGAATTCTCCCCTTGCATTATAGGAACAGGAGGATGACCCCTAGATTTTGGGAATAGGAGGATCGTTCCCCTGTATCATGGGAACAGGAGGTTTTCCCCCTAATTCTTTGGAATATGAAGAAACCAAAAGAACTTGTGCGGTATGAACTTCACTCTCTACAGGATGGATATAATCGACTAAAAGTGGAATTGGGTCAACCATTTTCTTGACCAATGGTTGGTCATGAACAAAGTCATGGGGTTCAGCCTGAGAGAGAGTGGGATTGACCAGAGATGAGTTTTGAGAAATCACTCGTTCAACTAGGGGAGGATCAAGGGAAAGCTTCTGATAGCCAGTAGGAAGATGAAGTTGATAAGTGTAAGGTTATCAAACACGTTATAGGCTTCATCCATATAAGGACAAAGGTGAATAGGATGATTCCCTTCAAATAACATACATGGAAAGTTTACTTTTCCCTTTTTCCCATGGTCTTTACTATCACTTGTTGAAGGTTTATCACCAACATGATCTCTAGAGGTTGATGAAAAGGTCGATATGATCCTGTGGACCACACTCCTAATATCTTGGGAATACCAGAACATTCTTGAAGAGGGTGGTCACCCTTACAAAGCTTGCAAGGGAATTCCACTTTACTAGGTTGATTGGAAGGTTTCTCAACATCGATTGCACTTGTAGCATTGACTACTTGTTTTCCCCATTTCTTGTTTTTCTTATTTTTAATATTCCTTTTATTCTTCTTCTTATCCACCCAGTTACTAACTTTCATGTTTTCACTAGACAAAGAAGAAGACTAGGAAGAAGACCAAACGGGAAAAGAAGGAAAAGGGTCGATTGGAGGTTGATATGGTTCAAGTGGAGAATAGACCGATTGAGGAGAAATTTGGTCATTCAGAACCATAGGGGTTGAAGATAACAAAACCGATAAACCAATGGTAAATCCAAGAAGGGATAATGTTTCCATATAGGGAGCACCAACATTTCCAAAACAAGGAAAAGGACTAGGATTCCCATCAGAGGGTTTTCCTTTGTTGGTAGACTCAGGAATTGTTTCCTTTATTCTCAAACTAAGATATACTAAGGAGTATTTCCACAGGAAGGATATTAATTGATTTTAGAACTTAACAAAAAATAAATAAAAAAATGGGTAACTAGGCATAAAGGTCTACCATGCAACCGTGAACTGCAATATACAACTTGGTGAACCAAGGACTTAATTTACGACAACCAATCTCCCCAAATGATGTGTTCGGTGTATCATGATATACAAGGTGGCAAACTTGGTTAACTATGGATTAATAGAAACCTATAGGGGACTCCAAAAATATACACGATGGTATGTGGGAGTCCAATTCATAGTAGTGTTGTCTAATGCGTAATTGTTCGATGAGAGCGTTCATTTATTATTATCATGTGTGGAGCGCCTCCGATATACTTGAATGTACTAGAGGATGGTCCTATACACTTCTATACATCGAATGAGATTAAAATCCCGAGATACAATGCCAACAAATATGACAACTTCTACGTTTAACGACACCGAAACACGTCTCTAGCCTAGACCTCTAAATGTTTGCGTTAAGATCCAAATGCTCCTTAGGTTAATTGAGGTAAATTTTAAGTTTATCTTTAATTAAGTTTCGATTTTAATGCTCAAAATGATGTCATCTACACACATATGATGCAAGTATCATGAGAAAAGGATTCTTTTCATTCTGATGAAAGCTAATCTTGTAAGGGAAGAGATTCAAACAATGATGCAACAATAAAGAATGCAACAAAGAAGTATTTTCCTAACTAGATATTTCACATTCATTTCCAAATGCAACCACCAAAAGCGAAAAATGATTTCAATTCGTTCTTTCAATGAATGAGAATGCACTTGATGCATATTTAGCTTTCAATCACTAAACAATGTAATCTATGTCCAATGATAAATCTAAAAAAATTGTCTTTTCAATGAAATGTGATATAATGCACTTTACGAAAAGTAAATTATGAGATGAAAACTAAATGAATGCAAAATCAATTTCCTTATGACTGTAAAAAATAACTACGACTACTCAATCAACATAAACTCATTATTTTCCCACTCATACAAGTAACAAACAAAGATTTTAATTGTCTCAAAGTATGAATGACTCAATCAAAATGACATTTTTACCACTTCAAGCATGGGATAAACTTTTGCACACCACAAAGAAATTGAAGGAAAACAAATAGGATCATATGCACACAGAGCAGGAGGATGACCTCAGAGATTAAGACACACTAGGATTTTTAGTAGAAACCCTAAAAATTCTCAATTTTAAGGATCAACACTAGTTTTCATAGAAAAATCTATGCTGACACGGTCATCATCATTACTTTACATATAAAAAGTCATGTTGGCAGCACTACATTACACAACAAAATCCTTACTGGACGAGAAAATGGACCAACCTAGGCAGACAGTGGAAGACAAGGTTTCTAGCATGATTGTACTGTAAAAATTATCGTTCTCAGCGCGATTGTGTCTAACTAAAAGGGTGTTGGGCGAGAAAATTTTAGGAAAAAGCAAGTAGATCTTGAGAAAAAACCTAGACCTAATACCCTAAATGACCAACTACTTAGAGTATAAAACTAAAGGAAATCAAAACCAAGGATCATTGAAATGTGGCCAAACTAATAAAAAAGGCCAAATGAAAAAGGAGGGTTGAAGGGGCTATAGGATCCCCATTGGAGTCATCAATTTGTTATCTAGGAAATCCCTTCTACTGATAGAAGCGATCCCTCTAGTCCAATGAGTGGATCTAGTAACAACCGAAACAAATACATGCAAAAGTCTCATAGTTTAAATTAGAATGACATGGGAGAGGATGGATGTCCTACCTCACTACTATGCAGTCACTTTTCGTTGTCGATCTCAATCTCCTCACTTCCAAGCTCAATCCTCACTATTCTGTTGCGAATGAATACCTACAAGAGAGATCAAACAAACAAAACAAAGGAAAAACATATCATATGCATTCTAATGTAAGCCATATGACAAATCAAGGGGAATCATACTAAGCAAGTAATCATTTACACGCTTATGGAAAGTAAACACACATTTTATTAATAATAAAAATAAGAGGGAAGCATACAACCACTGCCTTGATGTTGGAAGCCTCCTTTGGGATGGGTTTCCAAGTCCAAGCCAAGAATTCTTAAGTTCTCATTTCTCCTTCACAAATTGGTAGCAATTAGGCACAATTTAGTAGCAGCATGAGCAATCTAGTCTAACCAACCATTTTAGGGTGTAAGGGAATGCATTTATAGGGAAGGAGAGGGAGTTAGGGATCCACAAAAGGGGGAAGAAGGTCTAGATCTTAAGGGGAATATACCTATAGGTAGGATAAATGACTCAAAATGGGAGAACTCGACCATATCCTTATTCAAAATTATCCATCTCATCATTCTTGAGGCTTCTAGCAAGGGGAGCCTCCCATTTTTTTGAGAAACTTCCTGAAGAGGACCAACGTGATTTTTCATTTAAATTCATGCATTGGTAGTGCCAACTGTTAGTTATGCAGAGGGTTACCAACATGAATTTTACTGGTAACAATAGCATTGGGCTTGCCAATAGGAATTTTTGACAAGATCTTCCAAAATTACTTCAAGGCATTTCTTCTTCTTTTCTCCAAGTATGTTGTAATCAATGTATTTCATGGAGAATTCATTGAAAACTTTTATGGATTTGCGACATTTTGGGAAAAGTTTGACAACTCAGTGTATGAGACAGGGAGTGCAACAAATTACTGTATAATAGATGTCGCCTAAAGCATGAAGTCAGAATAGCAAGTGATGGCTGAAGTTATTTACAAGTCAAGGGAAGGAATTTTGAGAACTACTGTTAGAAGACCTGAAAATCAAACATAATACAACATATATGACATCACTAAGTAGGCATTTAACAATGCTTGAATCCATGGCATGGGTGGAACCATCTGACTAGAAAGGATCATGTGTATGGATCCACGACATGGATGCAAAAATTTGACTAGAGAGGATCGTATGTATGCCATGGCATGGAAGCATCCATCACGAATACTAAATATCTCCAAGGAGCCTAGATTTATTTGATGAAATCCAGGGTCTTCATCTCTATCCCGATCCAACCAAAGTATATATCTAACCATGTGAATCAATGTGTCATAGTTGAACATGATAGAAACCACTTGATTACTGGTCAATGATGTAAATTGTCAACAGGTATAGGAGAAACCACCAATAGTGACAATGGCTCTCAATATACAACAACACAATCCACTAATGTTAATAAGGAAGTTGAAGTCGAACACTCGCATAATCATTCGATCGAAGGCCAATGATGTGAACCTATCTTCGAATGCGAAGAACCTAGCATTGAGGCATGCAAGCTCCAAGGTACTGAAAGGGAGTTTTTGGATCATCTTCCTGGATAATCAGCTGAAGTCAATAGGAAGTGATCCGTCGAAGGAGGTTCATAATGTTTCCCACATCATGGACATAAAACAAAAAGACTTTATAAATTTGGTGAGAGTGATTCAGGATTTTAATAAATAATGTCAAATGGGGTATAAGAGGTTTGAATTTGTAGACGAAACTTCTCTTAAACATATCAACAACATGACTCTAGAGTTTGGCAACATTTGAGTCAACATAGGATCAGAGGTCATGGTGAAAATAATTAATGATCAAATGAGAGGCAAATGGATATCCCAAACCCAGGAAGGCAAGTGAATAAGTTAGGATATCCCAAATCCAACATGAAATGAAAATTAGTGTCATGTTCAAGAGAAATATGTTTCCTTTCATGTAGAATACAAGACAAATTTACTTCCATTTTTCCCCACTATTTCTAGCGAGTACTTCCTTATTTTTAATCACAAGCTTGAAGAGGATACCATATGCTTGTCATATAAGTTCATCCTTTGGATGAATCCATGCTAGTAAGTTTAACGAGCCTTAGGAAGGAGTAGGTTGGTCTCTTCATGGTGACAAGTCATGTGTCATTTAAGTTTTATGAGTCTGACAGAGGGGTAACTCGACATCTTTTTCATGTTTAGAGAGTTTGAAAAAGAGGTAAAAAAGAAACTGTAGAGGTCCTTTTTCATAGATAGTCTGTCGAATCCAAAAAGGTAGAAAACAATATTCAAGAGAACCTCTTCGCCACGTGTGACCAAGTTATTTCTTTTTTCATACAATAGCCTATCATAGTTTGGAAAAGGGTTAAACTTATATTGAGTAGATTCCATTTAATTTACTTTAACGAGTTCAAAACGACAAGTAATCACCAATATTTTCATATTTTTGGAGTCTAAAAGATTACTCCACCTCGAGGAAGGAGTGGTATAAAAAGATAGCAACTAGTTCCAGTTATGATGGAACTGCTCAAAACATGTAAAGGTCAATAGGCTGGCTAATAAGACGACTCATCACACATGTTCCTCATGCAAATGTAAAACAACCAAGTGAAAGCATATGATCGACCAAAGAGATGGTGATGGTGGAATGAAAAAACAAAGGCTCATCTCGTAAAGTGAGAATGGTTTCATTTTTACAAATGATTGAAACATGGGAAAATATGCTTGGGGATACTTGAAAATGGTTTCATTTTTTTCACAAGCTTGAAACATGAGAAAAAACTATGCTTGGATTTGGTTTCATTTTTACACAAGCTTGAAATAGAGACAAACTATGCTTGAGATGAGTTTGTATTCCCCTAACATAATGACTCAATTCTAGGTACATTTCCCCCAAGCTTCATTTCATTCACCTAAGTAAACTACTAGTTACTAATAGGTGGATGGAATGAAGGTTCATTTATGAGATCAAGTGAAAGACTTGACTGAGAATGTAAAAGATCTAATAAAATATTTGAATTGGAAGGGTTTTTTTTTCATTTTTTAATGAGCTTGACATAGGAAAATAACCATGATCATGACACCTTGCTTCATTTTTTTATTAAACTTGACACAGAAAAAGAGCCATACTCATGATACCTTGTTTCATTTTTTAATGAGATTGACACAAGTTAAAGAACCATGCTCATGGAACCTTGATTCATTTTTTAAGGAACTTGAAACAAGAAAATGAAATGTGCTTCAACACTTTGTTTCATTTTTAACGAGCTTGACACAAGAAAAGAAAAATGCTCATAGGGACCTATTTAAATTTTTAACGAGGTTGACATAGTAAAAGAACTATCCTCATGACACCTATTTCATTTTTTAACGAGGTTGAAAAACAACAATCCTCATGGGGACCTATTTCATTTTTTAACGAGGTTGACATAATTAAAGAGTTATCCTTATGACACTTATTTCATTTTTTAACGAGGTTGACATAGTAAAATAACTATCCTCATGACAACTGTTTCATTTTTTAAAGAGGTTGATGTAGTAAAAGAACTATCCTCATGACACCTATTACATTTTTTAACGAGGTTGACATAGTAAAAGAACTATCCTCATGGGGACCTTGATTACGACCTATAAGATGTCATAGCTTCCAAGAGGTTCTCATCATATGGGAGAAAAACACTTTGGAAGGGATACATGTTAAGGGAACTAATGGAAACATAAGGTTCCAATGCCCCTAGAACATGATGCACTATACCACTGACTATATCTTCAGTTGACGTGGGCACGAAATAGGTGCCCACATAATTAACCTGTGGTGGGGGTGATACCACTTGCATACACGGACCATTTAGGGAAGATGGTTGATCGGGAGTCATATTAGGGCCAACGAACACAAGTTGATCAATGGCCACAATTCTTCCTTCTTGTGGGAAACATATGACACGAAAGAGAGATGAGACAAGAGCTCCCATGAAATAAACATAGTCACGACTGAGGAGTAAATTAAAATCCAAAGGGACTTGAACAACCATCACGTGGAGATAACCAAGTTTTCCTCAAAAAGTAATAGGCAACTTAGGAAGGATCCCTAATGGTAGGCTGGTTCTTATGTTAAAAGGTAACAGATTCTGGGTAATAGGAATAAGATGTGGAGAACCTAAACCTTGCAAAGTAGTTGAAGATATAATACTAAGAGATGTGCCTTCATCTATTATTGTGCCAGGTAAGAGTATATGATAAGGTTGTACTGTGATCTAAAAGGGTACATAGGAAGGAAGACGACATCCTTCTAGTCGACTCCAATCAAAGAAAGTGACTAAACTACTTGGAGAGGGTGCCATGAGAATGGGAGAATTCCCCCCTTGAATTACAAGAGCAATAGTATTGCCCCCCTAGATCATGGGAATAGGAGGATCGTCCCCTTGTATCATGGGAACAAGAGGATTTCCCTCTAATTATTTGGAATCTACAGAAACCAAAATAACCTGAGTGGCATGAACTTCACTCTCTACAGGATGGATATGATCGAATACAAGCAGAATCGGGTCAACCATTTTCTCGACCAATGGTTGGCCGGGAACAAACTCATGGGATTCATCCTTAGAGAGATGAGGATTGAACAGAGAAGAGTTTTGATCAATCACTTGATCAACTAGGGGAGGATCAAGGGAAAGTTTCCAATAATTAGTCAGAAGATGAGGTTGAGAAGTGGTAAGGTTATCCAACATGATAGAGGCTTCATCCATATAAGGCAAATGTGAATAGGATGATCTGCTTCACATAACCTACAGGGAAATTTTACTTTTCCTTTTTCCCATGGGATTTATTGTCACTAGTTGAATGTTTATCACCAACATGATCTCCAGAGATTGATGACAAAGGTCAATATGAACCTATGGACTGCACTTCTAATACCTTGGGAATACCAGAAATTCTCAAAGAAGGTGGTCATACTTACAAATATTGCAAGGAAATTTCACTTTACGAGGTTTATTGGAAGGTTTCTAAACATCAATTGCACTACTAGCATCGACTGCTTGGTTGCCCCCTTGCTTATTTTTATTCTTCTTAATCTTCCTTTTCTTCTTCTTCTTATCCACCTGGTTACTAACTTGCATGTTTTCACTAGACAAAGAAGAAGAAGATAAAGAAGGCTGATCACGAAAAGAAGGCAAAGTGTCAACTTTAAGATCAACTAGAGGTTGAAATGGTTTAGGTGGAGGAGAGCCCAGTTAAGAGGAAGTATGGACATTCAGAACCATAGGGGTAGAACATAACCAAACTGAAAAACCAATGGTAAATTCAAGAAGGGACAAGGTTCCCATAGAGGGAGCACCAACATTTCCAAAAGAAGGAAAAGGATGAGGATTCTATCAGAGAGTTTTCCTTGGTTGGTAGACTCAGGAATTGTTTCCATTTGTCTCAACCTAAGATCTACTAAGGAGTATGTCCATAGGAAGGATATTATTTCATGGTCAATTAATTGATTTTAGAAGTTTATAAAACATAAATAAGAAATGAGGTACTAGGCATAAAGGTTTACCAAGCAACCATGAAATGCAATATACACCTTGGTGAACTAAGGACTTAATGTATGACAACCAATATCTCCAAATGCTGTGTTCGAGTTATCACTCTATACAAGTCGGAAGACTTGGTTACCTAGGGATGGATAGCAACCTGTAGGGGAGTCCAAAAATATTTGTGACCATACGTGGGAGTGTAGTTCGTAGTAGTGCTATCTAATGCGTAACTATTCGGTGAGAGCATTCCTTTATACTTATCATGCATGGAGTGCCTCTAATATGCCCAAAAATATTGGAGAACGGTCCTATACACTTCCTCACATGGAACGAGATTTCAACCTCGAGATACAACGTTGGAAAATAATGACAAAGTCATAGTAGTGTTGTCTAATGCGTAACTGTTTGATTAGAGATTTCATTTATTTTTATCATGCGTGGAGTGCCTCCGATATACTCGAACTTACTGGAGAATGGTTCTATACACTTCCGTACGTCAAACAGGATTTCAGTCCCGAGATACAACGCAACAAATATTGACAACTCCTAGGTTTAACGACATTGGAACACGTCTCTATCATAGACCTCTAATTTTTTGCGTTAAGTTCCAAATGCTCCTTAGGTTAATTGAGGTAAATTTTAAGTTTATCTTCAATTAAGTTTTAGTTTTAAGGATCAAAATGATGTCACCTGAACACGTATGATGCAAGTATCATGAGAAAAGGATTCTTTTCATTTCAATGAAAGCTAATCTAGTAAGGGAAGAGATTAAAACAATGATGAAACAATGAAGAATGCAGCAAACAAAGCTTTTCCTAACTAGATCTTTCCATTTCATTTTCCAAATCTAACCACCGAAAGCGAAAAATGCTTTCAATTCGTCCTTTCAATGAATGAGAATGCACTCGATACACTTTTAGCTTTCAATCACTAAACAATGTAATCTATGTCCAATGATAATTTAAAAAAAAATGACTTTTCAATGCAATGTGATCTAATGCACTTTACCGAAAGTAAATTATGAGATGAAAACTAAATAAATTCAAAATCAATTTCCTTATGACTACAAAAGAACTACTACTACTCAATCAATAGAAAATCGATATTTTCCCACTCATACAAGCAACAAACACATATTTTAATTGACTCAAAGTATGAAAGACTCAATCAATATGACATTTTTACCACTTCAAGCATGAGATAAAATTTTGCACACCACAAAGAAACTAAAGGCAAACAGATAGGATCTGATGCACATAGAGCAAGAGGATGACCTCAGAGATCAAGATACATTACGCTTTTAATAGAAACCCTAAAAATTCTCAATTTTAAGGATCAACACTACTTTTCATAGAAGAATATTCCACGTTGACAGGGTTATCAGAACTACTTTACACAAAAAATTCATGCTGATAGCACTACTTTACACAACAAAACTCGTGATGGACGAGAAACTAAACCAGCATGGGTAGACAGTTGAAGAGAAGTTTTCTAGCATGATTGTACTAGAAAAATCAGTGCTGTCACATCGACTATGTTTGATTAAAAGGGTATTGGATGAGAAAATTTTAAGAAAAAAAAGTAGATCTTGAGAAAAGCCCTAGACTTGATACCCTAAATGACCAACCACTCAGAGTATAGACTCAAAAGAAATCAAAACCAAGGATCATTGAAAGGTGCCAAACTAATAAAAAATTCCACATGCAAAAGGAGGGTTGAAAGGGCTATCGGCTCCTCATTGGAGTCACCAATTCGTTATCTAGGCAATCCATTTTACAGATAGAAGCCATCCCTCTAGTCCAATGAGTGGATCTAGTAACAACTACAACAAATACATGCAAAAATCTCCTAGTTTAAATCAAAATGACACGGGAGAGGAAGGATGGCCTACCTCACTCCTATGTAGTCACTTTTCGATGTCGATGTCGATCTCCTCACTTCCAACCTTGATCCTTGCTATTCTGTTATGAATGAATACCTGCAAGAGAGATCAAACAAAGACAACAAAGGAAAAACATAGGATATTAATTCTAACATAAACCATATGATAGATCGAGCATCATACTAAGTAAGTAATCATTTACATGCATATGGAAAGTAAACATGCATTGTATTAATAATAAACACAAGAGGGAAGCATACAAACACTGTCTTGATAGTTGAAGCCTCATTCGGGATGGGTTTCCAAGTCCAACCCAAGGCTTGTGAAGCTCTCCTTTCTTCTTCAAAAATTGGCAACAATTAGGCACAATTTAGCATCAGCATGACCAATCTAGTCTGACCAACCATTTGAGGGTGTAAGGGAATGAATTTATAGGGTAGGAGAGGAAGTTAGGGAGCCACAAAGGGGGGAAGAAGGTTCACATCTTAAGGGTAAGAACCCTAAAGGTAGGATCAATGAATCAAAATGGGAGAACTCGACCATATCCATATTCAACAATAACCAACTCACTATTCTCGAGGCTTCTAGCGAGGGAAGCTTCTCGTCCATTTTTGGAGAAACTATGTGAAGAGTATGAATGAACTTTTTCATTTAAATTCCCACGCTGGCAGTACCAGCCATTAGTTATGCAGAGTGTTATCAACACATATTTTACTGGTAATAGTAGCACTGGACTTGGAAATAAGGTTTTTTGACAAAATCTTGTAGAATTACTTCAAGGAATTTACATTTCTTCCTCCTTTCTTAAGGGATTATCTAATCAATGTTTTTCATGGTGAATTCATTGACATCTTTTGTTGCGTTGAGACATTTTGGGCAAATTTCAACAACTCAAGGTATGAGACAGGGAGTGCAAATTTTTTTTGTATAACCGATACGTACCTAAAAAGTTCCAAAAACTTGGTGACATACTCATCACTGGTTAACTGACCCATTTTGAGTTCATAAAAATCTTTTGCTTTATTATCATAATATCACTCAAACAAGTATTTCTCTTTGAAGAGATTCTCAAACTCCCCCCAAGTCAATTCCTTCTCATTAATAACTTTTACATTCTTCAATTATTCCCGCCATGTGTCAGCTTTCCCTTTTAAGCTGTATGAGGCAACTCTAGCATTCATATTCTCAGAATAGTCATGTGTTCTAAAAAATTTCTTCATTCCTAGAAACCATGCTTCTACATTCTCTACTTTATTCATATCACCATCAAATGTAGGTGGATTTTCCTTCTTAAATCCTTTAGGCATGTGCTCCCTTTATTTTCTTGTTGAATGATGATGATGGCAAGGATGGTGATGCCTTCAGGAAACTGAATAAAAATGTCTGCTTAAACACTGCACCTGCGTACTAGTTCCTCTTGGAGTACTCAAAGGTTCACCTCTTGGCACAATGTCCTCACTCCATTTACTATGCCTTTTTTGGTTCCTACCACCATATAATCCATTGGTGTTTTCTTTGGTTTCCTGAAATATTTTCCTATCTCTATGAACCACCCTCCTCTTATATTGTCCGTGCCTCTGCCAATCCCAGAGACTTTGCAGGATAAATGCACTAATCTCCACTTTCCTTTCTTGGGCTCTTTCTAGCCTCTCATTGTCAGCCTTAAAGCTTCTAACCTCATCCCTTAGGTTTCTCAAGGTATCCATCCAGTCTAGGAAATGATTCCTCCCCCCTGGCCAACTGATCTCTATTCTTCATTTGATCTGATCCCATCACTTCCTTTTTGTGACTAATCGAAACTATATTCAACCATTTTTGTCCTCATTACTGTAAATTCTTCTGCTTTATGTTGCTTTTGATGTGTTGTCAATGACACACATTGTTAGGCATGTCAAAATAATACATAACACAAATTTAGGGTCATGATTTACCATGCATATTTATGTTGCGACAAAATAGTCATGTTAGTGCGCCAACACATTTACAAATCATATGCATCAATCATTTAATCCTTTTATCATGATAATCAAAATAACAAGATATTTATGATAATCCAAAGCAAACAAAATATTCTTGATGTATGAACATAAAAAAAAACCTCATGGCCATGGTCCTATTCTTAGGAAACTTACGTTAATACATCAAATTAATTCAACTTTTTAACACTGGATAGTTATCTAATCAAAATTATTTTCTCAAATCACCCTTTTTGTTTTCATCGCTTACCCATGATGTATCCCATCCAGTCCAATTTTGAACTTGGATGCTCTCATACCACTTTGGAACATACCCCAATACACACCTAGAGTAAGATAGTCATCACCAAAGGATCTAAATCCCATTGTACAATCATGGGAACGAAACTATTAGGCTCAACCCCTATTCTTTTTCCTCTTTTTATTTATTTATTTATTTTTATATTTCCTTCCTTCCCTCTCTCACACATAGGGAACAATGGATGCCTATCTCATGTAACCACGAAGAAGTCTACCATGGGTTCACCCAACCATCAATTAAGCAGAAGGGTTGGGCATGCACGTCTCCCTATTCGAAACACCGTCTACACGCCAACTCCTGACCTATGAATAAGTTGAGGTCAGCCAATTCTCTGAGCATGGGGCTTACCTTCCTCTCAACGGAATGACCTCCGATTTTCAACCTAGTCAGGTCAGTATATCAATCCTTGCTACCATTCTCCTTTTCGTTGGCATGTTACCCGACCTCCGACTTGTTGGGGGTCGACATCACTCTTCTTTTTTATCCCTAAGGCATTGGTTCTAACCTCTTACCTCTAGGACTTAAATGGTCCTCTGGGCTGTACATCTAGCTGTGTGATCCCAATATAAATTCCACGTCTTTTTCCTCCTGACCAATTGCATTAAGGGAAAAGTCAGTCACTCCAATTGAAAGCCTTCCCACCTAAAGGCTTGATCTGGAAAGGGATAAGACTATCCAACTTTTTCTATAAGGTTAGGTATTTTCTCATTAGCGCCACAAAAAATTCTTTCCCCTTTAAATTCTATGATGGTTCGGTCAAGGAACCTCGACTCTACATCATGCAATTTCTTAGACATGGATATCTGCACTCTCCCCAACGACAAGCTCTACCACCATGCAAGCCTCCTCGAGCTAGTCCTCTCGACTGTAGCTTTGTCTTAGAGGTTTGGTGGAACTTTAGATCTCCTTCAAGTTTTTGGCACTCTTCCAATGCCACTCATTCAAGGACTTAAATCTCCTTCTCATGATTTCTATCCCCATTTGACATCAATGGCAAAGGGTGATTCTCCCTAACAATTTGCTTGCTTGTTGGGTCCCCATAATACTAGTGATTACCCCATTACTATTGTAGTTATACCCCTTATTAATATTGTTGTGTCCCTATTGCCCCCATATTGTTATTATTGTGCCCCATAGAATCCCTCTATTGTTATTTTTGTGGCTTTATATTATTATTGTTAGGTCGGCTGGATTATATTGTGACTCCTTAGACTCCTATATATAGAAAGGAGGTTTTTTCATTTGTATCATCCAAGAATTGTTCATTTATGTAATGTAAAGGAGGTTGCACCCTCGAAGAGGCTGAATTCTAAGGCGTTGATCTATCTTTTCTATCTTTTCTTGAGCTGGTTTCTAGCAAAAGAACTGAATTGCTTCCTATATCCAGCACCAGAGTGTCAAGTGATGATTGCAAATGGAGGAACAATAAATTTCTCTGGAAAGTGCCATAATATCAAGCTATCCATGGGAGAATATGTATTGACTAGTTCAATGCTTTCCATTCCAATGGGAGGTGCTGATGTTGTACTAGGAGTCCAATGGCTACAATCCTTGGGTACAATAGCTTTTAATTTTCAAGAACTTTTCATCAAATTTTCTATGGAAGGAAAGGAAGTTGAATTAAGGGGTATTGCAAGGAAACCAGGAAAGATAATCAGCTCTAATGGTATGACAAAGCTTCTAAAAAGGAGAAAAGAGGTGTAATTGCACAATTATGTTCGCTAGATGTTTCCACATCAGAATCATCTATTTCTCCAAATCTCCAAAAATTCTTGGACAATCATTCCAAGGTATTTGAGACTCCCAAAGGTCTCCCACCTATGCGTGATCATGATCATGCTATTCATCTGATTCCAGGAAGTGTTCCTCCAAACATCAGGCCGTACACATATCCCTATTTCCAAAAGAGTGAAATTGAACATATGGTTGTAGAAATGCTAGAGGCTGGTATAATTCAACCGAGTCAAAGTTCTTTCTCCGCTCCAGTAGTATTGGTGCACAAGAAGGATGGATCATGGCACATGTGTCCGGATTATAGGGAGCTCAACAAGCTCACTATTAAAGATAAGTTCCCCATTCCTGTCATTGATGAATTACTGGATGAATTGCATGGATCAATTTACTTCACCAAGTTGGATCTTCGTTCAGGATATCATCAAATCAGAATGAAGACTGAAGACATTCTGAAAACAGCCTTTAGAACTCATGAGGGTCATTATGAATTTTTGGTCATGCCTTTTGGCCTTACCAATACACCTTCAACATTTCAAGGTTTGATGAATTCAATTTTCAAACCATTCCTTAGAAAATTTGTGTTAGTATTTTTTGATGATATACTAATCTACAGCAAGTCTTGGAAGGATCATGTTGAACATGTTGATAGGGTGCTACAACTATTGGAGGAGAAACAATTATATGCAAAAAGATCCAAATGTTTCTTTGGAGTCCAGGAGGTGGAATATTTGGGTCATATTGTATCTCATGAAGGAGTTAAGGTAGACCCTAGCAAAATTAAAGCCATTAAGGAATGGAAAATCCCCACATCCATAAAGCATCTGCGAGGATTTCTCGGGTTGAAAGGGTATTATCGCAAGTTTGTTAAGAATTATGGGAGAATAGCAGCACCTCTAACAACATTATTGAAGAAAGATGCATTTTCATGGACTCCGGAAGCAACAAAGGCCTTTGAACATCTTAAAGAGGCAATGTGCCAAGCACCGGTCTTAGCTACACCGGACTTCACAAAAACCTTTATTATGGAATGTGATGCTTCAGGAAATGGAATTGGTGCTATTCTAATGCAAGATGAAAGACCCATTGCTTTTAAAAGTCGTCCAATCAAGGGAAAGTTTTTAAGCAAAGCTATTTATGAGAAAGAAATGTTGGCAATACTCCATGCACTTAAGAAATAGCGATCCTACCTAATGGGAAGACACTTCAAGGTAAAAATGGATCATGATAGCCTTAAATACTTTTTAGAACAAAGATTATCCTCTGAAGAGCAACAAAAGTGGGTCACAAAGATGTTGGGTTATGACTTTGAAATCATCTACAAAAAAGGGAAGCAAAATGTGGTGGCAGATGCACTCTCAAGAAAGGATGAGGATGTGGAAGCATTGTTGTGCGCCATTTCTATTATCCAACCAGATTGGATAAATGAAGCAAGGGAGGAATGGAAGAATGACGAAGAAGTGTGGGAACTTATTCGAAAGTTACAACAAGATTCTAGTACGTTTGATACATTTAGCTGGAAAAATGATTCGTTATGGTACAAAGATCGCTTATACCTCTATAAGAATTCCCTGCTAAAACAAAAGATTCTTATGGAATTGCACACTTCTCCCTTAGGAGGGCACTTAGGATTTTTAAAAACTTACCACAGGGTTAAGAAGGAATTTTTTTGGGATGGCCTTAAATCATATATTCAAAAGTTTGTGGCAGAATGTTTGGTATGCCAACAAAATAAAGTTGAAACAATTAAGACACCAGGTCTATTACAACCTTTATCCATTCCAAGCCAACGTTGGGAGGAGGTTTAAATGGATTTTATCATAGGTCTACCCAAGTCTGAGGGAAAGAGTGTCATCATGGTGGTATTTGACAGACTTACCAAGTATGCACACTTTTGTGCATTATCACATCCATTTAAAGCCAATACAATTTCTACTGCATTTATGGAAACAATTCAAAAGCTACATGGAAACCCAAAGATTATTGTAAGTGACAGAGATCCCATTTTCACTCGAAATTTTTGGACATAATTATTTTCTTGTCTTGGTACTCAGTTAGCTCATAGCTCATCTTATCATCTTCAATCTGATGGCCAAACTGAGATAGTAAAAAAATGTCTGGAAGGATATCTTCGTTGCTTTGTATCTGATAAACAGACATAATGGGTCAAATGGTTGCCTCTGGCTAAATGGTGGTATAACACTTCCTTCCATACAGCAACAAAAATGACCCCATTTATGGCACTTTATGGGTATCAACCACCATCCATCACATCATATTTAAGAGAAAATTCTAAGGTTCAGGTAGTGGAACATCACATTGAACATCAACAACAAGTCCTCCAACTCTTAAAGGATAACCTCGTGTTGGCACATAATAGAATGAAAAAACAGGCAGATCAACATCACAGTGAAAGAAGTTTTGATGTAGGTGATTGGGTATTCCTACGGCTACAACCATATAAGCAAATGTCCCTCAAGCAAGCTAAGAAGGATAATAAATTATCACCAAGGTATTATGGTCCGTACAAGGTGTTGCAAAAGATTGGTACTATGGCATACAAATTGGAGCTTCCTGCAGCTTCTCGATTGCACCCAGTTTTCCATGTTTCATGTTTAAAGAAGGTTATAGGTGACAAGCTCCCAGTTCAAACAATATTTCTAGAACTTGACGAGGAAGGAAAAATTATATTGGAACCAGAAGTAGTCACAGAAACAAGAACTCGACAGCTACGAAATCGATCAATTTCAGAGTATCTTATCAAGTGGAAGAACTTATCTGCTGAAGATTCCACATGGGAGGATGAGAATTTTATGCAGAAGTATCTAGAACTACTCAAGCGTTGAGGACAACACTTTTTTGAAGGAGAGGGGCATGTTTGGTCCCCATAATACTAGTGATTACCCCATTACTATTGTAGTTATACCCCTTATTAATATTGTTGTGCCCCTATTTCCCCCATATTGTTATTATTGTGCCCCATAGAATCCCTCTATTGTTATTTTTGTGGCTTTATATTATTATTGTTGGGTCGGCTAGATTATATTGTGACTCCTTAGACTCCTATATATAGAAAGGAGGTTTTGTCATTTGTATCATCCAAGAATTGTTCATTTATGTAATGTAAAGGAGGTTGCCCCCTCGAAGAGGCTGAATTCTAAGGCGTTGATCTATCTTTTCTATCTTTTCTTGAGCTGGTTTCATAACATTGCTTCTAATGCACATGTCATTTACAAGTGCTCCTCTTGATGAGAAGAATTATTCTAATAATATGTCAAGAACAATCACTGTGGACCTGTAATCCTTTAAATTTCCTTCTCCCCCTAAACCTATTATGGATTTGACACAAATGTCTTGATGCTACTGTTCTGTCCATGTTTCCTATCTCTCAATTCTAGTCCTGTTCCACATATATATCTTCAAAATAATATATCACCTAACTCTTCGGTTGGATCATCCTGACACATGTAACCAGCCAATGTACCTATTGATTCATCATTACATTTTGCTCTTACGAATCTTGAAAGCATGATTGCTGATACTTTCTTGTTTGCTTGATCTTCTTGTTCTTGTTTTTCTTTCCAGACCTTATTGTACCTACAATCTCAAGATATGTGCCCATAGTTATGTTATTTATTAAATTCAATGTTGGGGTTGTATCTTCACTCTTGATCTATGTGCTCATAATTATGACATTTGAAGCTTTCAATGTCATCCTTAGATGACTTCATCTAGAATATGCAATTGTGAGGTATATGGCCATAGTTATGGCATTTGAAACATTCAATGTTTGGCCCATTTGACATGTACTTTTTATTGACAAAATCCTCATGGAACCTGTGTCATGATCTTGAAAACTCACTTCTAGGGTTTTACAAATGCTTCTGCTAATTATACTTGTAAAAAAATTCACAATCCCTAGCCATATGTCCATAGTTAGTACATGAAAAACAATAGCCATTAAATAAACAAGTGTACTTGGATGAGTTATCTTGTTTGGATTCATTCTTCTTCAGAAGTGGTGGTTTTTAATAATTTTACCTGTCAACAACTTCACAATCCCTAGCGATATGTCCATACTTAATACATGAAAAAAAATAAACATTAAATGAATGAGCGTACCTAGATGGTCTTATGTATTTATTCTTCTTCAGAGGAGGTGGCGTAGTCTTTCATTGTCCTTTGTCCTTGATTGTTTCACCATCTTTCTTTGAAGCTATAATATTTTCAATATTTTACTCATCTTGATTTCACAAATATTTAGAGCTTGCGCCTTCGTCACATGGAGATTTACCAATCATTTTCATTTATATTCAACTGGGCCAATTCTTGCTCTTTCTTATCAATAACCTGCAAATGTTCCTTTTTCCAATCCTTAAACTTGTTGACTTCATTAATGCTTGCGTCAAGTTCTTCTTGATTTTTTGAAATATCTTCTTGAAACTGAATTTTCAAGATTTGTCTTCTTCTTTCTGCCTCTTGTATTTCTAACTTTAGAAGAGTGACTTTTTCTACTTCTCTACTGAGAACTTGTATCTGTTCCTTTTGCCTTTCATTTTCCTTCCTGGGCCTATCTATTTCTACAATAGTTATATCTAGTTCCTTTTTCTTTTGATCAACTTCAGATACGTACCTTTTACTTAATTCCATTAATTGAATTTCCAAATATTTTTCTTTCTAATCTGCTTCCTAAACTTGGAGTTTCAATAGAGCAATTTATTCTTTGAGTGTATAATTCTCCAAATCTTCAACCTTTCTAGATTCTTCTAATTGGATTCTAAGACTACTAATAATTTCCTCAGATTCTTCATTCTTCTTATTGAGCCTTTTGACATGTCCTTTTGTTATCTTCGGTTCTTGTTCTAGAAATTTATCCCTTTCCTTTTCACTCTTGAGTTCCTTTATAAATATGAAAAATTCATTTTAAAATTTGATTTCACTCATTTCTTCAACTTCTTCTTCATGATCATCCTTGTTTGATTCCTTAATATCAGGATTCACATGATTATCAACATTTGCATCTTGACCTAAATGATTCTCTGAGTAGAGACTATGGAACCTTTCCCAAAGAATTTTTGTTGTTGAGCATTGAGCAACTTTTTCTTTTACGGGATTTTGCATAACATAAAAAAATGACATTCATGGATTTCATATTTTACCTTTTAGCTTCGCCGGTAAATGTGTCTCTAGAAACAAAAAATTGCCATACATCATGAGCTTCCAGATGGACTACCGTTCTAGACTCCCATATCCAGTAATTATCTTCATCAAATTTGGGAGTTGGTGTAAAATACTAATTTCCTTCATATTTGGAGACTATTATAGTATCTAAAACATCCTTTGAACACTTGGCGTATTTCATTTTTTATTTTCCATTTCTTCACTTTGAGATTTGGATTCCTGTTGTTAAGCTGTTACTAAAGGAACCTGCTATGATACCAATTATTGGAAATACTAAGAGGGGGCAGCTGAATCAATATTTTTTTAGAAATTAACACTTTATTAATTTTATTTATTTATTTATTCCAGACCATTAGATAATTTTCAAAAATATTATTAATATTCAACATCAAATAGAAAACTTAGTAAACAACACCATAAAACAATGCAAAAAAATAGAGACAGTAGACACAAATATATTTAGGTGGAAAACTACCTCCAGGTCAAAAACCATGGAAAAATTCTTAGTAATTGTCCTCTTCTTTTAAAAATAAATAATTACATCAAATTTTCAGCTCCAAATGAAGGAGGTTCCAACCCCCTTATTTATAGGGTACAAACTGTAGGATGATACTATACCCTAATGACTTGCTACAACTAGAAGGACACCCCAACACCATGTAAGTCATGACACAAGCTGACGAGTGCCCCAACACTCTATTTACCACCTATTTTGGGAAGGATGCTTCATCTCCCTATAGTTTATCATCCCCAACTAAAAGGATTCCCCAATGCCTTGTGAATTATCAACACAAACTGAAAGGACACTCCAGCTTCCCGTGCAGGCTACAACCTGCCCTAGCACCACCCTAGTACCTTGAAGAGTTCTCAAGTCACATCCTAAAGGTGTCTCTAATCACATGTTGGTGAGCCAATGGATACCGTTTCATAATTTTTATGCTATATCCCCCTGTGCTCTGAATTAATATAAGAATGTTATAAATAAGATGTTGGGACTTTGTATACCCTATGAAATCATGGTAGCCACTAACCACTATACAATAATGTCCAAGCTGATCACTGTGTAATGCTTCTCAAACTGATCATTGCACTACACATCAAACCTTGACTATCGATGCTACCACATTATCTCATCATTGTGCAACCTGCTACCACTGACCAATGCAAATCACTATAAAAACTGCCACGAATGACTACTCATTACTTTTTCACTGCACTAAATTGCTTATGAATGAATAACCATCAAGATCTCATAAAAAATCAAATACAATATTGAACCCAACTGCCTGTATCGGGCATCGAAAGAGTGATGATAGCTCAAACCAAAGTGCCTCAGATCATCTCTATGACCTACTCCCAAAGCTCTCAAACGTTTCCCAAGGAGGGCACCAACATATGTCTTATCACTTCTACTGATCATAAATCATATATTGTTGTCCATGTCCCATCTTAATACGTTTTACAACAAGGTCATCATCACTTATCAAGAGTCATGTCAATGGGTGTTAAGTCTATGTGCTAAGTCACTAAAGGTGTCATGTCACTATTAAGTCTAGATGTTTATATTGTCAAGGCTAAATGTCACTACCTAGTCTGTATTATTATTATTATATGACTAATATATTAATAAACCACAATACCACAACTATGATATCAAATTACACTCTCATAATAAGTCACTATTAGATTCAAATCACAATCAAATCAATGTGTCAAATAAGGTCATTAACATTGTCATATCATCGAAGATTGTGTCACTTAGTTAGATTTTAAGTCATTGTCAAATCAGTCAAGTCAACATATACATGAAGAATATTTTTCAATACATTATAGTGAATGCCATTTTGTTAAGCAAGGAATAGCTCCATTACTCAACTCCTTATACAACAAGTTTCCAACTACTGTTGTTACTATTCATTTATGTCATATTTAGTCAACCTCATTAACTATTCTTTTCATATCAAGTCAATTTATGTCAATTCATGTCACTATTTTAAATATGCATTATAGACAGGGTTACTATGTCAAAATTTCAAGTCATTGTTCAAAAAGCACAATTGTCAAATCATCAAAGCACAATTGTCAAATCATCAAGTCCCTATATATCCATTCACTTTCAAGTTGCTACTAAGGTCATCAACACTGCTATGTGATGCTTCTTACGGTACAAAGGTCATGTCAGTGCTTTAGGTCTTGTAACTATTTTAAGGTCATAGTCAAATAAGTCAAGGTCTATAAAAAATTGCTGCCATAATCAACTTCTTAATTTAAAATCAAATCAAATGATGTTGTTTTTCTTCAAATGTCTTTACTACTGAGGAAAATGCTGGAAAAATTCAATCATTGGTTTAGTGCATATTGGTACTTGAAATTGTTCAATTTAAAATGGTCTTATCACCATTGTTTTATGGTAAGAACCAATTTCATATATTGACAACCGTAGGTGATTAATTGAAAATATTAACTCATCTTCCCTTCAATCAGTGAGCTGAAAGATAAAAATATAGGCTGCAAGGATTTGGATCAATTCTAGTCATTTTATGCTATCAAGATGTGTGACCTAACCATAGGCCTATGCTTGATTCCTTAATAAAAACCTAAAGCTTAGTTCTATACTAAGACTTAAATACCATACTTACAATAGACCTAAAACATGCCTACACTAAAACTCAAATGATTTGAATGTAACCTCAGAGTTGTGACCTTGTTTGATTAAAGGTAATTACATACTATTTGATCTTGTGAGACTGAGCCTTCATTTTGATGCCCTCACTATACCATACCTAACCTAAGATAGACTTTGGATAAACATAGGTCTGAGTTTTTAAGGTATACAAAGGTCTAAAACTAAAATCTGAACTTCACTTGGCCAAAGGTATGTCAAAATATGCTAGCAAACCTCAAGCAAGGTTGCAATATTTTTTTAAAAAGGCTTCATTTCCTTAGTCCTAGCCCTGGAAGGGAGGACACATGATTGGTGACTATTCAAAACTTTGTGCTCTAATGAATTCCCTAGCTAGAGGTTCTGGTCACAAAAGAATGCCCAACTAATACAAAATAAAACACAAGCCAATCAACAATAAGACTTACCTTGAAGGCCTAGTAGAAGAAGGAAAGTTGGAGTCCAAAATATGATGAAATATCCAACTAACTTCATTTCCCTAGCCTTAGAGAGGTCTGAACCTTAGACTTGCCTCATATATCCTCAAAATAGATAAAAAAAATTCAGAGCAAAAGATGTGATATTTGAGTTCAAAATGATATTCTTTGGGAGATCATTAGGTTTATTTTTATAATGTTTTGGAGAGTCTAATTAGGGGCCTTTGGATATTGATGTTGGATAACTTAAGCCTTGAGACACTTTAATTCCTTATTAATAAATACTTATTAATTGATTAGATTAAACCCTAAGAATTTTTTTATTGTTCTTATGGTTAGGGGATTTGACCTTTTTAGATAAGGGAAGATACTTTATGTGGATTGTTAACTTATTATAATCATGGTTTCTCCATTAAACATGGTAAGAAATCCTTATACTAAATTTTTATGCCCACAAAAAATGAATATATGCCAAGTCGCACTCCTATGGGGTTTTAGCCCACCAACTTGGGTTATTAGATTCAATTGTGAATATCTCTCAAACCAAGAAGAACAACGTGGAATACCACATACCACGAGAAACATATTTAATAGGAGAATCCAAATATGTGTATCTCCAATCCATACTCAATGATTTTCCATGCCAGAAACCCTTGACAATGTCATTGTGTGTTGTCAGTCTAGGGAACCCAAACCATAGGACCTGGGTTTTAAACAATCCAATAATGGAGCTACGAACTTGATGTAATCAGACAAGTACTAATAAGCATTCATTACAATTTGACAACAATTACTAGAGTTTTTAGTCAAAGTCAAACCCAAACAACTTTATGGGTTGACACCAATTAAAACACCATCCAATATCCACATGGTGCCCACATGGCATATCACCTTGCTACTACTTGGCAGAGGCTCTCAAGAACCTAGGGACAAATGCCTATATGGCACTTATATTGTTCATAAAGGAACACACACACACACACACACATATATATATATATATATATATATATATATATATTTGCCTTATGAGACATATTAGCCACAACATGAAATATATATGTGACAGGGATCCACGCTTTCCATCCAAAAAAATTGATGAACCCGGTTGCAATGCCATCGATCAATGGTTGTGGATTAAGTCATTCCCCCCTCCCCATTGACGTCACAGGGGTCGGGGAGGTGCTCTCACTATCAAAGTTTCATTCAGGGTTCCATAAAAATACGATGTTTGCCAACACTTTACTCATTTGACAATCTGATTTCAATAGCGCTACCCCCTTCCTTTCTTATGCCACAGGGGAGTGGGATCGCGCTATTAACCAAAGACCTCCAATCTAAACAAACAATCTCCTTCATGCATTGGATTAGCTTCCAACCTCAATCAAGGTGTGAGGTTGTATGGGTTTTATGGCCCTTGGGGCTAAGGCCCTTGTCTCTGGACGAATTGTCAGGGTTTTGTGACATAGGCGTATCCCTCATCTCCACCTAAATTTTTCAAGGCTATATGACATGGACATATAGCTTACAACACGAGCTTCATGACTTAAGCGTTCATATCCACACAACTAGTGGGTATTAGCGCCATGCAGTCCTGCCCTAGTTCTGGTGCTTGGTCATATCAATGTGTGGAATGTAACATGTCTACATTCAACTGTGTTTAGGTGTGCTTGAAAGACTAAATGGATGTGATTATTTCAGATCCAACGTCACCATGCCATTGAAGGAAAATTCAAGCAAACAACCCTCAACAAGGTCTTTCAAACACAAGAGATATTAGCATAATATAGTTGTGTTGTGGCCACAACTACCACCCTATTGAAACATGCTCTTACAACAAATTTTCAATGGGTCCCCAAGAAGTTTGATTTTTCATCCTTCAGAATGATATGTTTTATCACATGGGTGTTATATATATATATATATATATATATATATATATATATATATATATATAGATATATATCTATATATATATATATCTATATATATATATATATATATATATATATATATATATATATATATATATAGATATATATATATATATATATATATATATATATATATATATATATCTATCTATCTATATATATATATATATATATATGTATATATGTATATATATATGTATAGCGCACCATGGCCTCCTGGACCCGCTGATGATTACAAATATGAGCGTATAAGTTTTCAAGTTCGCAATATAATTTCGGCTGTATTTTGCGACAGTTTTCAATGTAAACCGAGTTTGGCTTGCGAGGCTTAATTTATGCATAAAGCTAAAAACCAGGGGCCGATTCTCTCGCGATTTTCATTATTTATGTTATAAATGTCTCATGGATGTGAAATTTTTGTTTTTTAGTCATTTTGCAATGTATCTATATATGTGTAACTGATGTTGGTTGTCTCTACAAGTGAGGACCAAGGGAAGGAAAGTGAAACCTCAGGATGGATGCATAAGCTTCAAGTTTGACTCCAAATAAAAGAAGCATGCACCGATTCGAAGAGCTTGCCCCACAGATATGTGTATTTGAAGATTGGGTTCTATGGCGTGGCGTTTGTATGTCCAAGTGTTGCCCATGTATTCCTAAAAGACAAAACCACTCCAGATCACATCATGAAGAGATGACAAAACAATTATCCCCTCTAATCAATAACCATTCAGTACCCAGGAAATGAAGTGCCCTAATGTCAAGAAGCACCCTTTGCGTGTCAACAGTGACACCGACTGTTTTCACATGTTTCTTTTGATCGGCATAATGAAGGAAGGAGAGGGAAGGTGAAGAGGTAGGGAATACTGAGGGTGAGAAGCTTTTTAGCATAAATATTACCTTTGAAGAGGGGAAGGGGCTTTTGATTTTTGAGAAGAGCAGTGTTGCTTTATTGTGAATAAGGAGGACTGTTTTTGAGGGAAGAAGGAGTCTTTAGTTTCAGACTCATTGTATTGTTTTGGATCAGAGTGTTGTTACTGGCATGAATGCAAATGTGATTTATATTTATGCATATTGATGACTTACAGTTCACTATTAGTCTTGTTAAATTGAATGTGATACAGTTTCATGGTTAACTGGTGAATGGTCTCTGATTTGAAACTAAATTAAACATAAGTTTCAGTTTTAATTCCATAGAAGAATGTGGATTCCTATATGAGTAATTGGATTGAAATTTAGCTTCAATACAGTCTTATACAGCTGTGAATTCAGTGATTGATTCATTTGGACTTGAATCTATGCATGATGTTTAACCTTCTTTATCACACTCCTGGTGAACATATATATGATGATTGAAACTCTATATTATGCTCTTGCAGGATAGATTAGAGTAGCTAGGACTAGATTAGAAATGTTAGCAGTAGCATAGATAGGATTTGATACATAGAGGTTAGCTGTTTCATTTTGTTGATTTAATTGAAGTCTTCCTCCCGGAAGCAATATTTTGACATGTTTAAGCGGTTTACAGGGTCCCTTAAAACCCGTTGGAGCTAGCCATTCCAAACGAAAGAAGGTCTAATTGGGGCTTGCGATCGGGTTAGTTCCCCTTGTTGGCATAACAAAAATTAGCCATGTCAACAAATTGGTGCTAGAAGGAGGGCCTGAACCGCCCTCTCCAGATTTTCAAGATTTCATCTATAAGTGCCATGCATGGATTCAAAAGGATTAATGTATGGATCGCAGAGGTCAGAGAGATCCTGCTACACCTTTGAAAGAACCTCATTTTGAAGAAACAGAGACCCCTCTAAGTCCTGTTTCCGGGTCCCCAAGAAAGAGAGATTGTGGGAATATTCTGTCACTCAAGAACAACCTGTCAAAACACTTAGGCTTACGCTCGTTCCCTCTCTTAGCTTCCCACATTTCACTCTTTACCTCCGACAACTAAGAGAAAGCCAAGGATCTTTACCTTGAGTGAAGATACATCTGTAACCACTTCTCTCGAAGATATTGTGCTAGAATCCTTGCAAAGTATTGACACCCCTTGGGAAGAAATTCCTGAGGATTCCCCTTCTAAAGGTAACTCCTCGCATGATTTTGAGAATCCTAATAGAGAAATGTCCAACCAAAACTTCCCTGTCCATAGTATGGCCAACGTTCCCCCTGCAGGTGGGAATTAGCCTCCACCTCCTCCTTCGGGTGGGAATCAACCCACACCTCTTTCAGGAACACTTCCTCCCTGGCTTGCATAGGATGCTGTAGAGGTACCTAGGAAGCAACATTCCTTACCCAAAAATACAGAAAGAGTGTTACCTAATTTCGACCTTGAGCGGGGAGATACCGTTGATAACCATATTCACTCTTTCTTCTTAGCCTTGTTTAGGTTAGGGGTTGCCGATGAAGATGTTATGAAACCAGCTCAAGAAAAGATAGAAAAGATAGATCAACACCTTAGAATTCAGCCTCTTTGAGGGGGCAACCTCCTTTTCATTACATAAATGAACAATTCTTGGATGATACAAACGAAAATACCTCCTTTCTATATATAGGAGTCTAAGGGGTCATAATATAATAAGAGTCAACATAACAATAATAATGTAAGGGCATACTAATGACAATAGTGGGCTTATATGGGGCACAATAGTAACAATATGGGCACTACATGGGTACATCAATATAACAATGGGGTTGTACTAATAACAATAAGGGGTTACACTAGTAGTATAGGGGCCTAACATGCCCCCCTCCTTAAAAAATATTTGTCCTCAACTCTTGAGTAGATCTTGATGCTTCTGTATAAAATTCTTGTCCTCCCATGTGGAATCTTCAGTCGGTAAGTTCTTCCACTTGATGAGGTACTCTGAAATTGATCGATTTCGTAGCTGTTGGGTTCTTGTTTCTGTGACTGCTCCAGGTTCCAATATGATTTTTCCTTCCTCTTCAATTTCTGGCAATATTGTTTGAATTGGGATCTTTTGCAACTTTTGAATAAGTGGCCATACTTCTTTTTCCTTCTTCCATTTATCCCTTGCTTTGTTTATCCAATCTGGTTGGATAATAGAAATAGCACAAAACAATTCTTCCACATCCTCATCCTTTCTTGAGAGTGCATCTGCAACAAAATTTTGCTTCCCTTTTCTATAGATGATGTCAAAATCATAACCCAAAATATTTGTGACCCATTTTTTTGTTCTTTTAAAGATAATAGTTGTTCTAAAAAGTATTTAAGACTATCATAATCCATTTTTACCTTGAGGTGTCTTCTCATTTGGTAAGGTTGCCTTTTCTTAAGTGCATATAGTATTGCCAACATTTCCTTCTCATAAATAGCTTGCTTGAGATGTAGCAGTAAAAATACCCAATCAGCTACATCAAAACATTTTTCACTATGATGTTGATCTACCTATTGTTTCATTCGATTTTGCACCAAAGTGGCATTATCCTTTAAAAGTTGGAGAACTTGTTGTTGATGCTCGATGTGATATTTCACTGCTTGAACCTTTTTCTTCTTGATATGTCCTTCTATCTTTAGAGTTTGACGAGTGGTAATTTCTTCCAGTCCTTTACAAGATATGGTCGGATTCATTTCTTGATGCTCGATGTGATCTTTCACTTCTTGAACATTTTTCTTCTTGATATGCTGTTCTATCTTAAGAGTTTGAGGAGTAGTAATTCTTGCTAATGCTTTACAAGATATGGTTTGATTCATTTCTTCTTTCTCTAGGGTTTGGTCGTGGCGTATATCCTCTTCTTTTGATTTTTCTCGATCCTTTTCTTCATCCTCTTCATACTCTATGTAAAATAATTTCTTCTCAGCACACTTATGACATTTAGTGCATTTGCTATCACAATTGTAACAAAGCCCTTTTTCTCTTTTTTCTTCTAATTGTTGTGGTGTAACCCTTGTAGGTTGTGGAAGCCTAGAAGAAACAACACTACCATCTTTATAGTTGTGAGGGGTAGACTTCCTTGTTGCCATAATTTTGCTTTCCACTATGTAACCAAGCCCTTTTACTCTTTCCAATTGTTGTGGTGTTGCTCTACAGAAGGTGTTGCTCTTTGTATCCTCATAATGTGCTATCATTTCCTCCATGAAAATTGACCACGTAACAAGTTGTTTACGAGAACAAATCCCTTTATACCATAAAAATTGATCCGGTTCTAAATATGAAGATGTAATACATACCTTTTGTAACAGTGGTACACCATGTAGATCAAAATATTGCTCCATCTGAAGTATCCAATTTACCGGATCCTTGCCATCAAACTTCCTCATATCACCTTTTCTTGATTTTAGGAGCTTGATCTTGAAATGACTATAAATCTGTAATTTCAGTTCTTCCAATTCTGAAATTGCAATCTGTAGTAGCCCTATGTGTCCTCTTTCCAATGCCACTAGTCTGATCCAAATTGGATTCTCCAAGGAAGAGTTATGCCAAATCTCCCATAGTGACTTGATTATAGACTAGTTTAGTAGAGCGAACTTGTACGACGTGCCACGAGTCACTGTTTCAACCTTTGGCTCTGAAAAATATATACAAGAAACTAAAGTCTGTCCTCTTTCTATACCTTCTTATGAAATTTCAATCCGATGCTCAGAGAGAAAGTTATGATGATTTTTCGAAGGTCACCTATTTGGAATGTAATTCAGGAGTTTTCAAAAAGACCAACTTCCTCAGATCATATATCCACAAATATAGCGCGAGAAGATCTGAAATTTGGACCCGAGGTTCCACGCGATTTATTCTCAAATGGGTTTTTGTTTTAGCTTCTGAAAGGTTGCAAAAAATAAGTTATAGTGAAAATGCCTCGATGACCTATTTGGAGCAGCGAAACCCTAGAATCCAATGCTCTGAAACCAAATGTTATGAAACCAGCTCAAGAAAAGATAGAAAAGATAGATCAACACCTTAGAATTCAGCCTCTTCGAGGGGGAAACCTCCTTTTCATTACATAAATGAACAATTCTTGGATGATACAAATGAAAGTACCTCCTTTTATATATAGGAGTCTAAGGGGTCATAATATAATCAGAGCCGACATAACAATAATAATGTAAGGGCATAATAATAACAATAGTGGGCTTCTATGGGGCACAATAGTAACAATATGGGCACTACATGGGTACATCAATATAATAATGGGGCTTTACTAATAACAATAAGGGGTTACACTAGTAGTATAGAGGCCTAGTAGAAGATGTGGTGTGCCGCCTATTCTCTTTTACTTTGACGGGCGCACCCTCCACATGGTATTTCAGCTTGAGAATAGGGTCAATCACCTCTTGGGATGCCTTTTAGCAAGCCTTTTTGGACAGGATTGGTGATGAGAAAATGCCCGCGGCCTTAGTCTTAGAATTATCCTATTTGAAAATGGAAAGCAAGGAGAAAGTTAAGGATTTGAACATCTGGTGGTCATAGCCGCATTTCCAGTATCATTGGTAGGAAGGAGGTCAACATTGCTAGCCAGGAGGGGGTGGTCATTGCAAGTCTCATTTACTATCATCCCTTTTCTTACGTGTAATTCCCCTCTTTCGGTAAGCATTTGGTATCTCAACAGATAAACATTTCTCTGAGATCATCCTGCATTGAATGGACATATCTAGGGCCATATTCACGGGAAGCTTATTCATTTAAGGGATTTCTTTTAAAGGGTTCCATGGTTTATGGGGAATAGATAGAGATGAAAGCGAAATGAGTTCTGCCCATGGATGGACAGAAACCGTGTATATCCACATTGAACCCTAAGGTGGAGGGAGGGTTATGGTTGTTGGTCACCATCGGACTCCCTATGTGAATATAGACCCAACATCTTGTTCAACAGAATCCCAGTCACTGCTAGACCTACTGAAGAGGTGCTAATGGAATTCTATATCTCTGCTCTCCCTATCCCTACAACAATGTGGGTTAAAAGGGGTAATATGCAGACCTTATAAGGTGCTATTGATGAAGCAGTGAAATTTGAAATTGAAATGATCATCCTCACAGCATGCCTCCCTAAAACTGGAGGAAAAAAAGTCCCTTAGACATCTAAGGATAATAATGGAAATAATAACAAAGGGGCTGAAACTAAAGACAAGGACACCATGGATGTGGAAGGGTTGCATCGGATCATTAAGAAACTTACGAACATAGTCATTGATATGAGAAGGAATCACAGAGAGAGTACTAGTGGTAAGGGAGGAGATTATAATAACAGAAAACCATTCAAACCTTTCTACCGAAAGAAAATAGAGGGTGGTCATGGTTAGCTCGCATTGCTTGCTCCACCTAATGAAGGGGCTTTAAACACAAAAGAATTGGTTCTAATTGGATTGCTCCTCAACAAAGAAGAACATATACTGGAGCTCGAACCAGAATAAGGAGACGAGGAGGAATACCAAGTAGAGGAACCCTCAGATGAGGAAACCCAAATTAATGTGTTGTGGGATTTCCATAATGATGAGAATGACGATGAGGGAGATGCAACTACAAAAATTAACGCTAATGAAATCCACACGCATAGTAAAGGGCCACTTCCAGGTGCGACAAAGCCCTTAGACCAAACAAAGCAAGATGTTCACACTGTGAAAGCATCTGCTCCTAGAGTTCTTGTTGAGAAGAGTGGACCTAGTGGTCAATCCAAGAATACCCTTATTGCAAGTCACCCAGAGAAAGAAAATGCATCTCCCACTGCAACGAAGGCTACTCAACATGGTAAAATCCCACTTAAAAATGGAAAAACAGGTATGTTTACTCTACCCTATCCTGTCTATAACATTGATTATATTATTGTGGATGATCTCAAGAAGTCTAGGACCAATATCACATATTTTTACTTGTTAAATTTAATGCAACAAAGAGATTTGCTGCTAAAAGCTATGAATGAGTGGAACTGCAAAACCCACACCCCCTCAAGCACCCAAACCAAGAATCCAATGTCAAAACCTGTTAGTACCACTAGTGCAACCCAAATACCATCACCTATGGAGCCCACGTTATCCAAAATGAACGGAAAACCCCATGATAGGGAGGAAATCTAAATCTATGACTCCACCGTTCCTCATTATGTTTGAAATTTCCAACATGAACGTCCACAATTTCTTGGTAGATTCCAGTGCCTCATCCACTATCATGCCTTATGCTATCGCTAAAAGTCTTCAGGTCATACCTGAAAAAATTGGAACTCGAATCATGCAATTAGATAGGACAAATGTGACAGTAATTGGAGAATTGAAGGATGTGTTGATTCAGATGGCTGCTAAACCACAGTATACATAGGTCATCGATATAGTGGTAGTCGATATACTTGAGGCCTATGGAATGCTACTTAGTAGGGACTGGTCAACAAAATTGAACGGATACTTCTCGATTGATTGGTCCCATCTCTTGTTGCCTCAGAAGGGAAAGGGTGATATGCTGAGAGTCGATAGGGAAAGATACATGAAGTATGTGGTAACGGAACTAAATGGTCCCAATGAACCTGTAATGTTTACCAACTCCATCCTTGGGAACTATAGTTTCAATGTTTATACTACAGAAACCTGTTTTGGAGAGTTTCATGCAAAAACCGTTGAAGAAACTTCGACACACACAGTTGGAAATTCCCTCCCATAATCCAAATGATGAGCTATCCTATATTATAGTAGATGATAGCACCAATTTCTTAGATAGTCATTTAATTGATGTAACATTAGATGCGATATTCTGGACACTCTATTTTGATGGTTCTAATTGCCTTGAAGGTGCAGGTGCTGGAAGTATTCTCATTGACCCACAAGGGAACCAACATCTAATGGCCAGCCGGTTGGAGTTCACATGCACCAACAACACAGCTGAATATGAATGCCTGCTACAGGGCATGAGGAAAGCCACTGGTATGAATGTGAAAAATCTAAAAGTTTTTGGTGACTCATAGATAATCGTAGATCAGGTAAGGAAAAGGATACATTGCAATTCTCCACACCTGGTGAGGTACCAGCATGAGGTATGAGATTTAATTGACAATTTTTATTCCTTTAATATTACGTACATACCTCGAGGCCAAAACCAATATGCTGATCTGATGGCTAATATGGCTGCTAAACTTTTGCCTGATTTTAGATTGAAGAAAAATAAATGTTCTGTGGAATCAATTTTCTGTCCGTGCCTGATAACATCTCGAATTGGCAGGTTTTCGAAGATGGTGAGAAAATCCTTGAGTTCCTACACTACGAGAAGACATTCAAGAGTGCAGTGATTGATGAAAAGGAGCATGACAAGCTTATGAGTGAAAGGGAAGATGAGGAAAAGGATTAACCCAATGTGATTCCAAAATCAGTGGTTAGGATGGAACACTTGTATGACTTGGATGATAAATTCAAGAAACTTGCTAATTGCAAAACACACAGCTCGTCCATGAAGTATGAAACGGTCAACCTTGGGACTAAAAAGGACCCAAAAAATGTCAATCTAGGCCTCGGGTGCTCTCCACAAGACAAGGCTTCATTTGTCCAACTATTTAAAGAATACAGGGATGCCTTTTCTTGGACATATGAAGACTTAAAGACCTTTGATACCAGTATTATGCTGCATGTGATCCCTTTGGAAAAGGAGGCCAAGCCCTACCAACAAAATCTGTGTAAGATGCATCCAAGCCTAGAACCATTGGTGAAGAAAGAACTGAACAAGATGCTGGATGCTAAAATCATATTTCCGATCAGACACACCTATTGGGTAGCCAATCTCATGCCAGTAAGAAAGAAAAATGGGGACATCAGGCTATGCATTGATTTTAGAAACCTGAACAGAGCGTCTCAAAAGGATAACTATCCTATCTCTTCTATGGAACACATCCTTTAGTGCATTTCTGCATCTGAAATGTTGTCCCTATTAGATGGGTTTTCAGGATATGTTCAAGTGCTGGTATCTCATGGGGATTAGCTTAATACAGCCTTCAACACCAAATGGGGCACCTACGCATACCGTAAAATGCCTTTTTGGCTCATTAATGTGGGTGCCACATTCTAGAGAGCTATGGACATAGCCTTCTGAGGGCTGATGAACAGATTGGTAGTGGTGTACATGGATGACATCATTGTGTATTCATATCGCAGGAGGGATCACATTTATCTCCTGAGTCATATTTTCAAAAGATGTTGAAGGTATGGAATTTCTTTGAATCCCAAGAAGAGCATCTTTGCAGCCACAGAGGGGAAACTATTGGGTCATATCCTTTCTAAAGATGGGATTGTGATTGATCCTGAAAGAATACAGACCATCATGAGAATACAGCCCCCTGCTAACAAAAAATCCATGCAATCTTTCTTCGGGAGGATTAATTTCGTTAGAAAGTTCATCTCAGGCTTTGCTGAAATAATACGCCCCTTGCAGCTGATGATGAAGAAAGACATTGCATATAAATGGAGCGATGAAGCCAAGGAGACGTTTCGGCGAATCAAGGAAGCCATTACTAAAGCTCCTGCACTGGTCAGACCTGATTTTGGCAAAGGATTCTTCTTATACACCTTCACTTCTGACCTTTCATATGCCGTAATTCTCACTCAAAAAAATGATGACGGAAATGAAGTCCCCATTTCCTACATGAGTTCAAATCTCCAAGGAGCGGAACTAAATTACCCAGACGTGGAGAAATAGGGCTACGCAGTTTTCAAGGCCATTAAACATTTCCGCCCTTACTTACTAAAGGCCAAGACCAAAGTCATCATGCCCCATCTTGTTGTAAGATCCCTCTTCGTGCAGAAAGAAATGGGTGAATGAAGAGGGAACTGGATAACCGCCCTACAAGAGTTCGACTTGGAGATAAAACCAGCAAAAATAGTTCGAGGGTACGGACTTTGTAGGCTGGCGGTAGAAGCCTTAGCGGACCAAAAGAAGAATCAGGAATGTTGAGCGTGCAATATGCACAAAGGGAACTTAGGGAGGAGCTCTTATGGAGTAACAAAGCGCTGATGTATGAGCGAGAAGCATCGGAAACCTTTTTGGACCCCGAGTCATGGTACCACGACATATGCTTCTATCTAGTGCGGGGTTCATGTCCTGAACACATGGATGCATCACAGAGGAGAGCTCTTAGATTAAAATCCAATCTGTATTATTTGGCCGACAACATCTTGTACAGAAAAAATCATGATGGAATCTGGTTGAGGTGTTTAGAGGAAGATGATGCCAACCATGTATTGAAAGAAATGCACGACAACCTAGTAGGTGGTCATTATGGCGGAGAGACCACTGCCCACAAAATATTGAGAGCCAGATATTATTGGCCCACAGTGTTCAGAGACTCACATGCTTATGCTCGCAAATGCAAGGCATGCCAAACCACTGCAGGACGAGAAATAAATCTCGTTGTTCCCCTCAGGCCTGTCATGATTTACCGACCATTCCAGCAATGGGGCCTAGATGTCATAGGCGAGATCACTCCAAACTCCTCACAACAACACAAGTATATACTCACAGTGACTGATTACTTCACCAGATGGACCGAAGCCATCCCGCTCTAGAAGGTGAATGAAGATGAGGTAATATCATTCATTGAGAAATTCATTATCAACAGGTATGGCATCCCTGACACCCTCATCTTTGATAATGCTTCTTATTTTTCATCTCTGAGACTAACTGAGTTTGCCATTGATAAGTCAATCCACATAAAATATGCAACAAACTACTATCCCCAAGGAAACAGAGTCTTCCAATAAGAACCTTATCCGCATAATCCACAAGACAGTCGCTGATAACCAGAGGAACTGGCACAACACCTTGACAAATTCCCTTTGGGCCGATAGGGTCACCCCTAAAGTGGCCTTGGGAAACTCTCCATACTTCCTAGTCTATGGACAGGAAGCCATCTTGCCCCCAAACGTTGCCCTCCCATCATTACAACTCTCCCAAGCTTCAAGAGGAACCCCTTCAGCCCTGCTTCAAGAAAGGATCAACCAACTGATGAAGTTGGAGGAATTAAGGGATAGAGCCAGAATTAAATTCAAAAATCACCAAATGATTGTAAAAATATGGTTTGATCATCATCTGGTGGGAGATAAAGATTTCCAAGTAGGGGAACTAGTTCTAAAATGGGACAAGCTGAGTGAGCCAAAGGGTAAACACACAAAATTCCAACACCTATGGCTGGGCCCATTCCAAGTCATTGAAAAGATTGGTCAAGGGACTTATAGGTTGAAAACATTATAGGGGGAGATTGAAAAGCTCCCTGTTAATGGCCAGCATTTGAAGAGATACTTCCAGTAGCCACCACATTGGTGGTTGCCTCCTGAGTAGGTTAGAGTTCATTTCCTTTTGCTGTTAGTTTAGTTGTATTTCTATCCTTTCCTTTGTTTTCTGCCAAGTTTGTTCTCTTGCTGTTTTGAATTACATTCCTTTTCAACTAGCTAATTGTAGTCCTCAGTCTCGTTCTACCTTTCAGATTTTCCCTCATTCGCTAATCTCGGCCTTTCCCTACCTCATAAGCTTACTGATGATTATGTTGTTCATGAACCCATCATTTCCCTGCAAACCAAACTGAAACCCTCATTGACATCTGTTGGGGAATTGTGTGAGATCTATTGATAACTTGAACATCTGGAGCATGTAGGGGCACATTTATAAAACAAAAAATGTGTAACTACATTAGGATTAGCATGGAGGAACGCTGCATTTAAATAAATCCCACTTAGACCTAGCCTATACTTGCTTGTAAGGTTTACAGTCATTCTCCATTGGTCCCATCCATCACATTAAATGGTCCAATACCTGTTACTCACAAGTAAACCTCCTTTCATGGGCTAAGCTCACTGTCTCATATCCTGTGGCAAATCTAACTGTGCTCTAGTCCTTGTGCCTAAAACTGGAAGGACTTATCTAAAAAGAAATTAAATTTCAAGTCCTTGTGCCAATGTGGAAGGACAGTTTGTTTGGGAATCCGGTTAAAGGATTGTTGTTGGGCTTAGAGTACCAGTTGACACAACAAGCCCAACCTTTCTTAAGTTGTTTAAAAATATGGCATGATCCATGACTGCGCCCCATTCAATCAATAAGTATAGCACTGAATTTATTATATAAAGTTCAAGAAAAATAGGTCTACATCAAGATTAATGAGTAATAAAGAGCTGAGGTACACACCTAAACAAGTATGGAAAGACCAATGATAGCCCTTGTTATCACCTAAGAAACAATTTCTAAATTGTTCACATCATTTTGATTGTAAAGGTTTGGTGTTAGTCCGGGTTTAGTTTTCTTTCAAATTTGCTTAGTATCTAAGTCCTAGGAGTCTTGGTGGTATGGTTAAATAAAGGTCAAACACTCCATTCTCATTCATCACTGGTTACATAACTCACACAGATTCCATTGTATCAAATTTGTTTTAAGCTTCTTATGTGTTATGAAACTGTCTAGGTGTTTTCGTAGCGCAAAACCCAGAATTTACACTGGCTGCGCTACGAAATCAGGGATTCGTTCGGATCCGTAGCAAATCTCACCCAGCTGTCATATTTATCAAAATCCATTGTGTTTACATCAACAGTTGTCAGCTTATACACTTCGTCTATCATATCCAACCGCTTATCCTCATCATTAGGTCGTTAGGTGTCTTGGTACTGGCACATGTTGCAGTTGTTCATTTACAGATGACAACAATGCTTATTATTGTGTTGGGACAACATATGTATTGCCCGAGGAGAACGAACCTAACAAGGGCCGAATTTTAGTATTTTTAGTTGAAGATGGTAAACTGCAACTTGTTACTGAGAAGGAGACAAAGGGTTCTGTTTACGATCTGAATGCATTTAATGGAAAGTTTCTTGTTGGCATCTTTTAAAAGATTTTGTTATACAAATGGGAGCTCCGTGATGATGGTTCAAGAGAGTTGCAGTCTAAATGTGGCCATCATGGTCATATTCTTGCAATATATGTTCAATCTCGTGGAGATTTTATTGTAGTTGGTGATTTGATGAAATCAATCTCTTTATTGATATATGGAACTGGAATGGATTGTTTTAGGGTACACTGCAGCAGCAGAGGCCATAATACTATTAATGTTAACAATGCCCAGATTGGACTGCCTGGGAAAGGGCCTCAATGCGGTGGCCTGGAGCGCGTTGAAGCCATCGTTGACTGTGATGCCCTTTTGCCTCTTTCTGTTGATGGATATCTACTGGAAATTTGAGGTATGCCTTGTTTGTGATGGCCCCCTTTGCAGTCCCATAGAACATCTTTGACACCAGAAATCAGTGATGAAAAGCGAGAAGAATGCTCTGCTTATAGTCATGTCTCTGGTTCTCTATTGGCTTCTGTACTGTGTTACAATTTTGTGCCTTCAGCTTCAATGGATGGACGAGCAACTCTAGAGGCTTAAGAACAAGGACTAAGGTGTTATCAGGGTTTAGGGTTTAAGAAATAACAGTGAAAAGCGGCTTTTTTCTCATTAAATTCAATGCAACCATGTCTCCATGTTCATTGTGCATTGTAAAAGTGTGAGGTCCAGTATTGTGTGCTGAATTACATGGCCATTGTCATACTTGTAATCAAACTACGAGTGCCTTTTGAAATATGTCATTTCTAATCAATGCTCTTGGTTTTCAAAGGCATATACAATTATCCATAACTAAGTTTATACGAACATGAGGAGGGAGAAATTGAATAGAGGGCTAGTGATTATAATGCAAATTGAATGACAACAGTTGAAATTCTGGATGACGATATATACCTTGGAGCAAAGAACAATTTCAACCTTTTTATAGTGAGCAAAAACAACAATGCTACAACTGATGAAGAGAGAGGAAAATTGGAAGTTGTAGGTGAATACCGCTTAGGAGAGTTTGTTAATCTTTTTAGGCATGGATCTCTTGTTATACATCTGCCAGATTCGGAACCTAGCCATATTCCTACAATGATATTTGAACAGTCAATGGTGTCATTGCATCTCTTCCTCAGGAGCAATATCTTTTTCTTCAAAAGTTGCAAGCAAATCTTGTCAGCAATCCAAAGAGGAATTCCATGGAGGGGTCAAGAATACAAAGAGGCTCAAGACAGTCGAAATTTGGCATTTAAACTGTGTTTTTGTGATTGCACAATAGTTTCGTAGCACGCTACGAAACCGTTGTAACTACATATTTTGATGAAGTTGACCAATTTTGAGGGACAAAAGGGAAACCTTTTCGAAAAGGAGTTTCTAAAGAAGGATCATTTACACAAGACAAGCATTCAGCAAGGACAAAACGAGCAAAGGAAAATCATATATAAACCATAAGCCATTTGTCATAAAACTGATCACAGCCAAGTATTGTTCATCATACTTCAGGCAGAATTAAATAGGTTTTATCCTCATACACGTGCATGGGTAAGGTCTACAGCATATCAAGAACGTGGCACTCCAATACACTTTTGTGTAATCAAAGAAGAACAACATGGTTAATTGGTTTCAAATATCCTCGAGGAAACCAAAAGCAAAAAAACAGGGGCAACTTCCTACTTTTTAGGAGCAGTAAAGGAGATGAGACATTAAGGGCCAACAAGGATGTTTCAAATCATCACCACAACTAAACTGGAGAAGGACATGTGTCAGAGAATGAATTTGGGTTGTAATAAATGCTACCATCAACATGATGTAGAGTTAAACTCCAAATTGTCTTAGGTTTCTAAAGCTCCCAGTTAATAGTTGTTATATTTAATAGTTAGTTAAAGTTTGAGTAGGTGTCATAGCAAGCATAATTCGAGTTCCCCTCATGTAGGAGGAGGAATCTCAGCTATGTAAAGAATTCTATATATAGGAGAGAGAGAAATGTACTGAGGGTTGGAAAATTTCAGAGAAATTGGAACTATTGTGCTATGTATATGACTCTGTTTTAGTAATACAAGACTTGGTTTTACTTCTCAGGAATCAAAAGGAATTTACTGTTCAGAATGTTGTGTATCATCCTCTCTTTAGTATTTGCAGTGGTATAGATGTGTGATTACTTAGAAATCATTGATCGTGCTCTAATTTCCTTCACATATTTATAAACTGTGTTGTCCTGCATGTTTCTGGTGTATTCTGAATGGTTGAATTCTATATGCCCTGACTTCTATGTAAGGTCGATATCATTGTTATACTAAAACGAATTTGACTCCATAAGCCCAATGGATAATTTCTAGTTGTGTTTCCACCACTCATTTTTACATTTGTTTCATAAGATTTAGCCATCTTAATCATAATCAAAGATCATTAATCCTTTGAGAGAGCCCTCTTAGGTTGGGGAGGCTAAGCCTCAGCCTAAAGTAGGTTTGAAATAGTTACTTAAGGTCTACCTGGTCAGCAACCTTCCAGGGCCTGATTTTGAGATAACAACCCCAAAGGGAGTTTTGAAAGTGAGAAACATGAAAGTAAGGTCAATAAACCCCATAATACTGCCATTGGAGAATGCCTATCAAAATCATATCAGCAAGCAGAAGCTATTTGTCTCTATCCCTCCTGAAGCAATTAATGTTTAAGTGGAACCCATGCTTGTCCATCTATATAGTTTTCATTTCAAGTTTATCTTAACATCGTGATATTTTATTGATCCAAGGTTTATTTGGAAACAGAGATAACTAGTTCACCCAGTGGTTCACCATTTGTTGTGGCCAAAACTACCACCCTATTGAAACATTCTCTTATAGCAAATTTTCATGGGTCCCCTAGAAGTTTGATTTTTCATCTTTCGGAATGATCTGTTTTATCACATGGGTGTTAACTCCTTGCTGAGTCAAATTTTCAAGGCCTGATGGTCCTCTACTGCATGAGTCATTCATGACACAGCCTGTCCATTTATTCTCTCCCTTCATCGGGATCTTTCAACCTTCATAAACATGCATGGTACATTGGCGCCTGCACAAACCGTCACCCCTACCCTTATCATAATCATTTTTTGGTTTAAGTTGCAAAACCCTTCATCACATCATTGTCACGTTATAATCCTTTTACAAAGGAAACCCTTCACAAAACACATAAACCCTCCCTATTTCACTTATCGCACTAAATATGGGTGCATAACACATGCCATAAGGGCCGGACCCGACGACATTACAAACCACAATATATATACATGTCGGGTCCGAAAACCTGTCGCATATCACAATCGACCTGGGTATGAGGCCTTTACATAAAACATTCTGTTGTCTTCCGAACCCGACGGAGTTATTAATCAGAATATATGCGCTATCGGGTCCAGTTCCCAATCACTTATCGCATTTCGGCGGAGCGCAGGGTCATATAGTTAGCGGGGAGGCGGAAGCCAGAGCATCCGATGATTATAAAACCAAGCATATTTATTTTCAAGTCTGCCCGAACGGCCATACACAGATTTTTCCCATTATCCATGTGTTGTGCAATAAATCATTAACGTCGGGGTTTTCCAAAGGGAAGGGTAACATTTCGGATCTGAAGGGATTTATGAAACTTAACACATATGTGTTTCGGGTCTAGGATCCGTCGCTTATCACTATCGGTGGGATCTAGAATATATACACACACACACACACACACACACACACACACACACACACACATACACACACACACACACATATATATATGTATGTATAGCGCACCATGACCTCCCGGACCCGCCGATGATTACAAAGCTGAGCATATAATTTTTCAAGTCCGCAATTTGATTTCAGCTGTGTTTTGTGATAGTTTTCAGTGTAAACCAAGTTTGGCTTGCAAGGCTTAATTTATGAATAAAGCTAAAAACCAGGGGCCGATTCTCTCGTGATTGTCATTATTTATGTTATAAATGTCTCATGGATGCGAAATTTGTGTTTTTTAAGCATTTTGTAGCATATTTATATATGTGTAACTGATGTTGGCCGTCTCTACAGGTGAGGACTGAGAGAAGGCAAGTGAAACCTCAGGATGGATGCATAAGCTTCAAGTTTGACTCCAAATAAAAGATGCATGCGTTGATCTGAAGATCTTGCCCCATGGATATGTGTATTTGAAGATCAGGTTCTATGGTGTGGCATTCGTATGTCCAGGTGTTGCCCATGTATTCCCAAAAGACAAAACCGCTCCAGATCACATCATGAAGAGATGAAAAAACAATCATCCCCTCTAATCAATAACCATTTAGTGCCCAGGAAACGAAGCACCCTAATGTCAAGAAACACCCTTTACGTATCAGCAGTGACACTGACTGTTTTCACCTGTTTCTTTTGATCGGCATAATGAAGGAAGGAGAGGGAAGGCAAAGAGGTAGGGAAGACCGAGGGCAAGAGGCTTTTAGCATAAATATTACTTCCGAAGAGGGGAAGGGGCTTTTGATTTTCGAGAAGAGCAATGTTGCTTTATTGTGAATAAGGAGGACCGTTTTTTAGGGAAGAAGGAGCCTTTAGTTTCAGACTCATTGTATTGTTTTGGATCAGAGTGTTGTTACTGGCATGAATGCAAATGTGATTTATACTTATGCATAGTGATGACTTACAATTCACTATTAGTCTTGTTAAATTGAATGTGATTCAGTTTCATGGTTAACTTGTGAATGGTCTCTAATTTGAAACTAAATTAAACATCAGTTGCAGTTTTAATTCCACAGAAGAATGTGGATTCCTATATGAGTAATTGGATTGCAATTTATCTTTAATACAATCTTCTCCAGCTGTGAATTCAGTGATTGATTCATTTGGACTTGAATTTATGCATGATGTTTAACCTTCTTTATCACGCTCTTGCTGAACAAATATATGATGTTTAAAACTCTGTATTATGCTCTTGCAGGATAGATTAGAGTAGCTAGGACTAGATTAGAAATGTTAGTAGTAGCATAGATCGGATTTGATACATAGAGGTTAGCTGTTTCATTTTGTTGATTTAATTGAAGTCGTCTTCCCAGAAGCAATCTGTTGACATGTTCAAGTGGTTTACAGGGTCCCTTAAAACCCGTCAGAGCTAGTGATTCCAAACGAAAGTAGGTCTAATTGGGGCTTGCAATCGGGTAGTTCCCCTTGTTGGAATAGAAAAAATTAGCCATGTCAACAAGTTTTCATTGGTTTATTACTTGCATCCATTTTCCTTAAGATATTTTTATGACTATGAATGAGCACAAATAATTGCCTCTAGCTTCTCAAGAATCAAATTTAATAGAAAAATGTCTAGCCTCCAAAATCATGACTAGAAAGGTAAGATAAGAAAAATGAATATTAAGGAAACGAGGTCTGGTATTGTAATTTCTTATAATGATAAGACTACTATGATATGAAACAAATTCAAAGTCACCCGTATAGGCTTTGCCATCAAACATATCACACACAATTGCAGTCTCACTATAGTAATTTGGGTTTAGTATGATGATTGAATTTCCTCTCGGGTCTCAATAGGTTAATGTAACTAACACATTGCAGAGATCAACAACTATCTCTAGTCATATTGAAAAGTATGCATTATAGATCAACCTTCCTAAAACATGAAATCTGTTAGGATTAACAAACCCAAATTCTCTTATCCCCACAACACCAAGAAACATATAGCGTGGAGTACTTATCCATGAGAAAACATATCCCATCATGTATGTATCATAGATGCAAATATCATGTCTAGTCCATGGTCGTTGGAAGCATAAGATCAAGTTATCAATGAATATGATGCAACCTCCTCAAAAATCACAAAGAAGCAAGGTTTTGTTTATGATTAAGAAATGAGAAGGTATAAGCACAAACCCAACTTGGGAATATTTTATTGGAAGGACTTGGGAAGGGAAGCATATGAAATAGATAAGATAATAGGGCCAGGGAGAGAGGAATATTCATTATTCCAAATCAAAATCATGGACATTTCTGGTAAGAGCTTGCAGTCAAAATCAAAATTATGGCACTCTAAATATGAAAGAATTTTCATGTTGGTTACTGCTAGAAGGCAACCAATACACACACACTATTTGAAATATGATCTTGACTAAGCATAATAGATATAATCAACTACTCAAACATGAACTCATCACATCATTCTAGTTCCTTTATTATGGAAACTATGACAATAATGAGGGGGGGGGGGGTGAATCAATATTGTGAGAAGTTTTACCATTTTAAACTTTCTTTCACTTTGTGAAATTATATTAGGACTGTTGTCACCCACTGCTTTTTTAGTCACTAGATGCTTCAAGAGCCAAATAACAGTGATGTTTGATGCCAAATTCTAAGCCACATAAGCTATTAGAGCTTGAGGGTACCCTCTCCATTGTGTAGTTCTTGGAATAAGATTTCCGGTGGTATATAAAAGTCCAAAAAAGGGTTCCTGGATCAAAAGTTAGACCTTATTGAAGAATTCCTTTGAAAGACTCAAAAAATAAGGAAAATGGCTAAGTATGGAGAAAAATCACAATCGAGACCCGGGAGGCTCATTCCATATCGTATATCGGAGTTCAGATTGAGATGGCGCACTAGCAGGTGTGAAATGGTGATCCCCCGATTGTCGATATTGCATATTTTCGGACGGAGGGCTAGGGCACAATGTATCGACAATCGACTATAAGCAGGGTCCTAGGGCACAGACTTAAGCATTTCCGTGGTTCACAAGTTTTTGTGGGGGCTGATCTGTGATATAAAAATGTACCATTGGGGGAGGGATAAAACATTTTAACAAAGGAAATGCCTACAAAACCAAGTTCGATTGCCCCCTTCTCTCTCCTCCACGTAACAGTATGACGGTATCGACATTTGACGATCGAAGGATTGGTAGTGTTTTGAAATCCAATGACCATGCGAGGGTTGATCTGCGATAAAGTGTTGTATCATCGGGGAAGGCCGAAATTCATTAAAAAAGGAATGGCTTGCAAAACAGGGTCGGGCTGACCTTTTTCTTTCTCCTCCTAGGTGCCACGTGGCGGCATGCAATTGGTCTTCAGAGCTGATAGGGAAGCTGACATCATCAGTCACGTGGTAGTATGGTTGATGATGTGGGAGATGACACATTTCACCCAGTTTTAGTGTTTTCAGGGGTGACATGGGGCCATTTCCGGTTGCCATGTTTCACCACTCACAGGGTGACACGTGGTAGTGATGATGTCACCTCGTGGATCGACGATCACAATGGTTAAAGGAATAAGCTTAAGACATTGGTGCAGTGCGATTATGATATGTGGGACTTCCCTTCCGGATGTGATACAATATTAGGGCAAGGTCTATAAGGACCTCACATCTAGACTGTCAGCCCATTCCAAAGAAAAGGGTAAGGGGCATTTTCCTTGAGGATGTGATTGTGATATGCAAGCACTGCCTCCTGATGCGATAAATGACTAAGGCATGGTTTATAGGGACCTCGCATTTGGACTATTGGCCTGTGCCAAAGAAAAAGCGTTGAGCCAGGTAAAATAGTTTTGAAGCGCCAAAATGCGGGAGAAATTGATAACAAAGGAAAAGGCCTCCATACATGGGTACAAGGGAACTAGTGTTTGAGGTCTCAGCCCCTAGTCCTAGCTCCTGGTCATACGAGGAAAAGCACATGGAGGGCTAAAGGAGGAAATAAAAAAACACATGTTTTCACCTATTTTAAAGGAAAAAGACCGCACCTACCTAATTGTGATGTTACCATGGAATGCCTCTCGCCTACCACATCAATGCATTGATAGTCCAGTATAGAATTTTAATGGGAAGATAAGTCGAAAACTCAAGACTTTAATGAAGCATGGTGATGAAATGGAGAGGTGCCCGAGACTTAGGAAGGCTAATGGTGCAGTATGAAGCCTTGTCCCTCTACACTTCATAGGAATGCAAAAGCAAGCACTTATGGGTGACCCAACCCCCATTTCATAGAGCAAGGCACCCTCACAGTAAAAGTAGAAGTGATGGGAGCTGATCGAGGAACACGAAATGCCATACCACAAGCCAACCACAATATGTAATAGTGGCTATGACTGAGATGGGCACAAAGGAAATTGATGTTCTTTTTGACTGATATTCATTCATGTTGTCCTATAACATGCTTCCCATCAATGAGGCATTTAATTTCTGTAATATCTTTTTGAGCCACAGAGCCATTCACGACTTATACAGTTTGTTGACCTAACATCTAATCTAAACCATAGATATTTTTTTCTGTAATGAAGCTCCTTGCTCCCCTTTGATAAATAGGGGAAAGCAAGACTTAATGGAGGTTCAAAAATTCTAGAGAAAACAATGCATATTATAATTTCAGACTATATTTCCTTTGCAATACATATCTTTTTAGAATATCAAGGAAACAATGGTGATTCCCTCTTCAAAGGATTACAATATGTGTTCCGCTTTGTTTAACTCATTTTATGTTTGTGCTTCTTCCCCAAGTTCATGTAATTCTTGTTGCTAGATGTGTTTCAAGCTCCCTCACAGATTCATTAGTATCTACGTGTTAATGCAAATTCCTGTAGCTGTTTCACAAATTAATTTATTTTAACATTATTTATGTATATTCCTGTGAGGACTATTGTGATTAGATCTTTAAATCTACAGCACATGAATCATAGCTTTCAGTTCTCCCTTCATTCATTATTTCTGCTTGTAACCCAAATAAGCATAGAAATCCTTACTTCCCCAAGCTCTGTGTGTTGAATATAGAAGTCTTGAAGCCTTATGCTCTATGTGATGGGTTACTCTTCTCTCTTATCCTCACTCACCCACTCTGAAAAATATTATTAATCTATAAGACCTTGAAGCTCTTGTCCTTGACTATTTTTAGGCTTATTTCTGAGATCTGAACTAGTGAACAAGTATCAGAAAATCTATGTTTCATTTCTTTGGATTAATGAACCAACCTATTTCCTATTTACATATGTATCTATAGATCATAAGTGTTGTCTATAGTTTCTTGTAAATCATTTGAGACACACCGTTTTGGATGTGCCCAGGCACTGGTCTTGAAGAAATCCAAGGCTATCTCTGGGAGATACAACATCTTTTAGCATTGTTTCTAGGGATCTTATTGAAGGATTCTTTCCCCTGGGATATGACAAGCTGAAACACTCTTTGAATAGGTGATCAAAGTATGTTATGATTGCGTCCATATCACCTTGGAAACTCCATACCCCTCTCAGTATCATTCATAACCTTGGCTTTTAAAAGGCCTCATACTCACTTAGATATATCCCAGCAGAAAGCCCTATTTGTATCTAAGAAAGTTTGGAAAGCGAAAACTCCCCCAGACCGTGCTACCATCTCATCAACCTTCAAAGTTCCCTCTTCCAATTCTTAGCCTACTGTTGCCTTGTATTTAGGACTTACTCCTAAGGCCCTAACATACCCTCCTTCCCCTATAACCTTGTTGACGGTGCTGGACTTGCAAAAATGTAAGGGCATCTCCCCGGTAAGAAGTCTGAATTAGACATTAGACCATTTGGTGTTGGAGTACTAGTAGGGGTCGTATGGTAATGCCTTGACCCTGATTTCACATAGAGGCAAGTAAGATGACTCCGTTGGTAGCAAGGATGTGACAACTACAGTGAGCCAAGGAAGGTGCATGAGATGTTCTAACACACGGGGGTTGAGATGAGTGGGCCCCTTGGAAACCTGTAACAGTACACAGCTTGGAAGGGAACACACGAGCAGAGATGCATCACAACATGGAAGGAAAGTTAGAAAGCAATCCAAAGTGATTGTTAAACCAACAACACATTTAGAAAGATTCATACATACTTATACATAATAGTCCATACATGCATGTGTAAGCAAACAAATACATATATCATTTAGAGTAAACTAGATAACATAGAATACAATACAACATATGCATGAAATGTGTTGGCTCTTGTTATATTAAGAAGTGTAAGTTCCAGTCATACAATACATCGATGTACAACTTGTTATAGCACCATTTATCACCCTTGGTATTTGTGATGCTTGGTTTATGGCCTAGGGCAACCCCTCCTTCCAGACTTGGTCCAAATATATTAAAAACAATGTTTTATTCCTTGTACGCTACTTTGCCATGAGATAAAACTGTGTACACACAGGTTAGTTAATACCCAACCTGCGTATATGTGTTAAAACACTTAAAAAATTAAATTTCCTTAATTATGGGTGGATTTCACAGGTTTTACCTGTTGATTGCCTCCTATTGCCCGTGGCCCAACTGTTTCCCAATTGAAAAACTAATTGGGAGAAGTATAAATAGACTTCTATGGGAAGGCCTAAAGGGGGAGAAGAGATAGAGTTATTATACTGAGATTATACTTGACTGAGTCTAATGAATCCCTGTGCCTCATGCAATTCCCCAAGCTTCAGGAAACCCTCGTTTCCTTGATTATAGATATTCTCCCTCTTGCTTGAGATATCATGGTGTTGGTTATGGAATAAGATTGTTGAAGGCTGGGATAGGACGAATTCGGAGCACGGTTCCGCTTGGAGCCGGAAAAAGAAGACTTAGGTGAATTCTCTCCATGTTATTTATAGCTTACTGCAATAAAAGAAATGTTGTCTTGTTTCCGAAAATAACTTTGTTTATGCATCAAATTGTGTTGTAATTCATGTATGAATGTTATTTTGATGTATAACTAATCATTAGCTTATATGATATAAAGTTAAATTTCATGAATATACTTTACTTATATATTGCTATGTATGTTCGAATTGAATGATTTTAAGGTTTGAAGAACATCAGGAGTTGCAGAGGGTGTAAACCTGCAGGACCTACTCGAACGAAGGAAATCCGGGTATGGTCACTCTTACGTAGTTTGTTTATATAAGTATTTTGCCTGAATTGTATGAATGTTTCTTGTTGTAGTCTTCTTCTACTCTGTTGGGGTTCTAACCCAAATCCCTAGGGTACTTATTCCCGTAATAGAATTAGCGACTCCGCTGGGGATAACAATCTTGTTATTCCTAGTTTGGATTGTTAAAGTGTCAATCAGGGTTCAGTCTTTGGTTTGCTTGCTATTACAGTCTTATTTGGTCTACTAGGGCCTCAGACCTTAAGTTTGATCTTTTTGATCTGGATTTGTTTTTTAATTTTCTTGTAAAGCTTTATATATGCCTTTTACTTTGTTTACAGTAGTGTACACATGCTTGTTTATGTGAGGTGAACCAGTGTATACACGAGTTTCCTTTATCAGAAGCGCGTGTACATGCCTCTGTGCATGAACACAGTCACGTATACCATTTTTTGCAATGTTTTTCGAATCTCTCTGCCCAAAAAGATTTGTTGCTTGGTCTGCTTAGTCTCTGACTGGTCAATTTCTGTTTGAAGAATTTCATTATTCTGCGTGCTTACTGTTTCGAAGTCTCTTCCTCATTGAAAATATTTGGCCTATGTTTGCTTTTTGAGCGAGTTTGTAATTGGTGCTTTGGCACACGAGACTTCTTTCAGAAGTTCTTGATTGTTCTAGTCCTCCAAAATAGGATATTGTTTTCAATCTCAATGTTAAGCTCAGTTTTTGGTCTACTTGCTTGCTTTCCGACATTTTGTGGCCTTATAGCTTTTCTTGATTTTTGAAAGTCTTTTTGACGAATTTGAAAGTATTTATTTCCTGGCTTGTTGGTCAATTTGTCAAGCTCTTTGTTGTTGTTTGGGTTGTTTAGTACAAGTTGAAGCCTTTTTGCTCAAGTTTTTGTTCATTTTCAAGTTTGTAACTTGCAAGGATTCCTTGTGCTCTTCTTTCGGTCTTTGAGTTTTAGTGGCATTTAGAGTGATTTCAAAAAGTTGTTTTGGTTGTTTCTTGAAAAAGAAAAGATCTCAAAAAACATTGTTTTTGTTTTCTTTTGCCAAGCTTGATTTTGGTTTCTTTTGATTTTTGAAAGTGAATTGTGATCTTTTGTGATTTGTCCTTCTTGTTTGGAGAGAATTTTGTATTCAAAATTTGTATCCTCTTCAATACTTAAGTTGGCTCATTAATAGTTATAAACAATTTCTTTCATTTTTTGAGAGTGATTTAGGATCTTGCATCTTCATTACACCTTGCATTAGGGTAGTTTGCATTGTTAAAGCATTAGTAGTCTTTTTAGTTTTTGCATGTGTGAAGTGTGTTTCAAGAAAAGAAAATGAAAAGTATTTTGATTTATAGAATTTTCGTAGAACCCACATAGAGATCTATTTTCATTGAAGAACAAATGGTTGCATTCATATAGTTAGTTTTTCATTGATTTCTTTTGCATCATACGAACACCATTTTTTTCACTTCCATCTATACCCTTGACTTAAAAGAACAACCATTAAAATCAAGCGCTTAATTAAAATAAACTAGAACTTTTGTATTGTCATCAGAATACACCAACAAGTTTAGATTTATTAGGGCCTTAGATTAGGCAAGAGGAGAGTTAACTCTCCAAGGCTACTCTAAATTACAAAACATAGAAGTTTGATTAATGAGTGAAATCCAATAGCGTTAGGGAGACCCGAAAAGCTCTATGACTGGGAGTAAAGCATGAGGGTTAGTGAAGATAAGGACGAGAGATACCCCCTCTCTTACTTGTCAGATCCTACCTCATGACTATTCTGCCCGACTTCTGATACGAGTTGGTGACCATAGTTGCCTATCCTAGGAACCACATAGGTGACTGTGGATGGAAATCCTGTGGCACTTGAGGTTGATGTTGTATCACGTTCAATAGTACTTCTGGAGGGCACCCTTGCGAAGCTTGGGGGCTTGCACCGACAAAGGCTGTTGTCTGGAGGTCTGTGTAACTACCTTTGATACCTTCACCAGTAGGCTTGGGGCATAATTACCCCAGTATATTTTCGGAAGGCCCTTGTTATTAACATTCTTGTATTTTGGTGTTCGGTCCTAATCACCTAGAGCGGAAATACTTGAGAGTTGTTTGATTGCTGATATCTTTAGGGACATTTTAGTGAGTGTTTTGTGCTCCTAGTTGGCCTAGATTTATAATTTTTTTTGAGTCTTTAAGCAGATCTTTTAAATAGTTCAAAGTGGCTGAATGACCATCTCGACAGTGCAGGAGACTTCGTGGGATATCACCTACGAGTCCGAAGCCTTCTCCTAGAAGGTGCAGGAGCGATTCTGCCAATGGTTTCCAACTAGTGGCAGCAGGCACATCGGAGATTGATCCTCTGCTTGGGGGCATCAGTTCACAAGATAGACTTGGTACCAGTACAGAGTTAGGGAGAAACACACCAGTTCTTTCTCGAGTACTCTTCTATTCAGAAGAAAGTATTGAAGTAGAAGAGCTTTCAGAGTCGATTGCGGCTCTAAATTCTCCTCTCCTTCTTGACCATCTAGACGTTTTGTTATACGTTGGAACTCCGACTCATAGGCCTTGTAGCCCAGGTTTACATACATCTATTCCTTTGATGACCACTGTTAGAAGCATGGAATCTACGACGGGTGTTGCGAGCATGCAGACTCCCATATCTGTACAAGGGGGAGGAACTATTTCCATCCCTTCTAATACTCCCAGCATGACTATATTTGGGTCTACTTCCATTCTGTCAATGAGTGGAAGTTCTCAAGCTACTGCATCCAGTTTTGGATTCTTCCCTTTTGGAATGTCGTCTCAAGGTATTCCTTTAGTTCCTTTAAACATACCATCAACTACCACTACATCCATGATGAGTGGATTAGCTTTTTTTCAGGGTTTCCCATTTGGAAGTGGTTATATAGAACATTCCAATCCGACAGTAGGGTCAATGCCTTTTCCTTTTACAAGTCAAGTAGTAACCCCTTACAGAGTTGGACAAACCCTGCGATTAGTGGGATAGGAGCTGGGAATAAATTTTTGGCCAACAAGGGAATGTGCCGTATTCTTTAGTTAATTCATTTCAAAGTTTTCCACCCTTTTCTAATGCATGGAACCCTTATCAGGGGCTGTCAGCTCCTTTCAATACTTCATTAGGGGGTAACTTCACTGGTTACGGAGGATTTTCGGTAGGAGTTGGTCAAATTCTGAATTTTGCTGGACCACAAGGATCACCTTTTGGTTCAGTAGGCTATATGAGTTACTTTGGGCAACCTGGTGCCTTTCAAAATCTAGGTCATTCTTTTCAGACCTTTGGGAACCCTGCCCACTCTGGATGGAATTCCCAAGGTCCCCCACGACTTCCTTTTCTGGCCATGCTTAATTTGCCAGACTTAACTAAATTGACGAATGATCTAATTAGGTATAATCCAGCTTGGCCTCCGGTCCCAACTAAACTTCCCTTGGATATTCCAAATTTCGAAGGGAAGAGTGGTGAAGACCCAAGAGACCTTGTGACCACATTTCACTTATGGTGCTCATCCAACTCCCTGATAGATGATTTGATCAGGTTGAGGTTATTTCATTTCACCCTAACTGAAAATGCGACCAAAAGGTATATAGATTTGCCAAGGGGAACCTATATTTCTTTCGTTGATTTGGATAATATTTTTTTGAACCATTTTCAGTTGCCTATTTGTTATGAAGCCGGAACTGAACTTCTGGCCAACTTTCAGCAAGACACAACAACTCACATTTCGAATCACATCAAGGAATGGAGAAGGAGAAAAAGGCTTATCAAAGTCAAAATTCCACCAGAGTTCCTTCTCTAATGGTTTTTCAAATCATTACAACCTGAGATCTCAAAGGATGTTTCTCTTTCTGGTGTTTATTCAAAAGAGCAGGCTATTTTTCGAGCTCAACAATTATAACTGATATATTCTCGGTCTAGGACTCTTCAAAAAATCCTACTTGATGCTCCTAGATCTAAGGTTGATTTAGCCAAACTGAAGCTAGGCCCTCACGTTGATGTTATAGTTGGATATATTGACGAAAATATAGTGAACAATTTGAATCAATTACAACAGTTGTCTCTACAAACTGCTTCTTCCATCTAGGTAACACCGTCTACACCTTCACCTTCCCAACCTACCTCTATAAATGCTGTCCAAGCCTCTAATCCCAAAGGAAATAAACAATCTGATGGGAAGATGAAGGGATGAGGTAAGAAGAAGAACCAGGAGGTGAAAGTCAATGCAAACAAACCCGACAACGGTGCTGGTGAGGGTAGAAAAGAGTCCAAGAAAAAGGTTAAACTTTCATGCAAGTTATGCAATGGAGATCATTTTACTCACCTCTTCCCTAAGATACAAGATGTGCAACGCTTATTAGTGCAGAAAGGGTCCTCTAGCTCCCAAGATGTTCTGGCTAACGCTTTTCCCCAAGGGTAGCAATTACTTGTTGGCGCGAACTCGAATGCTAGTACCTCCGCAGGGGGCAACTAGGAAGGGGAAAATTCCTCAAATGTTTATATGATGAACTCTCATGTCGACGTTGCTACACGAGCATACGATTATGGTGAAATGGAAACATCTAAGGCTAAATCTATTCCTGAAACCATAAACCCACTTCATATTGAGTGACCCTCTGTTGAGTCTATACCTCGGATACCGAAAGGTTCCGCAAAGCGCTCGACTATTAACCCTAATGCTAGGGTAGCCCAGAACTACTCGATTATAGAAGATCTGGCTCAAAGTCCTTGTGCTATGTCTACTTTGGAGGTACTCCAGTTGTGTCTTGCTCAGAGAAGTGCTTTGCTTTCAGCAATTGGTGTAGTAGATCCAAAGAATTCTTTAGTGCTCACTTTTGATATGCTGAATGTCAAAAAGAGACTTCCTCACCATATGGCTTTCCAGATAAAGTCCACTTACCAAAAAACCAATATTTTTCGGACAGTTATAGATGAGGGAGCTTCCACATGCGTAATGTCTATGTCATGTTGGAAGGCCATTAGATCACCTTCAGTTGTTCCTTCACTGACTCTCTTGACAACATTTGATGGACATTCTCATAGGCCACACAGAATTATCCCGACCTTTCCTATATGTGTTGGGGGAAAGGTCATAAACATTGAGGTGGAAATCGTTGATGCCAACCTAGATTATAACCTCCTCTTAGGAAGGAATTGGATTTACGAGATGGATGCCATAGTTTCATCTTTATTCCACATCCTCTATTTTCCTCATGAGGGGAGAATTGTTAAAATTGATCAGTTAGATTATTCTCCAGGCGACTCCCACTCAACTTCGGGTTCTACCGTTCCATTGGTGGATAATCCCCATCAACCTATTGAGAATTTAGGATTTGCGATGTACTCTTCGTTAATGGGTATATTTGACCTTCCTCCTCCTACAACTAGAATCATTGCAATTTCATCCTCCAGGGGGCCTTCACGGAAAGAGTTCTTTCGAAATCATTATTTTTCAAACCATTGGACCTTACCTTCATCTACCACCACATTAGATGGAGGGCCAGTTGGTAGAATGTAATTTCCCATGTCTACAACAGAACTTAGCTATCAATCTATCGTTAACTCTACAGAAAACCATCCCACTCCTTTTTCATAAGAGGAGTTAGATGGCGATGTGGCTCCAGCTTGGACCCTCGACTCTACTTCAACTCTGGATTGCTTAGATACAGTTTTACCATCTAAAGAAGCAATTTTGGAGGCAATGATGGGTGTGGATCGACCATGGGAAGATTTACATCATCGTTCATATTTTCTTCCTCCATTGCATGAAGTTGAATCCAGGTTATCCAATCTGCTTACTAGCGATGTTTGTATAGTTTCAAACCCTTTGGCTCCAACACAATTATCTGCCAAAGGTAATATGTCAGTTATCTCAAGAATTGTACCTATAAACATCTCTAGGAATCCTAACGTTATAGAAAATGTCTTCATTGGAGCCGATTGTTCCCCTGAAGAAATTCAAATTTACACCAACCTCTTTAAAGAGTTTCGAGATGTGTTCACTTGGTCTTATGAGGAAATGCCTGGAATTGATCCATCTATAGTCCAACATGAGATCAAGACATACGAAAATGCCAAACCTATTCATCAGAAGCTTCGACCGGTCAATCCTTGGAAAGCAGCAGCTATTAAAGCTGAAGTTGAAAAGCTGCTTAAGGTGGGTTTCATATACCCTGTTCCTCTAACGGAGTGGGTTTCCAATCCAGTCTCGGTAGATAAAAAGCAAGGAACAATCCGAGTATGTATCGACTTTAGGGATTTGAATAAAGCTTGTCCAAAAGACAATTACCCCATGCCTTTTATTGATCAAATTGTTGATGAATGTGTGGGTAATGAAATTTTTTCGTTCATGGATGGATTCTCTGGTTACAATAAAATTACTATCCGTCCAGAGGACCAGCACAAGACAACCTTTATTTGTCCCTGGGGCACGTTTGCATACAAGAAGATGCCTTTTGGTCTTAAAAATGTTGGAGCTACTTTTCAGTGGGCCATGTCTTATGCTTTCCACAACATCAAACATGTTATCGAAGCATACTTGGATGACTTAGCTACTCGTTCTCAAAAGAGAATCGATCATCCCAGCCACCTTCAATTAGTTTTTGAGAGATGTCGTTTTTATAAAATCCGGTTGAATCTGAATAAGTGTGTTTTTGTGGTCACATCTGGTCGGTTGTTAGGATTCATCATATCGACTGAAGGGATTCGAGTTGATCCTTTCAAGGTTGAGGCAATAATTCAGTTTACTCCCTTGTCTTCCCTTTGTCAACTTCAAAGTCTCCAAGGAAAGGAAAATTTCTTGAGAAGATTTATAGCAAATTACGTCGAGATTACCAAAGGATTTATGTGTTTGCTTAAGAAAGGAGTTCCATTTTTATGGGACGAATTTGTGCAATGATCTTTTGATGCCTTGAAATAGGAATTAATCTTTCTTCCATTGTTGAGTCCACTAGAATATGGCAGAGATTTCCTTTTGTATCTCGTTGCGGTAGAATCAACCATAGGTATGGTTCTGGTTCAAGAGGATGATGCTCTCAGTGAGCATGTAATCTACTACTTGAGTCGAGGCTTAGTAGGACCTAAGCTACACTATTCTCCTATCGAGAAATTGGCCTTGGTAGTTGTCCATGTTGTCTAGCGGCTTCGTCATTACATTCTATTACGAAAAATGTTCATCTTAGCCGCTGTCAATCCTTTTCAGTTTGTCCTCAGTAGGTGAGTGATTAGGGGCAAATATAATCGATGGATTGTTATTTTGCAATAATTTGATCTCGAGTTCTTGTCAGCCAAATCTAAGAAGTCATTGGTTTTTGCAGAATTAATTTCAGAGCTGCCTTGTGAGGAAGCCATTGTTTATGAGGAAAATTTCCTGACGAACATTTATTCCTCATTTCTTCACAAGATCCTTGGTACAAAGATATCATTATATATATCCAGACTTCGAAGTTCCCACCTACTTCCTCCAAAGATGAGTGTCGGAAGTTACGTCACCTTGCCAAAAACTATGTTATCATTGGTGATATATTATGTCGTAGAGGGGTTGATTCAATCCTTAGGCGTTGCTTAACTTTGGAAGAAGCAAAGTCTGTACTTAATTATTGTCACAGTGGAGCTTGTGCTAGTCATCTATTAGGGCTTGCAACAAGCCACAAAATTTTGCGTGCAAGCTACTTTTGGCCTTCAATTTCCAAAGATTGTATTGAAGTGGTCAAACGTTGCCACCCTTGTCAAATTTATACTCAAAAAATGCGCGTGTATCCAGCTCCACTTTTTCCTATTATCATTGTTGGTCCATTTACGAAGTGGGGCATTGATTTCACTACTTGTAATCCACCTTCAGTTGTGAATCACAAGTACATGATTGTGGCTATAGACTACTTTACGAAGTGGGATGAGGCCATGCCTACTTACAAAAATGATAGTGAAATAACAACCTTGTTTCTCCTCAATCAGGTTATTTCACGATTTGGTATCCCAAGAGAGATTGTCACTGACCATGGTAGTCACTTCTAGAACCAACTGATGACCGAATTGGCTCTCAAGTTGGGCTTCCAGTAGGAGAATTCGTCTCTGTATTATCCTTAGGCCAATGGGAAAGTCGAAGCCGTGAATAAGTCCCTTAAGACTATCCTGCAAAGGACAATTGACAAAAATCGATCCAATTGGCACATCATGTTGTACCCAGCACTTTGGGCATACCGAACCTCGGTGAAGACTGCCACTGATTTTACTCCTTTTCAATTAGTTTACGGGCTGGAATCTATTTTTCCTATCGAATGTGAAATTCTGTCCCTTAAGCTAGTTGTAGAACTTCTTCCAGAGACGTCTAGTCTCGAAGAACACCTCGTTCATTTGGAACATCTCAATGAGCAACGTCGAGATTTCACCATAAATGAAGCCCATAAGAAGAGGGTTAAAACTCAGTATGATAAAGCTATCCGTCCTCAGGTTTTTTCTTAAGGCGACCTTGTCTTAGTCTATGACCAAAACAAAGACGCCTTGGGGGAAGGAAAATTCAAGTCTATGTGGTATGGTCCCTTTGTAGTCAAGTGAGTTTTGGGGAAAGGGGCCTATGAATTAATTGATTTTGAAGGGAACAAGTTGGTGGAGCCCCAGAATGGGCTCTACCTTAAAAAGTGTTTTGTTTCGGTTTTGGCTGAGCAGTTGCTTGTTTGTATATATTGTATTTTTGGTAATATTTGTCTGGAATTTTGTGATATCAACATTTTTTTATCTGCTTTGGCAGGTGTTGATGGATTATTTGATATATTTCAGATTCGCTGATGGTGCTAGTTGGCACACTCAAAATCTTGCTTCTACAGCTTGGGTGATTTATTATCCATCTAGCCAGTTGATGGTGTCGAGGGGAGTATGTATTGGACCTGCTTCGAATAACATTTCCGAATATAATGTCTTTATTAATTTATTATCCGAAGCAATTTCTTATGATATTGATTCATTAGTAGTTTATCTAGACTCACAACTGGTAGTGTCACAATTAAATAACATTTATCGGGTTCGTGATCCTTATTTATATCACCAATTTTTGAGAGTGATAATGTTGCAACGATCATTTATTTATATTACATATGTTCACATTCCACGATCTGAGAATTCATTAGCAGACTCTATTGCTAATCAAGCTTTATATTGGCATATTAATCATTCATCAAATTCAACAAACATCAAAAGATTTGAATCTGTATATATATCTTAAAATCACCTGTATATAGATAAAGTGTTCAAAAAATAATATACAAAATTGGGGCGAAATGCCCTCAAAATTTGGGTTCATGCCCATAATCATGTCCAATCATACATCGCTCTGTATATCGACCTAGCTCGGGATGAGTGGCTAAGAAGTTAACTACTGCATTGGCTACATGTCGAAGTATGTGGACCCAGTGCTGTGGGACACTTACCATGCGGCTCTGCATCTCCTCAGGTAGATCTTCTATGGCTATCATAGGTACCTGGTGAGTCAGTCTCACCAAGTTTCTCTGAATTGCATATAGGACTCTCTTTGTCTCAGTTGCTGCCTCTTCGACACCTCTTCCGCAATGCCTGTGCCTCGGAAATCTATCTGGCCTCACTGGAACCACATCTGGAACATGGTCATTTTGTTAGTATTTTGTCTCATAAAAAATATTTCTAAGTTCATTTTATAAAAAAATATTAAAAATTTACAAAACCTTAAAAAATTGTTACCTATGTCTCCCCATGCTGCATTTGGTGGCAACACCAAGTCTGGATCTCCTCGAAAAACCATACCAGCATACGGTAGTCGTCAATTGTGATGATCTGTTGGTCCCACCAGGTGAAAAACGCATCATCGAAAGTCATCCTAGGCATGTCCCCACCTCCAAGGAGTTTCATCAAGTCAGCCCATCTACCCATCTGAGGATCTCGATGGCTGCTGATGGAGACAGATACTTTGGGACATAGCCAAATTACCTTCTCGAAGAAGAATGAGCATAAGATAGTCCCATATCTAAAGATCTTTGTCTGACCCTTCTGAATAGAGGTCAATTGGATCTTCATGCTGGTAAGAAGAGGTGTGCACCAGTTGAAAACTATGGTAAGGCATTTCACTGCCAGGCTCATGGACACACGTGATGCCTGAAGTAGTGAAGCTGATCCATTTACCCTTGCAATGGTATATAGCACAATCCTCAAAGATAAACTTTCCATGTGTTTGATTGGAATCTAACTTCCAATCTTCTTTGGGTGTACATGACAGTATATATGTATATAGTCTTCTATTGAAAGACTACTTCTTGTCCTTCCAGTCGAATGCACAACCTCCCCTCTTCGGGAGAGACTTGTTATAAAGTAGATGTCTTCAACCTCAATCCATAGAGGCATTTGGTCTATCATGAAGGCATCATCCTCTGCACTCCAGTAGTGGATCAACAGTTCGAGCAAGCGTGTGTTGGCTTTCATGTTTGGCATTTTGAAGAATTTCAATAAGCCACAGCCTCTCAGTGCGTCTAGTGCATTTTGATCATTCATTACCTCATTATCAATTGTGGTATGCTCTCTTTCTCTCCATGTGCTGGTCATCCTGCAAAATTTTTTAGTTTCAATTGTTAGTTTTTGTGTTTAAACTTTAACTCGCGTACATGCGGGTTCCCTTTACACATAGTCGCATGTAGGGCCGTTGTATACGTGGGTTGATTATATCCAACCCGTTGGTACATAGAGTTGGATTTTTGGGCATAACTTCCCATGGTCAAAACTCTATGAAAACTTATAAAAACTATCACAAAACATTACAAGCATGATTTGAGGGTTCCCTGATAACTTTGGCGCGACTTGAACGGTCCAATTTTTAAGAGGCAAGCTTTCTTCCTTTTGATCCATAGCTCTTTGCTCCGAATAGAAATAAAAAACTGTGAGTCCAAAAGTCATTATATAACTTTGAAATTGCAAAATATTTTTTCAAAAAGTGATTTTTGTCACATGGATTTTTTTGACCTGTGGGCTTGGATTGTTGAGAATGGATTGCTTTTCAGGATATTTTGGAGACTTCTTCGAGATGTTATTTCGGTCCCATGACCACTGACCCATCATGGCAGGTATCGTTCACTCACTGGCATATAGGTTAGGGAAAACCATTTTTTCCATTGCATCTTGCATACTAGCCTCCGTTCAGCGATACATTAGCCATAGGGTCGACCCCATCATGTCTTGGTTAGCAAACCATGTTCACTCACCGATTTTTAAATCATGATGTGATGGTAGAGCCATCCTTTACATGGGCATCTTAGTTAGAACCTCGCTGACATTGATTGCCCATGCTGCTATACTAAGTAGGCTCGGGAGTCCTCTTTAGTTCTGCCATGACTTGTGCGTTGAAGACACATTCTCCTTTCTTCTGTGTTGATTTCTGGCCTTATACCCTAGAGGCTCCTTTATGTTGATTTGTATTGCTGCATTGCATTTTGACTATTTGCACCTTTTGGCCTTGCGCCGGCTTCACCTGGACTCATGTTTAAGCCACTTATTTGACCATGTCTTCTACAAAATCAACCATGTAATCACTTAGCTTCTGCAACTTGACGCATTCTTTAACCCGTGGAAAGAAAATCCCTTTGAGTCTCCTTGACTAGTTTCGCCTCCTAGTGTTGAAACAATGTAAACTTTGAAACGGGAACTGATACTGTTACCCATTTCGTAGAGATAGCAAAAAATTGACCCGATTTTGAAAAGGGGCGATGCAGAATACACATTTTTTTAGAACATAGTTTTTGGCACTTTAAATAACCTTAAATAACCGATACGATTACCCGTTTCATAGAGGTAGTAAAAACATGACCTGATTTTAAAAAGGGGCGATGCAGAATACACATATTTTTTTTAGAACATAGTTTTTGGCACTTTAAATAACCTTAAATAACCGATACGATTACCCGTTTCATAGAGGTAGTAAAAACATGACCCAATTTTAAAAAGTGGTGATGCAGAATACAATAATTATTTTTTGGAGCATATTTTTGACAATTTAAATATTCTCATGTATCAAATATAAATATTCGTTTTTAAATGTTAGTGATTTTTATGCTGATTTTGAAATGTGTTGATGCAACGCGTTATACATCATACCTTTTTCTTTAGAGGAGTTATTTTTCACACTTTAAAATTTATTATATCCATTTTTTTTTTAATTATGATTACTTAAAGAATTTTTAAGTTGTTTTATTTTTATTTTTTAAATGTTGATTACTTCAAGAAAGTCATAATAAAAATATATATAAAATAAGACAAAAAAAAATGTTAATAAAAAAAAAATTATCTCATAGACTACAAAAGAATTTGGGAAAAAAAAAAAAAAAAAACATAATTTAATATATATATATATATATAAGTAAGTCAAAATAGAAAAATTAAAAAAACATTAACAAAAACAAGAAGAAAAAAATAAAAAATAAATGAAAACAAAGTAGATTAAAAAAAAAAATAGAAAATTAACAAAAAAAAAAATAAAAAACTAGTAAAATTAACATTAAAAACATTTAAAAAAAAACTAAAAAAACAAAAATAGACTGAAATTTACAAAAAAGACCATAAAAATATAGAAATTTTAGAAATATATGTTTAAAAAAAACAAAAAAATTTAAAAAAACATGTATTTAAAATTAAAAATTAAAATTTTCAAGAATTATGTATTTTCTATTTAAAAATTAAAAAATAAAATTGATTAAATACAAAAACACAAAAAAAAAAATAAAAAAAAATAAGAAAATTTAAAATTTTTTAAACTTACCTTTTTTTATTTAAAACACCAAAAAAAAATTATAAATTTTTTTATACAAATTTGATATTTAAACAAATTTGTTTTTTTTTTATTATTTAAAAAAAAACAATTATTAAATTTTATTTTTTTTTAAACACCATTTTTTGTTTTTTATTTTAATATTTAAAAAAACAATTATTTATTTATTTATTGATTTTTTTAAAAACAGTTTTTTTTTTTAAATGAATATATTTATTTATTTAAAAAAAATTATTAAAAAAAAAAAAATTTCTTCCTAACCCGGGCGGAGGGCCTGCCCGGAATCGACCCTCCGCCCCCCTGGCGGCGCGGCCCCGGGCAGAGGCCTGCGTGCAGCCCTCCGCCCCCCGGGCGGCCTGCGGCAGCGTGGCCCCGGGCAGAGGCCTGCGTGCAGCCCTCCGCCTGGGGCCGCGCCGCCGCGGGCCGCTCGGGGGTGGAGGGTCGATTCGCGGCCCCGGGCGGAGGGCCTGCCAGGAATTGACCCTCCGCCCCCCGGGCGGCCCGCGGTGGCACGGCCCCGTGCAGAGGGTCGATTCACGCAAGCCTTCGCCCGGGGCCGTGCCGCTGCGGGCCGCCCGGGGGGCGGAGGGTCGATTCACACAGGCCTCCGCTCGGGGCCGCGCCACCGCAGGCCGCTGGGGGGCGAAGAATTTTTTATTTTTTTAATAATTTTTTTTTTAAATAAAAAAAATTAAATATATTCATTTTAAATAAAAAAACAGTTTTAAAAAAAATAAAATAAAATTAATATATTTTTTTTTAAATATTAAAATATTAAAATAAAAAACAAAAAACATTGTTTAAAAAAAATAAATTTTTTAATAATTGTTTTTTTAAATAATAATAAAAAAAACAAATTTGTTAATCAATTAATTTAAAAAAATTTAACATATATTTTTTTAAATAAAAAAAACGATATGTATTAAAAAAATTTAATTTCCTTTTCTTTTTTTAAATAGATAAATAAATTGTTTAGATAATCTTCGGCAAAATCACATAACCAATCTTTTGTCGACGCGTTTCGAACCAACCAGTGTGGTTCGAAACGCGTCGACAAAAGATTGGTTATGTGATTTTGCCGAAGATTATCTAAACAATGTTATGGATCACAGAAGTCTAAATTCCTTAATTAGATAAATAAATGTTTCTTTAAAAATTTTAATTTTTTTTAAATTTTTTGGTTTTTTTTTTTAATTTGAAAAGACATATTTTTAAATTTTTTGGTTTTTTTTGTTTTAATTTCAGTGTGTTTTAATTTTTTTAGTTTTTTTAAATGTTTATGATGTAAATTTTACTAGTTTTTTATTTTTATTTTTGTGGATTTTCTATATATATATATATATATTAATCTAATTTGTTTTTATTTTTTTCCCTGGGTTTTTTTAATGTTTTTATTTCTATATATATATATATATATATTATTATTTTTTTCTTAATTCTTTTATAATTTATGAGATATATATTTTTTTTTAACTTTTTTTTGTCTTTTTAATATATATATATTTTTAACTAATTAACACTTTAATCTTAATTTTAATAGTTTTTAAATTATTTTTTTTTGGGTTAATTTTCTATGTTTTTATTTAATTTAGTTTGTTTTTAATTTTCATTTTTTTTTTAGTTTTTTGGTAATGTTTTTTAAATTTTTTTTATTTTTACCTAAATTTTATAGTTTATATAATTTTTTTTTTCTTTTCCATATATATATATATATATATATATATTCTTTTCTTTTCACAATTTTTTTATTGTTTACAGATTTTTGATATTTTTTATTTTTATTATTATTTTTTTTCCCCATTTTTTTAAATATGTTTTTTTACCATTTATTTGTTTATAATTTTTAACAGTTTTTTAGTTTTTTAATTTAGTTTTCTTTGACATTTTTATGATTGATTTTTTTTTTTTTTAGTATATGCTTTAATTTTTGTTTTGTTAATTTTTAAACTTCTTTTGTTTTATGTTTTTTCATTGTTTTAATTTTTTAATTTTTTATTTTATTTTATGTCTTCATTGTTTTTTTGAAATTTTAATCTTTTTCAGGGTCATGATAAAATATTTTACGCTATTATTTCGAAATGGTGAAATGTTACTCTTGAAAAAAAAGGGAAAAAAAAAAGTGTTATTCCAACGTTAACACTTTTTGTTTTGAGGGCATTTTTGAGACAATTTTTGCATAAAAAATTGGTTTTCACCGCCATTTTTAAAACATGTTCGAAATTTACCCTAGAAAAAAAAAAGTGTTATTCCAACATCAACACTTTTTGTTTTTAGCACTGTTTTTTATGTTTTTAAGGGGTTTTTTGGCTAGAGTTCTCGTTTTGAGTTTACAGTTCCCGTTTCAAAGTTTACATTGTTTTGAGCATAGGAATGTTCCCATCACAAGAACTAGATCATATGTTTCTCTGACACTAGTTCTTTCCACTGTACTATAACATTCTTTTATTCTTTTTCTAGCTTAAAGAAAAAGAAAAAGAAAATTATATATTCCAAAAAGAGTGGGAACGTGACAACATTTCCATATTTTGTTGGTAGCTAGAGTTAGTTGTGTCACCCTTGAACAAAGCACTCAAAAGAAAGTCTCTCCTCCATTTTGGGCGGGATTTAGTTTGACATAGGTATGCCTTAACCTTGTTATTGAGTCAATACTCCTCTGATTGGTTACCTCTTCCAATCATATGGAGAGTTTTCTCATGCCTCCTGCATGACGAACTTATACAGAGTCATTATATGCTGCCATATAGTCATCATTGAGTGATGCTTTTGTTCAAGGGAAGTAAGCCTAAGTTGACCTCTCTGCGGTGTCTCCTGACCTGTTTTTTCAGTCGGACATCCCTAGTTGTCAGTGTCATGTTTTTCATCACATCAGTTCTTGTGCCAGTTTGAGAAGGTCTCCATTGACTTCTTACTCGCGGGTCTTGTCCTTATCGACAATGACATATTGCTCTGAGGGTAGGCCTAGAGCCACACCCTGGCTGTATTTTCATTAATTATAGGTCACCTTGTGCTGAAAATTGATTAGTATCATGGGCCTTTGACCGAGTGGTTTCCCTTGTGTTCGACATCAACTTCCATTATCACACATTGGGATTCGTGCAGTGCCTTGGTTTCCATTTGACCCTATTGGTGGATTCCTTACCTCTATGCCAACTTTCATTATTGGTTTGTTCAGAGGGTTTCTGTCGTGCACTAGCTACATCTTGTGTACGCTGAAAACATGCTTCGGTTGGGTTACTACATATTTTTCATTCGATTCCTTCCACATTATTGGCCTGCGGGTTACACTTGCGCTAGATTGATGAAGGATGCCTTAATGCCTTTCTTCTAGTGGATCTTTTCCTGTCGATTATAGCTCATTTTCTTTGGGACAAATATCTAGAGTACATTTGGTAGTACCTTGGGGTTTGCAGTCATCAGTGGCAGATTCCTTCACTATCGACAATGGAAAACCATCATTATCCCCTGATTGATAGATTCTTCCAAGTGTTTGACTTCAGCTCATTTATTCACAATTGTTAGATTGTACTAGGTACTTTGACTCTAATTTTCATTATTGGTGAGTAGTCTCACGTTTGTTAACGATATACATCAATGACTTGTAATCAAATGATTTCTCATGTGGTCGACCTTAGATCATTTATTCCCATTGTGTAGAAATGTACCACGGCGGTCGGTGAAGACCTCGGGTTGCATCAACATGTCTTGGTCCAATTGTCAGTTGTTCCTGTTGCTGCTAGTTCACACCATCCCTCGTATATGTTGTAGTTCTTCACATCGACATCTTATATGCTGGCATCCGAGTTGCGATGTAGTATCATTTTATTCCATTATGTTCATTTGGTACTATTGAGATCAGTTTTTGACATCAGTGATCAGCTTCATTGATCATCTTCTTATATGTGATATTCAGACATGTACTTTTTCAATCACGATCAGATGATCCATTATGTACTTTTAGTTCTTTGTACTTGTATACATATTGGATCCGCTTGTACTTGATATGCAGACATGCTTTACTTTCTCTGAGTATGGGTATGCCCGCCTCAGACAACATTTTCTTTCTAATCTCTTTTTGATGGCTTGGCAAGCTGAATTCTGGTGAAGTCCTTCTCTATTTCGACAAGATTCTTTCCATACACTTAATAAATTTTAGCCATCATGTACCCCTTCTGACCTCATATATTAGGGGGCATCTGTTATAGCACCATTTATCACCCTTGGTATTTGTGATGCTTGGTTTATGGCCTAGGGCATCCCCTCCTTCCAGACTTGGTCCAAATATATTAAAAAAAATGTTTTATTTCCTGTATGATACATTTACCTAAGATAAAAGCATGCACATGCGGCTTAGTCAATACCCAACCCACGTATATGTGTTAAAACACTTAAAAAAATAAATTTCCTTAATTATGGGCAGAGTTCACGAGTTTTACCTATTGATTACCTCCTATTCCTTGTGGCCCAATTGTTTCCCAACTAAAAAACTAATTGGGAGAAGTATAAATATACTTCTATGGGAAGGCATAAAGGGGGAGAAGAGATAGAGTTAATATACTGAGATTATCCCTGACTGACTTTGATGAATCCCTGTGCCTCATGCACTTCCCCAAGCTTCAAGAAACCCTTGTTTCCTTGATTATAGATATTCTTCCTCTTGCTTGAGATATCATGGTGTTAGTTATGGAAGAAGATTGTTGAAGGCTATGATAGGACAAATCTGGAGGATGTTTTCGCTTGGAGCCAGAAGAAGAAGACTCAGGTGAATTATATCCATGTTATTTATAGCTTACTGCAATAAAAGAAATGTTGTCTTGTTTCTGAAAATAACTTTGTTTATGAATCAAATTGTGTTGTAATTCATGTATGAATGTTGTTTTGATGTATAATTGATCATTAGCTTATATGATATAAAGTTAAATTTTGTGAATATGCTTTACTTTTATACTGTTATGTATGTTCAAATTGAATGATTTTCAGGTTTGAAGAACATCGGGAGTTGCAGAGGGTCTGAACCCTGTGGGACCTACTCGAACGAAGGAAATCTAGGTATGGTCGCTCTTACGTAGTTTGTTTATATAAGAATTTTGCTTGAGTTGTATGAGTGTTTCTTATTGTAGTCTGCTTCTGCTCTGTTGGGGTTCTAACCCAAAGCCCTTGGGTACTTATTCTTGTAACACGACCACTAGTTCCATTAGTGGAATGTTATAGCCACAACCGCCTGCTCCTCCAAAAAGATTTACTAGTTCTACGTAGTGGAGAAGCCAAGGCTCATTACAATACTGTCCAAGCTCTCTCCAAGATAGTATTATTGGAAGTTTGGCTGACCAAAAGCCTTTGCAATGAGTTATGAGGTTCTATTTATAGCAAAGGGTGGGGTAACCCTTGAAATTCTCCTTTGTGACAGTTCATCTACCCTCATGACTCTTTATCTACTATATGACTATTAAATCCAACTATTGACACTTGAACTTCCACTTGACATGACGTTACATTACAATGCACATGTGCTCATGTGAGACAAATTGGCTTGAGCAAGCCATGCAAGACATCAGTGACACTCGGTCTGTTGTGGTGAGACCAACTCTTTGACATGCTTGTGATGGTGAAGGTGGTGAGCTGACACCAAGATTCGTTGTCTATGATGGTGTGCATGCACTCCATGGTGACATCTTGTTGAAGCAAACCCTTGCATCCATTGGATCTAGGTGCATTGGTGTGGCTCCTTCATCCAACTCGTCTGCTAGCATGCACATGGTCTTCTTGGTGAAACCGAATCGGCAACACATTGATGCACAGTGTTCGTGCTGATCTTCCAGTGTGTGTTGGTGGTCATGTGCACTAACTATCAACTACATGCTCAGCTCCAGTTGGACTTGCTTCTTGTCTTCGCCTTGGTGAGTATGCTAAATAGGTTGGATCGCATGCCTGCGCATAATGAAATGCATGTTGTTGAATCCCTTGCATGGGATGAACAACAATTCTCACCATGTATTCCTTGCGCCAGCTGCTGGGATGGATCTATAATTTGTACGAGCGCAGTTTCATCCATGAGTGCATGTTGCACCCCCTGCTATTCCTGTTCTTGCTGCAACTCATTCGCTTGTCTATGCATGTCATGTTCTTCCTTGAGTTGCTACTTCAGCACATGCAAATCCTTCTTTGTTCCATTCTTTGTCTTCACATGATCTTCATGTCGCGCTGTCACCTCATAGCCTGAGTCTCCAAAGTTTCTTTCATCACTAGTGGATATGCTTGAGCTTGCAAATTTGTTCCACCTCTGTGTTCTCAACAACCTTCCTCTTGCATTCGGTATGCTGCCTTCAGCTGTTGTTCATGATTCTTCTCACTATGATGCTGCTGCCATCATATCTTGATGTCCTTGTCTATGAACAACTTGATGTATTCATGAGTAGGCAAGCTCATAGACACTTGATCGACTGCATCCCCAAGTGTGCTTTGAATGGTGTCTTTGACTCTAATTTCCTGGAAACCATTGTACCTGTGCTGCTGAGAGGTAGATGAACACCTGCGATGCCTGGAGACATGGAAACACTTACGGTAAGAAATCTGTCAGTCGAAAACCAAAATGAACTTGAGAACTGACTTGCAACATACCTATGTGACTGATCATGAAGGTCATGCAATTTCAGTTGGGAGGTCGGGAGACTGAGTGTCAAAAATGTGCAAGGCACAATTTAGGCTAATGGGAGGCTGACTGATTGTTGGAACTACACAACGCACAGTCCAGTCTGGCTGATGATTGCTGGAAGTGCACAATGCGCAATATCAGCTGGAATTGCGCAATGAGCAATATCAACAGGCAATGGTTGTAGGCTCAGTGACTGCATTGCACAATTTTCTGGGCCAATAGTCACTGTCCCTTAGAAGTGTGCAATGTAAGACTAGAGAACAGCTCCTAGGAAAAAATGTGAATTTCTGGAGAGGAAGGAAGATCCTTCCCTCTCAAGATTGTGCAATGTTGTCTTGGTGAGGCGGTGTCCAAGCCAAGGTTGCCCAGACTTGCCGATGGGAAACTGAAAGTGAATGTGAATGCGAATGCATGGTGATACTGTGTGTAAGCATAAGTAAATGATCATGCATGAAAATGGTGAATGACAAATTCATAAAATGGAACAACATGCATGTGGGTGAGGCGAGTTGCCAAATCAACGAATATTCGTGAAAAATAGTTTCATGCATGCGACAATAGTGAGATGTTACTGAAAACTGAAATGATGCTAGTACAAGCTAGTATGTATCAAAACGATGGAAAGTGCTCATTGAAATCAAGAAGACAATTTTCATACAAAGTGAAACACAAAAAGCACGAGAAATGCAACAAAAGACATGGAAAGCGAGCTTACCGCAAAACAACTGAGCTGAATGTGCTGACAGCTCCTAAATGTGATGTGGAATATCATAGCTGCAAGGTTGATGTAAGGAATGAGCTCTGTAGCATCTAGTTGATGAGTTTTGATAAAATCAAGGTTGTGACGTGCATGACACAAATCTAGGGAAAGTGAAACTTGGTGGGAGGTTTCTGAAATGATCCTTGCATGTAACCTCCAATTCCCAAAAATAGGTCCCTAAAACAAGGGATTCCTTTGCATGATGCCTTGGCAGAAGCAGCCCATGGATGCAAGTCTGTTTTTCAGTCCCTGAGGGAACTGGTCAACTTAGTTTCACATGCAAGAGGCTGCTCAACTACTGGGAGAAAATGCACATTTAGAGCTGGGAGATGGGTTGGCTTCTCAAAAGAATTGAGCAATTTCTGGGCAGATGTTGGCTTGAGGGGGCCTGACCCAGGTTCGGCATTAGTTAGCCAAACAAATCCATACACTACTGGCCCTTTTGGCAACAACTCGCGAAGCGCGGACCAAAGTCTCACCCGAAGCAATGTGGGGGGATGATGGAACCAAGTTTCTACACCCTTGAGATGGTTGTGATGTCGGTTTATTCCAACAATACCTGCCTTCACGCAGGTGGCTTAGCTCTCTGTTCCACCCTTAGCACCTTCATGAAAGGGTACAATTGGTTTCGCGCAGCCCTAACCTGCGGCTCCGGGACTTTCGCGCTACTAGGGCAGTGAACCCCGATATTTCAAAAAGTAGGCTAAGTATCTCACTTATCTTATTTAATCGATCTTAGTTAGCTTCGCGTAAATATATGTTCCTACTTGCGTTCACATAACCAACACATTCAAATATATTCGCGCATCATATAAGCATTATAAGTGAACTTCATACCCAACATAACTAGATGCATAAACAGGAAATAAAGACGCATAAATTGTAAAATACTTCTCTTTATTGATAATTTTGAATGATTACAGACTCAACCCGCCCTGCGCACTCAGCTGCGGACTTCTACCCTAGGCCTTTGCGCACTCAGCTGCAGAGCCTCTACCTATGCTACGACCCAAACTTAGACTTCTTGCTTTAAGCTATGACTCACTCTCTTTCTCTTGATTGCTATCAAACTACTTAGAGCTTAGCTCTATTTATACAATCCCATGGTCCGTGGACCATGGGTAGATCTTTTATAGCCAACACTATATTTCCAAAATAAAGGCGGACAACCCTATGACTCTTTAACATCTATGTGCTCCGTGACCACAAAATGTGGAGTCTTTACACTTGGATTATAAAATTTGACCAAAATATGGGCTTTTATCTCCAAAACTATCCTTGGGGGATGTTGTGCCCAACGGGACCCCAACACAAACATCGTGACTCACCCTCGAGTCACTTTGCAGGCATGTAGATCTTAGTGTGAAGACCTACCAACTCCGTTTGGATGTTTGCAACCTCGGTAGCACACTAAGCAGCTGCCTGCTAGACTTCTGCCACTCTTTGCTCGGTGACTGCCACTGAACTGCCACCTTGAATCTTCTATTGAGTTGCCTGCAGTGTCGCAAGCTATCCTTCAATGGAAGCTATGATCTTATATGCCTCGTCTATCCATTGTTGTAGGCTCACTTTTATGACACTTCTTTATGCCAAGCGGCATCCACCTATTCCTTAAGCACCTTTGCCTCCTGAATCCGTGCGTGTCTCTATGTAAGGGAAACTGTTTGCGCGGTCCCTTTAACCTCAGAATATCTTTGTTGTAGCTCATGCGCTTCTGTCTCGAGGCACTCTACATTCGGCTCCTCCTACAGAGTGGTCAGGAACTTGAATGACTATTCAAAAAGTCTCGTGCAGTCTACTCCTAAACTATTGACCGCCACTATTGCTATTGTAATAGTGGTGGCACACTATTCCCTGACTAGTGGCGGGATTGAAGGATGAGCCCTCAATTGCAATTCTGTGATCTGCAGGTTCAACTGCAGCTAAATCCTGGCCATCTCTTCTCGAGCGCCATGCACCCCTGTGGCCAACTTACAAATGCACACTACAACTGGTTCTTCTGCGTATGCCTCCTCCACTACCTGCATGATTTGCTAATTCTGTTCCACTACCTCGTTGCGCTATAGGTTCAACTACTCAATGTTGATGCACTGCTCTCTCATCACTTGCAGAGCATGACTCTCTTGGGCCCTAAGTTCCGCAGTGACTCCATCCTGCAAGAGGTGGAGTTTCTCTCGAGGGAGTGCGACCATATTCAATCCCACCCCTTTCAAGCTATTGATCGTGGGCCTGTCGGCCTCATTTTTTGTAGTAAGTGCCCCATCTGGTAGCACTATCTTTTTAGTCACCTTTGTGTGCAACATCTCCGCGACAGCTGAAGTGCCGATCGTGAGGCTGGTGGACACTATGCCAACCTATGGAGTGTAAGCCTGCAACTCTTGTAGCTCTGTCTGGAGATCCCTTAATACTAGTTGCTGCTACTCCCCGAACTATTGGAAGGCCTTTGCGGTGACATCCCTCACCGTTTCTCCAATATCGTGCAAATCCCCCTCAGTGAGGGTGATTGGGTCGAAGGATTTCTTTGACGCCTTGGTTTTATTTCGTGGCCCTGCCTTCTCTTGTGGTCACTGATGCTTGAGTTGGGTGGAATTAGTCTGTGGGTCCATGCCACCTTGTTCTATCGGCTCCTCTATTTCTACCTCAGCCTTGGACAAAGGTGACTTTTGTCCTTCGCACTCTTCTCCTCCTATCTTCTACTGTTCGGCCAATTTCGTGGTGTAGCGCATTTCCTTGGCCTTAGCCTCTGCTTCCTCTTTTCTGCACTTCTCAGCCAGCTGAGCCATTCTGAGCTTTGTTTCTTCCTTCTTACGCTATGCGGCAGACTTGTATGTTTCCACTGCGGAGCCTGTTGCTGCGTGCCACTTCAGTGACCAAGACTCGAGGACTGCGAAGATAACATCGTCAGTTGCCAGATATGGTAAGTTATGCGATGTCTTCGTGGGGTCCTTCCACGCCGTGATAAAGACATGGTGGAAATCTGCTTTGAACTCTGCAAAGCTCTTCAAACTGGCATATATTGTGGGCGACAACTGTGGCTTGCAATTGATCCCCATCCAGATACTCATCTCCATCAAGATCCAAAAGATCTTCCTTTCTTTTACGTGATGCGGATCCATGGTAACCCACAGTGAAGTGTAATTCGTTGCCTCTGGAAGGGCCAACGCAACCAAAGGGAATTGGTTGTCTTCTAGGAGTTCCCATGCCACCAGCACAATCGAGAGCAAGAGCCATGTGTAGTGGAACATCTTGCCCTACTCTTGTGCTGTGTGACAATTCGCAAGGAAATCATCGCATAGATCATTCACCTAGTTGAACTAGACTCCTTCAGCGCATTGGGCTGCTAGTGCAATCACAAACACAGGCACCTCATCCGTGGGACACTTTCGCATCACCTTCCCTGCTAATATTTGTGTTGCTACCTTGACTGCAGGGTTGTTAATGCTGGAGATGGCATATCCCCACTTCTTCTTCTCCAACTTGAATTTCTTCTTCATAGCTTCCATGAGGGCCAACTCACCACCTTTTCCTTCTGATATATTGGTTGGATTCTCCGCTAAGTAAGGCAGCCATGTGATCTGATGAATCAAGTGGTTTGTGATAGGAATGGGCTCCTCCAGCCACTACACCCATCATGCACCAAGCAGAGCAACTTACTGATGACGAAGACGGTTACTGGGGCGCGGTGGTAATGTAGTACCCAGAGAAGGTTGAGTAACCCAACTTTCTCTACACCCTTGAGTGATCTATGCGGCTATAATTCAATTGTTCTAGCGGTCATGTCAATCTGATGGTGCATTAGCTGCTCAGTCACTAAATGTGGGAATTTATCATGATCTGCGAAGTCCTAATATTTGAACTTTAGTACAGGAACCCACCCTAAGCGCAACCCCTCAAAAACAATGTAATCCGGGAGAAGCGGAGTTTAAAAGGAGCTCTTGATCTCATCTATGTCCTTTGGCACGTTGGCTTTGCCCTTGCGCAAAGGAACATATTCTAGTAACCTGGTAATAGGGTCCGCACCCTGGGTTTCAACTTCCATTTCCAAATCCTCCTCATCCACCAAGATTTCTTTAGATTCTTCCTCATCTGCCTCCATATTAATGGCCTTCCCCTTTTCCTGCAAGGTGAGCTTGGTCCTCTGTGGGTTTCTTAGTGAGATGCGCACTGGTAGCATAGGCTGCTTCTGCTTATCCTTCTTTGGTCTTGGTGTCCTAGGTGATTTAGGGACTTCGACTACCGCTTTGGCACTCTTTGGGGTAGCTTCTACTACCTCAATGTCCTGCGTGGCTTCCTCGGCTATCACCGCTTCTGTGTCCATGGCTTTTGCAGGTGCTGACATAACACTATTTCACAATTCTTGTAGTGTCTCTGGTAGGTGCTCAAACAGTGAATTCACTTTCGAAGTCTCGAATAGGTCTCGGTTCATGTATACCTGAGTGCGCAACAAATCAGTTCTCAAAATTCCAAGTGTTTTCATATGGATAGCCACTTGTAATTTATAGGGCCTTTTGAATTCAAATCTAACCGTTCCGCCCACATTTGGTCCATTAATGCTAGATTGGCTGCAGATTTTCAAGAATCTAACCCATAAATTTCTCTTATGGCCACAATCTGACCATCAAATCGTGAACAATGACTTTAACGGTCACTTTCCAGTGGACCTACATGTTACTTCCATGAGTAGCGCAGTTACCTTCGTGCTATCTTGGAACTTAGGACACTTCCTTGCTTCACACAATCTTGAAATCGCGCAACTCCACAACCCGGGTAGTGTAGTTTATAGTCTTGCGCCTCCTTTCAGCTGCCTGGAGCATTAAGACTCTTCTTCTGTAACATAGTTAGATGGCCTGGCCACCTATGTATGGCTTCAATCAACTGCCATTCACCTTTCCTGGGAAAGGATCTCCATTCAACTTAACCAACTGGACCGCGCCACCATCGGTAATCTCCTTAGTAACATAGGGTCCCAACCAATGCATTTTTGCTTTCATACAACAACACCAAGTTATTCACCTTAAAGGTGCACAACCTAATATGTCAGTCATGCCATGCTTTTTCACGTTGTTTTTAGACCTATTGATGAAGTCCAGCCAAAAGTCTCTCTTCTTCAAGCTCATCCAACTTTGCGAGCCTCTCTTCCAGGGTTCCACAATCTTTCATTCCCATGAGTGCCACTATGTGAAGACTAGGCATAATGTACTCCATGGGCATCACCGCTTCAACAACATATACCAACCTAAAGGGTGTTTGTCTCGTTAAATTCTTGCACATCATCCGATAAGCCCATAGTACTTCAGGTATTCATAGGTCCCAATCACTTTGCTGAGCATTGCGAACCTTGGTCAAAACATTTTCATGCACTTTGATGAACACCTCCATTGTCTCGTTAGCCTGTGGGTGATAAGGAGTGCTCTTCTGGTGATATACCTGGAATTCTTTCATCAATGCGCTAATGATTTCGTTCAAAAATTGCGTACCCTGATTACTCATTAAAATATTTGGACATCCAAATCACGTTAATACATGCTCAAATAGGAACTTTGTAGCTGTCGCCCTTTTGCAGTCCTTCATAGGCTATGCCTCCACCCATCATGTCAAATACTCCTTCACGATGATGATATACCTCACCCCTGTCTTCCCTTTTGGCTAGATGGGTCCTACAAAATATATTGCCCACTTCTCGAAAGGTTGCAATGCCATTTTCAGATTCGAAGGCATTTCATCCATCTACGATGGCCTTCCTGTTCACTGACATACATCACATGCCTTACAATATGATTTTGATTCCTGATGAAGGGTTGGCCACCACAACCCTACGCATAGAATCTTCTGCGCAGTTGCTCTCCTTGCATAATGTCCTCTCGCGGTGCCCCCATGAGTGTCCATGAGGATGATGCTTCTCTCAAACTCCGGTACATATCTTCACAATATCTCATTAGTACCCATCTTGTATAGATGCCTAACAATGACAAAGAAATTTTCCACATGCACCACTAATTCCTTCTTTTTCTAGACAGAGTATCCTTCCAGTGCAGTTCCTATTGTTAGGAAGTGTATTATATCCTCAAAATGTCCATCCACAACACACACTACAAATAGTTGTGCGTCAGGAAATCCTTCTTCCAAGTTAGTAGGTTCCTCCCCTATCTCAATGCGTGACAGGTGGTCAGGTCCTGCATTTAATCATCTAGGCTTCACAACAAATTCAAAATCATACTCTTGGAACAATAAGAGCCATCTGCAGATTCACCCCCCCAACACAGGCTTATTGACCAGGAACTTCAGTGTGGAGTGATCAGTATACATTTTAAAATGGCCTCCTAGCAAGTAGTGCCAGTACTTCTAGAGTGCATACACCATAGCTAGTTCCTCGTGTTCAGTGGTAGAATAATTCTTCTCTCCTTTGGATAATTTGTGGCTTGCGAATGTGATAGGATGGTCCAAGCCTTTGCCTCCATCCTATGTTAGTACTGCCCCCAGTGCTATACATGATGCATCAACATGTACATAAAACTCTTTCTGCTAGTCCTGGAAGATTATAATCGGTGTGGTAACCATCTTGTCTTTTAACATATCCAAGATTTTCTTACAATCATCATTCCAGTAGAATGTGACATCCTTCTTTAATAATTTTTCCATCGGCACGGTGATTTGGGCATGGCCTTTGATAAACTTTCTGTAATATCGTGTATGTCCCAGAGTAGTGCGCAACTATTTCACACTCCTCAACGCTTCCAAGTTCAATATCACCACAATCTTCGCAGGGTCTAGCATCAGTCCTTCTCTGCAAACCACATGCCCCGATAATTTACCACAAGGAACGAAAAACATACACTTCTTGTGATTGAACTTGATCTTGTATCTTCAACAGGTATCCATCATCAGACACAAGATTGCTACGTGGTGCTTAACCACCCCAAATACAATCCAATCATCAAAATATACCTCCACGAAATTATGAATAAATTCCTTGAATTCCATAAAGACCACCCACGAAAAGATTGAAGGCGTATTCTTTAATTCGAGCAGCATTATGGTGTATTGAAAACAACCCCACTCAGTTGCGAAGGTTGTCTTGCTCCTATCCTCCGGCGCAATTTTGATTTGGTGGTACCCAAAGAACCCTTCAGTGAAGGAATATGATTCTTGGCCACCTACATATCCAACACTTCATCCATGAACGAATTTGGGAAAGGATCATGCACACAAGCTTCATTCAGTTTTCTAAGATCCATGCATATCCTTATCTCATCCTTCTACTTTTTCTCTTGCACCACCATAGGGCTTACCCAATCAGATTCTTCCACATGCTCAATGATGCTTGCCGCTAGCATGTTATATATCTCTAAGTGGACCTTTTCCTTATATTTTGGATCGAGGTGGTAAGGCCTCTACTTAACTGACCCTACACTACTGGCCCTTTCGGCATCAGCTCGCGGAGCGCGCGCTGAAGCCTCACCCGAACTAGTATGGGGGGATGCCAGAACCAAGTTTCCACACCCTTGAGATGGTTGTGATGTCAGTTTATTCCGGCTATACCTACCTTCACGTAGGTGGCTTAGCCCTTTGTTCCACCCTTTAGTACCTTCGTGAAAGGGTACAATTGGCTTTCATGTAGCCCTAACCTATGGCTAAGGGACTTTTTCACTACTAGGGCAGCGAACCATGATATTTCCCAAACTAGGCTAAGTGTCTTATATTATTTAATTGATCTTATTTAGCTTCGCGTAAACATATGTTCTTACTTGAGTTAACTTAACCAACACATTCACATATATTCGCGCATCATATAAGCATTACAAGTGAAATTCATACCCAACATAACCAGATGCATAAATAGGAAATAAAGACATAGAAATTGTAGAATACTTCTCTTTATTGATAATTCCAAACGATTACAGACTCAACCCGCCCTGTGCACTCAGTGGCAGGGATCGACGCACTCAGCTGCAGACTTCTACCCTAGGCCTTTGCACACTCAGTTACAGAGCCTCTACCTACGCTACGACCCAAACTTAGACTTCTTTCTCTAAGCTATGACTCACTCTCTTTCTCTTGATTGCTATCAAACTACTTAGAGCTTAGTACTATTTATACAATTCCATGGTCCACGGACCATGGGTAGATCTTTTACAGGCGACATTATATTTCCAAAATAAGGGCAGAAAACCCTATGACTCTTTAACACCTACATGCTCCACAACCACAAAATGCGGAGCCTTTAGACTTGGATTACAAACTTTGACCAAAATATGGGCATTTAACCCCCAAAATATCCTTGGGGATTCCATGCCCAATAGCAGAGCAACTAACTGCTGCCCAAATTTGCACAAATTCTGGGCTGAGTAGCCCAGCTGGGAAGGATTGCGCAATTTTCTAGGTGAAGCTTTCTCAGCTGAATTGTGAAATTCTCAGGCCCAGTAGGATGCCAATCAGGATTGTGCAATTTCTGGACGGAAGGCTAGTTGCCTTACAGATTTGAGCAAATTCTTGAAGAAGCTACTCAACCTACTACTGGACCAAGTCTGGATGAACAACTTGTGAGGGGAAGCATCAAGGTTTGATCGACAGACTGTATTTCTTCAAGAACATCACTGGAGCTTGTGAACTTGATGAAGCAAGACATGCTACTGTGAAGGTTGGTAGGGAGGATCCAAAATGAAGCTAAAGAAAAATTTTGGAGGGTGGTTGTAACTGCTACAACACTTGGCGACACACTGGTAGAACTCCAGCTCTTTGTATGGAACTTGTTCATGAAAAACAAGTCCAACACCTTCGGATGTATTATTTAGTTCTCAGCTTGTCTTGGTTTCACACTAGCTTGATTATAAGATGTAGCATGTGCCAAGCTATTGGTCAGTTGACATACATTCCAAGCCAATTCAACAAAGTTTTTTTGATTGGGGTTGAGGGGTATATTGGTGCACAAGTAGTATAGTCGTCAAAGTCTTAGTTTCATCTCTAGTGTTGCTCCGTTGCGAGCAGGCTTGTTCAATACCCCGACAGAGTCACATAGGAACACAAGCATGGATCTGATGCTAGGGAGCCTGGTTAGTACCCCGACAGAGTTACTTGCATCACCTCTCTGTGTAGGAAGCCTTTCTCTTCTTTCACCTTACTCATTTTTCATTTTTTTCGTTTTTCTTCTTCATAAATGTGTATAACACTTATTCATTTTAGAGGCAGAAGAGGGATCCTAACTTATTGAGAGTAGAAGAGTTTTTTCTTGTAGAGAAGTAGTTTATTATACCTTTGACATGCTTGTTAAGGTTTTCCCCCTCACCTTACTCTACTTTACTGAGCTGACAAGGATTAACCCAAAAACAATGAACTAGAGTAGGTGATACTAGTGAGCGTGCAAGCATTCTATTTTCACCAAGGTTCACTTCGAACAGTACGTATTTTCCATAGATGTATCATGGACTAAAAGTAACAATTTTTTCATATAGAGGTAGGATGATAGATAACCAAGTAATGATAGCTATACATTGCCTATTGTACTTTACCTAGCTTGTTTCAAGATTCATACATGGTTTCATGCGAAACTAACCTACGAATTAAACAAGCAAACAAACAAACAACAAAGCAAAGCAGAAGCAAAAGAAAAAGTGAAAGCAAATCAAGTAACAAACAAGAATGCAAGCAAATAGACTAAAAGAAAACACTACTCCTACTCCTAATCTAATGGCGCATGGGCCATCTCACGTGAAGTGATACTTCCAATGTAGCCACCGACGCATTGGTTGACCCATGTTGGTTAAGGCATGGTTCACGAACAAGAAAACTATGTGAACCAACAAATAATAAAGATATAATAGTGAAGACAAACACACTCTGAGTTTACAAGCGACCATAGAACATAGATGAGTGAAAGTGCTTGACATGCACTCTGTGGGCTTCCATGGTGTTTTGCTACACTGCGTGCATATGTTGAGTGTATGCATTCTCTTGACTGTGACATGCAAGCATATGTGAGAAAATTAGACCACTTACATTGTGCATGTGCTCTTGCTGTGTGATATTCATCCAATGCATGAGCGATGGGGTCGTGTAGTTTGAGTGTAGGAAGCAAAATCTGAGTGTTTTTTTTTTATATTCAATGCAAAGCAAAGAGTGATGAGGAGCCTTGAGTGTTTCAATAATTTCCTGACTAAAAGTGAAACCAACCTGTTATAGACAATTTTGTGCCTTACAGCAACAAGCATGAATTGTCAATAATCCAAGGGATCCAAAGTTCCCTAAACATGATGTTCCTACCCCTAGAGGAACAAGGTCAGCAAACCAACAGCTCTCAGATCAGTTCTCCACCTGAAAACACTCAAAAACAAGCAATCCTGAAATCAAAGCAGGTGCTCCACTAGGTTTCTGCGCTGAAACTCAGTTGCTCCATGGTGTACCTACGTTGCAAAGCAAGTGGGACAAAGGCCACCTGCGCTGAGCGAGAAGGGACAAGTTGCACAGTGAGTCATTGCTTTGGAATCTTCCAAAAATGACACTTGGATCAGGTATTTCACCTTGTGATGAGTCAGAGGCTCTGTTTCTCCAAGTGGAAGCAAAGTTCTCCAAGTGGACTCAAGAACTGAAGATCAACTAAAGATTAACTGAAGAGAGAGAGGACACAAGGCAGCTACACATCAGTTGCAAGCTAACTCATCCTTTCTCAATTCATCTATATATTGAGCTCTCTCCTATGAGCTCTGGAGGCTGGAATGTTGTGCAAAGTAATGATATGCTGTTGATTTCACTATTGAGTTATTGGGTGATTGTTTGAGAGAGGTGAAGAAGAGCAATTCTTTCTGCTGGGAGGTGTTGCTGGGTTGGAGCCTTCAATGGTTGTAATACTCTCAGAACCTTTATTTCTTCATTAATAAAAGCTATTGAGGTTCTTCTATGTGCTCTTGTTTCAATAATATATTGCGATGATTGCATGTTTGGTTTACACTAATCCATGAACCAGTTATGATTGCATGCCTCTTTTAGTTTCCTTCTTTGTTATTTTGCAGGATCTCATTGTAGCTGGGCGAGCAGAAGAACAAAGAGCTAGGAGCGAGCGGCCAAAGAGAAGAGTTTGGATTCGACATTAAGCGCAAGGCAACGGTTAGTGCATTTCTCCATTCTCTTTTGCTTTCATAAAGAAGTAAACCTTAAGTAGTTTGTTTTACAGTTGTTGCTAAGGAACTGTCACCTTTAGAGTGGGATAGGGTCATCCGAGTCAGATACTTTTCCCTACAACAAACTGGCGACTCTGCTGGGGATCGTATCCGTTTGATTGTGTTTGTAGTATTTTGCTATTAATTTCCTGAACAAAAGAGTACCAAATCGAAAAGCTTTTGACTATATCAAAAGCGAAGTAGAGGGCAGCTACTCTTGCTCATTTTCTGAGCAAATTCATGATTTGAAGAGCTGATCTACAAGGATCCTTGTAAGCTCTTAGTGATAGCTTTGCACCTTCTTAATCATCCCTTTGAGTGTGCTTGACTGATTGCTTCTGATTTGAGCAAAAACCGTGCATTTTTGAGAAAATTATGACCCGGAAACTGTGAAAACGCAATTCTCGTTTTCCAAAGCAGGTAGTACACAGGCTACCTGCTTTGCAACGCAGGTCCCGAAGGGGCTACCTGCGCTGAGAGCTAGTTTGGCTGTGCAGAGCCCGCGTTGGCCCAAATTTGCCTAGTGCATTTGGGGTTTCCTCCTTTCTCTTGCCTGTTTTCACTTAGTTTTGCTGCTAGGTGTCAGTCTTGTGCCTGTTCTGAAACCAATATTACTTGCCATCATTCTGCCTCTGTTATATAACGAAATTTTACTTGTTCTTTGTATTTCTTACTCATTTACAATTTCCCATAACGAAAAGTAAACTAGTCATGCTTTTGGCCTCTTAGATCTGAACCTGTGTTAGGCATTTTGCTGGTCTAAAGAGTTAGCTTGTTTGCTGTCCATAGCTGATTAGTCATTTTACTTTCGTTAGTATGGTTTGATTTCATGTATTTCCAGTGATTAAGCAAGTGAATCTTAAGGTGTCTTTTGATGTTGGACAAACTTGTTTACTTTCGCTTTAAATCGAAATCAAAGTTATATAACCACTTTCTTTTTGTAATCCATCCACATTAAGAAAGGGAAAAGAAAATACATGCATTGTGCATTTTGCATTTGACTGTGTGCTTGATGATTTAGGAAAGATTTGCATTTTAGTGTGTGCTCTATGATCTGTGTGAAAAGATTTGCCTTTCTTTTCCCTCAGTAGTTAAGGTTTTCAAAGTTGAAAGATTGAAAAGTTTGCTTCTCATTTTAGACTGCATTCAGGAATTTGTTATATACATCTCGTGGTGATCCTTAAAGGCAAACTGATAAGCAAGATCAACATTAAAATAAATCCAATTTACATAACAACGCTTTGTAACATAACGCAAACACATAGAGGTCTAGGTAGAGACGTGTTCCGGCGTCGTTAAACATAGTGACTGTCGATCTCTATGAAGGTGGGTGATTCCTCCTGAGAGTCGGTGGCACTAATACGGACTTGTGCTCCCACGTACCGCCGCGTATATATTGGGAGACCCCTATAGGCAATTATCCTTTATCCATAGGAAGCCGTGTCGGCCGCCCTACTGATCGCGATGCAGTGAACACAACATTCACGAAGATCGACCACCCGTACCGTAAAACGTATTCTGTGGTTTCGCGAAAAGTTTGGCACACCTTCTGCCTAGATCTCCAGAGAAGTTTCTTTTGGCCTTTTTCAAACTCTATAACTGAAAAAGTCCATCCGAGCATTTGTCACTTCGGGCTCGTTAAAACATCGAAGGCGACTAGAGTCATCTTTAGCTTTTTCTCGACTCTTAAAACATGAAAAAGCAAGTTTGTGTCTAAAAGCGTCGTTAATAAAATTTATTTTAAGCGGAACATAATCACCTGTTATTCCCACATTGATCTTTCAGTTGAAAAGTATGGAGCCCACCATCCAAGGAAATAACCTTGGTGGAAGTCCAAATCCCTTCTCCTCTTGGGGAGATGTTGGTGCGCCTCATATGGCGACATTGTCACTTCCAGGTTTGACAAATGGCCTACCTGTATGGCTCTTTTCAATTAATGTAGTCCAGATCGCCACTAATCCTGAGCAGTCGAATCAACAATCAGACCAATCTAGAACTACCCACCAGCCTTCCACTTCTTACAATTCTTCCTCTGATCCTTCATCTTCACAAGGTAGAGCTGGCAAAAGCCAGCCTCCCATGGAGAAGAAGGAAAAGAAGAAGAGAGAAAAGAAGCAGAAGGGGCCTATGGCGAAGGCGACTGGGGGCAAGCAAAAGAGAGTTGACAAAAACCCACACACTGCACCGACCGGGCCTAAATCGCCATGTGTCATTTGCAAAGGGGCCCACTTCCATCGTGATTGTCCTTGTATTCCCCGGATACTGAGGGACTGGTCCCCAAGGTTGCACAATCCGGTAGCATCAACCTTTGGTAGTCATGTTGATTGCAGTTCGTCAACTAGCGAGAGTGAAGGACGAAGAGGGAGACCAAGATCACCCTGTATATTGTGTGAAGGCGATCACGCCATCCACAAATGTCCATTCTTAGATGAGGAAAAGAGAGTTTTGGAAGATCGTCCGGTTTCACTGTTACGACTTCCTCCTGGATACCAAAAACTCGCGCCTAATCCCTCGATAGTTGAAAATCCAGCTGACCCGCTCAAGTGGTCGGCTAAAGTGTCGGTCATTGAGAATGAACCTGCTGAATCCAGACCAGACAAAAGTCTAAAGGTCGAAACGGCAGTTGACCCGGTTCTTCCTTCAGAGGTTTCATCATCCAATGACTTCGTCATTGAAGACCCATCTTCAAATGACACCCTCACTGAAGAGGATAAGGATGACACCGTCCATATTCTTTTCATCAACACAGACTCTGATGAGCATCAGGGCAATGCGCCCATTCCTTTATCGCAGGAAGGAACATCGTCAGGGTCGTATCCGGCCGTATATTCGGTCCCACCACCAAGCAACCTAGTTGTATCCTTTGATTGGAATCAACTAGGCAGGCCCTGGTTACCAGCCAGTATCCCATTCAGAATCATAGTCCAAATCTACAGAATGGTGATGGCTGGAACTATCATTGATGAAGGGGCATCTGTGAGTATCCTTTCCTCTGTTGCTTGGAAAGCACTGGGTTGCTCGGCGCTTTTACCTGAGATGAGAAATCTATCAGGTTTTGATAAAGGAACCAGTCACCCGTTAGGGATTCTCCCCAATGTTCCAGTTACATTGAAAGGGAAGACAGTTCATATGAACATCATGGTCGTCCAGGGACCCTTGGCATATAACTTACTCCTTGGACGAGACTATATATATTGCATGGAGGCAATAGTGTCCTCGCTCTTTAGAGTCATGTGTTTTTCGCACGAAGGAAGAATGGTCAAGCTCGTAGACCAACTTTCATTTCCAGGATCACGCATTGCAAATAGTCAAATACCATCCCTTAACGGTCTATTCACTCAAGGAATGCCACCGCCCCCGGTTCTACTTCCCGATGAATGCGAGTAATTCGGAAAGAAAAGAACTGGGACCCAGGGGGCATGCACCCTGGCCTGCCTCGGGCAGAGAAAACCTTAGGTATAAAGTTAATTTCCGCAGAAGAATGGACTAGTCCGTACCCCGTCCAAAAAAGGAAGAGAGGGTTGTTCTAGGATAAAATTCTTTTGTCAAAGTTATGTTGAAGCGGAAGAATCGCTCCCTTTGTCTAAAGAAGTGGGCTCTCCTAAGGAGGGGGTCTATTTGTGGCAGCAAGAAGGCACCATCTTTGAATGTCAAGCCTCACCCATTAAAACAATATGTTTTAAAAGAGAAGTAGGGGCAGTCTTCAAAGAAAGAGAGGAAATTGCTGCAACAAGTAGTCACCATCCTTAGCAACCTAATGATAGACATCGCCGAAAAGAGAGTTTAGTTTGCGGCAGCAAACAAAACCATTTTTCGGATAATAAGTAAGAGGACCTCTCCCCCGTAACACCAATGTTTTATCTGTTGCGATCTTGCAAAAATCAAAAAGTGAACTGATGGGAAGACAAGTACCATCGGCACCGAAAAATAACGAGAAGACAAGTATCGTTAAAAATATAGCAAGACGACAAGTAGAAAAACAAAGGTGGGACAGAGGAGAAGAAGAGCCTTGAAATTATACTTTATACCTGGGGGCATGCAAACCTTTTGGAGTGCAAGCACGGGACGACTATTTATTTTTTTTAAATTTTTAGGTCCTCCCTTTAAACCTGTAGGTCTAACCCGTTAAACTCGTAGGATTAGCCGTTTCCAGCTTGCATAAAGAAAGGATGAAGGGCAAAAGTTAAAACCTGCCAAATTGGAGTAATTAGTGAGGTATCGCTCCTTAAATAAGATTACCTCACCTAAAGCATTCCTTGTATTAAGACTGGTATAATCGAGCAGTTTTAGCAATATTCATGCTCGTTAAAAAATAAACGCAAGAATCGAGCAGTTTTGTACAAAGTTCATGGTCGTTAAAAAATAAACACAAGTTGTGAGCAATCTTTCCCTACAGCTCAAGCTCATCCAGAAAAAATGAACCGGTAAATAACCTGGAGAAATGTAACTTTTGAAAGCCATACTAAAAGCCCTTGGTCGTGCTTATATGCCATCACCTCCATCCGTTCATTTGGCCAATCGTTCACCTCCATATGTTTGTTTACCCATTTTGAGGAACAGCTGCGAAGAGTGATTTCACTTAGCCATCCTTGTGACACTGCCGTGATTGGAGAATTCCAACCTGTACCTGGAATCTGCTGCTATCCCTGTTCATCACTCGTTCCTCAAAAGACGAGTCTTCTTTGAGCTCTTTTCACTGACTCGTAAAATATGAAAAGTTTGCCGAGTTTTGGCCTTCCAGCTCGTTAAAGGACAAGAAGAGCTATCCCTCCTCTAGATTTTAATCTTTTTGGACCTGAGGGATTATTGCACAAAAAGATCGAGCGCTTGTTTTGTTCGGCTCGTTAAAGAAATCGAAAATTCATCCCTTCTGTATTGTTTTATAATTTTTCGGACCTAAGGGATTAGAAGACGAAAAAGGAATTTTGGAGTTAACTTTTCGTACCTTTTCAGACTCTCTAAAAATGAAAAGGACCGAGTTTTCCTTGTCGTTAGACTCGTTAAAATGATTAAATAGCGACAAACTTGTCTTTAGACGAGAACGAGTTTCCCTATCGCTAGGCTCGTTAAAACATAGCGATGGGCTTGCCCGAAGGGCAGGTTATAGAACAAGCATATGTTATCCTCCTCAAGCTTGACAAAAATAAAGAGGTACTGGTCAGCAATGACTGGGGAAAAATTGGGAGAACCTCACAGCATTAATGGTAGCAAGTCGCTCTTGAACATGACACTTTGTCCTCCGTATCACATCGGGTTGGGTTGTTTCATTCACCGGTCTCATAACCATGGTCCTCGCCACACCATCCACAATTGGGGTAATGCTACCAATCCATCACATCAGTGTCGTTATATGTTCAAGAGATGTGGTTCTGTAAAGAGTCAACCGTGTTCCACCCACTGCCATACATTATCCTTCATCCACTTCATGACCGCCACCCTGAATCATACATCACAGTTTGTTTTCACCTCATCACAATCACTAGCTCTGTTCCGTGTCACTGATGTGGGATTCATTAAGGCCCTCCTTTGACGGATCGCTCCTTGTCGACATCAGCTCATTATCCAAGGAGTTGATCTAGGAACACCCCCCTCAGTACTTTGAAGCTTGCATGCCTCAATGGCAAGTTTCTCACTTCCGGCGACAGGTATACATCAATGACCTTCGACCAGAAGATTTTGCATGGTGGTCGACGCCAAGTCCTTTATTCCCACCATGTGGATTGTACTGCCGTACCTTGAGGGTCATCATCCTTATCGGTGACTCCTCTCGCGCTTGTTAACGGTTTACATCATTGACCGGTAATCAAGCGATGTCTTTCCATGTTCGACTTCAAGAAATTCTCACATGGATCGACTTGTACATCGAGTGAAGATCGGAAAAGATTGAAGACCCCGGATCTAGTTTCATCCATCCGGGCTGCGATATATATTCAGGACATAAGACATTTGATATGTACATCATTACAGGAGATGATCATCCTTCTCAAAGGATGATAATTTCAGCAGAGAATTATCAGTCTACAATCAGACGATCGTCTGTTCTATGTACCAAAATGTATTTATAAAGCTGAGCATGGGAATGCCCGCCTCAGCTAGATCATGAAAAATGTATGAAAAATAATGTATTGTATTGTATCTTATTACAGGACACTTCTCAGCAGATTGAATGAACTTCGGATCCTCTCAATAAAGCATTTCACCCGATAAACGACCTCATACTTTAGGGGGCATCTGTTATAGACAATTTTGTGCCTTACAGCAACAAGCATGAATTGTCAATAATCCAAGGGATCCAAAGTTCCCTAAACATGATGTTCCTACCCCTAGAGGAACAAGGTCAGCAAACCAACAGCTCTCAGATCAGTTCTCCACCTGAAAACACTAGAAAACAAGCAATCCTGAAATCAAAGCAGGTGATCCACTAGGTTTTTGCGCTGAAACTCAGTTTCTCCATGGTGTACCTGCGTTGCAAAGCAAGTGGGACAAAGGCCACCTGCGCTGAGTGAGAAGGGTCAAGTGGCACAGTGAGTCATTGCTTTGGAATCTTCCAAAAATGACACTTGGATCAGGTATTTCGCCTTGTGATGAGTCAGAGGCCCTGTTTCTCCAAGTGGACTCAAGAACTGAAGATCAACTAAAGATTAACTGAAGAGAGAGAGGACACAAGGCAGCTACACATCAGTTGCAAGCTGACTCATCCTTTCTCAATTCATCTATATATTGAGCTCTCTCCTATGAGCTTTGGAGGCTGGAATGTTGTGCAAAGTAATGATATGCTGTTGGTTTCACTATTGAGTTATTGGGTGATTGTTTGAGAGAGGTGAAGAAGAGCAATTCTTTCTGCTGGGAGGTGTTGCTGGGTTGGAGCCTTCAATGGTTGTAATACTCTCAGAACCTTTATTTCTTCATTAATAAAAGCTATTGAGGTTCTTCTATGTGCTCTTGTTTCAATAATATATTGCGATGATTGCATGTTTGGTTTACACTAATCCATGAACCAGTTATGATTGCATGCCTCTTGTAGTTTCCTTCTTTGTTATTTTGCAGGATCTCATTGTAGCTGGGCGAGCAGAAGAACAAAGAGCTAGGAGCGAGCGGCCAAAGAGAAGAGTTTGGATTCGACATTAAGCGCAAGGCAACGGTTAGTGCATTTCTCCATTCTCTTTTGCTTTCATAAAGAAGTAAACCTTAAGTAGTTTGTTTTACAGTTGTTGCTAAGGAACTGTCACCTTTAGAGTGGGATAGGGTCATCCGAGTCGGATACTTTTCCCTACAACACAACCTTAGGACAACGAGGGCCTAACATAACCACCATCTCGGTCTAAAGTACCTCGATAATCTGGGAGGTTTCAACTTCGTTTACAGATAGATAATTGTAGAACAATGTCTTAGATAGATTAACAATGATTGAATCAACATCATGATCAGATGAAGAGGTAGAGAGATCACAACAACCAAGATCAAAAAATTTAGGATATTTGTCGGCATCCTCATGATTTGATGAATTGGGTAGAGGGGTAGATGAGAAGCAAGGATGTTCACCCTCTGTCTTTTTAGAAATGACAGGTGATAGATTGGATGGATTTCGGGAGGAAGATGTGTCCTTCCACACTGTGATGATAGACTAGCATCTGACGTGTCCTATGAATGATCAGAAGTAGAAACATCTGGAAATGTGTTTCACAGGGCGAATCAACAGTGGTAGAATCATAAGGGATGTCATGATGAAGCGGATGAGGTGCGGATGGAAGGGAGTCATCCTTCACCATGGGTTCTTCTTTAGATTCCCACACACACTCATCATGAATGATGGCGCAGGTTGGCTGCATGAGGAGTCCAGAATGGGAGAGCACAAGATAGTACAATTCGAAGGATCAATAGAGCACGCAGACGAAGGTCGAGGGAATGAATTCACGTGACAACCAATAGGCTTGCAAGCCAAATATGCGCATATATCAAGAGCAGGTGGGGTGGGAGGATGTGACAATTCAACAAAGGTACGTGCATGATCTCCCACATCACTCCACGATGGTGGAGTTGTTTGATGAGGTGAAGGTAGAAAATCACTTGTGACAGCGACTGTGCTTGCACATGATTGCACAGTTCCATCACTAGTGTATGAGCAGGATTCAAGGGATTTCAAGAATTCTGGATTTTCAGATATGTAAAGAGGATACTCAAATCTCCCATCAAGAAATTCCCAATCAATATCTTCGTGGAATCGATATGCAAGATTACAAAAGCGTGTGTGAAACTATCTAACAGATTGATCGGGTGATTTTTGTAATTCTAGAATTTCTTTGTTGAGTGATTTATAGTTAAAGTGATTGAAAGCACAATCTATCTTTGCGACTAGATGAGCAAGAGAATGAACAGATTTTCTGGGAAACATGGAACACCAGTGCATTGGGTGCCCTCGAAGCGTGTAGATGAACAACGCACAACTCATGTATTCTTCAAAGAATCCATGTCTTTCACAATAGCCTACAACGACGACTGTGTGCCTAACTAAGGCTATGTGGCCTCTACCATCATATGTTTTATGAGACAAGTTATTCGAGAGATTTTCCGAGATAATGAAATCATTTCCATAAGACATACACTCTGGAAAAGCAACTCGATAGTTAGTCATGATAGATATGTAGAGATTCAAAACAGATGTGAGGACTCAGATTATCATCTGGCCCTCCTTCTAGCGCGAAAATGTTGACGGCGTTCGAAATGCCAACATGTAAGGGGACCTCCCTGGTAAGAAGTCCCAATTAGACCTCATACCATTTGGTGTAGGAGTCCCATCATTGGGTTGTATGGTAATGCCTTGACCACAATTTTGCATTGAGGCAAGTAAGATGACTCTATTGGTAGCAAGGGTGTGACGACCGCAGTGAGATAAGGAAGGTGCATGAGGGGTTCTAACACACGGGGGTTGAGATGAGTCCACCCCATAGAAACGTGTAATAGTACACAACTTGGAAGGGAACACATGAGCGCAGATGCATCACAACATGGAAGGCAAGTTAGCAAGCAATCCAAAGCGATGATTAAAGCAACAACACATTTAAGAAAGATTCATACATACTTATATAGAATAGTCCATACATGCATGCGTAAGAAAACAACTACGTATATCATTTAGAGTAAACCAGATAGCATAAAATACAATACAACATATGCATGAAATTATTGTTATATTAAGAAGTGTAAGTTACAGTCATACAATACATCCATGTCCAAGCACTAGTTCCAATAGTGGAATGTTACAACCACAACTGCCTGCCCCTCTAAAGAGATCTACTAGCTTTGCGTAGTGGAGAAGCTGAGGCTCATTACAATACTATCCAAGCTCTCTCCAAGATAGTCTTATTGGAAGATTAGTTGACCAAAAGCCTTTACAATGAGTTATGAGGTTTTATTTATAGCAAAGGGTGGGGTAACCCTTGACATTCCCGTTTGTGACAGTTCATCTACCCTCATGAATCTTCATTTACTCTATGAATGTTACATCCAACTATTGACACTTGAACTTCCACTTGACACGACATTAAATTACAATGCACATGTGCTCATTTGAGATAAAAGGGCTTGAGCAAGCCATGCAAGATATTATTGACACTCGGTTCATTGTGGTGAGACCAACTCTATGACATGCTTGTGATGGTAAAGGTGGTGAGCTGATGCCAAGCTTGGTTTTCCGAGATGGTGTGCATGCACTCCATGGTGACATCTTGCTGAAGCAAACCCTTGCCTCCATTTCATCTGACTCATCTGCTAGCATGCACATAGTCTTCTTGGTGCAACTAAACCAGCAACACAGTAATGCATAGTATCTGTGCTGATCTTCTAGTGTGTGCTAGTGGTCATGCATATCAACTATCAATTACATGCTTAGCTCCAGTCAGACTTGCTTCTTGTCTTCGCCTTGGTGAGTGTGATGAATAGGTTGGATCGCATGCATGCGTACAATGAAATGCATGATGATGAATCCATTTCATGCAATCAAAAACATTGCTCACCATGTCTGCTATGTGCTAGCTACCGGGATGGATCTATAACTTGTACAGGCGTAGTTTCATCCATGAGTGAATGTTGCACCCCCTGATGTTCCTGTTCATGTTGCAACGCATTCCCTTGGCTATGCAACTCATGTTCTTCCTTGAGTTACTGCTTCAGGACATGCAACTCCTTGTTTTTTCCATTCACTGTCTTCGCGCGATCTTCATGTCGTGCCATCACCTCATAGCCTGAGTCTCCAAAGTTTCTTTCATCACCAGTGGATCTACTTGAGATTTCAACTTTGTTTCGCCTCGTTGTCAACAACCTTCATCTTGCATTCAGTATGTTGCCTTCAGCTGATGTTCATGATGTTTCTCGCTGTGATGATGATGCTGTCATATCTTGATGTCCTTGTCTATGAACAACTTGATGTATTCATGAGTAGGCAAGCTCATAGACACTTGATCGGCTGCATCGCCAAGTGTGCTCTAAATGGTTTCTTCGACTCTCCTCTCTTGAAAATGATTGTGCTTGTGTCGCTGAGAGGAAGATGAACACCTGTGATACTTGGAGACATGGAAACACTCATGGAAAGAAATCTATTAGAAGAAAACCAAAATGAACTCGAGAACTAATTTGCAACATACCTATGTGACTGATCATGACAGTTGCGCAATTTCGGTCGGGAGGTCAGGAGATTGAGTGCCAAAATTGCACAAGGCACAGTTTGGGCTACTGGGAGGTTGACTAATTACTAAAACTACCCAATGCACAATCCATTCTGGCTGCTGCCTACTGGAATTGTGCAATGCACAATATCAGTTGGCAATGGTTATAGGCTCATTCATTATCCCTCAGAATTTCCCAATGCAAGACTGGAGAAAAACTCCTTGGAAGAAATGCACATTTCTGGAGAGGAAGGCAGAGCCTTCCCTCTTAGGATTATGCAATGCTGTCTTGGTGAGGCAAAGTTTGGGTCAAGGCTGCCCAGACTCATCGATGGGAAATTGAAAGAGAATGTGAATGTGAATGCATGGTGATACTGTGTGTAAGAATAAGTGAATGATCATGCATGCAAATGGTGAATGATAGATTCAGAAAATGGAACAACATGCATGTGGGTGAGGTGAGTCGCCGAATTGACGACTGTTCGTGAAAAACAGTTTCATGCATGTGACAGTAGTGAGATGTTACTGAAAACTGAAATGGTGCTAGTACAAGATAGTATGTATCAAAAAGACAACAAGTGCTCACTGAAATAAAGCAGACAACGTTCATACTAACCAGAACACAAAAATCACCAGAAATACAATATAAGACATGGAAAGCGTGCTTACCCCAAAATAACTGAGCTGAATGTGCCGACAACTCCTAGATGCGATATGTGATGTCATAGCTGCAAGGTTGACATGAGGAATGAGCTCTGCAACATCCGGTTGATGAGTTTTGATAAAATCAAGGTTGTGATGTGCATGCCACAAATATAGGGAAAGCAACACTTGGTGGGAGGTTTCTGAAATGGTCCTTGCATGTAACCTCCAACTGCTAAAAATAGGTCCCTGAAAGAAGGGATTCCTTTGCATGCTGCCTTGGGAGAAGCATCCCATGCATGCAGGGCTATTTTTCTCGGTCCTGGAGGGAACTAGTCAACTCAACTGCACATACAAGAGGTTGCTCAACTTCTCGAAGAAAATGCGCATTTCTGGCTGGGAACTGAGCTGGCTGCTTAGAAGATTTGCACAATTTCTAGGCAGAGTAGGTGACTGTTGCCCATATTTATGCAAATTCTGGGCCGAGCAGCCCATTAGGGAAGGATTGCATAATTTTTTGGGTGAATCTTGCACATTTTCAATTCTAGGGCCTAGGAGGCTGCTAGTGAGGGTTGCGCCATTTTTGGAGGGAAGGCTAGCTTCACTCCAGATTTGCACAAAGTCTTGGAGAAGCCGCTCAGCCTACTGCTAGACCAAGCCTAGATGAACAGGCTATGAGGGAAAGCATCAAGGTTTTATCGATAGGCTGTCTTTCTGCAAGAAGATCACTGGAGCTTGTGTACTTGACAAAGAAAGACATGCTGCTATGAAGGTTGGTAGGGAGGCTCCAAAACAAAGCTAAGGAAATATTTTGAAGGGTGGTTGTAGCCGCTACAACAAATCCCTATGGTCTTAACCCCAGTCCCTCAAGCAAATTTGAACCTCCCTCCACTAGTCCAGATGGATCTCCTAAGATTTGTTCTCAATATTATTGCACCTCTTGACCTTCCTCAACATCTGAGTGAAATGCCCCAACACTACCTAAAGAGTCTACCTAGGTTCAATGGAGAATATGATAACACGAAACAAATTCGCATTGAAACCTCCAGTTATTTTTCCGAGAACATAAATGTGGAGCAATTGGATGTGGTTATGAGACTGTTTGTAGAATTCGTCGATGGAGAGGCTCGAAAATGGTTCAAATCCCTGCCTAATGCCTCCATGGGAGGAACCTGAACACTCTTTCACCCAGAAATGGGGAGAAAAGAGGAATTATGAGTACCTCCTCACTGATTTCAATGTAATAAGGAAAAATCCGAAGGAGTAAACTACATAATTTATCAAAATAGTCAATAAGCATTTCAATAGCTTGATAATCGACATAAAGCCTCCCCACTTTGTAGCTCGTGTGGTTTTATTGGAAGCCTTTGACTGTGATGCTGGTTTTATCATGAGAGAAAGGAAATCTACCACTCTGGACCAACTTCAGATCAATGCTCTCGAAGTGGAAGCAAATCTGGCCTCGGTAGGGAAGTCAAGGAAAAGCAAGAACCTTCTAAACCCAAAAGAAGAAAAGAAGAGGCATCCTCCTCTGGTTGAGTTGGGGAATCATCAGACCCAAAGTGGGATGATATAGAAAAAATCAAGAGTTTATCACAAAATGTTGGGAAGCTTGAAATCGAGAACAATAACCTCTCCAGGAAGAATACTCAAGTCAATAACCAGGGCTATAATGAGCAATATAGAAGGCCTCCACTACAACTACTTCCAAGAGAAAGAAAGGAGTAGCTTGAATAGATTCCTCATTCCTTATACTTGGAAGAAAGTCCCGACGAACAATCGTCTGATTCTCAGGAGATGAAGGGAAATATATATGCTATTTTTGCTAAAGAGGAACATGAGAATATGGCTCACCAGGAGGCCAGTCATCACACATAAGCAACGACTGTGGAAGAATATATGGATTATCACTGCAGATAGTTTGTAGAGTTCACCCAAACACAACCACAACATAAGTATCTAAGATTTTCGAAGAAGAGGATGATAAAAAAAGAAAAACAAGGGGAAGCTACTCCCCAAGTGGTTCCTCCAGCTCCATACAAAGGGAAGGGTAAGCTACTTCCTGGCCCACGTAAGACAGGAGTCTTTGCGAATAAAGAGAGAAATGGTCCTAAGGGACATAGAGAAAAAGAGGCACCTGCTTATCTGACAATTGCCATCGGAAAGGGAGAAGGAACAAAGCACGGAGATGAAGAAAAGGCCCAACATACATTAAATCTCTAGAAGGAGTAGGAAAAGGTAAAAATTCTTGTTCCTCTAATTGAGATTTTAAAGAAGCCTCATTAAAAATCTCAAGTCTCCAAATTCATACACCCAACTAGCTGAACACCATCCCATGATAGTTTGAACCTCCAGGAGGAGAGGCCAATGGTTGTTTTTGGGTCGCATGTGGAAGAGTAGGTTCCATCTACTACACTGTTTTATGTGAATTTGGTCATCCATGACCTTTTGATGCATAACTGCATGTTGTAGTTAGGAGCTTCACATAACCTCATGCCACTATCAGTAATGGAGCAGTTGGGTTTTGAGATCACCAGACCGTACAAAGGCTTGTACTCCTTTGAATCCAAGAGAGTCAAGTTCTTAGGCATGATAAAGGATCTGGTGGAAAAATTGGCTCAGATCCTAGTGAAGAGTGTGGTCATGGATATAGTGGTGGAAGAAATACCTCCTCGCTTTGGAATGCTCTTATCCAGACCTTGGGGTTCCAAAGTGGGTGGCTCTATCAAGTTAGACATTACTTATGCCACCATTCCCACTTTTGGAGGTGAGTAAAGAAGGTCGTACAGAGAATCCCGGTTTGTGAAAATTGTGACCCTAGCTAAAGGCTCAAAGAACTCCCCAGTGCATGGGAAATACATTGACATCTGCTACCTATTCTTATAAGAGGATGAGAACCTCTGATAAGAAGCATCAATACACTTGACAAGGCATTGAAAATACCAGCATTTAAATGAAAACAAAGCATGGAAGTTACAATTCAATGGAGAAAACTAAAAAGATGGGAACAAAGCTGGAATATTGTTGGTATCTCCACAAGGTAGCATGATACCCCTCTCTTTTAAGTTCGAATTTGAGGTGACCAAAAATGTAGTGGAGTATGAAGAATTGCTCCTAGGGTTACAAATGGTGAGAAATATGAACATTGAATACCTATCAATCTATGGAGATTCTTAGATAATTGTGAAGCCGATCCGAGACCAATGATAAGACAAACATGCCAGGATGAAGACATACTGAAATTAAGTGTGGGACTTAATAAAAAATTTCTTCATGGCCTTTAACATCTAGTTTCTACCCAAGGAAGGAAACAAGATGGCTGACTCTCTTGCAGTAGCTGCAAGCAATTTCAGGCCCCACAAAATCCACTCCTCAGATATGAAATAGAAGTCAGACACAAGGGTTCAATACCTAACAATGTCAAACATTAGCAAGTATTCAAAGATGATGAGCAAGTAAAAAGATTCATAGAAGTCGTTGGGAAAAAAAAATTGCAACTAAAAGGGAACACCATCCCTCGTGGACTTGTTCCACTGATGGTATGATTGGTTTAGTTAGTACTAAAAGTAAGAAGAAATCTTCCAAGAATTCTTCTCCTACAATAACTTTACCTAATTCCCTGAAAGGAGATTATTTCACTGAAGTTTCTGCCAACATCCATGTCATAGAATCATCTATGACCAAATCACAATCCGGTAGTAAAGAGAAGGGGAAGAAGAAAAACAAACAAAATTCAAAAGATAAAATGGATAAAAATGAATCTACTAATGAAAAATGAAAACCTCGCTATCCTTATTTCATTTCCGACAAGGATCATTTTACCAAAGAATGCCCACATCAAGTAGAGGTTTCGAAATTCGTTAAAGGTTCTCAAATGCCTGTTGTCTTGAAGGATCCTTTTCCTACTCAAGATAGTAAGATGCTTTCTTCTTTCTCAAATGCCTCAGAAGAACCCATTATGATGATGTATCATGTCAGGATTGCGATGCGATTGCAAGATTATGGTAGTAAAAATCCTGTTGGTGGTAAAGAAGTAGAATCTTCTAATTCAAGCACATCAACTACAACTCCTCCTGGTTTCGATCCACTACAGATCGAGAAACCCAACCCTGACTTAGTAATCAAACTGCCTGCTAAAGATATACTTCAGAAATCAGCTTTCAATCCACATGCGAGAGTTGCTTATAATTATAACATTGTTGAAGACTTAGCTATTTTCCCTTCAGCAATGTCAGCTTTGGAAGTGCTACAATTATGCCCAGAACAGCATAAATTACTATTGTCTGCTATAGGAGCTGTCGATATTCAGGATAAGAACCTAATAATCTTCGATTTAGAGAGTAGTACACCTCGCCTCCCTCATTAAATGGCTTTCCAAATTCCAGTTTTAGTCAAAAACAGACCTTTCTTTCGGACTGTGATTGATGATGGGGCTTCTACATGTATTATGTTGATCCAGTGTTGGAAATCGCTTGGTTCTCCCACACTCAATCAGTCTCTGACAATTCTAAAGGCTTCTGATGGCTGAGGGTTCCATCCTTTTAGTATTTTGTAGGATTTACCTATAGGGGTCGAAGGAAAAACCGTAAATCTAGATGTGGAAGTGGTTGATGCCCCTCTAGATTACAACCTTCTCCTGGGTTGCAATTGGTCTTATGCTATGACTGCTATTGTTTCATCGGTCTTTCAAGTTATCAAGTTTCCTCATAATGAAAATATCATTACGATAGACTATCTGACTTATTTCTCAACCGACCCAGCCTCTACAGATAGTATTCAGCACGTCGGTAAAACAACTATCCCTTACAAGGATGTTGGTGTAGGTTTGATTAAAGATTCTGCTTTCCTAGGAACTTTTTCCTTCCCTCCTCCTAACCTATCACCTTTGATTGCAAATATTCATATGATTTCATTGAATACTATTACTTTTGATGATCCTTGGATCGTACCTTCTGATTCTGAGCTGGATTCATTTGATGTCGCAATGCCTTTGAGTCCCTTTGAAATTACATATCAGGTTGTACAGTCGTTTCTTGATTCTTGATCAACCTCGAGGATAGTTTTTTCCTGTGTCAACCTCATTAAAAAATGAAACCGGGTGCCTTGAGGATAGTTTGTTCCTGTGTCAACCTCATTAAAAAATGAAACCAGGTGTCTCGAGGATAGTTTGATCTTGTCTCAACCTCGTTAAAAAAAATGAAACAAGGATCATGGAGCATAGTTCCTTGTCTTGTGTCAAGCTTATTAAAAAATGAAAGAAGGAGTCGTGAGCATAGTTCCTTGTCTTTTGTCAAGCTTGTTAAAAAATGAATCAAGGGTTATGAGCATAGTTCCTTGTCTTGTGTCAAGCTCGTTAAAAAATGAAACAAGGAGTATTGAGGATAGTTCCTTTCTTGTGTCAACCTCATTAAAAAATGAAACAACTCCCTTTCCAAATCGAGTCTTTGATTAAGATCTCGTAAAATCCAAGTTGAGTCTTTCCAAGATCTCGAAAGTGAACTTTCATTCCATCCAACTCATCGAATGCAGTGAAACTTGGGGGACATGTACCTCGATTTGAGCCATTATGCCGGGGGCATGCGAACTTATAAGAAGCATAGTTTTTCATTTCAAGCTTGTGTAAACATGAAACCAAATCCTAGCAGAGTTCTCCATGGTTCAAGCTTGTGTAAAAATGAATCCATACCCTTTTTACATCTCGTGATTGCCTTTTTTATCCACTAAATTCTGCTAGATGAGCCTTGGTTGTTTCATTCCATCGCCACCATCTCTTTGGCTGATCACATGCTTTCACTTGGTTGTTTTTCCTTTCCTGAGGGACCGCAATGATGAGTGGTTTTATTAGCTATCCTCTTAACCATTACATGTTTTGCGCAGTTCCACTGTTGCTGGAACCAGTTGCTACCCTTTATACCACTTGTTCCTCTAGGACGAGTCTTCTTTAAGCTCTTTTCTGACTCGTAAAATATGAAAAGATTGCTGAGTTTTTCCCTTTTTAACTCGTTAAACAGAATTAAAAAGGTGGTCCACTTTCAGCTCTTTCCTGACCGTATAAACATGAAAAGATCGCCGGACTTTTGTCGTTTCAGGCTGGATACTGGTTACGAAACGACATGTCTTCGATCATTTTATACTTTTTCAGATCGAGGCCACTAATTATGAAAAGTACTCCTTGATCATAATGGTCAAGCAGTTCTCTCGAGTAATATTTTATACCTTTTCGGGCTTGAGGGACACAAATTTATGAAAAAGCGAAACATTGGAGTCCTCTTTAAGCGCTTTTCAGACTCTTGAAAATTGAAAAGATTGTTGAGCACTTGATTGTTCGAATTCATTAAAATAAATGAATAATCATCCCTTCAGTATAAGTTTACTCCTTTTACGGACTGAAATGGACTATTTATGAAAAAGATATATGTTGACTAATTATGGTCAATAGAGTCGTCTTTAAACTCTTTTTCAAACTCATTAAATATGAAAAGATTGTCGAGCAATTTTCCTCTCCAGCTCATTAAAGTATTGGAAATGTCATCCCTCCTCTATTATTTTATCCTTTCTCGGACCCGAGGGATTATTTTACGAAAAAGTATCCCCATGGAGTTTTCTTAAGTTTTTCTTTTGGCTCCCTAAAATTGAAAAAAATCGAGTTTTTCCTATACTGGATTCGTTAAAATTTAATAGTAAAGGACCTGTTCAATTTTAAACAGGAACGAACCACTCCTTCTTAGGGTTCAAATTTTAAACTAACTTGGACTCATCCAAAGGATGAGCTTATAAACAAGAAAATGTTATCCTCCTCAAGCTTGTCAAAAATAAAGAGGTACTTGCTAGAAATGGTGGGGAAAAAGAGAGAAAAATGAACCTATTTGTTACACTTTGTTAAGCTGTTAACCACTCTTGAACACGACACTTTTTGTTCACTTGGGTTGGGAAAATCCTTTTCCTAACAGTTAATCAAACCACATTAAAAGTATTTAGCCGGTTTCTGGGTATTAGCTTTGGGTCAGTTGTCACCAAGCCATCTGCAGTGTTGTTATGTGTTCAAGAGATCAGTTCAAACAAACCATTCATCTGCAAAACATCTGTCATCCATTTTGACCATCCCCGAGTCAGTCCTTGCCGATATATTTCTTCAAAACTTAATCTATGATTTCATGTTGTGGGCTTGCCTACGACGGATTTCTTTCTATCGACTTCAGCTCATTATCTAGGAAGTTGATCTAGAAATCATTAGTACCTTGAAATCTACATGCCCTAATGGCAGGTTTCTCGCCTTGGACAATAGGTTGCGTCATTGACCTTCGATCAAATGATTCTATGACATGTTCAACTTCAGCTCATTTATTCACATTTCATGGATTGTACTGAGTACTTTGAGAGCCATTGACATTACTGGTGGTTTCTCTCACACTTGTTAACATTTCACATCATTGACTGGTAATCAAGTGGTTTCTACCATGTTCGGCTTCTACACATTCATTCACATGGATAGAATCGTACTAGTTCGGGAAGCGGAAATCAAGACCCTGGATCTAGTTTCTACCATCCAGGCTGCGAGGAATTTTGTTATTCATTATACAGTGGACTATTCATAAACAGATGGTTGCATCCATACTGTATCTACATATGTCTATACTCTTGATGTATTACAAAATCATTCCTATATCAGAAGAGTTTAGTCAGTTTTCTAGTTATTTTTGATCTGAGTATGGGAATGCCTAGCTCAGCAATGATATGTCTACATATATATATTTTGCATTGAATGTTTTTATAGGTTCCGACTGGGGTGTCCACAAGATGATCCTTGAAATGATAAAGTAATTCACTCTTCATAAATGACAGACTCTATCTTCATCTATTATAGACTTCGCACTTTAGGGGGCAATCCGTTACACTAAAAATTGTCACCTGGACATTCTGCTATCTGTGTGAGTTCATTAGCTCATCTATGAAGTTTGAATTGGTCAACCTTGGAACCAAAGAAGACCAAAAAAATGTCAGTTTGGGCTTAGGATGCTCTCCACAAGAAAGGGATGTGTTTGTTAAGTTGTTTAAAGAGTACATGGACATCTTTGAATGGACATATGGCAACCTAAAAAATTTTGATACCAGTATTATGCAGCATGAAATTCCTGTAGAAAAAGAGGCTAAGCCCTACCAACAAAATCTTCGCAAGATGCATCCCAGCCTAGAACTACTGGTGAAGAAAGAATTAAACAAAATGCTCAATGCTAAAATCATTTTTCCTGTCAAACACACTCGGCTGGGTAGCCAATCTCGTGTCAATAAGAAAGAAAAATGGAGACATTAGGCTATGTATCGATTTCAGAAACTTGAACAAAGCATTGAAAAAAGATAACTATCATGTCCCTTCTATGGAGCACATTCTTCAGTGCGTTTCTGGTTCTAAAATGTTGTCCTTATTAGATGGTTTTTCAGGACATAATCAAGTGTTGGTATCTAAGGGGGGCCAGCTTAAGACAACCTTCAACACTAAATGGGGCACTTACGCATATTGTAAAATTCCTTTTTGAGCTTATTAATGTGGGCACCACATTCCAGAGAGATATGGACATAGCTTTCTAAGGATTGATCAAAAGATCAGTAGTAGTGTACATGGATGACATTAATGTGTATTCATATCGCAAAAGGGATCATATTTATCACTTGAAACAAATTTTTGAAAGATGCCGAAGATACGGAATATTGTTGAATCCCAAGAAGAGCATATTCACAGTAACAGAAGGGAAACTACTGGGTCATATCCTCTCTAAAGAAGGGATTGTTATTGATCCTGAAATAATAGAGACCATCATGAGAATACAACCCCTTGCAAATAAAATGGAAATGCAATATTTCTTCGGGAAGATTAATTTCGTTAGGAAATTTGTTTCAGGTTTAGTAGAAATTGTGCGTCCCATGAAGCTAATGATGAAAAAGGACGTTGTGTATAAGTGGAGTGATGAAACTAAGAAATCATTTTAGCGAATCAAGGAAGCCATTGCAGAAGCCCCTGCATTGGTTAGCCCCAATTTCGGTAAGGAATTCTTCTTGTACACTTTTGCTTATGATGTTTCATATGCCACAATACTCACTTAAAAAAATTATGAAGGCAACGAAGTCCCTATTTCTTATATGAACTCTAATCTTCAGGGGAAGAACTGAACTACCCAGACGTGGAGAAACAAGGCTTTGTAGTTTTTAAAGCTGTAAAGCACTTCTACCCTTATTTATTAAAGGCTAGGACTAAATTTATCGTTCCCCATCCTGTTGTAAGAGCCCTCTTCATGCAGAAAGAAATGGGTGAACGGAGAGGGAATTGGATAACCGCACTTCAAGAATTCGACCTCGAGATAAAGCCGACGAAGATAGTTCGAAGGAAGGGACTATGTAGTCTAGCAGTAGAAGCCTTGGCGGATAAAGAAAGGGCGTTTGAAGAACCAAAAGCACAGAACATACATAATGCACAAGAAAAATTCATGGAGGAGCCCCTATGGATTGATGAGACGCTGATGTGTGAGCGTGAAATGTTGGAAGCCCTTTTGGATCCTGAGTCATGGAATTACAACATACACTTTTATCTAACATGGCGATCATGTCCTAAACACATGGATGCATCACAAAGGAGAGCTCTCAGATTGAAATCTAATAAGTATCACTTGGCCAACGAAACATTATACAGAAAAAATTATGATGGAATTTGGCTAAGGTGTTTGTAAAAGGATGATGTTGATCAAGTATTAAGAGCTAGATATTATTGGCCCATAGCGTTCAGAGACTCAAATGCCTACGCTCATAAATGCAAGGTATGTCAAACCACCACAAGACGAGAATGAAAGCCAGTCGTTCCCCTTAGGCCTGTTATGATTTATCGCTCATTCCAGCAATGGGGCCTAGATGTCATAGGCGATATCACTTCTAATTCTTCACAGCAACACAAGTATATACTCACGATGATCGACTACACTAGATGGATCGAAGCCACCCCGCTTTGAAAGGTAAACGAAGACGAGGTAATATCATTTGTTGAGAAATTTATTATCAACATGTTTGGCATCCCTGACGCTCTCATATTTGATAATGCTTCTTACTTTTCATCACTGAAATTAACTGAATTTGCTAGTGATAAATCAATTCGCATAAGGTATTCATCAAACTATTACCCCCAGTGAAATGGAATTGCAGAGTCCTCGAATAAAAATCTCATTTGCATAATCCGTAAATCTGTCACTGAAAACCAGAGGAATTGGCACAACGCTCTAACAAATGCCCTTTGGGCCGATAGGGTCAACCCAAAAGTTGCCTTAGGAAACTCCCCATACTTCCTCGTCTATGGATAGGAAGCCATCTTGCCTCTCAACGTCACCCTTCCCTCTCTACATCTCTCCCAAGCTTCAAGAGGAACCGCTTTAGCCTTCATTCAAGAGAGGATCAACCAACTGATGAGGTTGGAGGAATTGAGAGATAAAGCCATAAACAAATTCAGAGACCACCAAATTATTGTGAAGAGATGGTTTGATCGCTATCTGGAAAGAGATAAAGATTACCAATTAGGAGAGCTAGTCTTGAAATGGGACAAGTTGAATGAGCCAAAAGGTAAACACATGAAATTGCAACACTTATGGCTAGGCCCATACCAAGTTGTGGAAAAAATTGGTTAGGGAACTTACAGATTGAAAAATTTACAAGGGGAAACTAAAAAACTCCCTGTTAATGGCCAACATCTTAAGAAATACTTCCAGTAGCCACCACATGGTGGTTACCCCTTGAGTAGGTTAGAATTCATTTCATTTTTGTTGTTAGCTTAGTTATCTTTCCATCCTTTCCGTTCTTGTTTTTCTGCAAAGTTTATTTTCCTTATGTTTTGAATTGCATTCCTTTTCAGTCAACTGATTTCGGTCCTCCAGTCTCGTTTTTACCTTTTTCAGATTGCCCTCATCTACCACCTTCAGCTTTTTCACCCCTTATTAACCTGTTGATGAGTATGTTGATCCCAAACCCATCGTTACCTTGCAAACCAAACAAATTTTCAATGAGCCCATGAGAACTAGAAAATCAGAGGTGGAATTCAAATCGAAGCCACTCATTAGCATCTATTGGGAACTAGGTAAGATCTGTTGATAACTTGGACACCTGGAGCATATAGATACATCTTTATAAAACAAAAAATGTGTAACTACAGCTGGACTGACATGGAGGAATGCTGCATTTTTAAATAAATCCCAGTCAGACCTAGCCTATACTTGCCTATAAGGTTTGCAATTATTCTCCATTGGTCCCATCCACCACACTAAATTCTCCAATACCTGTCATCTACAAGTATACCTCCTTTCATGGGCTAAGCTCACTGTCATATACCCTATGGAAAATCCAATTGTGCTCTAGTCATTGTGCCTGAAACTGGAAGGACTTATTTCAAAGAAAATGAAATGTCAAGTCCTTGTGCCAATATGGAAGGACAAGTTATTTGGGAAGCTGGTTAGAGTAGGGAATTTTGATGGGCTTAGAGTACCGATTGACATAGCAAGCCCAACCTTGCTTAAGCGGTTTAAAAATATGGCATGAGACATGACTGCGCCCCAATCAATCATATGAAAATATAGCACTGAAATTCTTATATAAAGTGCAGATAAACATATCTACATCAAGTTTTATGAGCAATAAAGAGCTGAGGTACACACCTAAACAGGTATTGATAGACTAGTGATGGCCTTGAAAGGATTTTTGAAAGTAGGAAATAGGTAAATGAAGGTCAATAAATCCCATAATACTACCATTGGAGAATGCCTTTCAAAACCATATCAGTAAGTAGAATCTATTTGTCTTTTTCCCACCAAAAGCAATTAATGTTGAAGTGGAACCCATGCTTGTCCATCTATACAGTTTTCATTTCAAGTTTATCTTAACACCCTAATGTTACATGGATCCAAGGTTCATTTGGAAACAGAGATAACTAGTTCACTCAACGATTCACCATTTGTTGTGGCCACAACCACCACCCTGTTAGCACCTAAATTTGCCTTAGGCTGAATGAAGGAAAAGTTTAGGGTAACCACAAACCACGCTCAGTCTGGTAGCTAGCCCTACAAGAACAGGAGAGAGCTCTCTCCGGGTCACGCTCAGTGAAAAATAAACAATAGGATCTGAGATGACTTACAATGAATATTGATTTAGGCTAGTAAACAAATGTGACAGAGGTATTTTGATGAATGACTGAGTTTTCTGGGATGTGTGGGGCTAAGGAACAACATGAGCAGAGAACTTAACTCAAAGACACAGATTATTTCGTGAGGGAAGACATGTAGAACGTCTAGAAATTAAATTTCAAAATAATATGAGGTGGAGAGATTGTTTGAGGGTGTGAAAAGGGCATACATACATGAATCCTTTTCAACAGAAGAAAACATAGAATGTGAAAACTATCCTAAGGCAGAGCAGTGCACTGAATTCTACCTTTTTTACTTAGAAAGCTTTCACTGGAAATGAATATGAATGAAAATATGAAACATAACGAAATACATATGAAACATAAAGAAGATATATTTGCTAAGCTCACACCACAAGAATCTCATGAACTAGAGCTGCAATCTTTCATTAATTCTCTGTCAAGATGTATAGTGACTGGGTGTCCCTCCCACAGTTTCCCAGAAATTCCAACCCTTTGAAAATAGTGTTTCATACAATAAATAGACTATGCCAATGGGAAATAGAATGACCCACAGTTGGGGAGTTTTTTAAATGATTACAAACTAGAGATGGAAAGCCAACCATTAGTTACAGGTGTAGTGTTACAGAAATGACAAATGGCTTGGGTGACTGCTCGCCTTCTTTTGCCACTTGGATAGGAGCCCACCTTTAGTGAAAATATTTTTTAAACATTACCTTAGTTGCTGAGAAAAATATAGTGTAAATGAGCTGGCCCACTTGGAGAAAGTCGCGAATCAAAATTTCGCGAAGCGGAAGTGATTTTGGCCTTTTTCTCTATATCCATCGTGCCAAAAGCTATATGCACTCCACCACTTTGGAGGCAATTTTTAGGTACCTTCTAGAGTCCAAATTGTGCCCAAGTGTGCTTTTTGGAAAGCCTTGCCTATCTACTTTCCAACCCAAGAGGAATTTCTGAATTTGGTGCTCATTTTCCCCTCCAAAACTTCATTCTCCCAAGACTGCTTCCTGTGTGTCAAAATAGGGGTAGAGAGGTCATCTTTTGAGTGTTTTTGACCTCTTGGGGACTCAAAACTTGCCCAAACTTCTTGTCCATGCACCAGCAGTCATGATTTTTCATGTTGAATCCAAAAATGCAAACCATTTGTGATTTGGAGCTCCCAATCCTAAGCGCCGCACCAGTGGCACGACGCACAGGGAAAAAAAACCTGTGTTGTGACCAAAAATTTGCATGTGACCAAAATTGCCCCAAATTTCTTGAAATTTGGGTTGGAGCTTCCTTATCAAGTGTTATGCTAGGCCAAAGAGGCTTCGGCCAATATCTAAAGTGGAAAGCCATGTAGTGGAAAGCCATGTGTCTCAGCAAGGCATGGTCCTTGTCAGCCTTGTCCCGCAGCCTCTCCAAGTGCATGTTAACTCTCTCGAGATTGGCCTCCTGATCCTCATTAATCTCTTGCTCCAATGACGTGAGCTCAACTCTTCTCCTTTGTGTAGCTTGGCGATGCTCATGAATGTTTTGTAGCTCCATGATCGATTGCTGATCCTCCAACTATTTGTTCCTCTACTCCAGATATTTCATGTTCCATTTGGCTCTTTCTAAATCAAAGGACAAGGCTTGAATCTCTGCTTGCTACTCCTGGATGATCTCTTTAAGCTATGCATTTTTCGGTTCTGTATCTGTCTCATCATCATGAAGGAGAACGAATTCGGTCTCTCGTTCACCTGATGGCTCACCTGAAGGCCCCTCACCATGCATTGGCTCCTTGCCTTTGTCCTGTTCCTGTGATGCTGATGGAGGAAGCGAGGCCCCTTCCACCCCGGGTGGAGATAACACTCGCTTTGCCACTGCAAACAAATGTCTAGTGCCTTTCTGATATGTGATGAAAACTGGCACACTAGCAGTCTCATGGCACTCATACCAACGAGAAGGTTCACCCTCATGCTTAACCTCTGATGATACCTGTGAAGTGCTGAAGAGGTCATGGGAGATGAAATCATCCCAAGTAATGCCCTGCAATCCCAGCTGATGAATCACCAAAATCTTAATAAGAGCAAAGTGATAAACACTGTTAAGTTGCTGTTGAGGGGTCTTGTGTTGCATGAAGGTGTTCATCGTCTCTATGTTCCTGCAAATGAAATATGGGATGTTCATGATCCGTACCCTGGTAAAGTGCATGAGCAACCTGATGTGATATGCATATAGACGAGAGAACCTCCCCTCATAGCTGAAGTACTTCATGATCAACCTCATGAGTGGAGCATATTCATCTATCAAATATCGGAATGGAAAGACTCTGGTGAGCTGCCTTAAGCAACTGGCCTTAATGTAAGGCTCATAATGCTACCAATGAACCTTCTATTTCTTGTGACCTAGTTCTCCAACATTCGGTATGCTGGTTGCTAATGAGACAGTTTCGGGTGTCAGTGTGAAGGTGACCTTGGCCAAGATAGAGTGATCTCCATGTAGATGAAGCACAAAAAGACGGGCCAACTCATGATGAACTTGAACATTGGCCACTCTTTGACAAAACTCAAAACATGATAGGTGTTGGAAACATGACATAGCAAGAGGGCATGCTTGCAATTCTGTGAGGGTGTTTGGCTCATCCCTAACATGTTTTCCACTTTTATGATGTCTCCGGGGAGCCTGTTCTTCCGAGGCTGAATCACTTTGAGTTTCCACCTCATACTCCGATGAACCCTCAGATGCCATGACTGTTGTTTATGGACTGCCCTTTGATGATGGTAGTGAAACTAGGTGTTTTTGTAAGATCTGCCACTAAGGGGAACAATGCAAAAGGGAGTGTTAGTAAGGGGAATAATATGATGGGAATAGGGGTTATGGGGGGAAATTTTTTTAGGGATATGTAGGAGGGTTTGGGGATTTCATAGGGTAGGGCTTTTTGGGTTTACATTGACCAATGAGTGGAGGGATAGAGAATGTGGGTTTAGTAATGTTTTAGGGTAGGGAAAATAGGGAAAACTGGGGTAGGGGGGAAGGGAACAATGGAAAGGAGTGAAAAAATGAGAGGTGAAAGAGGAGCCTTGGCATCAACACAACAAGTTTTCAACCCTAGAGCAATGGCTTTGATGCTTTCAAGAGGTAGGGTTTAGGCATTTTTTATTGCAATTATACATAGCCATGAACCACCATATGTTCACAAAATTTGATGAACAAGCCAAGATATAGACCCTACCTATTGATTTGAAGGGTTTCAAAGAGATTTGTTGCAAGTTTGGCACAAATCGGGGCATTTGTGGGTGTGCGCTGCGCAATAAACCTAGTGCGCCGCACTCAGTATATGTGTCACGCCCGTGTTAACTTTGCACTGCAGGTTTGTGCTCTGTGCGCCGCACTCCCTATGTGTGCCGTGCCCCTCTGTGTGTGCGCCGTGCTCCTGGAAAAGACTCCAAACTCACTCCAAACGCGTGCTTTGCACTCTCAATCACTTCGCTATGTTTCTCTATGACCTTGGTGTGCACAATGATTTGGTTGCTTGTGGAAACTTGTATATAAAGACCTTGGAGTGATTGGTTTAATTTTTGTTTCTTCAAAACCCACTTTGATAATGTTTCATTTTGACACTTTTCACTGATTTAATGCAACATTGAATTTCACTTTTCCCTTTGAATTTTTAGCTAAAATGAGGAAATTTTTTGGCACTTTTGCAGGGGTTGCACGACATGGAATTTGGCTAAGGAAACCATGACTACACCTGAAAAAATCAACTGGAGAGTTTTTTTTGAAAATTATCATAAATGACACACTGACTTTTCTTCAAAGCAGAGTTTTGAAGAACAGTCGTAATCTGTCAACATGACGATGAAACTCTTTGAATCATAACTTTGTAAGGGCCTCCCTCTGGCCTGCATGGCTTTAGTGGACATGGTTGAAGACCAAATTGACTAATCCCTAGACCTAATGACTGAAAATGACTCTTGTCCATTAAAAGACCGAACATTGACTGTCATGGACTTTAGTGAACCTTGACAAAAGACTTGAGCTAGCAGGTGCTAGACATGAGGGGAACTGACTAACAAGACCTTTTTCGTCAGATTATGGCATGCCCCTAGTGGAACGTAGCTAAGTGAATGGAGTGAGACACCTAAAAATGAAATGCAAGAAAGAGTTTTGATCTCTAACAGAGGACTGACAAGACCGACTCTAACACACCCTATTAAAATTTGCCCTGGTAGCAAATTTGAATGGGTCCCCTGGAAGTTTGATCTTTCACTTCTCTGAATGATCTATTTTTATCTCAGAGATTTTAACTCTGTACCGAGTCAAATCTTCAGTCCTTAATTGTCGAGACCCCCCTTGAATAAATCTCTATTGCATGGTTCATTCATGATCCAGTCTAGCCCTTCATTCATTTCTTTATCGGGACTTTTCAACCCCCACTCTCTATTGTGTTTGTATTTGGATCCAACCCACAAAACCTTCTATCGCATCTTCATTCCCATTATAACTCTTTATAATAGAAATTCTTCGCAAAACATCCATAACCCACCCTTTTCGCTTATCGCAACCAATTTTGACACACAACGCATACCATAAGGCATCGGACCTGACGGAGTTATCAACCATAATATATACATTATCAGGTCCAGAGCCCCATCGCATATCGCAATCGGTGAGGTCCCAGGGCTTATTTATAACGCGCATGATGATCTACTGGACCCAACGACATTATTAACCATAATATATCATATATATATATATATATATATATATATATATATTTGTATAGATATATGTATATATATATATTTATATATCTATATATATATATATATATATATATAGATATATATATATATATATATATATATATATATATATATATATATATATATATATATATATATATATATATATATATGTATATATATTTCGGGTTCAGAGCCCCACCGCATATCGCAATCGGTGGTGTCCGAGACTTATATATAAGGCACTCCATTATATACCAGACCCACCAATAACTATCAACTCGGGTGCATAATTTTTCAAGTCCGGTCTTATGGTTGGCCGCAGTTTTTCCTATGTATTCCCATATATCGCGATAATACATTGTGGTCGAGGTTTTCAAAGAGAAAGATTATGTTGCAGATCCGAAGGAAATATTAAGTGCAACATATATATATTTCGGGTCCGGAGCCCCATCGCATATCACAATCAGTCTTCAATGAAACCCAAGGTCTGTTCACTCGCCATTGAAACATTGCAATGTGATATGGCAGACCCGCCAGCAGAATTAACCGCAGAACATAAATTTTCAAGTCCGACCTTATGGTTGGCCGTGGGTTTTCCTGTGTATTCCCTTATATTCCCGATAAAGCATTCCAGTCTATGTTTTCAAAGGAAGGGGTGATATGGTGGACTCGAGGGGATTATTAAATGCAACACTTATATATTTTGGGTCTGCCTCCCCAATCGATTATCACGATTGGAAAAATTAATTGTTTATACATAATGCGATTTTCGATATGGTGGATCCGCCGATGATTATAGGCTCGAGTGTATAAGATTTGAAGTTCGGCCTTACAGTCTGGTTGTGGGTTTTCCTGTGTTTTCCTGTGTATTTGATCAAATGTTGTGGTCCTATTTTTAAAAGAAATATAGGTAAAGTGAATGGTCTTCCTATTGAAGCATTGTTGATCGATTCTTGAATAATAATGAATACCATAAGAAATGAGAATACATGTTATAACAGGGTCAGTGGCTTAATAAATATGATTTCTCTGCATTGTGAGATTAAATAGAAATGGTGGTTGAATGCAAGTTTTGTTTGGGAGCATGTTTGGCATATTTCTCATAATCATAGCTAATACGAATTAACCCTACAGGTGAGGAGTAAAAGACACATAAGCAGATCCAGAGAATTCATATATGTAGGTGTGTTTTGTTTAAAGAGTTGACCTTAGGCGTTCTCAGTCGGTTTCCACGCGTTGCTTGTATATTTTGAAAGAGAAGTCATCACATTTTTCATCATGAAGAGATGACACACAGTTATCCTCTTTTAATCAACATCTGTTCATTCCCCATGGAAACAAAGTGCTCCAGCAGATATGCCTGCTACGTGTCAGTGGTTACACTGACTGTTCTACGTCTGTATATTCTGATTTGTGTATTGAAAAGAAGAGGGGGAGATGAAAGGTTAGGGGAAGACTGAAAGTCATTCCCTTACACATAAGTATTACTTCCAAAGATAGGGGGGGGGGATTTTGTTTGAGAGAAAAAATTTGATTTATTATGAATAAAGAAAACTATTTGGTTCAAGAAGGAGCCTTTTGTTTCTGATTTACTGTCCTGTGCTTTTATGTGTTTTGAAATAGGATGTTGTCGCTGGCATAAATACAAATGTGTTTTGTTTTGTGCATATTGATAATGATACAACTTATGATTAGGCTTGGTTTTTTGAATATATTCTTCATCATAGTTAACTCATGAGCAGTCCTTGATTTGAAACTATGTTAGAAATCAGTTGCAAGCTTTATTTGTATAAAAGGAATGTGTATTATTGTATGAGTAATTTGATTGCAACCAAGATTTAATGCAGCCTTGTTCTCATGTGAACCAGTAATTGATTCATTTGGACTTGGAATTTATATATGATGTTTAAACTATTTTCTCTATGCTCCTGCAAGATAGATTAGGATAGTTAGGACTAGCTTAAGTAGTTTAGATAAGATTTGATACATATAGGTTAGCTATTTCCTTTTGTTGATTTAATTGAAGTCTTCCTCCCAGAAGCAATATTTCAACACATTTAATAGTTTATGGGATCCTTTAAAACCCATTTGAGCTACCCATCCCAAATGAAAGTAGATCTAATTGGGGTCTATGATCGAGTTGGTTCCCCTTGTTGGTATAGCAAAAATTTGCCTTGTCAACACTAGTCAAAGAAGAATATTGCCCAACTAACATAAACAATATCTATCAAATGACATAGAAGGAACATGATTGGGATAAACTTACTACAGAGGACAAGTTGATTTGCGATCATGAAAATTCTTATACCTCAGACTCAGAAGAAGAGTTGGAGAACTAGAAGAATAGGCTACATGAAGTAACTATAAGGCATTGTGCAAGGATTACAAAAAAAGTTTGTTGTATGACATTTGAGGTATGTAACCTGCCTTCTTATAATGGATTAGGTGATGTAAATATTTTTCTTAATGATTGTGAAGAACAAGTACCAGAAAATCAAAGGTTGTCAGCTTTGGATCTAGCCCTGAAAGCTACTCCTGCTAGATGGTGGAATGCACACCAAAAGAATATAGGAGGTGGGCAAGAATATTGAAGACTGATGTGGATAAGGTTTGGATAGATAGATATAGAGATGGAGATAAAATATGATTGTCAAACTAATCCGAGGGAGCATATCCAGCTATGCACTATAACATGGGAGGAGATTCCACAACAAGAATAGGTACATGGATTAATTCATACATTAGAGACAATTCCTAATAACCGATACTTAGAAACATAGCTTCAACATGGTACCATGAATTAGTCAGACATGGTTGATGGTTTCATATTAAAATTCAGCTTTGAAGATGATTTCTCGTGTAAGAAAAGAATACTCAAGGATAAATTAGAATCTGTGTTGATCTGAGAAAGTTGAATGATGCATGTTTACATGATCCTTTCGCTACCCCTTTCATAGATGAAGTGCTAGACAATGTAGGAGGTCAAGGAGCTTACTCATTTACACATGGATTCTCAGGGTATCATCTGATTAGAATTGCACCTGAATATCGGCATAAGACCACATTTGCTACAAAATGGTGCTCATATCAATACAAAATAATTCCTTTTGGATTAAAAAATGCCCCTATATATTTTCTAGGGTGGTGGTTGCAGCTTTTAAGGAATACATCCGCAAGTTTTTAGAGGTATATTTTGATGATTGGAAAATATTTTGATTGCTAAGAAAACATGTTGGAAGTTTAAGATGTATGCTCAACACATGTAAACAATATCAAATCTTTTTGAACCTAAAGAAGTGCATTTTTTGTACCTTTTGGCATATTTTTGGTACATATTATCTATAAGAAAGGACTAATGGTGGACCCTGCTAATATTACTATCATTGTGAACTTGCCTCCACCTAAGACAGTAAGAAAAATTCACACTACGTTGGGACATACTGGGTATTACAGGAAACCTCATCAAGGGGTATGCTCATATTACTACACCTATGGAGAAATTGTTGAAGAAGGATGTAAATTTTGTGTGGAATGAAGAATGCAAAAATATCCTTGACATATTGAAAGAAAAGATGGTAACTATATCTATACTAGTATTCCCTGATTGGAATAAGAAATTCCATGTGGATGCCTCTTGTATAGATTTGGGAGTGGTACTGGCTCAACATGGTGTAGGAGAGATTGATCATCCTATAAATTTTTCAAGTAGAAAGCTATCTAAAGCAGAGAAGAATTACACCACTACAAAAAGGGAAGGATTGGCCATGGTATATGCTTTGTAGAAGTTTAGACACTATTTGCTGGGGTCACACTTTAAAATGTTTACAAATCATTTTGCACTGAAGTATTTGGTTAATAATCTCGTCTTAGGAGGAAATATTTCTAGATGGCTACCGTTATTCTAGGAATCTAACTTTGAGATCGTTTTTAAGCCAGGGAGATTGAATGCAGGACTTGGCCAATTGTCAAGACTAGAAATAGGAGAAGAACAAACCAACATAGGGGATAATATCCTTGATGCGCAGTTATTTGCAATCAGAGTTGCAGATGACCATTTTGCAGACAGTATTTAGTTGTTGAACATAGGAATGGCACCTTTAGAGTATACTACACAACAAAAGAAATAATTAGTGGTTAAGGAAAACGAATTTTCATTGATAGCAAGACACTTATATAATATGGGACCAGATGAGATACTGTGCAAATATGTTCTTGAACTTGAAAGGTCGATGATTCTGGCAGAGGCCCATGGGGGCACAACTGGTGGGCATTATGTAAGAAAAGCTACCCCGCATAAGATTTTGAGAGCAAGATTGTGGTGGAATACACTACATAAATATGCAAAGGAGTATTGTTGAGCATGTGATGTGTGCCAAAGAACAGGGAAGCCTTCAAGAAGAGATGAGATTCAATTGGTACCACAAGTTACATTGCATGCCTTTGATAAGTGGGCCATTGATTTTTTTGAAGCCATCAACCCACCTAGAAAAAGGACTCATGTGAGGTACATAATTACAACGACTGATTACTTGAAAATATGGCCCGAAGCACAACTAACAAGGAACTACAATGCAGAGACTACTGTGAAATTTATTTTTGAGTACATATTACCTAGATTTAGATGTCCAAATATTTTGATGAGTGACCAAGGTGCACATTTCCTAAATAAGATTATTGAAGCATTGACTGAAGAATTTCAAGTTTATCATGAGAATAGTACCCCTTATCACCCTTAGGCCAATGGAACAATAGATGCGTTTACTAATATTTTGGAGAATGCACTTACTAAGGTACGTAATGTGAAAAGAGATGACTGGGATCTTAGAATTCCAACAATTTTATGGGCTTATAGGATTGTTGCGGGTGGAAACCAAGGTATTGCACGAATCCCAATGTGTGATAATGAAAGCTGACGTTGAACACAAGGAAAAACATTCAGTCAAAGACCTATAATACTGATTGATGATGAGCACAAGGTGACCTATCAATAATGAAAATAGGGCCAGGGTGCGGCTCTAGATCCTCTCGGAGAGAAATTTGTCATAGTTGATAAGAGAAAGACCCACCAACAAGAAGTCAATGGAGACCTTCTCAAACTAGCATGAGCAAAGGACCAATTAGATGATGTGATAAAAAACATGACTTAGACAACCAAGGATGGCTGACTGAAAAATAGGTCAAGAGACACTGCAGAAAGTCTGACTCATGTTTACTTCCCTTGAAAAAGAGCACGACTCAAATGTGACTACATGGCAACATATGATAATGTTGTATAAGTTTTTCATGTAGGAGGCATAAGAAAACTCTTCATATGATTAGAAGAGATAACCAATCAAAGGAGTATTGACTCAATAACAAGGTTAAGGCTCTCCTAAATCAAACTAAAGCCCATCCCAATGGAGGAAAGCCTTATTTTTTTAGTGCTTTGTTCAAGGGCGACACAACTGACTCTAGTTGCCATCAATTATGGAAATAATGTCCCATTCCCACTCTTTTTGGAATATATAATTTTTCTTTTTCTTTTTCATATTCATGAAGTCTAAAAAATAATAAAAGAATTCTATAGTACAATGGAAAGAACAAGTCTCCAAATAAAGATGCATTAGCTTTTGGGAGGGGAACATTCCTGTGCTCAATGCAAGGTGACGAAACTGGTCAATGACACTCAAAGGAATGTTATTTCCATGGGTAGGAGGGTGTCAGGTTGAAGAGGCTAAGTGATTTCAAGGTTGATTTCACAAAAGACATGGTCAAAAGGTGGCTTAAACATGAGTCCAAGTGAAGCTGGCTTAAGGCCAAAACGTACAAATGGTCAACATGCAATGCAACCGTTCAACTCAATGCAAAGAAGCCTCTAGGGTATAAAGCCAGAAAAATAACAAAGAAGAAAGAGAATGAGTCTTCAACGCACAAGTCATGGTGGGAATAAAGAGGACTCCTGAGCCTATGCAATATAGAAGTATGTGCAACATATGCTAACGAGGATCTAACTAATATGCCCATGTAAAGGTTGTCTCTACCATAATATCATGATTTTATAAGTTGGTGAGTGAACATGGTTTTAGAACCAAGACATGATGGGTTCGACCCTATGGCAAAAATATCACAGTATGGAGGCTAGTATGCAAAATGCAACAGAAAGTGATATCCCCTAACCTATATTCCAGTTAGAAAACGATACCTGCCATGACGGGTTTGCAGTCATGGAACCGAAGAAATCTCTCAAAAAAAAATCTCCAAAGTATCCTGTGAAAACAACCCACCCCAACACTCCAATCCAAAAGGTCAAAAATCCCACAAAAAGAAAAATAAACTTTAGAAAAAGAATTTTTCACATGTAAACTTATATAAGGACTTTTTGACTCACAATTTCTCATTTGTGTTTTGAGAAATTGGGTGAAGGAGTTGTGGAGACAAAACAAAGCAAGCTCCCTCCATCAAATTCATCTGTTAAAACAACTTCCAATCTTCTAGGTAACCTTCTAACTGAGCTTTTAACAAGTTTTAATGCTTTTTATATGTTTTGTCACAAATTTTATTGTGAGAAATTATTTTTAAAAATTTCACTCTGCGTACACGCAGTTTGGATACATGTGAAATGCGTATAGGAAGGCCATATATGTGACTGTGTTACTAACAAACCCACCTATGTAGAATTCAAAATTTAAAAACATGGTTTTAATGATTCGAAAAATAATTTCTTGCAGGATGTCGATTACTTGGAGTGAAATAGAGAATAGTGCAATTGATAAACAAGTAATGGAGGATCAAAATGCATTAGATGCCTTATGAGGATGCAGATTGTTAAAAATTTTCAAAATGTCAAATATGAAGGCAAATACCAGGTTGCTTGAGACATTAATCCACTACTGGAGTGCAGAAGAAGATGCTTTTGTGATTGATCAGATGCCCTTGAGGATTGAAATAGAGGATATCTATTTCATCCCCAGTCTTTCCCGAAGGGGAGAGAGGTTCCACTCAACAAGAAGGACAAGAGGTAGTCTTAATGTGGAATATTATGTCTGCATCTACTGTCCTAGAAACATCAAGAAGATGGAATCCAGATTCCAATCAAGCATGTAGAGAGTCTATCACTGAGAATCCTTCTATTTACCATTGCCAGGGTAAATGGTTGTACTTCTCTACATCAGACCTCTCGTGTTTCAATATGAAGAAACAACTTAATTCTATCCAGAAGGGTCAAACAAAGAACTTTGGATATGGAACCATATTGTGTTCCTTCTTCATTGAGAGAGTACATGAGATTCATCCCAAGATATGTATAATTTTCTCTAAATCAGCTAGCTCACTGATATCATGTAGAAATTTCACCTATAGATCCAACTGTTATATGCAATGACTAAAGCATAATACTAGATCTACATCTACCATAAACTTCGCGGAAGCTAAATAACCATGAGAAACATCAAGCATGAACACATATAACTGATAAGAACGAATCAATCACGCATAACACAAAATATATCACTGGTGAAAGCTCCAGCATAAAACCCCAACATTGTAGTATTCAAGTCGAGATCTTCAACAACATACAAAAAAAATCAGCTCAATAGGTATCATACTCTCTCTGTAATCAGAAGATGTCTATGATGATGTTTATCATGGACTACCTAGGCCTCAATATATAGGCTGAAATTTGGCCTAATCATACCTTCTGTCACCTCAGGTCCAACTACGTAGTCATAGAAGAAAATAGATTGCTTTCTTATGATAGGAATACTTACTAGAAATATCCTAGCATCTGATAGTACAGTGTCCCTCATCTGATCTCAACTGGGTCTTTGTTTGAACTGCCATGCATCAGTTATTTATGAGTGAATCCTCAGTTATCTAAAATAATAGTTGTCACATGCTTGCAAGCATTAACAAACTATATTTTATTATTTTAACAACTTGTTAAAATAATCTGACTAGACTTGACTAGTTAGAACTAAGTCAATTGATTCTCTCAATATAGAACTGAACCTTATCTCCTTTAATCAAGGAATAAATTCCTAAATCAAGAGAAAATAATTGCATGATATCACAAAGACTTCAAGTTTAATTTTACGTAACTAATTAACTCATGGAGATTAATTAATTAATATTTTAAACTGTTGGTAAGACCAAATTCGTTTTTACTTCCTATAGTTAGACTAGGGACTGCTAAAAATAGGAAGGGACCCATAACTTTCTGTTTTTAGCAGTTTCATCTCTCACCATAGGTGGCGAATGAATTCACTGGCCAAACTACTATTTTGCTGGCATTAATACAAATGTGTTTTTTTTTGTGCATATTGATAATGATACAACTTATGATTAGCCTTGGTTGTTTGAATGTGATTCTTCATCATAATTAACACATGAGTAGTCCCTGATTTGAAACTATGTTAGACATCAGTTGCAAGCTTTATTTGTATAAAAGGAATGTGTATTCTTGTATGAGTAATTGGATTGCAACTAAGATTTAATGCAACCTTGTTCTCATGTGAACTAGTGATTGATTCATTTGGACTTGGAATTTATATATGATGTTTAACCTCTTTTTTCTATGCTCCTGTAGGATAGATTAGGATAGTTAGGACTAGCTTAAGTAGTTTAGATAGGATTTAATACATATAGGTTAGATGTTTCCTTTTGTTGATTTAATTGAAGTATTCCTCCCAGAAGCAATCTTTCAACACATTTAATAGTTTATGGGATCCTTTAAAACCTGTTGGAGCTAGCCATCCCAAATGAAAGCTGATCTAATTGGGGTTTGCGATCGGGTTGGTTCCCCTTGTTGGTATAGCAAAAATTCGCCTTGTCAACACCAGTCAAAGAAGAATATTGCGCAACTGACATAGACAATATCTATCAAATGACATAGAAGGAACATAATTGGGTTAAACTTACTACAGAGGGCATGTTGAGTTGGGATCGTGACAATTCTTATACCTCAGACTCAGAATAAGAGTTGGAGAACTGGAAGAATAGGCTACATGAAGTAACTATAAGGCGTTGTGCAAGGATTACAAAAATAGTTTGTTGTAAACATTTGAGGTGTGTAACCTGCTTTCTTATGATGGCTTAGGTAATGTAAATACTTTTCTTAATGATTATGAAAAAAAAGTACCAGAAAATCAAAGGTTATCAGCTTTGGATCTAGCCTTGAAAGCTACCCCTGCTAGATGGTGGAATGCACACCAAAAGGATATAAGAGGTTGGCAAGAATGTCGAAGATTGATGTGGATAAGGTTTGGATAGATAGATATAGAGATGGAGATAAAATACGATTGTAAAACTAATCCGAGGGAGCATATCTAGCTATGCACTATAACCTGGAAGGAGATTCCACAACAAGAATGGGTACATGGATTCATTCATACACTAGAGACAATTCCTAAGAACCGATACTTAGAATGTTATGAAACCAGCTCACAAAAAGATACAAAAGATAATTGAACACCTTATAATTTAGCGTCTTCAAGGGGGCAACCTCCTTTACATTACACGAATGAAAAATTCTTGGATGATACAAATGAAAAGACCTCCTTTCTATATATAGGAGTCTAAGGGGTCATAATATAATCAAAACTGACATAACAATAATAATTTAAGGGCAGAATAATAACAATAGTGGGCTTCTATGGGCACAATAGTAATAATATGGGCACTACATGGGTACATCAATATAATAAGGGGGTTGTACTAATAACAATAAGGTGTTATACTAGTAGTATAGTGGCCTAACATGCCCCTCTCCTTCAAAAAGTGTTGTCCTCAATGCTTGAGTAGTTCTTGATGCTTTTGTATAAAATTCTTGTCCTGCCATGTGGAATCTTCAGTAGGTAAGTTCTTCCACTTTATGAGATATTCTGAAATTTTTTGATTTCGTAGCTGTCAGGTTCTTGTCACTGTGACTGCTCCAGGTTCCAATATGATTTTTCCTTCCTCTTCAATTTCTGGTAATGTTGTTTGAATTGGGATCTTTTGCAACTTTTGAATAAGTGGCCATACTTCTTTGTCCTTCTTCCATTCATCCCTTGCTTCGTTTAACCAATCTAGTTGGATAATATAAATAGCACAAAACAATGCTTCCACATCCTCATCTTTTCTTGAGAGTGCATCTGCAACAAAATTTTACTTCCATTTTCTATAGATGACGTCAAAGTCATAACCCAGCATATTTGTGACACATTTTTTTTGTTCTTCTAAAGATAATAGTTGTTCTAAAAAGTATTTAAGACTATAATGATCCATTTTTACCTTGAAGTGTCTTCCCATTAGGTAAGTTCACCATTTCTTAAGTGCATGTAGTATTGCCAACATTTCCTTCTCATAAATAGCTTGCTTGAGATGTAGCAGTAAAAATACATAATCACCTACATCAAAACATTTTTCACTACGATGTTTATCTACTTGTTGTTTCATTTGATTTTGCACCAAAGTGGCATTATCCTTTAAAAGTTGGAGAAATTTTTGTTGATGCTTGATGTGATCTTTCATTGCTTGAACCTTTTTCTTCTTGATATGTCCTTCTATCTTTAGAGTTTGAGGAGTGGTAATTTCTTCCAATCCTTTACAAGATATGGTCGGATTCGTTTCGTGATGCTCGCTGTGATCTTTCACTTCTTGAACATTTTTCTTCTTGAAATGTCCTTCTATCTTGATAGTTTGAGGAGTGGTAATTTTGACCAATGAATTACAAGATATGGTTGGATTCATTTCTTCTTTCTTAATGTGATCTTTCACTTGCACCTTTTTCTTCTTGATATGTCCTTCTATCTTGAGAGTTTGAGGAGTGTTAATTCTTGCCGATGCTTTACAAGATATGGTCTAATTCATTTCTTCTTTCTCTGGGGTTGGGTCCTTGTGTATATCCTCTTCTTTTGATGTTTCTTGATCCTTTTCTTCCTCCTCTTCATACTCTATGTAAAATAATTTCTTCTCACCACACTTATTACCTTTAGTGCATTTGCTATCACAATTGTAACAAACCCCTTTTTCTCTTTTTTCTTCCAATTGTTGTGGTGTAAGCCTTGTAGGTTGTGGAAGGCTAGGAGAAACAACACTTCCGTCTTTATAGTTGTGAGGGGTAGACTTCCTTGTTGCCATAATTTTACTTTCCAGTATGTAACAAAGCGCTTTTACTATTTCCAATTTTTGTTGTGTTTCTCTAAAGAAGGTGTTGCTCTTTGTATCCTCATAATGTGCTATCATTTCCTCCGTGAAAATTGACTACGTAACAAGTTGTTTATGAGAAAAAAGCCCTTTATACCATAAAAATTGATCTGGTTCTAAATATGAATATGCAATACATACCTTTTGTAAAAATGGTATACCATGTAGATCAAAATATTTCTCCATCTGAAGTATCCAATTTACTGGATCCTTGCCATCAAACTTCCTCATTTTGCTTTTTCTTGATTTTAGGACCTAGATCTTAAAACAATAGTAACTCTATACTTTTGGATATTTAAGTTCTGAAATTGTGATCTAAAGTAGCTCTCTGCGTCCTCTTTCCAATGCCACTAGTCTGATCCAAATTGGATTCTCCAAGAAAGAGTTATGCCAAATCTCCCACAGTGACCTGATTATATACTAGTTCAGTAGAGCGAACTTGTATGACATGCCACGTGTCATTGTTTCGACCTTTGGCTCTGACAAATATATACAAGAAACTATAGTCCTTCCTCTTTCTATACCTTCTTACGAAATTTCAATCTGATGCTCAGACAGAAAGTTATGACGATTTTTCCCAGGTCACCTATTTGGAATGTGATTTAGGAGTATTCAAAAAGACCAACTTCCTCAGATCATATCTCCACAAATATAGCGCGAAAAGCTCTAAAATTTGGACCCAAGGTTCAGTGTGATTTCGTCTCAACTGGGTTTTTTTTTTTGCTTCTGAAATGTTGCAGAAAAAATTCATAGCGAAAATTCCACGATGACCTATTTGAAGCAGCAAAACTCTAGAATCCAAAGCTTTGATACCAAATGTTATGAAACCAGCTCACAAAAAGATAGAAAAGATAGTTGAACGCTTTATAATTTAGCCTCTTTGATGGGGAAACCTCCTTTACATTACACAAATGAACAATTCTTTGATGATACAAATGAAAAGACCTCCTTTCTATATATAGGAGTCTAAGGGGTCATAATATAATTAGAACCGACATAACAATAATAATGTAAGGGCACAATAATAACAATAGTGGGATTCTATGGGGCACAATAGTAACAATATGGGCACTACATGGGTACATCAATATAATAAGGGTATTATACTAATAACAATAAGGTGTTACACTAGTAGTATAGTGGCCTAACATACACAGCTTTGACATGGTTGATGGTTTCATATTAAAATTCAGCATTGAAGATGATTTCCTGTACATATATTTGGCCCTTCAGACAATCAAGAAGAAGATATTTGAGAATGTAACCCCACTGACATGGAAACAACTTGATTGGGTTGCGCAGATAGAAAATGCACTAGAGTTCTCTAATATTAATGCAGATGAAGAAGAAGATCCTCACAACATCAACATATCATATTCAAAAGGGCACCGCGAAGTAACTAGACCTGAGCTAGAGATACCGGAAATAATGAAGTCACTAAATACCAAGTGAACATAGGATCAGAGAAGGAACCCAAGTTTGCAACAATAGGAGATTACTGGGATGAAGAGACAATTAGTAAAGTTACAAAATTACTTCATGAATATCAAGAACTATTTCCCACCAAGTTTTCAGAGATGAAGGGACTAGTAGGAGATCTAGGAGTAATGAAGATTCCCCTTAAGCCTGATGCAAAGCCATTCAAACAAAGACCTTATATTTTGAACCTAAAGTATAAGGAGAAAGTGAAAGTAAATATTGATAAGATGATAACAACAAGAATTGTTGAACCTGTAGAAGAATCAGAATGGGTGAGTCCTATGGTGGTGCAAGAAAATAATACTCAAGGATAAATTAGAATCTATGTTGATCTGAGAAAGTTGAATGATGCATGTTTACATGATCCTTTTGCTACCGCTTTCACAGATGAAGGGCTAGACAATGTAGGAGGTCAAGGAGCTTACTCATTTACACATGGATTCTCAGGGTATCATCTGATTAGAATTTCACCGGAAGATCAGCATAAGACCACATTTGCTACAAAATGGCGCTCATATCAATACACAGTAATTCCTTTTGGATTAAAAAATGCCTCTGCTATGTTTTATAGGGTGCTGGTTGCAGTATATTTTGATGATTGGAGAATATTTTGATTGCTAAGAAAGCATGTTGGAAGTTTAAGACTTATGCTCAACACATGTAAACAATATCAGATCTCTTTGAACCTAAAGAAGTGCATTTTTTGTACCTTTTGGCATATTTTTGGGACATATTATCTGTAAGCAAGGACTAATGGTGGACCCTGCTAATATTACTATCATTGTGAACTTACCTCCACCTAAGATAGTAAGAAAACTTCACACTATGTTGGGACATACTGGGTATTACAGGAAGCCTCATCAAGGGGTATGCTCATATTACTGCACCTATGGAGAAATTTCTGAAGAAGGATGTAATTTTTGTGTGGAATGAAGAATGCCAAAAGAGCCTCAACATATTGAAGGAAAAGATGGTAGCTGTACCTATACTAGTATTCCCTGATTAGAATAAGAAATTCCATCTGGATGCCTCTTGTATAGATTTGGGAGTGGTACTGGCTCAACCTGGTGTAGGTGAGGTTGATCATCCTATAAAATTTTAAAGTAGAAAGTTGTCTAAAGCAAAGAAAAATTACACCACTATAGAAAGGGAAGGATTGGCCATGGTATATGCTTTGTAGAAGTTTAAACACTATTTTCCAGGGCCAGACTTTAAAATGTTTACAAATCATTCTGCACTGAAGTATTTGGTTAGTAATCCTATCTTAGGAGGAAATATTTGCAGATGGTTACCGTTATTCTAGGAATCTGACTTTGAGATCATTGTTAAGCCAGGGATAATGAATGCAGGACTTGGCTAATTGTCAAGACTGGAAATAGGATAAGAACCAACCAACATAGAGGATATTCTCCTTGATGAGCAGTTATTTGCAATCAGAGTTACAGATGACCACTTAGCATACAATATTTAGTTTTTGAACACAGGAATGGAACCTTCAGAGTATACTACACAACAAAAGAAATAATCAGTGGTTAAGGCATCTGATATTTCATTGATAGCAAGGACACTTATATAATATGGGACCAGATGAGATACTGCACAAATATGTTCCTGAACTTGAAAGGTCGATGATTCTGGTAGAGGCTCATGGGGACACAACTGGTGGGCACTATGCAAGAAAAGCTATTGCACTGAGGATTTTGAGAGTAGGATTGTGGTGGCATACACTATATAAAGATGAAAAGGAGTATTGTCGAGCATGTGATGTGTGCCAAAGAATAGGGAAGCCTTCAAGAAGAGATTAGATCCCATTGGTACCACAAGTTACATTGGAAGCCTTTGATAAGTGGGCCATTGATTTCTCTGGACCCATCAACCCACCTGGAAAAAGGACTGGTGTGAGGTACATAATTACAAAAACTGATTACTTGACAAGATGGGTCGAAGCACAACTAGTAAGGAACTACAGTGTAGAGACTGCTGTGAAGTTTATTTTTGAGTACATATTATCTAGATTTAGATGTCCAAATATTTTGATGAGTGACCAAGGTTAACATTTCCTAAATAAGATTATTGAAGCATTGACTGAAGAATTTCAAGTTAATCATGAGAAGAGTACCCCTTATCACCCTTAGGCCATTGGAACAGTAGAAGCATTTAATAATATTTTGGAGAATCCACTTACTAAGGTATGTAATGTGAATAGAGATGATTGGGATCTTAGAATTCGAAGGTATTGCAGGTGGAAACCAAGGTATTGCATGAATCCCAATGTGTGATAATGAAAGTTGACGTTGAACAAAAGGAAAGCCATTCATTCAAAGACCCATAATATTGATTGGTGATGAGCACAAGGTGACCTATGAATAATGAAAATAGGGCCAGGGTGCGGCTCTAGATCCTCTCGGAGAGAAATTTGTCGTAGCTAATAAGAGAAAGACCCGCCAGCAAGAAGTCAATTAAGACCTTCTCAAACTAGCACGAGCAAAGGACCAATCAGCTAATGTGATAACAAACATGGCTTTGAAAACCAAGGATGGCTGACTAAAAAATAGGTCAAGAGATACCGTAGAAAGTTCAACTCATGTTTACTTCCCTTGAAAAAGAGCACGACTCAAATGTGACTACATGGAAACAAATGATAACATTGTATAAGTTTTTCATGCAAGAGGCATAAGAAAAATCTTCATATGATTGGAAGAGATAACCAATCAGAGGGGTACTAGCTTAATAACAAGGTTAAGGCTCTCCTAAATCAAACTAAATCCCATCCCAATGGAGGAAAGCCTTATTTTTTGAGTTCTTTGTTCAAGGGTGACACAACTGACACTAGTTGCCATTAATTATGGAAATAATGTCTCGTTCCTACTCTTTTTGGAACATATAATTTTTTTTTTCATTTTCATATTCATGAAGTCTAAAAAATAATAAAAGAATTCTATAGTACAATGGAAAGAACGAGTGTCCAAATACAAATGCATTAGTTCTTGGGACGGGAACATTCCTGTGCTCAATGCAAGGTGACGAAACTGGTTAGTGACACTCAAAGGAATGTGTTAGTGTCAGCCTTTACAAACTTCCTCCAGTGATCAAATATTCTCTTACAAAGTGGTCTCAGAGTGTCAAGGTCAAATTTTGTCATTTCAGTGAGTCTTCAAACAAAATTTGGTCACTAGGCATTAGGTCTAGGGTTTTCTTTTACTCTTGTCAAAGTTGTCCAAATGTCGGTCCGTGTCACCATTCATTTGAGTGTACCATCATTCAGATGGTTGTCATCATCACGTCAGGGTCTAATGGGTCATTTTACACCTTGTTTATGCTTCAGTTGCGTCTAGGTAAGGTCATTTCCCTCTCCTAGGGTTTTGAACATTTCCCTCTCCTAGGGTTTTGAAGGCAATTTCTCTTGGACGGTCAAATCATAGGAAAAACTTGTATCCTGATGTTCATACACCTTCCTCTATCCTTAAAGTACCTTATCAAACACTTCCCATCACTGAGACCCCCCAAATTCCTCATTTTCACACAAACCCTAGTTTATTGTTACAACTTGACAATTTTCGAGGCTAGGCCTGTGTTTTTCCCTTTTGGACCCCTTCCCCTCACTCAATTTCTGAGATTCCACTTTTCCCTACTTCCTAACATCCCTTCCTACTTCCCAAAATTTCCTCAAGAATTTTGAAGTCCCCTATCCCCTTCATTTCGACAAATCCCCTGTTCCACACATCGGGATAGGTTTCACTCAAATGATTTTTCTGAGCAATAAAAGATGAATTTTTGAAAACTGAGAGAGGTTTTTGTCCAAAGCATGCCAAAGAATAAAAAATTCCTTCACATTTTACACAGGTGTCATGGTTTTAGAGTAAGGTCAAAAATACAATTTCCTCGGGAGAATTGATGCACCTCTAAAGTGACCTTGGGAAAATCAAGTTTACTCCTAGCTTGGTTGGCCACATGACTTACTTGATGAGTCAAATGATAACTAGACACAAAGATATTTCCAATGATCTATCATGAGCTCCATTTGGAGTTAAGGAAGGCATTCAAATGTTGACTGCAACAACACTCTTCCTTCAGGCAGCCTCATTTGGCACATTTTGACCAGTCTTGGGCGATTTGATTTTTGACAGGGAAAATTAACTCCAAATTGAAAAATTCTAGTTGGGTTAGAAATTAGACTCAAATAAATTTCCAACGAGCTATCCTGCACCCAATGTGGACACTGGAAGGCCTCCAAAAGTCGCCTGGAAAAAGGCACGACGCACTGGGAAGGTGCGGCGCACTGGGCTAAAAAGCTTGAAATTCATTGAAATCTTCCTCCAAATTTCAAATTCTTCATTCCACAAGTAGGTAAAACCTCCATTTTTGTGTTTCATCCAAGTTTGTGCTAGGGTATAGTGGTTTATGGATGCTAATGATTGAAACAAAAATTCAAACCTTTTCATTTTGAATTCCTCACATGTAAGCTGCTGCCTAGGGTTTCAAAACTTGATTGCCACCAAAGTTACTCTTTTCCATTATTTCCTTTGTCCTTAATTCCATTTGTTCCTTGACTCCATTGTTCCCCATCCCCTAAAGTTACTAAACCCCTATCCTAAATTCCCTTTCCCAAAACTTTCAAATGTGAAAACCCTAAACCCTATTCCCATACCTAAATTACTAAACCCACTCCCATATTTCCCAAACAAATCTCTCCCAATAGTCCCTAATACCTCACTATTTTTCCCTCCCCTTACTGTCCCTCATGTCATTGTTTTCTCTTGGTGACAAAGGTCAAGCACATCATCAAAGGCATTACAAGACAGTGTGACATATCAACACCTATTTGTCCAAGACAGTTTGTCCACCAGCAGACATGACATCTGATCCGTCATATGATCATGAAGAAGAGACACACAATGATTTGCCAACAAAGGTACATGCAACCAGGAGGCCTCATAGAGGTGGCAAAACATTCGTGAAAACTAGTAGGCTGCCCAAAGAAGCCTAAATGAGAGGACAACCATTCAGCAGGAGATAGAGGCTGAATGAGAGATTTGGCTTGAAAGGATCAACATCCACTTAGAGAAGCTGTTGGTGAAAGAAAACAAGGACAAGTACATGCTCAGGCACATGAAAAGCCATTATTGGGCACCAAATCATGTTTGCAAGGCACAAATAAGGAATTTAAAGGCAAACCTAAGGAAGGCATCAAAAAGGAAAAAGAGGCAAAGGGAGCTTGATCATCTTCAGATACTGGTTGAAGCCTCTTTAGCCCAGCATAACACTTAATGAAGAAGTTGTAGCCCAAATTTCAAGAAATTTGGGGCATTTTGGCAAATTCTTGTACAAAAAACAGTGTTTTTCTCCCTGTGCACCGCGCCACGTGGCGCACGCTTATGATAGGAAGCTCCAAATGGAAAAAACTTTATATTTTTGGATTTTTCATGAAAAATCATGACTGCTGGTGCATGGCCAAGAAGTTTGGGCAAGTTTTGAGTCCTCGGGAGGTCAAAAACACTCAAAAAATGACCTCTCTGCCTCTATTTTGACACACAGGAAGTAGTCTTGGGAGATTGAAGGTTTAAAGGGGCAAATGGGCACCAAATTTAGAAATTCCGCTTGGGTTGGAAAGTACACAAGTAGGGCTTTCCAACAAGCACAGTTGGGATCGATTTTGACTTTAGAAAGTTCCTCAAACTCAGCCTTAAAGTGGCACGATGCACAGAGAAATTGGCGCGGCGCATAGAGGATTTTTGCTCAAATTTTCACCTTCGAGCTCAGAAATTCGGCCAATTTGACTAGTTTTGCTTTGTGATGTAATTCTTGATATATCTTGATGTAATTGGATAAAAATGATGTTATTTTGGCGCTTATTAACTTGTTCTAGAGGATTCATTCACTAAAAAGTGAAAATTTAATGAATGAATTAGTTTCCTAGCATATAGGGGTAAGTTGTTTGACTACCTAGTTTTCAGTTCCTTGTTTAGAATTGGTTCAAAAAACTCCTAGAATGTTGAGCTTGACCCCTAGAGGCAAGGGAATGGGTTGGGCTAGTCTATATCATGTAATTCCTAAGTCATTTTCAGGGTTGGACACTTGGGATTGCTTTGGCATATCATTGTACATTCTATCTCTGCATTTTTGGCTAAGGAAAGACCAGGGTTTTGCAGCACTGTTTGGGATCCATGTGGCTTTATGTTTTGACGGTGTTCTTCTCTAAGTAATTTTAAGTTCATTAGTTATGTGTATCATTTTCCTCTCTTTTCTACTGAATTTGAACAAATGAGTGATTAAGGTGGAATCCATTAACTATTATCCTCTGCCTTTGAATTTGTTTAAATTTCCATGTTTTCATCTATTTAAGGAGAATTCTTGAGACTCTCTTTCTCTCCTTAGCTCCTCAATAGTATGATCTATCCATTCACTCGATTTAAAGCATAAAAATGATTGCCTTCCCTGCCCCAGTCAGAACTCTGCAGAAACTGTGCCTCATCCCCAATCCCAATTTGCCTTTCCTTGTTTCCAACACAAAACCCTCAAAAACTCAAATCAAATCCTTTGCACTTAATACCTAGCCTAAAATCAGTTGCTAAATCAGTCATCTCAACCCCCATTGATTATCTTTTGCCGAGATTGACCCAGAGAGAGCCCTCTCCTGTCCTCATAGGGCTAGCTACGAGGCTGAGCGTGGTTTGATGTGGACCTAGAACCTTGTCTTTTCAGCCCGAGACAAATCTAGACTCTAACATAGTGGTGACCATATTGGGGAAGAAAGTTTATTTTCATTTTTCGGCTTTGTAGACTATAGACGGAGGTTGAAGATTAACCAGGTAGCCTTCGAAACGCTTTTGCTTTACATTAGCGCAAGTAGATAAAAGCTGCTTCAGTCAATCTCTGGTCTAGTCTTATAAGCTGAATATCTGATCTAAACGATCACGCCAGTACATGTATCAAGTTCAGATTTGCTGGTTGATGGTGGACAATGATTAGACATAAGAAGGCTAAAATCATTCACCTGGTGACTCCTGTAGAGACTCCACTGGAGGACTGACTCTTGCTCTGAGAAAATGGAAGGTTCTTACATAAAGAAAAGGTATTCAAGTTGGAATTGCATCCAAGACATTTTGTTCTTTGTTCTAAATTATTTCTTCTCTTTTCCCGAGAATGTTAACAAGGCTTTGCAAAGTATACTATGCTTGAGAAAAGATCCCAGGCCTGCATTTGATTCCTTCCCTTTGAAGATGGTAAATACCAAAGATTTGCATGCCTTTGAGCTTGATCAAGACCCTTCTTCTGAATCTTGTGATGACCATCTTCAAAATGATGAGCTTCAAGAGACCAAGACTGATTCTATACCTTCTGTGCATACTCCTACACCTTGTAAAATTCCAGATCGATACAAGCCTCTGATTTTACCTTCTGTTCTTCATGCTTTCCCCAAAAACTATGATCTATATTTACCAATATTTGATGGTGAATTTAAGAATGTCAACGCTGAGCAACATGTGCAGAATTTTGAGTCTTTTCTAGACCTTTTTGAGGTTGAATAAGAGGATGTTATTATTAGGCTTTTTTCTCTTTCTTTGCAAGGAAAAGTCAAGAGTTGGTTCAAAACCCTACTTGATGCGAGCATCTCAAATTTCCAGCAGTTCATCAAAGTTTTTCTCGACAGGTGGATGATCGGGCAGAACCCTTTCTTGATTATAGAAGAGTATAACTAGTTGAAGAGTATAACCCTTTATTTATTTAATCAAGTTTATTATTCATTGCCGGTTGATATAAGACCTCCTCCTAGATCTACTCTCTTGCACTATCCGGGTGCCTTTGATCTAGAAATGGAGTTTCAGCTGAGAGAAAGGAATCTTGCAACACTTGAAGAGATGCAAAAAAGTGCAGTAAATGTAGAGGCTCATCTGCTGTCCGAAGGGCAAGTTTGAAGGAAGAAGAAATGAAAAACATAGATCTAGAAGAAATGACTTCTCTAGAGGTAAAGCTTGACATTTTGATAAGTGAAGTGGAAGAGATGATGCAAAGGATCACCGCAAGGAATGATTATGATTTTTAAGCCCATGGCTCGCTGATTGAAGAAGAACAAGTTGCTGATCCAAAACATCTTCTTTCTTATCCTAATTGTTATAGATCTGATAATGATTGTCTTATAGATCATCTTGGAGAAGAAAGATCTGTTGATATGACATGTATGATTGATGATGCGTTTTATAGTGATGATTTGCCTCAGTTTGATCAGTATGAGGATGATTATGTTCTCCAAACAGAAGCTAATCTTGCAAACAAACAAGCAGCTAGTTTGTGGGAGGAAGAAATTCACTTTCAGCAGCTCGAGTATAGTGATCAACCGATGCATATCAGCTATGACAATGGTGAGGAAAGCGTAGCAAATTTTGAAGTAAGTGAAGGATCTTTGCCTTTTTGTTTTGATTCATGTTAGTTCATCAGAGACAACTTCCATGCAATCAAAAATCAGTTGTCAACAAGTCTTGATTTGGACCATCTTGAGGGCAATGAAAACCTTGTTCAATACTTCTCATATCCAGATTTGCAACCCCCGAATGCCTTTGATTGTCAAGTTTCAAATAAAGACTTGGAAGCTGGAACATATGCTCAGATGATGCAAGATGATTCCATACCATTTTGTTTCGAATCATTTCAGTTTTTGAAGGGAAAATTGCATAGTACATCTTCAGTAAAGAATGAGCAACATGTAGGAAATCATGTAATCACATTGGAAACAATAGAAAATGGGTTGCAGCAGTCTTTTCAAGTTTTTCATGATCCAATAGTTGATGTTTTGGATGAGGTTTGCAGTCAAAGTCTTTTTCCATTGACTACATGTGATCCTGAAACGTGTACTGATATAAACTTGACCTGGCAGCTGGTTTCTTTGTCATTTTCAGTAGGAGTCTCGTCAAAAATCTCTGACCAAAGTTTGCATTAATGGTATGAAGAGAAGAGAAGTAATACATTGGATGATCTAATTCCCAGTGTCCATGAATTTCAAGATCCTTATGTAGTGTTTTTGGAGGTGGATAGAGAATCCATAGCATTCAACAAATCTGTTTCCAAGTTGTCATGGGAGTTGCGTTTCAGTAGTTATCTCTTGTTGTTCATAAGCGAGCACTTGCGGAGAATTCAAATAGCAAACAGAATACTTACTTGGTTGCATTGGTTGTTTCATTTCACTTGATCAGGTGATGAATGAAACTGTTAGAGTAGGTTTTGATGAATAGGCTCTATTTTGAGCATATTTTCTAGTTTGTCGGTTGTGTTTAAGTATCGAGTTAGTTTTTAGTTGAGTGAGACTCAAGTTGTGTTGTCAAGTCGTCAGTTTTCAGTCATGCATTATAGCTTGAGTTTTGACTCCATTTCCCAATGGATGAAGGCACTGTCTGCTCTCCCAAAGATCTGCCGTTCTTGGCACCTCCAAGGAGCTACCATCCCCACTGGAGCCAATGTTAGTGTCAATCTTTGTAGCCTTCCTCCAGTGATCAAATATGCTCTTACAAAGTGGTCTCAGAGTGTCAAGGTCAAATTTTGTCATTTCAGTGAGTCTTCAAACAAAATTTCGTCACTAGGCATTAGGTCTAGGGTTTGCTTTTACTCCTGTCAAATTTTTCCAAATTTTGGTCACTGTCACCATTTAGCTGAGTGTACCATCATTCAGAGGGTTTTCATCATCACGTCAGGGTCTAATGGGTCATTTTACACCTTTTTCATGCTTCCGTTACGTCTAGGTAAGGTCATTTCCCTCTCCTAGGGTTTTGAAGACAATTTCTCTTGGATGGTCAAATAATAGGAAAAACTTGTATCCTGATATTCATACACCTTCCCCTATCCTTAAAGTACCTTATCAAACAGTTCCCATCACTGAGATCCCCCAAAATCCTCATTTTCGCACAAACCCTAGTTTCTTGCTACAACTTGACAATTTTTGAGGCTAGCCTGTGTTTTTCCCTTTTGGACCCCTTCCCCTCACTCAATTTCTGAGATTCCACTTTTCCCTACTTCCTAACATCCCTTCCTACTTCCCAAAATTTCGTCAAGAATTTAGAAGCCCCCTATCCCCTTCATTTCGCTTCATTTCGACAAATCCCCTGTTCCACACATCGGGATAGGTTTCACTCAAATGATGTTTCTAAGCAATAAAAGATGAATTTTTGAAAACTGAGAGAGGATTTTGTCCACAATAGTCCAAGGAAGAAAAAAATCCTTCACTTTTTACACAAGTGTCATGGTTTTAGAGAAAGGTCAAAAATACAATTGCCTCGGGAGAATTGATGCACTTCTGGAGTGACCTTGGGAAAATCAAGTTTTTTCCTAGCTTGGTTGGCCAAATGACTCGCCTGATGAGTCAAATGATAACTAGACACAAATAGATTTCCCATGAGCTATCATGATCTCAATTTGGAGTTGAGGAAGGCATTCAAACGTTGACTACAACATCACTCTTCCTTGAGGCAACCTCATTTGGCACATTTTGACCAGTCTTGGGAAATTTTATTTTTGATAGGGTAAATGAACTCCAAATTGCAAAATTATAATTAGGTTGGAAATTCGACTCAAAGATATTTCGAACAAGCTATCCTACACCCAATTTGGAAACTAGGAAGGCCTCCAGAAGTCACTTGGAAAGAGGCGTGGCGCATTGGGAAGGCGCGGCGCACTGGGTTAAAAAGCCTGAAATTCATTGAAATCCTCCTCCAAATTTCAAATTCTTCATTCCACAAGTACGTACAGCCTCCATTTTTGTGTTTCATTCAAGTTTGTGCTAAGGTATGGTGGTTTACGGATGATAATGATTGAAACAAAAAATCAAACCTTTTCATTTTGAATCCCTCACATGTAAGCTGCTGCCTAGGGTTTCAAAACTTGATTGCCACCAAAGTTACTCTTTTCCATTATTTCCTTTGTCCTTAATTCCCTTTGTTCCTTGACTCCATTCTTCCCCATCCCCTAAAGTTACTAAACCCCTATCCTAAATTCCCTTTCCCAAAACTTTCAAATGTGAAAACCCTAAACCCTATTCCCATACCTAAATTACTAAACCCACTCCCATATTTCCCAAGAATATCTCTACCAATAGTCCCTAATCCCTCACTATTTCCCCCCCCCCCCCCCCCCCCCCCCCCCCTTACTGTCCCTCATGTCATTGTTTTCTCTTGGTGACAAAGGTCAAGCACATCATCAAAGGAATTACAAGACAGTGTGACATATCAACACCTATTTGTCCAAGACAGTTTGTCCACCAGCAGACATGACATCTGATCCGTCATATGATCATGAAGAGGAGACATACAATGATTCACCAACAGAGGTACATGCACTCAGGAGGCCTCATAGAGGTGGAAAAACATCCGTGAAGACCAGCAGGCTGCCCAAATAAGCCTAAATGAGAAGACACTCATTCAGCAGGAGATAGAGGCTGATCGAGAGATTTGGCTCGAGAGGATCAAAATCCACTTAGAGAAGCTGTTGGCGAAAAAACAAGGAAATGTACATGCTTAGGCACATGAAAAACCATTATTGGGCATGAAATCATGTTTGCAAGAATAAGGAATTTAAAGGAAAACCTAAGGAAGGCATCAAAAAGGCAAAAGAGGCAAAGGGAGCTTGATCATCTTTAGATACTGGCCGAAGCCTATTTAGCCTAGCATAACACTTAATGAAGAAGCTCCACCCCAAATTTCAAGAAATTTGGGGCATTTTTGGCATTTTGGCAAATTTTGTACAAAAAACAGGGTTTTTCTCCCTGTGCGACGCGCCACGTGGCGCGCGCTTATGATAGGAAGATCCAAATCGAAAAAAAATTATATTTTTGGATTTTTCATGAAAAATCATGACCGCTGGTGCATGGCCAAGAAGTTTTTGCAAGTTTTGAGTCCTCAAGAGGTCAAAAACACTCAAAAAATGACCTCTCTGCCCCTATTTTGACACACCGGAAGCAGTCTTGGGAGATTGAAGGTTTGAAGGGGAAAATGGGCACCAAATTCAGAAATTCCACCTAGGTTAGAAAGTAGACAGGTAGGGATTTCCAACAAGCACACTTGGGTTCAATTTGGACTTTAGGAAGTGCCTCAAACTCAGCCTTAAAGTGGCATGATGCATAGAGGATTTTTGCTCAATTTTTCACCTTCTAGCTCAGAAATTCGGCCAGTTTGACTAGTTGTGCTTTGTGATGTAATTCTTGATCTATCTTGATGTAATTGGATAAAAATGATGTAATTTTGGCACTTATTTACTTGTTCTAGAGGATTCATTCACTAAAAAGTGAAAATTTAATGAATGAATAAGTTTCCTAGCATATAGGGGTAAGTTGTTTGACTACCTAGTTTTCAGTTCCTTGTTTAGAGTTGGTTCAAACAACTCCTAAAATGATGAGCTCAACCCCTAGAGGCAAGGGAATGGGTTGGGATAATCTATATCATGTAATTCCTAAGTCATTTTTAGGGTTGGACACTTGGGATTGCTTTGGCATATCATTGTACATTCTATCTCTGCATTTTTGGCTAAGGAAAGACCAGGGTTTTGCAGCACTGTTTGGGGTCCATGTGGCTTTATGTTTTTATGGTGTTCTTCTCTAAGTAATTTTAAGTTCATTAGTGTTATGTGTATCATTTTCCTCTCTTTTCTACTGAATTTGAACAAATGAGTGATTAAGGTGGAACCCATTAACTATTATGCTCTACCTTTGAATTTGTTTAAATTTCCATGTTTTCATCTGTTTAAGGAGAATTCTTGAGACTCTCTTTCTCTCCTTAGCTCATCACTAGTCCGATCTATCCATTCACTTGATTTAAAGCATCAAAACGATTACCTTCCTTGCCCCAATCAGAACTCTGCAGAAACTATGCCTCATTCCAGAGCCTAATATGCCTTTCCCTGTTTCCAACACAAAACCCTCAAAAACTCAAATCAAATCCTTTGCACTTAATACCTAGCCTAAAATCAGTTTCTAAATCAGTCATATCAACGCCCATCGATTATCTTTTGCCGATATTGACCCAGAGAGAGCCCTCTCCTATCCTCGTAGGGCTAGCTACAAGGCTGAGCGTGGTTTGATGTGGACCTAGAACCTTGTCTTTTCAGCCTGAGACAAATCTAGGCTCTAATAAAATGTTCTTTCCATGGGTAGGAGGGTGTCAAGTTGTAGAGGCTAAGTGATTTCAAGGTTGATTTTGCAAAAGACATGGTCAAAAGGTGGCTTAAACACAAGTCCAAGTGAAGCTGGCTTATGGCCAAAACATACAAATGGTCAAGATGCAATGCAACAGTACAACTCAATGCAAAGGAGCCTATAGGGTATAAAGCCAGAAAAATAGCAGAGAGGAAAGAGAATGAGTCTTCAACACACAAGTCATAGTGGGACTAAAGAGGACTCCTAAGCCTATGCAATATAGAAGCATGGGAAACATATGTAGCGAGGATCTAACTAAGATGCTGATGTAAAGGTTGTCTCTACCATCATATCATGATTTTGTAAGTCGGCGAGTGAACATGGTTTTAGAACCAAGACATGATGGTGTCGACCCTATGGCAAAGATATCGCAGTATGGAGGCGAGTATGAAAAATGCAGTGGAAAGTGATATCCCCTAACCTATATTCCAGTTAGAAAACGATACTTGCCATGATGGGTCTGCAGTCATGGAACTGAAGCAATCTCTCAAAAAAAAAAATCTCCAAAGTATCCTGTGAAAACAACCCATCCCAACACTCCAAGCCAAAAGGTCAAAAAGCCCACAAAAAGAAAAATAAAATTTAGAAAAAGAAATTTTCACATGTCATCTTATATAAGGACTTTTTGACTCACAATTTCTCATTTATGTTTTGAGAAATTGGGTGAAGGAGTTGTGGAGAAAAAAAAAAGCAAGCTTCCTCCATCAAATTCATCTGTTCAAAAAACTTCCAATCTTCTAGGTAACATTCTAACTGAGCTTTTAACCAGTTTTAATGCTTTTTATATGTTTTGTCAAAATTTTTATCGTGAGAAATCATTTTTACAAATTTCGCTCTACGTACACGTGGGTTGGATACATGTGAACCGTGTATAGGAAAGCCCTATATGTGACTGTGTTAATAACAAACCAACCTGTGCAGAATTCAAAATTTAAAAACATGGTTTTAATGATTCAAAACATCATTTCTTGCAGGATGTCAATTACTTTGAGTGAAATAGAGAATAGTGCAATTGATAATCAAGTAATGGAGGATCAAAATGCATTGGATGTGTTATGAGTATGTAGATTGTTAAAAAAATTTAAAATGTCAAATATGAAGGCAAATACCAGGTTGCTTGAGACGTTAATCCACTACTGGAGTGCAAAAGAAGATTCTTTTGTGATTGATTAGACGCCCCTGAGGATTGAAATAAAGGATATCTATTTCATCATCGGTCTTTCCCAAAGGGGGGAGAGGGTCCACTCAACAGGAAGGACAAGAGGTAGTCTTAGTGTGGAAGACTATGTCTGCATCTACTGTCCTGGAAACATCAAGAAGATGGAATCTAGATTCCAATCAAGCATGTAGAGAGTCTATCACTGAGAATCCTTCTATTTATCATTGCGAGGGTAAATGGTTGTACTTCTCTACATCAGGCCTCTCATGTTTCAATATGAAGAAACAAATTACTTCTATCCAGAAGGGTCAAACAAAGAACTTTGGATATGGAACCATATTGTGTTCCTTATTCTTTGAGAGAGTACATGGGCTTCATCCCAAGATATGTAGAATTTTCTCTAAATCAACTAGCTCACTAATATCATGTAGAAATTTCACTTGCAGATCCAACTGATATATGTAATGACTAAAGCATAATACTAGATCTACATCTACCATAAACTTTGCGGAAGCTAAATAACCATGAGCAACATCAAGCATGAACACATATAACAGATAAGAAGGAATCAATCACACATAACACAAAATATATCACCGGGGAAAGCACCAGCATAAAACCCCAACACTGTATTATCATTCAAGTGGAGATCCTAAAAAACATACAAAAAGAATAAGCTCAATAGCTATCCTGCACTCTCTGTAATCAGAAGATGTATCTGATGATGTCTATCATGGACTACTTAGGCCTCAATATATAGGTTGAAATTTGGCCTAATCATACCTGCTGTCACCTCAGGTCAAACTACGTAGTCATAAAAGAAAATAGATGCTTTTCTTATGACAAGAATACTTACTAGAAATATCCTAGCATTTGATAGTACATTGTCCCTCATCTGATCTCAACTGGGTCTTTGTCTAAATTTCCATGCATAAGTTATTTATGAGTGAATCCTCAATTATCTAAAATAATAGTTGTCACATGCTTGCAAGCATTAACAAAATATATTTTATTATTTTAACAACTTGTTAAAATAATCTAACTGGACTTGACTAGTTAGAACTAAGTCAACTGATTCTCTCAATATAGAATTGAACCTTATCTCCTTTAATCAAGGAATAAATTCCTAAATCAAGAGAAAATAATTGCATGATCTCACAAAGACTTCAAGTTTAATTTTACATAGCTAATTAACTCATGGAGATTAATTAATTAATATTTTAAACTGCTGGTAAGACAAAATTCGTTTTTACTTCCTATAGTTAGATCAGGGACTGCTATAAATAGGAAGGGACCCAGAAATGCTATTTTATAACTTTCTATTTTTAGTAGTTTCACCTCTCACCATAGGTGGCCAATGACCTCACTGGTCAAACTGTCGCTCTCTCTTCTGCTCCATCCGCATTTGTCTCTACCCAATCAATCAGTTCCTGCTACTCCACATCAAGGCTCCCGTAGCAAGGTCTCATCCAAGAGGTTGGGTACCTCAAGGATCCTGCCCCTCCTCCTTAGGATGATCACTCTATATCGCCCCACCTCCTACCTAGAGGTATGGATGCATGTGATCCCTCAACCCACCTAGCTCAAAGTTTCCTCCTACTGGAGGTCTCTGCATGAGTAGATGTCTCTACTCGATCTCCTCTTAGCTTCCCCTGTTGTGGTTGCTCCACAACCTCCTGAAGCTGCTGCACCAATCATGGCTCCTCCACAATCATCTGAGACTTCTTCTGGCGCTACATGTTGAGAGGTAACATACCCTCCCTCTCAACCACAAAGCCTCCATCAGTTACCTTGATGCTCAAGGTTTTGCATGCATCTTAAATCTCATGAGCATACAGGTTCTTGACTTGTGAACCAATATACTTCACTTGTCTAGTGATGATGTGTCTAAGGAAAACCTTTGCCTTACTGGAGACTACATCATAACCTCTATCTTCTAGCATCGTGATCAACACCAAGTCTCTCTTTAGTCCTGGTACATACTTGACATCGGTCAAGGTAAGGTGAGCTCCATGCTCCCTCTGAAAAATAACAGTGCCTACACCTGAGACACTATACTTCTCATCATTACCCATTGCTATGAGTATCTGGAGATCTTTCTCCTCCAAAGTACTGAACAAACTCTTATTGTTGGTCATGTGGAAAGAAGCTCCACTATCAAGAAACCAACCACCTCTCACCATGGATGAAACCATGCATGTGAAGAGTGTTAAATGCAACTTGAACTGTGATGCAAGTGCCTCACCTTTAGATCCTTCCCTGGATCCCTTCTTGGATTTCCTCTGTGGACAATTTGCAACATAATGGCCGACCTCATGACAAAGAAAGCATCGCACTTTCGATTTGTCACCCTTATTCCCGCCATTGGAAGAACTGGTTTCGGAAAGAGAAACCTTCTTCTTCCCCTTCCTTTCCTTACTCACTAAGGCACAGTTCTCGTCATGCTGCATGGATGAAGAACCGTCTCTAGTGCTCCGTCTGATCTCCTCCTACATCAAATCCGACCATAGTCATTCCCAATTGGGCAGTTTCTCACTTCCATTCACTGATTCCTGGTAGCTATGCCAACTCTTAGGAAGGCCAAGGAGTGCTAGACTCACCATATCATCATCCGCTGTCACGGCCCCTACACTTGCAAGTTCATCCCTACATGTGATGAGCTTGGTCAGATACATAGAGATCGTCTCATCCTTTTCACACTTGATCTTTCAAATTTTATCCTTCAATGCTAGCTTCCTCTGATCACTGCTATTCTGATATAAATCTTTCAATGTTTTCCACATTGCATGCAGAGTCTCCTTCCCATGGAGGCTCGAGACAATGTGATCTCGCACTCCCTCCAAGAGTATTCTCCTAGCTCTAGCCACACACTTCTTCCAATTCGCTAGTTGAGTAGCATTAGTAGACTTAGGGACTTCTTGATCAATGAAGTCCTTAAGGCCATTATCTTCTAATACTGCCTCCATGTGATCCTTCCAAGCTATATAGTTTGAGCTGCCATCAAGGGCATACTCAAGCCTCAAACCATAGAATGCCATTGATGAAATAGATGTGATAAGAACTTGAGATCTATATCCCAAATAATAAACTCTGAATTCCTTCTTCTATATTGTTCTTCCTTGATCACATGTGCTCTGATACCATGTAGAATTTTCTCTACAAATCAGCTAGCTCACTGATATCATGTAGAAATTTCACCTGCAGATCCAAATGATATATGCAATGTACTAAAGCATAATACTAGATCTACATCTACCATAAAATTTGCGGAAACTAAATAACCATGAGCAATATCAAGCATGAACACATATAATTGATAAGAAGGAATCAATCACACATAACACATAATATATCACTGGGGAAAGCACCATCATAAAACCCCAACATTGGATTATCATTCAAGTGGAGATCCTCAACAACATACAAAAAGAATAAGCTCAATAGCTATCCTACTCCCTCTGTAATTAGAAGATGTCTCTGATGATGTCTATCATGGACTACCTAGGCCTCAATATATAGGCTTAAATTTGGCCTAATCATACAATATATAGGCTGAAATTTGGCCTAATCATACCTGCTATCACCTCAGGTCCAACTACGTAGTCATAGAAGAAAATAGATGCTTTTCTTATGATAGGAATACTTACTAGAAATATCCTAGCATCTGTCCCTCATCTGATCTCAAATGAGTCTTTGTTTGAACTGCCATGCATTAGTTATTTATGAGTGAATCCTTAGTTATCTAAAATAATGATTGTCACATGCTTTCAATCATTAACAAACTATATTTTATTATTTTAACAACTTGTTAAAATAATCTAACTGGACTTGACTAGTTAGAACTAAGTCAACTGATTCTCTCAATATAGAACTGAACCTTATCTCCTTTAATCAAGGAATAAATTTCTAAATCAAGAGAAAATAATTGCCTGATCTCACGAAGACTTCAAGTTTAATTTTACATAACGAATTAACTCATGGAGATTAATTAATTAATATTTTAAACTGCTAGTAAGACCAAATTCGTTTTTACTTCTTATAGTTAGTTCAGGGACTGCTAAAAATAGGAAGGGACCCAGAAATGCTATTTTTAAAACTTTCTATTTTTAGTAGTTTCACCTCTCACCATAGGTGGCCAATGACCTCACTGGCCAAACTGCTATTTTAGACATGTTATTTTTATCACTTTCTAAATTTAGCATTTCTTGTTGCACATTTTTCAACAAGATATTATCCACCATCAACAGCCCAAGAGATCCACAAATGGGAAGGTGGGCTAACTTAATGAAAAGACTAGGAGGCAGTGGGATCACTAGGAAAACATTTGACGACAAGTTTTTCCTTTGGTGGGAACAACAGGTCATTGCAGTTGAATGCTACCCTTATGCCGGAATGAAATTCAAAGGAGATCTTGATTTGGTGTTGCCACTAGATGTACCAAGGGGTGCCATAGGTACAAATGATTTTTAATTTTTGAATTTTAAGATTTTTTATGGATTTTAAGTATAAATGAACTAAAAAATATTTTTGAATGAGACAAAATTCTTACAAAATTATTGATCATGACACAGATGTTGGACCAATGAGACTTGATGGTCTTCCTTGACACAGTCGTCATGGAAGAGATGTTGAAGGAGCCGCAACAGAGACTGAGAGGATCCTCCATGCAATCCAAAGAAACTTGGTGAGGTTAACTCATCAAGTACCTATGGTGGCTATAGAGGACCTACCAGAGGATATGAAACGAAGCATGGTGGAAGTACCATGGGATTAGGTGTAGCTATTTCGCTGGGTGGAAAATTCCATCATTTTCTTCCTTTCCACTCATCCTGAGCAGGATCGCTAGATAGATGATCATATTTTTTTTTATTAGGCATGATGATGGGCATAAGCCCTAATTTTGTTGGACATTTTGTCTCGATTTTGTATATTATTTTGGACACAAAAATCTATCTATGTACAGACGGTTTATTGTGATGATCATATATATACAGATGATACTTCGATTGTTGGAAATAATACTGAGAGGGGGGGGTGAATCAGTATTATCAAGACAAATAACCCTTTTTCAAAATCAAATGATATACGCTACTTCATCTAATTAAACCCGCGTATATATGCAATTATGCAGAAGGAAACCCGCGTATACAATGCAAAATTTTAATTTACTTTATCTTTCTGATGTTGATTGTTAATCTATGTTTCAGAATCAAATAACCAGTAACCAGAAACAGTAAAATAGAGCAGAAAGACAATCCCACACAAGAACACAAGATATAAGGTGGAAACCCAATGTGGGTGAAAACCACCTGCTGCAATTCGTCTCTATCTTTCTTTAATTAGAAACTTCTTTTACAATGTACTGGTGCAGTCCTTTACCAGTACGCAGGCTACAACCTGCAGAGAGCTACAACTCTCTCTCATTCTCCAGCTTCTCCTGGAAGGGAGCTACTACCCCCTTAGCTCTTGCACTAGCCAAGATACTAGTGCGTAGGTGCTGGCCTAGAGAAGGCTACAACCTTCTCTTTCTTCCAGGGACCACATTTCATAAATTTTCAAACTGGATCCATGAAAATCGATCAATCATCAAGATTTTTGCTTCAACCAAACTCCTTTCCACTGAACCAAACTTATTCACAATAAACACTTCTCTGATAGCTGTACCTAGAACACAGTAACAGTAACCAAATACCAGATTCTGAACCCAGAACACTGAAGCAACAACCAGAGGCAGCTAGATCACAATAAAATACATATACGCTACTTACACAACCTGAAACCTGTGTGTATACGCTTCTATATTTGGAGCAACCTTCATATATGCAGTTTCCCTTTGCTTAACCTGCGTGTATACGTGCTTGATCTTCACTGAACCTGCGTACAGATCTAAAAAGGATAATATGCTCTTTCAAACAATTAAACAGAAGTTAACCCAAATTATCAGATTTATAGATCAAGCGTGCGCCTTACAGATCAGATCAAGATCATACAGATATACTATCATTCAAGCCTTAAAGATTATCACCCATCAATAGATCTTATCCTTCTTTATGCGCTTAGGTTCTTCCTTTATTCACATTCAAATCTGCAAATAACCCCAATCACAAAATGTTTCAGATCTAGCACCCGTTAGATATTCAATTGATTCCAAAGATACCTTGCCAAATGATCTCCTTCCTCCTTTTATAGTCTTAGGCCTTTTTCAATACCACGGTCCAAAACCATAGTAACACAATACCACGGGCTCAATACTTGGGATCAACACGTCTGACGAGATACCATGGTCCAAAACCATAGGTTCAATTACCAAGGACTAATTACCATGGACCAAGGGTAAGTTTTCCAACATATACATGCTTTCTTTTGCATGAAAGTGCGTGTATATGCATACGCGCCTTCAAAACATCCAACCCGCGTGTATACGCGACTTTGTCTAGCTGAACCTGTGTATATGATTTTTCATTCATTCTGAAAACCTGAATTGAGATCTGTCACCAGATAGAGTTGCCATCAAGGACAACACCTGTGCCATAGCTCCAAACCTGTGCCATAATGCCAACAATCTCCCCCTTTGGACTTGATGGCAACCCAAAATCTTCAAGTCATTCTCCCCCTTTGTCATCAAGGGCAAAGGGTTGGGCTCCCCCTGAGTACTTGCTGAAAAATTCTGCCCTGCTGTGCTGACCATGCTCCCCCTGACTGTAGGCAAGATCTGCAAAAGATGTTCTTCAAGAAGAACCATGACTTATACATCATAAAAGACCTTCCTATCACCAAAAGGCTCAATACATACATCAGTCACCCAACCAAGTGGGGATACATAAAAAATTTACATATGAAAACCAAGATCATTACATATGCATCCTAGGCATAGTGGGGAAACCAAAATAGGCCGTTACATGACCTTGATACCATAAAAGAGATATATGACATAGAGACGAAATATCTAGAACAAGACTTATGAAAGTCACCAGCAGTAGCACCTGTCAATCACCTTTCAGATCAGCAACCAAGATTTCCTTCTTTCCTCCCTCTGCCTCTGTTCCACTTGAAACCAACAACAACGGTGAACTAGAACCAAAAGCTTCTAAGATAATGCCAACAATGCATTATTAGAAGATTATCTGCTCCCCCTGAACCTGTGTTGGATGGTCTCTGTCAGACCCATGTCAGAATATCTTCAACCAGAGCCTGTCCCTACTGATATCCATCAAACCTCCATATACACGACTGTCTCTACACAAACCTGCGTATGTATGCGGATTCTCCTCAGGCAACTCGCGTACACCAAAATTTCTCTGAAATAGACAAGGTTCAACAACAAGATGATGCATCAACTATCCCCAACTTCTGTCTGAGGTATTCAAATGTCTCCCTGGGCAGTGTTTTGGTGAGAATATCAGCAACTTGTTCCTAAGAAGGAGCATACTCCAACTTGACCTTTTGTTCCAACACTTGTTCCCGGAGAAAGTGATACTTGATTGGTATGTGCTTGGTTTTTGAATGCATGACTGGATTCTTTGAAATACTGATTGCACTTGTATTATCACATAAAATGGAGATAGGTGGAGTACAAGTGATTTGAAAGTCCTGCATGGTTTGCATCATCCAAAGGAGTTGAGTGCAACAAGATGCAGCAGCCACATATTCCGCTTCAGCTGTAGATAAAGTAATCGAACTTTGTTTCTTGCTGAACCAAGATACTAATCTAGAACCCATAAAAAATGCTCCACCACTTGTGCTCTTTCTATCATCCACGCTTCTGGCCAAATCTGCATCTGTATAAGCATGTAGAGTGAGATCTATATCTCTAGGATACCATAAGCCATAGTTTTGAGTTCCTTGAAGATACTTGAAAATTCTCTTCACTGCCTGAAGATGAGTTTCCTTTGGATTTGCCTGAAATCTTCCAACTATTCCCACTGCATGCATGATTTCTGGTCGGGTACCTGTCAAATAAAGTAGACTTCCAATCATAGATCTATAGGTTGGTTGATGTACTGCTGCTGATTCATCATTTTCACTGAGACTACATCCTATAACCATAGGGGTACATACTGGTTTTGAATCTTCCATGCCATACTTCTTTAGAATTTGCTTGAGGTACTTGGTTTGACACAAGAAGATACCGCCTTCATTTTGTTGGATTTGCAATCGAAGAAAATATGTCAGTTCTCCAAGCAAAGACATTTCGAATTCTTTCTGCATCACCAAGGAAAAGCTTTGACTCATAGCTTCTTCATTGCTGCCAAAGATAATATCATATACATACACAACAAGTATTAGAAATTTGTCATTTTCAATTTTTATATAAAGATTGCTATCTGCTGATCCTTTTGAGAATCCTTATTGATGAAGATATTTGTCCAAACGATAGTACCAAGCCCTTGGAGCTTGTTTAAGACCATAGAGAGCCTTTTTTAGTCTGCATACAAGATTTGGATCATTCCCAAGAATGAAACCATCTGGTTGCTCAATGTATACTTCTTCTTCTAAGTCTCCATTCAGAAAGGTGGATTTCACATCCATTTGAAATGATTTGAACTTTTGAAAGCTTGAGAGAGCAAGGAACATTCGGATGGCCTCAAGTCTAGCAACAGGAGCAAAATTTTCTTCAAAGTCTATTCCTTCTTGTTGAGCATATCCTTTACACACAAGTTTGGCCTTGTTTTTGATTACTTCTCCATTTTCATTCAACTTATTTTTAAAGATCCATTTTGTCTCTATGACATTCTTATCTTTTGGTCTAGGAACCAACTCTCAAGTGTTGTTCTTTTCGATTTGCTCAAGTTCTTAATCCATTGCCTTGACCCAGCATTCATCTTTGCATGCCTCTTTTACATTTTGTGGCTCAGTGGAGGAGAGCAATGCCAAATAGCTTGAGGCTTCTGCAATTGTTCTTCTTGTTTGTACACCTACCTCTTTCTGCCCCAGAATCTGAGATTTTGGATGATTCTTCTGTACATACCTGGATGGAGTCTTCTCTTCTATCCTTATCTATTCCTTTGGTGCCTCTTGAGGTTCTTCTTCATCATTAGTCTGATTTGGAGGCTAGTCTTCATCTTCTTCGATATTTTCATAATTTACTTGCCTAGGAATGTTTCCTTTTTCATCAACCACAACATCAATGCTGTCAAAAAATTCTTCCAAGTATTTTATTGTAACATATATATGCTTTGCTGTGGGGAGAATAACCAAGAAGAATGTCTTCAACTGCTCTAGGTTCAAACTTCCCAAGATGTTCATCATTATTCTTAATATAGCATTTGCTTCCAAAAATTTTGAAATGTTTTACCGAAGGAGTCTCACCATACCAAAGCTCATGAGGAGTTTGAGTGCTATTTACCCGAACATTTGTTTTGTTGAGAATAACCACCGCAGCAAAAGCCGCTTCACCCCAGAAGGTTGCGAGAGTTCCAGATTCATCAAGCATAGCACGATCCATTTGTTGAACCGTTCTGTTCATTCTTTCCACTACTCCATTTTGCTGAGGAGTCCTAGCTGTAGAGAATTCCCTTCTTATTCCATGTTTTTCAAAAAAATCGAAAAATTCATTTGAGGTAAACTCCCCACCTCTATTAGACCTGAGGCATTTAATTTTGTGATCTGATTCGTTTTCAACCAATGCTTTGAAAGATTTGAATTTTTTGAATGCTTCATATTTGTGCTTCATAAGTCCTATCCAAACCATCCTGGAGAAGTCATTAATGAATAATATAAAGTATTCTTCTCCTCGAGGTGACCTTTTCCTAGATGGACCATATACATCTATATGAACTAGTTCAAGAGGCCTGCTAGTCGATCCTTCCTTCTTAGGGAAGTTAGTTCTGGTTTGCTTACCAAACTGACATGATTTGCATATTGTGTTGTCTGGAATTTTGATATCTGGAAGACCACGAACTGCCTGGTATTTGCATGCTTTCCTTATTTGTGAAAAGCTTAGATGCCCCAACCTCCGGTGCCATAACCAATGTTCATCATCCTTGCTCAAATAACATTGTTGTTGTCCTTCTTCAAATATGTATAAATTATTTGGAGTTATTTTGCCTTTGATCATTGTTTCTCCTGTATCAAGATCACGAACAGTACATCCATTTGATTGAAATATTACGTCGGTTCCTTGATCGCACATCTGACTAAAACTTAGAATATTATGCTTCAAGCCATCAACATATAAAACATTTCTAGCTTTGACCTTTTCCTTCAATTGAGCAGTGCCTTTTCCTTTTATGACTGTAGGGGTATCATTTCCAAAAGAGATTTTCTTTCCCTTTTCTAAAAAACTATATGATTCAAGTTTTTCTTTATCACCTTTCATATGCTTCGAACATCCACTGTTGATGTACCATTGATTTTCCTGTCCTTCTGCATAAAAGGCTATCCCACATCTTTCAGGTTGTGGTTCCTTTATTATCCATGTTCTGGTGCTTGAGTCTTTTTACTTTGTTTGTCGAAACCTGCTCCTGCATTCAGAATCTTCATGACCGAAGTTATTACAAATAGAACATTCAATTTCATTTTCAAGAGCTGAAAAGTTGTTATAGGTTCTTTTCGTAATCCCAGTCATACTTCTTTGTTTTTGAGCTTCTCTAGTCATGATTGTCTTATAAGAAACACATTGAGCTACTTTGTGGCCAAAGTTATGGCAAGAAAAGCATTGTCCATTGAAAAAAATTCTGCGGTTATCAAATCTACTAGCCATATGGTTGTAGTTTTTATTGTCATCCATTCTTGAGGCAAATTGAGAAGAACTTACCTGTGGCTGATTGTAGCTTTTGTTCACCCTTAAAGAGGATTGCCCTTGATTTACCTGGTGGTCTTTGTTTATTCTTGATGGAATTCATCCCTGTTTTACTTGGTGATCTCCATTTGGCTTTTGTTCATATCTCCTTGCTGCATTGAGATAACTCTTTGAGGTGGATGCTTGAGATGCTTCTCCATTATACCCCAGACCTGTCTTGATTAGTGGAGAGCGTTGTACATTGATGATCTCATCTAGAGTTTCAGATCCTTTAAGAAATTTAAGATTAAGAGCCTTTGTTTTCTCAATTTCTTTTCGAAGCCCAACAATTTCACATTCTAACTTTTCAAGAGATTGTTCCTTTTCATCAAGTTGGATTTGCAAGGTGTCAATGATCATATTCTTTTCTTCTAAGCATGTATTGAGTCTAGAAATCTCTTCATAAAAGATATCCACATCTATAGCATCCATGTAATCATCATCTTCAAAAGCCATTAAAAGTTTATAGTCATTACCTCGCTCATCTTCATCGCTATTTGATAGTCCATCACTGTCTTCATGAGTGTAATAGCTTTTCTTATTTGCATTCTGTTTCTTGTTCCATCTAATAGGTTCCTTTCCCTTGTCAATCTTATCCTTATGAGGACATTTGGCAGCATAATGCCCTACTCTTCCACAAGAAAAGCATTTGAAAGGTAACTTACCTCTGAACCTTCCAGTACCCCGTTGAAGATTTCTGACAAAATTTGATTCTTCTTCTTCTTCTGACACGTGTCCTGACTCATAGTACTCTCCTTTGCCTGAAGCCTTGAAGGCAACTTCTCTCCTGTCTGATGGACCTCCTTTCCTCATTTCATAAGCAGTTAGAATTCCATGCAGCTGTGACATTTTAAGGTTTTGTAGATTCTCTTTTTCTTCTATAGCAGAAACTTTAGATTCAAACCTAGGAGACAAGGATATTAGAACTTTTTCAAACGCAATAGCCTCTTTTATTTCTTCACCCAAAATTTTCATACAATTAACAATCTCATCTACACGAAGAAAATAGTTAGCCACACTTTCATCATTATACATCCTGAGATTTTCATACTGGATCCTGAGGGTTTGAAGTTTTGCTCGTTTTACCTGATCATCTCCTTCATAGCTCAGAACAATCTTGTCCCATATCTCTTTTGTGGATTTAAACTGCATTACCTTGACAAATTCTGATTGAGATAGGCATCCTAATAGAGTATTGACCGCCTTTGCATTTGTTTCATATTTCTTCTTCTCAGCCGGATCTGTAGAAGTTGCTGACGGAAAAGTATACCTTGTATCTATGATATCCCAGACTTCTGTACCAAGAGATTGAAGATAGGCAATAACTCTTACCTTCCAATAAACGAACTTTGTCCCATCAAAAATCAGTGGCTTGATTGATGCTTCCTTCTCGTAGTTGCTCATGATGAAAGATCTTTCTTCAAGCGATCAAGATTCTTCTGAAGAACTTGGTTTTGATTCCAATTGTTGGAAATAATACTGAGAGGGGGGGTGAATCAGTATTATCAAGACAAATAACCCTTTTTCAAAATCAAATGATATACGCTACTTCATCTAATTAAACCCGCGTATATACGCAATTATGCAGAAGGAAACCCGCGTATACAATGCAAACTTTTAATTTACTTTATCTTTCTGATGTTGATTGTTAATCCGTGTTTCAAAATCAAATAACCAGTAACCAGAAATAGTAAAATAGAGTAGAAAGACAATCCCACACAAGAACACAAGATATAAGGTGGAAACCCAATGTGGGTGAAAACCACCTGCTGCAATTCGTCTCTATCTTTCTTTAATTAGAAACTTATTTTACAATGTACTGGTGCAGCCCTTTACCAGTACGTAGGCTACAACCTGCAGAGAGCTACAACTCTCTCTCATTCTCCAGGCTTCTCCTGGAAGGGAGCTACTACCCTTGCACTAGCCAAGATACTAGTGCGCAGGTGCTGGCCTACAGAAGGCTACAACCTTCTCTTTCTTCCAGGGACCACGTTTCATAAATTTTCAGACTCGATCCATGAAAATCGATCAATCATCAAGATTTTTGCTTCAACCAAACTCCTTTCCACCGAACCAAACTGATTCACAATAAACACTTCTCTGATAGCTGTACCCAGAACACAGTAACAGTAACCAAATACCAGATTCTGAACCCAGAACACTGCAGCAACAACCAGAGGCAGCTAGATCACAATAAAATACATATACGCTACTTACACAACCTGAAACCTGCGTGTATACACTCCTGTATTTGGAGCAACCTGCGTATACGCAGTTTCCCTTTGCTGAACCTGCGTGTATACGCACTTGCTCTTCACTGAACCTGCGTACAAATCTAAAAAGGATAATATGCTCTTTCAAACAATTAAACACAAGTTAACCCAGATTATCAGATTTATAGATCAAGCGTGCGCCTTACAGATCAGATCAAGATCATACAGATATACTATCATTCAAGCCTTAAAGATTATCACCCATCAATAGATCTTATCCTTCTTTATGTGCTTAGGTTCTTCCTTTATTCAGATCCAGATCTGCACATAACCCCAATCACAAAATGTTTCAGATCTAGCACCCATTAGATATTCAATTGATTCCAAAGATACCTTGCCAAATGATCTCCTTCCTCCTTTTATAGTCTTAGGCCTTTCTCAATACCATGGTCCAAAACCATAGTAACACAATACCACGGGCTCAATACTTGGGATCAACACGTCTGACGAGATACCATGGTCCAAAACCATAGGTTCAATTACCAAGGACTAACTGCCATGGACCAAGGGCAAGTTTTCCAACATATACGCGCTTTCTTTTACATGAAAGTGCATGTATACGCATACGTGCCTTCAAAACATCCAACCTGCGTGTATACGCGACTTTGTCTAGCTGCACCTGCGTATATGATTTTTCCTTCATTCTGAAAACCTGAATTGAGATCTGTCACCAGATAGGGTTGCCATCAAGGACAAGACCTGTGCCATAGCTCCAAACCTATGCCATAATGCCAACAGAGCAGGATCTCTAGATAGATGATCATATTTTTTTTATTAGGCATGATGATGGGCATAAGCCCTAATTTTGTTGGACATTTTGTCTCGATTTTGTATATTATTTTGGACACAAAACTCTATCTATGTATAGACGGTTTATTGTGATGATCATATATATACATATGATACTTCGATTATTTTTGATGTTTTTTAATGTGATGAATGATTTATATGCAAATCTAATGCTTGATTAGCAATAGAATTTTCTAATGAATTTTCTGATAGTGTAATATGAACAAATGTGATATAAACAAATGATTTTTGTAATAAACGTGCTCTTAGAAATTAGTGATATAAATAAGGATCTCCCACGTGATAAATGTTATTCAGTTGAGATACCACCAGTTGTGAATCGAAATAAACTACTAATGAATAATATCAAGAGATATTTCCTCAGATAGTAAATTAATAACAACAATATATTCGACGATATTATTTCAAGTGAGACCAATACATATGCATCTTGAAACCATCAATTGGCTAGATGGATAATAAATCACCCAAGCTATGGAAGCAAGGTTCCATGTGTGTCTACTGGCACCATCGACGAACCCTAGATATATCAAATCACCCATCAATACCTGCCAAAGTAGATCAAAAATATCGACATCACTAAAAACCGATAGATAGCTATGCACAAAATTACAATATATACAATCAAGCAAATGCTAGGTCGAAGCCTAAGAAAAGTACTTCTTAAGATAGAGCCCATTTCTGGGCTTTGCCAACTTGTTTCCCTCGAAATCAATCAACTCATAAGCTCCATTTTTCAAAACTTTTTTGATAATGAAGGGACTGTACCACATAGATTTAAACTTGCCTACCCCCAAAGCATCTTTGCCTTGGTCGTAGACCAGGACAAGGCCACCTTTAGAAAAAATTCTAGGACGGACAACTTTATCGTATTGAGTTTTTACCATCTTCTTATGAGCTTCATTGATTATGGCTACATCTCGACGCTACTCATCGAGATGTTCCAAATGAACGAGGTATTCTTCGAGACTAGAAGTATCGGGAAGAAGTTCAACAGCTAGTTTAACGAAAGGAATTTCACATTCCATAGGAAAAATGGATTCCAACCCATAAACTAGTTGAAAGGGAGTAAAACCAGTGGCAGTCTTAACTGACATTCGGTACGCCCAAAGTGCCAGATATAACATAATGTGCCAATTGGATCTATCTTTGTTAATTGTCCTTTGCAAGATGATTTTTAGGGATTTGTTCATGGCTTCAACTTGCCCATTGGCCTAAGGATAATACAGAGATGAATGCTCCTACCGGAAACCCAACTTAAGAGCCAATTCAGACATCATTTGATTTTGGAAATGACTACCATGGTCATGACAATCTCTTTAGGAATATCGAACCTAGAAATAACTTTATTGAAGAGAAACAAGGTTGTTGTTTTACCATCATTCTTGAAAGTAGGCATAGACGCAACCCACTTAGTAAAGTAGTCTACGACTACAATGATATACTTGTGATTTCCTACCGAAGGTAGTCTATTATAAGTAGTAAAATCAATGCCCCACTTCGTGACAAGGCTGACGGTGATCACAGGTAAAAGCAGAGTTGGATGTGCGCACATTTCCAAGTATAAACCTGATAGGGATGGCATCTCTTGACCGCTTCAATACAATATTTGAAGATCGACAGCAAAAATTATCCCACACGCAAAAAAAATTGGGTTGTTGCAAGCCCAGATAGACGACCACCACAAGCTCCACTGTGGCAATCATTAAGCACAGATTCAACTTCTTCTAAGTTTAAACAACATCTAAGGATTGAATCAATCCCGCAACAATATAAAGTTTCACCTATAATAATAAAGCTTTTAGCGAGATGACGTAATTTTATACGTTCATCTTTGGAAAAAGAGAGCAGAAACTTCGAAGTCTAGAGATATATAATAATATCCCCATACCAAGGATCTTGCAAGGAAATAAGAAATGGATGTTCATTAGGAAAATTTTCCTCATAAAAGATTTCTTCCTCACAAGGAAACTATGAGATCCACTCTGCAAATACTAAATATTTCTTAGATTTAGTCGACATGAATTGGAGGTCGAATTCTTGTAAAATGAAAATCCGTTTATTATATTTTCCCCCAATCACTTCCCTGCTGAGAACAAACTGAAATGGATTGACGACTGCTAAGACAATTTTTTTTTGAAGTGGAATATAATGTCTAAGTCACTAGACATCATGGACAACTGCCAAAGCTAATTTCTCAATGGGAGAATAGCACAATTTAGGACCTATTAGGCCTCAGATCAGATAATAGATTACGTGCTCACATAAGGCATCATCCTCCTGAACCATAACCATACCAATAGTTGATTCTACTATAGTGATATATAAAATGAAGTCTCTATTATAATCAGGTGGACTCAATAAAGGAGTAGAGGTTAATGTTTTTTTAAAGCATTAAAGGAGCATTGCGTGAAATCATCCCATAGAAATGGGACCCCTTTCTTAAGCAATCTCATGAATCCTTTTGTGATCTTGGCATAATTGGCTATAAATCTCCTCAAGAAATTTGCTTTTCCTCGGAGACTCTAAAGTTGACGTATAGAGGATGGGGGAGGAAATTGAAGTATTGCCTCAACCTTGAAGGGATCTACATGAATCCCCTCAGTCGACATGATGAATCCCAACAACCGACTGGATGTGATGGCGAAAACACACTTATTTAGATTCAACTGGATTTTATAAAAATGACATCGTTCAAAAATCAATCGAAGATGTTTAGGATGATCTATTCTCTTTTGAGAACAAGCAGCTAAATCATCCAAATAAGCTTTGATAATGTGCTTGATATTGTGAAAAGCATATGACATGGTCCACTGAAAAGTAGATCCAACATTTTTAAGGCCAAAAGGCATCTATTTATATGAAAATGTACCCCAAGGGAAAATAAAAGTTATCTTATGTTGATCTTTTAGATGGATAGTAATTTGATTATAACCAGAAAATATGTCCTTAAACGAGAAAATTTCATTACCCACACATTCATCGATAATCTGATCAATAAAGGGCGTGGGGTAATTATCCTTAAGACAAGCCTTATTTAGGTCCCTAAATTCAATGCATACACCGATCATTCCATGTTTTTTTTCTATGGGGACTGGATTAGGGACCTACTTAGTTAAAGGAACAGGGTATATGAAACCCGCCTTAAGCAACCTCAACCTCAGCCTTGATAGTTGCTACTTTTTTAGGGTTTATCGATCAAAGTTTCTGATGAATAGGTTTTGCATTTTCATACGTCTTGATCTGATGCTGGACTATACATGGATCTATCCTAGGCATTTCCTCATAAGACCAAGCAAACACATCTCGAAACTTTTTAAAGAGATCAATATAAGTTTGAATTTCTTCAGGGGAATAATCAGCTCCAATGAAGACATTTTCAATAATGTTGGGATTCATAGAGATGTTCATTAGTACAATTTATGAAATAACAGACATGTTACCTTCGGAAGAAAACTATGCTGGAGCCAAAAGATTTAAAACTACATGGACATCACTAGTAGATGAAGAACTGGACAAATTTGATTCTACTTCTTACAAATGAGGGAGAAAATATGACTGATGATGAAAATTATTCCATGGTCTTTCAACTTGTGTCATTGCTTCTAGAATTGCTTATTCAGATGGAAATATAGTATCTAAGCAATCCAGAGCAGAAGTGGAATCTAAATTCCAAGCCGAAGCCACATCCCAATCCAACTCCTCTGGTGAAAAAGGAGTAGGATCGGAGTCTGCAGTGTTGACAATAGACTGATAAGAAAATTTCAGCTGTAGACATAGGACATTCCATTCCACCAACCCACCCCTCATCTAATGTGGTGGTAGAAGAGGGTAAGGGCCAAGGATCCTAAAAATAATTAGTTCTAAATAAATATCTTCGAGAAGGTGCCTTGGAAGATGAAATGACATTAATTCTATCTATAGGAGCAGGGAGATCAAAGGTACGCATCAAGGAAGAGTACATTCCAACTCCTAAATTCTCTATAGACTTCTTGGGATTTTTCACTAACAGAACAATAGATTTGGAAGAAGCATGGGCTTCACCTAGAGAATAATCCATCTGATCAATCGTTACAATTCTCCCTTCATGAGGAAAACAAAGGATACAGAATAAGGATGATACAATAACATCCATCTCGTAAATCCAATTTCTACCTAAAAGGAGATTGTAATCTAGATTTTCATCCACTATCTCTACTTCAATATTTACAACCTTACCCCCAACACAGACAGGAAAGGCTGGAATAATCCCATGGGGTCTATGAGAATGACCATCAAATGATGTTAATAGAGTAGGTGAAGGAACAGCCTGAGGTGATCCAATAGCCTTCCAACATGATATGGACATGACACATGTGGAAGCTTCCTCATCAACTAGAGTTTGAAAGAAATTGGTCTTTTGATATGTTGACTTGATTTGAAAATCCATATGGTGCGAGAGTCTCTTCTTGATTTTTGAGATATAGAATGTAAGCACACGAGAGTTTTTTGGATCAACTGCTCCAATCGCAGTGATAAATGCACCCCTTTGTGCTGGGCACAACTGGAGTACCTCTAACGATGACATAGCACAAGCAATTTGCGTCAGGTCTTCTATAATAGAGTAGTTCTAGGCTACTTTAGAATTATGGTTAATGGTTGAGCATTTTGCGGAGCCTTTCGGCATCCAAGGTATAGACTCAACTATGGGCCTCTCAATATGGAGTGGCTCTGAAACATTAGGAGTAGACTTAGCCTTGGACGATTCTTATTCACCATAATCATGTGACCGTGTAGCAACGTCAATATGTGAACTCATCATGTAAACATTTGATGTATTTTCCCCTTCCTAGTTGCCCCCAATGGGGGTACCAGTACTAGAATTCGCGTGAGCAAGCAACTACTATCCTTGGGGAAAAGGGTTAGTTAGCATATCCTAGGAGCTAGAAGGCCCTTGCTAAACCAACAAGCATTGAGAATCTTGAATCTTAGGGCAAAGGTGAGTCAAATTATCTCCATTGCATAACTTGCATGGAAACTTTACTTTCTTCTTAGACTCTTTTTTACCCCCTCCAGCATCATTGCTGGGTTTGTTTGCATTACCCTTCCCATCCTGATTCTTTTTCCTACCTCGTACTTTCTTCTTCCCATCAGATTTTTGATTTCCTTTGGGTTTAGATGTTTGAATGACATTTATAGATGAAGTTTAAGAAGGCATAGGCAATAATGACAATGCCTACATAGAAAAAGTGGTTTGTAAAGACAACTGATGCATTTGATTTAGCAGGTTGGCCATGTTACTGTCAATTGATCCGACTAGCCCATCGGCATGGGGACCTGGCTTCAGCTTGGCTAAATCAACCTTGGACCTAGGAGCATCAGGAAAGTTTTTCTTAATAACCCCAAATTGAGAATATATAAGTTCTAGCTACTCGACTCCAAAAATAGCTCGTTCTTTGGTGAACACACCAGAGAGCGATACATCCTTAGAGATCTCGGGTTGTAAAGATTTAAGAAATCATTCAAGAAGGAGTTCTTGTGGAATATTGGATATAATGAGCCTCTTCCTTCTCCTCCATTCCTAGATATGATCTGAAATGTGGGTTGCCTGGTCCTGGTGGAAATTAGCTAATATCTCAGTTCCAACATCATAACAAATGAGCAACTAAAAATGGTTCAAAAATATTGTAGCCAAATCATCGAATGAAGCGAAGGTTCCCCCAGGGAGTTCAATGTACCACTTAGCCACATTTCCAGTTAGGGTACGTTGGAATAATCTCAACCTAATTGAATCATCTATCAAGGATTTTGACGAACATCATAGTGGAATGTGATTATATGGTCACCCGGATCTTCACCAGTCTTCCCTTCAAATTTGGGTATATTCGACGGAAGTTTGGTTGGAACCAGTGGCCAAGCCAGGTTATATCTGATCATATCATTAGTCAATTTGGATAGATCTAGCAAGTTTAACGTTGCTAGGAAATGTAAGCATGGAGGAGCTTGAGGATTCCACCCAGTCTGGGTGAAATTCCCAACATTCTAAAAAGAATACCTTGGATTTGTGAAGGCACCAGATTGCCTGAAGTAATTCGTAGAAAAACCTGAACCATAAGGAGATCCTTATGGCTCAGAAAAAATTAGAGTTTGTCCAACTCCTGCTGAGCAATTTCCATATCTAGTGAAATTTTCCCCTAGAGAGGTGTTGAATGGAGCAGATAGCCCTTGGTAAGGGATCCATGCATGAGCATAGGGAGAAAAACTCTAGAATGAACTCATGGAGGAATACAAATATTCCCTTGTTGGCCAAAAGAGAATTGATTCCCGGCTCCAAGTCCACTAACAGTAGGGTTTGCCCATCCTTGGAAAGGATTATACCTTTGACCTGTGGAGGGAAAAGCTATTGATCCTAAAGATGCGTTAGAATGTGGTATATGGCCACTCCCAAAAGGGAAACCATGAAAATAAGCTGACCCACTTGCCATGGAGGTCATATACGTGGAGGAAGTTGATGGAAAACTTAACAGAACTGAAGGAATAGCATTGGTTGACATTCCGAAGGGGATAAAACCAGTGCCAGAGGTGAAATCTTGGGTGCCCCCACTTGAAGATGGAATGGAGGTAGAGCCAAATACTGCAGTGCTAGGAGTAATGGAAGGTATGGAAATCATACCTCCTCCTTGTACTAATAAATGAGTTTGCATACTAGTAGCACTCATGGTGGAAACCATGCTCCCAACAGTGGCCATCGAAGGAAAAGATCGAAATATACCAAGGCTCAAAGGCCTGCGGGTCAGAGTTCCAACATATAATAAAATGTCCAGATGATCGGGAGGAAGAGGAGAATTAGGAGTCAAAGGAGACTCAGGAATCTCTTCAACCTCTATAACATCTTCCAACTAGAATAGGAATCTAGAAAGGACTAGAGTTTTCCTCTCCAACTCTCTACTTATACCGTCTATTTCGTGAATCAATGACTTCAACTAGAGGATCAATCTCCATTGTGTCTGCTTCCACTGGTTGGAAATCATTGGCCTAATTTCTCCTATGCCTTCTAGAAGAAGGTTTAACACTCATAAGTGAAAGCCCACGAAGCCTCCTAGACTGACGAACTGGTCGATCAACCACTTTTCATTATATTTAAGAGAAATAATTAAATAATAAATTTTTTTATAAAGCTTGGCCAACTATGAGCAAAGAGAACTCTCTAAAAATGTCCCTAAAGATACAGTAAATCAAACTACTTCCAAGTATTTCCACTCCGAGTGATGACGACAGGACACCAAAATATAAGAAAGAAAAAATGAAGGACCTTCCCAAAATAGTCTAGGATAATGATGGCCCAAGCCTACTAGCGAAGGTAATAGAAACAATTACACTAACCTCTAGACAAAATCCTTTGTTGGTGCAAGCACCCAAGCTTCGCAAGGGTACCCTCTAAAAGTACTGATGAATGTGATGCAACGTCTGCCTTAGGTGCCACAGGATTCGCCTCCATAGCCACCTATGTGATCCCTAGGAATAGAAGCTATAGGCACCAGTTTATGTCAAAATTTGGGCGGAACAGTCTTAGGGTGGGATCCAACAAGTAGGAGAGGGGGTATCTCTCTTCCTTGTCTTCACTCTCCCTCGTGTTTGACTCCCAGTCATCGAGCTTTCCAGGTATTTCTAACGACACTAGATTTCACTCATTATTCAACCTCTATGTTTGATAGTTTGAGTGGCCTATAGGTTTTAACCCCGTATAGAAATTACCTGCATACAAATTCTAAAACACAGAAAATAAACAATGCGAGAGCATAACACATAAAACACATATACATAGAGATTTTCCCCTGGATCCCAAAACTGGGACTACCAACTTGATTTTTCATTATGTTCCTTTCAATGTTACAATACACATTTATACATGTCGAAGCATCCAGTACCATGGACCGAAAAACCATCACATCCAAAACCATGGACCGAAAACCATCACATCCAAAACCATGTGCAAAAATCATGCACAAAACCATAGGAGGGTCCGCCCAACCTAACATAGGGTCCAAAACCAAAATTTTCCAGGGCGTTGCCCCAGACCCCATAAAGTGGGGTTACGGGTACCCGTCAAGCCCCCTATGATCCCCCCCTTCCCCTCTCACTACACTGCGTGGGCTAGTCGTGGAAAGAATATAACACAACCCAACATTCTCCCACTTGTTGTTTTCTTTCCACAGGGGGCCACAAGAGAGTTAGTCATTTTTCCAGCCTTGAAACACCCATTGTCTCTCTACACCAAGAGAACTTCTCAGAGCTCACAGATTTTGTCAACGCATCTGTAGTATTCTTGAAAGTGTCCACCTTTACTGGCAACACCTTTTTGTCTTCTATCATATCCCTCACAAAGTGATACTGAACATCAATGTGATTTGTCTTTGAATTATATGCGGGGTTCTTTGCCAAGAAAATTGCACTTTGGCTATCACAGTATATCCTTATAGCTCCCTGTACTAACTCCATACTTGAACACAATCTCTGCAACCAAACTGCTTCCTTGCTTGCATGAGTGGCTACCATGTATTATGCCTCTATAGTTGATAGTGCCACTACATATTGTTTCTTACTCATCCAACTGACTGCACCTCCAAATAGGTTAAACACATACCCACTTGTAGATCTTCTCTGATCCAGATCTCTAGCCCAATCTGCATCAACAAAGCCACGAATATCCAACACTCTACCCAATCGTGGTCTTCCTTGGTAGCACAAACCATAATCACTAGTGCCACGCAAATACCTGAAAACCCACTTCACTGCTGTCTAGTGCTCCTTCCCTGGTTTTGACATAAACCTGCTCAATACTCCCACTGCATGTACAATGTCTGGTCTAGTATAGACCATTGCATACATCGGTCTATCGACTGCACTTGCATATGGAACACGAGACATGTCCTCTTCCTCTTCTTGTGTCTTAGAACACTATTCAGCATATAACCTCACACCTACAGGAATGGGAAACTTCACCAATTTACTATCCTACATACTAAACCTCTGAAGTGTTGTCTCGACATACTTCCTCTAGTTTAACCAAAGCTTCCTTTTTGCCTGATCTCTTTTAATTTCCATGCCTAAAATATAGTTTTAGCACCAAGATATTTCATGTCTAATTTGGAGGACAATTGGATCTTCAAATCTTGGATAATTTCTTTGTCATTTCTAACCGGCAACATATCATACACATACAAGACTATATAAATAACATGGTCACCAATTAATTTAAAATACACACAGTGATCTACTTTGCTTCTAGTGAAGCCAAGTCCCCGTATAAATGTATCAAATTTTTGATACCACATCCTTGGTGACCGTTTTAACCCATACAAAGACTTCTTTAACTTGCATACCAGTTCTTTCTTACCCTTCACCGCAAAACCTTCAAGTTGCGTCATGTAGATTTCCTCTTCCAAATCCCCGTGAAGAAATGCTATCTTCACACCCATATGTTCTACCTCAAAATCAAAAGTAGCAGCAACAGATAAAATTAATCTAATAGAAGTTACCTTGGCAAGAGGAGAAAAAATATCACCAAAATCAATTCCTAGCACCTAGGAATAACCTTTTGCTACCAACCGAGCTTTGTATTTCTCCACTTTTCCTTCTGAATTTGTCTTCTTTTTGAAAACCCATTTTCTACCAATGGTTTTCCTTCTAGCTGGAAACTCCACCATATCCCAAGCCTCATTTTTTTGCAAAGACGCCATTTCATCAACCATGGCCTCTTTCCAGAGCTTGCCATCCTCTAACTCTACTGCTTCCTTCATAGTTATGGGATCATCGTCAGTGATAGGTAAAGAAAAATTTGAACAGAAAGAAGATGGCATATACCTTTCTGGCTGCCTTCTTTCCTGAACTGATCTTCTCACACCTGGAGTTTGTGGCTCTTCATCTTCTGATTCCTTCTCTGCTGTAGAGTCTGATTCTTCCTCCTTTAGCTCAAACTCTATCTTCTTAGGTTCCTTTGGTTGGACTTCATGTTTAATAACATCTTTCACCTCTCTAAACACCACATCTCAGTTGTACACAACCTTCCTTGTTGCTGGGTTCCAAAGCTTATAACCCTTTAAACCATCCTTATACCGAATAAAGATGCACTTTTCAGATTTACTATCCAACTTGGTTCATTTCTCCTTTTGAACATGTACATATGCATCACATCCAAATACCCTCAGATGTGAAAGAGAGGGTTTCTTACCAATCCATACCTCTTGTGGAGTCTTATCCTCCAACACTGATGAAGGTGATCTGTTGACCAGGTAACATGCTGTCTCCACCGCATCTGCCCAAAATTCCTGTCCTAACCCGACACCACTCAGCATGCTTCTTTCCCTTTCCATCAATGTCTTGTTCATTCTTTTTGCAACTCCATTTTGCTGAGGTGTATATGGAGTAGTCTTCTATCGTGCTATACCACACTTCTTACAGAATTATTCAAATTTTTTGACCAGGTAACATGTTGTCTCTACCGCATTTGCCAAGAATTCCTATCCTAACCTGGCACCACTCAGCATGATTCTTGCCCTTTCCATCAACGTCCTGTTCATTATTTTTGCAACTCCATTTTGCTGAGGTGTATATGTAGTAGTCTTCTATCGTGCTATACCACACTTCTTACAAAATTATTCAAATTCCTTGCTGCAAAACTTTCCACCATTATCTGTTCTCAGCACCTTTATCTTCTTCTATATTTGATTTTCCATGAGAGCCTTAAATTCTTTAAACTTGTCAAAGGCTTTAGATTTTTTCTTAAGGAAATATATCCATGTATTCCTTGAGAAGTCATCTATAAATGAAACATAGTACACAGACTTACCTATTGATGGAACCTTCACAGGCCCAAACACATCACTGTGCACAAGTTCTAATATATGTTTCGCTCTCTTACTACCAGAGGGGAAACTCACCCGATTCTGCTTCCCATATACACAATTTTCACAGAAATAAAAATCTAGAGAGTTATTACTCATACCTTCTACCATACCTTTACCATGAATTATTCGAAGGCCCTTCTCTCCAATATGTCCAAGCCTATGATGCCACAACATGGTCTTCTCTCCATAGACCACTAGATTTTATGCTCCACTTTCAGGAACCACAGAACTGTTGCAGCCATCAATAATAGTGCTACCTTCCAACTTGTACAGAGTTCCAATTTGAATTCCCCGCATCAATACCAGTGCTCCCCGAACCATTTTGTAGGTATCCTTCTCGAACACTGTTTTTACACTTGCATCATCCAGCTTGCTTACAGAAATCAGATTTCTGGCAAATGCAAGAATATGCAGAACACTTGAAAGTGTTCTAACCCTTCCACCTTGCAACTTCAACTTTACTTTTCTGCAACCAATGATTTTAGCCTTCCTATCATCCCCTAAGAAGACATCACCACCATCGTATTTCTCATACTCACAAAACCACTCTCTATGGGGAGTGAAGTGAAAGGATGCACCTGAGTCAATCAACCATGCCTCATGATCTATATGTGTACTTGAAGAAGCCAAGTACACATCCCCACCTTCATTTAAGGTGTTTTTCACCTCTGTAGAAGGAGCATCATCAGATCCCTTTCCTTTATCAGGAGCTTTAGATTTACAGTCCCTTTTGTAGTACCCTTCCTTTCTGCATTTCCAACACACCACCATTACAGGTTTTCCTAGAGATTTAGATCTTCCTCTAGATTAGATCTCCCACTCGATGACTTATTTTTGTTTCTATTCTGGGACCATCCTCGTACAAACAAGGCCTCACCATTCTGGCTCTCCATATTTTTCATCTCATCTCCTCTGTCAACAAGGATGAGACTATTTCATCAAACTACAAGGTAGTTGCATTGCTACCTATTGCAATAACTAGACTATCCCACAAATTTGGTAGAGAACACAACAAACTGATGCACTTATCTTCATCTGAAATTTTAATATCAAAGATGCTAACTGAATTACCATAGTATTAAATGCGTTCAGATGTTCTGTCACCGAGTCTCGATCATTCATCCTCATGTTATATATTTTTTTTTTGTAGGAACAGTTATTCACGAGAGACTTAGATTGATACAAAGTCCCTAACTTGTACCATAAAGCCTTCACCGTAGCTTCCCCTGATACATTCAACAATACTGAATTTGAGACACACAATCGTATTGTGCTTTTTGCCTTCCAATCCAACTTCTTCCATTCTTCATCGGATATTCCCATTGGTTTAGTACCCAGATCTACCGTGATCCATTGATGTTTATCCAGCAACAGATCCTTCATCTTGAGTTTCCACAACTCAAAACTCTGACCATTAAATTTCTTGATCTCTATCTTTCCACTGCTCGCCATCTTCTTTCACCACCAGAATCGATCTCGTAGATCTCCCACTAAACAAGGTCTACCACAGGCTAGAGCGAAAACCCTCAGCAACAAAGGCATCCCCTTGAAGCCAAAACAACTCTGATACCAAATGTAGGTTTTAACCCCATACAAAATTACCTGCATACAAATTCTAAAACACAGAAAATAAATAATGAGAGAGCATAACACATAAAACACATATACACAGAGATTTTCCCTTGGATCCCAAAACCGGGACTACCAGCTTGATTTTTCATTATGTTCCTTTCATTGTTACGATGCATATTTATACATGCCGAAGCATCCCGTACAATGGATTGAAAAACCATCGCGTCCAAAACTCTGGACCGAAAACCATCACATCCAAAACCATGTGTGAAAATCATGCACAAAACCATGAGGATGCAAGATCATATGAATACTCATACGATAAGAAAATGTGCTTCTTTATAAGATCAATAAGCCAACTTGACAATGAAGAGGGCAAAAATTCAATAACAAATTTCCCTCAACACCAAGCAAAACAAATTGAAAAAGTTCACAATTGCTCCAAAACAAAAACAAAAGAAACCAAAAACCAAAAACTTGAAAATAAAAAGAAAGGAAAAAGCTATGTTTTTGTCTTTTTCTTTTAAAAACCCAAATAAATTTTTGAGGTCACAAAAAGACTACTAAATTTCAAAGATCAAGAAACAAGCACAAAGAGTCCATGAACTTTGCAAGTTATACAACTCATCAATAAAATGAAACTTGAAACAAGAAAGGACTACAAACTTGCACAAACTGATCTGAATAGCAGTAAAAAGACTTCAGCAAACCGACAAAATGTCAAGAAAGACTCTCAATATTGCCAAAGAGACACTCGAAAATCATGAAAAACAAAATAGGTCAACCAAAAGGGAAAACAAAGCAAAGAAATTTTAAATTTGGGTTATAAACGAAACTAAAACCAATTTCTTGATATGGAAATCTAGAACCACCAAGAACTTTTGATAGAATCCTTGAACCCAAGATGCAAACTGAAAGCTTACTCAAAAAGCAACCCTAAGCAAACTAGGCTTTTCACTGAGAAGGAGATTCGAAATTGAAAACTTGTAAGAGAATGGAGTTCTACTGACAGTGGATGACCAGAAAATAGCAAAATGCATGAGGCAACAAACTTAACTGGGCAAGATATTTTGAAAAATCAATTCAAAATTATGTATACGCGACTGTGTAAAGACACAAAGGCATGCAAATGCGTTTAAAACATAGGAAACTCGCGTATACACGAGTCTATTTGAGGAAACAAGCGTGTATATGCTACTATATCCCTAGAAAAACGCGTATAAAAAGCTCAATTAAGAAAATCAAGAAATCAAGGCCTGGTCCAAAATATCAGACTTGATGCCTGGGAAGCTAATAAGTCACTGGCACTGTAAAAACAATAAATAAAGAAAACAAACCTTTATCAATAACAAATAACCCAAACTAGGAAAAACAAGAATGTTTTCCCCAATGGAGTTTCTAATTCTGTTGCAGGTGGGAACACCCTAGGGTCTTGGGTTGAAAATGCTAACAGATCAGAGAGCATACAGTAGAAAGAAATGCGCAAACAAATAATCTAAATTCTTAAAATATTGAAGTAGGAAGGGGTGGTATTACCCAGAGGTCCTACATTCAAGGTCGATCCTGTAGGTTCCAAACCCTCTGCTCCTTTCGATGCCTTTATAACCTGTAACTTATCCAAGAAAAGCATATACAACAATAGTAATAGAAATCATGTTCATGATATATGTGTTAGATCATATAAGAAAATGAGTAATTGAGCATTAACATAATATTTATAAGAAAATCATAACATGGATTAATGCATAAACACAATAAATATTAGGAACATAACATCATTTCTTTATTGATGTAAGCTAAATGAAATGTTGAAAACTACAAATTGAGTCTTCCTCCAGCTCCAAGCAGAACCGTCCTCCAGATCCATCCTACCCAGGCCTCAACAATATTCCTCCATCGATATACACAAGGATGTCATAAGAGGTGTAGGAATTTACAAGGCGAGTTTCTCAGATAGAACACCAAAGGACACTGCTCACAAACATATCACAAATCAATACACCAATATTCTTGACATGGTTAAAACCATCAAAGAGGGAAATAGTCCACAACCTGATCCAATGCAACCACTTCAGGAAATTTATTAATGAAATAAAGAAAATTTACATAATCTTGTCTCATGAACAGTCACCTTACAAATTACCCTTCGTGCTCTTTAAATAGAGATCATGGACCAATCTAGTGTTAAGCCACAGATCAAGCGTCGGTAATACCAAGAAGAGAATGAAACGTCGGATCACTTCATGTCTAGAACATATCATGACTGCCAGATTATAGGTTACAAATGTACATAGTACAGAAACACGCTTTACCTAACTCTACACTATACCAAATTATACTTAACTATTTCCTATGTGTCAAGATATCCTAACATCCCCCCCTAAGAACAACTTGGGATAGGATTGAAGGATGTACAAATATGACACAATAGGAGAAGGAAAGAGGCATTAGAGCCTACCCCCCCCCTAGTGACAACTACCTGAACTCCAACCATAAATCGAATTTTAGTAAACTTCGCCTCTGTGAGAGCCTTTGTAAAGATGCCTGCAACTTGATCATCGTTTGAACAATATTGCACTTCAAGAACATGGTCATGAATGATCTTTCTAATGAAGTGCATGTGTAGTTCAATGTGTTTGCTGTGCTGATGTTGGATTGGATCTTTGCATAGTTGAACAACACTTTGATTATCACACCAAAGTGTAGTCGGATGCTGCTGCTAAAAACCAAACTCTGATAGGATCTGACAAAGCCACAGGGCTTCCTTACTAGATTCTACGTCACCATGATACTCTTATTCTGTTGAAGAAAGAGAAATGACACTTTGTTTCTTGCCAGCCCATGTAATAGGTCATGAACCAAGAATGAACACATAACCTGCAGTAGACTTTCGATCATTAGGGTCACTAGCCCAATCAGAATCAGTGAAACCAACTAATATCGGAGATGCTTCTACACTATAATGAATCCCAAATTGAACTGTACCTTGAATATAATGAAGTATTCTTTTAACTGCTTTCCAATGAATTTCATGTAAGTTTTGCATAAACTGAGCAATAAGGCCAACAACAAAGGAAAGGTCAGGACGAGTATGGATCAGATACAAAATTTTTCCTACAAGTTGACGGTATAAGGTAACATCAACTTTAGGGGAAGTAAAAGTGATTGAAAGTTTGGCTCCAAACTAAAAGGGAGAAGGGGTTGGCTTACAGTCTTACATGTGAAAATGGCATAGAATATCACAGACATACTTGGACTGGGAAAGGGAAATAACTTCCTTGGATTGCAAGACTTGAAGACCAAGAAAATAATGCAAGTGTCCTAAGTCTAACATTTCAAAATTATTTTTAAGGTTGTAATTCACATGGTTTATAAGGTTGGGATCACTACCAGTAAGGATAATATCATCAACATAAAGAAAAATAATGATAGAGACTTGCCCACTTTCTTGGTGTAGACAATATTGTCAGAATGACACCTAGAAAAGCCAGTTTCTAAAAGAAATCTATCAATTTTGGCATACCAAGCCCGAGGGGCTTGCTTGAGACCATAAAGGGATTTCTTAACCCGACACACAAGGTTGGACTCTGTTTGTATAAAGCCAGTGGGCTGTTCCATATAGATTTCTTCATGCAATTCCTCATGTAAGAAGGCAAATTTAACATCCATCTGATGGACTTCCCATTTGAAAGAGGCAACAAGGGAAGGAACAAGGCAGATAGAGTTGATTTTTGAAACAGGGGAGAAGGTTTCAGTATAGCCAATGCCTTCAACTTGTGAAAAATCCTTAGCAATAAGACAAGCTTTATGTTTATCAACTTTTCCATCTGGTTCATACTTGGTACTGTAAACCCATTTGCATCTAACAAGTTTTCGTCCCTTTGGAAGAGGAACAATATCCCATGTATCATTTTCCAATAATGAACGATATTCTTCATTCATAGCTGCATCCCAATCTAGATGGCCTGAAGCTTTTGCAAAGGTTCCAGGATCATAATTTGTTGAAGCTTGAGCCAGTAAAGAAGAGGCTCTATCGAACTGAGAACGTGTACGTCGTTGATCTGTAGGATCACCAAAAATAGCACCTGCTCCATCCCGAGTAGCATGGACCCATTTTGGAAGTTAAGGAGCTGAAGGAGGATCTTGAGAAGGTGGGAGAGGATTGTCATCCTCCCTATCATCATCTGAAGAAGAAAATTTTCAGAAGTAGAAGGGATAGAGAGAGGTGGCACATATACCAAAATAGGCTCGTAGGCCGATATATTTTTAGCAAACTTCACATCTTTTCTAATGATAACATTTTTGGACTTAAGTGGAATAATTCTATATCATTTGACATCTTCAGAATATCCAACAAAAGTACAGTTTTCAATCTTAGGTTTTGAAGCTTTATGTTTCTCATATGGAATATGGGCCCATACTTCACTTCCAAAAACACGAAAGTGACTTACATCTAGTTTAATTGAGCTCCATGCTTCTTTTGGAGTGAAATTATTTAAAACCTTAGTAGGAGTGTGATTTACTATGTAATTTGCACAGTTAATTACTTCTGCCCAAAAATTAAGACTAAGTCCTTTAGATTGAAGCATACAATTAGCCATTTCCTTTAAGGTGCGATTCTTCCTTTCAACTACACCATTTTGTTGTGGAGTATATGGAACAATATGTTGCATTTGAAATCCATTCTCAGTGAAAAAGTTGATGAATTTGTTGTTAACATATTCTTTGTCATTATCATATCTTAGCTTAAGAATTTGATGTCCAGATTGTTTTTCAACAAAGGCCTTAAAGGCCAAGAACATGTTAAATACTTCACTCTTGAGTTTTAAAAAGTATACCCAAGTGCGTATGGAGAGATCATCAATGAAAGTTAAGAAATACTTGTAGCTAGAGAATGAAACAACTGGAAGTGGACCACATAAATCACTATGCACAATCTATGAAGGGGCTTAAGTGTGCCAAGAGGCACGCTTTTCAAATTTATCCCGATGATGTTTTCCAAGTACACATTCGGAACAAACACCATCTCTACAAGATACCATTGGAAGTCCTGTCACCATATTTTATTTATGTAGATTTTGAAGGGAGTGATAATTTAAGTGACCGAATTGCTCATGCCAAAGTTTGCTCACTTCATCATTATGAGCAACAAATACCGAGGGAAGATTTGATGACCCAAATTTGTTAAACTTATACAACCTTGTAGAATCATCAATAATGCCAGTAGCTAAAATCTATCTAGGATCTCTTACGTCCTTAATTACAACATCATGAGGTGAAAATTCAAAGATTTTACCTTCACTTGAATGAGTTATTTGATATATAGATAGAAGGTTGCAGGATAAGGTTGGAACACATAATACATCATTAAATTTACCATTGTCTAGATGAACAGTTTCAGTCCCTACAACATTAAGAGATCTATCATCACCAACATATATATTTTTGGTGTTACATTCATTTAAAGAAGAAAACATGGCTTTGTTTTTTTCCATGTGATAAGAAGCTCCAAAATCAATGAGCCACTCATGAGAATGAGAAGAAGAAGATACTTTTAGTGCATAACCAGACCGTGATGCTTTCCAACCACATGCAGAAAGTGTTATTCCTAAAGATGAAGTTGGAGAGTGCTCCAAATGGATGTTATGCTTCTTCATTGCTGCTTCCAAGGCTTCCATCTTCTTAAATCATTTGGATTCTAAGTGGCCATCTCGATTACAAAAGTGGCAATGTCTATCAGTCTTCTTCCCTTTGTTTTTATTTTCCTTACCATTTTGTTGAAATGATTTTTCATTTTGAGATTGAAATTGCTTAGAAATCTTGTTTGGTTTAGGACCATTCTTTTTAGGATACTGCTTCTTAGGATTCTTTGAATTTGGTTACTGCTGGGTAGTTAAGGCTTTCTTAGAAGAGTTTCCAAGATTAAGATGACCAATAAGAGCTTTTCTTTTTCTCTTATTAAAGAATCACAAAAGACATCAAAAGTGGGGGACTTGTAGTCTTGTCCTTGAGAAATAAAGGCTTCTCTAATAGAATGGAAGGTGGAACAAACACAGAGTAGGTTGGTCCCAACTTAGTAAGAATGGAATAGATAAGGCTACCATCTTCTTTCTTAACCTTAAAACCTTCCAAGAGAAGTTTAAGGGTCTTGAACTTGGACAAAAAAAATTCAATGGAAGAAAAATTATTGGGGTCCAATGTAAGCAACTCATTTTCGAGTTGATGAGCTTTAATTTCATTTTTAATTCCAAAAACTTTATTGATATATTTCATTGCTTCATTAGGAGTATCAAGTTTTGCGATATGGAATCTAAGGTCTGGAGAAATATACATCCCTATCAACTCATGTGCTTGATCTTACCTATTTTCCTATTTGGCTTCCTTATCTTCATCTTGAGGTTTGGTTTCTTGGCCTGAGGCTATTATGTAAAGACCTTTACTTCTAAGTAAATCCACAATGTAGGACCACCATTGGAAGTAGTTGGTGCTGTTAAGAATAACTTGGCATGGAATTTCCATTTTAATAGAAACTAAAGCTGTAGATGCTTAAAATCCGTGTTCCAATCGAAAGATCTCAAAAAATTAGGTTGATTAAAAAAAAACTGCTCTGAAAACGGCTTTTGGATGAAGAAGTTGTGGCTTTTTGAAGAAAAGTTGTTGAAGATGTCAACAAAGAGTGTGAATGTGCATAAATGAATGATAATGTTATATTTAAAAAAAATCCTCCCCTTTCCAAACTTAATTTAATTAACTCACTTTATATATATATATATATATATATATATATGTGTGACTCACTTTTATAAATAAGTGAAAGTTACTTTTACAATGGTACTTTATGAGCTACCCACTAAATTGTAACTTAAATAAAAGATAAAGAGGCTTTAGAATTATAAGTGGCTCACTTTTTTATAATGGGTGAGAACACTTTTACATAGAGTAACTTTAAAACATAAGTTACATGTGTTTTTTGAAAAGATAAATCAACAAAAAGAAAGACTTGAATTCAAGACCTCTATTCTCATAAAGTAACTTTGGACCAAGTGAGCCAGTTTAAAAGGCTAGTAATTTTTGGAAAAGAGGAAGGGAGGGTTTGTTTTTTTTTTAGTCATTGAAGATTTGGGGTGCGTGCTTACTTGAAAAAGCTATTTTTTTGCCTACAAAATAAAAACCACAAAACCTAACAAGGACATACAGAAAAAAAACAAACCTTATGGCTTGAAGTTAGCTTTAGCTGAAAACTAAATATTTTCCCCAATGTTTTTGATTTTCTGATACCATGTGGGAATTTACAGGGTAAGTTCCTCAGACAGAACACCAAAGGACACCACTCACAAATAGATTAAAGATCAATACACCATTATTCTTGACGTGGTTAAAACCCTCAAAGAGGAAACAATCCATGACCTGAGCCAACACGACCACTTTAGGCAATTTATTAATAGAAGAAATAAAATTTGCATAAGCTTATCTCATGAACGGTCACCCTACAAATGACCCTCCATGCTCTTTAAATATAGATCATTGACCAATCAGGTTTTAAGCCATGGATCAAGTATCGATAATACTGAGGAGAGAATGAACCATCAAATCACTTCATATCTAAAACATATTGTGACTGTCAAATTGTAAGTTACAAATGTACATAATAAAGAAACACACTTTACCTAACTCTACACTAGACCAACTTATACTTAAGTATTTCCTATGTGTCGGAATATCCTAACAAGAGGGATCAAGGACATCTCAAAGAAGGAAACCAAGTATAACTTGGCAGTGAAGGGGGCACATGGATTTCTTCAGACTTGATCAGGGATATAATCAACTATAATATCAATATCTCATCTCTTCTCCCCTTAGGCCTTCCAATGGAGGTTTATTTATAGTTCTCCAAACTAGTTTTTTCAGTCGGGAGATAGTTGGGCCAAGAGCTATAGTAGGTGAATAACAGGTAAAACCCATAAACTCCACCTGGATTTAAGGAGATTATTTATTTTTTAGTGTTTTAACACATATACGTGGGTTGGGTATGTATTGAACCACGTGTACATGGTTTTTATACAGGGAAAAGTAGCGTATGGGAAGTAAAAAACTATTTTTTAGAATTTGGACGAAGTTTGGAAAGGAAGGGTTGCCCTAGGCCATAACCAGAGCATCAAATCTACCAAGGGTGGTAAATGGTGCTATAACAAGGACCACATGTAAGAAATTGACAGGTTAGACACCTTTCATGTTAGTTTATGGACACGCGGCTGTGATGCCCATGGAGTATATCATGCCTAACTTAAGGATTGTAGCCTTTATAGATATGGCAAAACCTGAGATAATGGAGGAAAGAATGTCGCAATTGATTGCTTTGGAGGAAGATATATTTATAGTGGGATTCCATCAGCAGGTACAGAAAGAAAGAGAAAAGGCCTGACATGACAAACATATTAAGAAAAAGAAGTTCCAAATAGGAGACCTTGTTCTCCTCTATGACAGTAAGTTTGTAAAATTTCCAGGAAAATTCAAGATGCATTGGTTGGGTCCATACATTATCAAGCATATTACTGATGGAGGTGCAGTTCAATTAAAAACTTTAAATGGAGAATTGATTTAGGGAAGAGTAAATGGCAACAGGTTGAAGCTGTACAGGGACAACCCTTCCCATATACCTTCGCTCTAAAGAAGAAAGGGGAAAAGTTTTAGTGCCACCTATAGTTGAAAATTTTCACTGTACTATAAACTACATTACAGAGAGAGTTTTGATGTAGGAAGTTACTTCACTACATCCTGGATTATGTTGAAGTTTGTAGGAGCCATGAAGTAAGAGGGGTCGTTTGTTACAATATGGGATGCGCCAAAGTTCGCCGGAAAAATATGACCGTTAAAAGGGAAAGTTAACATTAAAACACACAGAAATTTGCATTTATGAGGACAGGTTGACAAAATCTAGAGATAGATATGCAATTAATCAACAAAATCTGAACACGATCTAAGTTAATGATGGGGTTATAAATTTAGAATTATTATAAAAAGTCGTGTCTCGCCCAGATTTGGCACTTTGTTGAATTGAGAATTCAACTTATGATATTGTGAAGAAGTTACAGAAATTTCAACATGAATACCCTGTCGCCTGAAGAATTTATTCGTATATTCAATGAGAAGGGCTTAACCGAAATCATGGAAGCAACAACCGTAGTAGTCGCTGATATGCCCACAACATCATCTGAGATGCCCGCAGTAGCATCACTTGTAGCAGCATCATCATGCACTCAACGGAGAACTCCAATAAAGAAACTGACCAAAGAGCAGAGAACAAAGAAGAAATAGGATAAGAGACCTTTCGATCCTTAGCAACAACCTGAACAAGTCAGAGACAACGAGGAAGAAGTAGTGCATGTGAAAATGGAAACATATGGCATGACATTTCCATCGCCTCTACCACCATATATTCCACCTAGAAAACTAGATGCAAAACTAGTAAAAGAGTCGAAGTATACGAAGTATGGCACCTTCACACCCTTATTTCCAGAGTCAGTATGATTTACTAGAGAAATCTTGGGGAAAAATCCACAGCTTAAGTTCCCAGACTACAATTTCAATGACAGGAATAAATACCCACAATTCACACCAGAAAAATACATAAAGAAAGTACACTACCCTGAGAGTGGTGTGACAAGGTTAGGGATGTAGCAGTGGGAAGCTGGATTGGCGTAGTCGAGTTTATTGAACATGCTAAATGTGCTGCATTTTAGAAGAATTCTAGGGAGCATAAATCGTGTGTGACAACTGCTTGTGTTGGTGCACGATGGATGACTGTGGATGGGGAAGAGGATCCCTATAGACCAAATTCTCATATGGAGAATCAAAATATTGTCATATCAAGGGCAGAACCCGTAGAAGATTTTTTTGGGAAAGACTAGGTCAGAGCAATAGCTGAAAACATGAAGAAGAAGGTCAGACTAACAAAAGGGAAGTGAGGTTATGATATTAACTCAAACAATGACCAAGGAGTTCGCTTCACGACACACATAATAGCTGGAAAGATCATGAGAAAGTGTTGGTTTAATGAAGTCCCTGCATCGGTAATTTCATTAGCTGTGCAATGCACTAATGGGGTTCAGTACAACTAGGCCACATATCTATGCCAGGAGTTTCTAGAAGACTGCCATGAGGTTCAAGAAAAAGGTACTACATTTCATTATGCATGGTTAATTTTGATAATAGTGATGTTGGCATGGAGAGAGTCGGAGGATTCACAGTTTCCTCCGATAGCTTCAGATGTTTGTGAAGCCGTGTGGTATGCCTCACTGTGGTATACCACTAAACCGTCGCGAGAATAGGAGAAAAATATGTTTTGTGTGTTATACCATATGGATTTACACATGTTGGTGAACCAACACCCTCACCTTTCACCAAGTCTGTACAAGCAGTATAGCATTGTCACGATGTTTAAAGCTGACCTCCACATAATTTACATATATGCTCACAGGGACACAAGGAAGAAATGGCATCCCCTACCATATTTAGTAACAAAATATGACCTCCTCACATTGGTACAATAGTGGCCCACGGAATGGATGATTGTGCTGGAGACAAAAGTAGAAGATAGTCTGATAAAGGAAGACACATCGCATCATGGGGAAGCGAGTAGAAAGGATAAAGATAAGGATGCACACATGTCAGAATAAGAGGAGAAACATGAAGAGGGTCACAAGTATCCTCTTGAAGGTGATGAGATATCCATTTGTCATAGAAAAGAGGAAGGCACACCATGAAGCTACCATGAAGAGAAAAAAAAATCACAAGGTAGAGAAGACAAAGGACCTAATGCCAGTGATCCTCACTAATGAGGACTTGGATCAAATCCGGGGAAGAATTCAGGAAGAAACAAAATAATCTTGGAAAAGGCTAGAGGATCACTACGGAGCACTTCTAATAGGTGTTGAAGAGCGCATCGCAAAACTTAAGATATTGGCACAAATAGTTAGACAACCAGCACAGGTAGTGGAGAAGATTGGAGAGGAAAGACCAATAGAGCCTACACTTGCAACACAAATAACACTGATACCTATTAGAGCTCTATAGTTTGACTCCACCGAGGTTCAACAATAGGCTAAAGAATGGAGGTATGTCAACATGAACATCACAATAGTACCATTGCAGAGATTACACAAGCTACATCTGCAGATAATAGATGAGTTGAAGTTGCGTGAACAACACACCTCATAACTGAATATTTAGGTAGAAAGAGAGCGAGCTTCACTACAGCAGAAGCTTGGCCAGGTGACCCAGGAAAGGGATTAGGGACTTCAACAGAAGTAGAAGTTGAAGGAAGTAGTCGAAGCCACATGCCGAGAAGTTTCAGACCTTGATGTCCAAGAAGAGGAACCAGTGGAGGACAAGGTCACGAAGCTCAACCTTGCGGTAAAAGGATATAAGGAGAAAATGGTGGAAGTGAAACTTTCATATGAGATGAAGATAAGTGAGCTACAGATGAAGCTATAGCCAACCACACCACGGGAAGTGCAGGAGTAGAGGGAGACTGATCTGAAGGCTGCAATGTCCAGCATCTCCACAACAGTGGAAGATTGTGGGAAGATTTTGGATGAAAGCTTACAGATTTGGAATTCACTGTAGGAAGATCCAAATGTGAAGAAATTACAAGAAGACATTCAACAGAAGCAACAACAATTGGAAGATATTCAAGAAACTACGAAGACCTTACCAATCTCACAGAAGCTCACCAAGATCAATGAAGGAAAATACCTCTAGAAGAAGATAGAGGAGCTGAGGAAAGAAGAGAAAGTTTTGATAGAGAGAACTTAGCCATGGAAGGATGAGGCTCTCCAACAATCTCAAGAAGTGGATGGGAATCTTCAAGAGCTTCGACAAAGAGAAGAGGCAGTGTTACAGAAGGCTACAGGACTAGTGATAGAAGCACTGCTGGAGGAAGTGCACAACGAAGAGAAGTAGGTCACAAAGATTCTGCAGCAGTTCAATAGTGCCTACAACAGTATTGCAGCGAAGATCAGAGGCAAACTGGCTGAGTGACTCGGGACGAGTCACATGTGAGTGTGGGGGGCCTATTGGGCGCAACCCAAATTGGCTTAGATTTTGGTAAAGACTCCACATTTTGTGGATTGGAGCATGCAGTAGAGTAGCAGAACACGAAATGGACCACACAACAAAGCATTTGGAATACACCGTGAAGTGTAAGGTATTTGGGGTGGGTCGAAGCCCCTCCTTTTTGTAATAGCGCGATTTTGTAAAAGGGTTTTGGGCCATAGTTTCTTGTTTTAGGGAGTCCATGGTATTTGGACCATGGTATTGTAATGATGTGGCCCTATGATGTGATAGTATATATAGGGTAAAAATAATAAGAATAGAATCATCAAATTGATCCAGATTAGTGTTATGGTTGTATTATTGTGATCTGTAGTTTTGTAGCAAATATGAGGCTCTACAAATGAGTGCGCAAAGGCCTAAGTCTGCAGCTTAATGCGCAGACAATCTGCAGCTTAGTGTGCAGACAACCTGCATCTTAGTGCGTAGGTCAAGAACTGTTTGTTGTTAAAAGAATCTTTATATTAAAAAACAATTCTTGTGGATATAGCCCTACACCGGGGTGAACCATGGTAATCTGGTGTTCTTATGTGCATGATGTGTATATTTTCTTATTATCTGTTACAATTTCCTTTTACTTCAACACAATGTTGGTTTATGGTTTTACATGATATGTTTTAGTGTTTTATCTAATGCGGCGAAGTGATTTATGAATGTTAAGAATAAGAATAATTAATAATACAACATCTCCTAGTCCCTCAAGGCTACATAAACCTAGTTCTGCATCCTCCCAAAGTCACTTTGGGTGAGACTGCGACCTATTTGCAGGTTGTTGTCAAAAGGTCCAGTGATTAAGGGTTTTGTTGGTGGGTAGTATAGATCTAACCTAGGTCAGCCCAAATCAAGCCAACAAGAACATGTATAAACTTGATGTGGAAGATTTTATGCATTAAGTAGTAAGGCAGAAAAAGTGCAGAGTCGCGATGTCGGTGAGATATGACATAGGAGATTGGGCCATTTGCATCATGGCACCTTGAAAATTATGCAAAAAAAAATGACTAGCCTCCCTAAAGAATCACTTGAGAAGTGGCATGTCTGCAAGGGTTGTACCTTGGGGAAGTATGTAAAATCCACATTCCATGATAGAGACAACAAAACACATGCAGTCTTGGGGAGAGTCCACTCTGATGTTTGTGGACCCTTCTCGACAGACTCCACTACCAGACAAAAATACTATGTTATCTTTATTGATGATTTCTCAAGAAAGTGTTGGATCTTCTTCATGCGGAATAAGGATGAGACATTCTCAAAGTTTGTAAAATTCAAGGCACTGGTTGAGAAAGAGACTGAAAAGAAGGTGAAGGCTCTTAGGAGTGATAATGGATATGAGTATGTTTTGAACAACTTCGAGGTTTTATGTGCGAAAGAAGGAATTCAAAGAGAGCTCATAGCACCCAAAAACCCACAACAAAATGGCATAGCTGACAGAAAGAACCAAAGAATTATGGGAGCTGTGAGTGCTATGCTACAATACCAAGGCCTACCACTACATTTATGGGCAAAGGCATGTAACAAAATAGTCTACTTGCAGAGCCAGAGTCCTCATCAGATTCTTCGTTTGAGTGCAATGGAGGAGGATTTCTTGGGGAGAAAGCTGGATGTGTCTCACCTCAGAATTTTTGGAGCCTTTGTTTATTGACATATCTCCAAATATTCAAGGAATAAGCTTGTACTAACATCAGATTTGGGAGTTTTTGTGGGTTACACCCAAATTCCACACAATTAGCATGTTTACTTACCTTCCCTCAAAATGAAAGTTCTATGAAGGGATGTAAAGTTTGATGGAGAAAGTGATGCAGTGCTCTCTTGAGAGGGAGCTTCAAATCCCACCAGAACAGGAGCTTTTATCTCCAAAGGAGTAGCCTCAGGAATTTTTGGAGTAGCCACAGATGGAGGATCAAAGAGGAGGCAGATTGGAGACATCCACTCAAGCAGAACCATCCAAAGAAGGTAGGAAAAGAACTAGGGAAGCTGATAGATTGGTGCAGGATTCGAGGGAGAATGTGGGAGCTCCTTCAAATTTGCGTAGGAAAAGGATGTCACCCGATAGGTACACTAGCTACATGGATCTAATGGTTGAGATTGTAGAGACTGAGCCATCCTCTTTTGAGGAGGAAGTAGAGAAACTAGTTTGGTTTGATGCAATGGTGGAAGAATACAAACCCATCATGAAGAATAGTGTTTGGTAAGTGGTCCCAAAACTGACAGATAAATCAGTTGTGGTTTCGATATGGATCTTCAAGGTAAGGAATGTAGTAGATGGAAGCATAGAGAAGTATAAGGCCAAATTTGTTGCCAAAGGATTCTATGAAGTTGAGGGAATTGGCTACAAGGAAACCTTTTCTCCCATAGCAAGGTATTCATCCATTAGATTAATTCTTGCACTGGCTACACAGATGGGGTGGAAGATCCACCAGATGGATGTAAAAACAACATTTATGAATGGTGTTATTGAGGAGAAATTTTACATCAAGAAACCAGAAGGTCTTGAGTCATTTGATCAAGAGTCTCATGTGTGCAGACTCAGGCGATTGTACAATATAAAATAGGAACCTCGGGCTTGGTGCACCAAGATCGATAGTTATCTCATTGGATTGGACTTCACCAACAATGAAGCAGATGAGAACCTCTATCATATTTTGGTAGAAGGTAATTTGTGTATCATTGTTTTATATGTTGATGATTTAATATTGATAGGTGATGAGCAGTTGATCATCTCTTACAAGGAGGACTTTGTGAGGGAATTTGATATGAAAGACATGGGTCTCATGCAAAACTTCCTCAGGTTGGAAGTATGGAAAGGTGATTTCACATGGGGAGTTGTAAGCCCATGGGGACACTTCTAGCGACCAACTGGAGGAAGGAGAATGCCACTTTAGGTGAAGAGGTTGATGCTACCATTTACTGGCAACTAGTGGGTTCACTAATGTATCTTGTGAACACACGACTAGATATGTGCTATGGAGTCAACTAGTTGAGCCAAGCTATGGTTAGGCTGACCAAATTGTATTGGAAGGCAACAAAGCATGTATTATAGTACCTCAGAGGCACTACCCAGTATGGATTATGGTATAGACGGACAAAGGGAGTGAATTTGTGTGGCTTCAAAAATGCATATTGGGCAGGGAGTTCATCCAACCAGAAGAGTAGATCAGGTGGAATTTTTAGTGTTGGGTCCACAGTGGTTTCCTGGTATAGCAGGAAGTAAAGATATATGGTGCTCAACTCAGCAGAAGCAGAATACATGGTTATAAGTCAAGAAATAGGTGAGGCGATCTGAATGAGAAAGATACTTGTGGTACTGTTTTATCAGATGATGAATCCAACTATGATCTCTTGTGATAATTAGAGTTGCATAAGCTCTCTGAGAATCTGGTATTTCACGATCGATCCAAGCATATAGATATTTTGTATCATCATTTACAGGACTATGTGTGAAGGAGGATAATGTTGCTACACTACATTCAGACAAAGGAACAAGATGCTGACATCTTGCCAAAGGCTTTGTCAGGAGGGAAGTTTGAATTCTGCAGGTGTAGGATAGGGGTGGTTGAAAATCCCTTTCTTTCTAAGAGGGAGTGTTGAGAAGTGTAGCAAGAAAGTATCCATTTGAATTTACCTTGGCGAAATTGAGAAAATTTGAATTTCCACATCAACAGACAACTTGGAGGTAGTTAACTTGTGTGACATGTCTTGTGTCACTTAGTTTACTCAATAAATTCGAGTTAGAGGGCTTGGAGTTTAGTTAATCATGTGTGATTGCTAATTTGTAGAAATCAAGGTGAGTTATTTCTAGTTGTATTCAACTAAACTAGTTTTATCTATTGATAGAATTAGTGGAAGGTCAGTTGTGTAGTGGGACAACAATCTAACTCAGTGATCATTCAATTAATTGATCAATCATCTCAAATTAGCTAGTCATTGCAAGGAATTTGAGTTCCTCAGTTGCGGTGGATATTCCAAGGCAGTGTAACAAGCAGTTGTAAACAAGTTTGAGTGTACAGATGTTGCATGTAGCCAAGTGTTCAATCCTTGGGAATTGCACAATCAATTGGAGGAAAATTCCTTAAAAATAGGGGCTAATTCCTCAGAATTTGTGTAAGGAAATAAGGGCTCAAGCAGAGGAAAGAATTGGCTAAGTCTGGGTCAGAGCTTCTCATTTAGCAGAGAGATAGGTTATTTACTTGCAGGTTGTGCTTAGAGTGGGAAGCAATTGTAATGCATTCTCTATTCATCTGATTAATGCAAAGAGGCTTGAAGGGTTTTTACCAGTTGGTTTCCCCTAGAAAAACATTGTTCATGTGTGGTTTTTTTAATTTTATGTTTATGAAGGTTGTTCTAAATTGTGAATTAATTTCTGCAGAGCAGTAGAGTAGAATTGTGTCTCTTGATTTTAGATCAAAATTCTTAAGCAGTTGCAATTCTATCACCATAATTATACACACATTGCACAGTAATAGTGCTCAAGGACTACCTCTTGCCCCCTCGAACTATGTAATCTTGCCTCCCAATTGGTCTTTCACTATGCGTTGTGCAATTTCAGTCAAAAGTTTGTCTCTATGTCTCTCTAAACTATGCAATCCAGTGGCCTAGTCTCTCCCTTGAACTGTGCATTGCACAATCATAGTGAGAAATTCCTTCCTGTCTGCCTCTTTGAATTACTCAACTATGAAATATTCAGTTACTAGCCTCCAAAAAATGTGTATTTTGCAATCACAGTGAGAAATCCTTCATCATTGTCTCACTGACTTTCCCAATTACATAGTCTTGTACCTCCCTATATCCCAGAATTGCGCATTGCATAGTTTCAATGAAAAATTCCTCATTGTTGTCTCCTTAGCTTCCTCAACTGCATAATATTCATTCTATGACCCCCAAATACTATACATTATGCAGTCATAGTCATAGACTATCACTCCTATCTCCTGGAACTACGCACTACTCAATCCTTAATCCTTGTCCTTTGTCCTGAACTTAGTCCTGAGTCCAATCAGTGACGTGCATAAGGAGAGTCAGACTAGGATATTTATAGGCTAATGTTATATTTTCATGGGTGAATTCCATCTGCAGGTACTATATCTTGATATGATTTGATGATGTTCAAGGAGGATGCTTAGGTTATCATTCAAAAAGACACTTGTGAAGTTGGAACCATGAAGAGATCATCAAATGAGAAGATGAAGGTACACAATATCACAACAAAAGATTAAAGATTAGGATCACATAAAGACTCCATGTCAATAAGACCCTTTGAAGGGTTAAGATAAAGGAAACACAAAGATATATCATGAAGAAGTCAAAGTAAAAACAACAAAAATAACAACTTGGCATTGGCAAATCATCATGAATTTTCATATCATTATTGCCAAGTCATGGATTATACAAGTGTTATCACAATTTCATATGTGCCAATGGGTCTTGCCACATGATGTGGATCTTAATTATGTATTTCCAAAAATGACAAATGTGAATGAGTGGAAGTCCAAGAGTCACATGTGGAATATGAAAGGTCACATGTAAACTAAAGAGTCACTAGGAAAAGTCCAAGAGTCTTGTAGAAGTTCAAGAGTCACTTGGAAGTCTAATAGACATGAGGGAAGCTCAAGAGTCATGGGGATATGAAAGGTCATTCCTCTTGTTATAAATACACCCTCATAACTCAAGAAAAGGGATTTTTGGAGGCTTAGGATTTGGAGATTTAGCCTTGGCTTCTCTAGCTTAGCATAGGAGAGAAGATCATTCTTTAGAGAAGCAAGAAGTGACTCAATGTTCCACTACTGGAGCTAGTGGCTCGCCATTGTAATTGTGTACTTGGATCTTTCACTTAATAATCAGAAGCTCATTGAGCCAACAAATTTCATGGTATATGTTATGTTCATATGTACTAAATAAATTGAACTACTTCATTGGCTTTGGTACTTATCTTGTTGAATGTGTGTTGTATTTTCTTTAATGATCATTGTGTCTATGTGAACTATTTCACTAGATAACTAACAAATATTTCCTTTATCTCACGTGCCTCTCTTAGGAGAGTACTATTACTTTCCTAAAATATGAAACTTATAGAAAATATTAAATGTGAAACATAAATATAGAATTGTGAGACTTAGTTGAGTTTGCTACATTTATAAAGTTGTACAATTATCAAAGGAACGACCATGCAAATCATGCAAGACTCTAATAAGTCATGCAAATGAATAAATACCCATTTTCTATATTTTTTTGTTTCTTTTCTAAGGTGGTGTATAATTTCCAATAACACTTTACTATCCCAAGTTAATTACATTCACTATGATCATTTGTATAGATCTATGATTGAATTTTATATGATAATAGTTTCATCCTAATGTGTGAGTTTTGGAGAAGTCATATAGCCAAGATACATCATTTTTTTTTATACTAAATTCCAATGTATTTGTGACAACCCTTTTATATACCCCTCTTATAAAAGTCACTGTGAATCATAATTCATGTAAATAATCACTAGGCTAGAGAAGTGGACTTAGATTCAAAGACTGAGGAGGAGGGGTTGCTTGTGTAGAGTTTAAAACCAAAACCAAGCCACTTAATTTATTTTACCTAATCATCTCCCTAGAAAATTAAATGGCCACGTTGGTGCATACATTGAATGGTGTATGGGCAGCCTACAATAAAGCACATGCCGATATTTTCCTTAATCTCAAGTGATGTGTTGAAGAAATAAACACACATGAAAGGGGCACAAAGAGGGTAGTTATTCGATAGAAGGAAGGGTGAAAACATAGAAAAAGAAAGTGATTTGATAGTATGAGTGCCCATGATTTCCTTAGTATTCCCATTATGTAAGTGGAAAATAGGTTGGGCCATTTTAGGGAAAAAAAGAGAGAACAATGCAAAGTAGAACATAAGCACTGGAGCGGGGAGCGCAACAGGGGAAAAAGGTAGCTGAAGAAAACATTGATGGTGAAATTGGGGGCATAATTCCTTGAATTTTTGGTGATACCCTATTTTTATTGGTTTGAATCTGACCAAGAGAGTTCAGAGAGTTACTAATTCACTTGGTGCTTACTTTGGCAGCTGAGAAAACACCTTTTGGAGTGAAGTTATTCTCTTAAAGTTAGAGGAGTTTCCTTGATTCTTAGTTAGATTCTTGTGATTGATTTATGAGAGTTTGAGTGAGTCACAATGGTGTTCTATGCTTGGTTGTAGATAATATACCACTTGAGAAGTGGAATCATCCTCTTGAATCCCTGGTTTACTGATGAATGGTGTGAATACCCTTGAGAAATTAACTCCTAAAACTCTGAATCCGGCTTGGGGGTGGTTAGTTGCAAGAAATATTTTTGTGCAGCGAACCTACGGTTGGGTGGAGAGTTGATTCCATTCCTTAGTTGTAAGTATCTTGAATATAATAATATAAGTGCTTACTTGTAAACTATGCACACTTGATTTATGGGTATTGTTGCTAGATAATCTGAGTGTGTCATTGTTTTCATTAAGGAATCTATATTCTTGTATGTATTTGCAATGAAATATGTTGTATGATCGTTCTCAAGATGTGAGAGACTTGTAGTTTCCTTTGTATGCTATTATAACTCCTAATATGTAGGGTAATTTGCATAATTAGTGTAATTTGTTATGAAACTAGTTAGACTCCTATAGTACTAAGGAATTCCATGGTTTATATGTTATTCTTACTAGAGGATCTTTGTGCTTGTTCATCATAGAGGATTTTTTGTTTTAAGGTATGTATGGTACTTATTATGACTTAACATGGATCTCTATGTTTATTTTTAGTTGAATGAGGTATATAATTATTTACATGAACATGCATATATGCTTCATCTAAACCTATTATGCATTGTCTATGGATGATTAGGCATCATTGTGTATTTTTAATTAGATGAATGTGGGTAATATAATCAGATGGTTGAGTGGCTTGTAGATCCCTATAGATTTTGATGTGCTTCCTGAATTGTTGAGTTAATTTCCATGTTTGGTATGGTGTGTAAAATTCCATGGTCAAGTGATTTACTCGTTGGGAATCTTTGTGTATGGGAATTTGAGTGTTATGTTGTTGAGAGGGATGTGTAAGGATTGTTATGATTCTTGAAACATAGGAAATTCCATGTATCTAAGAATTGTGTTTTATTAATAACCAACACTCGAATTCATTGTGTTGATGTATTCCTATAATTTCATACATTTTGAGTAGAACCAAGCTCTCAGGAGAACCTTGGTCAAACCCCTAAATGTTTTTAAGAAAACCTATAAGATCACTCAGAGTTAATAAGGAAGAAACACCTATTTTTGAAGGCCAAACTTGGCCTAGCCTTGGAAGGTTTGGAAGTCCAAGCATTCAGGAGAAAGAGCAAGAGTTAACTCACAATGGATTCAAACCTTGAATAGGGTTGGAACGAGTCGACTCGTGAGTTGAATATTTTAATGAATTTTATTTAATGTGAAGGCCTTTGGGGCTAGGCATACCATGTTCAAGGCCAAACAAATTTATGAGAAAAGGTGTTCTTATCGCGTAGGAAAAAACTTAAATTATAGAGGAAGGTGGGCCTGAATGGTGGGGCCAAGCTAGACCATAGGTTCAAGAGCCAGGGGTTATTACACCTAATATGCCGTGGAAATCCTAGATGGGTGATGTCCTGAACTAGTTCAAGGATCGAGGAAATCCATGAACAGTGTGAGGGAGGCTAGGAGACCCAAATGTGGGCCAGGCCTAGAGGTGAACATAGCTAGGGGTTAGTCTGGGGGTTTAGGGTCTAGAGTCTTAGATAAGTGAAACAACATAGAAAACTTGTATTTTCAAGATTTGTTATAACTTGATATTGCCACATTACACATTATGGGCTGGGATTTTTGGCCAGCATGGAATGGTGACGTGGTCTATACCATATGGAAATAACTAAGGATGCATTAGCACCTAGGGTGATGTGGAACCACCTAGCTAAGGTGGGGTGCCATGTGGGAATTGTTAGGTCCCTATACTACTAGTGTAACCCCTTATTGTTATTAGTAAAACACCCTTATTACATTTTTGTGCCCATGTAGTCCTCATATTGTTATTATTGTGCCCCATAGAAGCCCACTATTTTTATTATTGTGGCCTTACATTATTATTGTTATGTCGGCTTTGATTATATTATGACCCCTTAGACTCCTATATATAGAAAGGATGTCTTGTCTTTTGTAATCATATAATAATTTTTCATTTGTGTAAAGTAAAGGAGGTTTTCCCATCGAAGAGGCTTATTTCTAAGGTGTTTATCTATCTTTGCTATCTTTTTGTGAGCTGTTTTCATAACATTTGGTATCAAAGCTATGGATTCTAGGGTTTCCATGCTCCAAATAGGTCATCGTGGAATTTTCACTATAACATTGTTTCTGCGACGTTTCAAAGGCTAAAACAAAAACCCATTTGAGAAAAAATCTTGCTGAACCTCAGTTCTAAAATTTTAGATCTTATCTCACTATATTTTCGGAGATATGATCTGAGGAAGTTAGGGTTGTTGCAAGCTCCCAAATTTCATCTGAAACAGGACATCATGGAATTTTCACTATAACATTTTTTATACAAAGTTTCAGAAGAAAAAAAAAACCCATTTGAGAGGAATCAGTCTGAACCTTGGGTCTGAATTTCAGATTTTGTCTCGCTATATTTTCGGAGATATAATCTGAGGAAGTTAGGCTTTTTTCAGACCCCAAAATTACATTCCAAACAAGTGACCTTGGGAAAATTGTCATAACTCTCTTTATGAGAATTAAATTGAATTTTCGTAAGAAGTTACAAAAAGAGAATGGATTATAGTTTTTTGAGTATCAGTTTTAGAATCTAAGGTTGAAATAGTTGCCCCTGGAATGTTGTATAAGATAACTCTACTGAACTAGTCTATAATTAGGTCATTGAAAGAGATTGGGAATAAATATTTCTTCGGGAATCCAATTGTGAGAAGACTTGTGGAGTTAGAAAGAGGATTCAGAGGGTTATTATAGACTAAAATTTGAGAACTTAAAGATCCAAAATTACAGAGGTACAGTCATTTCAAGATCAAGATCCTAAAATCAAGAAAAAGCGAGATGAGGAAGATCGATGGCAAGGATCCAATAAATTGGATACTACAGATGGAGAAATATTTTGATCTACATGGTGTACCACTATTACAAAAGGTACATATTGCATCTAATTATTTAGAACTGAATCAATTTTTATGGTATAAAGGGCTTTATTCTCATAAACCACTTGACATGTGGTCAATTTTCACAGAGGAAATGATAGCACATTATAAGAATACCAAGAGCAACACCTTCTTTAGCCAATTGATAAATCTCAAACAAAAGGGTTCAATGGTAGAGCACATTGAGGACTTTCAAAAATTGAATATAAGGGTAAATGATATTCTAGAGAAGCAAAAGATAAATAGTTTTATCTATGCCATGGAAGCTGATATCAATGGTATGAAAGTATATTGGAAGAAAGGCATGGAAGATTTGAAGAAAGACATGGAAGGTTTGAAGGAGGGTGGGACAAATTTGCTACAAGAAAGGCCTCCTAATGATGAAAAGGATAAAAAAACATCAAAAGAAGAGGATATACACCGGGAACCAACCCTAGAGAAAGAACAAATGAATCTAACCATATCTTGTATTGCAATGGCAAGAATTACCACTCCTCAAACTCTCAAGAGAGAAGGACATATCAAGAAGAAGAAGGTTCAAGTAGTGAAATATCGAGAAGAAAAGTATCAAGAAACATCAAAAGAAAAGGATACTCACCAGGAACCAACCCCAGAGAAAGAAGGAATGAATCTGACCATATCTTGCAATGCATTGGTCGTAATTACCACTCCTTAAACTATAAATATAGAAGGACATATCAAGAAGAAAAAGGCAATAGTGTTGATTGATTTGGGTAGTACCCATAATTTTATTCATTATAAGATAGCCAAGGAATTGAATTGCTTCCTATATCCAACACTAGAGTGTCAAGTGACAGTTGTAAGTGGAGGAACCATAAATTTCTCTGGAAAGTGCCATAATATCCAGATATCCATGGGAGAATAGGTATTGAATAGCCCAATGCTTTCCATTCCAATGGGTGGTACTGATTTTGTACTAGGAGTCCAATGGCTACAATCCTTGGGTACAATAGATTTTAATTTTCAAGAACTTTTCATGAAATTTTCTTCAGAAGGAAAGGAAGTTGAATTAAGGGGTATCACAGGGAAACCAAGAATGATAATTAGCTCTAATGGAATGACAAAGATTCTAAAGAACGAACTGTTGACACCTAATCATCAAGATTGGGTGAATAAGTGTAACTGATGTAAATAAATAATGGAAAATATGAAGAGTCTTCAGGAGATGAAATGAACAGTCTCTCCCTCATGTATATAATAAAGACCAACCTGAATGAATACAACGAATTGATTTTGAGGAGTTACTGCCTAGTCTGACATGGTATTAGAGCCAGTGCCATTCTTGGCTTCCAGCTCCATTTTGTAACTCCCTTCTGCCATTTCTTCAGAAGTTTGTCTAGCATTTTCCTGCCAAATTTTCCTGGTGGAATGACTCTGTCCCTCTGCCAATTTTCTTAGTATCATAGTTAACGCTGGTCTCCCACTCTCTGGCGATCCTCATACTCGGTGTGGTGTGTTTCTCTACAAACTCTGCTGGGTTTTCTGGTTCTTCAAATTGTTCAGAGGGAATCGCAAGAGATACTCTCTCAATGTCAATTAAAGCTTTATCTTGAAGTAAGTTACACTTGAGTTTCTCTAGGGTCGAATACAACTTTCAACATTCTGCTATGTTTTTTACTTGAATGGAATATTAACAGAGCCACTATGTTTTGATCCGAACATCGTTCAAAGAACCTTTCATGGTGTTGTTGTGAGATACGTAAGGTTTAGTGGATAGATCCAAAGATTCCAGGCTATTCCTTTTTTTTAGACTGGCTGTGTCTCATTGATGTCATTATTGGAGAGATCTATACCACGCTATTGCTCTCCCAATTCATATAACACTGTAAATCTTCTCCACTTTATACGCGATTGAATACACCCTCCCACCATTAATTTCCTTTGTAACTACACTGCGTTTGACTCCTAATATGCTGTGTTTGGCTCCCAATACGTTGTTGGCCTCCATATAATATCATGCCCCCTCTTCCATACGATGCTCCCTCCTTCCATACACTTCTCTCTCCCATACGCAGACCTCCCTTGACTGCATTTATCATTGCTCATACACAACACTCATATACGTATCTTATTTGCAACTTCTCCCTCCATACGCTGCACCATTATGGTTTTATGGGGTTTTGAACAAAAACTATAAGCTACAAGAGTCCTTTAAAGCCAGAGAAGATGAAGTCCTTTAAAGCCATGCTAGAAGAGGATTTTTTTTTTTTTTACTAAAACTTCATTTTTATTAGTAATGCATTTTTTACCAAAACTGAATTCTTGACAAAATTGCATTTTTTTCTTAAGAATATTGCTACTACATTGTAGAAGTGAAAATATTTTATAGATTGGAAGTAAAAGTATTTTTATAGCACTGAGATTTTACAATGCATTCAATCATATCTATTGTGGGAGTAGTTCTTACTAGTAAGGAGAACTATCCTAAGTGGTCCCAGAAGATACAACACACCCTCATTTTCAGTGACTTGTGGAAAGGAGTATGTGTTGGAGATGGAGACAAAGATCCAGAATAGCCTACCTCAGGCAAAGAGTTCGCCATTTGGGAAAATAATAAAGCTTATGCATTAATTACAACATCTATAAGTAAAGAGATGAGTCACCATATTTCACTAATTTCAACTGCTTTTGAAGCCTTACAAAAGCTGAAAGAACTCTATGACTCACATTCTTCACTTGAAGTTGTTCAACTCACGATTAAAATCTTCACTCTTGAATTACAAAATAATGATCCTCTTGCTCTTGCATCTGAAGTAAAATCTATAATGCATGATATCAAAACCACTAAGTTTGAATTGGATATTCCTCTTATCGCTTTTCTCAAGGCACTTTATCCTACTTACTCCAATTATCTTGAGTCATTGCAAGCAAATGGAAATCTCAAAGATATTACCTTTGACTCTCTTGTGAAAAAAATTGTTGAAAGAGAGAAAGCTTTTGGCAAGAAGACAACCCCTGAATCTTCTGAAGAGGTTGTGTGCCTTGATTATAATGAAAATAATCTTACCCAAGATTCTTCCAGAGGAAGAGGTGGTCGAAGAGGAAGAGGAAGATATTTAAGAGGCAGGGGGGCATACACTCTCAAGGAGAAAAGTCAGATTTGCACTGCATACACTGCAAAAGAAATGGATCACATGATGCCTCCACATGCAAGCTACCTTGGAATAAAATTGAGTAGCAAAGAAACCAACCCAAAGGTAAAACTAATGACATAGAAAAAGGTAAATCACCTAAATCCGCTCATTATGTTGTGGGACAATGTAATATTGGAGTAAATGATGTTAGAAAATTATATATTACGGAGCAATGGAACACATAAAATATTGCAGAAATATAAACACAGAAAACACATAAATCAAGAGAGACACAGATATACGTGGTTCACCCAGTTTGGGCTACGTCCACCCTGAACAGCCAGTCCTTCCTTTCTATTATCTAGCAAAATGAAGAGAGACAGCCTACAATAGATCCACTGTAATATCCTTTGTTTTCTCTCACAGTCTCACCTCTCTGCTTCTCGCTCAGAGAATACACATCTATTTCACAGCCTCAAGTACAATGCCCTCATACAAAGAGAGGGGTTTCTTTCTAGGGCAAAAATCCCTAAACTAAACATAATTTCTACTGTCAGATCATCCACCTAATGAACAACCCAGATTCACTAGAAATTACTATACTTTTACAAGGCAATTTTACATTTGTTTTTAGCTTTGGGGGCACTACCCCTGAAACTCTCGTCGAGGAACCACTGGCTCTCGGACACCCCAGCTGGGGGGGATTGGCCCCCCCAAACCCCTGCGGGGGGGACAAGTCCCCCCCCGCACCCTCGAGCATGGAGGGATGTACAAACTTCCTAGGGTATACATTCGGCTGAAATAAAGACCTCTGAACAATCATGCTCCACACCCAACAATCTCCCACTTGGAGAATGATTGTAGCAACTCCATCGCTGCTTCATTTGCTGGACAATGACTCGTCTTTGGACCTGGCTATTTCTCATCTTCATCGTCATCCTTGAAGACCAATTGAAACTGAGCATATTCTTAGTTTCTCCATGGCTACAACTTTTGTTAGCATATCTGCAAGATTCTAGCTAGTGTGTATCTTTTCCAGCTTCAACTCTCCATCTTCCAACACTGATCATATGAAATGGTACTTGAGTTGTATGTGTTTAGTCCTGGAATGAAATTCTGAATTCTTTGCAAGATGAATGGCACTTTGGCTATCAATGTATAACGTGCCCATATCATGCTTCTTACCCAATTCACCCATAAAACTTTGTAACCAAATCATTTCTTTACTAGCCTCTGTAGCAGCAACATACTCTGCTTCAATTGTTGAAAGTGCAACAATGCTTCAGATTTTTGAAACCCAACCGACAGTTGTTCCACCTATAGTAAATACATATCCTGTAGTGCTCCTCCTGTTATCTCTGTCACCTGCCATATCTGCATCAACATATCCATGTAGAGAAATGTTTGAACCACCAAAGCATAATGCTTGATTTGTGGTACCTTTCAAATATCTGAGAATCCATTTCATTGCCATCCAATGTTCCTTTCCTGGATTGTTCATGTACCTGCTTACAACTCCCACTACATGTTCAATATCAGGCCTTGTGCAAACCGTTGCATACATTAAGCTTCCAACTGCTGATGCATATGGAACTTTAGACATATAATCCATGTCTTCTTGGGTCTTTGGTCACATTTCCTTACTAAGTTTGAAATGGCTAGCAAAAGGTGTACTAAATGGTCTTGCATTGTGCATATTAAATCTTTTCAACACCTTTTGTATGTAGTCATTCCGAGACAATGTTAATTTGCGATTTTTCCTGTCTCTAGTTATTCTCATACCAAGGATTTGTTTTGCAGCTCCCAAATCCTTCATTGCAAATGAATTTGCCAATTTTCTTTTGAGCACATTTATTTCTTGCATGTTAGACCCTGCAAAAAGCATGTCATCTACATACAATAACAATATAATATAGCTGCCATCATTTTTCTTTTTCAGATAAACATAATGATCAGAGTGACATCTAGTATAAACTTGTTCAGACATAAACTTGTCAAATTTTAGATACCACTGCCATGGAGCCTGTTTTAAGCCATACAAGCTCTTCTTCAACCTGCACACTAGTTTCTCCTTCCCTTTTACCTCATATCCTTGTGGCTGCTGCATATATATCTCTTCCTCCAAATCCCCATGGAGAAAGGTCGTCTTTACATCTAACTGATCAAGATGCAAATCTTCAACTACCACTAGACTTAAAATAGTTCTGATTGAAGTCATTTTAACAACAAGAGAAAATATTTCATCAAAATCAATACCTTTCTTCTGTGCAAACCCCTTCACCACAAGTCTAGCTTTGTACCTTTCTTTTCCTCCATCTTCTTCCTTTAGCCTGTAAACCCATTTATTCTTCAATGTAGTTTTTCCTGCAAGCAACTTGACTAAGTCCCAAGTTTGGTTATGCATTAAGGAGTCCCTCTCTTCTTACATGGCTAGCTCCCACTTCTTCCTAATTTCAACCTGCATTGCTTCTTCATAACATTCGGGTTCACCAAAATCAGTCAACAATAAATAATATAATGAAGGAGAGTATCATTCCAGGGGTATACTTATCCTAGTAGATCTTCTAACACCACTTTCAAGTGTTTGGGTGCCTATTACTATTGTGGTGGTTGTTGTTGTTGTGGTTGTTGATTATTATTATTTTTGGGCACCTTTACTTTTTCAGTGATCTCATTAAGAACTCTGTATTCCTTGTTTTCTTTTTCCTACTTCTTTTCCTGCAACTAATTCTTATACAAGACCTTTTCATTGAATATTATATCTCTGCTCCTAATGATTTTGTGATTTTTGTAATCATATAAGCGATAACAAAAATCATTAACACCATATCCAATAAAGGTACATTTCGTTGACTTTACCTCAAGCTTTGTTCTATTTTCTTTATTAATATGGACAAAGGCCTCACAACCAAAAGGCTTTAAAAAGGAGTAGTTTACCTTTTTACCTGTCCATGCTTCCTTTGGAACACCACCATCCAAGGAACTTGAAGGCCCTTTGTTTATTAGATAAACAACAGTATCTACAACATCTACCCAAAATTGTAAAGGAAATCCTACATGCAATCTCATGCACCTTGCACGCTCCATGATTGTTTTGTTCATCCTTTCCACACCATTTTCTTGTGGTTTTCTTGGAACTATCTTCTCTCTGTGAATTCCATGCTCTGAACAGTTACTATCAAACTCTTTGCTGCAATATTCACCTCCATTGTCTGATCTGAGACACTTCAATTTCTTTCTTGTCTCAATATCAGCCATATCTTTCCATTTCTTGAAAGTTTCAAATACATCAGATTTATTCTTAATACGATAAATCCAAGTTTTTTTAGTTGCATCATGAATAAAAGTAACACAATAATGAGAGCCACCGAGAGATGATACCTGAGCAGATCCCCATACATCTGTATGCACAAGATCTAATTTTTCGCTCTTCTTTTCTTTCCTGACTTTGAGAAATCTAGTTCTCTTATGTTTTCCATAAATGCAATTCTCACAGAAGTCCAAATCAACATTCTTCAAACCCGGAAACAAATTCCTTGAGTGAAGAATCTTCATCCACTTTTCATTCATGTCTCCGAGCCTATGATGCCATAATGCTGCATCTTCTCCTTTGGAAGTTAAAGCATTAACAAAGTTAGAAATACCATTGCATAAATACAATGTACCAACCTTTTCAGCTTTTGCTATTACCAGGGCTCCTTTGGTGACCTTCCAAGCTTTATCTGTGAAAGTTGTCACACAACCTTCACTGCCTAACTACCCTATTGAAATCAGATTTTTCTTTAGATCTAGAACATGCCTTACCTCCTTTAGTAGCCATTGGTTTCCATTCTGCTGTTTTACAAGAACCTTACCCATTCCAACAATTTTTACAGGGTTTATCATCACCCAAATGGAGTTGTCCAAAATCTCCTTGAACATAGTCATGAAAATATTTCTTATCAGGTGTGGCATGGAATGAGGTCCCTAAATCTACCACCCAGGAATCAATAATATTTTTGAAAGAAAGAATCAAAACATCTTGTAACACCTCACCTATCACATTTGCTTCATGATTGTTTTCTTGCTATGCATCTCCTTCTTTTCTCTTCCAAGATCTACAGTCTTTCTTTAGGTGTCCTTTCTTTCCACATTTCCAACACACTATCCCTGATCTGGACTTGGATCTACCTTTCCTTGATTTATTGTGATATCCCGAGCTCTTTCGTCTTTCCATTTTTCTTCCCCTAGACTTTGCACTTAAAGCATTACCCGATGTCTCATCAGAGCTTTTCCGTCGCATTTTGTCGCTAAGGATAGCATCGACAACATCATCAAACTTTAAAGTACTACATCCAGAAATAGAGTTACTAATGGCCATTACTAAACCATTCCAACTTTCTGGCAATGAGCACAAGAATAACAGAGCTCTAAATTCATCATCAAAGTTTACCCCTGTAGAACATAACTGACTTGTAACAGTATTAAAATCATTTAAATGGTCTACAACAGTTCCACCTTCCGACATCTTCATATTAAATAGCCATTTCATAAGAAATACCTTATTTGAGGCCGAGGGTTTTTCATATAGTTTCTCCAATGCCTTAATGAAACCCTCTGTCGTTGTTTCCTTCGAAATGTTGAAGGCATCCGATGTTGCGAGGCACAACCGTACTATTCCGAGTGCCTTTCTATCGAGAAGGTTCCATTCTTCATTTTTCATAACCATTGACATCTTTGTTTTTCTGCCCAATGGTAGGTACAAATCTTTCTGATACAGATAATCTTCCATCTGCATCTTCCACAGCGAGAAGTTTTGGCCATTAAATTTCTTGACCCTAAACTTACCATCTTCCACCATTGCTCCCACTCGAACGAGGAACCCTTATTTCCCGCGAGTTTATCAACCAAATAGACCTTCGGCTCTGATACCAGTTGTTAGAAAATTATATATTACAGAGCAATGGAACACATAAAATATTGCAGAAATATAAACACAGAAAACTCATAAATCAAGAGAGACACAGATATACGTGGTTCACCCAGTTTGGGCTACGTGCACCCCGAACAACCAATCCTTCCTTTCTATTATCTAGCAAAATGAAGAGACACAACCTACAGTAGATCCGTTGTAATATCCTCTGTTTTCTCTCACAGTCTCACCTCTCTGCTTCTCGCTTGGAGAATACACATCTATTTCACAGCCTCAAATACAATGCCCTAATACAAAGAGAGGGGTTGCCTTCTAGGGAAAAAAACCCTAAACTAAACATAAGTTCTATTGTCAGATCATTCGCCTAATGAATGGCCCAAATTGACTAGAAATTACTATACTTTTACAAGGAAATTTTACATCTGTTTTTAGCTTTGAGGGTGATGCCCCCGAAACCCTCACCGGGGCACCACTGGCCCTCGGACCCCCTAGCCAGGGGGGATCGGCCCCCCCGAACCCCCACTGGGGGGACAAGTCCCCCCTGCACCCCCCCGCATGGAGGGGTGTACAAACTTCCCAGGGTATACATCCGGCTGAAACAAAGACCTCTGAAGAATCACGATCCACACCCAACAAATGAAGACTTATTTAATGCTTCACTTGTTTCTTGGAAAAATGATTGGTTGCTTGATTCAGGAGCAACTTGCTACATGACTCATAGAAAAGATTTTTTTGAAGAATTTACTAACAATATTGATGGAGCAGTATACTTTTCAGACCAATAAAAAATCAATCCATCAGGGCTTAGCACAATCAGGCTTAAATTGCCCGGTCTTCCAGAATTTCTTCTGCATCATGTTCTATATCTCCCACAACTGAAGAGAAACTTGTTGTCCTTGGTCCACATCTTCTAGCAAGGTCACTCCATTCATATGTTTGATGGCAAGCTTGAGGTGAGAAAAGAATCTGACCACTCACATCATGATAGGGATAGAAGAAGGCTTCTCAAGCTGCAGGATACCTATGCTCGTGCACAACATTTCTCATACAACTCTCATTATGAAGAAGGTACATTTCCATCGAGTTTATTATGGCATGGTAGATTTGGAAATTTGAACTATGACAACCTTCGCTTTTTGAAGAAAAATGGTGTTGCTGGTTTTCCTACAATTCCTAGGAAACTTAAGCAATGTGATGCTTTCATTCTAGGAAAGCATAGAAAACAGTCTTTTCATGATTCACATTCAAGAGCACATAGAAAACTTGAACTCATTCATTCAGATTTATTTGGTCCAATGCCTGTTCCTTATGAAAATGGAAACAAATATATGATGACATTTATTGATGACTACACCAGAATGTGTTGGGTTTATTTATTGAAGAACAAATCCGATGCTTTTCAAACATTCAAGAGCTGTCATAAATGGATTGAAAATGATGCACAGTCTCATATTGGCTCTATTCGCACTGATAATGGAAAAGAATACACTTCAAATGAATTTGAAATATATCTTCGCCAGCATGGGATCAAGCATCAAACAACCATGCCTTATAATCGCCAACAGAACGGTGTAGCTGAAAGAATGAATAGAACAATCTTAAATATGGTGTGCTCCATGATGTTTTCCAAAAATGTAAAATTGATGTTTTGGGTTGATGTAGTTCTATGTGTTGTATATATAAAGAATAGATGTCCATCTAATTCTATTAGAAACAAGACTCCATATGAAATGTGGTATGGGCACATTCCTTCGGTAAAGCATCTCAGGGTCTTTGGTTCCACCCATTATGCCTTGATACCAAAGGTAAATAGAAACAAACTTGGTGCAAGAATTCGTAAGTGTATCTTCCTGGGGTATTCAAACACCTCCAAAGCATACGATCTCTATGATGAAGTCAATAAAAAGTTTGTTGTATCTAGAGATGTAATCTTTCTTGAATCATCCAAAACTGACAATGTTGTTGAGAGGAAACTTGATCACTTGGATAGATTCGCAAATGCAAAATCATTTCAAGAATTTGATAATCAGATTCTACATCTTGAAGGGGGGATTCCTATACTAGATCAACCTGTGGAATCTTCTTCTAAAGAACTCTCTCCTCCGCATGAAACTCCAACAACGTATGATACTTTAAGTGATGTGATTGATAGAATTGGGAGACTCAATCTTGATTCAGTCCCAACTCGATCAACGGAGCAGCCTGAACCATTTGAGAAAGGTCCCCCAAAGTGGCTGACAAAGACAATTGAAATTGTTCATCCTGATGAGATTGGAAAGATAGGATCTAGAAATTCAAACCCGGAAAATGGAGGTGATGTAGATGACTTTGATTCCCCTGTTGATATGGATGTTTCTTATGATTGTGAATTGAATTTTTCTACAGATTTCGAACCAACTTCCTTCAAAGAAGATACTTCTCATGATGAATGGAAAGAAGTGATTCAAAAGGAGTATGATGCCCTAATAAAGAATGGCACTTGGAAGCTGGTTGATCCTCCATTAGGAACCAAACCAATTTGCTGCAAGTGGGTCTACAAGAACAAGTGTAAAGTTGATGGCTCACATGACAAGCCCAAAGCCAGGCTTGTGGCAAAAAAAATTTCACAGAAGGAAGGGGTCGATTATGAGGAGACTTTTGACCCCATAGCAAAATGGGCTACCATCCGGACACTCTTTTCCCTAACAGCTCAAAATGGTTGGAAAGTCCATCAAATGGATGTAAAAAGTGCTTTCTTGAATGGAGATCTAAAAGAGAATGTTTTTATGTCCCAACCTGAAGGATTTGCTGTGAAAGGACATGAACATAAAGTATGAAAACTTGTGAAATCCTTGTATGGTCTCAAACAAGCACCACGAGTCTGGTATGAAAAACTAACTGAGAATCTTCTGAAACTCAATTTCAAACATTATGATCTTGATGATTCAACTTTATTTGTCAAGAAAGTTGGCAAAACAGTTGTATATCTTGTGGTATATGTAGATGATCTTTTGATGCCAGGGAACAATGAAAGATACATTGCATCCATAAAGAAGGAATTGAGGAAAGGTTTTGAAATGACTGATTGGGGCTATGTTCATTACTATCTTGGTAATGAAGTAACTCAACATCCAAAGTCCATATTTATTTATCAAAAGAAGTACATTGGAGATCTGTTGAACAGGTTTGGCATGACAGAATGCAATCCTCTTACTACTCCAATTGAACAAAACTTAAAGCTCACATCAATTGAAGGAAAAGAATTTGAGGATGCAATAAAGTATAGACAACCTGTAGGAAGTCTCAACTACCTAACTACTACCAGACCAGACATTTTGTTTGATGTTAGAATCCTCTCCAAATTTATGCAAAAGCCTTGTGAGGGACAATGGTTTGCTGCAAAAAGAGTTCTAAGGTACTTGAAGGGAACTCAAGACTTTGGAGTCAAGTATACACAGGTGGATGACTTTAGCTTGATTGGATACTCTAATTCAAACTTCGATGGAGATAAAGAAATTGGGGTATCTACTTTAGGTTATGCTATGAGTCTTGGATCAGGAGCTATCTCTTGGAGATCACGCAAACAATCAGTTCTAGCAGATTCCACAGCAGAAGAAGAATATGTGGCAGTAGCTGAGGAAACAAAAGAAATTGTGTGGCTTAGGAAAATTCTTGAAGATTTGCAGGTAAAACAAGTACAATTGACTCCGCTCATGATTGGCAATACCTCGGTAATAAAGTTGGCAAAGAACCCAAAGTTCCATGATCGAATGAAGCACATCAATACTAAATATCATTTGATTTGACATCATGTTGAGGCCAAAAAAATCCATCTCTTCCATTGTTCCACTAATAAGAAAATTGCAGACATCTTCACCAAAGCGCTTGGAAGAGAAAAGCTTGAACGATTCAGAATGATGCTTGGAATCACCAACATCCCTTCAGATTAAGGGGGGGAATGTTGACACCTAATCATTAGGATTAGGTGAATAAGTGTAACTGATGTAAATAAATAATGGAAAATATGAAGAGTCACCGGGTGATGAAATGAATAGTCTCTCCCTCATGTATATAATAAAGACCAACCTGAATGAATATAACAAATTGATTTTGTTGCCCCATCTCAGTTGATCGTGGCCCTCAGATTTCAGAATATTCCTTTGATCTAACTTTTCCTTAAGAGTTTTTGCTTTAGCCTTCAGGGCACTGTTGTCCCTAAAATCAAAATTCCTCTAGATTCTCCATTTGTCATTATTATTGGTTTGCTCCCAAAAGTCTTTCACCTTAGAAAGCCTATTGTTATCAGTGATTTCCTTGAGATCCCTTAGGTCTTCATTTAATAATATAGGTTCTTGTTGCCATCTGTCCTCCCAGAATAGGCTGATATTTCCTTCTCTGATTTCCCAGAAGCTGTTTCCTTAGACCAAACTCTTGTTATCCTAAGCTTTTTTCCAAATGTGTGAGCCCTTTCTGTGACCTAACATTCTTATTAGATCATGGTTATGCCAGGAGCTGGCATATTTTTCTTTCCAAATGGTTGCCCACTGATTCTCTGGCTCTTTAACCCAACGCCACCATAATTTGGCACCTAGAGCCTTGTTGAGTAAGTCAGGGTCATCCAAACCTAGCCCACCAAAGCTCTTAGGTTTGGATATCTTATCCCAAGCTACGAAGGCCCATTTCTTATGCTCCTCCCCCTTGCCCCATAGGAAGTCTCTTTGGATGGATCTGAGCTGATGTAGAACACTTTGAGGAGCCAGTAGGACAGATAGCATAAAGGCAGGGATAGTTTGAAGGATAGCTTTGGTTAACACTAACCTACCAGCCAAATTTAGAGATCTGTAGGTCCATTTCTTGACCTTGTCTAGCAATTTGTTGATAACAGGTTCCCATATGCTCTTGTGTAAGGGTTTGGCAGTGAGAGGAACTTCCAAATACTTCGAGGGGAGGAATTCCCTTTGGAAGCCCATAATTCTGGCAATGTTCCTTTGAATTGCAATGTGAGTATTAAAGAAAAAAATTTAGATTTAGAAAGATTTACCTCCAAACTTGAAGCCATGGAAAAGTCTTCCAGGATTTGCTAATAGGCAAGAGCTTCCTTGACTGTGGGGATCCCTTGTAGCATAGTGTCATCCAAAATTGTTGATGTGTTAAGGCACGTCCCTCTTCAAAAATTTGGAGACCTTTGACTGAACCCACTACCTTGGCTTGTCTGATATTTCTCCCCAACCCTTCCATCATAAGAATAAAAAGAAAGGGAGAGAGTGGATCTCCCTGCCTTAAGCCTCTTGAATGAGTGAAAGTATCCAAGGGTGATCCATTAACTAGGATTGAAAAGCTGGGTGAAGTGACTAGGGCCATAACCCATCTAATCCAGTTATGATCAAACCCAAAATCAGCAAGAAATTTTTTGATATATGTCCGGTTTAGTTTATCTAGGCTTTGGCTATGTCCAGTTGCATGATCATACCAGCTCTCTTGTTGTTTGTCAAAGAGTGAACCACCTCATGAGCTTGAATGATGTTGTCGAGGATTTGTCTGCCTTCCACGTATCCTGACTGTTCTGCTGCCACTAGGGTAGGAAGAAGGGGTTTGAGTCTATTGGAAACCACTTTGGAGATGATTTTGTAGACAACATTGCACAAGGCAATGTGTCAGAACCTATCAGGAGTAAGGGCTACATCCTGTTTAGGGATCAGGGCGATAAAGGTGGTGTTAAGCGCCTTCAGGATAGTTTTATCCCTCCTTGAGTCTTCCACCACGTTCAGAATGTCCTGTTTAACTATATTCCATCAAGCTTTGAAGAAGTCTACATTGAACCCATCCGGACCTAGTGCCTTGCCATTCTGCATCTCTTTAAGGGCCTCCTTGACCTTTTCTTCTGACACTGATCTATTGAGGTTGAAATTGTCTTCTTTGGAGACTAGCTTAGGTATATGCTTAGTAATCTCCCTGATAGGTTGATCTCTGTTACTGCAAGTTTCCTGAGCAATGCCCCGAAAGTGTTGAACTAGTTGTGTTTCTCTTTCTTCATGCGTGCTGAGCATATTACCTTTCTTGTCCTTAATAGTAGAAATATTGTTGTGAGCTTTGTTCACCATAGTGGCTCTATGGAAGAATCTGGTGTTGCGATATCCTTTTATCCATTTCACTCTGGATTTTTGCTTCAAAAAAATTTCCTCTTGCTTACATAGGTTGTCCCAATATTGATGATATTTAGTTTCCAATTCATTCCGCTCCTTATCAAAACCCTCTGTAATCAGGGTTTGGTTGAGTCTATGTATTTTTCCTTCCACAATTTCCTTCTCTTCAAAAATGTTGCCAAATTCCTTCTTATTACACTCCTTGAGCCAGAGTTTAATGTGTTTGAGTCTTTTTTGAAGAAGGCACATTCTTATGCCTTGAATATCCAAATCTTTTGCCCACCAGATAGCAATGTTGTTATAGAAGTCTGGGTGGGAGTTCCAGAGATTTTCAAATCTGAAAGGTCTATTGTTGGGTTTGCCCATACCCTGAATGTCCAGTTGTACCGGACAACGATCCGAGTCTCCAAAGGGAAGAATACTCGCAACTATGTCCTTGTCCTTGATCATAAGATCTACTGAGATTATAAATTTGTTCATTTTGGATGCCACTTGAGACTCTCCTCCTCTTTTATTGTTCCAAGTAAAGGTACCATTATTCATGGAAATATCCACAAGCTTCATACTATTTAGGAAGGTTTGAAAGAACAAGAATCTTTGGTTAGAATTCTAGTTCCTCCTTTTTTTTCCGACAACGTTTTTATCATATTGAAATCCCCTCTAAGGATCTAGGGGATTTTTGCATGACGTTCCCTGAGCTTCTTCAGTGAATCAAGAAACAAGAGTTTGCCCTCCAACCTTTGTGGGCCATACACATTTGTAACCAAGTACATTTCCTTATTTCCCACTGGCTGAATGACCACTGAGAGATAATTTCTAGATGCTTCTGCATCATGTCAATCTTTTGGAGGTTCCAAACCATGAGAATGCCTCCAGTTGTATTCTCTACTTTGACCTCCAAAAACTCAAATCTATTGAGCCATTTACCATGAATCTGTTTTATCTTTTGAATGGAACATTTAGTTTCCTGAATGAAGATCATATTCGGGGCTACTTGTTTCATTCTATTACTTAATAATCTTTGTTTTCTTTTACTACCTAGACCTCTTATATTCCAAGAAGTAAACTTCATTATCAAAGATTTTTAAAGGATTTACTGGATAGATCTTTCATCTTACCTGAATCTATCATTAGCTTCCCACATTCCATCAATAGCTCGTTCTGTTTTTTTCGGCCTCTTTTCTTTCCTGGGATTCTTGGAGCTAATTCTACTGTGGCTTTCAAAGCTTTCACTCCTTCACTACTTTGTTTTTCATTCTTCCTTAGCTTTTCGGATCTGTTTTTCTGGGTTTTCCAGATAAACAGCTGTTGAACTCTGTGGAACTCCTTTTGAGGTAACGAATCCACTCCCTCCTTAGTTCCTTGTTCCAAGAAGCCTTCTAGATCTAGATTCTCTTTCTCCAAGATTCTTGAAGTTCGTGATCCTCCATCTCCATGTCGCTCTGGGTTGTTTCCTGATCCATTTCTTGTTCATCATCACTCATGGTGGCCTCTTTCTGGTACTCATCATTTTGTGTTTGTACCAGGTATTTCCCTTCCTCCTTTTCTACAGAACTTCCTTCCATTGCTTGTTCTTATTTAGTATTCACCTCTTCTTGAAACCCCTGGAAACTATTTTGTCTGAGCTATTGCTCTTCTCACTACTGATTCCTCGGACCTCTCTTACTTCCTTCACTTCGGTTAACTACATTCTGAAAGCTGTCTGCTTCTTTCACTATAGTGCTTCTCCTTTTGATAATTTCCTTGTTGGGCGGACAATCTCTAAAAAGATGTCCATGTTCATGGCATTTGCGACATCTAAATGGAATGTGCTCATAATCTACTATTTGTGCCCATTCTTCATCAAAAACTTCCAAGATTATCTCCTCCGGTAGAGCTCCTGATAGGTCAATTTCCACACAAATTCTGGCAAAGGAAGTATATTTTCTCCTTCTGGTGGCTCCAAAGGCTTTTACAAAGCGTCCTAATTTATTGCCTATGGCCTTTAACGATTCATTTTTCCAGTAATCAAGAGGTAGAGAGTAGAGTCTTACCCAAACCGGGACTGAAGTAAAAGTCTCCTTTTCTGGTACAAAGTTCATGACCCAAGGTCTCATGTAGAGTCCTGCAGCAGTATAGAAGTAGGGCCCTCCTTCAAATATTCAGTCCTTGTCTTTAATATTTGTGAACACCACCGTAAAGAAACCCATAGACCCAAGGTGAAGATATATGCTACCTTTATGTTTCTAGTAGTATCTGATCCATGATTGTAGAGCTTTTTCAGAGGGCCATAGTCCCATGAACTTGCAGATGATGGCATATGTGCCCATATGTTCCCTGTACGCCTGCAACTCTAAATTATTTAAAATCACCCTGGGAGTTATGTCTATTTTGGGTTTGCAGGGAAGCAAAGCTCATTCTCCTTGAACTTAATTCTCAATTTCCAGACAAAACCTGGCTTAGCCTTTGGAGACACTAGGGCTGGATGAAGATTAAACTTTTCATATGGCTCGTTTAGCACAAGAAAATTCTGACTTGGGACAATATTAGGAAAAGGGGCATTTTGGGACCTTCGAGATGCCAACTTTGTGAAGGGCAGGAGGAAACCATGGAGCACCTTCGTAACAGTTGTATGTTCTCCTTTAGTTTGTGGGACTCTTTTGCTTTTATTTTCCAACATTTGCAACACCCTGACCAACTGGAGGAAAGATTTTACAGATAATGAAGTTCTAGCCATAGCTTGGTCCCTCTTTCCGAGCTTCATTGTTTGAAATGTTTGGAAAGAGAGGAACAACTGAATCTTTAAAGAAGTAAAGAGAACTTCCCAATGCATTTTTGAGTTGATCTTAAAACAGATCAAGGAAACAGTTAGCACCATAGTGCGAAACCTCCCCAAGAACCCTCCTTCGGCTACTGACCTGAGAATTCTTTGTGAATTGGGCCTGCAAGGCATCTCTCCTCAGGGTCTAGATAGAAATTCAAACTCCCTGAGGGACGCAAAGGATTTCTGGCACCCTCCTCCAAAGGGATATTTGAAATACAACATAGATGGAGCTTCAAAAGGAAACCCAGGCGCAGCTGGTTATGGAGGTGTCCTTAGAGATGAGGATGGTAATATCCTCTTCATTTTCCATTGTCATTTGGGACAGGCCACTAATAGCTTGGCGGAATTGATGGCCATGGAACAATGTTTAGATTTCTTGAGTCAGGGCAACAGACAAAATGTGATAGTGGAGGCTGACTCTGAACTTATTATCAATTCAGTCAAGAAAATCAGCGCGGGTTCTAAGCCAGAAAAAGTCTCAAAAAATTGGAAACTAATTCAAGGATTTCAATGGATTCAACATCACCTTCAAAGCCTCCGTACAGTTTGATTCAAGCATGTTCACAGGTCGGCGAACAAAGTGGCTGATTTGCTTGCCAACTAGGGTGTTATCAGCACAGAGATTAAAGTGGCATCAGATTGGCATGAGTTGCCGCAGAGCAGGTTAAGGGTGGTTGTTTAGGAACAGGCAGAAAATGATAAGATGAGTTTAAAAACAGAGCCTGGGGCCAGGGATCAAATTGATTCAACCTTTTCTTTCAACATCAGCATGTGTCATCATTATCGGATATATGGTTTTGTGGCGTGGCATATACCTAGTCTGATGACTCATATTCCCAGAGAAAACGAGAGGATTCTATCTGTTTATCGTGGGGAACGAAATGAATCCCTTAGATCTTCGTTTAATGAAAAACCCCTCATCTATTCAGGGTTTCAAGTTCGGACAAGGAAGATCCACAAGCGCAGACAGAGCCCTGTTTTTTCCAGCGGCCGATCCTTCAAGATTTTGGAGTCTCGGCATGGTTTACGACCCCCCAGGTAGTTTCTGCTTCATCGCACAACTTTTTGTTGGAAAGTGGTTTTAATGAAAATGCCGCAATGCCATTCACACTCCAACACGTGGAAGGGAGAGGGTTCCAAAAACTGCTCTTCCCCGCTCACTATCGTCGACCCTTCTTATCCCGTGCAATATCAACATCATCCGTTGGATCTTGTGAATGACGATCAACAGTTGCAATGGTTCGTGCAACTAGGGGGGTAGGACTTTTATACCTTGGCCTTTTTGATGGAGCGATACCCTCCTCGACTGTCAATATTAATGCCTTTTTATTGGATGGCTCAGATGAACAGGGCTTTCTAAAGCGGTGTTGCTGGTTAGTTCACGTGCTTTCTGGTAGCCAGGTGGCTTTTTTGTTCGTTTTTCCGTGGGTTCGGGTTTCTTTGTGAAACTTTAAGGTTCTAACCTGGAGGTCTAGTTCTCCTTGCATGTAAAATTGTACACTATTTTTTTGGTTTTATGAAATAGAAGGATCCATACTTGCTTTAGCATAAATAATATAATGAATTGATTTTGAGGAGTTACTGCCTGGTTTGACAAGAAAAACGAGGTGTAATTGCACAATTATGTTCACTAATGGTTCCCACATAGAAATAAACTATTTCTCCAAATATCCAAAAAGTCTTGGACAAGCATTTCAAGGTATTTGAGATTCCCAAAGGTCTCCCTCATATTCATGATCATTATCATGTTATTCATTTGATTCTAGGAAGTGTTCCTCCAAACATCAGGCCTTATAGATATCCATATTCCCAAAGGAGTGAAATTGAACATATGGTTACATAAATGGTAGAAGTTGGTATAATTATCCAACCAAATTTGATAAACAAAGAAAGGGATGAATGGAAGAAGGATGAAGAAGTGTGGCGACACATTCAAAAGTTGTAGAAGATCCTAGTTCAAACAATATTGCCAGAAGTTGACAAGGAAGGAAAAATCATAGTGGAACCTAGAGCAGTCATAGAAACAAGAACCTGACAGCTATAAAATTGATCAATTTCAGAGTATCTCATCAAGTGGAAGAACTCAGTTGCTAAACATTCCACATGGGAGGACAAGAATTTTATACAAAAGCATGAATAACTACTCAACCATTGAGGACAACACTTTTTGAAGCAGAGGGGCATGTTAGGTCCATATACTACTAGTGTAACCCCTTATTATTATTAGTACAACACCCTTATTGTATTGTTGTGCCCCATAGAAGCCCACTATTGTTATTATTGTGGCCTCACATTATTATTGTTATGTCGGCTCTGATTATATTATGACCCCTTACACTCCTATATATAGAAAGGAGATCTTGTCATTTGTAATCATCTAAGAATTGTTCATTTGTGTAAAGTAAAGGAGGTTTCCCCTTGAAGAGGCTTATTTCTAAGGAATTTATCTATCTTTCATATATTTTTGTGAGTTGGTTTCATAACATGCACTATGTGGGTGCCACATGGCAGGTCTTTGGTTATCTGGTAGGGTTAAATGGAAAAAATTTAAATGGCCATAAATTTAAATCTAAGTATCAAAATTTCAATAAAATTTATATCACTTGAAATCTCTCAATGAGTTGAACATGATGATGTTATCCAAAGTTAATCCTAATAACTTTTGGAATGGAGGAATTGTGTAACCCCATTTCCACAAGGAGGCCATGGAGGTGAGGTTAATTAAAAGTAACACCTTCCATTCAACCCAGAGAGTCCAAGGATGTAAGAGGGAGCATTATAAAATCGTATTAGAGCATTCATGTTTAATACTTGGACTAGATGGGATCTATGATAGATGAAATGAAAGGAAAAGTTACTACCATGGACCTTTGGAGATTACAATTCAAAAATTTATAATAAAGTGTGGTGTTTCCTAGTGATTTTTTGTTGTGTACAACTAGGTGCCAGTTGTAGATTGTATATTGTATGCATATCTATATTGATATTAGAATTGTGAAATGATAGGAATGGAATTTTTTATATGTGAGTTGTTTACTAGATGAATTTGAAGTTTGCAGATAGCATGACTGCTAGTCTTGGTAAAAAGGATAATTTCAAACTTAGTCATGATATAGTTGTGAACATGTTGATATGTACTTTTGATTCCTAGAATATGTGACTAACATGAATTCTAGATGTGTGGCCAACTATAGATCAACATGCTTGGTGTTGGCATGGCAATGTAACAAGTTAATTTTCTTATGTTGATATAAATAATAGCTATGTGTGTATGACAACACATAAGAAGATCCATTTGCAACAAAAAATAAAAGGATGGACAATAGTGAGGTAAAACATAGCATGGACCAAGTTCATCATTGGTAGGAAAGGGAAAGTTCCCCTGAAAGAGAAAAAACCTTAAGGAGCTTGAAAGTTGAGTTGACGAGCTACAATGAAGAAAATAAAAGCCTCACTAGGAAGTAAAAGGAGTAGGAAAGACTAAACACAATCTTGTTACAAAACCTATCATACTTGCAAGAGTTGTTGCAACATTCTTATAGACATATCTGGGCACTACAACCCCAATCACATATGTCCATAAACCAAGGGCTTCTAAACCCCTAAAAGTGTTGTTTCATACCCTAAAGGAACAAGGTCAACTGATTACATCATCTCCCAGAAGTTCTCCCTGAAAAAATACTCAGAACTAGTCAAAACTGGACCATACAGACTGCTCAGTGCTAAGGGTGTGATGCATCTCACCTACTACATGCAAAAAGTGCGTTGCATACTGAAAATCCCTTCTGTAGGGTGTGATGAACAATAGAAGATAAATGACAGAGGAAGTTTGCTAGGTGCAAACCTAGAGAATCTTCTAGAAACTGCTCATTTGACACTTACCTCTCTGAATTCACCCAGGGATGAGTAAGAGATCATGAAATCTCCAAGTGGAACCAAGAACTATCAGTGAAATGACACTAATCAAAATCCTAGAAGCTGACTCACCCACCTACAAATATCTATATATGGATCCCTCATCCTAGAGATCCAGCGGCTGGAATTTTGTATTTTGTAAGGAAGTGTTGTTGGTTTCTCTATGAAACATTGTATTGTTGGGTGATCTAAGCTTTTCATGAGGTGAAGCGGGCTTTCATGCTGGGAGCATAGCACTGGATCAGACAACTTGGTTGTAATCCTCTCTTCTACTACTTCTATCAATAAAGCTATTTGAGTTTTCCTCCATATACTTGTATATATCTGAATCTTATATTTGTGTATGCATTTGTATGGTTAATATACATCTGATCCTATATTGCTTATGGTTATGGATCTCTATGCGTTGATGGTATTTTGTTGCTTTGACTCTACATGTGTTCTTTGAAGCGGGACAAGTGAGGAAGGAGTGGCAAAAATTATATCACGGGAGAGAGGAAACAAGCAAGGAGCCAAGCGAAAGACTGCGGTTGGTACTCTCTGCTTCTCTCTCATCTATCTCTCATAAAGGAAAACACAAGTGACCTTAAATTGTTTGTTTCTAAGATAGCTAGCTACACATCTTAGTGGGACTAACAACTTTGAATGAACACTAGTTTTCCCGATAACAAAATTGCAACTCCACTGGGGAAGCATTAGTTAGTTTTTTTGTTTCTATTTGTTTGCTTTATAAACTACAGACGGAGCCTGAAGTTAAGCCAGCTAGCCTTCGAACTGCTTTTGCTATGCAACTGCAAAGTCTATCAACGCTGCTTCAGTCCATCTCCGTGTTTTTTTTATGAACTAAACAACTGACTTGCAAACATCCTAAGCTCCCTTGTGGTAGCTCAAGTAACCTCATTAGATCAGCCCCTACACTTTGTGTTTACTGCCTATCATTAGCTTAGCCTAAACCCCTAAACTTAGCTACAAACTGTGAGCAAAAACCAAGGTCAGTCTTGTCCTTGGACCATCGCACTGTCTCTCATTAGCAACATGGATGCATCGCACTTCCCGTGTGTTGCAAGTGATATGCATCCCCATTTCCCTGTGTTACAGGTGCGATGATTGAGTGAGATTGTTTCTGCCTCCAGATTTTTGTTTTTTTCTTCATTGTCTTCAGCTTTATTCAGTAGTTTTGTTGTCTATGATCAGTATATCACTGTTGAAACCTTCTTCCTTTGCATTATTCGGCCTCCATCAGTTAGGAATTGCGAATGTTTTTTTTATGTATTTTTCATCATTTACAGTTCTCCTTTGCAAATAGTAGCTTAATCAAACTGCCGTCTTTTGATTTGAAAGTGTTGCAAGTGTCATTTTCAGTCAAAGAAAAGAGTGTCATAAAGTCTTCCTCTTTTATATAGTCGATTACACTTTTGCCATTGTATTTGATTTGAATTTATTAGTATTTCAATGTGTCGAAAGTAGTTTTAAATTCGAAATCGCAAAGTGTCGAAAGTAGTTTTAAATTCGAAATCGCAAAGTGTCATCTTAGTCTTCCTTTCGTTTTTTGGATTTGAAATCACAAAGTGTCGTCTTAATCTTCCTTTCATTTTTTGAATTCGAAATCGCAAAGTGTCGTCTTAGTCTCCCCTTTCATTTTTTGAAGAAAAAATTGTCAGTGTTGTTTCTTTAAAAGAAAAAGATTCAAATCTGTACTTAGTTTTCTTTTTGTCATTCTCACATTAAGGAAACTGAAGAACAATACATGCATGTGCATTTCCATTTAGACTGCATGCGGTAATTGATTTAGGAAAAGTGCATCTAGTGTGTTCTCTTTGCTCTATGTTGAAAGAATTTCATTTCTCTTTCCTTAGTAGCTAGGATTTTCATTGCAAAAAGAAAGTAAACGACTATTTATCATCTTAGATTACATATTTAGGAATTGTATATCTACATCACGCGGTGAACCTTAAAGGAAAACTTCTTAAGAAAGCTAAACTATAAAATAAACCTCAATGAACATAAAAACACTTTGGAACCTAATGCACAACATCTAGAAGTCTAGGCTAGAGATGTATTCCGGCGTCGTAAAGCCTGGTAACTATCATTTTCATCGTAGGTTGGGTGATTCCTCCTCTTTGATAAGACAAGTGCCAGTATGGACTTGTGCTCCCACGTACCGTTGAGTATATATTGGGAGACCAAAATAGGCTATATCCTTTATCCTTAGGAAGCTGTATCTGCTGCCCTATCGATCGTAATGCATTGAACACAGCATTCGGGAAGATTGACTGCCATACTGTAAAAAGTATTATGTAGTTTTGCAATTGGTTTGGTAATCCCTCTGTCTAGATTTCCAAAGAAGTCACTTTCATTCCTTTTCAGACTCCTTAAAAGAAAAGGTCCATTTGAGCACTTGTCACTTTAGGCTCATTAAAAATTGAAGGCGACTAGAGTCATGTTTAGCTTTTTCTAAACTCTTAAAAATTGAAAAAGCAAGTTGTGTCAAAGAGTCACAAAATTCATTTAATTCGGAATAAAATTTTCCCCTTTTTATTTTGAGTTGATCAAGTAATGCGCAATTGTGGAAGAAATTCAATCAAAACCTCGTCATTTGCAGAGACTAATGAGTCAACCATCTTTGACTCTTGAAATGAAACCATTCTGGGCCAAGCGATCTCGTTTAACTGGGTCAATGGCTCCTGGTTTAGTTGAAACTTGTGTTTCAACTTTTGTTGGCATTATGATACATATGTTGTACTTGATGGCAACCCACTCATCTCAGATAATAAATTATAGTGTAGAGAAAAGTTCACTCACTTATATGCAGAGAAAAGTTTATTTCATGTAGAGAAAAGTTCACGCACTTTTATGCAGAGAAAAGTTTGTTTCATGTAGAGAAAAAGTTCACGCACTTTCATGCAAGGAAAAGCGCGTATATGTTGGAGAACTTACCTTTGGTCCATGGTAGTTAGTTCTTGGTATTTGAACCTATGAGGAAAAGCTCGCATATGTTGGAGAACTTACCTTTGGTCCATGGTAGTTAGTCCTTGGTATTTGAACCTATGAGGAAAAGCGCGTATATGTTGGAGAACTTACCTTTGGTCCATGGTAGTTAGTCCTTGGTATTTGAACCTATGGTTATTGGACTATGGTACCTCGTCAAAAGTGTTGATCTCACGCAATTTCATGGTTGGTTCATGGTATTAGTCCGACAGTTTTTGATCCTATGGTTTTGGCCCATGGTATTGCATCCAAAAGTGTTGATCTCACATACTTTCATGGTTGGTTCATGGTATTAGTCCAACAGTTTTTTGATCCTATGGTTTTGGCCCGTGGTATTGTGAAAGGCCTAAGACTATAAAAGAGGAAGGAGATCATTTGGCAAAGCATCTTCTGAATTATCGAATATCTGATAAAGTGCTATGTCTCGAATATTGTGATTGGGTTTTGGTGCAGATCTGGATCTGAATGAAGAAGGAACTTGAGCGTAAGGAGAAGGATAAGTTCTATTGATGGGTTAAAATCTTAAGGCTAGAATAGTGGTATCTCTATATGATTTTGATCTGTGATATGTGGCATACGCTTGATCTATAAATCTAATAATCTGGGTCTGAATTATTGATGCATATTTTATTTTACACATGTTATGATCTGGGTATGTCTGATGTAACAACTGCAAAGTTATAAGGAAATATTTGCATATCTGTATGCGGGTTGGCTTTGGTGAAATCAGAGATTGATGATGCAAGTGTAGTTGATGGGTTTTTGATGTTCTTGGATCCAGTTTGAAAATTTATGAAAAGTGGTCCTTGAAAGAAAAGAAGTAGGGGGTTGTAGCTCCCTTCCAGGAGAGACTGGAAAACGAGAGAGAGTTGTAGCTCTCTACAAGTTGCAGCCTGCGTACTGGTAAAGGACTGCACCAGTACAAAACCATTGTAAAAGGAGTTTCTAATTTGAAAAAAGATAGAGACATATTGCAGCAGGTGGTTTTCACCCACATTGGGTTTCCACCTTACATCTTGTGTTCTTTGGTGTGACTATCTGTTTTCTTTGTTCATGCTCATTATTTTATGGTACTGACATGCAAAAATAATTCAAAGAATAAATAAGGAAGATTTATTAAAAGAACTTGATAATACTGATTCACCCCCACTCTCAGTATTATTTCCAACACCTCAGAGACTCCAATTACTCAAACTATTTCTGGTATCCCTGCCTCTACAGAAGAAGTTTCGCAGTTACAAGAGGACATTAGAACTAATCCTAGTGTAATGGTAAACACTCCTATTCTTGAACTAGCTCCATCTAGGGCTAAGTTGGAAGGTGTTACCCCTCCTACATCTGTCGCTGAAGAGTCTATACCTTCTCTGGCACTAGAAATATTTTACGAACCTAACGGTCTACCTCTTCCACCTGGACTAATTGCTATAGAAGAGATTGTTGAGGATCTTCTATCCAGTACCCCATTGTATTTTGGAACTGGGATCCACCTATATCCTCCTACTATAGAAGTTAGTCATCTTTCATCGCAAGTCCCCGTAGAATCGCTAGGAAATCTTTTGGATAGACTCGATATGTCTGAACGACCATCGACATCTAGGACCGTGTCATCTGATACAACAGCAGAACCTCCTGCTACTACTCCGACAATGTTCACTAGTATACCATCTGTCCCAACTAGCTCTCAATTGCTAGATGAATTCCACCCGGGGATTGTTTCGATAGTATGGTCTGTTCCCGTTTGTTCGTCCGGAATAATATCTGGAATTTCTTATGTTGAGTCTCAACAAATTGATCCTTCACAACAGTATCAATTTGGGTAGTCCAGTCTACAAAGGCCAATTTTCCCTTTGAGCATTGGGTTGCCGCCATATGGGGGGCATTATTCCTTTTCATTGTTCCCTCCAGGAGAACAACCATATGAGAATTCACAACAGAATTCAGGTCAAGCTGGAATTGCATCCAGTGGTTGGGTGCCAATACTGCCTCAACAGCCAAGAGTTGTATATTCAATGCAACCAAATCTACCTGTGTCGAATATTCCCACTACACTGGCTATTGTGACGGTTTCACAAGTACAAGTTCTGCCTGTTGTATGTCAACCTCAAGTCTCTCAGGTTGTAATGCAACAACCTCTTGTCTCCATGACACAACCACAATCATCGATTAGTGGCTCCTTAACTGGAGCGACTCAGGATCAAACGGGTACTATTACCCCTCATCTTGGTCAAACATACAGTATTGGACAAAAACAAATGGCTTCACAACCATGGCTGGTGCAATATCAACAGCCGCAATTCCAACAACCTTACCAAGGACCTAAGCAACAAAGCTTCGCTGGTAATGGGTAGTCATATATTCAAAACGGTCACCATCAATCATGTCATAATGGTTATGCCCATCAACCTTATCAAAGTTATCAGCATCAAATACATTATGCTGGTATGCAAAGACCCATTGCTCAGGCGATCCTATCTTATCATGGGTATGCTTCGCCAAACCTCAATCAACAGCTGCCTTTCATTGCAACTTTAGAATTACCAGGTCTGAATCGGCTAACAAATGATCCAATTGCTTACACCCCTTGGTGGCTGGAAATTCTTCATTAACTTCCATTAGATATTCCTAAATTCAATGGAAATCTAAGTGAAGATCTGTCGAATCATATAATGACCTTTCATCTGTGGTGTTCGTCCAACACTCTCAATGATGATTCGATTAGGCTTCACCTTTTTTAGCGAACATTAATTGGTTCGGCAGCAAAATGGTACATTGAATTTCCTAGAGCTTCATTCGATAACTTCAGTGCCCTTGTCACCACCTTTTTAACCCATTTTCAATTACCAATAAGGTACGAAATAGGAACAGAGCTTCTTACCAATTTTAAGCAAACGACAGCCACTCACATATCTGATCATATTCATGAGTGGCGATGTCATCATTGAATGGTAAAAACATATGTTCCTGATCAGCTGCTAGTTGAATGTTTTATTAAGTCATTTTTAGCTTCTATTACAGAAGATGTGGCTAAAGGGGGGGTTTTCAGTGAAGAGCAAGTCATTGCTCGTGCCCAATATCTAGACTTGATCTATACTCAGTCTGGCATGCTCTATGAAAAATTCCTTGATGCTCCTAGACCAAAATTTTCTATTCCTCCTTCTCCTAAATCAAACAAAGACCCTCATGCCGGCTGTTATCTCAAAATCAGACCCTGATAGGCTGCTGGTCAGGTTGACTCTAAGTAACTATTTCAAACCTACTTTAGGCTGAGGCCTAGCCTCCTCAACCTGAGAGGGCTCTCTCTTGATGGATTAATGATTTTGATTAAAGATAAGATGGCTAATTCTTATAGAACAACTATGAAAAATATGAATGCTGGAAACACATTAAACAACTATCCATTGGGCTTATAGAGTCAACAACACCTCAGTATAACAGTGAACTTAACCTTACATAGAAGTCAAGGCATTCAGCATTTAGACATTCAGAACATCAACTCATATGGGACCACACAGTTTATAAATGTATACAGGAAATCAGAGTACATTCAGTGAATTCTGAGTGATTATACATCTATACCACTGTAAGAATTAAGAAAAGGACAACATCACATATTCTGAACATAAGAAATCCTTCATGAATCCTGAGAAGTAAAGTCAAAATTATATTACTGAAAATGAGTTTTACATAAGCCAAATACAAGCTTTGTTATAAAGTTTTCCAACCCTGATTACATTTCTGTTTCAGCTATATATATAGCTCTTATTCTAACTGATCGAGATTCCTCCTCCAGCATGAGGGGAATTCAAAAACTACTTCTAATGACACCTATTAACCCTTTAACTAACTAATAAATACAACAAAGTGTTGACTGGAGTTTTTTTAGAGATCTAAATCAACTATGACTCTAAATCCGTATTACATGCATGATGGCTTTAATTAAGATGATTCCTCGTTCTTTGACATCTGGTTCCCTTCTAGTTTAGTTGTGATGGTCTTCAAGGCTCCATGGTTGTCTTCAATGTCACATGTTTTTCAATGCCCTAAAACATAGGAAACTACCCCTGTTTACTGGTCTTTAGTTTTCCTCAAAATATTCGAATGCAAATAAGCATGTCCTTTATCCTTTAATTACCCAAAATGGAGCAGACTGCCACGTCCTTGATGCGTTGTAAGCTTTTTCCCATGTACATGTGTGCAGGCAAAAGTTTCTTGTAAACTGTTTGATATATCTTGAACTGTGGTAAATGTGCTCACTTTACGGCAAAAAATTAAAGTTGGATTTGAATATATATTTTCTCCACCTGTCTTGACCTGGTTGACTATTGATAGCTTCAGATGATGCCTTGTATGCCTTTTAGATGTTTCCCTTTCAAAATTCCCGCTTATAATTCAAAACTGCTTGATTTACGTTGAAATCATCACCTTCAGCAGTTTCATAGCGCGCTACGAAACTGCTGAGTTATTTAAAACAACTTGTTTGTAACCTGAGACCTTTATTAACCGAGTGCTTGGTTGCCAAAAAATTCTTTAGACTTTCCAAAGGCCGAATAGGGAATTAGATTTCTTTAGAAAGACAAGACCAAGCAAACTTATCAAAATTTTGAAATGGAATCTTACTTGAAATGAAAACTCATTTAGCAGGTCCTTTAAGCTGGCTTAGCTGTGCCTTCAGATCTTCAATTTGTTTCTTCATAACCTTATTCCCAGCTCTTAGTTGCATATTGATCCTTCTGATGTACTTGGCTTCTTTGATTGCTGGTACTGTCCAGGTGTGAAATTGTGAATGACCATCAACCACTGAATTCAGCTGGGCTTCTAAAGTTTCATTCCCTTTCCATAGAGCTTTATAATAGTTTGCGTGTATGACTGCATGTCTTCTAGCAGCTTTCTTCAATTTGGCGATCTCATGCTTAGCTGATTCTAATTGGATCTTTATGGCTGCTATATTATCTTCTTTAGATGTGATGACTGTTTTGCCAGTGTTTTTCTGTGTCCCTTCCCCTGTTTCCTCTGTTCTTGGCAGTGCTTCCTGTACTTGCTGGAATCTCCTTTTCATAGGTCTTCTAGGTTTAAAAACAAACTCTTCAGCTGGCTCGTCAAATTTAAGCCTTTTTGAGGCCTTAGCTTTCTTGGTGCTTTCTTGTTCTGACTATATCAATTGAATTTGAACTGGTAGAGACTGCTCAAAGTCAATAGCCTGTAATAGGGTATTTAAACTTCCCTTGGACACTGGACTTTCTTCGACTGCTACAGCTTTACCTTTTTCCTTATTCATCTGGCTTCTTGTTCTTATCCTTGAGGCTACTTCAAATGTGCTTGTTTCAGGTGCAGTCTTTTTACCATAAGCTTTTTCCTTAGTTGATTGCTGAGGTTGATCTTGGATGATGAGTGGCTTCACTTGTTTTCTTACTTGTGACTTTGGAACTCTTTTAGCTCTTGTTTCTGTTTGGAGCTCAGCTATTGTAAAATCTCTAGCAGGTGGAGCAGTGAGACCAGTCTGGCTTTTGAAGCCAGCCATAAAAATGAATGAATTCCAATCTCTGTCTACCTTTTGGAGCACATATAAAACCAGTAGTTTGATCAAACCATGGTGAAACAAAGAGGTTTCACAATCCTCTTTCCTCAACTGTACCTTATCACACATATTACTCAAACTACGGAAAAGATAAAAAGGTAAGTCTATGGAGACCTTCCCGGTGAAATGCAAAAGGAGTTTAAAATGGTAAGAGTAAACCTTGTTATATCTTCCTTCACAAGTCAGATATTTCTGTATGCAGGTGAGTAAATGTGCATAATATTCTTTGACATAACTCCTGGGCACTGCCTTACTTAAATCTTCATTTACAAATTCATCCTTCAAAAACTCCTTGCAAGGATTCATGTCAAACTTGAAATTTTTAAACCATTGCTCTTGTCCTCGTGGGATCTCTGTCACAGTAGATATCACTTCTGGCGAAACCTGCAATTCTATCATGGCTACCTTTGAATTCAAGCCTGTGAAGTTAAGTGCAAATTCTTTGGTTACCTGTGCGTGCCCTCCTTGTAACTTTTTGCAAAAATTCCAGCACCTGGCCTTTTTAAATGCTTTCTCAACCTCTTTATTTCTCAGCGTTATATCTAAGCCTTCAGGCTCAGTCCTTAGACATTTGCCGGATCTGTGCTCCTTTTTCTCCATTGATTCTTCCAAATCTTCGCAAACAATGACTACCAGCTCCGGTTGGAATTGTGATTCAGCTTCTATTTGAATTCAGCCTCGCTTGATTATCTTTGCAGTTGAATTTTAAATTTTGCCGTTTAAAATCTTTCAAGTTGTAATCTTGCAGATTTGTCATTTCATGCAAGACTTACGACCATCATTAAGTTTTATGCACGGTGGTCTTTCTTGGAAATGATGATTCATGCGTATCAACAGATCTAGTGGTGGTGATAGTGGCAATGAGTGGTGAAATGTGATAAGAGGGGTACATGAGCTGACATGAGAGGACACGGCCTATGACTCACCTAACGGATTTGACATTTCGGGAAAGATTCGCTGTGAAATGTACGAATCCATGATTTCGCAGCGCGGTAAGTTTTAAATTTGAATGATGCGCTACGAAACTGCCTAATCATGATTGCGCTACGAAACTGCCTAATCACGATTTCGCTGCGAAATTACAAAAAGACACGGTGGCTGACATAAGATAATAGGTGGCTATAAAACAATGGTAGATGGAGGGGAACCAATGGGAGCTGAGAACAACTTGACTCAAAAACTCTTCAAAACTTCATATTCTAAGGGAAGAAACTTAAAACAAAAATAAACTAGCACTGACCTTGTCATCGGGCTAGGATGAAAAGTTACATATATCAATTTTAGTTCTAAGTGATAACACCGGCGATGGTGTGATAGGTACGACCAACACGAAATCCATAAAGGCTACATCTAAGAAAGCCCGTATGGTTTTTGGTTAAAATTCAAGTGAAGAACTACTTGCCTTGGAGGTTAATGTTGTGTCGACCGATAAAGGCAAAGAATCGAAGCAACCAGGGGGCAAGAAGAAAGGGAAAATAAAAAAGAAGAAACAGGATGATTCGTCTCCTGAAAAATCTTTTGTAAACCCTTCTAGAAAAAAGAAACCTCCTTCGACATGTCACATATGTGATGAAGACCATTGGATGGAGGACTGTCCATATAAAGCTGAGATTAGGAAATTCTTTAAGAGTTGAGAAACCTCAGCAGTATTGGCCTATCCGTTTCCAAACCCAAAAACCAATTTGGTTGCTAGCAACAATTCTTCCCCATCCCAAGTGCTTATGTTGTCCATTTTAAAACAACAAAATGATGCTCTGATATCGACAAGGAATAAATATTACAGGAATCCACAGCTATCGAACAACAAGGCTGCAGATCAACCTAGCAGTTGGACAACAACTTTATTTGAAGTTGTGCCACCCATCATTCCTGAGCTAACAATAAAGCTGCCAAAGGGAGTAGTACACAAATCAACATTTAATCCTCGTGCCCGAGCAGCACAAAATTATAATATAGTAGAGGATCTGGCCCAATCAGCATCTGCTATGTCGAAACTTGAAGTACTGCAAAATTTCCCCTCCTAAAAGCAGGGTCTATTATCATCAATAGGTGGGATTGACCCAGCGGATTCCAATCTCGTGGCCTTTAATCATAAAGGATATGAACCTTAGTTACCATCTCAACTCGCTTTCCTCATACAAGTGAAAGCCCTTAGCAAAACTATTCATCAAACAATTATCGATGAGGGGGCATCTACCTGCATTATGTCAATGAGTTGCTAGAAAACTTTAGGATCACCACCCTTGTCAAGATCATCAACAACATTAAAAGCATTCGAAGGACAAACATACACCTGTACGAGATTTTAAGTAACTTCCAAGTTGAACTGGGGGGAAAAACAGTAGAAATTGATGTCGAAGTCATCGATGGAAACCTCGATTACAACATCCTACTGGGTATGCCCTGGATTTATGCTATGGCCACTGTTGTGTCAACTTACTTTAGAAAGATTGCATTTCCTTTTCAAGGAGGAATTACAATCGTTGATCAACAAACCTTCCTCCCCAACAGTTCACAAGTTACGAGAAGCATTATGATGATCCATGGAAGCTCTCAATCGCTTCAAAATATTGGAGTAGGCCTCCTAAAAGACCCTACATTGATGGGTACCTTTTCCCTACTGCCTCCAAACAATTTGGCAGAAGTGGCCATGGTGGGAACCTGCAATATGGTATCTTCTATATCTACAAAGATTCAGAGGATTTTTGAACATGATGTTAGCATGGATCATCGCCAGGTATTGCCTCCAAGCCCAATAGAAATATTGTAGCAATCAATGTTCTTGACCTGGGCAGCAAACCCAAATCAACGCTCATCGAGTGTTTGGATAGATAGGTCTAAGGAATATGGTACCTCTTCAGATCCTTGGTCACGTGTACATTTTACAGATGAAGGAATTGTTCAGTTAATGATGATAGGAGAGGCACCATGGGAAGATTACCACCATCGTTCCCATCTTCCATATTACCATGAAAATTGTTCCAGCGACCTTAATCATCATTCAGTTTTTGATTTTCTATCAAATACTATAAATACGGTGGATTCCGAGTGAAATCTGTCCAATATTGAAGAAACTATCGCCTTAAATATCTCGACCAAACCAGATGTTGTAGAGAATATTCATGTCGGCAAATCTTGTTCTTCTTCAGAATAGGAAATATATTGCGCTCTCTTTCGTGAGTTCAGAGATGTCTTTGCATGGTCATATAAAGAAATTCCAGGCATTGACTCGAGCATAGTTGAACATGAAATTAAGATGTATCCAGATGTCAAACCAATACGACAACGGCTTCGGCAGGTGCACCCGAAGAAAGTCGCTGCCATAAAGGAGGAAGTTGAAAAACTTTTACATGCTGGTTTCATTTACCCAGTTCCTCTAACTGATTGGGTATTGAACATTGTTCCTATGATGAAAAAGAAGGGAACGATTAGAGTGTGTGTCAATTACAGGGATGTAAATCAAGCTTGTCCAAAGGAAAACTACCCTACACCCTTCATCGACTAGATAATTGATGAATGCACCAGATGCAAAATTTTTTCGTTTATGGATGGATTTTCTGGGTATAATCAAATAAATATCTGCCCATAGGACCAGTTGAAGACTGCATTTATTTGTCCGTGGGGCACATTCATGTACCACAAGCTACCTTTCGGTTTAAAGAACGCAGGGGCAACTTTTCAGAGGGCTATGAATTATGCCTTCCATGACATCAAGAACATCGTTCAACCATATCTCGACGATCTTCCGGCTCATTCGTGAAAGTGGACTGGTCATCCGCAGCATTTGAGAGCTATATTTCTATGTTGCCGACACTACAAGATATGACTCAATCCACACAAGTGTGATTTTTGTGTTGGTTCTGGTCGTTTACTTGGCTTTGTAGTTTCAAAGGACGGGATTCATCTTGACCCATGTAAGGTTCAGGCGATCATCGATATGCCTCCACCTTCAAATTTGCTTCAGATTCAGAAACTCCAACGGAAAGCAAACTTTCTAAGGGGGTTCATTCCAAATTACACCAAACTTGCTAAAGGTTATACGCGTCTTTTGAAAAAAGAAGTTCCCTTCAACTGGGATTACGTTGCACAAGCTTCCTTTGATGCTCTAAAGGAATCCCTAATAAAAGCATCATTAATGTACGTTACTGACTATCAAAAAGACTTTAACTTGTATCTAGCTGCAACAGATACGATCATCACAATGGTTTTAGTTCAAGAAGACAATGGAATCGAACATCATGTCTACTATTTAAGTCGAAACTTAATTGATACAGATAGCAAGTACTCCTATGTTGAAAAATTGGCTCTTGCAACTGTTCAAGTAGTACAGAGCTTTCGACACTATATCCTCTTTCGCAAAACTACCATTTTTTTAGATTGCAACCCAATGACTTACATCTTGTCGCGTCAGTTACTTGGGGGCAAATATTCGAAATGGATAGCTATTTTGTAAGAGTTTGATCTAGAATTCGTAAAATCCAAATCAAAGAAATCTCTAGTTTTCGTGGAGTTACTATGTGACTTCCCATCGTCATCCAACGATTCAACATCCAAAGCATAGATCGTGGATGAATCTTTGTTTCTAATATCATCGAGCAATCCATGGTATGGAGATATAATCATCTATCTCCAAACCCAAATATATAGGCCTAATACCTCTCGCTCAGAACAACGACATACTCGATACCAAGCAAAAGACTACATGATTGTCGGTGATACACTTTACCGTCGTGGTATCGATACAATTCTCCGAAGGTGCCTCACCCATGAGGGGGCCGAAAAAGTCCTAAATGATTGTCATTCAGGCACGTGTGGGGGGCATCTATCTGGTTATGCTATGGCACAAAAGATTTTATGAGCGGGTTACTTTTGGCCAACAATGTTCAAAGATTGCATAACCGTAGTCAGAAGTTGCCATGCTTGTCAAATCTTCAACCGCAAAACTAGAATACCACCCGCACCTCTACATCCAGTAGTTTCAGTTGGGCCATTCGCCAAATGGGGCATAAATTTCATGACATGTAACCCCACCTCGGCCCGGGGGCATGGGTATATCATAGTCGCAGTTGACTATTTTATGAAATGGGCCGAGGCGATGCCTACATTAAGAAATAGCGGTGAAACAACTGCTCTTTTCTTTTTCAATAATGTAGTCTCGAGATTCGGTGTTCCACAAGCTATAGTCACAGATCATGGATCACATTTCCGAAATCACATGATTGTTGAATTAGCTACAAATTAGGATTGTCCCATGACAGTTCCACTCCGTATTACCCACAAGCTAATAGACAAGTTGAGGCGATCAACAAAGTCCTAAAGCCCATGCTGCAAAGGATGATTGGAGTACATAAACGGAGTTGGCACCTAATACTGTACTCAGCCTTATGGGCATATTAGACATCGGTAAGAAATGCAGCTAGATTTACACCCTTTTAGCTGGTGTATGGCCTGGAATCGGTCTTACCGATTCAGTGCGAGATTACATCTCTCAAGCTTGTAGTCAACCTTCTCCCTGGAACTTCAGAGGAAGAGGCTCGTTTCTTGGAACTAATCCAATTGGATGAAACCTGTCATGATGTTACCTTGGCTAACGAAGCTCATAAGAAACGAGTCAAGGCACAGTTTGACAAGAATGTCAAACCCCGTGTCTTCTCAGAAGGCGACCTAGTCTTACTTTACGATCAGGAATCCGATAAATTGGGAGCAGGTAAGTTCCAATCATTGTGGATGGGTCCCTACATTGTTAAGCGAGTCTTAGCAAAAGGAGCCTACGAGCTAGTAGATTACGATGGGATTCCACTGTCGCAACCCCAAAACGGGTTGTACCTTAAGCATTACTATGCTTGACTAAGTGTATTAATCTCTTTATATGCTTTTGTTACATTTTTTTTTTCGTCAAGAGTGATCATTTTGGTTAGTTAATCCACTTTTGCATTTTTTGCAAATGTCGAACCTATTGGAGTCATTTGTTTGATACGCCGATGGAGCTAGTCGTAGTACACAGAACCTATCTTCTGCAGCCTAGGCCATCTTTGATCCAAGCGGTGAGTTAGTGAGTTTTAGAGGAGTATGTATTGCTCGGTCAACAAACAACATTGTTGAATATAGCACGTTGATAGAGCTCCTCTCTTATGCCATCGCACATGGCATACGCTGACTTGTCGTCAGGCTAGACTCACAACTCGTCATCTTACAACTTAATGGCATCTATTCCATTTGGAATCTAGCTATCTATCGTATGTTCCTAAGGGTTAGTATTTTGGAAAGGAAATTTGATTCCATTCAATATCAACACATTTCTAGAATCTTAAACACATTAACTGATTCATTAGCAAATTATGTGTTAAATAGACATTTGCAACATTTATAAAAGAAAAGCATTTCATCAACATTTGCATTAGGATCATATAACTTAACCAAAATAAAGCTCCAAAAATAAAAAATATGTATAACTGTTTATAGTTTTTTACAAAATGTTCTATGTCCAGGAAAAAATTTGTCACATGACCCAAAAAATCAAAAATGCAAGAAAACACCCTAGACTAATGGTGCTAGTGATAACAAGTCACCCCCTGTGCGATCATGTGTAGGAGCCTAGTCCATCGACTCAGCACGCCAGTAGTATGGTGTTGTAATCTCAGAGATAACTCATCAGTCCTCACATCTGGAATACCAAGGGTGAGGCCCTTGATCTAATCCTGCAATACTGCAAGGGTCTCGGCTACATCCAGATCGCGAAGGATAGCCCTCCCTACGGCCTCTCCTGCTGGAACAACAATTGCTACTATCGGGCACACTGCTGGTCGCATTGGTCCAATATCTTCACGAATTCATGAGTTTGATTACTCTTGATAACATTTAAAAAACACAAGAACATTATGAAAGCAATAAACATAGACATGGTCAGAGATTTTTACCTATGACACCCCACTGCTCGCTAGCCGACAACACCAAATTTGGGTCACCCCGAAAATCCATCCTAGCATATGGATACTCAGTGTAAACCATCTATTGATGGTTGAACCACTCAAAGAAGGCATCAGAGAATGAAATCTATGATTGACCAGCATTTCTGGCCATAAGATCAACCTATCTCTGCATCCATGGCTCCGTCGGTGCTGGCAGTCCGAGTGAAATGTACTGTGGCTGCATCAGTGGGATCTTCTCCAAGGCAAAATTGGTCAGAATAGAACCATAACCAAAGTTATTAGATCTTCCATTCTTCACCTTGGTAAGTTGTTCTTTTATCACCGGAAGTACTGCATCACACTAGTTGAATACCTTTGGTTCAAGGCATTCCAAGGCATACTGCATATACGACCTATTAGCCAAGTGAAGAGCCATGTTGCCAGCCAATCTAGTAAAGGTGAATAAGATGGTCCTCAAGGACTGGTCAGTAACATCTCTAATATTGATCTCTCCATCCCTGCTCGGCTGAGATCCATCTCTACAATATCTGTGAATGTAATCCCTCATGGATTCGCCCCCACAAGCGGAACCTAATAGTGAGATAGGGGCACCACGCCTTGACAAACGGGTCAAAAAGTAGACATCCTCAATAGTCAAAGGGATGGATTTACCTCTAATCTGGAACACTTGGTTGGTAGGATCCCATGCATCGAGAAAATATTGCAACAAATTGATTTGTTGCCTCATGCTACATATGCGGAAGAATTTGAGCAAGCCACAGCTCCGCAATGCAGTTACCGTACTTGGATCATGTAAGACAATCATATCCTCCTCTTCATGCTCATGTTCATGCCATGTAATGACCATATTGCTCCAATGAATCTCTGAAAAACAAAAAAGGGAAGAATTAGGATCTTGATTTGGGCAAAAACAGGTAAAATTTCCATCAAAAATTAGTGCATAAACTTTCCTCCTTGTGCCCATCGCACCCTAGTTGTGTACTAGGTGAGATGCATACTGACTGGCTAATGGCCAACTCAGTATGCATCACACATTTTGATGTGTACTAAGTGCGATGGGGAGAGAATGAAATGTTCAAACCCTAGAGCCTCAGAAAAGTAGGAAAACATGCTCAGAATCAGAAAAGGAAAGAATGCAATTGAAAAGCTCAGGGTTAGCTCCTACCTAGTGCAGATGGCGTTGAAAATAGTCCATAGAATCTCCCAGAATCAGCTAATGAAAATCGAGGGGGAAAACACCTCGAGAGCTCCAACAATCCCAAATTTTAATGAAATGGTAAAATGAGAGGTAAAAACTACTTTTATGTTACTATTCACGTAATTCAAGTAAGGTATTGGTTTTTAAACTCATTTTTTCAAGCATGTATTTACATTTCTAATTAGTTTGATGGAGAAATTGAATAGGTAGTATGACCGTCAAGAGAACATAGTGTTAATGGTGAATCAAACATATTTGACTATTATCACGAGCAGGTTTACGCGAATTTCAAGCTCGTTAAAAATAAACCTAGCAATGAGCACATGTTCCCCCAGAGTTCAAGCTCATTAGAAAATGAACCCACCTTCGGTAAATAACCATTGCGATCGCATAATTATCAGCTTTTGAACCTTGGTTGTGTTCTTACCCTCACCTCCACTCTTTTTTAGCCGATCATACGCCTCCATTTGATTGTTTACCCCTTTTTAGGAACATCTGTGACGATTGATTCTATTAGCCACCTTCTTTACACTGCCATGATTGAAAAAGTTCCAAACCTTACCTGGAACTAGTTGCTATCCAAAAAACATCACTCGTTCCTCAAAAAACAAGTCTCCTTTAAGCTCTTTTCATCTGAATCGTAAAATATGAAAATATTGTCGAGAAATTGGCCTCTCCAGCTCGTTAAAGTCATTGGAAGTGCCATCCCTCCTCTAGATTTTAATCTTTTTGGACCTGAGGGATCATTACACAAAAAGATCGAGCGTTTGTCTTGTTCGGCTCGTTAAAACTATCGAAAAGTCATCCCTTTCATATTATTTTATAATTTTTCAGACTTAAGGGATTATACTATGAAAAAGGACTACTGGAGTTGCCTTTCTGTCTCTTTTTAGATTCTCTAAAATTGAAAAGGACCGAGTTATCTTTGTCGTTAAACTTGTTAAAACAATAGCGACAAACTTGTCCATTACAAACAAGAGTGAGTTTCACTGTTGCTAGGCTCGCTAAAACATAGCAACAAGTTTGCTCGAAGGGAAAATTATAGAACAATCATATGTTATCCTCCTCAATCTTGACAAAAATAAAGAGGTACTGGTTAGCAATGACTGGGGAAAAAGGGGAAGAAAACTCGAATAACTTCATTGGTAGCAAGTCGCTCTTGAACATGTCACTTTTACTCCATCACCATGATTGGTTCGGGTTGGGTTACTCCATTCACTGGTCACATCACCATTGGTCCTCCGTACCATCCATTTTTTGGGTTAATGCTACCAATCCATTTCAGTGTCGCCGATATGTTCAAGAGAAGTCGCTCAGAGAATTTACCAACCCAGCTAACATCTCATCCATTGCAATACCTTCATGCTTCATTTTTTCATGACCACCACCCTGAACCTTGTATCATCAGATCGTTTTCACCTCCACAAAATCATTTTCTCCATTTCATGTCGTAGATGTGGTATTCATTATGGCCTTCCTACGACAGGTCACTTCTTGTTGACATCAGCTCATTATCCAAGAAGTTGACGTAGGAACAACCCTTTCAGTACTTTGAAGCTTGTATGCCTCAATGGAAAGTTTCTCACTTTCGGTGACATGTTTACATCAATGGCCTTCGACCAAAATATTTTGAGTGGTGTTCTACATCGACTCATGTATTCACACCACATGAATTGTACTGTAGTACCTTGAGGGTCATTATCATTATCGGTGATTCCTCTTGTTCCTGTTAACATCTTACATCATTGGCTGGTAATCAGGCGATGTCTTTTGATGTTCGACACTAGAACATCTTTTCACATGGATCAACTTGTACTTCGGGCAAAGATTGAATGAGTTTGAAGACCTCGGATCTAGTTTCATCCATCTAGGCTGTGATATATTCAGGAAAATAAAGACATCAAATGTACATCATAGATGCACAGATAATCATCCAATCCAAGGGATGATGGCTCTACCAGAATCATCAGTTTGTCACACAGATAGTTGTTTGTCCTATGTACATGAAAATGAATTTATAAAGCTAAGCATGGGAATGCCTGCCTCAGCTAGATCATGAAAATATTATGAAGATAATGTATTGTATTGTATCTTATTACAGGTCACCTTCCAGTTCGAAAAACCTCGGATCCTCATGATAAAGCATTTCACCCAACATCAGAAGATTTATGACCTCATGCTTTAGGGGGCAACTGTTATAGACATATTTGGGCACTACAACCCCAATCACATATGTCCATAAACCAAGGGCTTCTAAACCCCTAAAAGTGTTGTTTCATACCCTAAAGGAATAAGGTTAGCTGATTACATCATCTCCCAGAAGTTCTCCCTAAAAAACTACTCAGAATTGGTCAAAACTGGACCATACAAACTGGTCAGTGCTAAGGGTGTGATGCATCTCACCTGCTACATGCAAAAAGTTTGATGCATACTTAAAATCCCTTTTGTAGGGTGCAATGAGTGAGAGAAAACAAATGGCAGAGGTAGTTTGGTAGGTGGAAACCGAGAGAATCTTCTAGAAACTACTCATTTGACACTTGCCTCTCTGAATTCACCCAGGGATGAGTAAGAGATCATGAAATCTCCAAGTGGAACCAAGAACTATAAGTGAAATGACACTAATCAAAATCCCAAAAGCTGACTCACCCACCTACAAATATCTATATATGGATCCCTCATCCTAGAGATCCAGAGGCTGGAATTTTGTATTTTGTAAGGAAGCGCTGTTGGTTTCTCTATGAAACATTGTATTGTTGGGTGATCTAAGCTTTTCATGAGGTGAATAGGGCATTCATGCTGGGAGGATGGTGCTAGATCAGACAAATAGGTTGTAATCCTCTCTTCTACTACTTCTATCAATAAATCTATTTGAGTTTTCCTCCATATAATTGTATATCTTTGAATCTTGTATTTGTGTATGCATTTGTATGGTTAATATACATGTGATCCTATATTGTTTATGGTTATAGATCTCTATTCTTTGATGGTATTTTTCTACTTTGACTCTATAGGTGTTCTTTGAAGCGGGACAAGTGTGGAAGGAGTGGCGAAAACTCTATCAAGGGAGAGAGGAAACAAGCAAGGAGCCAAGCGAAAGACTGAGGTTGGTACTCTCTGCTTCTCTCTCATCTATCCCTCATAAAGGAAAACAAAAGTGACTTTAAATTGTTTGTTTCTAAGATAGCTAGCGATCTTAGTGGGACTAGAAGCTCTGAATGGACACTAGCTTTGCCGATAACAAACATGCATCAACCTCCAAAGATATAGAGGAATATCATGCTGGAAAGGAAAAAAGGAGATCTCATAAAGCTAAAGTGAAAAGAAATCTAATTTCATGTTAGTCCTGCAGAGAGGAACATATGAAAATAAACCATCCTTAGAAATAGCGAAAGAAGAAGAAGAATAGTTCATGTGATCCTCAAGAACATGAACGTGTGAACTGTATTACGAAAAGAGAGGAGGGGGAATCCCCTCTAGTTATTTGAAGTACTGAAAAGTTCCTTCTTGAATTATTTATAGAGATGTTGGAAATTTTGAGGTTGCGATAGACCTCGAGAAATACTTTGACTCAAATTTTGTGCATATGTTGGTGATGGACACTCTAAACAGTAGAACTCAAGAGACTAAGTTTGTTGTGGGCCAATGAATGACGAGAATATTTTACATGTCTTTTTGTTATTGTTAGATTCATATTTTGTTGTTTTCTTATTGGCTTTGAGCATGGCCATGCTATCTTGTGTTGTTATTATGTATTTCTATTGTGATATTTCATTGTTCTTCATTTATTTTTCCTTCTTGCTTTTTGTGGTTTGGTCTTGATTGATATGTTGAGTGTGGGTAGGTGTTATAGATCCATTTGGGTACATCAACCCCAACTAACAGATCAGTACTATTAGGGACCATCAACCCCTAATACAGTTGTTACATGCCCTAAGAAGTCAACCATCAGAATGCCTAGCTTCCCAAGAAGTTCAATCACTGAAATCATCTAGAAAATGCCTCTAAGAAGATCAGCACAAGTAGGCCTTCATTAGGGTGCGTTGCAATGCAGACCATACACTAATAGGGTGCTCTACACACTTGGTCCCTCTTTTTCCTGCACTGGGAAAATTTGAGTGAGTTTCCGTGAGGGTTTGAATGATTCCTTATCCATTGGGTGCCTCTAGAAGTTTCTCAAGGCTATCCACTCCTTTGAGGTCATATTTGGATGAGGAAGGGAGTTAAGGAACATTAATCCCTTCATCCCTTCCTCCATGGAACTAAATTATAAGTTTGGGAGGGAATTCATTATCACCATTTATGGCATAACTTCCTTCATTCACCTATAAGAAGACCACTCATCTAAGTGATCAGGGGTTGGCTAGGCTAGAAATTATTGAATTATAGGGAGATGTTGTTAGTATGAGACTTGAGTTGATTACAAGTGTTGTAATGATGTCAAAGTGTCTTTCTTGTTATGAGGAGAGGATGGGATTGAACTAGAGGAGTGATTATGAATCAAGCAAATTGGGTTGTAACTCTTCCTTTTACTAATAAAGTGTTCAAAGCTTTTTCCATGCGCTTTTGTTATTTATTGATGCTTTCATATGCTTATCATATACTTGATTCCATGCTATGTTTAATCAATAGATCATTATCATATGCTTTTATGGGTTCTTGTTTCTGTTTGTGTGCAGGTACTTTTCAAGCAGCTTAAGTACGGAAAGGAGCGATAGGATTGGTCAAGGGAGATAAGGAGTAAGAGAAAGCTACAAGTAGGTTTCTCTTCTCTCTTGTTTAATATATTGGTTATAGAAAAGGAAGAGAATGCTTTGAACTGTTGTTCTAGACTTAGCTACTAGTCTAGGGGTTTAAGCGTTTATCCATAGACACTAAAACTTCCCAAAACAAATTGGTGACTCCACTGGGGATTTATCATCCATCTTAGTATCTTATCATCCTCTTAAGACATTTCTACATACTGTGCTTGTGGTCGTTGATTGAATTTATGTCTTCTTTCATTGAAAATTGAGCCAAAAATATGTTAAAATTGCAATCATAATGGCTTACTGTGACCAATGCTATCCAATGAAGGACACAGTGTGCTGCAGTGAACTTCCCACATAGATCTAGTGCGCTTTAGCACACTGTCTCTCACTGATGCCTGCACTGATCCCTTGAGGGTCAGTTTCCCATCTAGGAACTGAAAATGTTTGCCAATTTTCTCTTGTCTAAATGAGTTGCTGAATGTCAATGAAGTTTTGTCTCTAAAAATAGTTTTTCATATCCTTAATTTGGCCCTACTTAGAGTAGGATTGGTAAATGTTTATTATGTATTCACTTTATCATTTTCAATCTATAGTTGAAAGTTAGTTTTGATCGATTGATCTTTAGGAAAAGAAAGTGTCGTAAAATTGTATTTTCCTTCGAAAATTGAATTGTCATAAAATCTTCATTCATGAAAGATCGATTGATTGACATGTGCATATGATTAGTCTCTTTGTTGAAAGTGTCTTAATTCCTCATTTCTTTGAAAAATAAAGTGTCATAGAGCCTTCCTTTCCTTGAAAAGACATTATCACGAAATCATCATTTTTATGAAAAGAGTTTGTTGATCGATTGTGCATTAGTTTTCCTTTTTGATCATTCACATTAAGGGAAATTGAAAATAAATACATGCACGTTGCATTGAAAAGAGTTTGTGTGTGCTGAAAGGAATAGTGTAGGGAATTTGCATTTAGATTGTGCAATTTGTTCTTTGATAAAAAAGAAATCTGATTTCTTTATCCCTAAGTAGCTAGGATTTTCATTGTTAAACTGAATGGAAAAAATGCTGATCATGATAGTTGCATTCCTAGGAATTTAAGAATACATCACGTGGTGAACTTGAAAGGAAAATTCCTAAGCAAGATCAACTTAAAATAAACATCAATTTACCTAATGGAGCATTGTTAACGAGAACATTTAGTGTTTCTAGGCTGGAGACATGTTCCAGCGTTGTTAAACAAAGCAAATGTCACTAACTTGTCTGTTATACATCCTGAGTGCGATACCTCATTTCACGTACATGAGTATATTGTAGCTCATCCACGCACCTTCAGGTATGTAGGGTGGTGTTACAGTACGTAAATTATATGGAAATGCTCTCATTGTGTGGTTTTGCATTAGACAACGCTTATATGGACTAGGCCTCCATGTACCTTCAGGTATATATGGGAGGACAACTCTAGGATTCTATCCATCCTTAAGCAACCGAGTCGGCTGCCTTACACACTGTGATATACGAACACAACATTCAGGGATATTTCCTGCTCGTACTTCTTGGTTTGCCGAGAGGTATTCTACAGTTCACAGTTGCTTGGTAAACCTTTTGCCTAGATTATTCCTCTTTTGTTTTTTTATGTTACTTTGATTAAAAAAAATTAATTGACCGCAGATAACATCCTCCATGTTCACTCCTTATTTGATCTTAGGTTGAAACATATGGTGACAAATCCGAAGTCCACCGATCAATGAATTCCTTTTGATGGGAATCCTAGTCCTTTTCCTCCTTTCGGAAATATTGGTGTTCCTTATATGGCTACATTGTCCCTTCTGAGATTTACCATTGGCTTGCCAGTATGGTTGTTTTCAACCTCCTTGGTTCAAAATGTTGTGATTTCTCCGCAATCGAGTACACCTCCAACTGGACAAAATCAACCTCCAGTTGATCCTTAAGTTGACCCTTTTCCTTCTTCCTCGGCTTTTTATTCCTCCCCTTCTTCCTCTTCGCCTGGTGAAATTATTGGTACTAGTAACTAGGTGGCTAAGAAGAAGAAGGAGAAAATTCAACAAAGGGGCAACCAAGAAACCATTGCTTTGAATGCAACATCTAATGAGAAACTGTCCATCAAGCGTCACAAAGTTCAATATCCATGAAAACTATGTGCGGGAGACCATCTTCTTTGAAATTGTCCCGATATTCCTCAGATCTTAGAAAGATGGTCTTCTCGTTCACATGGTCTTGTGTCATCAACTTCTGTAGATCATGTTGGTGACACACCATCAATTAGTGATAGTAAGGTTCATGAAAAGAAGGGTAAAGTTAAATTTCCCTGTAGGTTGTGTGAAGGGAATCACCCCATTTGCCTTTGTCCCCATCTGGATGAAGCCAAAAAAGTGTTGTATAACCGTCCTGCTTCACTATAGCAACTTCCATCTGGTTATAGGAAACTCTCCCTAAATCCTTCACTAGTTGATGAATTGACTCACTCAAATCAACTGTCGATCAAAACCAATCTCTCTGAAAATGAATCCTATGAGTCTATACCCGACCCAGATCAATAGGTCGAGGTAGCAGTTGACTCGATTTCACCTTCAGTCGATCGTACCTTTCCCGAAGAGAGTGAATATGATACCACTCAAGTTCTTTTTGTTTCTTCAGATTCTAATGAGCTTGGGAGAAATCCTTCTATTCCATCAAGACAGGAGGAAAATCCTCCCATTCTCATAACTCAGGGGGTTAATCCTCCAATTTCTACAGTACCCCCTCCAAGTAGTCTAGCCACTTCCTTTGAGTGGAATTGACTGGCAGGATTTCGTTTTCCTTCTTATGTGCCTTTCTAGATCATAGTATAGGTTTGTAATATCATTGTATCTGGCACTATTATAGATGAAGTAGCATCTGTGAGTATCCTTTCCTCAACTGCTTGGTGAGCGCTCGGTTCACCACCGCTTGTGCCAGTTACCCAGAATCTGTTGTCTTTTAATAGAGGAACCAGTCAACCATTAGGGATCCTCCCTTAGTTACCTATTACTTTGGGAGGAAAAATCATTTATCTGAACATGATGGTAGTCTCAAGCCCTTTAGATTACAATTTGCTTCTTGGGCGCGACTATGTTTATGGCATGGGAGCTATTGTTTCCACACTCTTTCGAGTGATGTGTTTCCCACATGAAGGGAAAATTGTCACCGTTGACCAACTTCCATTTCCCGGTCCAAATATGGCTTCTAGTCAACCATCTTCCCTAGGTGGTCCTTTTGTACCAATGGTATCATCCCCGCCAAGAGTTAATTATGTGGCAACCTTTTCCATACCTACATCAATTGACAATCAATTCAGTGATGTTGTACATCATGTACTGGGCGCATTGGAACTAGATCTCTCCTTCATGACCTCTTATGAGTTGTGATTGTCTCCAAGGATAGTTCGTTGTCTTGTGTCAACCTCATTAAAAAATGAAATAGGCCCATGAGGATAGTTCTTTTACTGTGTCAACCTTGTTAAAAAATGAAACAGGTCCATGAGGATAGTTCCTGGTCTTGTGTCAACCTCGTTAAAAAATGAAACAAGGAGTATGAGCATAGTTTCTTGTCTTGTGTCAAGCTCGTTAAAAAATGAAACAAGGAATCTGAGCAGAATTCCTTGTCTTGTGTCAAGCTCATTAAAAAATGAAACAAGGTCCCCAGGAGAAAAGTTCCAAGTCGATTCTTTTATTAGATCTCATAAAATCCCAGTCGAGTCTTTCACTTGATCTCATAAAATAACCTTCATTCCATCCACCTGATAGCCACGAGTAGTCTACTTAGGTGAATGTAATGAATCTTGGGGGGCATGCACCTAGTGGTAAAGTTAAGTTTCCTTGTAGGTCATGTGAAGGGAATCACCCCATTCACCTTTGTCCCTATCTGGACGAAGCCAAAAAGGTGTTGGATAACTGTCTTGCTTCACCACAACGACTTCCACCTGGTTTAAGGAGACTCTCCCTTTCATCATGTTGGGGGGCTTGTAAACCAATCTCAAGCATAGCTTTTTGTTTTAAGCATGTGTAAAAATGAAGCTGAATCCAAGCATAGTTTTTGGTTTCAAGCTTGTGTAAACATGAAACTGAATCCAAGCATAGTTCCCTATGGTTCAAGCTTGTGTAAAAATGAACCCATTTCCATTTTAACCCTCGTGATTGCCATTATATCAGCCCTTTTTGTTAGATGGGCCTTGGTTGTTTTCATCCCACCGCAACCATCCCATTGGCCAATCATATGCTTTCGCTTGGTTGTTTTACCTTTTTTGAGGAATAGTTGCAATGAGTGGTCTTATTAGCCAGCCTCTTCACATAAATCAACATGTTTTGAGAAGTTCCAACATCACTGGAACCAGTTGCTACCCTAGAAACCACTTGTTCCTCAAAATGGAGTCCTCTTTAAGCTCTTTTTAGACTCTCTGAACATGAAAAGATTATCGAGCGCTTGTCTTTTCCAGCTCGTTAAAGGATTGGAAACGATATCTCTCCTATATTATTTTATGCTTTTTCGGACTTGAGAGATTATTTTACGAAAAATAACTTGTGGAGTTTCCTTTTCATCCCTTTTCAAACTCTCTAAACTTGAAAAGGACTGAGTTATCTTTGTCGTTAAACTCGTTAAAAATATCAAATAGCGACAAACTTGTCCATCTAGACAAGACCGAGTTTCACCTTCGCTAGACTCGTTAAAACATCAAATAGCAATGGATTCACCCAAAGAGTGAAATTATACGACAAGAATATGTTATCCTCCTCAAGCTTGATTAAAAATAAAGAGGTACTGGTCAACAATGACTGGGAAAATTGGAAAAAGGGGAAAAAACTTTATTGTAGCAAGTCGCTCTTAAACATGACACTTTCACCTCATCGCCGTGACTATGTGGGTTGGGTCATTCAGCTTGATGATTATCACACCGTTAGTCTATCATACCATCCATTACTTTGTTGTGGGTCAATGCTACCAATTCATCTTAGTGTTGCCGACATGTTCAAGAGAAGTCATTCAGTCAAACTTCATCCTTTGCAATATTATAAACCTTCATTTTCATGACTGCCATTCCTGAACCTTTTGTCATAAATTGATTCTCATCTCCAAAATCATTTACCTTGTTTCATGTCATTGATGTGGGATACATCAAGGCCCTCCCACGACGAGTCGCTTCTTGTCGACATAAGCACGTCATCCAAGAAGCTGACTTAGAAACACCCCTTTAGTACCTTGAGGCTTGCATACATCAATGGCAGGTTTCTCGCTTTTGGCGATAGGTTAACATCATTGGCCTTCGAGCGAAAGACTTTGTATGGTGTTTGACATCAAATCATTTATTCACACCATGCAAAATGTACTGTAGTACCTTGAGGGTCATTATCATTATCGGTGATTCCTCTCGCATCTGTTAATGGCTTACATCATTGGCTGGTAATCAGACGATGTCTTCCCATGTTCAACTTCAGATCATCTATTCACATGGTTAGACTTGTACTTGAGCGAAAGATTGAACGAGATTGAAAACCCAATATCTAGTTTCATCCATTCGAGCTGCGATATTTTTAGGATTACTAAATCAAATGTACAATGGCCTTACATTCATGGTCATTCATTAATGGGTCTATATCTATAGACGACTGCATTTGTACATGTAATGAAAGTTTATAAGTTGAACATGGGTATGCCTTCCCTCAGCAAGTTCATGAAAAAAATCAAATTATCATGATATATGTATTGTAATTGATGCAAGTCACCTTTCGCTTCGAAACCTCCTCTCCTCATGATAAAGCATTTCACTCGACATATATATTTACGACTTTATGCTTTAAGGGGCAACTGTTACAGATCCATTTGGGCACATCAACCCCAACTAACAGATCAGTACTATTAGGGCCCATCAACCCCTAATACAATTGTTACATGCCCTAAAGAAGTCAACCATCAGAATGCCTGGCTTCCTAAGAAGTTCCATCACTAGAATCATCTAGAAACTGCCTCTAGGAAGATCAGCGCAGGTAGGCCTTCGTTAGGGTGCACTGCAATGCAGACCATACACTAATAGGGTGCTATGCAACGCACTTGGTCCATTTTTGGCCTATGCTAGGCTAATTTGAGTGAATTTCCATGAGGGTTTGAAAGATTCCTTATCCATTGGATACCTCTAGAAGTTTCTCAAGGCTATCCACTCCTTTGAGGTCATATTTGGATGAGGAAGGGAGTTAAGGAACATCAATCCCTTCATCCCTTCCTCTATGGAACTAAATTCTAGTTTGGGAGGGCATTCATTATCACCATTTATGGCATAACTTCTTTCATTCACCTATAAGAAGACCACTCATCTAAGTGATCAGGGGTTGGCTGGGTTGGAAATTATTGAATCATAGGCAGATGCTGTTAGTATGAGACTTGCGTTGATTACAAGTGTTGTAATGATGTCAAAGTGTCTTGCTTATTATGAGGAAAGGATGAGATTGAACTGGAGGAGTGATGCTGAATCAAGAAAATTGGGTTGTAACTCTTCCTTTTACTAATAAAGTGTTCAAAGATGTTTCCATGTTATTGTGTTATTCATTGATGCTTTCATATGCTTATCATGTACTTGATTCCATGCTATGTTTAATCAATAAATCATTATCATATGCTTTAATGGGTTGTTGTTTCTCTCTGTGTGCAGGTACTTTTCAAGCGGCTTATGTACGGAAAGGAGCGACACGATCAGTCAAGGGAGATAAGGAATAAGCGAAAGCTACATGTAGTTTTCTCTTCTTTCTTGTTTAATATATTGGTTATAGAAAAGGTAGAGAATTCTTTGAACTGTTGTTCTAGACTTAGCTACTAGTCTAGGGATTTAAGCATTTATCTATAGACACTAAAACTTCTGAAAATAGTAGGGAAGAAGAGGATCTCTATAAAACAGATGAATAACAACCCAACCAAAATTTCAATACCTTGGTTAAACCTTGTGCATAATATTAATGGCAGCTAGGCAGAATAATATGACAAGACAACTAAAATGGACTTAGCTATGTCCACTTCAATAAAATGGGAAACAATGTACCAAGTCCTCAGCCCTGGCTGAGCATGCGGGGAAAACTATGCATCATGTATGTATAGAAGAGGCTCAAGTCGTTGCCAAAGTAGCGCAGTTTCACCATCGCAAATTTAGAGAGGCCCTGGAGATTGAGAAAAGGCCGAACAATCTTAATAGGGATGATGGCTGGAAGATTAGCAGTTGCTGGGTCCCAACCTTGTCTTCCTAGCTTCCTCATTCCCCTTTTGTTAGGTCTTAGGGTCTCTGTCTTCCTCTCCTTAAGGTGTGTTTGTGGCGGATTAATCCTATTATTTCGGAATGTATGGGGCTTAGTATTATCCTTATCCCGTTTATGATTCTAAGGGGTATATTTCCTTTAGATTAGATTTTTTATCTCCAATTTTATGCTTTTTATTTATTTCTTCCATTCCTTTAGAATTTCCCTTTAACTAATTTCTTATATATTTGACTATTAATCCCTCTTTTAAACCTTATTAGTAATAATCTATTTACCTAATTGACATAGATATCGTTTTAGTGAATTAATATTACTTATTTAATGAATATAGATTATTAAATATAAATGATAGAAAGTGATATAATTGATAAAATGACCTTTATGTCATATAATAAATAAGGAATTATTATTTTTATATATAATAATTTGATATTATTATATGATATTCCTATAATAGTGAGTGAGTTTGAGTTAATTATATTTGTTGGATATTCTATTATTAATAAACATATACTTTAATTATGGTATTTACCTAATGTAACTAAATAATAAAGATTTAACAAAAATACTAAATTAAAAATATTGGGATTATACATTATATAGATTATTTAATAAACATAAATTATTATTTTCAAATGGGCCATTTTGATATTATTAATTAAAATAATATATTAGAGTTTACCTTTGGACCATTAGCTTTAAAGAATTAATATTAAATTAATACACAATTTACCTATATTCTACTATTAATAAACATATACTTTAATTATGTATTTACCTAATGTAACTAAACAATAAAGATTTAACAAGAATACTATTTTAAAATATTGGAATTATAAATTATATAGATTATTTAATAAACATAAATTATTTGATATAATAAATTAAAATAATTAATATTAAATTAATACACAATTTACCTATATTCTATTATTAATAAACATATACTTTAAATATATATTTACCTAATGTAACTAAATAATAAAGATTTTACAAGAATACTAATTTAAAAACATTAGATACTATATAGATCTTTTAATAGACAAAAATTATTTTTGGGCCAGTTTGATACTATTAATTAAAATAATATATTAGAGTTTACCGTTGGACCATTAGCTTTAAACAATTAATAATACACAATTTAACTATATTCTATTATTAATAAACATATTCTTTAATTTTGTATTTACCTAATGTAACTAAATAATAAAGATTTAACAAGAATACTAATTTAATAATATTGGAATTATCAATTATATAGATGATTCAATTATTATTTTATTTTCGAATGGGCCTTTTTGATAATTAATTAAAATAATATATTAGAGTTTACCTCTGGACTTCTAGCTTTAAACAATTGTTATTAAAATAAAATAAATCAATACACAATTTACCTAATGTAACAAAATTTCTTAGAATAAGAATAAATTAATACTAAATAACATTGAATGATATTATTTAATTAAATATGAACGATTATACATGACCATTATATAATTATTATAATATTCATACTCAAAAATAACAAAGGAACTCCCTTAGTATATAAGCCAATAAAAATAAAAATAAATTATGTGTTTTAGCGGTTTCTAAGATTATTAATAATATAATTAGTGGTTTGACTAAGACTTTTGGTCAAAATTAGCCGTTGGCATTATAGCCGTTGGATTCTCTGCACACTATATTTAAACCAGCTTAACCACTTGTCCTGACGATGAACCACACTGGTTGGTTCGAAACGTGTCGACAAAAAATTGATTATGTGATTTTGCCAAAGATTATCTAAACAATGTAATAGCCATAAAAATGGCCTAAGTAGTGAGTTTCATTAACCAAAATTGTGCATGGTTGATACATACATACATACACATGCATTATATGAATAAGAGAAAATTCAATGAAGGTATAATGATGTTGTTTGGTTTGAAAGGTAATTACTTGAGGACCATTATAGTAACAAGATAAGTGATCAATATTTTAAAATATGATCACTGTGTGAATGGTATGAAAATGGAATTTGTATTTTCCATGTTTTGAGTAACATGATGGATTTATTTAAAGGTTTCCTTGCCACATGGAACACCCATAGGAAAGTATGAAAGAATGACCTACTGCTGATAATTATTATTATTATTAATACATCATGCTAATGTTCCTGAAATTCTTGTGAGAACAAATGAAAATAATAAAGGTTGACAACATGTGAGCTATAATTGAATGCAATGAAAATACCTGTCTAAATGTTTCATTGAAATATATGAATTATTGAGTTGATGAACTACTAAAGATTGTAACAATAACAATGTTTTCAACTAGATGTAAATTTAAAAAGACTTCCGCTGAAAGTGTTGATGGTGATAGCCAAGTAAATAAGGTAGGAAGTAAGCCTAAGTTAAAAAAGGTAAAGGAAAGGAATTGGATAAGAATTCCTTTGGATGAACTTCAAAAATGACGTTTCAAATTAATGCATGCTATGCATATATATGAAGGAGTGGTATAGTGTAGTTCGGGAGCCTTTGGTATGAAATATGGAAATAATTCTTGCAAATCCCGCTGGGTGAAATGGAAAATCAAGGTTATAATCAATTTATATATGTTTATTTCTCATTTATTAGTTTGAATGCTTAATTTCATTTTGAAATTCTTGGGATATGAATGGTGTACATGTATACTGCAATAAAAACATCATTTCTATGTATTTTAATTTAGTTCGTGTAATAGAATTATTATGAGTATAATAATTCTAAAGTCACTTCAAGATGTTGTGAATTTAGGAAATTGTATATGTACATATGAAAATGACATGTATTGGTTGATTGAAAAAATATATTGTAGGAAGAATGTTGAATTAGGTGGAGGATCGAAACCACCATGATAGATTAACACCACCTACAAAGGATCCCAACAACATAATTAAAAGTCTTACACTTACGAGATCAGGCTTATGGATGAAGCAAGGATTGGAAAATTAATATTTTCAATTGAAATTTTGAGTATATCTCATAAAAAAAATTAAATATTGTGAAACAAGTGGCATGATGGTTCTAGGAGCTCAGGAAGAAGATTTCCATGAAAGCATAATGGTTGGTGCACTATGTCTATCTCATGGGAGCAAATCATAATTGTGAACTTAACTATAATACTCCATGACTAGTGTAGTGGAGTATGCCATATTGTGACTTGGCCTTAATATTTCATCCACATGTCATTAGAGCACTCTGTGAGATAGATATGAGGATGGAGTTATACTAAATGACTATGTCGAGAAGTATGACTACCACTAAGTGCTTTCCTTGGGGCTAAGAGCCACTCGGTGACTTGGAATTAAAGACATGGTTGAAGACAGTGTGGCGTGTACACTACACTAAGTGCTTTCTTTGGCTAATAAACCACTTAGTGCAGAAGCAAAGAATAACTAAAGAGAGATGAGTATTAATTACCAGATGAAGAATTTCTTTGCTAAATTTATGATTTGAAATTAAATTAAATTTTAGGTTAACCTCATAAATATTTTTTATGACGAAAATGTGTTTTAAATTCATTTGAAATTTTTTATGATGAATCTCATAAAATTCATATGTTTATGATGTCGGAAAACCTGTGAACTGTCCAACACAATTTGTATTATTGAAATTGGAAAGTGTGTGACTGAATGAAAGAGGAATCCGATCACTTGAGGGACTAATAAAGCAGAGAAGGGGATTCCAGAATTGGAAAGTGAATTGATTTCAGAGAATCATGAACATAATCATTGGGATTAGAGATGCATTGGGTGTGTCCCGAAAAACAATGGGATGAATTCATTCCCAAAAGGATCACTGAGCATTGTGGACATCATGGCTAGATATTGGAGGTGGATCTTGCTCTAGAATAAAGTGACTGAGTAGGTCAAGGTGCAATGGAAGCATTGCAGAAAAGATGAGGCCACTTGGAAAATGGCTTACTAGATGACGGTATCTTACTCATTTTTTTTCTACATAAGAAAATGTAAATGTAATGTAAAAGGATCTTTATATATAAATATCACGGATGAAAATTTGTGTTCTAGGAATAATAACACTAAGGACGATGTTCCTAAAGGAGGTGGAGTTTGTGATAGTCGTTTTTGCTACGTGTCTTATAAAATTCACTATGAATTGTAATTCATGTAAATAATGATTAGGATGGAGTAGTGGACATGGATTTAGAGACTAAGGAGGAGAGGTTTCTTGTGCACAGTTGAAAACCAAAACCAAGCTACTTCATTTATTTTACCTAACCATCTCCCTAGAAAATTAAATGGTCCAACTGGTGGATGCATTAAATGGTGTATGGGAAGCCTACAAGAAAGAGGGTGGTTATTTGGTGGAAGGAAGGGTGACAACATATAAAAATAAATCGATTGGGCAACATGAGTGCCCATGATTTCCTTAGTATTCCCACAATGTAAGTGGAGAAGGAAATGGGCATTGTAGGAAAATAAATGGGAGAATGGTGCAAAGAATAGCACAAGCATTGGAGTAGGGAGTGTAAGAGAAAAAAAAATTGCAAAAAGTATTTGTGGTGAAATTGGGGGCATCATTCCCTACATTTTTATTGGTGTGAATCTAACTAGGAGAGCTTATAGAGTTACTGATTCACTCATTACTTGCCTTGGGGGCTATGATAACACCCTTTGGAGTGCATTTAGGGTCTTGCATTGAGAGGAATTTCCCCGATTCTTGGTTAAATTATTATGATTGATTTCTAAGAGTTTGAGTGAATCACAGTGGTGTTCTCCACTTGGGAGTAGATAATAGACCACCTAAGTAGTGAACTCCTACTCTTGAATCATGCATGACTAATTAATGTTGTGAATACCCTTAAGTATTTAACTCCTCAGACTCTAAATATGGCTCATGGGTTGTTAGCTACCATAAATATTGTAGTGTAGCTTGCCTACAGTTGGGTGGAGAGTTGAAGTCCCTTCCTCAGTTTCCAATCTCTTGAATATAATAAGATAAGTGTTTACTTGTATACTCTATCCACTTGAATGATGAGTATTATTTTTAGATAATATGAGTGTGTCAGTGCTTTCATTAAGGAATGTGTTGCATGATTGTTCTCAAGATGCAAGAGGCTTGTAGCTTCTTGTGTATGTTGTTATACTTCCTCATATGTAGGGTCATTTTCATGATTAGTGTAGCCTATTAAGAATCTAGCTATATTTCTATGGTACTAAGGAATTCCTGTTAGGATATTCCGACACATAGGAAATAGTTAAGTACAACTTGGTGTAGTATAGAGTTAGGTATAGAGTTAGGTAAAGTGTGTTTCTTTACCTTGTACATTTTGTAACTTACAATCTGACGGTCATGATATGTAGTGATCCGACGGTTCATTCTCTCCTCGGTATTACCGACACTTGATCTGTGGCTTGACACCCGATTGGTCCATGATTTCTATTTAAAGCGCATGGAGGGTCATTTGTAGGCTAATCCGTCTATGAGAGAAGCTTATGTAAATTTTCATTCTTTTATTAATAAATTGCCTGAAGTGGTCGTGTTGGCTCAGGTCGTGGACTGTTTCCCTCTTTGAGGGTTTTAACCAAATCGAAAATACTGGTGTATTGATCTGTGATCTGGTTGTGAGCGGTGTCCTTTTGTGTTCTGTCTGAGGAACTTACCCTGTAAATTCCTACATGGTATCAGAGCTATTTGAGGGCCGCGTCCGTTGGTGATCCAAATCTGAAGCTGGTAGAACTGCATGCGACTCTCGTTTCATAGATCTATTGTTTCTGACTACTTTCGAGCCGAGAGGACTGCTCTATTGTGTTGGGAGCATCTGTTCCAGTAAGGAACCCCTTTCGGTTCATGCGAAAAGGTTTCCGGTAGCCCTAGCTGCGTCATTTTTAAGATCTGGAGGTATACAGTGTTTATTTGTAGTTTACAGTTATTTTCTCTCTGTTTATTTCGGTTTCGGTTTATTTAGCTTTTTTTTTACCGGATCTATACCTTTCATTTCTGCGTATGCTCTTTGCCCTGCGACTTTGTGCGATCTGGGCAAATCAAAAATAGAAAGGAAGGATTTTTCTCATGCGTATGCTCTTTTCCCTGCGCCTTAGTGTGATCTCCGAAAATCAGAAACATTGAGGAAAATATTTAGTTTCCGGCTAGTATTTAGTTTCCGGCTAATATTTAGTTTTCGGTTAATATTTAGTTTCCGGCTAAAGCTAACTTCGAGCCGCAAGGTTCGTTTTTTTTTTTTTTTTTTGTATGTCCGTGTTGGGTTTTGTGTTTTTTGTTTTGTAGGGAAAAAGAGCTTTCTCAAAGCAAGCACGCAACCCAAAGCATCAACCCCCCCCCCTCTCTCTAATTTTTTGTATAGCTCAATTGGTTCAAAGCTATTTTAAGAGAGTAGAGGTCTTGGGTTCAAATCTCCATTTTGTGGGGGCGTTTTTTTCATTTCTGCACATTCCTGCACTTCGTCGGCGACTTCATCAACTTTTTTTTCAAAAAGCCATAACTTCTTCATCCGGAAGCCGTTTTCAGAGCCGTTTTTTTTAAACCAGCCTAATTTTGCGAGATCTATCCATTCGAACACTTAGTTTTAGAATCTTTAGCTTCAGTTTCCGTTGAAATAGAAAGTCAATACCAAGTTACTCTTGACAGCACCAACTACTTCCAATGGTTGTCCTACATTGAGGATTTACTTAGAAGTAAAGGTCTCTTCAGAATAGCCTCAGGCCAAGAAACCAAACCGAAAGATGAAGAGAAGGCTGCTAAATGGGAAAATAGGCAAGATCAAGCACGTGGGTTGATAGGGATGTCTATTTCTCCAAATCTTAGATTCCATATTGCAGAACTTGATACTCCTAATGAAGCAATGAAACAGATCAATAAAGTTTTTGGAATTAAAAATGAACTTAGAGCCCATCAACTTGAAAATGAGTTGCTTACATTGGACCCCAATAACTTTTCTTGCATTGAAGATTTCTTGTCCAAGTTCAAGACCCTTAGATATCTCTTGGAAGGTGTTAAGGTTAAGAAAGAAGATAGTAACCTTATCTATTCCATTCTTACTAAGTTGGGACCAGCCTACTCTGTGTTTGTTTCCACCTTCCATTCTACAAGAGAAGCCTTTATTTCTCAAGGAACAGACTACAAGTCCCCTTCCTTTGACTCTTTTTGTGATTCTTTAATAAGAGAACAAGAAAAACTCTTACACCTTGGTCTTCTTAATCTTGGAAACTCTTCCAAGAAAGCGTTAGCCGCCCAGCAGCAACCAAATTCAAAGAATCCTAAGAAGTCATATCCTAAAAAGAATGGTCCTAAACCAAACAAGGGTCCTAAGCAATCTTAGCCTCAAAATGAAAAATCATTTCAGCAAAATGATAAGACAAATAAAAACAAAGGGAAGAAGTCTGATAGACATTGCAACTTTTGTAATCGAGATGGCCACTTAGAATCCAAATGCTTTAAGAAAATGGAAGCCTTAGAAGCAGCAATGAAGAAACATAAAATCCATTTGGAGCACTCTTCAACTTCAACTTCATCTTCAGGAATGGCACTTTCTGCATGTGGTTGTCAATCATCTCGGTCTGGTTATGCACTAAATGTATCTTCTTCTTCTCATTCTCATGAGTGGCTCATTGATTTTGGAGCTTCTTATCACATGGCCAAAAACAAAGCCATGTTTTCTTCTTTAAATCATTGTAACACCAAAAATATATGTGTTGGTGATGATAGATCTCTTAATGTTGTAGGGACTGGAACTGTTCATCTAGACAATGGTCAATTTAATGATGTATTATGTGTTCCAACCTTATCCTGCAACCTTCTATCTATATATCAGATAACGCATTCAGGTGAAGGTAAAATCGTTGAATTTTCACCTCATGATGTTGTAATCAAGGACCTAAGAGATCCTAAACAGATTTTAGCTACTGGCATTGCTGATGATTCTACAAGGTTGTATAAGTTTCACAACATTGGGCCATCAAATCTTCCCTCAGTATTTGTTGCTCATAACGATGAAGTGAGCAAACTTTGGCATGAGCGATTTGGTCACTTAAACTATCGCTCCCTTCAGCATCTATGTAAAGAAAATATGGTGACAGGTCTTCCAATGGTATCTTGCAGAGATGGTGTTTGTTCCAGATGTGTACTCGGAAAACATCATCGGGACAGTTTTGAAAAACGTGCCTCTTGGCACACCTTAGCCCCTTTACAACTTGTGCATAATGATTTATGTGGTCCACTTCCAGTTGTTTCATTCTCTGGCTGCAAATATTTCTTGACTTTCATTGATGATTTCTCCAGACGCACTTGGGTATACTTCTTAAAACTTAAGAGTGAAGTATTTAACACATTTTTGGCCTTCAAGGCCTTTGTTGAAAAACAATCTGGACATCAAATTCTTAAGCTAAGATCTGATAATGGCGGAGAATATGTTAAAAACACATTCATCACCTTTTGCACTGAGAATGGAATTCAAATGCAACATATTGTTCCATATACTCCACAACAAAATGGTGTAGGTGAAAGGAAGAATCGCACCTTAAAGGAAATGGCTAATTGTATGCTACAATCTAAAGGACTTGGTCTTAGTTTTTGGGCAGAAGCAATTAACTGTGCAAACTAAATAATAAATTGCACTCCTACTAAGGCTTTAAAGAAAATCACTCCATAAGAAGCATGGAGCTCAATCAAACCAGATGTAAGTCACTTTCGTGTTTTTGGAAGTGAAGCATGGCCCATATTCCAGATGAAAAGCATAAAGCTTTAGAACCTAAGAGTGAAAAATGTACTTTTGTTGGATATTCTGAAGATGTCAAAGGCTATAGACTTATTCCATTTAAGTCCAAAAATGTTATCATTAGAAGAGATGTAAAATTTGATGAAAATATATCAGCCTGCGAGCCTAGTTCAGCGGATGTGCCACCTCTCCCTATCTCTTCTACTTTTGAAAACATTTCTTCTTCAGATGATGAAAGTGAGGATGAAAATCCTCCCCCACCTTCTCAGGATCCTCCTTCAACTCCTCAACTTCCAAAATGGGTCCGTGCTACTCGGGATGCAGCAGGTGATCTTGTCGGTGATCCTACAGATCAGCGACGCACACGTTCTCAATTTGAAAGAGACTCTTCTTTATTGGCTCAAGCTCCAGTAAATTATGTTCCTGACACCTTTGCAGAAGCTTCAGGCCATCCAGATTGGGAAGTAGCTATGAATGAAGAATATCATTCATTATTGGCAAATGATACATGGGATCTTGTTCCTCTACCAAAGGGACGAAAACTTGTTAGATGCAAATGGGTTTACAGAACCAAGTATGGACCAGATGGGAAAATTGATAAACATAAAGCTCGTCTTATTGCTAAGGGTTTTTCACAGGTTGAAGGCATTGAATACACTGAAACCTTCTCTCCTATTGCCAAAATGAACTCTATTCGCCTTGTTCTTTTCCTTGCTGCCTCTTTCAAATGGGAAGTCCATCAGATGGATGTTAAATCTGCCTTCTTGCATGGGGACTTGCATGAAGAAATCTATATGGAACAACCCATTGGCTTCATACAAACAGACTCCAGCCTTGTATGTCGACTTAAGAAATCCCTTTATGGTCTCAAGCAAGCTCCTCGGGCTTGGTATGCCAAAATGGATAGCTTTCTTTTAGAATCTGGCTTTTCTAGGTGTCATTCTGACAATACTGTCTACACCAAGAAAGTGGGCAAGTCTCTTATCATTCTTGTTCTTTATGTTGATGATCTTATCCTCACTGGTAGTGATCCCAACCTTATAAACCATGTGAAGTCCAGCCTTAAAAGGAAATTTGAAATGACAGACTTAGGACACTTACACTATTTTCTCGGTCTTCAAGTCTTACAATCCAAGGAAGGTATTTCCCTTTCCCAGTCCAAGTATGCCTGTGATATTCTTCGTCATTTTCACATGGAAGACTGTAAGCCATCCCCTTCTCCCTTTTAATCTGGAGTCAAACTTTCAGTCACTTGTACTTCTCCTGAAGTTGATGCTACCCTATACCGTCAACTTGTAGGAAAACTTTTGTATCTAACCCATACTCGCCCTGACCTTTCCTTTGTTGTTGGCCTTGTTGCTCGGTTTATGCAAAACCCACATGAAAGTCATTGGAAAGCAGCTAAACAAATACTTCATTATGTTCGAGGTACAGTTCAGTTTGGGATTCATTACAGTACCAAAGCAGCTCCTCTATTGGTTGGCTTCACTGATTCTGATTGGGCTGGTGACCCTGATGATCGGAAGTCTACTGCCGGTTATGTGTTCACTCTTGGTTCAGGACCTATTACATGGGCTTGCAAGAAACAGGGTGCCAGTTCTCTTTCTTTAGCAGAAGCAGAATATCGTGGTGCCGTAGAAGCTAGTAAGGAAGCCTTGTGGCTTCGTCAGATCCTGTCAGAGTTTGGTTTTCAGCAGCAGCATCCTACTACACTCTGGTGTGATAATCAAAGTGCCATTCAACTATGCAAATATCCAGTCCAACATCAACGCAGCAAACACATTGAACTGCACATGCACTTCATCAGAAAGCTCATTCACGACCATGTTCTTGAAGTGTAATATTGTTCAACAGATGATCAAGTTGCAGACATCTTCACAAAGGCTCTCACAGAGGCGAAGTTCACTAAACTTCGATTTATGCTTGGAGTTCAGGAAGTTGTCACTAAGGGGGGATAGGCTCTAGTGCCTCCTTCCTTCTCCTATTGTGTCATATTTGTAAATCCTTCAATCCTATCCCAAGTTGTTCTTAAGGGGGGATGTTAGGATATTCCGACACATAGGAAATAGTTAAGTACAACTTGGTCTAGTATAGAGTTAGGTATAGAGTTAGGTAAAGTGTGTTTCTTTACCTTGTACATTTTGAAACTTACAATCCGACGGTCACAATATGTAGTGATCCGACGGTTCATTCTCTCCTCGGTATTACTGACAGTTGATCCGTGGCTTGACACCCAATTGGTCCATGATTTCTATTTAAAGCGCATGGAGGGTCATTTGTAGGGTAATCCGTCTAAGAGAGAAGCTTATCTAAATTTTCATTCTTTTATTAATAAACTTCCTAAAGTGGTCGCGTTGGCTCAGGCTGTGGACTGTTTCCCTCTTTGAGGGTTTTAACCACGTCAAAAATACTGGTGTATTGATCTGTGATCTGGTTGTGAGCGGTGTCCTTTGGTGTTCTGTCTGAGGAACTTACCCTGTAAATTCCTACAATTCCATGGTTTAACTATTATTCTTGTTAGAGGATCTTTTTGCTTGTGAATTATAGAGGTTTATTTTTTATGGGCCTCCCAAGTAGGTAAAACATAAGGCCCATCTAACCTTTCCTAGGTACATAAAGGTTGTATTAGACCTTTCATTTTGGTCAAATCTATTAGAGTGATATTAATTTGTCTAAAATTTTTTAGACAATAAAAATATTTCCTTTCCAGTCCTTAGAGTACTTCCCCTTGTCAAAAATTGGTGGTAAGGTTACTTGGAGAGACACAAATGATGACGAGTCCATGATATTCAAAATAAGACCCACCTAGGTGGCCTTTTTTTATTCCCTCAAAGAGGAATCCTATCATATAGGGAACTATGGCAATTAATACATGAGATGGAAAGCTCTGTGATAGGAGAGATACTAGAAAGTACCAGAGTACACCAATATTTTCCATACCTCATGCTCAAAGTTAGGTATCAAAGACTTTAAGTGGCACCTAGTTTCTAATTATCATAATGGCCTACATTTATGCATCCAAATGGAGATGGATTTCTTTGAAATCTAGGAGTTTCTTATCTATAAAAGGGTGTATTATATCATTCATTAACCTAATAAATGTAGTAGGTGCATTGAATAAGAAAAAGGGCATGACTTTCCAGCCATACAAACCTTGCTTAGTTTTGAGGGAAGTTTTCTAGGTATCTTCTTCTCTAACTCAAACCTAGTGATATATATACTTTAAGTCCAGCTCAGTGACATATTTCTCTTGCTGCAACTGATCCAATAGATCATCAATTATGGGTAGGGGGTATCTGTTCTTAAGTGTAATTTTGTTCAATGCCTTGTAATCTATACACATTTTCCAAGTCCCATATTTATTTAGCATAATGATGATGGGTGTCCCACATGGTGATGTACTCGGTCAAATGAAACCTTATTCCAATAGTTGTTGCATTTGTTTCTTCACCTCACTTTATTCTATAACATACCACCTATACAACCCAATGTTTGGAAATGGGGAGTTCGACAATAGATGGATCTCACTCTACACTTCCCTCTTGGATGGTAACCTTTTAGACTCCTAGAAAACATGCCTATATGTCAGTAGCAACTCTTCTAGTTGTTGTTTCTATTCTTAGTACACCCGTCTAGGGATGCCTTTGCTCATAATAACTCTTCTACAAATTGATTCTACCTTAGAAAAAATACAACAAACTTCTTGCTAGAACTGATTAGTTTCTTGGCTTGGTTGGTAGTTACTAGCGAAATTTTTTACTTTCCTTTGTACATGTTGATGGTGAACTATTGTCCATCCTTGATGAGCCTATACTAGTTGGCTCTCTACATGAAGATTACATATTTCATGTATTTGTAGTGACTTCTAAACACCACTCCACATACATCAAGGGAAAATACATCTAGTTCTACTTCATAAATAAAACCAACATTGATAGAAAATATAATTTTTCATTGTATTGTTATGATTAGTTTCTTGGCTTCGTTGGTAGTTACTAGCGAAATTTTTTACTTTCCTTTGTACGTGTTGATGCTGAACTATCGTCCATCCTTGATGAGCCTATACTAGTTGGCTCTCTACATGAAGATTACATATTTCATGTATTTGTAGTGACTTCTAAACACCACTCCACATACATCAAGGCAAAATACATCTAGTTCTACTTCATAAATAAAATCAACATTGATAGAAAATATAATTTTGCATTGTATTGTTACCTTTAACTCTACATCCTTATTTACCCATCCTAACGGATTTGTGCTTGGATGATCATGAACTTCCAATCCCAATTTTTTGACCATATTTTGTACAATGAGATTCACCTGTAATCCTAAGTAAAACAAAACATAAATCTTTGTCTACTTGACCTGTATCTTTATGTGGAAGAGTTTAGTCGTTTCTTTCTCTTCCTATTGTTGAAGGCTACTCACATTCACCTCCTTTTGCATTGGTGTATAAACAATATTATAATCCATGTATGAGGTGATTTCAATCTAGTTTCTTGAATCAGTGGCAATGTGATTCTTCGTCTTATTATTATTATTTTTGTTCTTCTGGTTAATCTTCAGATGAACCTTCCAACACTTATCCTCAGCATAACCATCAATATTATAAAGGTTGTAGTGGTTTAGTGGGATCCTTACACTAGTGCATTATGGTTGTTGTCTTTTACCTCCTTCCCCTTTCTAATTCTTCTTCACCTTCTTATAAGAGCATCTTGGTGCTCCTTCTCGTTCAATCCACTTGATTTCCCTTTCTTTTTGCCTGTGTTATCTAGGCACTATTCCTATACAGAAGCATCATTCACCAATAGAGGCTCAAAAAACATCACTTACTTCCGCAAATGGTTGTGTATACATCCTAGATGCTTGAGGAGTACATTGTTAAAAATAGAAGCAAGAAATGTTAAAAATAGAATCCAGTATATTCCAATTTTAATTTGTCCTTGAATTAAAAAATGAGAATTAAAATTCGAATTTATCCTCACTAGCTGCTTGAAAAATAATTAATTAATTCATCTTGAGTTAATTAGTTGGAGAAATTCAAGTTAGAAGTCTTTTTGAAGTCATGCAACAGTTAATCCTTAAACTAAGGAGATTATCCCTTAATTAAGGAGATAAGATTGAGTTGTATTTGAGTTGTAATTAGTTAGCTCAGTGTACTGAGTTAAGTCTAGTTAAATTAGTTCCAAACTGTTTGAGGAACTAATTGTGAGTTCAGTCAGTTAATGCATGCATGAATCCAACTAGTGTACTCCAGATAACTGAAGATTCTCTCATAAAAAACTCATGCATGTTTATTCAAAGAAAGACCCGGTTGAGCTAAATGTCAAGGACAGGTTACTATCAGTTGCACGAGTTTTCCTATAAAGGAAACTTATCCATGCATAAGGAATAAGGTTCCTTGAGGATTGCGTATTTTTATTGGGTGTGAGATCAGTGTGAGTGATCAGTGTTACACTTGGTAATAGGAGGATCACCTAGGAGAAACTACACAAGGAAATAGGAGGCTTAGAGGGCATAGGATAAGGTTTATGAGAAGCCTTTTTTCCTGTGAGCATGCAGGAGGATTGTACTGAGAGCTGGCTAGCTATGGGAGCTAAGGCTTTGTGTAATTCTGAGATATTTCCACCTTGTAATGATAACACAGATAGTGGGGTTTTTAGCTGAGGCTTTCCTCAGAGTATTTTCTGTGTTTCATGTGCATTGAGTCTTCTTTTGTTTATATGTGTTCTGCTTGATCTTGCTCAATTCTTTTAAGCTTCCGATAATTGATTTTATAAGTAGATTAAAGTATTTTGTTTTAGTTATATTGCATTATCATATTAATCTACAGTCAGAATTTCTGCATGGTATTGGAGCAAAGTTTATCGAAGCAGTGAACGATATACGGAGAAGAGAATTCAAAGTTTGAAGTTCGGGTTTGCAAGTGAAAATCAAATTCATCTCATACTTCAAGGTTGGTCATGGCATTCTATGTCTTGAGACTCGAGTATGCCTTGGAAGGTGTTAGAGCCTAGATTTGTCTCAGGCTGAAAAGACAAGGTTCCAGGGCCAACATCAAACCACGCTCAGCCTCGTAGCTAGCCCTACGAGGACAGGAGAGGGCTCTCTCCGGGTCAATCTCGGCAAAAGGTAATCAATGAGGCTCGAGATGACTAAATTTGCAACTGATCTTAGGCTAGGTATTAAGTGCAGGGGTTTGATTTGATTTGGGTTTTTAGGGTTTTGTTGAAAACAATGGGAAAGGCAGATTTGGGCTCGGGGATGAGGCACAGTTTCTGCAGAGATCTGATTGGAGCAAGGAAGGAAATTGTCTTGATGCCTTAAAGCAAGTGAGGTGGGTAGATCAGATAGGTGAGGAGCTAAGGAGAGCAAGGGAGTCTCAAGGATTCTCCTTAAACTGAAGAAAACATGAAAATTTAAACAAATTCAAAGGCAGAGCATAACAGCTATGAATTCCACCTTAATCACTCATTTGTTTTAAATTCAGAAGAAGAAGCATGAAGATGATACACAAAACACTAGATAAACTTACAATTACTCAGAGAGGCACACCATCAAAACATAAAGCCACATGAATTCCAAACAGTGCTGCAAAACCCTGGTCTTTCCTTTGCCAAAATGCAGAGATAGAATGTACAATAGAGTGCCAAGCTTTTCCCAAGAGTCCAACCATGAAAATGACTTAGAAATTACATAATATAGGCAAGCCAACCTATTCCCTTGCCTCTAGTGATCGAATTCATCATCCTAGGAGCTGTTTTAACCAATTCTAAACAAAGCACTACAATCTAGGCAGTCAAAAAAACTTGCCTCTATAAGGTAGGAAACTGATTCATTCATTAAATTTTCACTCTTTGGTGAATGAATCTTCTAGAACAAGTAACTAAGTGCAAAAATTACATCATGTTCACTCAATTACATCAAGATAAGTCAAAAATTACATCAAGAAGCAAAACTAGTCAAACTGGCTGAATTTCTGAGCTGGAAGATGAAAAATTGGGCCAAAAACCTTTGTGCACCACGTTGATTTCTATATGCGCCGTGTTACTTTGCTGCTGATTTTGAGGCACTTTCCGAAGTCCAAATTGAGCTCAGGTTGGCTTGTTGGAAAGCCCTGCCTGTCTACTTTCCAACCCAAGTGAAATTTTCTAATTTGGTGCCCATTTGCCCCTCCAAAAGTGCATTCTCCCAAGACTACTTCATGTGTGTCCAAATAGGGGCAGTGAGGTCATTGTTTGCATGTTTTTTGATCTTTTGGGGACCCAAAACTTGCCCAAATTTCTTTTCCAAGAACAAAAATTCATGATTTCTCATGAAAAATCCAAAACTACAAGCCATTTGTGATTTGGAGCTCCCAATCCTATGCGTCGCGCAAGGTGCGTGGCGCATATAGGGAAAAAACCTGTTTTTTTTAACAAAAAATTCCGAAATGACCAAAAATGCCCCAAATCTCTTGAAATTTGGGCTTAAGTTTCCTTGTCAAGTGTGATGATGAGTTTAAGAGGCCTTGGCCAAAATCTGAAGACGATCGAGCTCCCTTTGCCTCTTTTGTTTCTTGACTGCTTTCTTCAAATGTGCCTTTAAATTTCTAATCCGAGCCTTGCAAACTTGGTTCTAGGCCCTGTAGTGAATAGCCATGTGTCTCAACAATGCATTATCTCTATTGGCCTTGTTTAGCCACTCCTCCAAGTAAATGTTGACCCTCTCGAGATTAGATTCTTGATCCTCATTGACCTGTTGCTCTAGAGAAGTGAACTCAATCCTCCTATGTTGGGCAGCTTGGCGATTCTCACGGATGTTCTGTAGCTCTATGATCGCATGCTGGTCTTCAAGCTGCTTATTTCGCTGCTCTAGATACCTGATGTTCCACTTGGCCATCTCCAGCTGGATTTGCAAGGCTTGAATGTCTGTTTCTTGCTCCTTGATAATCCTTCTATATGTGGCCTCCTCTGAATCTGTAGCTGTCTCATCATCATGAATGAGAACGAAACCTGATGGCTCACCTGAAGGCCCCTCCTTATGCTTGGGCTTCTTGCCCTTGTCCTGTACCTGTGGTGCTGATGTCGGAAGCGAGGCCCCTTCCACGCTAGGTGGAGATAACACTCGCTTTGCTGCTGCGAACAAAGGTCTAGTGCCTTTCTGATATGTAATGAAAATAGGCCTGGTCTCATGATGCTCATACTGCTGAGAAGGTTCACCCTCGTGTTTCACCTCTGATACTCTTTCTGAAGCTCTGAAGAAATCACGAGAGATGAAATCATCCCAAGTGATGCCCTGCAATCCAAGCTGATGAACCACCAAAATCTTTATGAGAGCAAAATGATAGACACTGTTAAGTTGCTGCTGAGGGGTTTTATGCTGTATAAAGGTGGTCATCCTCTCTATGTTCTGGCAGATGAAATACGGAATGTTCATCATCCGCACCCTGGTGAAATGCATGAGTAACCTGATGTGATAAGCATAAAGACGAGAGAATCGTCCCTCACAGCTGAAATATTTCATGATCAATCTCATGAGTGGAGCATATTCATCTTTCAGGTACCTGAACGGGAACACTCTTTTGAGCTGCCTCAAGAAATTGGGTTTGATGTATGGCTCATAATGCTGCCTATCTATCTGTTGTTTTTTGTGCCATAGTTCACCAATATTAGGTATACCTGTTGCTAATGAAACAGTTTCCGGTGTAAGAGTAAAAGTGACCCCAGCCAAGGTAACTTGATCTCCGTGCAAATGCAAGACAAAGAGATGAGCCAACTCATAATGAAACTGGACCTCAGCCACCTTTTGACAAAACTCATAGCATGACTGATGCTCAAAACACTGCATAGCAAGAGGACAGGCATGCAGCTCTATAAGGGTGATTGGTTCTTCCCTGACATGTTTGCCACTTTTCCGAGGCCTCCGGGGTTCCTGTTCTCTCAAGGGAGAATCACTTTGGGTTTCTACCTCATATTCAGATGAGTGACCAGATGACATCTCTGCTGATATACAAACTGCCTTGAATGATTGCTGATATGTGAAACTGTTGTGTGCAACTGAATATGGACTGTTCTTTTGATCTAAACAATGCTGTGACCATGACCAAGGGGAAACAAATGTACAAGGGAATGTTAGGAAGAGGAAAATATCAGGGAATTAGGGAATTTCAAAATAAAATGTAAGTAGGTAAGGGAGGGGAAATGTAGATATGGGATTAGAGTTTTTGGGTTTGGGGATATTGAATAGTGTTTAAGGAGTTTTCATAGGGGTGAGGGATTAGGGATTTAGGGATTGTATGATAGGATTATGAGGGGATTAATGAGGAAATTTGATGAGTAAATTTGGGAATGAGGGACAAAGGGAAATGAGGAAAAGAGAAAACCTTGGTGACAAAACTGTTTTCAAAACCCTAAGCAATTTTTCTTATTGGCAAAGGGAGGTTTTCAAAGTCTTGTTTTGATAGCTATTATCCATGAACCCACCACATTCACCATCAAAAACAAAGAAAAAGCAATTAAGGCGAGCCTACCTGACAAATTCATGCAAGGTATGGGTGAATTGGTTAAATTCCAAGCAAGTTTCAAGGCTTGAGGCTATATGCGCCACGCACTCTATATGCACCGCGCCAGTGTAAATTTACACTGGAAATTTTCTCCATGTGCGCTGCGCTCTTTATATGCGCCGCTCCTTTTTCCAGGTGACTTTTGGAGGCCTTCCTGGTGTCCAAATTAGGTGCAGGGTAGCTTGTTGGAAAGGTATTTGAGTAAAATTTCAAACCCAACTAGAAATTTTCAATTTTGAGTTCATTTTCCCTATCAAAAATCAAATCTCCCAAGACTGGTAAAAATGTGCCAAATGAGGTTGCCTCAAGGCAGAGTGCTGTTGCAGTCAACTTTTGAATGCCTTCCTCAACTCCAAATCAGGTCATGATAGCTCATTGGAAATATCTGTGTGTCTAGTTATCATTTGACTCATCAAACAAGTCATTTGGCCAACCAATCTAGGAGAAAACTTGATTTTCCCAAGGTCACTTCAGAGGTGCATTTAGTTCTCCTGAGGAAACGGTATTTTTGACATTTCTCTAAAACCATGACACTTGTGTAAAAAGTGAAGGAGGTTTGTCTTCCTTGGCCTGTTATGGACAAAAACCTTTCTCAGTATTCCAAAATTCATCTTTTATTGCTCAAAAACATCATTTTAGTGAAACCTATCCCGATGTGTTGAACAAGGGAATTGTCGAAATGAAGCGAAATGAAGGGATAAGGGGCTTCTAAATTCTTGAGGAAATTTTGGGAAGTAGGGAGGGATGTCAGGAAGCAGGGGAAAGTGTAATCTCAGAGATTGAGTGAGGAGAAGGGGTCCAAAAGGGAAAAACACAGGCCCAACCTAGAAAATTGCCAGGTTGTAGCAAGAAACTAGGGTTTGTGCGAAAATGAGGAATTTGGGGGATCTCAGTGATGGGAAGTGTTTGATAAGGTAATTTAAGGATAGGGGAAGGTGTATGAACATCTGGATACAAGTTTTGTTGATGATTTGACCATCCAAGAGAAATTGCCTTCAAAACCCTAGGAGAGGGAAATGACCTTACCTAGGTGCAACTGAAGCATGAACAAGGTGTAAAATGACCCAATGGAACCTGGCACGATGATGACAACCATATGAATGATGATAGACTCAGCTGAATAGTGACATAGATTTCCATTTGGGCAATTTTGAAAGGAGTGAAAGCAAACCCTAGACCTAATGCCTAGTGACCAAATTTCGCTTGAAGACACTGAAATGACAAAATTTGACTTTGACACTCTGAGACCACTTTGTAAGAGCATATTTGATCCCTGCAGGAAGGCTGGAAAGACTGACGTAACAGAAGGAAGCTCAAAATACATAGCATGGAAAGATCACATGGAGGTTGTATTATAAGACAACGACTTGAAGGATTTCATTGATCAAGAAATCCCAAAGCCATGCTCAACTAATGCACAAGAGTTGGTTAAATGGAAGAAGTATGTGGCGAGGGTGAGACAGATCATCCTTGAGGGAGTTTGAGACCATATTGTCTCGAGTCTCCATGGGAAGGATACTCCATATTCAATGTGGAGGACATTGAAGGACGTCTACCAGAATAGTAGCGACCAGAGGAAATTGGCGCTCAAGGATAAGATTCGAAGAATCAAGATGGAGAACTATGATACTATTTCCACATATCTGAACAAGCTCACCACTTGTAGAGATGAGCTTAGTAGTCTGGGAATAACTACTGTTGATGATGATATGGTGAAACTTGCTCTCCTTGGCCTTCCAAAGAGTTGGAATAGCTACTAGGACTCTATGAATGGAAGGGAGAAACTATCAGATTGGGAACAACTGTGATCGGACTCATGTAGGAGGAGATCAGGAGGAGCACAGGAGATGGTTCTTCATCCAAGGATGATGAAGAAAATCTAGCCTTAGCAAGTAACGCACAGAAAGGGAAGGGGAAAGCTTCCGATTCTGAATTGAATTCTTCTCATGGAGGGAAGAAGGTTGACAAGTCTAAAGTGAGATGCTTTAATTGTCACGAGATGGGTCATTATGTGACTAATTTCCCATCAAAGAAGTCCAAGAAGGGATCCTTGGAAGGATCAGAAGGTGAGGCATTAGCCTCTCAGTTCGAGATGGACTTTACCCTCATCGCATGCATGGTGTCATCGATGATGGGTTGTGGTTGGTATGTCGACAGTGGAGCCTCATTCCACATGACCGGCGATAAAAGTTTATTTAGTACCTTGGCGGATGTTATCACTCTTTGGATCACAGGTCCTAGCCTACCTGCAATCAGAGAGGGCTCTCTCTTTAGGATTTAGCTTTGTTTAGATAATGTTTTAGGCTAGTTATGATGTACTGAATTTTGTTTTAAAGTTTTGGTTGAATGATGTCTTCTAGCAGCTGAGATGAGATCTTCAGAAGGTTCAGTCCATTGGGCAATGGAGTCTGTGATTATGTGTTGTTTGAGGTATTGAGTAAGAGTGATGAAACTGCAGGGCCATATAGATATATCATGAAACAAACTTCAAATTGTGAATATGGAATATGTCCAGCCAGTGAAAGGCAACTAAGAATCTTTCACTAAGTTGGTGATGGGGGGAAAGGAAATATCACTCAAGAGCAGATTAGAATTCCTGAACAGTATTTACTATGAAAGATTTAGTATGAAGGTGAGCAACTAAGAATTACACATTCATAACTAATTCTGAAGAAAACATTCATAACAGCATAGATTGAGTTTAGGGTGTTCAATGAACAAATCCTGAACTATTCTTTTTATGTGCTATTAAACCTATGAAATATAGAACATGAGTGGATTATGAAAGAACAAAATACATAACAAGATGGTTCACAAAACTTATTGTGACATGAAATAGCGTAGGAATCAGTAACAACAAGCAATCACACCACAACACATCAAAACGACTCAGAACTTCAGAAATTCCATTAGATTCCTGTATTAAAAGTCTGAAATTACAGCATAGCTTCTCCAGAAGAAAAATCAACAACTCCAGCAAGTTCGTGTGTGGGGATATATATACAATTGTTTTAAAAAATATCTTAGCGCTGAGTCATTTGCTCAATAACTGTCTTTACCAACTTTCAAAAATAGCAGATACAATAGTTATTGCTACTTAAATGGACAATGAATGCCTTTTCAGGTCTGTCAGAAATTCTTTGACTTTTGGAGGCAACTGAGTCGGTGGGGTGCTTCGTATTTATTCTGAGTGATACGCCCTTTAATGCTTTGTCGTGGTACGACTATCTCAGCCCCGTCATCTGCATCTGTAGTCATCTGCTTTTGCTGGTCAAGCTGGATTGCTGAGTTGGCCTTTTTAATTGCTTTCCCAGTCATAGAAAACACATATTAACTTTCTGAAACCACCAAATTTGTGATAAAAATACAAAAATATGGTGAACAGTCTGTTTTTTACAGCAGTGTTTGTATCATGCCTGTCCACCATTCCTGAGTAGGCAATTGGTGCCTTAATATTATGCCTAGAGTTTCATCTGCCTCAGTATATTTCTAGTAGTTTGGAGGCACTTCAAAAAGATGTCTGATTTCATTCATAATAAAAAACAAATTCTCTAGTTTTTAATAGAGATCCTGCCCAGATGGGGGCCCTGTTCCCTCTGAGGTACTTGCTGCTGCAGTGATTTGATTTGTGGCATATGTGTCTACCCTCTTGGCATAGTTTTCATGAGAAAGTAACCTTCCTGCACTGGTTACTAAGCTGGGAAGGCCTCTGTTATGCAATGCTGTAATTTTCTCAATGAATCTGTTCACCTCTGTCTGCATCTCCTGACACCTTCTGTCCAATGTTTGCACATGATTTCTCAGAGTGAGCACTCTCTTCACTAGTAAAATGGTATCAGTTCTGTTAGTGATACCCATTGCTGCCAACTGAGGGCCAGTGCGGTTGTTCAGGACATTGATCATCCTATTAGCTATTTCAGGCATATTTCCAAGAGATGCTCTCGCTCTTTGACTTTCTTTTTGGGCCCTGCCTATTAGATCCATATGCTCATGGATAGTTTCTATGTATTGCCACTGGTCTGTAATAGATTGACCAATGTTGGTCCACATGATCTTCTTAATTTCAACCACAATTTTATCAAGAGAGAGTTCCTTTTCTAATTCCTTTATTCTCTTCTCAAGCGCTCTTACCTCTCTTGTTTTTTCAGCTACACTTTGCTTGGACTTATCATATTTCTCCTCAATGGCAGCCAACTTATCCTTGGTTTCTTGCAGCTCAGCCATTTGCGCTTCTAAAGCTTCCAGCTCCTTCATCATGTTCTGCATACTCAGGCTGGGTCCCTGATCTGGTGTTGTTGTTGGTGTTGATGTTGAAGGACCAACTTTTGATGTTTGTCCTGTAGGAGGAGCTGTTGTAGTAGTAGAAAGTGGCACACCTTCAGTGGATGCAGATATCTGTGTTGGTTTCATTAGTGCCTCACCTTGTCTTGATTTTAGTGCCACCTCTAGTGCACTCTCTATTTCCATTAACCTCTTGTATAAACTCAGGAGTAGGGCCACTACATCCTGATCCTTTTTCTGCTCTGCCACTTCTCCAGTTTGGGGGTGAAGACCAGTTGGCAGCTTGATATGCTTTCTCAACGCTGTTATGTCTTCATCCCTTTTCTTCAATAAAGCTTGCACACCCTTAGGGTCCTTTGGATCATGACCCAACTCTATGATGATCTCTTCCAAGGACTTGATTCTGTTGTCCTTGGCCTGGGATGATGCCTTCTCTAATTCCAATTGAGCTGCAGTGTTGTGTAGAGAATTTTGTAGTTGGTGTGCCAACATGGTCTTATTAGCTAAAGTGGAATATATCATTTCCCCCGTTTGTCTGTGTAGCTCAATTTGATCCAAGGGGTGGATGTCTCTGGAAAAAATTTCCAAATTAGTTCTGATGTAATCGGCAGCTCTTTGAGGTTGCTGCATGGTAGGCCTGAAATGACTAAGAGTCATTTTTTGCTCTTGAATGTCATAGGCAGACATTAATCTCTGTTGATTTGTTGGCGCCATTTTTAGGAGATGGTTTTAGATTTGGTGCTTGAGGGGCTCATTCCTTTTCTTTATGTCAATAAATTGTTGCTTGATGCTGGAGTCTGCCTTTGATTTCTACCTAGAAGAGCTGACCTCTGTCCCATGTGGAATGTCCTGCCCTTGCTGTAAAGAACTGGTTGATGTTTCGATACTAGGAGGGGGCATGTTGTCAATTGGCCTCTCTGGCAATTCCTCCTCAGAAAAAGGGTTTAACCTTTGTCTGTTTTCTCCTTGTTGGTCCATAGAGGTAGTAAGAGGAGTGTCCTCTTGCCTATCCCTCTTCCTCGTCCTATCCTCATTAACAGGTGTTTGTAAAACCGAGGACTCAACTGTTACCTCCTGCCTTGGAGGAATTTGTTCATGTGTTTGTTGTTCTGTGTGGGCAGGTTGTTTGGCTCTGCTTTCCTGCTGCTCTACTTGCTACTCCACAATTGGAGGTGTTTCTTCTTGCTGCACCGTTTTGCCTTTAGTCATGTCTGTTGCTGGATTCGCTGTTTTGGCAGGCTGCTGAGGAACGGTGGATGAAGAGGCAACTTCTCCACGATGCTGAGTGCTTGAAGACCAAACCTGTCCAAAATATTCTAAGTCAACTGCCTTTTATAAAGTTTTAATAGCTCTCTCTGCTATTTCTTCTTCAGTATAGTCTTCCACTAATGTGCCTTTTTTCCAATCTATTTGATTAGCATATTTTTCAACATCTGGAATGCTAATGTGATCATATGTGGCAAGCCTATGCTTGATTCTTCTGAGGCTTATGAAGTGGTTAGGATCATAGGGTGCCCAGTAGAAGCTTGTCTTGAGCTGGAGGGCTTTTAGCATTTGGCCTACCTCATCCCAAGCTTCTTCTCTCTTATTAAAGATGAATGGACCCAATTGATGCTTAATTTTCAGCTGTGCCTTCTTGTTTTTGCTATGGAAGTGAATCATATCTGCATTGCCAAACTGCCTGAAGTATTCTAGAGAAAAGAGTCTCATGGGGACATATTTTGGTAGCCTGTATGGTGCTAACTCACAGCCATATATCCTGATTACTGTATGGTCTTGGTAAAAGTACCAATCCCCTATGCTATAGTTCTTGGACAGCTAAAGGATTTTCTGCATATCAACAGTGAGTCTAGGAGGAGGGGAACTCTACAACAGTGACAAGGTTGGATGGATGAATAGGTCAATAAATTCACAGTAGTTGTATGGTGAAAAATGAATGTGATGACATACTGATGTCCAGAATATTACAGATCTTCTGTCTCCCTTTGCATCCAATTTCTTGAGGGAAACAGGGAAGCTGTCAGGCTGATTGTGTAAAAGCAGATGATATATGTAAGAGGTGTACTTGAATACCCTCTCTCTCTCCAAATTCATGAACTGTTCATGAATTTTGTTGGCTATAAATGAGGCATAGTCATACTGGACAGCAGGGGGCTGTCCTGGAGTAAAAATAGATAGAACCACCAGTGTTGTCTCATCTACAAACTCACTGGTCTTGAAGCCTAGGATGGAAGATATAATGTCCACCAGTAGTCTCCCTATGTCATTAAACCAGTCATGCAGATAAGGGGGAGGCTGTAGAGGCTGGTACTCTGGGCGCATGAACAATTGGCCAATTCTTGTGATTTGTGAGTTGGAGAGCTTGGCACCCTGCTCTAACAAAAACTGCATGGAAAGAGGAACCAGTGGTCTTGTAGGTTTGAACTGCAGCATTTGGTTTATGGCTTCAGGAGTAATATAGAACAAGACAGAGCCTGAAGGACTTAGAACATCTCTTTGATTGGGGTCATAGTTTGTGCAGCATTTGTGAATCAAGTCAAGGAATTCATTGACCTGAGGGAGATAGTAAATTGGCAAGTTGGATTTCCATATTCCTAGGAGGTCTGTACCATCTCTATGCTTCTTTCTCAACTCACAAACTGTTTCTATGTGATATGTGTTGGTCCTCTCTACAATTTCTCTCATCTGAAAGTCTCTGTCAGCAAGGGCTAACCACTCCAGGTTCTTGTGTGGGGCATTTAATGGGGCAATGTTCAATGCCACTAGAGTCTCCATGGTCAAGTGAATTCGGAATTATATTTGAAATTATTTGTTGGGCACAATAATACAGAGCAGTGGATTTTGAATGAGCAGGGCAATTTGCTGAGGAGAAGAGGCAAATTGGGGTGAAAATGAGTCAAAATGCTCCTAGGATAGATTCAATAAGCAAATGTTGGGATTTGAGAGTTGCTTTCCCGGTGGATTTATCTAGCAGAGGTTCAGGTTTGCGAATGCGCAAAGAAACTATGAATTTGTGGTAATTCGGCACAATGTGGGGCCTTCTGTGAGTGAACTTGGGCTTACAGTGTGGAAAGGACCACTGGTTTGTGAGGATTTCTGGAAATTACTGTTTTTTCCTCTTTTCTTAGTTTGTTTGGTGAATTATGCAAAAACCAGGCGCGGAGGGGGAAGACTGATAAATACCTAGTATAATCGGACAATGGTGGAAAAGCAGGTGAATTCAGGGCGCTGACAGCAAGGGAGCAGTCTTCAAAGCTGGTAGGTAAACAACGTAGCAGCTCATGCAGAGGTACAGTGAGAAATAATGCAAATAATGCAAAAAAAGAGTTTTTTGGGTAAAATAGGGAAAATTTAGCCTTTGGCGCCTTTTTGTCGGATGACATCAGCATGACGTCATGGGTGGGGTCGGGTACGGAACAATGACGTGGCGGCAGGTGAGTGACCCAAGTGGGTAGGTGACATGGCGGACAGCTCGGAGCGATGGCGAATGGGGCTGCAGCGTAATGCTGAGGCGGCAGTGACGTAAGGGTGACACGGCAGTGACGTATGGCGGAGATACAAGGGCAGTAAGCAGTAATTTCAGACCGCTTATAGTACGGGAGTGGTTTTGGTAGGAGGCCGCCCGATACAACTTGGAAACGACACGCGTCCGAGCCCTGACGTCACCCTATGACAGATTTCAGGCGCTATCGTTCAGGCTTCGGAGGTGGTCTGATATTGCTATGGGACGTCGGATGGGAGGGCCCGGATCCAACGATCGACGGGCCGCGGAGGTGGTGGATGGATACGGCGGGAATTTAAATAATATATTTTTTGTTTTTTTTTGGTGAGCACGCCGAACCACATACTTTTGGAAAAGGGGTTAAAGTGGGTTTTTAACATGGTTTTATACAAATGGTGCGGGTAATGCGTTGTGAAGGGATTGTAAGGGGATAAGGGTAGGGTTAGATTATTAAACTAACCAAGCGTTATTTTAATCCCCGACTTTAAACGAGCCATATACAACAAGACTTTGATTCTACATGATTTTCCAAGTTTGAACATATGGCTATAATGCCAAAAAGGGGGGGGGGGATATTTACATATTTTGTGGGCTTTTTCACAATAGTGATATAGTAGTAGGGGAAAAGGGGAACATAGGGAGTTAAATAATAGGGTTAGGAGTTAATATGGGAAGGAGATATAGATGAGAGGTGGTAGACACTAAGTTTTTAAGGAAAAAACTTAATTTTTTGAGAGTATATCAAAATGAAAAAGATTTTTGCCAAAAATGTGGTTCTACTCTATAAAAAAAGTGATATTGGGACGTTAGTAAGGATTTTAATAGGGAATGTTTGGGAAGTTAGACATGCTTCACTTTGATACCACCAAAAATGCTGAATAAGAGAATCTGCTCTGGCCACCATGGGTTTCCTTTGCTAGACCAGCAATATGAGAGAAGACATGCTTCTGCAACCCCACTACCTACCCATCTTAGAACCTAGCATTTTTTGTTTCTTCAGGGAGGGTGCACTTAGACTTGCAAACCCTCATATTCTCTTTTCTTTTTTGCTGCCCTCCTATCTAAATCTACCCTTATATCTTCCAAGGGCCTAGATTAAGGTAGTGGGCTCCTTTCTTTCTCTATCTAGCTAATCATCTGTCAAGCTTAAACTGTTTGAACAGGTACTCATTACCTACTCTAAAACAAGCAATTTAAAACATGGCATGGCCCAGCTTGAACTGTTGAGCCATACATCAAGATAGCAGTGGCATTTTGATTGGCCACTTTCCTGGTCTTTCTTTGGGGTTCATTTCAATTCTTTTATTTTTGACCAATTCATTTTCTTGCCCTTTGATTATTCTTTTAAGGCATACCCTCTTTACATTTTTTAACTTTTTGCTTTGTTCACCAAAAATGGAACCTTTGATTCATCAAAGATGATCATTTTTAGCATTTCCACTGTCAATCATGAAATATGAAACCCTATTGGTATAGGAGGCTAACAGTGGCTCCACTTGGGGATGACTTTTCCAGATGAAAAGTCAAGATCAGCAGGTCAGATTGCCTTCTTTTCCACCTTTCTGCATTTTAACCTTTCCTTTTCTTGAAGACTGAACATCTGAATCCTATGAAACTTGCATGCAATACTCCTTAAGCTGATCTGCTGTGAAATTACAGCCCTGTTTTTGCCTTGCTTCTCTGATTATTTCTCATCTTCTAGATAATTTCCAAGTACTTTCTCTCATTTTCCCATGCCAAAGTGAATAGTATTCATCACAATAGTGAAACACCTTAGTTTTTTTTTTAAATTTGCTTTAGTCAGACCTTTATCTATTAGCTGAAAATATACATACTGAAATTACAAATTTATTTACAATATACAATTGAGCAAAGCTTGATCAGAGGGGATCAAAATAATGCTTGAGCATCCTCCCATTGACTGGGCCTTCCTCAGTGTTTGAGCCATCCAAGCTCTTTAGAAAATACGTGTTATTACCTTGTACAGCATAAATCACATAAGGTCCCTTCCATAGGAAGTCAAATTTCCCATGTTTTCCTTTGTCCTCTCTCCTGGAATCCCATCTTAGTACTTTGTTTCCTATAGAGAAGTCTTCAGCTTTGGTTATTTTGTCAAATATTCTTTTGAGCTTTTCTTGCAGTGCTTGGGTTCTTGCATAGACTTCCTCCCTTGTTTGCTGCAGGTGAATTGTCTGATTGATCCTTCTCTGAATGTCATTTGGCTCAGCTTGTATTTCTTGCAGCAACTTGATTACAGGAACACCTAGAGATGAAGGGAACCTTGCTTCCATTCCATAAACTAGTTCATATGGACTTGTGCCAATGGATCTTTTGGTGGTCAGTCTATCTGCCCATAGAGAATTCATTAACTTCTTATGCCAATTCTTTTTGTTTTCTTCCAAAACTTTTTTGATGATGTTGATTAGGCTTTTATTGGAAGACTCAGCTAGGCCATTGCCTTGAGGATAATAAGCTATGGAATGACCTAAGGTCATATGATATTTGTGACAAAAGTTGATCATTTTTTTGGACTTGAAAGCGGCAGCATTGTTTGTAATAATTTTGTCTGGACAGCGAAATCTGGACAAGATGTTGGTCTCTAGAAATTGTATGATAATGGAGTCATTGCCTACAGGGAACATCTTCTATCCATTTGGTGAAATAGTCTGTAGTAGTCAAAATCCACCTATGCTGGCCAGAGGATGGGGGGTGAATTTCACCAATAAAGTCTAGACCCCATTGCTGGAATGGTCTCTCAGTTGAAACATGTTTGAGTGGTAAAGGCAACAGTTTTCTCTTCCCTTCAAAGATTTGACATTTGTGACAAGACATTACAAATTTTCTCACATCAGTAAACAAGGAGGGCCAATAAAAAACCAGCCCTTAGGATTTTATCAGCAGTGGATTTCCAGTATAAGTGCCCTCCACAGTCACCTGCATGAAATTCTTTGAGGACATTGTCAGTTTCATCCGATGTTAAGCAATTAAGTAAGATTCCTTCATGATTTCTCCAAAACAAATCATTGTTAATAATACAAAATTTTGATGCTTTCATTTTCAAGAACCTTTTCTTAGTTCTGGACAACCTTGAAGGAGCTTGCAGGTTTAACAATAGAAAACATATATCAGTATACCAGTGGGATTGCATAAAGGCTTGGTTGATCTGTGGAGTCGCCATCTCATGTTCATTGTCCAGTTCATTAATGTCAAGGGCTTGGAAATTGGTTTCAGCCATCAACTTGGCTAGACCCTGTCCTTTTATCAGTTTGGTAGGCTTGATTTCCATGTCATATTCTAAGATTTTGGCAATCCATTTGCCCCTCCTACCTTCAATTCCTTCTTGGGTCAGAATGTCTTTCACTACTGCATTTGGGACATAGGAAATGATGTGGGAGTACAGGATATAGATTCTAAAGTCCTTGATTGCTTTCACTAGTGCATAGGCTTGTTTTTCCATGATCTGATATTTTAAGGGGGCATCTCTAAGAGCTCTGCTAAAGAATGCAATAGGTTTTTCACAGCCTTGATCATCTTTCTGTAGTAGAACAACAACAATTGTATGCTCAGAAGCAAAGGAAAAAATGATGAAATCTCTATCAAATCTAGGGCTTGTTAGGACTGGAGTGTTTGTCAATGCTTTTTTAATATCCTCAAAGGCTTGTCTAGCTTCTAAGGTCCATTTGACCTTGGATTCCTTTTTAAGCATGTTGTTTAACAATCTTGTGAGCTCAGCCAAATTTGGAATGAACCTTCTTAAGAAGTTGATTTTTCCTAGGAAGCTTTGGAGTTCCTTGATGTTTCTTGGATGTGGTACTTGTAGGATGGCTTGAATTCTGTCTGGATCAATCCTAATACCATCTTTTGAGATTATATGTCCTAAGAGTTTACCTTCCTCTAGCCCAAACAATGATTTCTTTGGATTTAAAGATATGCCATATTTTCTACAAATTGTGAAAACTTGCCTCAAGTGTTCTAAGTGTTCTTGGTCTGATTTTGAAAAGGCAGTTAGGTCATCCAGGTAGACCACTAGAAAATCATGAATTTCCTTGGCGAAGGCTATATCCATAGCTCTTTGGAAAGTAGCCCCTGCATTTTTAAGCCCAAAAGGCATTTTGACATATTTGAAAGTTCCCCAAGGTGTTGTGAAGGCAGTTTTGTCTTGGTCATCTGGGTGTACTAGAATCTGATTGAATCCTGAAAAACCATCTAATAATGAGATCCTAGAGGCTCCCACTACCCTTTGCAGGATATGATCCATTTTTGGTAAGGGGTAATGGTCTTTGAGAGAGACTTTATTTAAATTTCTCAGGTCAACACACATTCTGATTTCTCCTGTCTTTTTCCTAGTAGGCACTAGGTTTGAAATCCATTCTGAGAATCTGATTTGAGCAATGATTCCTGCTTGATACATACGTTTCACCTCCGTTTCAATGAGAGGAAGGAGCACAGGATTCACTCTTCTAAGCTTTTGTTTAAAAGGTTTTTGATTTTCTTTTAAAGGTATAGTGTGCTGGATGACTGAGGTATCATAAGACTTGAGGTCCTCATAGCTCCAAGCAAAGACATCTTGGAACTCTTTAAATAACTCAATGTATTTCAGTTTCTGCTCAGGTGGTAATGCTTTGGATAACTTTACCATTTTGGGATTTTCTGAAGTCCCAATGTTACAATCTTCTATTTCAGCATTCAATGGTTGCATTTTTGGTTTTCTTGAGATATCATTTGAATCAAACAGATCCTCTAAAGGGGTTAAACCTGTAGGAAAAAAATTATCTTTCAACTCAATTACTTCTGTTTCTGTTTCAGCCAGTTCATCTTCATCTATCTGACCCAACTTTTGTATACTTTCGTTATTGAAGGTGGTAGGGTGCAAAACCAGATTAATTGTTTCAGCTGATATTTTCTGTGTATTGATGTGTGCTTGTGGTTGATCATCTCCAGTGATTGAGTCAATGTTAATGCCAGAGAATTCCTCTTTTAGAGTGAGGAAATTATTTATCTGAGTGTCACTCTCAAAGACTTGCCAGTTTTTGATGTTGTCTGGAACTGCTGGTCTGTGTTTGATTTCAGCAGTGAAAGTATGATTGGGTTTAAAAGGCAGCTTACAAGTGCTGGGAAAAGTTGTCAAGCTGTGAGCATGAAGATTGAGTTCTCTGGAAATTTTAGTCAACTGTGATTGTGAGAAGGCGTCAAGTACCTGAATAGCTACTGCCTTATATGCTCTCAACCTTAGATCATTTGTAGTAAAGTTTCCCTTAATTTGTTGTATGATTAGGTCTGAATCCCCTAAGGTTGAAATTTTAGTTGCACCCAAATTTTTTATGAGTTTGAGGCCTAGCAAAAGGGCCTCATAATCAGCCATGTTGTTTGTACATTGGAAGTTTAACCTGTATGCATGAACCTCAGCCTGTTCATTGTGCATATTATGGATCCAGATTCCTGCCCCAGCTCCTAACTTGTTTATAGAGCCATCAAATTCTAAGTACCGTAAGGTTTCGTGTTCAAAACTTGGATTTAGATTTTTAGAGAGTTGAATCATAGGCAGATTTATTTCCTACAGATTGGTTGATACATTGTGTTCTGTTATTGCCTCAGCTATTCCTACAGTCCTTTGGTCTTGTGGAGCATATTGTTCATTTGATTTCTCTGCCTCTGCTGCTATTAATAGTTCAGAATAAGCCCTGCTGCAGATGTCAGCATTGTAGAGAATAAATGAATCCATGTCAGAGTGTATTGAATAGATTGGGAAGTTTTGGGGTTTGCCTTGACTGCTTACCACATATTTCATCAAAGCTTCACGATATAATCTCTTTGGCTGCCCAAAGACTGAGATAGTTGCATAGGACATATCTAATTTCAAAGATCCTTGGAGTTTGGCCCCCCAGGATCTGGACAAAAGCATGCCATACTTAGGGGGTATGTCAGCTACCACCACATCCATCAAGATTGTTTTGGTTGGGTATTGGACCAGGGAGACACATAAATCTTTAATCAATCCTAAGCACCTAACCTGACTTGAATCAAATGAGAATAGATCTTTATAAGGCCTTGTGATGTCTAGGTCGAGTTTTTCCACTACAGATTTGGGTATTAAGTTGTGTGAGGCCCCAGAATCAAACATTGCATTATGCAGAACCTTATCATGGATGTTTAAACTGACATAAAAGGGTGGAACCCCTCCATTTTTTGTTTTTCCATTAACCTCAGGGCCGAACAGCAACTCTGGTTGGTCATCTAGGACATTCACAGCATCTTTATTGCCTGATACTTGGAGTGACTTGTTAATTTGCTATATGTATATTTCATGTTTGGCTAATTCCAAAAGAGGAATTGATATCTTGAGCTTACTTATTTCTGTCTCCAAGTTAAAGGGCTTTTCAATTTGCATCTTGGCATTAAGTGCAGCAGGTTTTTCTTTTTCAGCTGGGTTATCACTGATCTTTTGTTCATGGTTGGTATGATCCTGAGTAAAATTGGTACCATGTTTGCTTCCAAGGGTATTATCTGACTTTATTTTTGCTGGATGAGGTGGGACTGGCTGTTTTTCAGATGTCTGTTGTTCTGAAATATCCTCCACAGTGACTTCTGAGGAATGTGGGTTCGAATTGCCAGCTGATTGTGGGAGAGTACTCTTATCATTGATCTTTTTTGGCTGCTTATTGTCCTTTGGTTTAAGAGTTTCAGGTACATCTATTGTTCTGGTCCTTAGTTTATACTGTTTGTGTACCTCATACACAGCTGCATCATAACCTTCTTTGAAATCAAATGATTCTCCTGACTTAGTGTGGTATTGATTGTCATTGTAAACCTCTTGATCTTCTTGTGTTAAGAATACTTGATGTTCACTGTCCAAACCCATTAGGTTGATGTGAGGGTCCTCATTTGGTTCACTAGATGTTGAAGCCTCAGCATAATTTTCTTGGAAAGGAGGTCTGACATGCTGGTCAGGATCAGTCCTTCCAACATTGGGATTTTGATTCTTTCTAAAGTTTGGGTTTCTAATATTGCTTGTTTGCCCTTCCCATGATGACTTTCTTTCTATGGTTTCCACTCTATCCCCAAGTCTATCCATACCTTTGATGATTGCATCTAGCTTTTGCTCAAATGATGAGGGTTCTTCCTTAAAAGTAGTTCTTCTTTCAGTTCTTGCCCGGTTTCTCTTAGCAATCAGATTTGCCTCTACACTTACAGCTATGTTTTGCATGTCTGCCAGGGTTGCAGGGGCTCTTTCTCTTAGTTGATATGCCATATCAGCATCAAACCCATCAGGGAACTTAATCAATGCCAAATCAGGTGGAGGCCTAAGATTTTGAGGAATGGCATTATAGATAGTATTGAATCTAGTGCAATAGTCCAAGACAGTTTCTTGAGGGCCTCTCCTTATGGTGTCATATTCAGATAAAATGTGTAGAGGGTCCTTTTTCTTTTCCCATCTGTTCAGGAAGGACTGATAAAGAGCACCTGAATCAGGTATAGAATTTGCAGCAAGCGCTCTAAACCAAGTTCTTACTTCACCTGTCAGACTTTGTACAAAAATTTTCATTCTCACATCATCATCATCTATCTCATAGTTTTCAAAGTAATCTTGCATTTTCTTGGTATGCTGTAAGGCAGTGTATGTACTGGTTCCATCAAAATAAGTAATCTTGCTTTGGTAGTCCTGAGGCATAGCCCCCGGATTACCAGGTAACTGAAGGGGAGCATAACGATTAGCCATATTTGGAGGAATAAGTGGGACAACGGGTAGAAGGGGAACAACTGGAACAAGAGGGACAGCAATAGCAGTTTGTGTATTGGGTGTAGACAATATGTTTTGTGAAGTGGATGAGGAAGATGGGGAAGAATGGGTTATATGAAGGTGAAGTGACGGTTTAGCAGGGGTTGGAATAAAACTTTGTTGAACTGCCTCAGGGCTGGATTCAGGAGATTGTTCTGGTTCCTTTTGGTTCCTGAGAGTCTTAGGGATCAAATTAGGGTTATCAAAAACAGGTGGAGGATTTGGGTCAGGATTTGACCTTGTATGCCTAGTTCTCTTTTTAGGAGCCAGCTTCTGAACTTGTTTTTGGTAATTTTTGAGAATATTTTCAGAATGGTCAAGGGAATGCTTAAATTTTGGAACCACTATCTAGAACAGACAGCAGTTGACACATTAGTTCGAGTCCCCAGTGGAGTCGCCAGTTATGTTATCACTCAGGTTGTTCCCTTTGACTCCTAAGGGAATACGGCCGAGGTAACCATAGACCAATCTTTGGATCACAGGTCCTAGCCTACCTGCAATCAGAGAGGGCTCTCTCTTTAGGATTTAGCTTTGTTTTGATAATGTTTTAGGCTAGTTATGATGTACTGAATTTTGTTTTAAAGTTTTGGTTGAATGATGTCTTCTAGCAGCTGAGATGAGATCTTCAGAAGGTTCAGTCCATTGGGAAATGGAGTGTGTGATTATGTGTTGTTTGAGGTATTGAGTAAGAGTGATGAAACTGCAGGGCCATATAGATATATCATGAAACAAACTTCAAATTGTGAATATGGAATATGTCCAGCCAGTGAAAGGCAACTAAGAATCTTTCACTAAGCTGGTGATGGGGGGAAAGGAAATATCACTCAGGAGTAGATTAGAATTCCTGAACGGTATTTACTATGAAAGATTTAGTATGAAGGTGAGCAACTAAGAATTAAACATTCATAACTAATTCTGAAGAAAACATTCATAACAGCATAGATTGAGTTTAGGGTGTTCAATGAACAAATCATGAACTATTCTTTTTCTGTGCTATTAAAACTGTGAAATATAGAACATGAGTGGATTATAAAAGAACGAAATACATAGCAAGATGGTTCAGAAAACTTATTGTGACATGAAATAGCGTAGGAATCCTGTAGCAGCAAGAAATCACACCACAACACATCAAAATGACTCAGAACTTCAAAAATTCCATAAGCTTCCTGTATTAAAATTCTGAAATTACAGCATAGCTTCTCCAGAAGAAAAATCAACAACTCCAGCAAGTTCATGCGTGGGGATATATATACAATCGTTTTACAAAATATCTTAGCGCTGAGTCATTTGCTCAATAACTATCTTTACCAACTTTCAAAAATAGCAGATACAATAGTTATTGCTACTTAAATGGACAATGAATGCCTTTTCAGCTCTGTCAAAAATTCTTTGACTTTTGGAGGCAACTGAGTCGGTGGGGTGCTTCATATTGATTTTGAGTGATACGCCCTTTAATGCTTTATCGTGGTACGGCTATCTCAGCCCCGTCATCTGCTTTTGCTGGTCAAGCTGGATTGCTGAGTTGGCCTTTTTAACTGTTTTCCCAGTCATAGCAAACACATATTAACTTTCTGAAACCACTGAATTTGTGATAAAAATACAAAAATATGGTGAACATTCTATTTTTTACAGCAGTGTTTGTATCATGCCTGTCCACCATTCCTGAGTAGGCAATTGGTGCCTTAAGCTTATGCCTAGAGTTTCATCTGCCTCAGTATATTTGCAGTAGTTTGGAGGCACTTCAAAAAGATGTCTGATTTCATTCATAATAAAAAACAAATTCTCTAGTTTGTCATAGAGATCCTGCTCAGATGGGGGCCCTGTTCCCTCTGAGGTACTTGCTGCTACAGTGATTTGATTTTTGGCATATGTGTCTACCCTCTTGGCATAGTTTTCATGAGAAAGTAACCTTCCTGCACTGGTTACTAAGCTGGGAAGGCCTCTGTTATGCAATGCTGTAATTTTCTCAATGAATCTGTTCACCTCTGTTTGCATCTCCTGACACCTTCTGTCCAATGTTTGCACATGATTTCTCAGAGTGAGCACTCCCTTCACTAGTAAAATGGTATCAGTTCTGTTAGTGATACCCATTGCTGTCAACTGAGGGCCAGTGCGGTTGTTCAGGACATTGATCATCCTATTAGCTATTTCACACATATTTCCAAGAGATGCTCTCGCTCTTTGACTTTCTTTTGGGCCCTGCCTATTAGATCCATATGCTCATGGATAGTTTCTATGTATTGCCACTGGTCTGTAATAGATTGACCAATGTTGGTCCACATGATCTTCTTAACTTCAACCACAATTTTATCAAGAGAGAGTTCCTTTTCTAATTCCTTTATTCTCTTCTCAAGCGCTCTTACTTCTCTTGTTTTCTCAGCTACACTTTGCTTGGACTTATCATATTTCTCCTCAATGGCAGCCAACTTATCCTTGGTTTCTTGCAACTCAGCCATTTGCACTTCTAAAGCTTCCAGCTCCTTCATCATGTTCTGCATACTCAGGCTAGGTCCCTGATCTGGCGCTGTTGCTGGTGCTGATGTTGAAGGACCAACTTCTGATGTTTGTCCTGTAGGAGGAGCTGCTGTAGTAGTAGAAAGTGGCACACCTTCAGTGGATGCAGATATCTGTGTTGGCTGCATTGGTGCCTCACCTTGTCTTGATTTTAGTGCCACCTCTAGTGCACTCTCTGTTTCCATTAACCTCTTGTATAAACTCAGGAGTAGGGCCACTACATCCTGATCCTTTTTCTGCTCTGCCACTTCTCCAGTTTGAGGGTGAAGACCAGCTGGCAGCTTGATATGCTTTCTCATAGCTGCTATGTCTTCATCCCTTTTCTTCAATAAAGCTTGCACACCCTTAGGGTCCTTTGGATCATGACCCAACTCTATGATGATCTCTTCCAAGGACTTGATTCTGTTGTCCTTGGCCTGGGATGATGCCTTCTCTAATTCCAATTGAGCTGCAGTGTTGTGTAGAGAATTTTGTAGTTGGTGTGCCAACAGGGTCTTATCAGCTAAAGTGGAATATATCATTTCCCCTGTTTGTCTATGTAGCTCAATTTGATCCAAGGGGTGGATGTCTCTGGCAAAAAATTCTAGATTAGTTCTGATGTAATCGGCAACTATTTGAGGTTGCTGCATGGTATGCCTGAAATGACTAAGAGTCATTTTTTGCTCTTGAATGTCATAGGCAGACATTAATCTCTACTGATTTGTTGGTGCCATTTTTAGGATATGGTTGTAGATTTGGTGCTTGAGGGGCTCATTCCTTTTCTTTATGTCAATAAACTGTTGCTTGATGCTGGAGTCTGCCTTTGATTTCTGCCTAGAAGATCTGACCTCTGTCCCATGTGGAATGTCCTACCCTTGTTGTAAAGAACTGGTTGATGTTTCGATACTAGGAGGGGGCATGTTTTCAATTGGCCTCTCTGGCAATTCCTCCTTAGAAAAAGGGTTTAACCTTTGTCTCTTTTCTCCTTGCTGGTCCATAGAGGTAGTAAGAGGAGTGTCCTCTTGCCTATCCCTCTTCCTTGTCCTGTCCTCATTAACAGGTGTTTGTAAAACCGAGGACTCAACTGTTACCTCCTGCCTTGGAGGAATTTGTTCATGTGTTTGTTGTTCTGTGTGGGCAGGTTGTTTGGCTCTGCTTTCCTGCTGCTCTACTTGCTGCTCCACATTTGGAGGTGTTTCTTCTTGCTGCACTGTTTTGCCTTTAGTCATGTCTGCTGCTGGATTAGCTGTTTTGGCAGGTTGCTGAGGAACGGTGGATGAAGAGGCAGCTTCTCCACGATGCTGAGTGCTTGAAGACCAAACCTGTCCAAAATATTCCAAGTCAACTGCCTTTTCTAAAGTTTTAATAGCTCTCTCTGCTATTTCTTCTTCAGTATAGTCTTCCACTAATGTGCCTTTTTTCCAATCTATTTGATTAGCATATTTTTCAACATTTGGAATGCTAATGTGATCATATGTGGCAAGCCTATGCTTGATTCTTCTGAGGCTTATGAAGTGGTTAGGATCATAGGGTGCCCAGTAGAAGCTTGTCTTGAGCTGGAGGGCTTTTAGCATTTGGTCTGCCTCATCCCAAGCTTCTTCTCTCTTATTAAAGATGAATGGACCCAATTGATGCTTAATTTTCAGCTGTGCCTTCTTGTTTTTGCTATGGAAGTGAATCATATCTGCATTGCCGAACTGCCTGAAGTATTCTAGAGCAAAGAGTCTCATGGGGACATATTTTGGTAGCCTGTATGGCGCTAACTCACAGCCATATATCCTGATCACTGTATGGTCTTGGTAAAAGTACCAATCCCCTATGCTATAGTTCTTGGACAGCTGAAGGATTTTCTGCATATCATCAGTGAGTCTAGGAGGAGGGGAACTCTGCAGCAGTGACAAGGCTGGATGGATGAATAGGTCAATAAATTCACAGTAGTTGTATGGTGAATAATGAATGTGATGACATACTGATGTCCAGAATATTACAGATCTTCTGTCTCCCTTTGCATCCAATTTCTTGAGGGAAACAGGGAAGCTGTCAGGCTGATTGTGTAAAAGCAGATGATATATGTAAGAGGTGTACTTGAATACCCTCTCTCTCTCCAAATTCATGAACTGTTCATGAATTTTGTTGGCTATAAATGAGGCATAGTCATACTGGACAACATGGGGCTGTCGTGGAGTAAAAATAGATAGAACCACCAGTGTTGTCTCATCTACAAACTCACTGGCCTTGAAGCCTAGGATGGAAGATATAATGTCCACCAGCAGTCTCCCTATGTCATTAAACTAGTCATGCAGATAAGGGGGAGGCTGGTACTCTGGGCGCATAAACAATTGGCCAATTCTTGTGATTTGTGAGTTGGAGAGCTTGGCACCCTGCTCTAACAAAAACTGCATGGAAAGAGGAACCAGTGGTCTTGTAGGTTTGAACTGCAACATTTGGTTTATGGCTTCAAGAGTAATATAGAACAAGACAGAGCCTGAAGGACTCAGAACAACTCTTTGATTGGGGTCATAGTTTGTGCAGCATTGGTGAATCAAGTCAGGGAATTCATTGACCTGAGGGAGATAGTAAATTGGCAAGTTGGATTTCCATATTCCCAGGAGGTCTGTACCATCTCTATGCTTCTTTCTCAACTCACAAATTGTTTCTATGTGATATGTGTTGGTCCTCTCTACAGTTTCTCTCATCTGAAAGTCTCTGTCAGCAAGGGCTAACCACTCCAGGTTCTTGTGTGGGGCATTTAATGGGGCAATGTTCAATGCCACTGGAGTCTCCATGGTCAACTGAATTTGGAATTATATTTGAAATTATTTGTTGGGCACAGTAATACAGAGCAGTGGATTTTGAATGAGCAGGGCAATTTGCTGAGGAGAAGAGGCAAATTGGGGTGAAAATGAGTCAAAATTCTCCTAGGATAGATTCAATAAGCAAATGCTGGGATTTGAGTGTTGCTTTCCCGGTGGATTTATCTAGTAGAGGTTCAGGTTTGCGAATGCACAAAGAAACTATGAATTTGTGGTAATTCGGCACAATGTGGGGCCTTCTGTGAGTGAACTTGGGCTTACAGTGTGGAAAGGACCACTGGTTTGTGAGGATTTCTGGAAATTACTGTTTTTTCCTCTTTTCTTAGTTTGTTTGGTGAATTATGCAAAAACCAGGCGCGGAGGGGGAAGACTGATAAATACCTGGTATAATCGGACAATGGTGGAAAAGTAGGTGAATTCAGGGCGTTGGCAGCAAGGGAGCAGTCTTCAAAGCTGGTAGGTAAACGATGTAGCAGCTCATGCAGAGGTACAGTGAGAAATAATGCAAATAACACGAAAAACGAGTTTTTTGGGTAAAATAGGGAAAATTTAGCCTTTGGCGCCTTTTTATCGAATGACGTCAGCATGACGTCATGGGTGGGGTCGGGTACGGAACAATGACGTGGCAGCAGGTGAGTGACCCAAGTGGGTAGGTGACATGGCGGACAGCTTGGAGTGATGGCGGATGGGGCTGCAACGTAATGCTGAGGCGGCAGTGACATAAGGGTGACATGGCAGTGACGTATGGCGGAGATACAAGGGCGGTAAGCGGTAATTTCGGACTGCTTATAGTACAGGAGTGGTTTTGGCAGGAGGCCGCCCGATACAACTTGGGAACGACACGCGTCCGAGCCCTGACGTCACCCTCTGACAGATTTCGGGTGCTATCGTTCGGGCTTCGGAGGTGGTCCGATATTGCTATGGGACGTCGGATGGGAGGGCCCGAATCCGACGGTCGACGGGCTGCGGAGGTGGTGGGTGGATACGGCGGGGATTTAAATAATATATTTTTTGTTTTTTTTGGTGAGCGCTGAAACACATACTTTCGGAAAAGGGGTAAAAGTGGGTTTTTAACATGGTTTTATACAAATGGTGCGGGTAATGCGTTGTGAAGGGATTGTAAGGGGATAAGGGTAGGGTTAGGTTATTAAACCAACCAAGCGTTAGTTTAATCCCCGACTTTAAACGAACCATATACAACAAGACTTTGATTCTGCATGGTTTTCCAAGTTTTGAACATATGGCTATAATGCCAAAAAGGGGGGGGTATTTACATATTTTGTGGGCTTTTTCACAATAGTGATATAGTAGTAGGGGAAAAGGGGAACATAGGGAGTTAAATAATAGGGTTAGGAGTTAATATGGGAAGGAGATATAGATGAGAGGTGGTAGACACTAAGTTTTTAAGGAACAAACTTAATTTTTTGAGAGTAGATCAAAATGAAAAAGATTTTTGCCAAAAATGTGGTTCTACTCTATAACAAAAGTGATATTGGGATGTTAGTAAGGAGTTTAATAGGGAATGTTTGGGAAGTTAGACATGCTTCACTTTGATACCACCAAAAATGCTGAATAAGAGAATCTGCTCTGGCCACCATGGGTTTCCTTTGCTAGGCCAGCAATATGAGAGAAGACATGCTTCTGCAACCCCACTACCTACCCATCTTAGAACCTAGCATTTTTTGTTTCTTCAGGGAGGGTGCACTTAGACTTGCAAACCCTCATATGCTCTTTTCTTTTTGCTGCCCTCCTATCTAAATCTACCCTTATATCTTCCAAGGGCCCAGATTAAGGCAGTGGGCTCCTTTCTTTCTCTATCCAGCTATTCATCTGTCAAGCTTAAACTGTTTGAACAGGTACTCATTACCTACTCTAAAACAAACAATTTAAAACATGGCATGGCCCAACTTGAACTGTTGAGCCATACATCAAGATAGCAGTGGCATTTTGATTGGCCACTTTCCTGGTCTTTCTTTGGGGTTCATTTCAATTCTTTTTCTTTTGACCAATTTATTTTCTTGCCCTTTGATTATTCTTTTAAGGCATACCCTCTTTACATTTTTTAACTTTTTTCTTTTTTCACCAAAAATGGAACCTTTGATTCATCAAAGATTATCATTTTTAGCATTTCCACTGTCAATCATGAAATATGAAACCCTATTGGTATAGGGGGCTAATAGAGGAGAAAGACCTCAAGATGCACATAGAGATGGGTGACGATGAAAGGTATAGTGATCCAGGAGTGGGCACATTTGCTTTTTAGAGGGAGCATGGAGCTCTTATGACCATGATAGATGTGAAGTATGTGCTTGGACTGAATAAGAATTTGGTATCGATCGTGGTGTTGGAGGACAAAGGCTACGATGTTGTCTTTAGTAAGGGAAAGGTTTTCCTTAGACACATCACCATGGGACAGGTTAAACAAATCAGTTCACAAGTTAAGAACTTGTATGCTCTTGAGGTTCAAGATGCATGCAAAGCCTTGAGGAGCAAGGCAAATGTGAGAGACTTGGTGGTTGAGAGGGAGAGTAAATTACCTCCCAACATACAGCCCCAGAAGAAGTCTCAGATAATTGTGGAGGAGCCATAGTTGGAGATGCTGAGAGGAGAACGAGTGGAGGCATCCACTCATGTAGAGATCTCCAATAGGGGGAAATTTTGAGCCAAGTCAGCAGAGGGATCACATGCAGCCATACCTATAGGTCTGAGGTGGGGCGATGTGAAGTGATAGTCCTAAGAAGGCTGAAATTGGGCAAGGTTCATTGAGAGGTTTTATCTCATGGATCGTACCTTGCTATGGGAGCCCAAAGTACATAGTAGCGGGAGGAATCAATAGGATTGATGTAGTCAGAGATAAAAGTGACAGAGGCTAGAGTAGTCAAATACTGAAGAGTGAAAAGAAAGATTGACAATAGTGCAGAAAGGCTGAGTCAGCAGAAGCACAAAGTTTTCAGTCGACAGAGGCAATAAAAGTTAGAGACTTTGATGGCAGATGCATCATACTGATTTAGATTGGATGTTTTTTTTGTTTCTGGAGATTTTTGGAGCAACAACACTAGAGAGAAGTGTTGCATGAAGAACATTCCAAAGGTTCGGGATCGGGATTGAGTTTTCCTTTCTTGTTGAGAGGGAGTGTTAAAAATAGCAACAATAAATGATAAAAATATAATCCAGTATATTCTAATTTTAATTGTCCTTGAATTAAAATTTGAATTTATTCTCACCAACTATTAAAAATAATTAATTAATTCATCTTGAGTTAATTAGTTGGAGAAATTCAAGGTAGAAGTCTTTCTAAAGTCATGCAATAGTTATCCCTCGAATTAAGAAGATTATCCCTTAATTAAGAAGATAAGGTTGAGTTGTAATTAATTAACTCAGTTTACTTCCAAACAGATTGAGTAACTAATTGTGAGTTCAGTCAGTTAATGCATGCATGCATCCAACTAGTGTACTCCAGATAATTGAAGATTCTCTCATCAGAAACTCATGCATGTCTATTCAGAGAAAGAACCAGTTGAGCTAAATGTCAAGGACATGTTACTATCATTTCCATGAGTTTTCCTATAAAGGAAACTCATCCATGCAGAAGGAATAAGGTTCCTTGAGGATTGTGCAGTTTTACAGGGTGTGAAATCAGTGTTACACTTGGTAATAGGAGGATCACCCAAGAGAAACTGCGCAATGAAATAGGAGGCTTGGAGGGTAGAGGAGAAGGTTTTTGAGAATCCTTTTTTACCTATGAGCATCCAGGAGGATTGTGCTGAGAGATGGATAGCTATGGGAGCTAAGGTTTTGTGTAATTTTGAGATATTTCCACCTTGTAATGATAATATAGATAGTGGGGTTTTTAGATGAGGCTTTCCCTTGAGTATTTTTTGTGTTTCATGTGCATTTATTCTTCTTCTAGTTATATGTGTTCTTCTTGATCTTGCTCAAAACTTTTAAGCTTCCATTAATTGATTGTACAAGTAGATTAAAGTATTTTTCTTTAGTTATATTGCATTATCAAATTAATCTATAGTCAAAATTTCTACATACATTTGGGCTCTTTTGGGAGATACCCAACATTATGGCCATGTTTTACAACTATGTGTTGTACTTCTATGCACTCTGAACCTACTTCTGCCCGAACTAGTGCCATCATATCCACTGCTCCTATACATACCCGATTGGGTAAAATTATGACTTTATGAGGGTTTTAAATTCCTCCCAGTTAGTCACTGGTGGATCTCCCTCCAACTTCAAGGTCTATGTGTGACTTTCCCACTAGGTCAGGGCATGACACTCTAATTTGAGGCCCAAAAATAAAATATTTGTTAGAAAATTATATATTACAGAGCAATGGAACACATAAAATATTGCAGAAATATAAACACAGATAACGCATAAAACAAGAGAGACACAGATATACGTGGTTCACCCAGTTTGGGCTACATCCATGAAGAAACAACCAATCCTTCCTTTTATATTATCCAGCAAACTGAAGAGATACAACCTATAGCAGATCCACTGTAACACCCTCTTCGCTCCCAATCCCCTCTCTCTTCCTCACTCAGAATACAGATATACATAGACGCAATACAATTCCCTCATATATAGCGAGGGGTTGCCTTCTAGGGCAAAAAACATTAAATTAAACATAACTTCTACTGTCAGATCATTCGCCTAATGAATGGCCCAGATTGACTAGAAATTACTATAATTTTACAAGGAAATTTTACATCTATTTTTAGCTTCGTGGGCGCTGCCCCCGAACCCCCACTAGGGGACCGCTGGCCCCCAGACCCCCGCGTGGAGGGGTGTATAGTTTCTTGGGGTATACATTTGGCTGAAACCTTTGAATACAGAAGATAATCAGGCTCCACACCCAACAATCTCCCACTTGGAGACTGATTATAGCAACTCCACCGTTGCTTCATTTGGTAGACAATGACTCCACTTTGGACCTGGCTATTTCTCATCTTCTTCATCATAGTTGAATACCTATTGAAACCGAGCAGATTCTCAGTTTCTCCCTGGTTACAACTTTTGTTAGCATATCTGCAGGATTCTGGCTAGTGTAAATCTTTTCCAGCTTCAATTGTCCATCTTCCAATGCTGACCATATGAAATGGTACTTGAGTTGTATATGTTTAGTCTTGGAATGAAATTCAGAGTTATTTGCAAGATGTATGGCACTCTAGATGTCATTGTATAACCTGCCCAACTCCTGCTTCTTACCCAATTAATCCAGAAACCTTTGTAACCAAATCATTTCTTTACTAGCCTCTGTAGAAGCAACATACTCAGCTTCTGTTGTTAAAAGTGCAACAACACTTTGGATTTTTGAAACCCAACTGATAACTATTCCACCTACAAAAAATACATATCCTATAGTGCTCCTCCTATTATCTCTGTCACCTGCCATATCTGCATCAACATATCCCTGTAGAGCAATGTTTGAACCACCAAAGCATAATGCTTGATTTATGGTACCTCTCAAATACCTGAGAATCCACTTCACCGACATCCAATGTTGTTTTCCTAGATTGTTCATGTACCTACTTACAACTCCCACTGCATGTGCAATATCAGGCCTTGTGTAGACCATTGCATACATTAAGCTTCCAACTGCTAATGCATATAGAACTTTAGACATATGAGCCATTTCTTCTTGAGTCTTGGGACATGCCTCCTTACTTAATTTGAAATGGCTAACCAAAGGTATACTAACTGGTTTTTCATTTTGCATATTAAACCTTTTCACCACCTTTTCTATGTACTCACTTTGAGACAAAGTTAATTTTTGATTCTTCCTGTCTCTAGTTATTCTCATACCAAGGATTTGTTTTGCAACACCCAAATGCTTCATTACAAATGAGTTTGCCAATTTCCTTTTGAGCACATTTATTTCCTACATGTTAGAACCTGTAACAAGCATGTCATCTACATATAATAACAATATAATATAGCTACCATCATTTTTCCTTTTGAAATAAACACAATGATCAGAGTGACATCTAGTATAACCTTGTTCAGACATAAACTTGTCAAATTTTAGATACCACTGCCTTGGAGCCTATTTTAAGCCATAAAAGCTCTTCTTCAACTTGCACACTAGTTTCGCCTTCCCTTTTACCTCATATCCTTGTGGCTACTACATATATATCTCTTCCTCCAAATCCCCATTAAGAAAGGTTGTCTTTACCTCTAACTGCTCAAGATGTAAATCTTTAATAGCTATTAGACTTAGAATAGTTCTGATTGAAGTCATTTTCACAACAGGAGAAAATATTTCATCAAAATCAATACCTTTTTTCTGTGAAAACCCTTTCACCACAAGTCTAGCTTTATACCTTTTTCTACCTCCATCTTCTTCCTTCAACTTGTAAACCCATTTATTCTGCAATGTTGTTTTACCTGCAGGCAACTTGACTAAGTCCTAAGTCTGGTTATGTGCTAAGGAGTCCATCTCTTCTTTCATGGATTGCTCCCACTTCTTCCTGGTTTCTACCTGCACTGCTTCTTCATAACATTCTAGTTCACTAGAATTAGTCAATAATACATAATATAATGAAGGAGAGTATCGTTCAGGGGGTCTACTTATCCTGGTAGATCTTCTAACACCACTTTCAGGTGTTTGAGGTGCTTGTTTCTGTTGTGTTCTAGCTATTGATCATTATGATTTTTAGGCACCATCACTTTTCCTGTGATATCGTCAAGCACTATGTATTCTCTTTTTTCTTTTTCTTGTTTCTTTTCTTGCAACTGATTCTTATACAAGACCTTTTCATTAAATATTACATCTCTGCTCCTAATGATTTTGTGATTTTCATAGTCATATAAGCAATAACCAAAATCATTAACACCATATCCAGTAAAGGTACATTTCTTTGATTTTGCCTCAAGCTTTGTTCTATTTTCTTTATTAAAGTGGACATGGGCTTCACAACCAAAAGTCTTTAAAAAAGAGTAGTTTACCTTTTTACCTGTCCATGCCTCATTTGGAATACCACCATCCAAGGAACTCGAAGGCCCTCTATTTATTAGAGAAATAGTAGCATCTACAACATCTGCCCAAAATTGTAAAGGCAATCCTGCATGCAATCTCATGCACCTTGCACACTCCATGATTGTCCTGTTCATCCTTTCTGACACACCATTTTCTTATGGTGTTCCTAGAACTATCTTCTCTCTCCGAATTCCATTCTCCGAATAGTACCTATCAAACTCTTTGCTGCAATATTCACCTCCATTATCTGATTTGAGACACTTCAACCTTTTCTTTGTCTCATTTTCGACCAAAGCTTTCCATTTCTTGAAAGTATGAAATACATCAGATTTATTTCGAATAGAATAAATCCAGGTTTTTCTGGTTGCATCATCAATAAAAGTAACATAATAATGAGAGCCACCAAGTGATGATACCTGCGCAAGTCCCCATACATCTATATGCACAAGCTCTAATTTTTCACTCTTCTTTTCTTTCCCAACTCTAAGGAATCTGATTCTCTTTTGTTTTCCATAAACACAATTCTCACAGAATTTTAAATCAACATGCTTCAAACATGGCAACAAATTTCTTGAATGAAGAATCTGCATCCCCTTCTCACACATGTGCCCGAGCCTATGATTCCACAATGTTGTATCTTCTCCTGTAGAGGTTAAAGCATTAACAGAATTAGAAATACCATTGCATAAGTACAATGTACTAACATTTTCTCCTTTCATTATTACCAGGGATCCTTTAGTGACCTTCCAGGTTTTATTTGTGAAAGTAGTTATGCAACCTTCACCTCCCAACTACCCTGTTGAAATCAGATTTTTCTTTAAATCTGGAACATGCCTTACCTCCTTCAATAGCCATTTATTTCCATTTTGCTGTTTTATGAAAACTATACCCATTCCAACGATTTTACAAGGTTTATCATCACCCAAATGAACCTGTCCAAAATATCCTTGAATATAATCATGAAAATGTTTCTTATCAGGTGTGGCATGGAATGAGGCCCCTGAATCTACCACCCAGGCATGAATAATATTTTCTAATGAAAGAATCAAAGAATCTCGCAACACGTCGCCTGTTACATTCACTTCATGATTTGTTTCTTGTTGCGCATCTCCTTCTTTTCCCTTCTAATACTTGCAATCTTTCTTCAGGTGTCCTTTCTTCCCACATTTCTAGCACACTGTCCCTGATCTAGACTTGGATCTACCTTTTCTTGACTTACTGTGATATCTTGGGCTCTTTCCTCTTTCCATTTTTCTTCCCCTAATCTCTACAGTCAAAGCATTACTTGATGTCTCACTGGAGATTTTCCATCGCATTTCCTCGCTAAGGATTGCACCGACAACATCATCAAACTTTAAAGTACTAGATCCAGAGATAGAGTTACTAATGGCCATAACTAAGCCATTCCAACTTTCTAGCAATGAGCACAAAAATAACAGAGCCCTAACTTCATCATCAAAATTTACCCCTATAGAACTTAACTGACTTGTAACTATATTAAAATCATTTAAATGATCAACAACAGATCCACCTTTTGACATCTTCATATTAGATAAACGCTTCATAAGAAATACCTTATTTGAGGCCGAGGGTTTTTCATATAGTTTGGCCAATGCCGACATTAAACCCTATGTTGTCGTTTCCTTTGAAATATTAAACGCTACTGACGCCGCTAGGCACAACTGTATTGTTCCAAGTGCCTTTCTATCAAGAATATCCCATTGTGTGTCTGTCATACTCGTCAGCTTCTTTGTCTTTCCGCTCAATGGTAGGTACAAATCTCTCTCATACAGATAATCTTCCATATGCATCTTCCGCAACTGGTAGTTTTGGCCGTTGAAGTTTTTGACCCTAAACCTACCATCTTCTGCCATTTCTCCCACTCAAACCAAGAACCCTTCTCTCCTGCGAGTTTATCAGCCAAATAGACCTTCGGCTCTGATACCAGTTGTTAGAAAATTATATATTACAGAGCAATGGAACACATAAAATACTGCAAAAATATAACACATATAATGCATAAAACAAGAGAGACATAGATATATGTGGTTCACCCAGTTTGGGCTACGTCCACATAGAAACAACCAGTCCTTCCTTTTATATTATATAGCAAACTGAAAAGATACAACCTACAGCAGATCCGCTGTAACACCCTCTTCGCTCTCAATCTGCTCTCTCTTCCTCACTCAGAATATAGATATACATAGACACAATACAATTCCCTCATATATAGCGAGGGTTTGCCTTCTAGGGAAAAAAACCTAAATTAAATATAACTTCTACCGTCGAAACATCTGCCTAATGAATGGCCCAGATTGACTAGAAATTACTATACTTTTATAAGGAAATTTTACATCTATTTTTAGCTTCGGGGGCATTGCCCTCGAACCCCCACTAGGGGACCGTTGGTCCTCGGAGCCCCACGTGGAGGGGTGTACAGTCTTCCTGGGGTATACATCTGGCTGAAACCTTTGAATACAGAAGATAATCATGCTCCACACCCAATAACATTTTGTTCTTCCTCTATATGATGAGTTATAAAATAAACTTCTAATTGATACAACCAATGATTTAGCTTCGAAGCACCAATCGCACCTTCATACAACTTGATGTCAACCTTCTCTTCCATTTTGAACAGGGACTATGAATGGTTCACGACACTTGAAATGGGGCAGTCTCTTTTAGGTCTTTTCTTTCAATCATTTTGTATTTCTTCCCAATCTCCTGATCTCCCCTCTGATCTATCCTTTGCGTTAAAAGCCCCATATTGTCTGAATAGACCAATATTATTTCTTAGGGCAGACATGAGGATATTCACATTACGGCTTATATTTGCAACTTGTTCTTCCAACCACTAAAACCTTTCCTCTATAGGATCATGATGGTTATTCATAGATTCATCGACCATGACTAAGGTTTATGAATTTTTTCTTAGCTGATCTAGATTCCCTACAAATATGCTCTGATACCAATATGATCTGTAAAATACCATGGATATTCCACTAGATAGTTCATCACAATAGATCTAATAAATTATACATAAAAACCCAAAATATACACTATGAGGGTTTATTTCTCTTTAGGTTTATGGATATATAAACTATTTTTTATTGTGTACGCATGTCAATTATAATTATGCAAAAAATAGAGAAAAAGAAAATAAAAAGTCACAAACCATGATTTGACACAAGATATAACTTGGGAAACCCTTTGAGGATAAAACCCAACTAGAAGGTCAGGTCACTATGCTCTCTTTCTATGAATACAAAATGGACGTGAGTACAGAGAAGTAAGGTATGTGATCTATGGGCTGCTATGGTGCAAAAATCCTCTATGTGTGTTCTCTCCTTATCCCTCTTGGCTATGCTACTCGTTTATGGAACAAATGCACTAGAAAAGAATCTACCACATTTTCCTCCTAGTGGCTTGACTATAACACAACTCGATAGTCTACTAGTGTTTAGGTTTGATTCCCTCAACTCTTAACCAAAGTTACAATATGGATTCTTCCAAATTATTCTTCATCATGATCACATGGCTATCTAATTTTCCTTGAGAAATGGGTGTTGACATGGCAACCCTTTGAATTACAGTGAATAAAATAGGAAGGTCAACTTTTGAGTGGCATAAGTCATATGAACTCTAATTGAGGTGATCCTTGTGTTGTTAGAAAGTCATTTGTGTGTGGAATAGGAAACATATGTTTCACACTAAACTAGAAAAAATTTACCCCCAAAAAATGTCATTTAATGCCTCAAAATTCTTCTGGAATGTTTCAGACCCCAATTTGTCAAAGTGGGTCATGTCGGTAAAAATGGTCATGTGAGTTGATTCCTCCACATTTTCCACTATGAAAGAATTTCTATAGATTAAAAATATACCATGATCCAATCCAAATCAAAACATAGCCTTTGTAGCAAACTATATAAAATAGAATTTCAAAGTAATGAAGTCTGTGGCATGCAAAGAAGTATGAATTAATGATTTTAGGATGAGATTAAGCAATGAAGTGAAAAAAAAAGTGTTTCAACAAGTGATAGAAGCTCATCTATACTTCATACTCTTGTAATGAAAAAAGTGCAATGACAATGTTGTGTAATAAAAAATACAGAGAAACGTACAAAATTGTGAAGATCATAGTCAGTGTTGCATGCAGAATTGTGAAGATCATAGTCATTGTTGCATGCAAAATTGTGAAGAATATAGAAATATATATTATATGTGTAACAAAGGGGATCAATTTATCCTTCATGTTGGTGCCTATAAATCAGGGGACTAGCATCTTCTTTAGGCTAGTTCCTGTAAATTAGGGGATTGGTGTCTCCTTCAAGTTGGTGCATATAAATAAGGGGATTAGTATATCCTTCAAGTTGGTTCCTGTAAATCATGCAATTATACTCTCCTTCAGGTTGGTTATTATAAATAAAGCGATTGGTGTCTCCTTCTTGTTGGTGCTAGTAAATTTATGTATTTTTTTATTTTTTAAATTTTTTTTAAATTTTTTAAATTTTTAATTTTAATTTTAATTTTTTGTTTTCTATTTTTTATTTTTTTATTATTTTTATTATTTTTAATTATTTATTATTTTTTTAATTTTTTTAATTTGTTTTTTTTTAATTTTTAAATTTTTAATTTTTAATTTTTTAATTTTTTTGGTTTTCTTCCTTTAAGGGTTTCAACATCCATCTAGTATTCTCATGTGTTGCTTATGTGTTTGATGCATTATATGGTTTTAGTTATTTTAAAATTGTAAATTGACCACTATACTTATTCATACCCTTCTTAGTAGAACCTTAATTACAACAATATGTTTTCTTAGTTGATTTCCTTAGATATAGGTTTGGAATGAAAAGCCTAATGAATTGAGCTAGAAATATATGAAAAATTCCATTTGTTTAGAATATCTCTCCATATCTCTTTTTTTGAAATTAATTTTTGTAGGCTAGACAAGTCTATTTTCCATATAACTACAAACATATTTTTGATGGTGTTGGACCAACCAACATGTCAAGGGGATCTCCCTGGTAAGAATTTCCAATTAGACCTCAGACCGTTTGGTGTAGGAGTTCCAGCAGTGGATCGTATGGTAATCTCTTGACCGCGATTTCGCACAAAGGCAAGTAAGATAACTCTATTGGTAGCAAGGATGTTACGGCTACAGTGAGTCAAGGAAGGTGCATGAGAGGTTCTAACATATGGGGGGTTGAGATGAGTGCACCCCTTGGAAACCTATAATAGTACTCAAATGGGAAGGGAACACACAAGTGAAGCTACATCACAAGTTGGAAAGCAAGTTAGATAACAATCCAAAGTGATGGTTAAACCAATCCATACATTTCAGTAACATTCATAGATACTTATACAGAATAGTTCATACATGCACACGTAAGAAAATAGATACATATGTCATTTAGAGTAAACAAGAGCTAGAATACAATACAACGTATGCATGAAACATGTTGGCTTTTATTATATAAATAAGTGTAACTTCTAGTCATATCATACATCCATGTCCAACCACTAGCTCCATTAGTGGAACGTTACAACCACATCTGCCTACTCCTTCAAAATGATGTACTAGTTTCGTGCAGTGGAGAAGCCAAGGCACGTTACAATACTGTCCAAGCTCTCTCCAAGATAGTCTTATCGGAAGCTTGGATAGACAAAAGCCTATACAATAAGTTATGAGGGACTATTATAGAAAAGGGTGGGGTGATCCTTGACATTCCCCTTTGTGATAGTTCAACTACCCTCATGACTCTTCACCTACTTCTATGACTGTTACATCCAAATATTGATACTTGAATTACACTTGACATGACTTTACATTACAATGCATATATGTAACCATGTGAACAAAATGGCTTGAGCAAGCCATGCTAGACATCACTCTGACTTAGACAACCATGGAAGTCCAACTCCTTAACATCTTCATGCTGATCGATAGTAACATACTTATGCCAAGACTAGTAATGCTTGATGGTGTTTGTGTGCTCCGCGGTGACATCCGTCTGAAACATGAATCTTTCCTCCACAGCATTCAGGTACACTTCTCATACTCATGCCAAGACCAATAATCCTTGATGGTGTTCGTGTGCTCCGCGGTGACATCCATCTGAAACATGACTCTTGCCTGCACAGCATCCAGGTACACTTCTTGGGCTCCTCTGTCCAACTCGTCTAAAAGCATGTGCATCATTGTCTTCAACGTGGCCGGACTAGCAACATACTTGTGCATGATGTCTACACTGATGGGAAAGTTTGGGCTGGTGGCAATGCGCATAAAATCGTCGAAGTACGAGTTAAGCTCTAGTCGGACCTACTTATTTTTCTTCACTTGGGTGAGAGTCCCAATTGATGGGATCACATGTGTGCACACCACAACATTCATACTCTTGAATACTCATGCATGGAAAGCCGGTATGCTAGTGATGAATTGTGGTAGGTCTTCATAGTTCCAGATCTGACTCTAGATACATGCCTTTAGGTTGACTGCAATTGGCCTCATCATCTTAGGCAAGTGAAGTGGGGCTCCCTTGTACTTCATCCTCCATGTTTGCATGTCAGCAACTGCAACATGAAAATTCATAAATATACGTGCTCTTCTAACACATCACTGCTGCCATTCATTGAGATGGACGACTGCCTTATGCATGATAACAAACTTGGAGTACAATGCTTGCATAACCATGTCAAGGGACAATACTTCATCTAATATTGCCTTCTTTAGTTCAGCTCAGGTGGACATTGTCACCAAGTCTCCTCCTTACTTGGTAATCTATAATTCCTTCACCATTCGCTCATTCTTAGCTATCAAAAAGTGAACACTTGAGCTAGTGGCTTTGCATACACTCTGGTTGCATTGGTCAAGGCAGATGGATGTTTGCGCACATTAGTCACGATCCCTTGTTCCTCAACTTACGTAGGAGATATATGATCCTCTGGAGTTGACACTCTACGAGACTGTACAAATCTATGTTGGGAATCATCAAACAAGATGTTGTGCATCCCTTCTTCCAGTTGATCACCAAGGATATTAGTGCCTCCTTGGTCATTCAAGACTTTCTCATCATCTAGATGCATTGAAGCGGCTGAGTCGACCTCTTTGTGGTGAGGTATGAGGTCGGTGTCCTGTTCTAACTCTCTTTGCTCCATGTCTTCATTCAACTGTTGAAGTGCTTGTTCTATCTCATGACCGAAATCTTGCTCCTGTGATGGCTCACCCTATTCGTCTAATGCCAGCTATTCTAATGAATCCACTACTTGTACGGGCATTGATTTGTCTGTTTTCACATGTTGTGCCCACTGTTGTATCTGCTAATGCTATGCTTACCTCTCCTGTTTGCATAGCTCTTGTTCCTTTTGGAGTTTCTCCCTTAATTCATGCAACTCCTTCTCTGCTTCTTCCATTCTCTTCTTATCCCTCTGCCTTCGCACGATTCTCTTGTCCCACTAGTGCCTCTTTGCCTCTATAGCCATAACTGCTTGCTCTATAAGTGGATCTCCTAAAAAATCGCAGCTTTCCCCCTCCTCCATGCAATCGACAATCTTCCTCTTAACTTTTTCATGCACTGGTAGGCTTGCCTCTACTCCCAATGCTGGTACTACTGCTACTACTACTTCTGGTTCTCTCTGTGATGCTACTTGATGTTGCTTAGCTAACCGTTCCACAATGAAGCTAATGTATTCATTGGGTCTGGAAAAACTATAGAAATATCTCCATGGGTCCTCTTCGACCCAATGAAATGCCCTGTGGATCCAGTTGAACTGAAATCTCATGCAGTGATCCTTCACAATGTAATGTGGGTCATATGGATTGTAACTTTGGAGGTTGAATGGGTACTTCTTCAATTGTTCTGCTTCGACATCTGCTTGTTTGATAATACGGATCCCATATAACCCAATCCACAATGGAAGAGTAGGCCAAGGTGCTTTCTTCTTCCGGTGCAGTCTAGCTATCATTCTAGTAAAGATGTGATATGCTACTTTCTGCATGACAAGTACATCCAAGGAAAACTTTAGTATAACATGCGGAGGCTTCTCCGCACTGAACATTCGGATGAGAGTGTCGGATGGTGAGGCATACCAATCTGCAATGCCTATCAATAAATCCATTTCTTCCTTTGACATGCAGGGTGGATCTTGTTCAAATATCATCTTGTATACTGGGGTGAAAAAATGTTTGGATAGACGTGTGATTACTCCTCTAAAGCTACATTCAGACAACAACTTGAAATATGTGTTCACAACAGTCTCTTCCGATGACCATGCCCACTCCAAGCCCAAGAACTCCTGTCAGGCACAGACTACATCTAAGTTGTAGGCAGACATGTAAATCTCTACATGCATACCTCTGGGTGATTGTCGAGCCTTCACTACCTATTCCTTCATCTGATGAGCCAATATGCCGGACTACTTACATGGTTTTCCTTCTCTAGCTAGTTGGTCCAGTGCGATCACCCAACTCCCTGGGAAGGTTTCCATGCTTGGCTTGGCCATACAGTCAACATGCAAATATGACCAATTATTGGTACTCCTTCCTTAGTATCTTCATATTGTAGATCTAGTTAGGTGTCAACCTGAATCAAGATGGCTCCTTTACCTAGTTCTTCAAAATGTCTCTGGAGCTCGCACTACTATTGGGTAAGATAAATGGAGCTTCATTAGAGTCACGAGCTCTAACATCTGATACATCTCATCATAATCTCGTGCCCAGAAGGTTGCAAGCTTTGTCCCACTAACAATACTCAAGGTCATCATCTAGGGATCAGTGTGAGAGGCGATCCAGTCTATCATGTCCGCGTATGGGAATGCAAGGTATCTGCATGAAATCTGGTACAAGCTATACTTGTGAATATTCACGTACACATGAAGGTCTTCGAGGTATACCTCAAAAGTGCCTGCAAATGCTTCATTGACCTCTTGCCACTTTAGTTTGATGTCCCTGTTTAGATACAACTATGTATCTTCATATATTGGTAGACTAGAGGACACTCACTCAATTGCTGCTCCAGTTGCATTTCCATCAGTGTCTTGTGATCTTGTTCTATTGGAGGCCATTGATGTAGTTTTTAACCCCGTACAGAAATTACTTGCATACGAATTGCAAAACATAGAAAAGAAACAATGCGAGAGCATAACACATAAAACACATATACACAGAGATTTTCCCCTAGATCCCAGAACCGGGACTACCAGCTTGATTTTTCATTATGTTCCTTTCAATGTTACAATACATATTTATACATGTCGAAGCATACAATACCATGGACTGAAAACCATTGCGTCCAAAACCATGGACCAAAAACCCTCGCGTCCAAAACCATGTGCAAAAATCATGCACAAAACCATAGGTAGGTTTGCCCAACATAATATAGGGTCCAAAAAAAAATTTCCTAGGGCACTACCCCAGATCTCGTAGAGGGGGGCTACCCACTCCCTTCAAACCTCCTATGACCCCCCCGCTGCATAATCGGCGCAACGAAGGGGGGACACCATCCCCCCTCTAGCCCCCCGGTTGACTATGTAGGCTAGTCATGGAAAGAATAACACAACCCAACATTCTCCCACTTGTTGTTTTATTTCCATAGGGGGCCACAAGAGAGCTTAGTCATTTATCAAGCCCTACAACACCCATTGTTTCTCTACACCAAGATAACTTCTCAGAGCTCATAGATTTTGTCAATGTATCTGCAGTATTCTTCAAAGTGTCCGCCTTTACTAGCAACACCTTTTTGTCTTCTATCATATCCCTCACAAAGTGATACTGAACATCAATGTTCTTTATCTTTGAATGATATGCAGGGTTCTTTTCCATGAAAATTTCACTTTGGCTGTCACAATCTATCCTTATAGCTCCCTGTATTAACCCCATACTTGAACACAATCTCTGCAACCAAACTGCTTCCTTGCTTGCGTGAGTGGCTGCCATGTATTCTGCCTTTGTAGTTGATAGTGCCACTACAGATTATTTCTTACTCATCCAACTGACTGCACCTCTAAATAGGTTAAAAGTTACCCACTTGTAGATCTTCTCTGATCCAGATCTCCAGCCCAGTCTGCATCAAAAAAACCATGAATATCCAACATTATGTCCAATCTTGGTTTTCCTTGGTAGCACAAACCATAATCACTAGTGCAACACAAATACCTGAAAACCCGCTTCATTGTTGTCCAGTGCTCCTTCCTTGGTTTTGACATAAACCTGCTCAATACTCCTACTACATGTGCAATGTCTGGTCTAGTGTAGAACATCACATACATCAGACTACCGACTACACTTACATATGGAACATGGGACATGTTCTCTTCCTCTTCTTGTGTCTTGGGACACTGTTCAGTAGATAACTTTACACCTACATGAATAGGAACCTTCACCAATTTACTATCCTGCATATTAAACCTTTGCAATAATGTCTCAGCATACTTCCTCTGGTTTAACTAGAGCTTCCTCTTTGTCCGATCTCTTTTAATTTTCATGCCCAAAATATAGTTTGCAGCACCAATATCTTTCATGTCAAATTTGGAGGACAAATGGGTCTTCAAATCCTGGATAATTTCTTTGTCATTTCAAACCAGCAACATATCATCCACATACAAGACCAGATAAATAACATGATCGCCAATTAATTTAAAACACACATAGTGATCTGCTTTGCTTCTTGTGAAGCCAAGTCCCTGTATAAATGTATCAAATTTTTGATACCACATCCTTGGGGACTGTTTTAACCCATACAGAGACTTATTTTAACTTACATACTAGTTATTTCTTACCCTTCACCACAAAGCCTTCAGGTTGCTTCATGTCGATCTCCTCTTCCAGATCCTCATGAAGAAATGTTGTTTTCACATCCATCTGTTCTACCTCAAAATCAAAAGTAACATCAAAAGATAAAAGTAATCTAATAGAAGCTACCTTGGCAACAAGAGAAAAAATATCACCATAATCAATTCTTGGCACCTGGGAATAACTTTTTTCTACCAATCAAGCTTTGTATTTCTCCACATTTCCTTCTACATTTGTCTTCTTATTGAACACACATTTTTTGCCAATGGATTTCCTTCCAACCAGCAAATCCACCAGATCCCAAGCCTCATTTTTGTGCAAAGATGCCATTTCATCAACCATGGCCTCTTTCCAGAGTTTTCCATCCTATGAATCTACTGCTTCCTTCAAAGTTCTAGGATCATCATCAGTTATAGATAAAGAAAAATTTGAATAGAAAGCATATGGACTATACCTTTCTGGCTTCCTTCTTCTTTGAACTGATCTTCTCACACCCGGATTTTGTGGCTCTTCATTTTTTGATTCCTCCTCTGTTGTAGAGTCCTATTCTTCCTCCTTTAGCTCAAACTCTATCTTCTCAGGTTCCTTTGGTTAGACTTCATGTTTAATAACATATTTCACCCCTTCGAACACCACATATCAGTTATACACAACCTTCCTTTTTACTGGGTTCCAAAGCTTATAACCCTTTAAACCATCCTTATACCCAATAAAGATGCACTTTTCATATTTACTATCCAACTTGGTTCATTTCTCCTTTGGAACATATACATATGCATCACATCCAAATACCCTCATATATGAAAGAGAGGGATTCTTACCAGTCCATACCTCTTGTGGAGTCTTATCCTCCAATGCTAATGAAGGTGATCTATTGACCAGGTAACATGCTATCTCCACCACCTCTGCCCAGAATTCCTGTCCTAACCTGGCACCACTGAGCATGCTTCTTGCTATTTCCATCAACATCTTGTTCATTCTTTCTGCAACTACATTTTGCTGAGGTGTATATGGAGTAGTCTTATGTCGTGCTATACCACACTTCTTACATAATTCTTCAAATTCCATATGGCAAAAATCTCCACAATTATTTGTCCTCAACAACTTTATCTTCTTCTTTGTCTGGTTTTCCACTAGAACCTTAAATTCTTTAAACACGTCAAAGACTTCATATTTCTTCTTAAGGAAAAATATCCATGTATTCCTTGCGAAGTCATCTATAAATGATACATAGTATACAGACTTACCTAGTGATGGAACCTTCACAAGTCCAAACACATCACTGTCCACAAGCTCTAATATATGTTTCACCGTCTTACCACCAAAGGGGAAACTCACCCGATTCTGCTTCCCATATACACAATTTTCATAGAAATCAAAATCCGGAGAGCTATTACTCATACCTTTACCATGAAGTATTTGAAGGCCCTTCTCTCCAATATTTCCAAGCCTTTGATGCCACAACATGGTCCTCTCTCCAGAGACCACTAGATTTTCTGATCCACTTTCAGGAACCATAGAACTATTGCCCCCATCAATAACAGTGCTACCTTGTAGCTTGTACATAGTTCTAATCCAAACTCCCCGCATCAATACTAGTGCTCCCTAAACCATTTTGGAGGTATCCTTCTCAAACACTATTTTTACACCTGCATCATCCAACTTTCTTATAGAAATCATATTTTTGGCCAATGCAGGAATATGTAGAACACCCGGAAGTGTTCTAACCCTTCCACCCTGCAACTTCAACATTACTTTTCTGCGACCAATGATTCTAGCCTTCCTATCATACCCCAAGAAGACATAACCACCATCGTATTTCTCATACTCACAGAACCACTCTCTATGGGGAGTGAAGTGAAAGGATGCACCTGAGTCAATCAACCATGCATCATGATCTACATGTGTACTTGAAGAAGCCAAGTACACATCCCCACCTTCATCTGAGGTGGTTTTTGCCTCTATAGAAGGAGCATCATCAGATCCCTTTCCTTTGTCAGGAGCTTTAGATTTACAATCCCTTTTGTAATGCCCTTCCTTTCCGCATTTCCAACACACCACCTTTATAGGTTTTCTTAGAGATTTAGATCTCCCTATAGATTTATATCTCCCACTCGATAAATTATTTTTTTTTCTATTCTGGGACCATCCTCATATAGACAAGGCATCACCATTCTGGCTCTCCATATTTTTCCGTCTCATCTCCTCCGTTAGCAAGGATGAGACTATTTCATCAAACTGCAAGGAAGTTGCATTGCTACGTATTGTAATAACCAGACTATCCCATGAATCTGGTAGAGAACACAACAAACTAATGAACTTATCTTCATCTAAAATTTTGATATCAACAAACGATAAATAACATACCACAGTATTAAACGCATTCAGATGCTCTATCACTGAGTCTCCATCTTTCATCCTCACATTATACAACTTTTTCCGTAGGAACAGTTTATTCACCAGAGACTTAGATTGGTACAAAGTCCCTAACTTGTCCCACAAAGCCTTCACCATCGCTTCCCCTAATACATTCAACAATACTGAATCTGAGACACACTATCGTATTATGCTCTTTGCCTTCCAATCCAGCTTCTTCCATTCTTCATTAGAAACTCCTATTGGTTTAGTACCCGGATCTATCGTGATCCACTGATATTTATCCACCAACATATCCTCCATCTTGAGTTTCCACAACTCAAAACTCTGACCATTAAATTTCTTGATCTCCATCTTTCCATTGCTCGCCATCTTCTTTCACCATCAGAATTGAAGGAAATGCACATTTTTGGTTGGGATCTGGGTTGGCTTCCTAATATAGACATATTTGGGCACTGCAACCCCAATCACATATGTTGATAAACCAAGGGATATTAAACCCTTAAAAGTGTTGTTTCACACCCTAAAGGATCATGGTCAACTGATTACATCATTTCCCAGAAGTTCCACCCTAAAAAGCTACTCAGAACTGGCCAAAACTAGACCATATAGACTGCCCCATGCTTAGGGTGCGATGCATACTAGTTGCTACACTAGCCAGGTGCGATCATACTGAAAGAGACTTCTATGGGGTGCGATGGGTGAGAGTAAACAAATGGCAGAGATAGTTTGCTAAGTGGAAACCCAGAGAATCTTCCAGAAACTTCTCATATGACACTTGCCTCTCTGAATTCGCCCAGGGATGAGTAAGAGATCATGAAAACTCCAAGTGGAGCCAAGAACTATCAGTGAAATGACACTAATAAATAACCCAGAAGTTAACTCACCCCTCTGCAAACATCTATAAATGGATCCCTCATCTGAGAGATCCAGAGGCTGGAATTTTTTAATTTCTAAGGAAGTGTTGTTGGTTTCTCTCTGAGAAATCATTGTATTGTTGGGTGATCTTTCTTTTCATGAGGTGAAGAGGGATTTCATGCTAGGAAGATGATGCTGGATCAAACAGCTGGGTTGTAATCATCTCTCCTATTTCTACTATCAATAAAGTTCTTTGAGTTTTCCTCCATACAATCGTGTATTTGTGAATCTTGTTATTTGTAGATGCAATTGTATGGTTAATGTATTTCTGATTCTGCATTGTTTATGATATCATAGATCGACATGCTTTGATAGTGTTTTTTTGCTTTGCTTCTACAGGTATTCTCTAAAGTAGGACAAGTAGGAGAAGAGTGGCAAGCTCTATCAAGGGAGAGGGGAAACAAGCAAGGAGCCAAGCAGAAGATACAGGTTGGTCCCCTTTGCTTCTCTCTTATCTATCATACATAAAGGAAATATTGAAGCACTTTTAATTGTTTGTTTCTATGATAGCTACCCGTCTTAGTGGGACTAACATATCAAAAAGACACTAGTTTTCCCAGAAACACTTCCCGGGAGATTTGTGCAATTTCTGGGCAAAACAACTAACTGTTGCCCAAATTTTTGCAAATTCTGGGCTGAGCAGCCCTGTTGGGGAAAATTGCATAATTTTCACTGAGTGTTGACTGGAAGAATTGCGCAACTCAAGAGCCCAATAGGTTGTAGATAGGATTGCACAATTTCGAGAGGGAAGGATGGTTTCCCTCCAGAAATGCACAATTTCTTGGGGGATCTTCTCAGCCTGTAGCTGGACCAAGTTTGGATGATCAACTTGTGAGGGGAATGCCTCAAGCTGTGATTGATAGGCTACCTTTCTGCAAGAAAAACACTGAAGCTTGTGTACTTGATGAAGCAAGACAAGGTGTTGTCAAAGGTTGGTAGGGAGGCTCCAAAAGGAAGGTAAGGAAAAATTTTAGAGGGTGGTTGTAACCACTACAACACTTGGCAAAACACTGGTAGAACTCCAGCTCTCTGAATGAACCTTGTTCATGAAAATCAAGTCTAACACTTCCGGAAGTATTGTTTAGTTCTCAATTCATCTTAGTTTCACACTAACTTGATTGGAAGATGTAGCATCTACAAGGATCTTGGTCAATTGACACACATTCCAAGCCAAGGAAACACATTTGTTTCAGTTGGGGTTGAAGGGTATATTGGTGCATAAGCAGTATAGTCGTCAGAGTCTTAATTTCATCTTTGGTGTTGCTCTGCTGCCAGCAGGCCTGGACAGTACCCCGACAGAGTCACATAGGAACACAAGCATGGCTCCGCTACCAGTAAGCTTGGTCAGTACCCCGGTGGAGTTACTTGCATCACCTCCCTGCGCAGGAAGCCTTTCTCTTCTTTCACCTTATTCATTTTTCATTTTGATGTTTTTTCACTTTTGATTTTTTTCATTTTTCATTTTTTTTCAACTATGCATAACACTTAGTCATTTCATAGGTGAAAGAGGGATCCTGATTTATTGAGAATATAAGAGGTTGTTCTAGCAGAGAAGTAGTTTTTTATATCTATAACGTGCCTATTAAGGTTTCCCCCCCCACACTACTCTACTTGACAAAGCTGAAAAGGGTTAACCCAAAAAAACCAAGGTTCTATTCAAATAAAACTTATTTTCCTTCGACGTATCATGGACTAAAAGTAACAGGTTCTTCATATAGTGGCAGGATGACAAATAACCAAGTAGTGATAATTGTACAAGCCCTCTTGTACTTCACCCACCTTGTTTCAAGAGTCATACATGGTTTCCTCTGAAACTAACCTACGACAAAATAAGCGAACTAGAAACAACAAATCAAAGCAAGAGCAGAAGCGAAAGAGAAAGAAAAGCGAGTAAGTAAACAAGCAGGCAAACAAACAAACAAACAAACAAAGCATGTAAGCAAACAAGCATGCAAGAAACAACTGAAAGCAAACACTACTCCTACTCCTACACTAATGGTGCATAGGCCTTTTCACATTAAGTGATACTTCCAATGTAGCCATAGGCACATTGGTTGACCCATGTTGGTGAAGGCTTGGTCCACGAGCAACCCAGTTGTGCGAACGAGCAAGCAAGAAAGATATAACAATGAAGACAACCACACTTCATGTTTTAGAGTGCCCACAGGACATAAGTGAGTACAAGTGCATGACGAGTAGTCAATGGAATTATCATAGTGTTGTGTGACATTGCGTGCAACTTTGAAACATAAGCACATTTGACTGTGACATGCAAGCAAACAAAATAAATAAAGATAACTTGTGTTGTGCATGGGTGCTTGCAATGTAATATTCCTCCAACGCATGCATGATGGGGTCGTGCAGTTTTAGTGGAGGAAGCATGATCTATGTGTGAGATGGATCTTCAGTGCACACACATGAGTGATGAGGAACCTTGGGTGATTTAATGGTTTCATGATCGGAAGCGAGACTAACCCCAAGAGAGTGATGGCCTGACATAACCATCAACTCGGGCTGAAGTGCCTCGACAATCTTGGGTGTTTCAACTTCATCATTAGATAGATCATCATAAACTGGTGGCTTCAAAAGATCAACTGTGATAGAGTCATGATCATGATCAAATATGGGAGTAAATGGATCACGACAACCACGATCAGAAAAAAAAATGATTTCATCAACATCCTCATGTTCAGATGAATCAAACAAAGGGGTAGATGAAAAGTGAACAAAATCATCCTCTATGTTTCTGGAAAAGGAAAATGAAAGATCAAGTGGATTTTCAACGAATAACTTATCGTCTCCATTGTCAAATGTTGGAAAAACATCCAGTGAGTCCTACGAGTGATAAAAAATGGGTGCATCCGTGGATGAAGACATACATGCAAAATCATGAATGACAAGTTCACCAAAGATGTTAGGAAATAACAGAAGGGGATCGGATGGAAGGGAGTCATCCTTCACTAAGTGTTGATGCTCAAGCTCCCACTCATACTCTTCACGAATGACATCGTATGTTGGTTGTGCAACACCAAATCTGTCAATGTTTTGTTCCTTGTTCACAACAAGGGAAGAGTCTAGAATGGAAGAACATAAGACAACATCATTCGGAGTAACAACCGAGTGCGAAGACGAAGGTTGTGGAACAAAATTCATATGACAACTCAAAGGACTCACAACAAACATTGAGCGAAAATTAAGTGAAGTGATTTTGGGAGGATGTGAAGGATGAACAAGTGTGCGAGCATGATCCTCAACATATATCGATAGTGGTGGAGTTGTTGAATGAGGGGATGGCGGACAGTCAGTCAAGACAGTGGCTGCATCCACATGATATTGTGCAACTCCATCAGTGAAGAATGTTGAGCGAGGCTTGATTTCAAGCTTCTTCTTGGTACGAGCATATTTCTTAAGGCAATTCTAAAATTTGTCCCAAAGCTAAGAAAATTTCATCTGGCTCCTTGGAGCTTGAAACTGCAAGTCACGGAAGCGCTGCCAAAAATCCATCATCTATTCATGCGGAGCCTTCCGTTGCTATAACAATTTTTGGTCAAGATGGTCTGGATCAAAATGATAGAAAGTGTCTTCAATGAGATCACAAAGATGCTCAAGTGAGAACATGTTGTCAGCCGATAGGACGCACAACCATCAAAGTGGAGATTCGCGAAGTGTGTATGCAAGCAGTAAGGTGGCATGTTCGTCAAAACACCCATATTCCTCATGAAGCATGGAAATAAATTCATGTAAGTACTTAGGCCAGGCCACTTCGCCTTCACCATCATATGTGTAAGTGGACAAGAGATCAAAAAAATACCTCGTGATAGTGACATCTACATGATTAGAAAAACATAGAGGGAGAAGAGTGAAAGAAGCCATGAAAAATATGCAAAGGTTCAAAACTAGATGAGAGGACACAGCTTATCATCTGGCCCTCCTTCTAGCGCCAAAAATGTTGACGGTACAGGACCCGCCAACATGTCAAGGGGATCTCCCGAGTAAGAAGTCCCAATTAGACCTTAGACTGTTTGGTGTAGGAGTCCCAACAGTGGGTTGTATGGTAATGCCTTGACCATGATTTTGCATAGAGGAAATTAAGATAACTCTGTTGGTAGAAAGAGTGTGATGGCTGCAGTGAGTCAAGGAAGGTGCATGAGAGGCTCTAACATATGGGGGGTTGAGATGAGTGTGCCCCTTGGCAACCTGTAATAGTACTCGGATGGGAAGGGAACACACGAGCGAAGATACATCTTAAGTTGGAAATAAAGTTAGCTAACAATCCAAAGTGATGGTTAAACCAATCAACACATTTCAATAAGATTCATACATACTTATACAAAATAGTCCATATATGCATGTCTAAGAAAATAGATACATATTCCATTTAGAGTAAACAAGATAGTTGGAATGCAATACAACATATGCATGAAATGTGCTAGCTCTTATTATATAAGGAAGTTGTAACTTCTAGTCATACAATACATCCATGTCCACCCACTAGCTCCAATAGTGGAATGTTACAGCCATATCCGCTTGCTCCTCCAAAGAGATGTACTAGCTCCATGCAGTGGAGAAGCCAAGGCTTGTTACAATATTGTCCAAGCTCTCTCCAAGATAGTCTTATCAGAAGCTTGGCTGACCAAAAGCCTATATAATGAGTTATGAGGGACTATTTATAGCAAAGGGTGGGGTGACCCTTGACATTCCCCTATGTGGCAGTTCAACTACCCTCATGACTCTTCACATACTCCTATGATCGTTACATCCAACTATTGACACTTTACTTACACTTGACATGACTTTACATTACAATGCATATGTACCCATGTGAACAAAATGGCTTGAGCAAGCCATGATAGACATCAATTTGACTTATACAACCATGGAAGTCCAACTCCTCAACATATTCATGTTGATTGATAGTAACATACTGATGCCAAGATCTGTATTCCTTAATGTTGTCCATGTGCTCCACGATGACTCTGTCTGAAACCTAACTCTTTCCTCCATAGCATCCGGGTAGACTTCTTAGGCTACTTTTTCCAACTCGTCAAAAAGCATGCACATCATTGTATTCAATGTGGCCGGACTAGCTACATACTTGTGCATGATGTCTGCACTAATGGGCAAGTCTAGGTTGGTGGAAATGTGCATCAACTTGTCAAAGTACGAGTCAATCTCTAGTCAGACCTATTTCTTTGTTGTCACCTGGATGAGAGTCCCAATTGATGGGATCGCATGTGTGCACACCACAACATCCATACTCTTGAATACTCATGCATGGGAATCCTGTATGCTAATGATGAACTACGGGAGCTCTTCATAGTTCTGGATCTGACTCCGGATACATGCCTTCAACTCATTGCATTAGGCCTCATCATCTTAGGCAAGTGAAGTGGGGCTCCCTTGTACTTCATTGTCCATGTTTTCATGTCATCAACTGCATCATGCAAATTCATCAAGATATGTGCTCTTCTAGCACATCGCTATTGTCATTCATTGAGATGGACAACTACCTTATGCCCGATACCAAAATTGGAGTACAATTCTCGCATAACTGTGTCAAGGGACAATACTTCTTCTAGTATTTTCTTCTTCAATTTAGCTCGGGTGGACATTGTCACCAAGTCTCTTTCTTGCTTGGTTGTCTATAGTTCCTTCGCCATTCGCTCATTCTCAACTAAAATAAAGTGAACACTTGAGCTAGTGGCTTCAGCGTACACTTTGGTTGCATTGGCCAAGGCAGTTAGATGTTTACTTACATCAGTCACGATCACTCGTTCCTCAACTTGTGCAGGAGATGTATGATCCTCGGGAGTTGACACTCTGCGAGACTGCACAACTCTATGTTGGGATTCGTCGAATGAGATGTTGTGCATCTCTTCTTCCGGTTGATCACCAAGGATCTCAGTGCCTCCTTGGTCATTCGAGACTTGCTCATCATATGGATGCATTGAAGAGGGTCAGTCGACCTCTTTGTGGGGAGGCATGAGGTCAGTGTCTTGTTCCAACTCTCACTGCTCCATGGCTTCAGCCAATTGTTGATGTGCTTTTTCTATCTCATGAGCAAAGTCTTGCTCCTATGATGGTTCACCCTGTTCACCTGATGCCAGCTATTCTGATGAATCAACTACTTGTACAGGTGTTTCTTTGTCTATTTGCACATGTTGAGCCCCCTGTTGTATATGCTACTACTGCGTTTACCTCTCCTTCTTGCGTAGCTCTTGTTCCTTTTGGAGTTTCTCCCTTAGCTCATGCAACTCCTTCTCTTCTTCTTCCATTCTCTTCTTACCCTCTACCTTCGCGCGATTCGCTTTTTGTGTGGGTGCCTCTTTGCCTCTATAGCCATAACTACTTGCTCTACAAGTGGATCTTCTCAAAACCTGTAGCTTTGCCCCTCCTCCATGTGATCAACAATCTTCCTCTTACCTTTGTCACACACTGGTATGCTTGCCTCTGCTGCCACTATTGTTGGTGATGTTAGAAAATTATATATTACGGAGAAATGGAACATATAAAATATTGCAAAAATATAAACATAGAAAACACACAAAACAAGAGAGACACAGATATACGTGGTTCACCCAGTTTGGGCTACGTCCACCCCGAACAGCCAGTCCTTCCTTTCTATTACCTAGCAAAATGAAGAGACACAACCTACAGCAAATCCGCTGTAATATCCTCTGTTTTCTCTCACAATCTCACCTCCCTGTTTCTCGCTCACGGAATACACATCTATTTTTCACAGCCTCAAATACAATACCCTCATACAAAGAGAGGGGTTGCCTTCTAGGGCAAAAAACCCTAAACTAAACATAAGTTCTACCGTCAGATCATCCGCCTAATGAACGGCCCAGATTGACTAGAAATTACAATGCTTTTACAAGGCAATTTTACATTTGTTTTTAGCTTTGGGGGTGCTGCCCCCGAGCCCCCGCCGGGGGACCGCTGGCCCCCGGACCCCCCAGCTGGGGGGGATCGGCCCCCCCCGGACCCCCGCAGGGGGGGGACAAGTCCCCCCCGTACCCCCCTGCGTGGACGGGTGTACAAACTTCCTGGGGTATACATCTGGCTGAAACAAAGACCTCTGAACAATCATGCTCCACACACAATAGGTGCTCTCCGTGATGTTGCTTCATGTTCCTTCGCTAACCACTCCACAACGAAGCTGACTTGTTCATTGGGTCTGAAGAAACTGTAGCAATATCTCCATGGGTCCTCCTCAGCCCAATGAAATGCCCCATGGATCCAGTTGAATTGAACTCTTGTGTATTGATCCTTCACAGTGCAATGTGAGTCATATGGATTGTAACTTCAGAGGTCGGGTACTTCTTCATCTATTCTTCTTTGAAATTTGCTTGCTTGATACTCCGGATCTCATATAACCTAATCTGCAATGGAAGAGCGGGCCAAGGTGCCTTCTTCTTCTAGTGTAGTCTAGCTATCAATCCTGCCGAGATGTGATATGCTACTTCCTGCATGACAAGTAAATCCAAGGAAAACTTTGATAGAACATGCGGAGGCTTCTTAGCTCTGAACATTTGAATGAAAGTGCCGGATGGTGAGGCATACCAATCTATAATGCCTATCAATGCCTCCATTTCTTCCTTTGACATGTAGGGTGGATCCTGTTCGAATATCATCTTGTATACTAGGGTGAAAAAATGATTAGATAGCCATGTGATTACTCCTCTGAAGGTGCATTCAGACAACAACTTGAAATATGTGTTCACAACAGTCTCCGTTGGTGACTATGCCCACTCCAAGCCCGGGAACTTCTGTTGGCATAGACTGCATCTAAGCTATAGGCAGACATGTAAATCTCTGCGCGCATACCTCCTGGTGACTGTTGAGCCTTTGTTACCTGTTCCTTCAGCTGATGAACCAATATGCCCAACTAGTTACATGGTTTTCCTTCTCTAGCCAGTTGGTCTAGTGCGATCACCCAACTCTCTAGGAAGGCTTCTGTGCTTGGCTTGGCCATATATTCGACATGCAAATATGACCAAGTATTGGTATGCCTTCCTCAGTATCTTCGTCTTGTAGATCTAGTTGGGTGTCAACCTGAATCAAGCCGACTCCTTTACCTAGTTCTTCAGAAAATCTTTGGAGCTAGCACTACCGTTGGGTATGCTAAATGGAGTCTTCATTATAGTCATGGGCTATAATATCTGATACATCTCATCATAATCTCGTGCCCAGAAGGTCGCAAGCTTCGTCCCACTAGCACTGCTCAAGGTCATCGTCTAGGGATCAGTGTGAAAGACGATCCAGTGTATCATGTCCGCGTATAGGAACGCAAGGTATCTGCATGCATTCTGGTACAATCTAGACTTTTGAATATTCATGTACACCTGACGTCTTCGAGGTCTTTCTCAAAAGTTCCTGCAAATGCTTCATTGACCTCTTGCCACTTCTGTTTGATGTCCCTATCTAGATACAACTTTGTATCTTCATAGATTGGTAGACTAGAGGATACTCGCTCAACTGCTGCTCCAACTACATTTCCATCAGTGTCTTATGATCTTGTTCTCTTGGACGCCATTGATTTGGTACCGCTAAGAGATGGATGAATGCCTAAAATATCTGGAGACAAGCAACATGCATGGCAAGAAATCAGTCAGCGAAAACCAAAGTAAATTCGGGGAATGACACAACACATATCTGAGGAACTGATAGGCAACATTTCACAATTTATTCTAGGAGACTGGGTTACTGGTTGCCACAACTACAGAAAAGGCAGTCTGGGTTGTCTGGGAGGCAAGACTAGCTTCTGGTTGCTGAGATTGCGCAATGCGCAATTCCAACTAAGAGAGACTATAGGCTCAGGGACTGCATTGCGTAATTTTCTAGGCTAGCAGTGGCTGTCCCTCAGAAATGAGAAAAACAATCCTGGAGGACAGTGATGGGAAGAAATGCATGTTTCTGGAGAGGAAGACAAAGCCTTCCTTCCCCAAATTGTGCAATGTTGTCTCAGTGAAGGCAAAGTCCGGGCCAAGGTTGGCCCAACTCATCGAAGGGCAACTGAAAGCAAATATGACAGTGAATGCATGGTGACACTAAGTGAAAGCAGAAGTGATTGACAGTGTATGTGAACATGAATGAAAAATTCAGTAAACAGATCAACATGCATGTGGGTGAAGCGAGTCTCTGAATTGGTGACTGCTTGTGCAAATTAGTTCCATGCATGCGATAATAGCGACATAGCAACGAAAACTGAAATAAAACTACAAAAAACTAATATACATGTAAACAACAATAAGCATTCAAATAAATCAAGCAAACAACACCCACACAAGCGAATACACAAAAAGCAACAAAAATGCTGAAAAAGACAAGTTGAGGCCACTTACTTGTGAATATATGAGTCGGATGTGTCGAAGAGTCCTAGATGTGCTGTGGGGTGTGAGAGCTCCAAGATTGATGTGAAAGAAGGAGCTTTGATGCATCGAATAAATATTTTTTGAGCTCATAACGCACATGCCACAAATCTAAGAAAAAACAACACTTGGAGGAAGGTTTCTAAAACAAATTTGCATGTAACCTCCAACTGCTAAACATAGCTCCCTAATGCATGGGATTCCTTTTACATGTTTCCTTTTTCTATTCTAGGAAAAAGAAAGCTATGCATGCAAGTCAAGTTTCCTTGGTCCCGAGTGGAACTGGTCAACCAAACTGCTCATGCATGCAGCTGCTCAACTGCTTGAAGGAAATACAGATTTTTGGCTAGGAGTTGCGCTGGATGCCTAGGAGATTTGCGCAATTTCTGGGAAGAGTAGCTAACTGTTGCCCAGATTTGCGCAAATTTTGGCTGAGTAGCCCTACTCGAGAAAATTGCGCAATTTTCACTGTGAGTGTTGACTGGAAGAATTGTGCAATTATGGAGCCCAGCTGGCTACCAGACAAGATTGCGCAATTTCTGGAGGGAAGGCTGGTTTCCCTCTAGAAATGTGCAATTTCTTGGGGGAGTTGTTCAGCCTGCAGCTGGACCAAGTCTGGATGATTACCCTGTGAGGGGAATGCCTCAAGTTGTGATCGACAAGCTGCCTTTCTGTAAGAAAAACACTGAAGCTTGTGTATTTGACGAAGCAAGACAACGTGCTGTGAAAGGTAGGTAGGGAGGCTCCAAAACAAAGCTAAGGCAAAATTTGGGAGGGTGGTTGTAGCTGCTACAACACATATATAATTGATTGTGCATGTGCATGTTTTCTGTTATTTTTTATATTATTTATGTCTTGATATATATCAAAATCTTTAAATACTTCCCTCTTTTATTTCTTCTATAATTTTTTTCTCCTTATCCATTTGAAAAATAATTATATGGTGCACTATTATAGAATGAAACCTATAATATAAAAGAAAAATGAGTTTGATCATTTTAAGACCCTTTTATGTGGTACTAGCAAAAGCATTTGTAATTTCAAGGGTGCAATGAATTTGATAATTAAAATAGAATAAAGATTATAAATTTTGAGAAATAGATGTGTGCATAAGAACAATGTGTTCACCACATTTCTACAAATTTTTATAGAAAGTTCTATCATTAAGGTACTCAAAGTTAGCATTAATAGGAACCTATGTGTTATATTTTGCATGAAACATAAGATAACACCATTAGGAAAAATCAAATTTGACATACTTATATATAATTTCTATAAATAAAAACTATATATTTGAAAAGCTAATTCATTTTCCTACATTTCATCTTTTCATGCCATATTCAAGTTCATTGTATAAGTACCTTGAATCATCCATCAAATTTAATAGATTGTTGTTCTCCAGGTTTCTATTTCCACTAAGGATTCATAGGAGACCATCATTAGCTTGCACCCACCCATATGCCAACACTTTTTAAGTTTATCATGGTGATAGACTTAACCAAGGTCCACAAATGCTAAGATTCTAGTAAATTACATCACACCAAGATTTTTAAAATCCTCCCCTTTACAAACTTCTCTTGATAACTCTGGTATAAAGAAAAACTGTGATGATGGAACATTTTGAAATTTTCCACTGACAAAGATATTACACATAACAAATTGTTGCATGAAATGTCTATGTCTTTAAGACTTTGAAGTTCATGTGTAACTATAATCGAATCTTCAAATGTGTTAGGGGAAAAATTAAGGAATTCTAGTTTCTTGTAACATTAGGGTGCACATATATCGTAGACAATTAACTTATTTGTAAAAACACAAATTGCTGGGAAATCTAAATATTTAAAAGATTGAAAGACAAAGCTAAATTTTTAAGCTTTGCAACGTATGGATGCATTTTCCCGCTGATCTTTCTAATGGGTATATTTGTATTAATTTCATGAATTTCGCTATGTTTGCATACCTGATAATTAGTTATGAGCAAGAATTATATATCTTAATTATTAGAGACTCGTAATAGAATCGAGGATTTTCCCATAACAATTATTTTCAAAGAGACCCAAGAAATCAGAGATTCGAATTCCTCGATATTCGAAGGGAGGTTTCGTTCATATTTCACTTTTTCTAAGTTTTGAAGAATGTTAAGTGGAAAAGGGATAGCCCTTATAAAGTTATTGAGGTAAAAAAAATAATATATTGTTAAGTTAGTTCAGTTAAAAAGGCAGGTTTAAAAATGGTCTACATATAATACATGTAAGAAAGAAAGATTTGGTTTCCAAGAAGTGTATATTGAGTAATATGTATCACATGTGACTTCAAACATAAATCCAAGTAGAGCCTCGTGATTGTAAACATCACCAAGATGAGAATTCCCGCGATCCAATAATTGAATCTTGGAAAATACAAGAGGACCCATAAAAAGAATGAAATAAATGAAGAGGATAAAAGGAACATGAGCGATCTCCATCTCCTACTTCAAGATAATGATTTCTAGTATAACAATTAAAAAAGTGGATTGATTGGATTTTCTATTTATTTGTGCAGGGAGTTTAATTCTAAATTATCAATATAAATTTATTTTAATTTTGTATTATAATATATCAAGAGGGTTCAAAAAAATAAAAAATTATATCAAGTTTATATTGAATGTGAATATTTTAACATTTTATTTATAAATGATATATTTTGTTGTTATTAAAAAATTTAAATTTTTTTATATTAGAAAATATAAAAATATATATTTTTAATTATTTTATCTTTTATATATGAAAAAATAATATAACATAATATTATTTAATTTAAATATTAAAATATTTTATTTATGGTTAACATTTAAATATTTAGAGTAGATTTTTTGGAGAGATCACATCGAATAATTTTTTAATTATAATATATTAAATCTACACAAAAAAAATTATACATATTTTCATATCACATCATAAAAATGAGTTGTTTTTAGTGAGATTTTTTGGAAGCTTTTCCGGTGAGTTTTTCAGGTCTAATTTCTCTAAAATCCGATAGGAATTTATTGAAATCACAAATTTGATGGATAACCCCTGAACAATCCAAGTGCCCTAGGGGTTTTTCAGGGTGCTAAATATCTCTCTCTCTCTCTCTCTCTCTCTCTATATATATATATATATATAGAGAGAGAGAGAGAGAGAGAGAGTTAAAAAACTAGTTTAAATAACACAAATCAAATTTTCACCTCAATTTTTTCCGCCAGATTCTGGCACCTGAAAATCCAAAAAATCACACTAAATTATTATTATCCAATTTTAAGGTCACAACAAAGCCAGACACCAAATTGGTGTATGCGACCCCCTTGTTTATAGGACAAGGGACCCACCTCCGTGTAACAATTTTGACTGCTAAGTCTACCAAGACATACATACTCTACCCCTCTAATTTTAAACTTATTACTTTATATATATATATATATATATATATATATATATATATATATATATAGATATATATATATATATATAATTAATAAAAATTATATTAATATATAAAATAAAAATAAATTTATTAATACAACTAAATATACTTATACCTCACTTCTCCAAAACAAAGAAACAAAACAAAACCGTATTAATCGTAATGTTTAAACCGTAAAATACAACGTTGAAATTTCGAAAGTGTGTGATGACACTCTATCAAAAAACCTTTGTTTGTGTGTAAAATCATTCAACGAATTTACACACACGTCGTTGTCACATGCTCCGGTAACCTCGCATGTAAAAGGTAGGGAGTTAGAGTTTTTCACACAAATTATCACAAGTAATTAACCACTTCACAACTCCACAATTCAGCATTAACCATTAAAATAATATTCATTAGTGCAGCAAGTAGTTGCCATCAAGGACAGTAAGTTTCATAACCATTGCATAACCCTTAACCATCACAGTAATAACATAAACTGTCTCATGAATCCATGCATCCATTTTCTTGATATCCTTAACCATATTAGATATTCATGTACTAAGACATTATGCTTGTCACAACAAATAAAGAACCATCATCATCAAGGACCCATCATTATCAATGGACACATAAGGCAATCACATCAATCACACCATTGAACACGGATATACCCTGGAAACCCCGTAGGGTGAAAACCAGCAAACGTTTAATCTTATTTTAAATGCTCGTGAGGGTTTTCACCCCTCACTCAACGGCTTATAAGGGATTCCATCCCTTAACCATTGTATTAAAATCTTTACAATGAATTATCATTAAGCTATCACATAACTAGCTAAAAGCTAATACAGCTTTCATGTAATCTTTTATTTACATACCGCCACATGCAATAATCCTTGTGGCATAAATACTGCAATTTGGACTCATCTGCATGGACCAATAATCCTTATCCTGCCAATATTAAACATCACTTTCCTCTGGCACCAACCGCCATCGTTTCCTGTCAATGCTGTTGACAACAAGCTTGGCAACAATATTAGATACATTATCAATAATTCATTAAACAACCTTTAAAAAGGATCTTTTATCATCTACTCATCTGTATGAGCAAGTATAATATACTAACTCACTAGTTCGTCTATTCAAGTAAATTCTTGTTCTACTTTACACAAGCTTATTCACACTGGTGCATATCTCTCTCTAAAAGATCTAACCAATAGTTTATAAGTCCATGTTTCTTTCTAAAAACATACAACACAATGGTCAAGATTTATCATAGCTTAGCTAACATACACAGAACACATCTCCATAACACGATGACTGTTCTTTGAGCCATTAGCTTATCCTAATATCCCTTCTTCAATATATGCAGTGGACATAATATTTTAAAGATACAAGCATGGACTCATTAAGTATTTCCTTAAACACGAAAAGAGATAAATTAATCAATCTTTTACCATATACATTACCACATGCATTAACCCATTCTCTTTACAAAGAGAACCTATAAAATCAATCATTCTTCTAATGCATGCACTAAAATTCTCTCTATAAGAATGCAGTTACTGAAGATACACTAAGGTTCTTCCTATAAAGAGTGCAGTTACTTATCTTCAGATCTGGCGTGAGTATTAACAGTTGCCTTAAACCGCTCCAAAATGGCATGTTTGCACGCATCTTTCACAGCTGGTGACGTATTTAACGTACAATAGTCAAATACATGTTTTTGGGTATGTTTGAATTCTGTAGCTATTATCGTGCTCAGGGCGATCAAACCCCAAAATCCCAAGAACAAGCAAAATCCCAAACGGGTTGACTGCATATAATTCATCCTCGGCGCGGGAATCGGAATTAATCAGCGAATCCACAATTTTGATTTCGCTTGGGATAACTCCGCCTGCTCTGCAACTCCATCAATGTAGATAAGTTACTTCACAGATAAACGCTCACATTCTTGGTTGGCACCCAATCTCCATCGCTGGTCTGCGACAGTTACACGGAGTCTCTCTTACGGAGTCTTTCTTTCCGAATGCGCCCCGTTTGTATGGCGACCACTGGATTAATCAATGCAACACCCCTTCCCCTGTTTTGCTCGCAACCACTCATATTTCATCCACTGCCATATGGGCCCGTGGGACTATGGTATTTTTTTTGCTTTGCGCATACTCCATCTCCAATGCTGTTAAACAGATTCAGTTAATAATGGTTCCATCGATTTCATAATGGAGAATTAACCAGATGTGAAGTAATGCCTCTCCATATACGATCTCATCCCATTCTAATATCAAGAATCAGTTCCAGATGTTAAGGATCAGTTCCGAAACTGAATAACTTATTCATAACTGTTAATTATGATGAGTTACGTGAGGAATTGTAACTAATTCATAACTCATTTTATGTTGAGTTACACGAGGGATATGACATACTCCCCCCCTTAACAAGAACACCGTCCTCGGTGTTCATCTTTCATCGGAACTTGATATTTTACTTGTGGTATTACCACCTAAACCACACAAAATGTGATCCTTTCTCTTTGAAATCAACGATTTCATTCCAAGAAAAGACGACAAACAAAATAGTAATGATATAGTCATAAGAAATATCATTAGTTTAAGCTTCAATAGTCATAAGCATTCATAATTGAAAAAATATGCAACTTCTAATCGCCACAACTTGGCCCTTATTCATTCATGATAGAAATTCTCTGTGTCAATTTACCATTACTTACCATCTATTTTGAAAACCATGAATACTTTCATGTAAGTATTTTAATAGTGGTTGGAAACTGTTCATTCCTCCACGGTAAGTAATTCCTGTAATATATGACTAACAAATTCAATCACATTAGTCACTATTTTGTGAGTCAATGGAATACTTTTGACTATCAATCAATTGTGCAATGCTAGATGATTTCTAAATCACAGTGTTTTTACAAGTACTTAAAGAGCACTAACACTAATCATCAAATGATGAATCACTGCTCTCGTGCACACTGAACGAATTCTCACTAAAGACATTCGCAAGTGCTTCTAGATGTACCAAAAGAGCACCTAGCTCTCTAATCATCAAAACAGTCAATCACTGCATCAAGCAAGAACTGTCTTAGCTCCCACTAAGATGTTCACAACATTAATAATACAATAAAGGAATTAAAATTTCCAATTACTCCTTATTGAGCACTAAGCTCATTTCTTGATAAATGTGCATAACATATTTTACACAACTATATGTAAAATTCATTTTCAACATATCATATAGCTGATTCATTCATTTCTTTAGTTATGAGCACCATAATAGGCTAAATAATTCCCAACCCATGGGAACTGGTTTCCACAACAAAATCGAGTCATTTTCACATCCAGACAGTTTCTTCGATAGAGACCTTACCAGGTCTAACATAGAATTCCACTGGCCAACCAGCTCAAGAATTCTAGGGAGAGGAAATATGGGCAGACAAGTACCATCAACCCCTCCGGGCAGGTAGCTGCCATCAACCCAACTCCGGGCAGACAAGTACCATCAACCCCTCCGGGCAGGTAATTGCCATCAACCCAAGGCATTCCAGCCTTTCATAATCCGGGCAGACAAGTACCATCAACCCCTCCAGGCAAGTAACTGTCATCAACCCAAGGCATTCAAGCCTTTCACAATCTGAGCAGACAAGTACCATCAACCCCTCCGGGCAGGTAACCGTCATCAACCCAACTATCCGCAACTGTCTGGCATGTTAAATTTCTCTTTTATTACTCTTTCTCAAAGTAATTTACACAATGAACCATATGAACATTATCATTAGCACAACAAACATGCATGTATACCATGCATTTACACTTAACCCCCAACATGGGTCCACAACATCAAGATTGATGGGAAACATATCCATCATACACGTTGTATGCATGCAAATTTTCCAAATAACATAATTCATGCATATCATATAACATCATTCTTTCTCATTTATAATTTCATTTCACATTGCAGCAATTTATGTGATGAGTTTTCTTGTTGCCATTAAGCTACCACTACTTAATCCCGTCAGCAACGTTAGTTATAAATATGCATCAGTTAACACGTATTCCATTTCCAAGAATGTTCATGCATACAATATTGTCATGTATAAAAGCATATGCAAATACTCATTAATGTATAAATGTCAACAACAGTTGAGTTAATACTCTCAGCATTCCCAATTTTGCCATAGTCGGTTATTCCAATTCAAATCATCATTAATGGAGTATTATCTTACGTTTACTATGGCTAGCTTTGGTCATGCATTGTTAATGTAATTAAACATAATCTCTCTAATATACAAAGATCATAACTCTATATCATAATGACTAATCTTTGTGCATACCATTGCTTATCATATAAGCCTTTCTTTAATGTATGCAACCCATATTCCTCTCACTAGAATACTACCAGCATTTCATACAACAAACCACATACCTCTTTCTTAAAGGAAGTCATTTTAATCCTCATTTCTCTATCTTCCGATGTGAGGGTTTCTCTTTCAAGAAATTATTAAAGATATCTATCTTTAGGCATAAAAATCAAGATACAAAAACAAGGTTTTACTTATCCTTTATGTATCAAAATCAAGCAATCAACACAGCTCGTCCAACAAGACAATCTCTCCAAGAGATTATTAATTTCAAAGAAGCTAACATGACCACTTTCTCTAAGTACACACCGACTTACAATTCCAAAGTCATAATAGCTACCAATATGCAACATGTGTTCTCCTAACACAATTAGTTTACTTCAATGCACATGGTTCTTTTCATGAATCAAGTAAGGATTTTGGTTCTTGTATGAACACTATTCTAATGTGTCTTTAAAGAAAAGAACCTCTATTTCCATTTTCAAGAACTCTCATAAAATCCTTCATTTTCATACATGAAGTATGCATACTCTTAGGATGAGACTATATTTATGTATATATGTAATATACTCTTTCTTCGAGAAGTTAGAAATGAATATCTATGTGCCTAGAAGCACATCTTTAGCTATCTTTATCATGCATGTAATGCATAATCATTTCACTAGAACTTAGAAACTAACTAGATTCATAATGTAATTAGCATATATATATTTTTTCCAAGAAGCTTTTATCAAATAAAGATACATACTTTAATTCAAAAGAACTTGGCCACTTTCCAAGCTATGTCCTCAGGACATTTATTTGCCTCATCTTCTTTTCTCAAGAAGATACTTTGGCTATATTTAGCAAGGATTTATAGACAAGAGACAAGCATCTCACACACAAGACTCACGTGGGGTCTTTCTAATAGGAACTACCTATTTTATTTACCAAGAAAACATACAAAATAATCAATCTTTAACTACATGTCTTAACACATTTTCTTTACCAAGAAAATCTATAAAAGAACCATTCTTTTATTGCATGCA